>OX422211.1:434558718-437058718 GCA_949130495.1 Sambucus nigra | reverse complement strand
AATACGACAAGAAAGACGCTCAACAAATATAGGTTAGCGATGAATAAAGCGTAACAACACGAGTACAAATATTCAAATAAAAAATGCAAATCTCAAAACATTTATCAATAAATTTCTCAACAACACATCAATGGGTCACCAGGCCTCACCCTATCCGTATATGCTTTATCAAGACATAGCCCCGGTAAGCAGGAATTTTGGCAGGTGCCCAACCTCCGTGCCATATTAAAATCTCATGACAACGTGCTCCACAACAACAATATAATGATACCAAATGAATCAAAGTAATTCCAATAATTATTTTTCCATATTTAAATGAATTTAACAACTCAAATATGAGTTCAATTAACAAAAAATCAACGGAATAAACTCTTGAGAGATTTGAAGGAGCATATTGTATAAAACCCCATACCTTAAAATAATCGCATGAGTCATCACATAAAATCAACCTCAAAATCTGATCACACCATCACGTTCCTTTCGCGAAAATAATCGAATCATGTTCTAGCTCCAACACGAGATAACCCCAAATAGTTGTATTTTAAAAACCTAGAAAAATTAGATCTAAAAATTATCTAAACTACCAATCCGACTTCAGATTTGGATTCTACATGAAAAATTGAGTCAGGTATGTGTTTTGAATTTTTCTCAAATCTCATTCGAATGCACTCAAAAAGAAGATCTAAACATTCCAAATTGGCTCTTCTCATTCCACTCATTTTTGCCTCTTTAGGTTTCATTTTTGGCCTCTCCTTTTCATCTCCCTTTCCTTGTAATCACCCATAATATTCCTTATATATTTCCTCTCTCAAACCCTATCTTAGAGCCTAAGCTAACGCATATTACTATATTGCCCTTTAATTTAAAATTATCAACTTTACATATTTAAACCATTACAAAATGTCCAAAAGCCATTTAAATTTGAATGTTTGATTCGATTTCAAACCAAAATAAATTATTTTATCCCCGATTAATAAAATAATAATATTACTGAAATCTTGAATAATATTCACAAATAACCCTCAAAATAATGGGGTATTACACAATAATGAGTTAGAATACGAAGCTTTAGTAGTAGGTCTCTATATAGCCCGAGCTCTTAATATCGGCCAACTCCTAGTCCATAGTGACTCAAGACTAGTGGTAAATCAAATCTTGGGAGAATATGAAGCCATGGATGAGAGAATTGATAAATATCTTAAGAGAGTAGGATCGATGTTAGAAAGTTTCAAATAGGTAAAGCTAAAGAGAATACCTCGGCTAGACAACGGTCGAGCCAATGCACTCACTAGGTTGGCCTCAGCTATAAGAACCGACATCAGAAGAATAGTGCTGGTAGAGGTCTTACTTCGGCCATCTACTGAAGAGGAAGATAGCACATTTAAGCCTTATTTGAATTTATGCACGAAAACTTCATGCATAGATCCTCTTATCAGATACATCAGAGAGGGGGAGCTACCTTCAACACAAGCTAAGGGAAAAAATTGAGGTACAAAGCTGACAAATTCTCCGTTATAGGAGACACCTTGTACAAAAAAGGTTTTTTTCTCATTTTGCTCAGATGTGCTCCTCCATCTGAGGTGCCGAATATCCTAAAAGATTTATATGAGGGTTCTTACTCTAGCCATATTGGCAGAAGATCATTAGCCAGAAGGATCATACCTCAGGGGTACTGGTGGCTGACCCGGGCAAAAGATGCAGCGACACATGTAAAGAAATGTGACAAGTGACAGAGGTTTTCTACCATTCCCCATCAGCCTCTAACCTCCATCACTTCTCCCTGGCCATTCAAAGTATGGGGAATTGATTTGGTAGGACCCTTGCCAAGAGCTGTGAATAATTATAGGTACTTGATTGTTGCGATAGATTAATTTTCCAAGTGGGTAGAGGCCGAGCCAATGATCACCATCACAAAACAAAAGACATTTCAGTTCATCTGGAAAAACATCATCTGCAGGTGTGGCCTCCCCAACACCCTAATCTCAGACAATGGGACACAGTTTAAGAAGGTCTATTTGGAGAAATATTGTAAAAGAGTTAGAATCAAACAATTCTTCTCTTCTCCTAGTCGACCCCAGGCAAATGGGCAGAAAGAGATGACAAATAGGATGATCCTTGATGGGATTAAAAAGAATCTAGAAGAGGCAAAGGGAAGATGGGTTAAAGAAATATATGTTGTGCTATGGGCCTATAACACGACAATCAAGACTCCTATAGGGGAGACCCCACTCATGTTAGCCTACGGCTCAGAGGAGATTGGACTTCCTACTCATAGAGTTTAGATGTATGACCCTATGGGAAATGCCACAGAGAGAAGACTTGATCTTGATTTTATTAAAGAGAGAAGAGAAGATACCGCGGTTAGGCAAGTATCCTAGCAGCAACATACTGCCAAATTTTATAATCAAAGGGTGAAGAGAGGTCGATAGTCGTGGGAGACCTAGTTTTGCAGAAGACATGAAAAAAGACTAATAAGCTCCATCCAAATTGGTATGGCCCCTACAGGGTAACTCATGAAGTCGCCCTAGACACATACCGATTGGAAAATCTAGAAGGAGAGCCTTTATCAAAACTTTGGAATGCCGACCATTTGAAGAAATATAACTTATGATGTTGCAATTGCCTTATTTTCTTGTAATCCATGTATCTCTTATGAAGAAGTAAATATCAAGGAGAAATATTAGTTTTTTATCAACATCTTCGTATTAGTGTTTGTATTTTAACATCATTTATTTGGTGAAATTATGAGGATAAACATCATAATTTAGTGACCTCAGACCTTTAACATAATTTGTTTGGTAAAATTATGAGGAGAAAAATCATAATTCGGTGACCTTAGACATTTAACATCATTTTTCTAGTGAAATTATGCGGATAAACATTATAAGTTTGTGGCCTCAGACCTTTAACATCATTTGTTTGGTAAAATTATGAGGCTAAACATCATAATTTGGTGACCTCAGACATTTAACATCATTTACTTGGTGAAATTTTGAGGATAAACATCATAATTTGGTGACCTCAGACCTTTAACATCATTTATTTGGTGAAATTATGAGGATAAACATTCAACTTTGATGACCTTTGACCTTTAACATAATTCATTTGGTGAAATTATGAGGATAAACATCATAATTTGGTGACCTCATACATTTAACATCATTTACTTGGTGAAATTATGAGGATAAACACCATAATTAGGTGACCTCAGACCTTTAACATCATTATTTTGGTGAAATTCAGAGGATAAACACCATAATTAGGTGACCTCAGACCTTTAACATCATTATTTTGGTGAAATTTTGAGGATAAACATCATAATTTGATGACCTCATACCTTTGACATAACTTATTTGGTGACATTATGAGGATAAAACATCATTAACTTGGTGACCTCAAACTATTAACATATCTATTATGTTTCTATTCTTATGCTGAAATTTATGGTGAATGTGGAAAATAAAAATTATAAAACAACAAAACATCATAACAGAGCAATAAAAATAAAGAGTGAATCTGCTTACATTCATAACATGAAGAGGTCACAGAGTTACAATTAAAATATCAAAAACTATAACCAAAGTTCATCAAAATAAGAATTTCACAAAGATTCACAAAAAAATCATCAAAGAAGGATAGAAGCTCAGAGCACAGTTTGACCCTCGACAGGAGCCAACCCATTAGTAACTGGATTGGTGGGGTTAATTTCAGTTCTTTTCAGCCTCATCATCATGCTGAGCACCATTGTCAGTCTCCATGACCTCCAGAGGATTCATCTCGATAGGGGAAACATCATTTTCTTTTACTTCCATTAAAGCTTTGGCTAATCGAGGGTCTCCAGAGATGATACCCATAAAGTCCTCAGTCGACAAGCTCCCAGACTCACCCTGCTTAAGAGCTGCCCATCGACTGGTCACTTTGATTCCCCTTTCTAAATATTCAAAGCCGAAGCTGACAAACTCATCAGAGACTTTGTAGTCCTCAATGATTTTCTCTGTAGTATCAGCCAGAGCAGTCTTGATAGTAATATCGACCTTTATATGAAGACACTGAACCATTTCCTTCTGGGCCTTGTTAGGATCTTCCTTTAGTGGAGTGATCTCTCTATCTTTATCTTCTAGATACCCTTTTAACCTCTCTGTCTTAGCCTTCAGGTTAGCCTCGATCTTCTTAGCATCCTTGCCCTTTTGTATAAGGGGCAACCTCTTCAAGGTCTAGTCAACAAGGCGGTGAAAAGACACACCACTCTATAGAAGAAGGTCAGACATATGAGTTATAACTTTTAAAAGGGTAAAGAGGACACTTGGGAGAAAATTTTGGTACATAAACCGCCCTGTGAAGGGCAAACTCATCCAATAGAGGGACATTTATTGCCTGAAGAAAATGATTTTCTTCCTCAGTCATGATGGTGCCAATAGCATCGACATCTTATAAGCTATGACTGATGATGCATTCTCCTATTTTGAGCTACGATAGATGAGCAACCAAAGCATCATCGGTGGAAATAAGTATGGCACGGCCTTTGGCGGGAGTCTTGCTAGGCCTCATATGAGACGGGTTAGTGGAAGCCTTCATATTCGTTGTAGAATAGGCTTTAGAGGTGCCGACGCTCTTTTTTGTTTGGGCAGGAGGAGGTACATTATTACCACCACGTTTCTCCATAAGCTTTGTAAGGCTGGGGGCCGATATATCCCAGAAGTCATGAGAAATGTTTGTTGGTCACTCTGCAGAAAGATAAGTCTCTCAATTAGAAAATTAGACAAATAAAAAGTACAAGACATTACTTGGTCTGAAAAATATGGAAACTTATGAAGTTCTTCTGGAGGACCACCCCCAAACCTGTCTGGGAAAGGTAATAGGGGGTCATCAGATGTTCATATTTAACAAGATGACCATTTATGCCTTGGTTTCGAATGTCCTTTATGTTCTTATAGTTATCCTGGCTAAAGACAGGGTCAGCTTTAGCTGCATGGGAGACTTTAGCCCATTTCAGAGGGGTCCTTGGAACCAAAATTCGATAAGACTCGGCTGGGCAAAACTCCCAGTTCCCAAAAATAAAGAAATACCAAGGTTTCCAATTAGGGTTGGAAGCCTGGGTAACCAAGATAATCTTCTTCTCATATTTCCTGTCTATAAAGTGGTAGTAGCCGGGGTGATTTTTGGTAGACGAGGGAGTGTAGAAAGAAATAAAAACTCTAATTGGAAGGTCTGTATAGTGAACAACCTTCCAAAGGACGATAGCGTCAATCATAACCCTCCAAGCATTTGGGTACAGTTGGGAAGGGTCAGGGTTTATGTAAGAGAGTATGGCTCTTATAGTTGGGTGGATGGGAAGATGAGAACCTAACTTGAACATCTGCTCGCAGACGAAAATTTCACCCTCTCAGCCATCTAAGGCCCTTTGTTCCTTCATAGGCTTCCTTAAGATGATCGAGGAATCAATGGAATATAGGTGTCTGAAGACTAGAAGGTCATACTTATTTACGGTATTCTCATGCCTTTCATCTACAGAGGTATCGAGTTAACTTCCTTCATCATCTTCTTCCTCAGCAACCTCAGCCCCAGCCTCAGTGGGGACACCACCGGGGAACCTCTCTACAAACTCTGCGCCAGTATACCCTGATAGAGGAACAACCTCAAAGTGAGGAGGATAAGATAAACTGGGCCCTAAGATTTCTATAGAAGGAGATCTACGTGAAGTGCTAGCATCTCTATGGGACGAGGAACGATCTGAAACCTCTTCATTCTCAAAAACTCCACTTTACCTAGGAGAGTAATCCATAGCCTTTTGGAATGAGTCTATGACCTTGGCCACCTCTAATGTTGGCATTGTGTCTGAAGAATCTTCCTTAGACATGGGATCAAAAACCTCGGTCGGTTCAGATTATATGACATATAATAGTGGACGATAAATTGATCTGAGGGGAAAAGCCTCTGCTTGGGCTAACTCTATTTTTTTGATCTAGTTGAAACTCTCCTTGCACAGAGTTGGAAACTCTTCATCAAGTTTATACAGGGTTCATAGCATTCGATAGACGATGGTACACTTGGATACTTCGAGCTAAATAGGCAAACAAGTAAAAAACTTATACTACCCAAAATAAAGATCAAAACTTGGAATCCAAAAGGTTTTCACCAAGAACACCAAGAACATTCAAAGATTGTGTCACCGGAGAAGATGACCGGAGGGTCACCGAAAAGCGTAAAAGTGGAGTCTTTGGCTAAAACAACCCCATAGTGGCCTGGTATGCTTCCAAAGTCAACCTCTGCAAACCAAACCTTATAAATACCTAACAGTGGCTGAAAAACTCACGAAAAAAAGGAAAAGCTCATCGAAAAATCAAAAGTGTAAATTAATACCCAAAAATGAAAAAGTAAAGGTAGAAGAACAATACCTGACTGAGTTTGATGGAGGGAAGAAGAGATTAAGTGCAAGGAAACTTGAATCGCAGTAGAGCTATGGAGGTTTTTGAGGAGAAAGTTGCAAAAAGGGCTCTAAGCGGGAAAAATGAAGAAGAAAAAAAAATAAAAGGGCGAAATGGTTTAAATACCATTGTAATGATGAGGCGCGAATATCGAGGACCTCATCATTACAACTAAAAACTCTAAAAAGGCAATGTCGGTTCATCATTATCTTGGGGCAGAGGCAACCCACTTCAAAGGGTGACATGTGTCCAATAGATAATTCCACATCCTAAGGTGCGAAAACATCCCTCCACCTATTTGACCTATATACCCCTCTGCCATCTACTCACATAAAAGGCTGAGGGTTGGGGGTGATTGATATGCCTAAAGTGTACCCTCGTACTCGGTGTCAACAACCTTGGCTAACGTCAAGGCTGAGTCATCGGGAAGCTCACAACAACCATCAGAAAGGTTGTCTTTCATAAAGTCGACTATTAATGATCTATCACGGCTCGTCAGCAACACCTCATGGGCTCAACCATGGTCACTCTCATACTCTGCTCTAGACGATAGTTCAACCAGGCCCCATTATACAACCTCTACTCATCTAAATGGCCGAGGTCATACTTATGATTGGTAGACTAACTCAAGTCTCAAACTTACTAATATCGTACTCAACTGGGCTGAGGTTCCAGTGGATAGGTCCGAGCATATGCAAGAACATGGGAGACTTGGAACACGTGGACTAAACCGTTATAACCAACTTATTACCCTCACGTGAGAGAATATTTTGTCATAATTATCTGCATGTGTCACAACCAGGTGTCCACATGAGATTGGTTTGAACACCACACACATGCTCATGGCATGCTTGGGGGGGTACACTACACCCCCCAAGCACTATATGTACATCTCTTCTTCTACCTTGAAAAGGGATCGCAATATTGAAAACTCTAGCAAAACCCTGGTACATTTACAGTAGAGAGAGAAGGTGTAGTGATTGTATTGATAAAGACATTAGAGCCCTCTTTTGATGGTCGAACTCACACTCACTTGCACAGTGGACGTAGGTAATCGTCGAACCACTTATATTGGTGTGTTTCTCCTCTTCTCCTCATCTCCTTCTGTCTATACATTATATCTTCTGTACACCATTGTTGTCTGGTTTGAGCTTACATACATCTTTACCTGGTGATACCATTTCTAGTATCATCACAGACTTAATGCATTCAGTTTATTTTCTGACTCAAACAACCAAGTCTAGCTAGAACAAATAACTGTTATCCAAGCCCAAACCACTAATAGTAAAAAATTAGCTAAGTGTAAACTAAAATAACTAGTTATACGTTCATAAAAAATTTCATAGCGATACAATTGCTATGGATAAATATTCACACCATAAATGTAATAAAGCTTCACTCGCGCTATAAATAGATATGTGGACTATATTCTATAAACACACACACACACACACACACACACACACATATATATATATATATAACTATATCCCCAGAGCATGGACCTTATAGATACATTCATCGTGTGCTATTAGTCTCTAGGCATCATGCATCACACTCAGCAACCATGTCAGAATCACGCAACCAAACCCCAATGTAAACACATATAACGGAGGCAATCATAAACATATGTTTGGCGGTCACCACTATACCATATCACACCCAATCGGTCTCCAAACCAACACTTATCCTCACATGTGGATATTGTTCATGCAATAGTACTATGACTATAGGAATCAATCTAACACCTCCTAGTCAATACTAGGGTGGACTGCCCACTACGCGTAACCTCCTACATTAGCACTATAGAGTAGGTATGTTTCATGTAAACACATAACAATCACACACACACACACACACACACACACACACACATATATATTTGTAGTCCCCGAATACGTATGTATGTAGTACTGACCTCGTACGAAATCCCACAACGTACGAGTTTCCTAAATCTCAAAGTGTGACCCGACTTCCCAATTGTACATCTAAGTGTTCACTCACTTAATTCCTAGTTCTCCTCACCCAAACCCATCTATTCGAGTCATACCAAACCCAGGAAAGTACTCCCGAGTAGTCCTATAATACCCCAGAAGCCCATACGATCATTACCCAAGCTCTAACCGGTTAAAAATATAAAGGAAGAAAACCTGGGTCGGCCAGCAAACCAAAGTAGTTAACTTGGAAGGCCAAAAAGGTTCAATTGAGAGAACTGTTTTTCTCCCATAACAAACTTATTCAACTTGCTGGGGTGTCTGTCTTCTTTTTCCTCGAGTTTTTATCCACCAAACATTCCAAAAGTGGTCCCAAGCCACCCTAAACATGATTATACTAACATGCCATAATTATTATAACATATAATTAACTCTGAATCCCTTATCAAAACCCTCAAACATCAATTCTATCAAACTCAGAATTTACTGAAATTGGATTTTCATGAATTCAACTCTCCTATTAATGTTCTACATGCTCATCATTATAAACCTAGAATTAATTTTGAAATTTCTACATAATCAACATCAACTAATTATCAACTCTAATATGAGATTAATTATGATATATATCTCTTAATTAATCGATTGGAGTTTCAGCCTTTAAACATTGAAATTACATAATTTCTACACCAATAACTATGAAAGTGATTAACTACCTAATAATGAAATTTAAAGAAATTAAATACTTGCCTTGGTGGATCTAGATATGAATTCTCTACATTTTTTATGGGTTGAACCTGAAGATGGTTCCCTTTCCTTCTCTTCTCTAGGCCTTTCTCTTCATTACTTTCTTCTTCTCTCTTTTATTGAACTCTCTCTTAAGCTCAATTGTGCAGAATCTTAAAGGTGGGATGCCATTCACATTCCCTAACCTTAAATACCTCCAAAATACACCATAATTCTATTTTCCAATTTAACCCTAGGTGTAAAAGGCCATCCTACCCTTACACGGGTCCAACTATGTTTAAAGCGTCGTCGGAGCCCAATCATAATACATAGGGTACCTTTTCTGGACGATTTCAAGCCATTTCGGATGACCGGTATACTAAAAAAAAGGTCATCCGATTCACCTAAATATAAATATATAAATATCTTATTGACCTAGATGGATACGTGCGTACAGTATTCATCGCCCATAAAATATACCGATTCGTCGATGTGACACTCTATCGACATATAATAATGAACTCTCTCTTTAAGTCATACGCAACATATAATAAATCACATATATATTTACTCATCATACGAAAGTAAATAATAATAATAATAAATATTAATCCTTATCTTGCTAATTAATATTTATCGGAACCCAATTTAATTTCTCGAAATAAATTAATAATTTAAAAAAAATTAAATAATCATAAGTGTACGGGGTAATATAGTATTATTTTCAGATTTTACTGATCTCAAAATATATTTGTGATTTCGACCATTATTTTCAAATACACTAACTATTTGGTTTCTTCACACACTTACAAAGTGATATTATACTCATTGGAGACTTCCCAACCTTGTTCAAAGATTTGGAACATAAAGTTCTTCTTCAACTTTGAAAGGAAGTTTGTTGATTGGGGCTTGAATAAGACAACGGTTGTTACCCAAACTGGTGGAAGTTTTGAAGAGTGATGTAGCTATTAATGCCTTCTAGTTAGTGGAAGATACGGTGTGATGCATTAGGTTTATAATACATATTTCCACTCTATAAGTCCTACCATAGATGATTTTTATTCTATTGAATCGAAGTTTTTCCCGTTGTGGTTATTTTCTCGTATGCATTGGTGTTATGATACACTATTTACCTTTTCGCACTTAGATTGAGCCACCTAATTATTCCAGATAAAATTTAGTGTAATATACTTGGTAAATGATTTTTCACATAAACTTTAGGTCTCGTCTTTGTTTCCATAACTTGAATTTAAAATATGACCTTGTCATAATATGACAAGAGACTTTAATTGGGCATCTTTTATTCTTCTCGATTTTGAGAACACGCACTCTAAACCGATATCACAGCGAGGCCTCTCTTTGTTTGATTTTTTGCCTTGATTTAGATCTAGTGTGTATGATTATGGTTTTTTATATCACTAACCAAATGCAAGAAATGATGGGAATCAACAAATGCCATACTTTATCCAAACTTATCACACTGTGTTTTTTAAATCACTCTAGTAGAAAGATTTCTAATATTCGTGTTAGTGATTGTGAAGATAACGAGAGTGAAACATTTGGAGAAATAAAAAGACATAAAATTAAACGAAGGCCATGAATCTTATCGGTTATCTTTTGATAGGAATATATTGCTTTAGAGAATTAAAGACCTTGAAAATGACAAAATCAAAATTTTAATGAGTTTACTTTTGTTAAAAAAGAGAATGATTTTTCTTCAATCCATTGATACTCATGCTCATTCTCTCATCTTATTTCCATAAAATCACTCGTGTAATTCTAACTATATTAGTGCTTTTGTTGAATTTTTTTATAAGGTAAGAGTAATTTTTTTCTTTTTTCGCACGTACAAACGCACAGGCCTAAAATATAACTCATTCCACCAAGAGTGAAGTGAATATTATTTTTGTTAACACACAAAAATATTTAATTATGTAAGTCCATCCTACCTTTTGAATAAAGTAAAAGTAACATTGGGTTAAACTACTTATTTTATCAAAGTTTAGATGATGTAGCTAAAAAATGAAAATGTAAGAGAAAAATTTATTATTTCTCATTCTTTATTTCTATTTGGATTATATTGTCAAACCCCACTGCACCTTTGTGGAAGTTCTCAAGTCTTCAAAGAGAAGAAGAACAAGTGATAATTTTCTAGAATTGAAGATCGAGCATCATTATGGTTCTCGAGAAGTTTTATGAGGTGGTTTTGGCAATCTTAAAATATACAAGGGTCTTTTTAAATGTTTTTATTTTAACCAAGTTTTTCAAAAAAAATTAAAATTATTTTTGAAAGTTTTTTAAAAATCTCGCTTCTTTGCTAGAATGAGGTTCGGCATATCGTTAGAATGAGTCCATATAGTCTGAACAATTCTGAAGAGTCTCCTTTTTGTCCTGCTTTAGAATGTCATTTGAAGTGTCATTGGATCATGTTCACAAGAACACATGTACGTCGTTCAAATGATGTGGCAGTTCATTCGAATGTGTAGGCATGTTTTTAATTTTATCTCAAATCAAATGCAATCTTTGATGTTTATCAATAGTTGATCTCATTCATCATAAATAGAGTGTGGGAAGTAATTTGTTTCCAAGACTTTTAAGAGTTCTGTTTATGATCAAATTCTTTAAAATTTTTATCCAAATCCCTTGAATTTTTTAGGATCACATTGCAAAAAGAAAAAGAACACAATCTGAGTTTTAAACCCTTAAGGAGATTATTCTTGACTGATGATTTGTGGAGTTGAGGATATATTGATGGAAAACAAAAGAATTACAATTCTGGAGGCTGGTCGGTGGATATCGAGGCAAGAGCTGCTTACTATGGACAGTGCTAGACTGCGTCATTTTTTGCTGAAGATTTGAAGACATCACTTAAATATACTTGGTGGATATCTGATTAATTTGTAAGTCGTTAAGTTTCTATTTTATGTTAAATATTGTTGAATATAAGTTTTTCCTGAAAGGTTTTTTTTCTTTATCTTCTTCCCATTATTTGTTGGTTTGTTCGTTTGGTTTGGACATCGACTTTATAATTTATCTAACATGTTTATCTTAATCTAATTAAGACCAAGTTTGGTGAAAATTGGATTATTAATGTGTATGACGTAATATATGAGTGAATCCATATAACCCTGCATTTTTAAATTCATATTAGAGTCGGTTGCACTAATTTATTGTGTGATATTTACTTTGGGATTGTATGCATAACATATATAATAGGGTTACAATTTTTTATGGGTCTAACTATGCATACTGCAAATCTTAAATAACGTTTGCTTTAAAATTTATTGATGAAAGAGTTTGGATTATTTGTGAAAGAGGGTGGACACCACCCACTGTGATTAATAATGATGTCATAATTATTAAACCCACCCGTTCCTGAAGTGATGATGATTTTAGATGGAGAAATTTTTGCTCTTGTGGATAAAGTGCTATTTCTGGTGTCGTCAGACCCGATGAGTTTCATCTTATTCTGACGTGTACAATGTCTATGGAAACCTGGGATATCCTCTAACATACTCACGAGGGTACCAGGATGTGAAAGATTTTAAGCTTTAAAATCTTACCACAAAGTTTAAAACTATTCGCATGCTAAAGACGAAAACATTTGATGAATTCTATGCATGATTGTCTCATATTATTAACTCTACTTTGAATTTTGGGTGAGAGAATTCTTGAAACGAGAGTTGTGAAAAATATTTTAAGATCCCTTTCATCCCAAATTGATGTTAAAGTCATGGTCCTTATTTTTTGGGAATATTAGGAACATTTAGGTTAGAAGAACTCATAGGAGACCTTCAAACTTATAAGATTGACATATTCCCAAAAATTCAAAAGAAAAAGGAAAATATTTTGTAATCTAACTCTTAGTTTGAATTTGGTTTTAATGATCTTACCTTATTTGCGAGATATTTCAAGAATTTTCTCAAATTTGACAAAGAAAATTCTTCCAAAGAAAACAAAAGTTTTAAGAAAAATAAAAAAGTCAATGAGGGAAAGAATGTTTCTAAGAATGATCAAGTGAGTTATTTTTAATGTGAAATAAATTGACAAAAATTCCATGAGTGTCCCATAAGGCTTAAGAGACAGGGCAAAGGCGGAGTTTCATATAATGCTACTCTTATCGATATTGATCTCGAGTCGATGGATTCCGGGGATGAATCAACACATGAACCTCTTCTTGCATTCATGGACAATCACCTTTGTACTTCTAGATCATCCCATGGTAGTGAGGACATTTATAATCATAAAGCCTCGATAATATATTGAACCACTCCAGAGAGTATAAGAGTGATGATAAGATTTCGAGTGTGGGAGAAAGTGGCCTTCAATGCACCTATAACAAATTTCACAAAGAGTCTTTGAGAACCAACAAGTAAAATAGAATTTTGAATCTCAGGGTGTTTAATTTAGAAAAGGATTTGAAATCTTCAAGACAGTGTGAGGTGTTGCTGAGTCAACTCGAGAAGTTGAAAGTTTCTTTGAGAGAGCAATTGATTGGGGTTAGTAGGGAAAATAAGGATTTGACCAACATAGTTTCCAGTCTTACGAGAGATATTTAAGATTCATTAAAGGCTCATGAGAAACTTAAAGCCCATATTTCATAACTCGATAAGGATATAAAACATGTTGGGAAGTCAAGGTCACTTTAGAGGACACATATAAAAAGGTTGGAAAGATCTTTACTGATTCCGCTTTATGTTTTAAGGAGAGTAAATGAATAGATTTCGACAGTGCATCCACTTTTACTGTCGCTCCTAAACTGGTTTCCAAGTTTACGATGGATCCTTATAGGCATTAACCTAACCCACCAAGGAGATCTAATCCACTAAAGAGAGCGCATCCTTGTCATTGTAACCAGGGTAAATCCATACTTGACTATGTTTGTTCACATTATAAACAAACATGTCACATTAGAGATTTTTGTTTTAAGCTAGGGAGAGTTTCTCACACGCTTGTTCCCCGATATGATCCCACACTAGTTCATACACGTGTTCCCACACATGTTACTTCACATGCTCCTCGACATCACCATAGAGATTTTGAGAGTTTTCAAGAGCACATAGAGTTTTTGGTCTAGACGTTTCAATGTTTGATGGAGGAATTTCAAAGGATGTATACCATTTTTGAGAAATCCTCTCGGACTAATGACTGAGGTTACGACTTTGTATCTTTTATAAGGTTATTATCATGCTGCTATCTTTGGTGCCTATTACTAGATTGTCTTTCTATGTTTATATATTTTTATATTCATTGAAATATCCAAAAATATTTTCTTTTTGTTTAGAAAAGGTTTGAAAAGTTTAAAAAGATTTTGTTTTTGATAAAAAATTGAAAAAGGCAAAAAGATTTTCGTATTTTTGTTTTTCACCATATATGGATGTTCATTGAAGATGTTTGAATCACAACATCATTACATCACTTCATGGTGTTTTGATACATGGATTCATTTCTTTTGTGTGCTTAATAATGTGGGGATAGCATTTCATTATTCATTAATGATCACTTTCTTCATGCTAAACTTTTTATCACCTTTATTGCACACATGCACAAACTTTTGGAACATTGTATTTGCTTGCCATATGCCTAATTCGGTGTTGTCAACTCAATAGTGTTTAATAACGAATGAAATGTACTTGGGATATGTTGTTATTGAAAGAATCACTGCCCGAATATACCCCCCCCCCCCCCCCCCAAAAAAAAAAAAAAACAAATTGTCTTATTTTAAGCAATGGAAATAGGCTACGAAAGAGAAAATACTATTTACATTACAAGCCACAATTGGAAAGATTCTAAAAGAAAAATTTTGGCACACAAAAACATAAGTTCCAAGGCCATTTTTTCCATTGATTCTTCACTTTAATGAGCATTATGATATCTTCAAAATTTTATGTGTGACTTTTATGTGAGATTTTGAGGGTGTTATAAAGTAGAAGATCAATGGCTTGGCACAACGGGCTTTCTTAGAAAACATCAAATAGTTTGGCATTATTATTTTGAGAAGAACTTAAATTCATGGCATGTTGCATAAGTCGAGTCAATTTAAATTTATTCAACATTTTTATACCGAAGGTTGAAACTAAGTTCTTTCTTTAGTAGTATCTCATTACTTCGTGAAAATCGTGAAAATTTATTACATATGCCTATATTGATTTGCTCATGGAACATGTTTACACAATTACATTCTGCTTTCATGGTTAAGATATTTTAGTGTTATTCCATAGTGTGATGTTTTTGTACTTTTTACACTTATATAATTTTGTATACTTTTTGTACTTAAAAAAATTGAAAAATTTCAAAATAGTTGGTTCCCCTTTTGAAATTCATCGCATGTGCTTTATTGATTATCTATCTGATGTTATTTCATTTTGATTGGGATGATGCTACTGATTTATGATTATTTTATTACCCTTTGTCTATTATGAATAAAAAGGGGGAGAATAATTTAAGTGGGAATTTATTTCTTTAAACTCGTATGCGTCATGCTATTTCTTTTCTTTCATCTGTGTAGGTTTCTTCTACCTTGATGATGATTTCATGGACCACACAAGACGAAGACTTCCAGTTGAAGACATATACATTTATGTTTTTTCCTTCTTGATTTAGGAGGGCATTACTATTATTAGTCTTAAGGGTTAATTTGGCTTCGATTTGTGTTTTGTATCGGAATAGCCAAAGGCAAAGATATGGAAGATTGGAAAATTCTTTATTTTTATTTGGGTTATTCTGTTACACCCCATTGCACCTTCATAGAAGTTCTCAAGTCTTCAGAGAGAAGAAGAACTAGTTCTCATTTGATAGAATCGAAGATCAAGCGTCACTACAGTTCGCGAGAAGTTTTATGAGGTGGTTTTGTTAATCTTAAAATATTCAGTGGTCTTTTTAAAAATGTTTGTTTTATAAAGGTTTTTAAAATGATTTTTACAAGATTTTTCAAAATTTCACTTGTTCGTTAGAATGACTTCTCATGTCGTTAGAATTCATTTATGCATGTCGTTAAAACAAGTCTATGTCGTTTAAATGAATTATGAAGCATCACCTTTTTGGTCATCTCTAGAATGTTGTTTGAAGTGTTGTTGTATCCTATTCAAATGAAATAAGGTACTTGTGTCCATCCCCGATCCTCGCCTTCACGACGGAGGATCCTCGGGTCTCGTACGTCCCTCTGGGGAGCGCTTCGGCCGGCGTCATTTGAGGTGAGGTGAAAGATGTAGAGAGATTAGAGTCGCCAATCTATTTTACTCAAAACAGACAAAAGAAAAGGGTAATCCTTCCCGAAGGGCAACATCCAAAGACGTAATGGTGCATACGAAACCAAAATGATTCGAGAAGTGTCCGAAGGCTAAGTTACGAAATGGGAAGGTGTTAGGTACCCATTTTGACCTTTCAGTCTCTCATGGATTTTTGTTATTTTCCTTTCATTTTCTCCGTGATGTGTGTGCATGTCTATATATAGTGGACATAGGAATCGTCAACTTGTACCATGGAATAGGTAAAGCGAGTCATCCGTAGGAAGGTATAAAAGTATTAGAAAATAGGATTTAGGCGATCATCCTTATGTTAATCGTTATGAGTAAACGATAACGCACACGGAATGATACGCCCCTAAGAACAAATATATATATATATATATATATATATATATATATATATATATATATATATATATATATATATATATATATATATATATATATATATATATATATATATATATATATATATATATATATATATATATATAGTGTAAGAGAATGGAGTTTAGAGAAAATAAAAAATGAGAGAAAAGTAAAAAATAGGACTCGAGTTTTGGATTTTACCCCGAAACGCCTACGTAGCCTATAAAGGCATCAAAGTCCACATAGTTCGCATACAAAACGAGGGGTGGGGTTTATCCCATAAATCCAACCGGAGATTCTCTTATTTGTGTGTGTGTGTGTAGAAAAAGTGTTTTAGTGATGAGAAAAGTGTGAGAAAAGTATGAGAATTCCCATTTGGAATTTATGAGCAAACCCTTTTTTTCTTATTTTTTGGGTTTTTATTTATATGAAAATAAGAGATGTGAAATAATACTAAATTAAACGTATATTAGGATGTATGAGATGATATAATAAGAGTGCTAAGTAATAAAACAAGATATTGCGAATTTATGAGAATTTAAGGAGAGAATTGAGGAAATTGGACCTTATTGAAGATCTTGAGCTCGATCTTGAATGATGGAGAGCAGCCCTTAGACTTGGATGATGATGGAGGATAGTGAATTAACCAAGTTTGATGAAAAATATGATAAAAAGTGAAGGTTGGAAAGGGAATTGGGTGTAGAAATCACGCTGACTTCGAGAGAGGTTTTCTGGATCTCCTGAGAGTGATTTCTATTAGATATGGGCTCCTCTTGCAAGTGAGGTCAGGGCCTCCTTTTTATAGGCCGAGGTAATTGACGATCGACAAAGCCCTGTTCCTGCCATTCGATAGGTGCATTTAGGCACACTATAGATAGGCAGGGTCTGGGACCTGCCGTTTGGCCGTGTCTTTCAGGCCTTTTCCGAAAATCGACCGCAGAACGCAAACCATTGATCAGAATCGTGCACGGGGTGGACTACTAGAAAGGAAATTTAAAGACCTTCGAAAGTCCTTTGGACTGCTCTGGGGTTCGGGAGTTGACTTTGGGTAAAATATGGCTTGGAAGCATTCGTCAGTCCATTGGACGGGGAAACTTCAGACGCAAATGGATCGTTCGTTCGCATGGTAAGTCCGAATTGTGCACGGGGTGGACCATTGGAAAGTATAGGATATGTTCTTTGACATTCCAAAGAGTTTGATCTGGTTCAGGGAGTTGACTTTGGTCAACCAATCCCTGGAAGAATTTGGTGACCTTTCAGAGTAAAATGGATCGTTCGTCCGTACCGTAAGTCAGAATTGCACACGAGATGGACCTTTGGATAGGGGATTCAGTGCTCTTCGGAGATTCATTCAGTCTCGGTCGACCTTAAGAGCTTACCTAGGTCAAACAGAGCCCGGGAGTGCCCGGTGGCCTCCTGATTGAGTCTCAAAGGAAAAGGGTCATTCGTCCGCATGGTAGGTCAGAATCGCGCACGAGATGGACCATTGGAAATGGGTTTTAGTGCCCTTAGGAGATTCATTCAGTATCTATCAAACTGAAGACTTTAACTTTTTCTCAAACAGAGCCTGGGAGTGCATGATGGCTTCTAGGTCAGTACCCGGGGTATGACCTGGGTTTATAGTGATGAAGGGAGGTGCTAGGGACCTAAGGAAAGTTTTAGGGGGTAACAAAATGAGGTGTCTATAGAGCCCCTCGACGGGTGAGTTTGGAACAAATGATAGCTGTCGAATAGACATCGCATGATGATTTAAAGGAGGATTACCAATTTTGAGGGCCGGGGTCAGTTCTGAGGATCTAAGGGAGCGAGGACGACTAATTCAGAGGGTCAAGGCCGATTCTGAGGACGTAAGGGAGCGAAGACGACCAATTTAAAGGGTCAAGGCCGATTCTGAGGACCTAAGGGAGCGAAGATGACCAATTCAGAGGGTCGAGGACGATTCTAAGGACCTAAAGAGTGTGTTAGGGATAACCAATTATGTGGGTAGAAGACGATTCTGCAGGCTTGAAGATAAGGGTGACCAATTCTGCGGGTCGGAGCCAATTCTGAGGGCTTAAGTTGAGATGCCCAATTTTGCGGGTCGAAGCCAATTCTACGGGCTTAAGTTGAGATGACCAATTCTGCGAGTCAAAGCCAGTTCTGAGGGCTTGAAGGTGAGATAACCAATTCTGTGGGTCGAAGCCAATTCTGCAGGCTTAAGTTGAGATGACCAATTCTGAGGGTCAAAGCTAATTCTGAGGGCTTAAGTAGAGATGACCAATTCTGCGGGTCGAAACCAATTATGAGGGCTTAAATAGAGGTGGCCAATTCTGTGGGTCGAAGCCAATTTTGAGGGCTTAAGTAGAGGTGAGATGACCAATTCTACGGGTCGAAGCCAATTCTAAGGTCTTGAAGGTGAGATGACCAATTCTGCGAGTCGAAGCCAATTCTGCGGGCTTAAGTTGAGATGACCTATTCTGCGGGTCGAAACTAATTCTACGGGCTTATGTAGAGGTTACCAATTCTGCGGTTCGAGGACGATTCTATGGGCTTAAGTTGAGATGACCAATTCTGTGGGTCGAAGCCAGTTCTGAGGGCTTGAAGGTGAGATGAACAATTCTATGGGTCGAAGCCAATTCTGTGGGCTTAAGTTGAGATGAATAATTTTGCGGGTCAAAGCAAATTTTTAGGGCTTAAGTAGAGGTGACGATCTAGGACCGAGGTCAATTATAACCTAAGAGAGGTGACGACCGAGGACCGAGGTCAATTCTGACCTAAGAGAGGATGAAGATTGGATTTTGGGTTCCGCTGGGGAATGAGCTGGGGAAAATGTAGTGTGTCCTTTGGAGACTTTGAAAATGACTTTCTGGAGTTCCGCTGGGGAAATTACCTCATGATGTTGTTTTATGCCAGGGAGATGATTGTCGGGGAAATGTTTGTGATCTGCAGAGGAGAGGCGAGTTTGATGTCGTAAACTTCACTGGGGAAGTGATTAGGTGGTCCAGGTATTGGACGTATTACTCAAGAAGGTTTGAGACCTTTAGAGATCCTCCGGGGACGTTGCTAAGAGGAGTTTGTCTTGGTTTTTTAAGAGTTTCGCTGGGGAAATGGGGGTTTCGCTTGAGGGAGTGCAAAATTTTCTTGGTAAAAATGTTTTAAATCCTTCCTGGGATTGTTAGGAATTTTCTAAGGTTTTTTCATGATTTTCTGGTATTTTCTGGGAATTCTTATACGAAAGTTCAAGAGGGTGCCGGTCGGCATGGTACAGGGGGTACCATTCGGTAGTGGCGCGGACTTTTGGGATTCTTCGGGAAGGTAAGGGGATAGTTCCGATCGGTGGGTGGGGGGTCAATGCCTATCGGCATAACGCTTGGCATCTTATATAAAGGGGGCGAATTCCTTTCATTTTTCACAACTCTTTTCTTTCTTTCTCTCTGCGATTTTCCTCTGCAAATCGTTCTAGCATTCCAATCTCTAAGAAATGGCCACCTTTGTGAGAACTATAGTGCATAGGTAATGGTTGACTATTGATGGCTGGGCGAACATGGAGTGGAGGGCTAGGGCGCCTCTTGCTTTGGGGAGTGAAAACTCCTTTGACTCATTCGAGCCGATTGCGGATGAGCGGACTTTGCTGTGGGATCCATCGCGTCATCGTTCTTCTAAGGTGGTGAGCCTTGGCTGTTATGTAAGTAACCTGGATTTTGGCATTCCTCTCTCTTTTTGGTGATTTTTCCTTTTTTGAATTTTGACAAGGTTTCTTCTTTTGACAGTCTAATAGCTATTTAAAGAACACGCGTTCCCATGGGATGACGGGACTTAAGGATGTCTGGGAGCATCTTCCACCCATGGTGCATTGGGTGGTATCATCAGCAGGTTTTGGGAGGTTGGCGTTTGCGCTAGATGAGACGCCTCGATCGACAGTGGTCTTGTGCTCTTTGGTGGAGAGATGGTGGGATACTACCCACACCTTCCATTTCAGCTTTAGGGAGATGATAGTGACTCCCATAGACATGCAACAACTGTTGGGGATGAATTGTGACGGAGAGCAGATAGAGGTGGATCGTTCTTTGCGGGTGAGGCCGAAGGCGACGCTTGGTGACGTAAGGAGGATAGTCTCCGAGGATTTCATGCGTCTGTCTTTACTGAAGGATGTTTTCCTGAGTAGGGTGATCGATGTGGAGGATGGGCTGTAGGTGAGGCAGATGGCCCGGTTGTTCATTTTGCTGGTGCTGGGAGGCTTCGTGGTGGCGTCGAGTGGCGATGTTGTCCATTTGTGGTTCTTGCCGTACTTGAGGATGTTTTCGAACATACCTCTCTATGATTGGGGGAGCCTGACTTTGGCCACCCTCTATTTTTCTTTGGATGCATTCAGCCGGTGCTGCCAGCAAACTTTTATTGGAGCCACATATCTCCTTGAGGTATCCTTTAATTTTGCGCATTTTCTTTTCATGCATTCGCATTTTCCTTATGCTTCTCTTTTTTTATTGTGAATTTCTGTCTTTGGCAGACGTGGTTCTATGAGGTGATTGGTTGTAATACCCCGCTGATCTCTTTGAAGGATGATACTGTTGGGGACCTCTGCCGATTGTATCATTGGCGGAAGGACAATCGGTAGTCGAAGGGATATCTCTCTCTGGAGGCAGTGCGTCAGGTCTTGAATGGTCTGACCAGTGGTAGGTTAAGAATCTTTCCCTTTCAGTCTTGGTTTCGGCACATTCAGATTTTGTATTGACTTATGCTTTCTTGGGGATTTTTAGGTGAACTTTTACCTTGGGGGACAACCATTCAGGATACGAGGGTGACCAGGGTGAACGCGTAGATGCAATGCTTATTGGCGCATGAGTTTGGCCATTCTTGGTATCTCTAGGAGCGAGTGGTTTGGCAGATTGTTGAGGAGGAGGTTGTGGTTCCATCTACGCAGCCTCCTACATCTATGAGGTGGGAGTGGTTAATGTCGGAGGATGCGAGGATCGCGGCGATGATCGGCGAGTCCTACCTGTTGTATACTGATACGACCACGTCGTATGAATATATGGACTTTGTGATGATCTAGTTGATGTCACCCAGCGCGGGTCCTCCCACAGCGGAGGTGGTCCGTCGACGTCTACGGCGATGGAAACTTCAGAGGTTCCTTTCATTCGATTGCACACTCCTTCATATAACATTCGACGAGCTGATGGAGGGATGGTGCCTGTGTTGCACCGTCCTCATGCGATGGATCTGGAGGAGTTGGGTTTGACAGAGGAGGTTCTTCAATCTGCGGCATACCTTCTTTCTCTCTTCCTCATTTTGGTTTCTTTTTAATTTTAATCCTTATTTGACACTAATTTTTCTTTTTACTTCGCCATAAGTTCGGGTGTCGACCACTTGGCTGAGGGACATTAGAGATTGGATCTCTTCGGCGACTTCCCATATTTGGGATGCGATCCCAGTTCCTTGTTGTTTGGTGTTTTCTTCTTCGTTCGGGAAGGAATCTGGCTCGGGTAGTGGTGGTGTGTCATCTCGCCATTGGGGAATGAGAGTGCGTCGCAGGGGTGGAAGCTCTTAGAGAGAGAGGTGAAGGGTAGGTGAGAAAGAGAGAATGAGAATGTGGGTTGGGGCTGAGTCCCGTCTTTTTTTTGCTTTTCATTTATTTCCTGCAAAATTGATGTAACACAGAGAACAAATATATATGCAATGCAATGAGATTTCTTCATTTTCTTTTGTTAATGATGAATGAGTGAATGCATGCACATGCACTTTTTACTTTGCTGCTAAGACCGTAAAAAGATATGTTTTGGGGGTTTTGAAAGAGTTTTTTATTAAGATAAGAAGGGGAGTTTTGAAATTCCATTGAGAATATGAATTTATTTTGAGTTTCCTGAATATTAGAAAAATAAGGAAAAAGGAAAATTTCCAAGAGTAGGGGGTTGTTGATCGGTAAGAACCTTGTCCTGCCTGTCGACAGTCAAGTCCAGTCCCATTAATCCAAAGCTTTGATTAGTTCCCTCTTCAGCCTTTGGTACTTTTGAAGGGTAGTATTCCCTCTTATTTTTGTAGGGATTTTGTCTCTTGTATGGGTTCTCACGTATAAAAAGGGTAGGGGTGGAGTGTTTCCAGCACACCTTCGCTTGTCTATTGTTTCTTAGTCTTGCAAGATGGCTCTCCTTGGTAGCATTGAGTTTGCCAATTATCTTGAAGCCTTGGAAGCAATGTGCCCTTATAACGCCGACTATGATGCTTTCAACATGTGTCGAGTGTCTTTGTGGAGCAATCGGTCCATTGAGTGGAACATGCTGATGGCGGAAGTACAATTTTGGTACCCCGAAGAGCATGTATTCTGCTTTGGGTTGGATGAAGTTTGTCCTACCTATGATGAATTTTCTATCATGCTGGGGATAAATCCCAATGTTGTTGTGGCTTTATTCTAACTTTCCCATTCTCCCGGGGATTTGCTGGCTGGGCTTCTTTGCATTTCACCTTCGGCATCTAGATCACTGGTTGCTGGAGGAATGATTTCCCTCCTATCGATGTTGTAGTCCTTGCATTTGCAGGAAGCTGGCGATGCTGGATACACTGGAGCCGTTGCTTTGGTCTTAGTTTTAAAATTGGTGCTGGTGACTAGGGAACTGCAGGTGGATCTGCCACTTACAGCCATTGCTTCATGGATGTCATACTGTCATAATCCTGCGATGGTGATACTGGAGAAGACCCTGAATGGTTTGGATGCCTGACGAGAAGGTCGTTCTGACTTCCTGCGGGGTATACCCGTGATGCTATTCATGCGCTTGTCTGAAAGACTCCCCCTGGTGACTCCTCCAGAATATCCTTTATCGGTTGTATCCAACTTCTTTTCACCTCACTTTTTTATGTTGGCCTAGGTATTGCGAGCTTGAGAATTGGTTTGTGGAGCATGGGGCTCGGAATTTGTACTGGTTAGTGCCTTGGTGGGGACAGTTGCTACCTGTTCTGGAGCTAGGGGAATACCCGTATATGCGACTAGTTGGTCTCAGACAGACCTCTTTCTATTTCCCTTGGCAACTTCTATGCCAATTTAACTAGGCACAGGTCGTGCCACCTCGGACACTAAATTTCTTTTCGATAGAGGATTTGACCGAGCGCCTGCGTCTGCTGCTTGGCTCTTTATGGGATAATCAGCGTTTGTCGACCCGTCCCTCTCAGTCTGTTGGGAGAGTTTGTCATATCCCTGGGGATTATATGAAGTTGTTGTGGAGGAAAGTAGTTATCAAGATGTTGGCAATAGAGACTGGACATAAGTGGTTTGTTTCTTTTGACACCATGAAAGGAGGTGTTGTGGTTTTTTCGAAGCTGGTTCGAGCCTATCGATCCATGGAGTGTCTGCGACACTCTATTCAGGCATGGTAATCTTTGGGACCTCAGGATGCAGATGATGATGATGGAGAAGGCTCCTCTGGTAGCTGTGGGTAGGACTCCTAGAGAGTTTATTGTGTAATGGGGGATAAATGTGGGGATTTTACTATGGCTTTCTAGGAAGATGGGAGGAAGGGAGTTATCCGTTCCTTTTTTATGTAATTTGTACTTTAATTTCCTATTAAGGAAATAAACAAGTTTCTGATCATCCAGTTGTGCCTTTGATGAGTTTGTGTTGTTTGAATTATCTATACCGATTTCTAAGGCATACATAATCCTTTTGTTCAAATATATGTTGGAATTGACTGTCATTCTCGGAGGTAAGAAAATAATAGTATTTTGAAAAAGAAACGGGTCGTGCTCATGTAAGGTGTATGAGCTTCCTACGTACCTCTAGGGTTCTTGAAAAGTTTTAATTTTATTTGAAAATGATTTTTACAGAGTATCAGACCCACGTAGTTTTGGGTAAGGGGGAAATGAAGATTTTTTTTTTTTTTTTTTTATAGAATAGAAGGGAGATGAGAAGAGTCGTAGCGCGTCGAGATTTCGGACTAGGGTTAGAAATTATTGAGACGGTCCAGGTTGACTGGGTGGGCCATCTCTTCCCCATCCAAGTCGGTGTGTAGGGTAGCACTGCCAGACAAGATCTTCTTTACAATGTAAGTTCCACTCCAAATGGGTTTTAATTTCCCTCTGGGGTACTAGATGGGTTCTATGATTTCTTGGAGGGCTAGGTCCCCTTCTCGGACACCGCAGTCCTTGACTCTCTTATTGAGTGAACGCTATATTCGGTAATGGTACCCTTGTATGTGTTATAGTGATTTTAATCTCCTTTCATCTAGGAGGGTCAACTCGCCAAGACGACTTTGGCACCAGTCTTTTTCGCTGACCTTACTTTCAAGAATGATGTGTAGCGAGGATATTTCCAGCTCCACGAATAGGACTGATTCCATACCGTAAACTAGATAGTAATGGGTATCCCCAATTGAGGTTCGAATTGAGGATCGGTAGACCCAAATGGCTTTGAGGTTCTTGTTGGAGGCTTCAAGTACACCTTTGATCTGAGGTCGATAAGGGGAAGATTTGTCTCTAAATCCCATAATTATTGACCACTTCTGTGACTTCTACCTCGAAATGCAACCCATTATCTGATACTGAATCGTACAGGACCCCATACCGACAGATGATGTTTTTCTTAATGAATTTGGCCACTTTCTTAACGTTCAGTACTGTGTATGACTTAGTTTCAACCCATTTGGTGAAGTAATTGATGGCAACTAGGATGAATTCATGCCCATTGGAAGCCTTCGATGTAACCTTCCCTATGATGTCGATGCCCCATGTGGAGAATGGCCAGGGAGAGGTCACGTTGTATAATTCGTATGGAGGCAGATGTTGAAGGTTAGAGAATTGTTAGCATTTTGGGCATCTCCGGATGTAGGCAGTGCAATCCTAGGTCATAGTGGTCCAGTAGTAGCCCTGTCGGATGATCTTTTTGGCAAGTATGTGACCGATCATGTGGGGACCACATTCCTCGTTGTGTATTTTCTGCATTATCTTTTTAATGTCACCCCCTGTAATGCAGTGCAGATGAGTTCCATCAGAGTTTCATTTGAGCAGTGCTTTGTGAAAGATGATGTACTGGGCATCCAGTCTTCGAAGGGTTGCTCGATATTTCTTGTTGGAACCCTCGAGATAGATACCATGCTTGAGGAGGCTCCAGATATCATAGTACCAACAATTGGATATCTCGAGATCTTCTGTGGTGACAAGCCCAATGTGGTAGCAGTGGGTTGGGTTGTCCTACTTTTGAATAAGGAAGGGGGTCATTGTTATTCCTTCTTGCTTGTCGACCATGGAGGCTAGGGTAGCAAGGGCATCAGCTCGGTTATTCTTTGCTCGAGGTAGGTAATGGAAGGTGATATCTTGGAATTGGGAGGCTAGTTCTGCTAAATGGGCATGGAAGGGTTGGAATTTCTCGTCCTTAACTTTCCACTTTCTGAGTACCTAACCGATGATTAGGGAGAAATCCCCGTAGACGTCTAGGCATTGAATACCTTTATCGAGAGCAACGTTGATGTCTATCGTGCATGCCCTATATTTAGCCATGTTATTGGTGCAGGGGAAATCCAATTTGATGGTGATGGGAGTGTGGGAGTCATCTAGGGAGATTAGGAGTATCCCAATGCCATATCCCCTTTTTGTTGGCAGCGCCATCAAAGAACATTTACCATCGGAGGTTGTTTTGAGCAGTGAAAAAGATGTTTTCATTTAGGAATTCAGAGATCCAGACATCGGCGTCTTTTACGAGGTGTTCAACGAGGTAGTCAGAGATGGATCTTCCTTTCATGGCTTTCTACGTGACGTACACGATATCAAATTCGTCTAGGAGCATCAACCATCGGCCCATTCGACTGGATAAAGCGGGTTTCTCGAGCAGGTATTTGATGGGGTCCTTTCGGGATACAAGTTTGATGGGGAAGGCGAGCATGTAGTGCCGTAACTTTTGGGTGACCCAGATAAGTGCGGCACATGCCTTTTCCAAAGTGGTGTAGTTAACCTCATACCCAACCAATTTGTGACTGGCATAGTAGATGGCTCTTTCTTTACAACAATCTTCAAGGTACTGGGCTAGCAAAGCCCCAACTGTAGTGTCGATTGATTTTCCCGTTTATACCCTGAGCCTGGATGGGGATTACCTCTAGTACGGACGACCCTACGAGGGGACGACCCTTCAGTAGGCCCCAGCTGGCCACCACCAGACTCCAGACGACAGTACGAGGGGCTGACCCTCCACCAGGCTCCAGACGACAGTACGAGGGGCCGACCCTCCACCAGGCTCCGGACGACAGTACGAGGGGCCGACCCCCAGGCTCCGGACGACCCTACGAGGGTACGACAGTACGAGGCCAGAACTAAGCCAGACTCGCTACCGGAAGGAACTTTGCCCTCGGCCTCGGCTCATAGGCCGAGGGTGACATCCTGACAGCGCGTGGTTTGGGAGACGCGTGGAACAGTGCGCGTGAGGCTCATATGACACGTGGCAGACCGTTATAACCGAATCACACCCTCACGTGAGGGAATATTGTGTCATCATTTGGCATCTACAGGTGTCAACAGGGGGTTGGCTGGATCATTATTCACATGCACCATGCTTACCTGGGGGGTACACTACACCCCCCAAGACCTATATATACTTGTCACCCCCAACCCTACAGGGGATCGATCCTTGAACAGTAGCCCTAGCTAAAACTCTGCTTGTTCACACACAGTAGAGAGAGAGAGAGGGTTATGTGCATTGTATCCAAGGCCATTAGTGCCCATACTTAGTGGATCACACACTCACAATGGATGTAGGCCAAATTGGCTGAACCACTATACATCATTGTCTAATTTCCTCTTATACTCATCCCCTTCTATACACTTACTTACTTATACACTCATATATCTCTATGGCCGCCTGCTTGAGCTCACTAACACTTACCTGGTGGTGCTAAATCTTAGCATCATCAGTTTGGCGCCGTCTGTGGGAAAGAGAAGACATCTCTTCCTTTGTACAGCTTGACCTCACTGGGCACTCTGGTGGTGAACCAACACTCCCCCTGAGAGGAGGTGTTTCACCATTGAAAGAGACCCACTAAGGTTCCCAAGCTAACCAGTATTTTCTTCAGTTCAGCTCTTCATAGCTTAAGCACATGGCACCTGAGATGCTACCGCCACCACTTCCCCCGCCGGATGATGGGGGAAGGCCCAGTTCCAGTCAGCCACCACCTCAGTCTGAGATGGCTGATGTGGCAGCAGCCCTAAAGTCTCTGGCAGCCAGCCAGCGGATGATGCAGGAGCAGTTTACAGCTCTAAGTCAGAATATACTGAGACCACCAGGGGTCTCACCTGAGATGATTACTCCGGCAGCAGCTCCAGGACATCATGAGGCCAGGGGACCACCCCAGGCACCACATAAAGACCTGCCACCCCCTCAGCGGCGTAGGGATGTTGCTGACCCCCGGCGTTTACGCCTGGGGAGGCAAGGAAACCCTTGCCCAGAGGACAGGTATGATGATCTGGAGGAAGAAGAGGCTCCAGTAGAATGCTGGGAGCCATATGAGGTCTCCAACAATACAGTACGACCCCTCCAGGACAGTAGAGGAAAGTGCGGGAGACCAAACCCTGATGATCGCCCAAGAGGCTCTGCTTTTGACCGCCTGAGCAGGGGGTCGGCCTTCGAGAGGCTGGGCCCAGTAAATGACCTGCGAGACAAGTTGTCCAAGTCAAGAAGCGCAGCGAGATCTAGGAAAGAAGCAGAAGGCCGACCCCAAAGACGGGATGACGGCCAAAGGGAAGTAAATAGCCGACACAGGCCTGCCGTAGCGGAGCCCTCCATCCACCTCCGAGAGGCAGCAGGGGATAACATCGGCCAGGCCGACCCTGGGAGGCCCTGGAATGACTCAATCCAGAGGTTAGAGGATAAGATTGGCGACATACTGAAGAGCCGGGACCCTCTTCAGAGGGGATACACCATGGGCTCACCCTTTGTGGCAAAGATAGTCAACTTCCCCACGCCATCGAAGTTCAAGCCTCCCGTGGTCACCCCAAGATACGATGGGAGCACCAACCCTGTCCACCACGTGGAAATGTATCAGTCGGCGGCAGACATATACTCTATCTCAGATGAGATGAGGTGTCGTGCCTTCTCTGGTACCTTGACAGGGGCTGCGCATGTGTGGTACACGTCTCTTCCAAAAAATTCTATTGGAAACTTTAAGCAGTTGGCAGACTTGTTCATCCATAATTTCTGCTTTGGGGTGAGGCCACAGAAGAAGACCACACACCTGCTCTATGTTAAGCAGGGAAAGAACGAGACTCTGAGAGACTACATAGCCAGATTCAATAAAGAGAAGCTGGAGGTGGAAGACTATGAGGAGAGCATAGCTATGACAGCCCTGATTGGAGGGCTCCAGAAGGGGAAGCTATTATGGAAGCTTGCCGAAGACCCTCCGAGGACGATGGCTGAGCTGTTGTCAACAGCAGGAAAGGTGATGAACGCCGAAGAGGCGATGGCCGCAAAACATGAAGACGAAAAAGGAGGTGCAAGTGGGAATAAATACCCCAAGAAGAACAAAGAGGGGAAGAAGAGGACCATGGATGATAAGTTCGCGGGGTACACCCCTCTGACGGTCAGCTGTGAACAGATCCTCAATGAGATAAAGAGTGACCGGACACTGAAGTGGCCTGAGAAGCTGAGGGCAGCCCCCGGCAAGAGAAATAGGAACATGTGGTGTGAATTTCACCAAGACCACGGCCACGTAACAGACAAATGCTTTGCTCTGAAAGATGAGATTGAGAAGATGCTGAAGGAAGGGAAGCTCATAAAGTACGTCGACAAAGCCGACTTCAAGAGGGGCCGAGGGGACGACCCCAGAAAGAAGCGAGTCGATGCCTGCAGAGAAGGTCCTCAAAAAAGAGGGGACGACCCCTCTGATGATGAGGACGACCCCGACCTCCCGCCGAGAGACGACCACGGCCCTGTCAAGAGGCTCAATATGATCTCGCTCGGGGTGGGAATGATCTCCGGGGGACTTGCAGGAGGAGGGTCTGAGGTCGCCGACAGGAAGGCCCATGTCGCTGAGGCTAAGGCAGTGATGAAGACGGTGCACTCAACCTCCGTAGAGGTCAAGTCAGAAAAAAGGAAGAAGGTTGATATGGACACTTTGATTGTGGGATTTTCAAGAATGGACTTCAAGGGCCTATTTGCCCCGCATGATGACCCTCTCGTCATCACCACCAGGGTGCACGGGTGCGAAGTGCCGAGGATCCTGGTGGATGGGGGCTCATCCGCAGATGTGATGTTTTGGCCATGCTTCAAGGCCCTGGGCCTCAGTCGTGCCAGACTTGTCCCATACCATCATCCATTGATTGGGTTCAGTGGGGAGAAGGTTCACCCTCTAGGAATATATGAGGCTGATGTCAGGATGGGGGACGAGTGGCCGAAATGGCTCACCAAGAGGGTCAGTTTCTTTGTGCTGGATGAGCATGTGTTTTCGGCATACAACATCATACTGGGACGTGTGGCCCTCAAGGGGTTTGAAGCTTTGCCGTCCACGGTCCACCAGATGGTTAAGTTCCCTACCCCTTATGGGGTGGGGGAAGTTCAGGGAGACCAGACGACAGCGAGAGAGTGCTACTACAACTCCGCTGAAGAAAGGGAGGCACACAAGAGGGCTACAGCCACTTACAACATTGATACCCTAGACCCCAGGGATGAGACGAAGCTCAAAAAAGGAGAGGCCGCTGAGGAGGTAGAACCCATCATCCTCGATGAGGATGACCCGGGAAAAACCGTCCAAGTTGGCAAATCTCTGAATCCCAGTATCAAGGAAGACCTCATCAAACTGTTGAGGAGAAGGCGAAGCGTCTTCGCGTGGAGTCATGTAGATATGCCAGGGATCGACCCTGAAATCATGTGCCACAAACTCAATGTGGTAGAGGGAGTGAAGCCGGTAAAGCAGAAGAGGAGGATTTACTCTAGAGAAAAGTATGAGGTCATCAGGGATGAGGTTAAAAAATTAGAAGACGCTGAATTTATCAGAGAGGTCATCTACCCTGAGTGGCTGTCCAATGCAGTCATCGTCCCAAAGGCCAACGGCAAGTGGAGAATGTGCGTGGACTTCACAGACCTCAACAAGCATTGTCCCAAAGACAGCTTCCCTCTCCCCCGCATCGACCAGATGGTAGACGCTACCGCAGGCCATGAGCTCATGAGTTTCATGGATGCCTACTCAGGGTATAACCAGATTTTCATGAACCCTGAGGACTCGGAGAGGACCGCCTTCATCACTGACAAGGGGACATACTGTTACAGGGTCATGCCCTTTGGCCTAAAAAATGCGGGGGCAACGTACCAGCGCCTCGTAAACAAAATGTTCGAAGACCAAATTGGGAAGTCTATGGAGGTTTACATAGATGACATGCTGACTAAGAGTCTGAAGGCAGAGGATCATGTGGCAGACCTGGAAAGGACCTTTAATACAATGGACAAATACAAAATGAAGCTCAATCCGGCTAAGTGTGTCTTCGGGGTCGGAGCGGGGAAGTTCTTGGGGTTCATTGTCAATCAAAGAGGCATCGAGGCCAATCCTGAAAAGATAAAGGCCCTTATTGAGATGAAGACCCCCAAGTCCATTAAAGACGTTCAGAGGCTCACAGGGAGAGTGGCTGCCTTGAACAGATTTGTGTCAAGGGCTACGGACAGGTGTCTACCATTCTTCAAGATCCTCAGGAAAGCCTTTGAATGGAGCGAAGAGTGTGATGAGGCTTTCAAGCAGCTGAAATCATACTTAGGGTCTCCCTTGCTGCTGTCACGACCCGTGCAGGGTGAACGACTGTACGTGTACCTTGCTGTCTCAGAATCCGCTGTCAGTGCAGCAATCGTAAGAGACGAAGATGGGATACAGAAGCCCGTATATTTCAACAGCAAGGCACTCCAGGGGGCAGAGCAGAGATACCCGAGGATGGAGAAGTTGGCCTATGCCTTGATCCATGCCTCAAGGAAGATGAAACCATACTTCCAGTCCCATACTATGGTCATCCTTACTGACTCTCCTCTTAGGCAGGTCCTACACAAGCCTGAAAAATCAGGAAGGCTAATGACCTGGGCTATAGAGTTGGGGGAATTTGACATTGTGTATCAGCCTAAGACAGCCATTAAGGGGCAAGCCTTGGCAGACTTCGTGGCTGAGTTCACATGGGAAGAAGATGAGGCCGAGGGTGAGACCCTCGGGAAGGCAGATACAGAAGACAGACCCGCAGACACAACTGCAGAAATGGCTGAGACGAGCACCGCTAGAAGGAAAGTGACTGAAAACGAAGAGGGAAGATACATCTTTAGACAGGGGTCCCTCTCTGAGGGAAATTTTTCTGAAGGAAAGACTCCGTGGAGCCTCTTCGTTGACGGGTCCTCCTGTGATAGCGGAAGTGGTGCTGGACTGATACTATCAGCACCCGATGGCACAGACGTCGAGTACGCCCTGAGGTTCAATTTCAAAGCCTCCAACAATGAGGCTGAGTATGAGGCCTTGATAGCTGGCCTCTCCTTAGCCAAATCCCTTAGTGTCAGCCAAATTTTGGTTCACAGTGATTCAAGGCTGGTGGTGAATCAGATACTAGGAGCCTATGAGGCCAAAGACGAGAGGATGGCTAGGTATCTTGATAAGGTGAGGTCATTGCTGAAAAACTTCAAAGAAGTGAAATTCAAGAGGATACCTAGGCTCGACAATGGCCGTGCTGACGCCCTCGCAAGGTTGGCCTCAGCTACTAGGACAGACATAAGGAGGACAGTCCCGGTAGAAATTTTGCTTCGACCAACTATCGAAGACGACGAGGGAACACTTGGCATTTGCATGAATGTTTCTCAAGAACCTTCATGGATGGACCCTCTGATCAGATACATTAAAGGGGGAGAGATGCCAGAAGCGAGCCAAGAGAGGAAGAAGCTGAGGTACAGGGCTGCAAAGTTCGCTGTCATCGGAGACACGCTGTACAAAAAGGGGTTTCTGCTCCCCTTACTTAGGTGTGTGCATCCCTCAGAGGTCCCTTCCATTTTGCAAGACGTGCATGAAGGGTCGTGCTCAAGCCATATTGGGGGTAGATCCTTGGCAAAGAGGGTGATCACCCAAGGCTACTGGTGGCCGACCTTGGGGAAAGATGCTGCCGCATATGTTAAAAAGTGTGATAAATGCCAAAGATTTGCTACCATCCCTCACCAACCTCATCAGCCTCTCACCTCCATTACATCCCCATGGCCGTTCGCAGTATGGGGTATTGATCTGGTAGGACCCTTACCAAGAGCAGTCAATAACTATCGGTTCCTCATCGTAGCAATTGACTACTTTTCAAAGTGGGTAGAGGCCGAGCCGATGGTCATGATCACGGAGCAGAAGACCTTCCAGTTCATCTGGAAGAATGTGATATGCAGATATGGTCTGCCCAACACCCTCATCTCGGATAACGGGACCCAGTTCAAGAATGCCTCTTTACAGAAGTACTGTGAGAGGGTAAGTATCAAACAATTTTTCTCCACCCCAGGCCGACCTCAGGCCAATGGGCAAACCGAAGTTACGAACAGGACAATCCTAGATGGGATTAAGAAGAGGCTTGAGGAGGCAAAAGGAAGATGGGTCGAGGAGTTATATGCAGTGTTGTGGGCATACAGGACGACAGTAAGGACCCCTACCGGGGAGACCCCATTCATGTTAGCTTATGGATCAGAAGCAGTCATCCCCACCGAAGTGGAGTTTCCTACTCATAGGGTCCAAATGTATGACCCCCAGGGGAATATGGAAGAGAGAAGACTTGACCTAGACCTAATTGAGGAAAGAAGGGAGGATGCTGAGATAAGGCAAGCTTCCTACCAGCAGAGGACCGCAAAGTTTTACAACCAAAGGGTGAAACAGAGGCCTATCGCAGTGGGAGACTTGGTTCTTAAAAAGACTTGGCAGAAACCCAACAAGCTCCATCCTAATTGGCATGGCCCATATAGGGTCATCGATGAAGTTGTCCCGGGGACCTACAGGCTAGAGAACCTGGAGGGGGAACCTTTCTCAAACCCCTGGAATGCAGATCATTTGAAAAAATACTACCAGTAGTGTTGTAAGGTCTTGATAAGCCATAGTTGTAATAAGCATTGTTCCGACAGAACACATTGAAGATTAATGAGAAGTATCAGTGTTTCCCTCATCCAGTGGTTATCAGTTCTAGTATACATGCAAAGAAGTTGATCCCTCGGCTATAATGAGGATCAGTGGGGGGGACGACCCCACCACTGTCCTCAAGAAAGACGAGGGAAGATTTCATATATATCATTAAATTGGAAAGTTGATCCCTCGGCTATAATGGGGACCAGTGGAGGGGACGACCCCACCACAGTCCTCAAGAAAGACGAGGGAAGACTTCAAAATCCATTAAATTGGAAAGTTGATCCCTCGGCTATAATGGGGACCAGTGGAGGGGACGACCCCACCACAGTCCTCAAGAAAGACGAGGGAAGACTTCAAAATCCATTAAATTGGAAAGTTGATCCCTCGGCTATAATGGGGACCAGTGGAGGGGACGACCCCACCACTGTCCTCAAGAAAGATGAGGGAAGACTTTAAAATCCATTAAATTGGAAAGTTGATCCCTCGGCTATAATGGGGACCAGTGGAGGGGACGACCCCACCACTGTCCTCAAGAAAGACGAGGGAAGACTTTAAAAACCATTAAATTGGAAAGTTGATCCCTCGGCTATAATGGGAACCAGTGGAGGGGACGACCCCACCACTGTCCTCAAGAAAGACGAGGGAAGACTTTAAAAACCATTAAATTGGAAAGTTGATCCCTCGGCTATAATGGGAACCAGTGGAGGGGACGACCCCACCACTGTCCTCAAGAAAGACGAGGGAAGACTTTAAAAACCATTAAATTGGTTATCAGAACCCTCGGCTATAATGAGGACCAGTGGAGGGGACGACCCCACCACTGTTCTCAAGAAAGACGAGGGTAGACTACATAAAAATCATTAATTTGGTTCATTGAACCCTCGGCTATAATGAGGCCTGATGAGGGGACGACCCCACCCCAGTCCTCAAGAGAGACGAGGGAAGACTTCAAAATCCATTAAATTGGAAAGTTGATCCCTCGGCTATAATGGGAACCAGTGGAGGGGACGACCCCACCACTGTCCTCAAGAAAGACGAGGGAAGACTTTAAAAACCATTAAATTGGTTATCAGAACCCTCGACTATAATGAGGACCAGTGGAGGGGACGACCCCACCACTGTTCTCAAGAAAGACGAGGGTAGACTGAATTTAAAAATCATTAATTTGATCATTTGAACCCTCGGCTATAATGAGGCCTGATGAGGGGACGACCCCACATTGGTCCTCAAAAAGACGAGGGAAGGGTTAGTATCATCATCATCAACGAAGAAGCAAATTTGCAAGGAACAAACCATAACAGAATTAAATATGGGAGACAGTTGTGAAAGGAAGAGACGATGGTATTAATATAAAGCATCAAGTGTTTTACAATATACAGAACAAAAATACAAAAACAAGGGTATGGGCTACAGGCAGCCACCCTAGGGGACGACATCAGAGGGCAGGGCCTCAACATCAATGGGAATGGTCTCCTCAGTTACCAGCACCGGATCATCTTCAGATGTGCCGACCCCCTCGATCTGGACTTGGGCCTCCACCTGATTGAGGGCCTCGGCAATTAGCGGGTCGTCCAGTTGAACACCCTCCAATGATGGGCGAACAGAGGAGACGACATCGCCAAATCTGAGGACTACCCACCGACAGGCCGTCCTAATCCCCCTTTCAAGATATTCAAGGCCGAAGCCCTGAAATTCGTCTGAAATCTTGTATGCCTCCACAGCGTCAGCCTCAGCTTTCTTGATGGCTGCCTCCAGATCAGTCTTATGACGGGCCTCCAGGTTGATCAGAGCCTCATCCTTGTCCTTGATCAATAAGTCCTTGTCTTTGATCAACAAGTCCTTGGCCTGCATATCGGCATCATGCTGCCTCGTCAGCTCATCAAGGACTCTAGCATGCTCAGCCCTTGTGCTCTCCAGCTCGGCCCTCGCAGTGCCCAGCTCTGTCCGTAGGTCAGCCTCTTGTTGGATGGCCCTCTCAGCTTCATGGAATTTCTGTTCATTCTCGGCCATCCACTTGGTGGCAGAGGTGAAGGCACAGACAGACTGCAAGAAAAATTAAGATGCGTCAAGGGGAGCCGAGGAAACACAATGAAATTAAAGGTCAGGACCAATACCTGAGCAAGGGAGTGCAGACCGTAGTCATACACTTTGGCTGGAGGCATCTGCGCCAAGAACTCGAAGTCGGAGGCCGACGGTGCAGAGAACATAGAGGCCTTTGCTGCCCTCAGGTTGGCGATAAGAGATGAGGGGTCGGCCCTCAGATGGGACAGATTTTGAGACCAGAAGGCCCCCATGCTTGGTGAAGAGGTTGCTCCTTCAGAGGCCTCGGCCCTGGCCCTCGTCTTAGGGTCAGGACGAGGCTCGACAGGAGCCTCAGGCTCCTTCCTTTTGTGACTAACAGCTGACGGCTCAACAACTGTCGGCCCTGAGGCCCTTGTCTTCTTAGGAGCTTGCTGAGGCTCCTTCCCCTTCTTCTTTGACAGACCAGCAAGAAGGCTTGGAGCAGTCATATCCCAGAGATAATCTGACACGCCTGCAGGACGACCTGAAAAGGATACGATGAATCAGAAAAGTTCAGACATAAAGAGAGAACACTTCAAAAATAAGTAAAGATGGGAAAATGTTCAGTATAACTCACATAGTTCTGTCAGAGGGCCGACCCTCAGACCAGCTTCTTTAAGGAAGCGAGGGGTCATCAAATCTTCGAACTTTGGGATCTCACCCTCTCTCCCTCGTCCCCTCAGATACTCAACAATATCCCTCTCCTCCAAGCTAAGTCCGGGGTCTGACCTAGCTTTCATGGAAGGGTTAGACCATCTGTTAGGAACCCTCGAAGCATCGGCAGAAGGGGACGCCTCGGTGGAGCTCTCCCATGCCCCAGATATGAAGAAGAACCTTTTTTTCCAATCATGATTGGAAGTTTGAGCCACGTGGAGCAGCTTCTTCTCAGACCTTCTCGCTCCCAGATGATAGTATCCGGGCTGTTTAGATGAAGAGGTGATATTGTAGCAGGCCAAGAACACGTCGGACGAGGGCTCGTCAGTGAAAGCGTTTTTCCACAGAGAGATGTACCCCAGAATCGTCCTCCAAGAATTGGGTGGAAGTTGCGAGGGGGAGACGCCCAGAGCCGACAGAATATCTATAATGGCAGGGTGAAAGGGAAGTCTAACACCTACTTTGAACATTTGCTCGTAGACTGCAACTTCTCCCTCTTCACCCTCAAAGACCCTCTCGTCCTCGGAGGGAACCCTCATAGTCACCCCAGGTGGCACTCCGTAAATATGCCTCCATATCAGAAGATCCCTATCCCTGACAGAGGAGATAAAAGACGAGGCATGGGAGGTATCAACCTCATCAACTGTATCATCGTCCTCATCCCCCTCATCACCTGCAGGAGGACCCTGAGGAAATGCTACTTGGAAGGCGTTGGGGGATAGGGTTGTCACAGGGACAGCCTCAGAGGGGATCGTACCCTCGGCCTCTCGGGGAGGGCTAAGGTCAGGAGAGTCCCTTCTACCAGAAGTTCCAGCACCAGTTGGAGAGGAGGTTCTCTCGTCCATCTCACTTAGGTTGGGTGTCTCGGCCGGACGAGACGACGACCCACAAGACTCAGAGGGTTCAGATGGTCTAATGGTGGCAAGAGGAATGGGAAAAATGGGTCGTACCCAATTAGGGTCGGCTCCTCGTCTCCTCTCTTCCTCTTCCTCTATTCGTCTGATCTCGGTAAATAGTTTCTCTCTCAGGGACGGGAATTCAGACACCAGGTTGTAAAGCCTCCTAAGCATTAAGGGGAAGACCCAACACTTAAAGAAATTATACTAGACTTGGGTAATTTAACTACAAACAAGTGGGGAGTGGACCAGATTTGACTTTTGGATTAAACAAAGAACTCAAAGGTTTTCACTCAAGAACACTCAAGAACATCCAAGAGCCAGTTACCGGAGAAGACACCGGAAAATACACCGGAAAAGGTTATGGCACAACTTAAGGAAAATGGCTGCCTACGAGCCTAAAAAACGAACGAAAATGAAAGAAAAAGAGAGCACTGGATGAAAGAGGTTACCTGATGAGGAGAGAATAAGAACGCTGCTAGGCCTGGAAGAATCGAAGGCTGCAAATGGCGATGTAGGCTGAAAATTCTAGAGAGAGAGAATACTTAGGCGCGAAGAAGAAGAAGGAAGAGAAGGGGTTTGAAAATACCTTAAATACCTTAGCAATGAGTGGGCCCATTGACCAAGGCAGGACACAGCCCACGAGGAAGGCATCATTAGGGTGCAAGGACCCAAGCGCAGTATGCAGCCGTCATGCCTTGGAAACTGGAACAACAATGAGTACCTAACCAGGTGTCACTCACCTAACTGATCATACCTGCATCTCATTTAAAACACTATCCCTCAGCCATCTCAATGACACCTATGGCTAAGGGCTGGGGGGTGATTGATTTGCCCGTTTATACCCTGAGCCTGGATGGGGATTACCTCTAGTACGGACGACCCTACGAGGGGACGACCCTTCAGTAGGCCCCAGCTGGCCACCACCAGACTCCAGACGACAGTACGAGGGGCCGACCCTCCACCAGGCTCTAGACGACAGTACGAGGGGCCGACCCTCCACCAGGCTCCGGACGACAGTACGAGGGGCCGACCCCCATGCTCCGGACGACCCTATGAGGGTACGACAGTACGAGGCCAGAACTAAGCCAGACTCGCTACCGGAAGGAACTTTGCCCTCGGCCTCGGCTCATAGGCCGAGGGTGACATCCTGACAGCGCGTGGTTTGGGAGACGCGTGGAACAGTGCGCGTGAGGCTCATATGACACGTGGCAGACCGTTATAACCGAATCACACCCTCACGTGAGGGAATATTGTGTCATCATTTGGCATCTACAGGTGTCAACAGGGGGTTGGCTGGATCATTATTCACATGCACCATGCTTACCTGGGGGGTACACTACACCCCCCAAGACCTATATATACTTGTCACCCCCAACCCTACAGGGGATCGATCCTTGAACAGTAGCCCTAGCTAAAACTCTGCTTGTTCACACACAGTAGAGAGAGAGAGAGGGTTATGTGCATTGTATCCAAGGCCATTAGTGCCCATACTTAGTGGATCACACACTCACAGTGGATGTAGGCCAAATTGGCTGAACCACTATACATCATTGTCTAATTTCCTCTTATACTCATCCCCTTCTATACACTTACTTACTTATACACTCATATATCTCTATGGCCGCCTGCTTGAGCTCACTAACACTTACCTGGTGGTGCTAAATCTTAGCATCATCATCGATTATGGTTAGGTATAGTAGCAAGAGGAGACCAGGATATGGTGGCATGAGTACCGGGGTTTGGGTTAGATATTGTTTGATTCGTTCAAAAGATTCTTGGCAGCCCTCATTCCAAACCTTAGTTGAATCCTTTCAGAGGAGTTTGAAGATAGGTTTGCAAATGGAGGTTAGCTAGCTGATGAACCGGATGATGTATTGAAATTTCCCAAGGAAACCTCAGACTTCTTTCTCTGTTCAGGGAGGTGGCATCTCAAGTATGGCTTTCAGCTTGGAAGGATCTGCTTCTATCCCCTTCTCACTGACCATGAATCATAAGAGTTTCCCTTTGTAACGCCAAAGATGCATTTTTGTGGATTGAGTCTCATATGATATTGTCGCAATCGCTCGATGAACTTTCGGAGAGAAGGAACATGACCCTCTCTAGTTTTTGATTTGATAATCATATCATCCATATAGACCTCAACTTCTTTGTGAATTAGATCATGCAGTATGGTTGTACAACCCTCTGATAGGTAGCCCCAGTGTTCTTGAGACCAAATGACGTAATCACATAGCAAAAGGTTCCCCATGAGGTGATGAATGTGGTTTTTCTTGGTGGTCTGGGTGTATCTTGATTTGGTTATATCCGACAAACCCATCGATGAATGACTTGAGAGCATGACTAGCTGTGTTGTCCACGATCATGTCGATATTGGGTAGCGGATAATCATCCTTTGGAGAGGATTTGTTCAAATCCTAATAGTCTACACACATCCGAACTTTTCCTCCTGATTTCGGCATGGGAACTATGTTGGCTAGCCAAGTGGGATATTCGATCACACGAATGAAGCCTACGTTCAACTGTTTGACCACCTCTTCCTTGACTTTGAACGACCATTTGTGTGGAGCTTTCTCAAATTTTGTGTAACCGACTTGTAATCTGAGAGAGTAGGAATCTCATGCTGAGCTATTTCAGGATCAATGCCGGGTATATCATCGTAAGACCATGTGAAGACATCCACAAATTCCTTTAGAAATTCCTCGAGTTGTGCACGGTCATGCTCGTCAAGGGTATCCTCTATCCTAATCTCGCGCAGTTGGCTAGTAGAACCGAGGCTAATAACAATAGTCTCTTTTTCATTAACTGGAATGCGATTATGTTATTTATTATTAACCTTATTTAGATCAGTTATGAATCGTTCATTTGCAAAATCATCATCTTCAAAAGTTTGATTAGAATCCAAACAGTTAATGTAAGGCACAACAAGATACTCAAGATCTTTATTTATTTCATTGATTGAAAAAATAGCATTGAGAACCTCATCAAAAGAGGACTCGATTACATTTGAACAAGGATAGATAATAGAAGAGGAAATAGGGTAAACATTAGGATTAAGGGAGATTTTAGCAGGTAGAACTGGCGCATCATGCCAATTGAGGATAGGTGTATCGGCAACGTTAATCAGTTGGGATGGATCCAACGATGTAGTGCCTGAATGAACCATGTAGAGTGTTAGCCCTAATGTTTGTAAGTTGAAGGAATCTTCGGAGTCACTTTCCTCAATCTCTTAGGCATCTTTAATGAGCAGTTATTCATGGTGTTAGGAACTCTCGACCCATAGGTAGTTGTCTTGGAAGAAGATCACCATTCCAGGCTTCATCTTCTTATCTGTATGGTCATAACATGATTCAGGAAAGCCATAAAAGGGGAAGACTTTGCCCTCTTTGATGAACCATCTATTCAAGGAATCACTTGGGATAGTTCGGACGTAGTCTAGTCTTCTCTTTGGTCGAGACAGGTGGATCATTCTAAGCTCTTGTTCTGATGGTTGATACCCTAAACCACAGGGAGGAAAAACCTTCTTCAGTTCAATCGGCTCGAGTATCCCTTGTTGTCTTTGTCCTAGTACCAGTTTGGGCATGAAGTGCATATTTCTGAACATCTTAATCACATTGATGTTGCCATGGGGGTCATATTCTGGACAAACCTTTTCTTTGAAGTTATCCCCTACCGGGAGTAGAAGTGGTTCAACTTGAAATCTTGATAGGAGCATATCATTTGACCCTTGCTGTATCTCAAGGATTGGACTGCTTGTACTTTCACCATCGGCATCGTCGTCATCGCCCAAGATGGTGATGATCCGTCTGTCGGCAAAGAACTTCAATTTCTGATGGAGTGAGGAAGACACACCCTTGATACTGTGGAGCCAAGGTCGTCCTAGCAATATGTTGAAACAGGCTGGGATGTCAATAACTTGGAATTTAATGATAGGGTTTATAGGGCCAACCACTATTACAAGCTTTATGGATCCCATCACCTCCCGACGGGTATTATCGTAGGCATGCATAGCAGTGGAAGTTGTAGCGAGGTCGCTTTCTTTTAGTCCTAAACATTTGAAGGTTCTCAGTGGGCAGACATTCAGGGCAGATCTATTATCGATAAGAGACAGTGGTATAACCTTCCCCATAACTTCGACGGAGATATTGAGTGCATGATTATGGTTTGGTCTAGTCTTGGGGATTTCCCCATCGAAAAAGGATAGCATTTGGGTAGAGGTCAAGGATCTGATCAAATTTATCGCTTCTTCTGGTGTGGTAGAAGGATGAACTGTGGGTCCAGTGAGAAACTCGATCAAAGCATTTTTGTGTAGATAAGAAGACATGAAAAGCCCCTATAGAGTAATGTTAGCTTGTGTTTTATTTAGTTGATTGAGGATCTTTCTCTCCTCGAGGGTCATCTCTGGTATAAGAAGGTTTTCCATGCCCTTCCCCTTGTCATTGGCTGGTAGTGATCTGGTCATGTGATTTACTGAAGAAGGGAAGAACATGAACCCTGTTTCCTTATTGATCTCGGGTTGTTATGCTACATTGTTTATTTCTTAGAGGAGTTCTTTAAATGATATCATTCCACACATGTCGGCTACCGGGCCAGTTTTCTTTGAATCTCACTCTTCATTCGAATCTTCGAATTCTTCCCCCCATCCGGTGGCAACAATTATGTCTTTCAATGTAAATTCGACGCATTCCACAACTTCAACGACCTCTTCATATAGGTCTTCCCAATCTGTGGGGATGTGTAAGGGTGAAGGGACCAGGCGTCCTTGTAGCTTCAGAGTATCAAGTAACTCAGTCATACTGTAAATGTTGTTGGTCTGCCTACGACATCATCCAAGCTGACTTCATCGGTTGTATTACCCATCTATTGGACTCTCGAGCCCATTTCCTTGCTTCCAATAATAGCGTACTGAACCTTTGGCAATCAATGACCATCTGTGAGGGAAGTTTCAGCTTGAACTCTAGGAGTTGGTTTAACACTTCTGACAATTCCATACTTCCACTTTCAGAATGGGTACGTACCGTGATGCATGCTCTGGTAAGGAGTGATAGTGCCTGATCAGTGAGGCTAGTAGGGTGTAGGAGGAAATATGGGCAAATTTGGAGAGGTTTAGGAAAGTATATAGGTGTGATTTGAGTTGATGGATCGAATTCTGGGTTCTCTTCTAAGAAGATAACATTGGTATGATTTGTAAGTGGGTTGTGAGTAGTGTTTGGATTAGGATTGGATAGTGGGGCGATGGTACCCTGATTAATTAGACATTGGATTACATTTCTAAGGTGAAAGCATTGGTCGGTGGTATGGCAAGCAGGTTGGTGAAAGGCGCAATGGGCATCTGCCTTGAAGTTTCTTGGGAGTGGATTTGGCAATGGACGGGGATCTAAATGTTTGATAGGGTTTCGACTTTGTAGGGCTTGATAAACTTTGGAGAGGGGAGAATGGAGCTCAGTCTATTCCTTTTGGACTGGGTCATGGCGGCTTTCTGGTTTCCATGATGTGGTTGGTTGAGAGATGTTGTTGATGGTTGAGGCTGCGGCACTGGCAAGCTTGTCATATTTTCTGGGGGTGAACTGTCTAGACACCTTCTTTGGGTCAACTTCTATTTTAGCAAGACCTTACTCGATTTCTACTCCTTCTTCTCCGAGAGCTAAAAAATGGGGATAGTAAGTGTCCTCCCATCGTTTCTCGAACATGGGGTAAGAAGTTCTTCTTCACTATGCTGACTTGTTCTTCCTCGGAAGGTTGATTGGTCATAGTTACTGCTTTCCCCGCCATCGGGCGATGAAGTTACTGACTCATTCTCCAGGGTCCTGTTTGAGCAGCTCTAAATCACGGCGGGTGACCTCAATCTCTTCATTATATCTGTACTGCGACATGAATTCCTGGTCTACATCCTCCCAGCTACGAATTCTGGATTCTTTAAGAGACAAAAACAATCAGAGGGAGATACCCTTCAGAGTTTGATGAAACAATTGGGCCATCACTGCTTCATAAGCCCCTAATAGAGTCATAGAATGGTGATAACTTCGGAGATGAACAATCTGGGGTCCACTTCCTCTGAATTTCTCGATATTTGTCATCTTGAACTTCTCGGGTAACCTCTCTTTAGGATAAGGAGACATGTGGGGTGTAGTCCATGTAATTTCTTGAGACTCTGACTTGGTAAAACTTCTTGGTGAGCCTCTTGAGGTCTTCTTTGACTTTGTTCAATTCGTTTTCTTATGGTTTAATGACTATAGGCAAGTTAGCCCCATGCTGGGCAAGATTCGACATCAGAAGCTGGGTAGGCGGCGACCCATTAGCAGGAGGGGCACGTGGAGCGTGCTGATTCTCTTAGGGAACCCATATAGGCTCGAGTGGATCCCTAGCGTGAGGAAATATGGCCTCGGGCTCTTGAGGAACGGGAACCTAGTTTCGGTGCATCTTTCGGACCTCGATTTGGAGGTTGTCAATCTTGGACACAAGCTGAGCTAGAACTTCCGTCAGATTCGACTTCACAACGGGCACTTGATCTGTGTTCTCCATGGAAAGCGAATGGATTCCGGACTCGGAAGGAGTAATAGGGGAACGAAAAAAACTTCGGGGTGACTTGACTTAAGACCTAAGCCAATAGGGAGCCAGGCCAAGGGTTTGCGATCGACCTGAGAAGGCGCAAAATGGGATTTATTTTTGAGAAAAAAGGGGGAACATATTTTTGACATTTTTTTCGAGATGGAAAGACAACATGTTTTTGGATTTTTAATAGAGAGATGAGAAATTTTTTTGGATTTTTGATAAGGAAAGAAATGTTTTTGGATTTTGGATAAAGAAAAAAGGGAATTTCCCCCTTTGGAGACGGTCTCAACATGCTTATTATAATTATTATGTTTTCACTTGTATTAATTCTCCTGAATGCAAAATGAAATGCCGAACGGGATCCGAGCCTGGAAAAATTAGGTTTCTAATATATGGAAATCTATGGCTGGACGTGTGACCAGGCTCACGGACAGGGTCCCGTTTTAAAAATGGGCAAAAATTCGGGTGGCAGGCCGACCCAGAATTTTGGCAGAATTTCGAGTTGAAATCGACAATCAAACATGTGTGTCCTAGGGTTGACACCTATATGCGGGTATGCAGTTGGTTGGGTGAATTGGAATGGGTTCCCCCCTTTGGCGTGACTTCCACGATATACGTCTTGCTCTTGTGGGCAATCGGTACGGGTGGACAAGCCATTTGATATACCTGAGTGTACGTGAATTTCATCACTATATACCTCGTGGGGATGGTATGTGTGAGAGAGAATTCGATATACTCGGCATACGTGAATGAATTCCCTGTGATATACCTTCCGTCATGACTTCGATCAAGCGGTACGATGCGGGGTAACCGTTCGATATACGTCGAAGATACTTGGCCAATGGAAGGTGAGAGTCATATCGCTTAGGCTAACTGCGACCTGCCGGACCAGTGCCCATCATGAAGTGACCCTCTAGTTACTGGGTAAAATTTGGTCAATAACAATGCTCTTTGGTGATGTCGTGTGAATCATGCATGATCCTCTTATTAGTATCTTATGAGAATGACTTTCTTGATTATACCAAACAGGGAGCAAAGTGCAAGTACCAATGGTACATCAAGTATGGATGGGGTGTGCAACATGTGGAGATATGTGACCCTAGGTGCACGTGGTGCAAAGTGAACATGGAGAATTTTCTAGAAGTGTGTGAATAGAAGCATAAGCATGGGATACACATGAGCAATAAATGGGGAACATGCAAATAGGGGGACAATATAAGAAAATATAACATCCATGTAAATAGAGTCTAGCCCTTAAAATAAACATATAATAGTCCCCAACGGAGTCGCCACTGTGGCCATCCCCGATCCTCACCTATGCGATGGAGGATACTCGGGTCCCGCGCATCCCTCTCGGGAGCGCTTCGGCCGGCGTCATTTGAGGTGATGTGAAAGATGTAGAGAGATTAGAGTCACCAGTCTATTTTACTCAAAACAGACAAAAGAAAAGAGGAAGCCATCCCGAAGGACAACATCCATAGACATACTATTGCATACGAAACCAAAATGATTCGAGAAGGGTCCGGAGGCTAAGTTACGAAATGGGAAGGTGTTAGGCACCCATTCTGCCCTTTCGGTCTCTCATGGATTTTTGTTATTTTCCTTTTATTTTTCCCGTGATATGTGTGCATGTGTATATATAGTGGAGATAGGAATCGTTGACTTGTACCATGGAAGAGGTAAAGCAAGTCATCCGTAGGAAGGTACAAAAGTATTAGAAAATATGATTTAGGCGATCATCCTTACGTTAATCGTTATGAGTAAACGATAATGCACACGGAATGATACGCCCCTAAGAATATATATATATATATATATATATATAGTGTAAGAGAATGGAGTTTAGAGAAAATAGAAAATGAGAGAAAAGTAAAAAATAGGACTCGAGTTTCGAGTTTTACCCCAAAATGCTTATGTAGTCTATAGAGGCATCAAAGTCCACGTAGTTCGCATCCAAAATGAGGGGTGGGGTTTATCCCATAAATCCAAACGGGGATTTTCTTATTTGTGTGTGTGTGTGGAAAAAGTGTTTTAGTGATGAGAAAAGTGTGAGAAAAGTATGAGAATTCCTGTTTGGAATTTATGAGCAAACCCTTTTTTTCTTGCTTTTTGGGTTTTTTATTTATATGAAAATAAGTGATGTGCAATAATACTAAATAAAAAGTATATTAGGATATATGAGATGAGATAATAAGAGTGCTAAGTAATAAAACAAGATATTGCGAATTTATGAGAATTTAAGGAGAGAGTTGAGGAAATTGGACCTTCTTGAAGATCTTGAGCTTGATATTGAACGTTGGAGAGAAGACCTTAGACTTGGATGATGATGGAGGGTAGTGAATTCACCAAGTTTGATGAAAAGGATGATGAAATGTGAAGGTTGGAAAGGGATTTGGGTGTAGAAATCACGCTGACTTCGAGAGAGGTTTTCTGGATCTGCTGAGAGTAATTTCTATCAGATCTGGGCTCCTCTTGCATGTGAGGTCAGGGCCACCTTTATATAGGCCCAGGGCATTTCCGATCAGCATAGACCTGTTCCTACCATTTGGCAGGTGCGTTTAGGCACACTACCGATAGGCAGGGTCTGGAACCTACCGTTTGGCAGTGTCTTTCAGGCCTTTTCAGAAAATTAATAGCAGAATGAAAATTGTTGATCAGAATCATGCACGGGGTGGACCGCTTGAAATGTAATTTAGATACCTTCAAAAGTTCTTTGGACTACTCTCGGGTTCAGGAGTTGACTTTGGGTCAAATATGGCTTGGAAGCATTTGTCAGTCCATCAGATGGGGAAACTTCAGACGCAAACGGATTGTTCGTCCACATGGTAAGTCCGAATCGTGCACGGGTTGGACCGTTGGAAATTTTAGGAGGTGTACTTCGACATTCCAAAGAGTTTGATCTGGTTTTGGGAGATGACTTTGGTCAACTGAGCCCTGGAAGCATTTGGTGACCTTTTGGAGTAAAATGGATCGTTCATCCGTACCGTAAGTCGGAATCGTACACGGGATGGACCGTCGTAAAGGGGATTCAATTCCCTTCATAAATTCATTTAGTATCGGTCAATCTGAAGAGTTGACCTAAGTCAAACAGACCCTGGGAGCGCCCGGTGGCCTCCTAATTTATTCTCAGGGAAAATGGGTCGTTCGTTCACATGGTAAGTCAAAATTGTGCACGGGATGGACCGTTGGAAAGGGGTTTTAGTGCCCTTCAGAGATTCATTCAGCCTTGGTCGAACTGAAGACTTTGACTTTTGGGCAAACGGAGCCTGGGAGTGCTCAGTGTCTTCTAGGTCAGTACCCGAGGTATGACTTGGGTTTTTAGTGATGAAGGGAGGTGCTAGGGACCTAAGGAGAGTTCTAGGGGGTAACAGAATGGGGTGTCTACAGTACTTTGTTCGAATGAGGTGTAAATTCATTGAAATGGGTATGCATATTTTTCAATTTTATCTAAAATTAAATGCAATCTCTCATGTTTATCATTAGTTGATCTCGTTAACTATGAATAGAGATGCATGGATGCATTTGTTTTCAATCCTTTTGAGAGTTCTTTTTCTGTTAAAACTCTTCAAATTTTTCATTAAAATCCCTTGGATATTTTAGGACAAGTTTTTCTAACCAAGAAGAATATAACCTAAGTTCTAAACCCTTATGGATATTATTCTTTACTATTTATTTGTGGAGTTAATGATCTACTACTAAAGAAGAAAATAATTTTGATTCCTAAGAGTGATCTATGGATACCGAGGCAAGAGCTACTTACTGTGGGCGGTGCTGAACTACATTATTTTCTATTGAAAATTTGAAGATATCAACTCATTATACTAAGTGGATCTCTAAGTAGTTTATAAGTCGTTAAGTGTCTGTCTTATCTTAAAGTGTGGTGAATATTGGTTTTTCCTGAAAGTTTTTTTTCTTTATCTTCTTCCCATTATGTGTTGGTTTGGTTGTTTGGCTTAGACACTGGCTTCATAATTTATCTAACATGTTTACCTAAATCTAATCAAGATTAAAAATTGGATCTTTTGTGTGTGTTACCTAATATATAACTAAATCTACATAACCCCGTGTTTTTACAAAAAATGCAATTTCTCCCTACATAATTTTTTTAGGGTATGTAACAATCACCATTGATACGTTTAATCGGGATTCAAAACCAATGGACCCGAAATTTTCAAGTATATTACCACTCATGACTAGTCAAATTGAAATGGAAAGGGGATACTCTTTATTTATAGATTTCCCCTGTTATTTAAATAAAAATAATCATATGTCAATCTTAAATTTTGATCTAGAACTATCACATATGAAACAAAAAAAGGAAAATGACACTTTAGATGTATGACATCTTCTTAATTAATTTCATCAATAGGGGGAAATTTTGGGTTTTTCAAATACATCATTAACTAATCAATAGGTAGGGTTTACTTTGTTAATATAAATGCCCTCGATGGATTAAATTAATACAAATTATTATGTCAACACTGATGGTTCATGATCAACTTAATAGATAATATATGTCCATATCGAAACCTATGTTAATCAAACCCACTTGGGAATTTTCTTGCCCAAAATATTCATCCACTTTTGTGTTGGAAAATACTTCATCATGCCCAAATATAATCATGGGGCCTTGAAGGTCTAAGGGAATTGTCCAATTTAGTTTTTAAGGAACATGATATCGCACCCCTAATTGTTATCGTTATCAACTTTAATAATTGATGTCATTGACGACATTGGATTGATGACATTCAAAAACATGGAATTGGAAGTATCAACCCTACTTGTTACATTTTCCTCTTTTAAGGAAGGGACATATTTTAGAATCTCCTAGGTTGTGCATATATAATAATGATTAACTTTGTGTTATCCTCTTCTTTGGCCTTTGCCATATTAATTTTTTCCACAAGTTTCTTCTTCATATGGACGCTCGAACAAGTCCTCAAATTATATTTTCTTGCCATATGCCGAATTCGGTGTTGTCAACTCAATAGTGTTTAATAACGAACCAAATGTACTTGAGATATGTTGTTCTTGAAAGAATCATTGCCCAATTTTTTTCCCCAAAAAATTCGTCTTATTTTAAGTAAGGGAAATATGCTACGAAAGAGAAAATACTATTTACATTACAAGCCACCATTGGAAGGATTCTAAAAGAAAAATGTTGGCACACAAAAACATAAGTGCTAAGGTCATTTTTTCCATTGATTCTTAACTTTTATGAGCATTATGATATCTTCAAAATTTTGAGTGTGACTTTTTAAATGTGTGAGGTTTTGAGGATGTTATAAAGTAGAAGATCAATGGGTTTGCACAACGGACTTTTTTGAAAAACATAAAATAGTTTGGCGTTATTATTTTGAGAAGCACTTAAATTCATGGCATGTTGCATAAGTCGAGTCAATTTAAATTTATTCAACATTTTTACACCTAAGGTTGAAACTGAGTTCTTTCTTTAGTAGTATCTCTTTACTTCGTAAAAATTTGTTACGTATGCTTATATTAATTTGCTCCTAGAACATGTTTACACAATTACATTCTTCTTTCATGGTTCAAATATTTTAGTGTTATTCCATGGTGTGATGTTTTTGTACTTTTGACACTTATATAATTTTGTATACTTTTTATACTTGAAAAAATGAGAAATTTCAAAAATAGTTGGTTCCCCTTTTGAAATTCATGGCATGTTCATTATTGATTACATATCTGATGTTATTGCATTTTGATTTGGGTGATGCTACTAATTCATTTTTATTTTCTTACCCTTTGTCTATTAAGAACAAAAAGGGGGAGAATAATTTGAGTGGGAGTTTATTTCTTTAAACTCGTATGCGTCACGATATTTCTTTTCTTTCACCTGTGTAGGTTTCTTATGCCTTGATGATGATTTCATGGATCACACAAGATGAAGACTTTTAGTTGAAGACATATACATTTATGTTTTTCCTTCTTGATTTAGGAGGGAATTATTATTATTAGTCTTAAGGGTTAATTTGGCTTCGGTTTGTGTTTTGTATCGAAATAGCCAAAGGCAAAGATTTGGAAGAGTAAAATTTATAATTGCAAATTCTTTATTTTTATTTGGGTTATTCTGTTACACCCCATTGCACCTTCATAGACGTTCTCAAGTCTTTAGAGAGAAGAATAACTAGTTCTCATTTGATGGAATCAAAGATCAAGCATCACTACAGTTCTTGAGAAGTTTTATGGGGTGGTATTGTTAATCTTAAAATATTCACTGGTATTTTTAAAAGTGTTTGTTTTTATAAAGTTTTTAAAATGATTTTTACATGATTTTTCAAAATTTCACTTATTCGTTAAAATGACTTCTCATGTTGTTAGAATTGGTTTATGCAGGTCGTTAGATCAAGTCTATGTCGTTCAAATGAATTATGAGGCATCTCCTTTTTGGTCATCTCTAGAATGTCGTTTGAAGTGTCATTGGATCCTGTTCAAACGAAAAAAGGTACTTTGTTCGAATGAGGTGTCAATTCATTGAAATGGGTATGCATATTTTTCAATTTTATCGAAAATTAAATGCAATCTCTCATGTTTATCATTAGTTGATCTCGTTACCTATAAATAGAGATACATGGATGGATTCATTTTCAATCCTTTTAAGAGTTCTATTTCTATTATAACTCTTCAAAATTTTCATCAAAATCCCTTGGATATTTTAGGACAACTTTTTCTAACCAAGAAGAACACGACCTAAGTTCTAAACCCTTGTGTATATTATTATCTACTATTGATTTGTGGAGTCAAGGATCTACTACTAAAGAAGAAAATAATTTTGATTCCTAAGAGTGATCTATGGATACCGAGGCAAGAGCTACATATTGTGGGCGGTACTGGATTACATCATTTTCTATTAAAAATTTGAAGACATCAGCTCCTTATACTAAGTGGATCTCTAAGTAGTTTATAAGTCGTTAAGTGCCTGTCTTATCTTAAATAGTGGTGAATATTGGTTTTTCCTGAAATTTTTTTTTTCTTTATCTTCTTCCCATTATGTGTTGGTTTGGTTGTTTGGCTTAGACACTAGCTTCATAATTTATCTAGCATGTTTCCCTAAATCTAATCAAGATTAAAAATTGGATCTTTTGTGTGTGTAACCTAATATATAATTGAGTCTACATAACCCCGTGTTTTGAGCAAAAATGCAATTTCTCCATAAATTTTTTTTAGGGTAGGTAACAATCACCATTGACACGTTTAATTGGGATTCGAAACTAATGGACCAGAAATTTTCAAGTATATTACCACTCATGACTTGTGAAATTGAAATAGAAAGGGGATACTCTCTATTTATAGATTTCCCCTATAATTTAAATAAAAATAATCACAAGTCCATATTAAATTTTGATCTATAACTATCACATATGAAATAGAGAAAGGAAAATGACACATTAGATGTATGACATGTTCTTAATTAATTTCATCAATAGGGGAAAATTTTGGGTTTTCCAAATACATCATTAAGTAATCAATAAGTAGGGGAATACTTTGTTAATATAAATGCCCTCGATGGATTAAATTAATACAAATTATTATATCAACACTGATGGTTCGTGATCAACTTAATAGATAATAAATGTCCATATCGAAACCTATGTTAATCAAACCCACTTGGGAATTTTCTTGCCCAAAATATTCATCCACTTTTGTGTTGGAAAATACTTCATCATGCCCAAATATAATCATGGGGCCTTAAAGGTCTAAGGGAAATGAATATGTTTGTCCAATTTAGTTTTTAAGGACCATGATATCACACCCCAAATTGTTATCGTTATCAACTTTAATAATTGATGTCAATGACGACATTGGATTGATGACATTCAAAAACATTGAATTGGAAGTATCAACCCTACTTGTTACATTTTCCTCTTTTAAGTAAGGGACATATTTTAGAATCTCCTAGGTTGTGACTATATAATAATGATTAACTTTGTGTTATCCTCTTCTATGGCCTTTCCCATATTAATTTTTTCCACAAGTTTCTTCTTCATATGGACGCTCGAACAAGTCCTCACATTATATTTTCTTGTCATATGCCGAATTCGGTGTTGTCAACTCAATAGTGTTTAATAACGAACCAAATGTACTTGAGATATGTTGTTCTTGAAAGAATCATTGCCCGAATGTTTTTCCCAAAAAATTGTCTTATTTTGAGCAATGGAAATAGGTTACGAAAGAGAAAATACAATTTACATTACAAGCCACCATTGGAAAGATTTTAAAAGAAAAATTTTGGCACACAAAAACATAAGTGAAAAGGTAATTTTTTCCATTGATTCTTCACTTTTATGAGCATTATGATATCTTCAAAATTTTGAGTATGAATTTTCAAATATGTGAGATTTTGAGAAGCACTTAACTTCATGGCATGTTGCATAAGTTGAGTCAATTTAAATTTATTCAACATTTTTAAACCTAAGGTTGAAACTGAGTTCTTTCTTTAATAGTATCTCATTACTTCGTGAATTTTTTTACATATGCCTATATTGATTTTCTCTGACAACATGTTTACACAATTACATTCTACTTTCATGGTTCGAATATTTTAGTGTTATTCCATGGTGTGATGTTTTTGTACTTTTTACAATTATATAATTTTGTATACTTTTTATACTTGAAAAAATTGAGAAATTTCAAAAATAGTTGGTTCCCCTTTTGAAATTCATCGCATGTGCTTTATTGATTATCTATCAGATGTTATTTCATTTTGATTCGAGTGATGCTACTAATTCATGATAATTTTCTTACCCTTTGTCTATTATGAACAAAAAGGGAGAGAATAATTTGAGTGGGAGTTTATTTCTTTAAACTCGTATGCGTCATGATATTTCTTTTCTTTCATTTGTATAGTTTTCTTATGCCTTGATGATGATTTCATGGACCACACAAGACGAAGACTTTCAGTTAAAGACATATACATTTATGTTTTTTCCTTCTTGATTTAGGAGGGCATTATTATTATTAGTCTTAAGGGTTAATATGGCTTCGGTTTGTGTTTTGTTTCGGAATAGCCAAAGGCAAAGATTTGGAAGACTAAAATTTATAATTATAAATTCTTCATTTTTATTTGGGTTATTCTGTTACACCCCATTGCACCTTCATAGTATTTACATAGTCTTCAGAGAGAATAAGAACTAGTTCTCATTTGATAGAATCGAAGATCAAGCATCACTTCAGTTCTTGAGAAGTTTTATGAGGTGGTTTTGTTAATCTTAAAATATTCAGTGGTCTTTTTAGAAGAGTTTATTTTTATAAAATTTTAAAAATAATTTTTACAAGATTTTTCAAAATTTGACTTGTTCGTTAGAATGACTTCTCATATCTTTAGAATGGGTTTATACTGGTCGTTAGAACAAGTCTATGTCATTCAAATGAATTATGAAGCATCACCTTTTTGGTCAGCTCTAGAATGTCGTTTGAAGTTTTGTTGGATCCTATTCAAACAAAAGAAGGTAATTTGTTCGAATGAGGTGTCAATTTATTGAAATGGGTATGCATATTTTTCAATTTTATCTAAAATTAAATGAAATCTCTCATGGTTATCATTAGTTGATCTCGTTACCTATAAATAGAGATGCATGGATGCATTTGTTTTCAATCCTTTTGAGAGTTCTTTTTCAATTAAAACTCTTCAAATTTTTCATTAAAATCCCTTGAATATTTTAGGATAACTTTTTCTAACCAAGAAGAACACAACCTAAGTTCTAAACCCTTGTGGATATTATTCTCTACTATTGATTAGTGGAGTCAAGGATCTACTACTAAAGAAGAAAAGAATTTTGATTCCTAAGAGTGATCTATGGATACCGAGGCAAGAACAACTTACTGTAGGCAGTGCTGGACTAAATCGTTTTTTATTGAAAATTTGAAGACAACAGCTCGTTATACTAAGTGGATCTGTAATTATTTTATAAGTCATTAAGTGTTTGTCTTATCTTAAACAGTGGTGAATATTAGTTTTTCCTGAAAGGGTTTTTTCTTTATCTTCTTCCCATTATGTGTTGGTTTGTTTGTTTGGCTTAGACACTGGCTTCATAATTTATCTAGCATGTTTTCCTGAATCTAATCAAGATTAAAAATTGGATATTTTGTGTGTGTGACCTAATATATAACTAAATCTACATAACCCCGTGTTTTTACAAAAAATGCAATTTCTCCCTAAATAATTTTTTTAGGGTAGGTAACAGTCACCATTGATACGTTTAATTGGGATTCAAAACCAATGGACTCGAAATTTTCAACTATATTACCACTCACGACTAGTCAAATTGAAATGGAAAGGGGATACTCTCAATTTATAGATTTCCCATATTATTTAAATAAAAATGATCATAAGTCAATATTAAATTTTGATCTAGAACTATCACATATGAAACATAAAAAGGAAAATGACACTTTAGATGTATGACATCTTCTTAATTAATTTCATCAGTAGGGGAAAATTTTCGGTTTTTAAATACTTCATTAAGTAATCAGTAGGTAGGGGTTTACTTTGTTAATATAAATGCCCCCGATGGATTAAATTAATACAAATTATTATATCAACACTGATGGTTCATGATCAACTTAATAGATAATATATGTCCATAGCGAAACCTATGTTAATCAAATCCACTTGGGAATTTTCTTACCCAAAATATTCATCCACTTTTGTGTTGGAAAATACTTCATCATGCCCAAATATAATCATGGGGTCTTGAAGGTCTGAGGGAAATGAAGATGTTTGTCCAATTTAGTTTTTAAGGAACATGATATCGCACCCCTAATTGTTATCGTTATCAACTTTAATAATTGATGTGAATGACGACATTGGATTGATGACATTCAAAAACTTTGAATTGGAAGTATCAACCCTACTTGTTACATTTTCCTCTTTTAAACAAGGGACATTTTTTAGAATCTCCTAGGTTGTGGTTATATAATAATTATTAACTTTGTGTTATCCTCTTCTTTGGACTTTGCTATATTATTTTTTGCCACAAGTTTCTTCTTCATATGGACGCTCGAACAAGTCCTCACATTATTTCTAGTTCTCCCAGGGAGTCTTCTTGTAATGAGTGACCATCTATGAACGCATGAAGTGAAAGGTTTGTTAAAAAATAATGCATAAATAAAAGGAGGGCAAGATGTACTGATACACATTGTGTGATGAACTTAGTTCATATATGATTTATATCTAACATGAGCCTCGTGGAATGTGGTATTTGTAATACCCCATATTTTAGTGGATTATACTTATTATTTATTAAATAAAAAATAAATTAATATATGGAATTAATTATTACTTGTGCAATTTGGAAATAATAAAAATGCATAGTTTGGATGGTAATTAAATTTAATGTGAGATGATACTAATTAAATAATACTGGACCATGGGTTGTGTGTATGATAATGAAATGTGTATTTTATTATACTATGAGGTGTTATTTTGGGTGTGTAAGGTATTACAATTTGGATTGGACTCTTGACTATCACAGAGGCCCAGATATATGTTTTTATCATCTCAAGTTTGGCCCGGGTGGGAGGTATCCCTATAAGATAAGTTTTGGACTATTCCTATTAGTATTTTGGATCCATTTGGGTGACCAAAAGTAGGACTAATGTAGGGGTGAGGGATTATAAGGTATTTAATAGAGTTAGGACATAATAATTAAACATTTATCATTATAAGAGAAAACCCTAGCATACATATTCTTATTTGAGAACATGAGAAGCCCTCGAGAGGAGAAAATACAAGGGATTCAAGAAATTATTCATCTTTCTTCGAATTAAGGCAAATAATATCTTGTAATAAACTCTTTGATTTGTAACCTGTTTACAATCCATGTTTTCCTCTGGTAATTTGATATTATAATGCATTCTCAGGGACTAATTTGATTAGTCTTAATCATGTTTTTGAATATGGGTTAATTATGGGTGTTATTAAGCCGCCTGTGCATTAGAGACTTATACATTGATTGAGAAAACCTGAAATTGAATTATTTAGATGATTAAATCTGGATTATAACTCATGGTTTTGGATTTAATTTTTATATTAATTAGGTTAATTGAACCCCTTTAATATTAACGATGAACTAGTCTTAAGAGTATAAACTTGAAAAATTAAATCTTGTTTTTCATGATCCTAATCCTAAATAATTGTTGGAATATATTTAGGATCACATTCGAGTAGTCATAAATGAATGTTTTGTGTTTTAATTTTGAATTCGTAGATTTAGGTTGTTAATGGAGGTTGTGGAGATAGAGAACCCATAACAATTAGGATAAATTGATCGACCTATGGGCATGGCCTGAATTTGGGCCAGGGATTGTTTGATTGGGTTTTTAGGCCTTGGTTGAGTTTCTATTTCTATTATGATTGTTTAACAAAGTTCATTGAGATATTAGGATCGGTAAATATTTTGACTAGTTAGCGAGGTTGGAGATATGAACCTTAGTACTATTTAGTGCCATCCAATGTTAGGATTGGGTTAAATTGGGTAGACGGATGAGTGGGTGATGTCCCATGGTCATGTGTATATAATGAACGTGGAGAGTAATGAAGTAAAGTGTCCTGGGGTTAATTTAGGTGTTTGGAGATTATAGGTTGTTCAATTAACTTAGTGATTCATCTCGAATATTGCATTTATTTACACTTTATACTTATGCATTTTGGCCCTCGCGGGGAACTTAATTTCTATATTTATGCTCGTTAAATAGAAAACCACTATTATATATGTTTTAGAATCTTTGTGACGTATAGTTAAACTTTTATAGGTATTAAGGTGCTAAGTGTGAGTTTTGGTCTCATTTCGAGAAAGGGCCTGTGACAGCCCTCATTTTTTCATGCCCGGTTGACGAGGCTATACATGAAATTCTGGGGATACTAGACAATTTATGTCATCCTCAGCATTAACGTAAACTAAAAACCATAGTAATAAAAACCATCCACGATAAAAACTCAATAAATGATGAATAAGAATAACGAAATTGTGATAAATGAACTCCAATAAATAAATCCATGAAATAAAATCTATTGATACAATTTGTTCAACTGTATAAAATAGAGTACAATTGAAAACTTCTTTATTACAACATCCCAACTGAAATAAAATAGAGTACAAACTTAACCCCTCTACGTAAATTCCGAGTATACTGATAGCTACGATGAACCAGCGACTCCAACTCAACGAATACCAAGTTGGATCGCCGCAATCACAAATCTGACCTCTCAAACCTCTTAACTTGTTTATGCAATTATAATAGGAGGCATTTTATAATTTTGGTCAGTGCCCTAAAGTTTCAAGAGTTAACATTCGATACCAATAAATAATGATGCAATTAATTCACAATACATGACACCCATTGGCCCTCCTATGCTATAAGTATCTCACACCTCATCTAAGTATAATACTATACCCATTCCCAACCCACGCCATATAATAGTAATAATAATAATAGCTCTCTATGCTATCATAAATAATCAAGAACAACTATTTATTTTAATAGGGATGTAACTACCTACACATGTATGATCACAGTTACAAAACTAACCCCAATAATACCACCCCAACCGGATACAATCAAAGCATGTAATGTATTTTACATAGAACTGGGTCCATTAACAATTGTCTACTTCATTAAACTATATTAGTTATTATGATATATATATATATATATATATATATATATATATATATATATATATATATATATATATATATATATATATATATATATATATATATATATATATATATATAAACACAAAGGCATCTACCCTCAGTGTTCATCTCGTGCTTTTATCAACAAATTCGTAGGAATCCATCACCTAAGGCTTAAATAAAACACATATAATCGGGGCTATCATTACACAGTGACACCACTGATCTCCCATACTCAGACCATTTAGATGGATTAGTTTATGCTATTTCTCTCATCACGAATATGTTACCGCTGACCGTATGATCTAAAATAACTACCTCCACTACGTCTTAACACATCTCACCCGGCGCGTGGTACACAGTCTCAATGTTCAATACAATCCCCAACTATATATATATACAAAAAAGTCTCTCGTAAGGACTCCTTGTGGTGTAGACTTTGGTACATAACATTTTTTAAAATAGTAAAAAATGATTTTTTTATGAAACTTCATGGACATGATCTCCATGGCGAGAAGATCATCTCCAATTTTCTTCATCAAAAAATTCATTAAAAAAACACTTGAGATGAGGTGATATGTTAGAAAATGGTATAAATATGCATTTTTTCCCTTCCCCATCCACTTGATTGATTGAATTTTTTTATGAAACTTCATGGATATGATCTTCTCACAGGTGAGATCATATCCATGAAGTTTCATTAAAAAATTCAATCAAAAAGTGGGTGAGATAATAGTCAAAACTTCAACAGTCGAAAAAACATATGTATACCATTTTTTTACATATCACCTCATCTCAGCAACTATTTCATTGAATTATTTGATTAAAAAAATTGGAGATGATTTTCTCACTATGGAGATCATATCTATGAACTTTCATCAAGATATTTATTTTTTTACTATTTAAAAAAAATAGTATGTACCAAGGCCTACACCATAAGGAGTCTTTATAAGATAGGACCTCTCCCTCTTCAATATATATATATATATATATATATATATAATGCATACACTCAAGCATACCGAAACATCTAGATTCCCACGTCACTGGATCCTTATCTAAATTAGGTTTGTAATCTCTCAAAAACAAGTTAAACATATATAAATAAGCAGGATATCGCATACACTAAAGCGTACCTAAATCAATGCAATCCCTAAACACCAAATTATTCTTTATGTTCTTAGGTTTATCTATTGTAACCCCTATTATATTCAACCCTTAGCTTATTTTAGCTACAAATCATGAGTACTGTGACACCCCGCCTAATTAAATACCGGGCGATCACTCCTTTATTAAATTAAATCAAGGTAAACAGTTGGTTCATTCTCAGCATCACTGTCGATAAAAATAATTTTTCCAATTTAACACCCTAAATAATCAAGCTAAGTGTCAAAATATTTTCCATACAAAACTTTCCAAATTTTAATTAAAGAAAAAGATTTATTTTAATTAAAACAACATTTCTACAATAAAGAAGCACACCACAATAAACCAAATAACATAATACATTCGTCAATCGAATGTCAACAATTGGAACTAAAACCACAAATCCATCCTGAATAAATCCTATAGAACAATACTGGAAATAAATGAAATATAAAATCCCAACAACAAATGAAATGATGAAAAGGGCGACACGTGCCCAATAAATGAGAATAATAGGAGTGGAGTCAATAACAGAAGCCGTCTACTCAAGTGACCTGCAACTCCCACCTAAGCTGCAGCTCGTCCTTCTCAAGGGATCCTAAGCAAGACGCCCCTGTGGCTGGGCACCTGAAAATATACATATATATATACAAGAGAGAGAGAGAGAGGAAAAGAAACGGGTCAGAGCCCGAAAGTGTGTTTGAATTTTAAAATACGTTAAGCAAGTATTTAAATTGATACAGGCCAATGCAAATCATATTAGTTCGACACTCTCTTGGGAAATTCTCACCTCTCTTCTAATGTGCACGCCTATCGTACTAACCTTCCCAAATAATTTAGTTTATCTTAACTTACTCATAAGTTTTCAAAACCGAACGATGACAATGTTTTAAAAAGGTTACTTTCAATTTGTAGCACTCCTCTCGTTTTAGCTTCATTAAATTATAAAGTTTCCCAGTGTCTTCTCATACTTTCACAAAACAAGTATTTATTATTGCGTCAACAACTATGTCCTACTTATCAAATCACAGTAGGCAGTTTAAAGTTTATAACCTCATATATATATTAACTACTCATATAATATATATATATAACAGCACCCCAACTAAACTATGGTGCGGGCATACTCTGCTATCCAATCCCCGTATCGCTCACACAAAGGGAAATACAAGTTCGGAATCACTCTCGAACTGTATTAACATATACAAAACAACGTTGAGGCGAAGCATAGATTCCAAGTCCAAGAGGTCAGTACATACCCACACGTCTCTTAGGACCGTCCGATTATCAATCTGATAGCCCGTACCTAGGATCTCTATCTTCTAGGGTACGAATCAATATCCCCCATAAAGCAACACAGGATAAGATCGTCCCAGCGCGGTAACCTCAGGGATAGCAAGTAGCGAGGGTACGTTTTTCACATGTATATAATATATGTACACACAATCATATAAATATACCCATTCATCATATTAATATAGGTTCCTCCCGTTACCCATAGTCACAACATTTATCCTTAATTTTCCATTATTATGATTACGTCTAAGGTTTTGTCTCTAACCTTAACTCGAAGGGTTTTCTCACTAGCTATGTGACACTCGTGGATTCTATCCATCCAAGTAGCAAAATCAGTAGGCAAACGTCTATTCACTATCGTAAGTATTTGACGTAATCTCTCACTTGAATTACGTAGTTTCCTCGTCCTTTAAATAATTGTCCCTAAAATACAATTATCATCTCATAATAAAGTTCTCAACACTTAATCATATGCCATACTGGTCTCTCCTATATCCCAAAACATTTTATTCATAAAGCCCAAAAGCTATTTCACGATGAATCATGTTCAATTAATTAAACAAGGGGAAATAAGAGTCTGCCAGGAAGGGTCAATCGATCGAGGTCTGGGGCTCGATCGATCGAACCTTCGATCGATCGAAGCTCTAGGCTCGATCGATCGATCAAGCAGGTCTGCGAAATCCTGCAGAAGTGCAGTTACGGGTTTTACCAAAATTCTTCACCCAAATCATTATTTTCCAACACTAATCGTCCCAAAACTCCTACTACAAACATAATAACACATTTCCAGATGTTTTTAACGTTAAGCATGCGTATATCCATCATTAAACATGATTAAACAACCTAAAATCTCATTTAAACATCAAGAACCCTAATGTTTTCTTAACTTTTGTTCTAATCAGTTTTCTCCAGAATTTCCTTCTAACATAACATCAAAAATTCGTGGGTTAATCATCTACTTCACATACTATTTCCAGAATATGGTTATAAAGTTTTGTACATGCAAATTCCTATCAAAATTTGGGGTTTTCTTCCATTGATTACACTCCTAATCATTCCTACACTAATATGAATATTGCACCAACGAAAATACGCAAGTTAAACACTTGCCTGGGATTTCAGAGGTCTGGTTTCCTGCTGATATTGGTGTGGTTGCGTTCTCCTCCTCGCGATCTACGCGTTGGTGGTGACGGTGGTGCAAATGGTGGTGTTTTTGGCCTTGAATCACCTTGAGAGCTCTCTCCTCTCTACTCCAATGGCCGTTCTAGGGTTCTGAATGTTCTAACCCTAAAAGGCTGACTTAAATGGCTGCTAAGGATGGCTGAAATTCGTGGGTTTAATTACCCTATTTTGTAAAATGACCAAAATGCCCTCCCGGGTCACTAATTAAGCCTAAAAACATCCCGAGACCCAAACTAAACCTCCGGGTACACTTTTCTGACTATCTCGACCCTTCCGGACACGTTGGCGCACTCAAAATGACCATACGAACAACTTATAAAATATTCACTTTTATATCTCAATAATTAGTCCCGACGCGACACGGGCGCGTCCCGACTAAAATTCTCAAAATTATTATTTCATTCACTCGTGACTTATAATATAACCCATATCATATATTACTATGCTCATTAGTAATATTTGACAATTTTATATAATTACTAACTCTCGTCACGTTAATAATTATAACATAATTAATTTCCGGATTCTTATTAAATAATTCACTCTCATTAAATTTAATAAAACCCCCAAATTAATATAGCATAAAAATACGGGGTATTACATACTTCCCCCCTAATAACGGAATTTCGTCCCGAAATTCGGAAAATAAGGCATACCTGATGAGAACAAATCTGGATATCTCTCGCACATATCTGCCTCACGCTCCCAAGTGGATTCCTCCACATTATGGTGTTCCCACTGGACCCGCACAAGTGGAACTACTTTCGACCTCAATCTCCTCTCACTATAGTCTAGAATAGCCACCGGTCTCTCCTCGTAGGAGCTATCAGGCTGTAAGTCGATCTCCTCTATCGCGATGTGAGTATGGTCCATATCATCTCGAAGGTATCATCTTAACGACGAGATGTGAAATACATCGTGAATGTGATGTAGATGTTCCGACAGTCCCAATCTGTATGCAACTGGCCCAATCCTCTCAATGATGGGAAATGGCCCCACGTACCTCGGAGCCAACTTTCCTTTCTTCCCGAACCTCATCACTCCTTTCATAGGAGACACACGCAGTAACACTTGGTCCCCCACATTAAACTCCCTGAAGAACCGTTTCGCATCGGCATAGCTCTTCTGTCTGTCCTGGGCTACTCGAATGCGACCCCTGATCATCTCAATCCTCACGGAGGTCTCCTGAATCACTTCTCGTCCTAGCAACTTGTTGTCCTCCACCTCGAGCCAACAAGTTGGAGAACGACAAGGCCTGCCATACAGAGCCTCAAATGGAGCCATGCCAATCGTAAACTGATAGGAGTTATTATAAGAAAACTCTACCAGTGGAAGGTGTGGCTCCTAACCTCCTCCGAAATCGAGAACACACATGCGTAGCATATCTTCTAACATTTGATTAGTACGTTCTGTCTGCCCATCTGTCTGTGGGTGATAAGCTGAACTCAACCTCAACTCAGTACCCATAGCCTCCTGAAAGCTTTCCTAAAAACGCGACACGAAAATCTTGTCTCTATCGGACACAATATTCAGGGGCACCCCGTGTAATCTGACAATCTCAGCGATGAACAACTGATCATACTGACCCGTGGTATAATCTGTCCGCACCGGTAGAAAATGAGCCACCTTGGTCAGACGGTCTACAATCACCCAGATAGAATCGTGGCCCCTTTGTGATGTAGGCAACCCTGTAATGAAGTCCATGGAAATACTCTCCCACTTCCATGCGGGTACTTCCAATGGCTGAAGCAATCCTGACGGTTTCTTGTCGTCCACCTTAACCAGCTGGCAAGTAGAACACTTGGCCACAAATTCAGCAATGTCCTTCTTCATCCCGCTCCACCAGTACTGTCGCCTCATATCCTGGTACATCTTATCGCCTCCCGGATGCACTGCAAATCGGGACCCATGAGAATGAGTCATCACTTCATGACGTAACTCTGCTCCTTCTGGAACCACCAATCTCCCATTAAACCGCAAACCTCCATCAGAACTAACAGAATAGGACTCAGCACCCTCGGCTAGAAGTCGCACAATCTTCTCTTGGCAAAACGGATCTGTGGTCTGCGCCTGTATCACCCTCGTAACAATCTCGGGTGTGACTGACATCACGGATATGAAAGAACGTGCTACGGCGTCTTGGTGACCCAGCTCTTTCCACTTTGCTTTCCAGATGTCCGCTACATCTTCTACCGGTCTACGGCTCAACGCATCAGCAACTACGTTGGCCTTCCCCGGATGATACTGTATATCGAACTGGTAATCTTTCACAAACTCTAACCACCTGCGCTGACGCATATTCAGCTCTCGCTGAGTGAACAGGTACTGCAGTGATTTATGGTCTGTGAACAAACAGAATTTCTCTCCCAATAGATAGTGCCTCCAAATTCTCAATGCAAAGACGACCGATGCTAACTCCAGGTCGTGGGTGGGGTAATTCTTCTCATGCGGCTTAAGCTTGCGGGAAGCAAAAGCTATAGCCTTCTCCTCCTGCTGGAGTACTCCTCCAAGTCCCCGTAAAGACACATCAGTGTAAACCAGGTACTCCACACCCGGTTTCGGTAAGGCAAGGACTGGTGTTGAAGTAAGCTTGTCTTTTAGCTCGTCGAAAGCTAATTGACAAGCATCATCCCAAACATACGGTACCCCTTTGCGAGTCAAATTCGTCAACGGACCCGTTATCTTGGAGAATCCCCGAATAAATCTCCTATAGTATCCGGCTAACCCCAAGAAACTACGTACCTCTGTCGGTGTCGTGGGCTGTCCCCACTCCCTCACCGCTGACACTTTACTCGGGTCAACTGCTATCCCTTACTCAGAAACAACATGGCCCAAAAATTGTACCTCTCGTAACCAGAATCCACACTTCTCGTACTTAGTATACAACTGATGCTCTCGCAGAGTCTGAAGAACCTTCCTCAAGTGCTCGGCATGCTCCTCCTCGGAATGGGAATATATCAAGATATCATCTATGAAGACGATGACGAACTGATCCAAGAACTCTCTGAATACTCGGTTCATCAAGTCCATGAAAATGGCTGGGGCATTTGTGAGTCCAAACGGCATCACCCTGAACTCATAGGACCCATATCTCGACAAGAAAGCAGTCTTTGAAACATCCTGCTCTCTAATACGTAACTGATGGTACCCCGACCTTAGATCTATCTTCGAAAAGAAAGCTGCTCCCCTCAACTGGTCGAACAGATCATCGATTCGAGGCAACGGATACTTATTCCGTATCGTGACCTTGTTCAATTCTCGGTAGTCCACACACAATCTTAGTGAACCATCTCTCTTCTTCACAAACAAGACTGGAGTGCCCCAAGGTGAGGTACTCCTACGAATGAATCCCTGACCTAATAGCTGCTCTATCTGATCTCGTAGTTCTTGCATCTCTGTCGGAGCCATACGGTATGGTGCGCGTGCTATAGGTCTCATATCTGGCAATAAGTCTATAACAAAGTCTATCTCTCGACTCGGGGGTAGGCCTGGTATCTCCTAAAACACATCGGAATACTCCCTAACAACTGGGATCGAATCCAAAGGAATCACAACCTCCTTAGAGGTATCCTCCTCAATGTAATCTAAATGAGCGGTCGAACCTCCCTCTGGGCGAGGCATCGCCACTACAAACATCTCTTGCCCCGGAATGGCAAAAATAATGCTCCCACCGAAGCAATCAATCATGGCTCTATAAGATGCGAACCAATCCATCCCAATAATCACCTCATGCTCGTGCATGTCTAAGACTAGCATGTCTGCAGGTAATACCAAGCTACCAATCTCTACCCCTACTCCCCGGCATATAAAGAAAATAAGTGACCTACTCCCCAGTGGTGAGTCGACACACGTCACGGTGCTCTCTGCTGTGGCTAACAACCCTAAGGCCTTCGCAAAATGCGTAGCTATAAAACATTGCGTGGCCCCCGTATCAAATAAAACCTGACCCATAGTACCATGGATAGGAAACATAGCCTCAATCGCGGGTGGTGCCTGTGGAGCTGCTGTCTGGTGGACGTTATAGACACGTCCATACTGTAACTGCCTCTGCTGCACTGGAGCTACTGGAATGGCTGGTAGGGCTGGCACCTGGGCTGGAGCTGGGAGGGCAGGTGGGAAAAGTGGTCTCTGCGGCTCATTACGGGCTCCCTGCTGCTGTGGGGCCCTATCGCCCTCTGGGCAATCCTGACGCTTATGGCCGTGCTTGCCGCACACAAAACACCGGCCTCTGAAATTACCTCCCCTCTGTCCCTGCTGACCACGGCCCTGCTGGCCGTTACCTCCACGCCATTGGCCCTGTTGGCCATGATGCGCACGCTGTTGGCCTTGCTGGCCCTGCTGCTGTCCTTGTGGTCGGTGTTGGCCTTGATGGCCCTGCTGAGTAGGCTGGCATTGATAGCTCTGCCTGAAACCCCCGAATCCCTGCCTCGAATCACCTGAACGGAATCGTTTAGTAGGGTCCCCCTGATGGGAACTCTGCTCGTGCTGACGAGTCTGTCCATGAGTTGGTGCCCCACCGGCACTATTACCCCCGGTCCTGCCCTGCTGGCTGGACTCTCCTGCTCTCTTGCTTCCCTGAAGATGGAAGCGGTGATCTTGGCAGTGTAGTAACGCTGCATTGAGTACATCAGTGAAAGTACTCAGGGATAGGTTTCCAATAAGGTGCTGACGGATCCTCCAAGCTAACCCGTCGACAAACAGCAAAATCTTCTTGCCCTCAGTGGGTGCCTCATCCGGCACAATAGTGAGAAGCCTCGTGAACTCCTCCTCATACTCAGCTACAGTAAGGTTCTCTTGCTTCAGATTTAGTAATTTCCGCCTCATCTCAGTCTGCACTGCGGGTGGAAAATACTTGCGGTCAAACCGCTCCCAGAACAACTGAATAGGGATTGTGTCCCTCTCCTCCAAAGTAGTAGTGGAATCCCACCACTTTAATGCGACTCCCACCAGCTTGAAAGAAGCCAATAGCTGCTTCTGCACTTCAGTGCACTCATACATACGGAGGTGCCGCTGCATGTCTTTCTTCCATTTGCAGATAGTAACAATATCGGAGCTACCAGAAAACTCAGGGGGATGCGCTTTCTGAAAATCATCCCGAACCCTCTCCCATGCGGATGGAAGCTGTGCTGGTACTGGTGCCACCGCCTGAACCTGGGGTGGAGCCTGCTGAATCACCGCTATCGCGGCATTCACCGCCTGAACGACAATGGCGGCTACTTCATTCGTATTCATCGTGCCTGGTGCCGGAGCTGCTGGCTGCTCGGCTTGGGCACGCCTATCTTTCGGAGCACGTCTCGGAGGCATCTGAAATGTGAACAAGTTTATTAGTCTACAGTTATCAACAAATCTCGAATAGCTAAAGACTTAAACGTAAAAGTAAGAATACAACAGTCCTAAAAATAGGGCTCTATAGCAATAACGTTAAGCTGAAAGCGAAATAAGCCGTACAGATCCTATGGACACTAGAACCTGATGCTCTGATACCACCTGTGACACCCTGCCTAATTAAATACCGGGCAATCACTCCTTTATTAAATTAAATCAAGGTAAACAGTTGGTTCATTCTCAGCATCACTGTCGATAAAAATAATTTTTCCAATTTAACACCCTAAATAATCAAGCTAAGTGTCAAAACATTTTCCATACAAAACTTTCCAAATTTTAATTAAAGAAAAAGATTTATTTTAATTAAAACAACATTTCTACAATAAAGAATCACACCACAATAAACCAAATAACATAATACATTCGTCAATCGAATGTCAACAATTAGAACTAAAACCACAAATCCATCCTGAATAAATCCCAAAGAACAATACTGGAAATAAATGAAATATAAAATCCCAACAACAAATGAAATGATGAAAAGGGCGACACGTGCCCAATAAATGAGAATAATAGGAGTGGAGTCAATAACAGAAGTCGTCTACTCAAGTGACCTGCAACTCCCACCTAAGCTGCAGCTCGTCCTTCTCAAGGGATCCTAAGCAAGACGCCCCTGTGGCTGGGCACCTGAAAATATACATATATATATACAAGAGAGAGAGAGAGGAAAAGAAACGGGTCATAGCCCGAAAGTGTGTTTGAATTTTAAAATACGTTAAGCAAGTATTTAAATTGATACAGGCCAATGCAAATCATATTAGTTCGACACTCTCTTGGGAAATTCTCACCTCTCTTCTAATGTGCACGCCTATCGTACTAACCTTCCTAAATAATTTAGTTTATCTTAACTTACTCATAAGTTTTCAAAACCGAACGATGACAATGTTTTAAAAAGGTTACTTTCAATTTGTAGCACTCCTCTCGTTTTAGCTTCATTAAATTATAAAGTTTCCCAGTGTCTTCTCATACTTTCACAAAACAAGTATTTATTATTGCGTCAACAACTATGTCCTACTTATCAAATCACAGTAGGCAGTTTAAAGTTTATAACCTCATATATATATTAAATACTCGTATAATATATATATATATAACAACACCCCAACTAAACTATGGTGCGGGCATACTCTGCTATCCAATCCCCGTATCGCTCACACAAAGGGAAATACAAGTTCGGAATCACTCTCGAACTGTATTAACATATGCAAAACAACGTTGAGGTGAAGCATAGATTCCAAGTCCAAGAGGTCAGTACATACCCACACGTCTCTTAGGACCGTCCGACTATCAATCTGATAGCCCGTACCTAGGATCTCTATCTTCTAGGGTACGAATCAATATCCCCCATAAAGCAACACAGGATAAGATCGTCCCAGCGCGGTAACCTCAGGGATAGCAAGTAGCGAGGGTACGTTTTTCACATGTATATAATATATGTACACACAATCATATAAATATACCCATTCATCATATTAATATAGGTTCCTCCCGTTACCCATAGTCACAACATTTATCCTTAATTTTCCATTATTATGATTACGTCTAAGGTTTCGTCTCTAACCTTAACTCGAAGGGTTTTCTCACTAGCTATGTGACACTCGTGGATTCTATCCATCCAAGTAGCAAAATCAGTAGGCAAACGTCTATTCACTATCGTAAGTATTTGATGTAATCTCTCACTTGAATTACGTAGTTTCCTCGTCCTTTAAATAATTGTCCCTAAAATACAATTATCATCTCATAATAAAGTTCTCAACACTTAATCATATGCCCTACTGGTCTCTCCTATATCCCAAAACATTTTATTCATAAAGCCCAAAAGCTATTTCACGATGAATCATGTTCAATTAATTAAACAAGGGGAAATAAGAGTCTGCCAGGAAGGGTCGATCGATCGAGGTCTGGGGCTCGATCGATCGAACCTTCGATCGATCGAAGCTCTAGGCTCGATCGATCGATCAAGCAGGTCTGCGAAATCCTGCAGAAGTGCAGTTACGGGTTTTACCAAAATTCTTCACCCAAATCATTATTTTCCAACACTAATCGTCCCAAAACTCCTACTACAAACATAATAACACATTTCCAGATGTTTTTAACGTTAAGCATGCGTATATCCATCATTAAACATGATTAAACAACCTAAAATCTCATTTAAACATCAAGAACCCTAATGTTTTCTTAACTTTTGTTCTAATCAGTTTTCTCCAGAATTTCCTTCTAACATAACATCAAAAATTCGTGGGTTAATCATCTACTTCACATACTATTTCCAGAATATGGTTATAAAGTTTTGTACATGCAAATTCCTATCAAAATTTGGGGTTTTCTTCCATTGATTACACTCCTAATCATTCCTACACTAATATGAATATTGCACCAACGAAAATACGCAAGTTAAACACTTGCCTGGGATTTCAGAGGTCTGGTTTCCTGCTGATATTGGTGTGGTTGCGTTCTCCTCCTCGCGATCTACGCGTTGGTGGTGACGGTGGTGCAAATGGTGGTGTTTTTGGCCTTGAATCACCTTGAGAGCTCTCTCCTCTCTACTCCAATGGCCGTTCTAGGGTTCTGAATGTTCTAACCCTAAAAGGCTGACTTAAATGGCTGCTAAGGATGGCTGAAATTCGTCGGTTTAATTACCCTATTTTGTAAAATGACCAAAATGCCCTCCCGGGTCACTAATTAAGCCTAAAAACATCCCGAGACCCAAACTAAACCCCCGGGTACACTTTTCTGACTATCTCGACCCTTCCGGACACGTTGGCGCACTCGAAACGACCATACGAACAACTTATAAAATATTCACTTTTATATCTCAATAATTAGTCCCGACGCGACACGGGCGCGTCCCGACTAAAATTCTCAAAATTATTATTTCATTCACTCGTGACTTATAATATAACCCATATCATATATTACTATGCTCATTAGTAATATTCGACAATTTTATATAATTACTAACTCTCATCACGTTAATAATTATAACATAATTAATTTCCGGATTCTTATTAAATAATTCACTCTCGTTAAATTTAATAAAACCCCCAAATTAATATAGCCTAAAAATACGGGGTATTACAAGTACATCTATCACTTTCTAATTACACACCATCTTTCACGCGTCTATCCAATATAACCCAAGTTCTAACATTGAATACTACAATTAATTATAATCCTAATCATTCGTCAACACTAATTAAAATCACCTAAATTGCCTTGTTGTTTACAGACTAATAAACTTAACTTCTAATTATTGTCAACTATCACACATATGGATAACATCCCACGTACTCGAATTAACTCGAAATTACCCTACAATCCATTTCCCAACCTTAATTTTGCCGGAACCAGGGGACCAAATCAATTTGCTCTTGGAGCCAGATCAATTCTCCTAGGGTCGCATCTATTCCCACTCCAAGGTGAATCGATTCGCATTAGCAAGTAAGCCCAAATTTTCCTATAATTAAAAAAAATCATCTTATCCAATCTCCATTAACGACTTCTATGCTTTTTAAGCCTCAATATAATCAATTCCGAGTTGAAACCAACGAAGGGAATACATCTACATAGGCTTACAATCATTCTAAACAAAATCATCCCTACAAGTTTGAGAATTTATTAATAAAAATCATATCTTTGTCTAAAACAAAAATGGGTTACAATTTTGATTAAAATTATAAGAGAAAACTTCTAATTAATTTGGGGTTTGATTAAGAAATGAAATCGGATCCTAACACATGGTATCTAACATAATTCCCATTAATTATTCAATGTCAATTTTAGGTTTTATGACCATAGTATTAACTTTCAATACAAGATTAGTTAACTAGTAATCCTAATAAGTCCCAATCATAAATCATCATATAAATCAATTTCCAACATAATTAAAACCCCAAAATTGCATAAGAAATCATACTTGTACAAAAAAATACAATATTTAAGATATTGTAAGAAAACTCTTGCCTTAAAGTGGAGGATTAAAGAAAACTTCTTGAATTTATCTTTTATTTCTCCTCTCTAATCTTGCTTAACTTCTCCCAAGTGTTTAAGGCTGCTAGGTTAGGTTTAATGGATGGAAAATACATGAAGGATATGGGTTAACCCATTTTTAAAACTATAATCCCGCATCTCTTAATGAGGCCTAAATTCGGGCCCTGAAAAGAACCCAAAATGGTACCGTGAATAGCCAAAAATATCTTTTAAGGATATACCAAACCTTAGGGACCAATTTAAAGTGCTAAAAATACAAAAACACACACCCATGTTATGACACCCCGTATTTTTTAATGATTTTAATTATGGGATTAGTTTAATTTAGAATGGGAATTAATTCGGAATAAAAGTAAATATTAATTAGCGAGATGAGGTAAATATTTGTTGATGTGAATTATATTAAATATTACTTAGTGAATAAAGTAATACATGATTATGAATCTATTTAAAATTGTTGCAAGTGAGAAATAAGACAGTTATGTTTATTAAGTCGGGATGCAAATGTCAATCGTCTCGAGACTCTATTTAATGAGATAAAAAAATTAATTTTTAAGTCATCCAAATGGTCATTTTGAGTGGGCCATCGAGTTAGGAAGGTTTGGGATAGTCAGAATAGTCTACCCGGGGGTTTAGTTTGGGTCCTGAGACACTTTTAGGCCATACCGGCATCTCAGAGGGGTATTTTGGTCATTTAGATTTTTGGGAGAAATAAACCCACGAATTTCCTAAGTGTTAAATGTATGATAAGAGAAGAAAACTAGGGTTAGAATGGTGACAAATTAAGAGAATCCAGAGAGAGGCTATAGGAGGAAGAGGAGTGGAATCCTAAGGCTAGAACCATCATCTTGCACCGCCACCATCGACGAATTGTACATCAAAAAGGGAGGAACACATAGATAACCATCTTATTCAATGGTTCATACCTACTATATCAAGCAAGTGTTTCAACTTGTGAATATATAGAACATAATGTATCCATGTTAGTGTTGGAAAATTGTTCATAAGATTGTGATGATTTTGGGTTAAATTAGAAAGTGAAATTTATGATCTTGAATAAAAAAAAAAGTTAGGTTTGATTATATAATGCATGTAGAATGAAATTCAGGTCTTGAGGAGATTTAAAATGATAAGAAGTTTGAGTTATTCTATATTCCTGTAGAAAAATTAAGAAACTAGGGTTTTTGAGAAATTATCTTGAATTAATGCAAAGATTTGATGCCCCATGATGAATTATTGATTATCGTACATTAAAACTCATGTATTTAGGTTGATATAACATTTAGTACAATTGTTTGGGAGTTTGGGATGATCTAATGGAGGTTTTAATGTTGAAAATTTAGGAACACCGTAGCTTTGTTAATGAAGAAATTCGAGACCTGTAGAGGAGAATCGATTAGGCCCTAGATGAATCGATTTGGCAAGGAAAATCGATTTCATCCACGCTGAATGGATTTGGCTGCCCAATTTTGGGAAATTTTCTCCATTTGTTTAGAATCCTATGGGAAAATGTTTGGGATTAAATTGTGGAAGTTATTTTAATATATTGGGGATTATATTGAGGTACCAGTAGACATACGTAAGGATTTTGTCTTAGTCTTATAGTGGAAATTTTAGGGCTAAATGTAATTAGGCTAAATTGAGAGAATTACCTAATTTTGAAAATAATGCGGGTCATGGAATTTGAGAGACATGATGACTTAAACCTATAGGTTTAATACCTTAATTATTATGTATACGCATGATTATAACTGAGTGTTGATAGTTATATTATAAAATAAAGTCGATATATCTGTATAATTTTAATGTGAAAATCCGTGTAAAATGCTTACACTATGAGTAGATCGGTGAAACAACTCAGAGAAAAATTAATTTATGGGTGGAATGGTTGAGTATAACCTTACTGTACAATCATGCCAAGTGCGTGAGAATTAGTTTAAGACAAGTATATTACATCCATTAAATTTTTACAGTTATGCACGGGACATAGGGTGTATGGGCGCCCTAGCTAGTTGGATTTTTAGTAGCATCCACATTTGAAAAGTGTAAAATGGTATGTATTATAAAGGTGAATGGATACAGAAGCCAAAACATCAAGATTCAGTAGACAAATCATTCATATTAGTTTGACTATCACACCCAGATTTTCACGAGGGTGGTACAGGCACAGGTAGAGAATCTATTTTCTCAGGAGACAATCAGACAACTCTTAACTGGGGGAGTAGAGTCTTACTTAGTGATTTAATAGGGAGGATTTCACTTCAACAGAGGACTGATTATTCCATTGGGGGAGGACTTGTGATATGCAGTGATGTTAGAGTCACACGGGTCCCGGTTTGGGGTACATCTTAGTGGGGATAAGATGTACCATGATATGAGATGGCAATACTAGTGGAGTGGGATAAAGATAGAGATTGTCAAGTTTGTCTCTAAGTGTGCCACCTACCATCTAGTAAAGGTGGACCACCATAGACCAACAAGATTGCTACAGCTGTTAGAGATACCTAGGTGGAAATGGGAGAGCATTTACATGGATTTCATTACTGTGTTGCCTACTTTAAAGAGGTGTCACGATTTCATGTGGGTTTTAGTGGATCATTTGACCAAGGTAGCACACTTTTTGTCCGTTTGGACTGATTATACTTCGGGATAATATGCCCAGATTTTCATTACTGAAATTATGAGATTACATGGAGTACATATCGTGTCCGATAGGGATAAGATTTTCGTGTAACAATTTTAGGAGAGCTTTCAGGAACCAATGGGTACTAAGTTGCGGTTGAGTACGGCGTATCGTCCGCAGACGGATGGGAAGATGGAGAGGACTAATCAGAAGTTAGAGGATATGTTGCAGCTGTGTATCCCTGATTTTGGAGGCATTTGGGAGAAGTATCTTCCAATGGTGGAGTTCGCATACAATAACTCCTATCACTTTACTATTAACATGGATTCATTTGAGGCATTATATGGTAGACCTTGTCATTATCCTGATTGTTGTCTAGAGGTGGGGTAAAACAAGATACTCGGACCGGAGTTGATTCAGGATACTTCGTCCAGGATTGAGATGATTCAGATTCGCATACGGGTTGCTAAGGATAGGCAAAAGAGTTAAGCCGATGCCAAAAGATTCTTTTGAGAGTTAAGTGTGGGGGACCAAGTGTTGGTATGTGTATTGCCTATGAAGTGGATAATGAGATTCGAGAAGAAGGGAAAATTGGGGCGAAGATACGTTGGGCCATTTTCTATCATTGAGAGGATTGGTCCAGTTGCTTATAAACTTAGGTTGTCGGAGCACTTGCATAGGATTCATGATGTGTTCCATATTTGTTCGTTGAGGAGGTATCTCCGTGATGAGTTAGATTACACTCATATTGCAATAGAGGAGATCAATTTACAACCCTATGCTTCATATGAGGAGAGGCCAGTAGCTATCCTAGATCATAGTGAGAGGAGATTCAGATTGAACGTAGTCCCGTTAGTGCGTGTTTAATGGGGGCATCATAATGCTGATGAGTCTACTTGGGAGCACGAGGGTGAGATGTGTGACAAATAACCAGACTTGTTTACTCGAGGTATAATTTCATCTTCGAATTTCAGGATAAAATTTTGTTATAAGGGGGGAAGTATGTAGCACACTGTATTTTTAATGATTTCAATTATGGGATTAATTTAATTTAAAATGAGAATTAATCTGAAATAAAAATAAATATTAATTAGTGAGATGCGAATTAATATGTTTTGATGTGAATTATATTAAATATTACTTAACGAATAAAGTAATACAAGATTATGAATCGATTTAAAATTGTCGAAAGTGAGAAATACGACACTTATAATAATTAAGTCGGGACGCACGTGTCAGTGGTGTCGAGACTCTATTTAATAGATAAAAAGTAATTAATTTATGTAATCCAAATGGTCATTTTGAGTGTGCCATTAAGTCCGAAAGGTTTGATATAGTAAGAAGAGTCTACTCGATGGTTTAGTTAAGGTCCCGAGACACTTTTAAGCCATACCGGTATCCTAGAGGGGTATTTTGGTCATTTAGATTTTTGTGAGAAATAAACCTGCGAATTTTCTAAGTTTTTAATGTCTCATAAGAAAAGGGAACTAGGGTTAGGAAGGTGAGAAATTAAGACAAGCCACAGAGAGGCCACAGGAGGAAGAGGATAGGAATCCCAAGGCTAGAACCATCATCTTCCACCACCACCACCACCACCACCACCATGTTGTAGATTGAAAAGGGAGGAACACAACCGTAACCATCTACTTAAATGGATCGGACCTACTACATCAGGCAAGTGTTTGAACTTGCGAATCTATAGCACATGATGTATCCATTTTAGTGTAGGAACAAAGTTCATAAAATTGTGAAGATTTTGGGTTAATATAGAAAGTGAAATTTATGTTCTTGAATAAAAAACATGCTAGGTTTGATTATATCTTGCATGTAGAACGAAATTTAGCTCTTGAGGATATTTAAAATGATAAGAAATCTGAGTTATTCTATGTTCCTGTAGAGAAATTAAGACACTAGGGTTTTTGAAAAATTATCCCTAATTAATGCAAAGATTTGATGCCCAGTGATGAATTATTGATTCTAGTACGTTAGATTTCATGTATTTAGGTTGTTATAACATCTAGTGCAATTGTTTGGGAGTTTGGGATGATTTAATGGAGGCTTTAATGTTGAAAATTGAGGAAACTCATAGCTTTGTTAATGCAAAAATTCAAGACCTGTAGAGGCGAATCGATTCGGCCCTAATCAAATCGATTTGATAAGGCGAATCGATTCTGTCCAAGCCAAATTGATTCGGCTGCCCAGTTTTGTCCAATTTTCTCCTTTTGTTTAGAATCCTTTGGGAAAATGTTCGAGATTCAATTGTGGGAGTTATTTCAATATATTGTGGACTATATTGAGATACCAGTAGGCCTAGGTAAGGTTTTAGGCTTAGCCTTATAGTGGAAAAATCAGGGCTAAATGTAAATGGCTAAATTGAGAGAATTACCTAATTTGGAGAATAAGTCAGGTCACGGGGATTCGAGGGAAACAATGACTTAGACTAGTAAGTTAGAGTGATCTACCTACGTACATTATGTGTAGAATAATGGATACCCTTTTGAATGGTGAGAAATACTCGAGAGCATACATTGAAAAGTACAGTTATAATTCATTAATACGTGAGATATTAGGGATAATAATATACTACATATGGGACTTATGATATGGGACGTGAGTATACCTATATCTATGATATGAATATGTATGTGGTGTGATTACCTATTGCATGATTTGTTATTAGTATAACATACCTACGCCTCTTTCTACCAGAGGAGGTTTTCGCTTCGTGGACGGTTTTATCCTAATGAGCCCATTGATTTTAGACTTGTACCCAGAACATAGGACCTTGGGAACTTACTATTCGAGTGTATGATAGTTCAATAGTTGAATGGGAATGTAGGTATGTGCATGACCCATTCGGCTGGGCATTATTTTCACATCCCAAGTTTATGTTATTTACATTTATGGTTTGAAAGAGATATCTAACCAATTGCCATTCTTTAGTACGAGATATATTGAGACTTGATATCAAAGTATACATGCAGTAGGAGCTGAGTTAAGGGGTGTAGTATTAGTATATATATATGAGAGTGTGTTGAATATATGTATATACCCTTATGCTAATTCTACTGTGCAGACTTAGTAGATGATAAAGATAAACGAACCTGAATTAATATAAGTTGTGATCATTTAACTAATAAATGAGAAATAATCTTTTGAGTTGGAAAGTTATAGAAATACATAATAATGTATTATATGGGTTATAGCGGTGAATACATTGCGGGATATCTTAAAAGGCTTATTCTTACAAACTAGTTAGGTGTGCCAACATTAAGTAGAATGAGTTAGAGGTCCGTTAGGTGTGCACAATAGTTAAGAGGTCAGAATCCCAACTGAGAGACAAAAAGCAAAAATGTAAATAGTATTTCCCTTTTTAGAATTTTAAATACTTTCTAAATGTTTTCAAACCATTTTACACTCTGGATCTGACCCGTTTCTTGCAAATCTATTTGCCTATGTACATTATCGCAGGTGCCCGCCCACAGGGACGTCCATCTTAGGAGTTCTTGGAAGATCGACGTGCTGCCTCTATTATGGAAGTTGCATGTCCTAGTTATTAGATGCCTCCACTATCTATGCATTATAATTCCGATGTGTTGACTTTTCAGTTAGGGCATGTCGCCCATTTCAAGTTATTTGCATATCTCAGATATTGTAATATTTTATTACAATTATTGGATTTAGTATTTATTCAGACAATATTGTATTTGATTTTAGGTTGGTGTGTTCTATCTAGTCTCAGTTTATTATTCAGTTATTAATTATTCTTTGTATGGATTGAACGTGATTTATTATTTAATTTAATTATTGCAAGTTGATATAAAAATATTAAAAGTTTTTGACACTATCTTAATTAATTATTAGGTGATTAATAAAGTAAATATTTTTTGACAACGATGCTAAGAATGAACCAACTGGATACTTTGATTTAATTTAATAAAGGAAGGACTACCCGGTATTTAATTGGGCGGGGTGTCAGTATTTTGGTCATTTATATTTTTGGAAGAATTAAACCTATGAATTTTCTAAGTGTTAAATGTCTGATAAGAGAAGGAAACTAGGGTCGAAAGGTGAGAAATTAAGAGAATCCACAGAGAGATCATATGAGGAAGAGGAAAGGAATCCCAAGGCTAGAACCATCATCTTGCACCACCACCACCACCACCACCGGATTGTAGATCGAAAAGGGAGGAACACAACCATAACAATCTTTTTGAACAGATCAGACCTACTATATCAGGCAAGTGTTTAAACCTGCGAATCTATAGGACATGATGTATTCATGTAAGTGTAGAAACCCTGTTCATAAGATTACGATGATTTTGGGTTAAATTAGAAAGTGAAATTTATGATCTTGAATCAAAAACATGTTAGGTTTGATTATATATTGCATGTAGAACGAAATTCAGGTCATGAGGAGATTTAAAATGATAAGAAATCCGAGGTGTTCTATGTTCCTGTAGAAAAATTAAGAAACTAGTGTTTTCTGAGAAATTATCTTGAATTAATGCAAATATTTAATGCCCCATGATGAATTATAGATTCTAATTCTTTAGAACTCATGTATTTAGGTTGCAGTAACATCTAGTACAATTGTTTGGGAGTTTGGGATGATCTAATGGAGGTTTTAATGTTGAAAATTGCAGAAACTCATAGCTTTGTTAATGTAAAAATTCGAGAACTCTAGAGGCCAATCAATTCAGCCCTAAACGAATCAATTCGAAAAGGCAAATCGATTATGTCCAATCTGAATCGATTTGGGAACCTAGTTTTGGCCAATTGTCTCCTTTCATTTGGAATCCTTTGGGAAAATGTTCGGGACTAAATTGGGGGAATTATTTTAATATATTGTTGATTATATTGAGATACCAATAGGCCTATGTAAGGTTTTGGAATTAGCCTTGTAGTGAAAAATTTAGGGCTAAATGTAATTTGGCTAAATTAAGAGACTTATCTAATGTGGAGAATAAGTCGGGTCACTGGGATTCGAGTGAAACGATGACTTAAACCAATAGGTTAGAGTGAGATACCTACTGATATTATGTGTAGAATAAAGGATACCCATTTGAGTGGTGAGAAATACTCGAGAGCATACGTTGAAAAGTAAAGTTATAATTTATTAATACCTGACATATTCGGGATAATATTATACTACATATGGGATTTCTGATATGGGATGTGAGTATACCTATGTATATGATATGAATATATAGGTGGTGTGATTACCTATTTCATGATTTATCATTTGTATAACAAACATACGCTGCTTTCTATCGGGGGAGGTTTTCTCTTAGTGGACGATTTTATCCTAATGAGCCCATTGGGGGTGGGGGGAATTCAGACTTGTACGCAGAACATAGGACCTTGGAAATGTACTATCCGATTGTATGATAGTTCGTCAGGTGAGTGGGAACGTAGGTATGCGCGTGACCCATTCGGTTGGGGATTATGATTGCCTTCAAAGTTTATGTGATTTGTATTTATGGTTCAAGAGATATACCGAACCAATTGTCCTTCTTTAGCACGAGATACACTAAGACTTGATAGCAGAGTATGCATGCATAAGGAGTTGAGTCTAGGGGTGCAGTATTAGTATATATATGATAGTGTGCTATATCTTTGTGCTATATTCTATTGTGCAGACTTAGTAGATGATAAAGATTAAGGAACCGAAATTAATTTAGGTTGTGAACACTTAACTAATCAATGAGATATTATCACTTGATTTGGAAAGTTATAGAGAAATACATAATATTGTATTATATGGATTTTACGAGTGAATAAATTGTGGGATATCTTAGAAGGATTAAGTTTACAAACTACATAGGTGTGTAACCATTAACTAGAATGAGTTAGAGGTACGTTAGGCATGCACAATAGTTGAGAGGTGAGAATCTTAAGTGACAGTTGATGATACGCAAATATTGCGTATTTCATCCTCTGAACCGATGCATTTTAGCCCCCTCGGGTATCTTATTCCCTATATTTATGCTCTTTAACCATACAACCTAGGATTTCTACGTTAACATGTTTTGCACGGGTTAATTGAGCTTTATAGGTATTTGCATGCTAAGTGTGAAGTTTGGACGCATTTCGCTCGATTTTTGTACACGATCCCACGTTCAAGGGAAATTTAGTCATTTCACAGAATGGGCACCTGGCCCAACATCTTCACGTAAGTTGTATCCCTCCTTGTAATATTTGCATGGCCGCGAGCTGTGCGCAATTCTGATTCAGAATGAAGAAGTTACGGCGATTTCAAAGGACGAGAAATGCAAACAAGCAAAAACAACAAGCAACTTGTCTCACCCCTACTTGATCGATCGATCGACCAAAGGGGTCGATCGATCGATCCTTCAGTTTTTCCAAATCGTGGGGAGACAGTGGGCTTCAATTTTGAGCATCGATCGATCGAGCCCAGGGGATCGATCGATCGATCCCCTGTTTTCTGAGATATTTTGGGATTTTCTTTTTTTTTCCCTTTTCTTTTCTATTTTCATTCCACTTACTATATAAAGTTTTTTTGTTGTAATAATCTGAGATAAACGTTTTAGAATAGATTTTAGGTTAGAATAACTTAGGGTTTTGGAGGTTTGGGAGATCATTTCTTCATTTCTTATTGGATTGACACCCATTTGGGCTTGTAATTTGTGCCACCATCTTCCATCTCCATTAATATAGTTGTATTTCATTATTTCTGGCTTTCTAGTGTAATTTACATGCTTTCATAATTAGGTTTACATGCTTTGATTTCCTTGCTTTCTAGGTAGCTTTATCTCGTTTATTTATCGCTTTCCATTTATCGCATTTTTAACATACTTTCTAGCTAAGTTAAATTAGGTTGTGTTTGAATGGAACTCACTCGAGTTGACGCGCTGCTTTGCTTTGGTGATGATGTTTACCGGTCTATTTCGAGTACATTGTCCTAGTTATTATGCCTAGGAGATTTGATGGGGGCATATCATGTATGTCCCATGCTCACGACCTTTCGTGTTCAATTTCCGGGGTATTTGTTAATGCCAAAATCTTATTAGGGTTTTATGCGGATTTAGGGGTGTGACAACCCTTGATTCAATTAACTGTCGAAATGAGACGCATTCGTAATAACTCGTCAACCCATGTATCTTTTTTATACAAATTAACTCGGGTCAGTTATATTCGAAGAAACCTATAGTTTTATTCACTTTGTTAGTCTAGTTTCAATACACTTGCCTAGATTAATCATTTCCCTTTTATGCATCTTTTCCTTTTTAGTTTGTAATCACCTTTTACACTTTTATTTCGGAGTATTAAATCATATAAATTCTAGCAACTCGTCTGAGTGGATATTTTCGATACCCAACTTACCGCTATACTTGCCTCGCAAGTGTAGTTGTAATTTAGATATTTGTATTGAGGGGGTGAACATAAAACAATGATCAGCGTTTGACACGTGCAACTTTTCACCATCGATCAACAGCTGAAAAGCCAACATGTATATAGTATTTTCTTTTCAGCATTTTAAATATTTCCTAGATGTTTTCAAACCATTTTACACTCGAACTCTAACCCGTTTCTTGCAAATCTATTTTGGAATGTATGTAATTGTTGGTGTCCGGCCAAAGGGGCGTCCAGCTTTGTAGTTCTCTGAAGATCGACATGCCACGTCTATTGTGGAAGTTGCTGGTTGTCGTTATTAGACGCCTCCACTGTCTATCCATTCTGATTCCGATGTGTAGACTTGGGAATGTCTCCCATTTCTAGTTATTTGCATATCTCATAGACTGTACTCTTTTATTACAGTTATTTGATTTAATCTTTATTCAGACATTATTGTATTGGATTTTAGGCTGATGTTGTTTATCCAGTCTCGGTTTATTATTCAGTTATTCATTATTCTTCGTATGGATTGAATGTGGTTTATTATTTAATTATAATTGTTGCATGTTGATATAAAAAGATGATAGTTTTTTGCACTAGATTAATTAATCATTAGGTGATTAATAAAGTAAGTGTTTTGCGACAGTGATGCTAAGAATGAACCAACTGGATACTTTGATTTAATTTGATAAAGGACTGATCACCGGGTACTTAATTGGGTGGGGTGTAACATGTGTCACACCAGGGTTGAACTTAAAATATAGTACACGCAACGGTAATACATCACAACATTAATAAAATGGCACACTTAATTATTCTATGCGTGCACATAGCCCACAATCACATAATTAATTTTACTAATTAATTATTAGAAACACATGTTATATAAATCATACTGCATGCATTATTCAAGTATCATCTAAATTATATCAATTTGTTATTACTAAGCCAAAAAAGTATTAATCAATCACATATATTAATTTTTTTCTCACTTAATAAATAATAAATATAGTCCACAAAAATACGGGATATTATAGGTCTGTCATAAAGTTCACATTCAGGGACATTTAGTCTTTTAAAAATTTATGTTTCTAGCCCAAAGTCTGTATGTAATTATATCCCTCTGAGCTAGAATCGCGTAGCCTCTGCCGTACCTAATTCCGATCTATAATGAAGAAGTTACGACATGTTTCGTATGTTGATCCAAGAAGAAGAATTCAAACCTGGAGGGTGTAAATCAATTCTGCCTAAATCCGAATCGATTCGCCCCTGATAGTCCCGAATCTTTTCTATATCAAATTTATTTGCCCCAAATTGGAATTGATTCGATTTGAGAAGATTTTGCACCTTTATTTTACAAGTTTGTCATTCTTATTATTGTATATAAAAGTTTTAAACTCATTTGTTTTGGATAATCCTTTCATAATCTTCCATTTTAGCTTATTTTAGGGTTTTGTTTTGGGAGATTTTCCTTAGGGTTTCATTCCCTTTGTTTGTAAGTATACTTTTTATTCATCTTCTTGCTTATATATATGTTGTTTTAGTTCAATTTCTTGTTCCAAGACTTGTGTATTTAGTTTCTTTACATTTGTAATTATGTTTTGTTTGTTTATTAGTTGTTTTCATTGGTTAATTAGTCCATTTATTGGTCTTACCATGTTTAGTACCTACTTTAAAGGTTTGGGTCATATCTCCACCATAAATGGGTGTTGATCTTTGAAATATAGAATTTGGTTTGGAATGCGTTTAATTGAAACTTGTGTATAAAAGTTAGAATAATAAGCATTTACCTTCCTTTGACACACAACGATAGTGTTTATAGCGATACTCTGACATTAATCCAATTATGACTATATCCGATTGAACGTTTATTATTTTATTTTTTTTAATTGAATTTCTTCATGTTTGATGTTTATAATTAATTGAATATGCTTGGGAATGTGATCCTAATCTCATTTTCTTAATCATTGTTTAATTTTGATTTCGTAGTTAACTTATTATTTTTCCTATTTTTACGATCATGATAATCATTTGTTACTTCTCCCCCTTTTTAAGTACTAACATAATTTAATACTAAATACCTTAAACTGTCAATTTTCAATACCCGAACTTGCCGCTATACTTATAAAATAAGCATAGATAAATTTTAGTTTTTTAATCTCGCAGTTGGAACCGATAACAATGACCAACGTATTTACACGACACTCGATTTTTACTCGATCAAAATGGTGCCATTGTCGTGGAATGGTGAATGCTATTTTAGACACCACATTTTAGGACCCTCCTAAGACTCTCCTTAGGTCCCTATAACTTACCCATTCACCATAGAACCCTAGGTCACACTACGAGTACCGATCTAGAGGCCATCGGGCACTCCCGGGCCCCCTTTGACTCCGATCAACTTCATCTTTAGAGGGAAAGCTCAATGAAATTTTGAAGGACTGTAAATTACCTTTCCAACGGTTCACCCCGTGCGTGAATTGGCATAATGGTTCGGACTAATGGACTATTTTGCTATCAAAAACTAATCTGGAGGCCATCGGGCGCTCCTGGGCCCCGATTTGACCCCTGTCAACTTCATCGTTAGAGTGAAACATCAATGAATCTTTGAAGGGACCTAAAATCCTTCTCCAACAATCTTCCCCATGTGTAAATCGGCATTACGGTTTGGACTAGTGGACCATTTTACTATCGAAGACCAATTTGGAGGCCACCGAGCTCTGTTGGGCCTCGTTTTGACCCTAATCAACTTCATCATTAGAGATAAAGCTCAATGAATCTTTGAAAGTCACTGAATCCCCTTTCCAATAGTCCACCTCGTGCATAAAATAGCATAATTGTTTGCATGAATGATCCGTTTTCCCCCGAAAACTGATTCGGAGGTCACTGGGCACTCCCGGGCTTCGTTTGACCGAAGTCAGCTCTTCAGCTCAAATAACACTTAATGAATTTGTGAATGGAACTGAATACCATTTTTGAGGTCTTCCATCTCAACAATTCATCCTTACGCTACAAACGAATGACCTATTTTTTTAAAAGGCTACTGGGCATTTTTTAGCCCCATTTGACCAAAGTCAACTCTCCAAACCAAAAGCATATCTTTGGAACATCGAAGTGCCTAAAATAAACTCTCCAATGGAATAGCTTATGCACGATTCAACCTTAAATTTTGGATGAACGATCCATTATCGTTCGATGATCTCTTGTCCAAAAGAAAAAAAAGCGCTTTCGAATCCCGTTTGACCCAAAGTCAACTACCAAACATAGGATAACCTAAAGGATTCTTAAAGGTCTCTGAAAAACCTTTCTAGTGGTATGCACTGTGCACAATTTTTACCTATGGATTGTGTTTTACAACCATTTTTTCAAAAAAATCTGCACAAGACTGCCAATTGGCAGGTCCATTTCCCTGCCTATTGGTAGTGTGTTTACGGTGAGGCAAGGAAAATTATAATTGGAAGTCCCCTGACCCTATATAAGGAGGGAGACACCTCAGAAAACATCAACTTCAGTGATCTCAAGAACATTCTTCTTAAGTTAGTGATGTTTACTTAATTAAACCTTTCTCCACTTTTCATTTCCATAACGTTCACACATAATTTAGCAAAATCCTCCTACATCTCTAACCCACTTGTAAGGAAGCTCATCAAAAATCAAGATCGATCTCAAGGTCTTCAAATAAGGTCCAAACATCCTTCTCTCTATTTAAGTTTATTTATTTTCTCTTTAGTCGAATAAGCGCTTAATTCCGCTCTTACTTTAGATAGTGCATATATTAATCTTCAATCCTATATTCTATAAAAAAAATGAAAATAAGAAAAAGAGGGGTACACCTATAAATTCCGATGGGATTTTCCACCACAGTTTTTCAAAACTAAAAACATATTTTTTCTTACACACACATAATAAAATCCCCTTTTGAACTTGTGGGATAAGCCCCCCACAGTGTCATGCGAACTACGTGGACTTTGATGCGTTTATAGGCTATGTAGGTGTCTCGGGCTAAAACTCAAGACTGGAGTCCTATTTTCTTATTTATATATTTTTCCCATTCAATCCATATATTATTTACATATATATCATATTTTTGATTCAAAGTTATGTCTTATCTAACACATATTATCATTTCATCATGATGATCAATATCTTGATACGCAAACATCCTATTTTTAATTTTTATTTTGGGAACATTCCTATGGATGACCTCACTACGTCTGTAAGGGGAGTCCCCACCAAAGAATTATTAACTTAGTTGATTCGATGCTTAACAGACAAAGAAGGAAGATAAATATTACCCAAGGGAGTTCCCTCGAAGTTCCTCCTCATACGTGACTTAAAGATCAAATTCACTTGAATGACGATAGTTTGTAATATGAAACATAATGTATTTTATCATGTACTTTATCTTATGCTATATCGCGAGTGAGTTTTTCGGTACCCACGAGGGACCATGCCTAGAAGGGCATATGAGATCTAACATGATCTATCTAATAACCTCCTCCTCGGAACCTCACAGGGACATGGTTTGGAGAATTGGGAGCAAGGAAATGTTAGGAATACAACAACCAACCCTCTTGGCACACTTGGGCAAAACTTCATCCAGTATATATGGTTGCTCGGGCTACCTATAGCCGAGTTACCATAACCTCTACTCACTTGAGGGAACCTCCTCCAAGTACCTCAACCTTGAAGCCTTGGACTAATGATAATTTTTATCCAACAAACATAAGAATAAACACTCGAGATACTTATTAGGCTAGAAACCTCAAACCAAACACCATTCGTCCGACTGATGTGACCACACGCCTAGTGGGGTCATTGTTCACCCAATTTCTAATAGTCATATCTTCTGGTATTTAGGGACTCGAAAATATAGCACTCAAGTTGGTTTATCCTTAGGATGGAAGGCCTAGTCTACCAAATATGACCTCCTAGCCATTTAAGATAAGCCTATAAGCTACCACATCATGTCCACCATGCATCCAACTAGTTAAGTAGTTTCCCACCAAATTATAAGATCCCATGCATTTAATACAATATCTCCCATATTAATGAAGGGGGTACTTGCGAATTTAAGGTAGTTAATCACATTGAATTCCAACAAGGTTACTCGAGTAACCTTTCCTTCATATAAATTCTTCAACTAAATAGTTTACAATGATGGCATTATTAACCTAGAACTGCTACCCGATTTCCTTCATACACGAGAGCTCATGTGAGTACATTTTTCCCACACTCATTTAATACCCATATCGTTGAGCATTAACTGGACTTGAAGTTCCTTCCTTGACTTTATTATGACCAGAGTGTTTGATCTTTCTCCCTCTAACCAAGTTACCTACTGGTCCCATCAATTTATTGCACTTGTAGTGTGTGCACAGTGTAGAAATATCATTCGATACAAGTTTGAATATTTAATCTCATTATCCCCTTTCTACTGTATTCATTGCCATTCTTAAATATTGTCGTCAGCATTAATCTCGATCTTGATAATTGGTTATGCCTCACTTGATACTAATTGTATTCCAAGAACCCACATCTTACATTTAGTGACTCTATTGGGGAGGTATTCTCTTTTCAAAAGATGCCAGAGGATAACATTGCTAGTAGTATCGATTTTGATGCCATACAGCATGAGGAGGAGGCAAACCTCTTCGTGCTTCTTCAAGGAGTGAGAATAGAACGAACGGAGCCTAGCGTGCCCATTAGCGGTGTGATGGAAATGATAGGTGTACAGGCAGGGATGGGCCCAGTGCAAATGATGGGGATCATGTTTTTTTTTGCATATTTAATCAAGACTCCGACGGCCTAGGCGATGTTGTGAGTCCCCGGGAAAGTGAGCTCAATCATGACAACACCAGTGTGAATATTTTCTCATAATGTTACATGAGGGGTTGATGCACCCACTTTTAGTAGTATTATTCTCACTACTCCACCAACCGTAGGAAACGTTCCTCCCACTACGGTCCAGCCTATGACAACAGTGCTAGCGACACAAGATAGGGTAACAATTTCAGTATCTCAATACACGACTGGTGGCACGGGGAAAGCACACTACCTGCTCTGATGACACCAACGGTGGCAATAGTGCAGCTAACTAGCTCTCCACCGTTTAGCTTGGAGGAAATGAAGAAGGAGCTGCTGAAGTTCATAGCAGTGTCCAAAGTGTGATATGATTCTTTAATGTGTGACGAATCCCGTACACCATATCTGGAGGAATATAACAATGAATCCTACCCAGTAGGGTATATTCCACAAATCTTCGAGAAGTAAATAGGGAAGGGTGAAAACCCTAAAGATCACGTGAAAAGGTTCATTGAAAGCCTTGGGTCCCATTGCAATGACAAAAGACTGTGGCTGAGGGAATTTTCAAAGTTCCCGACGAAGAAATCCTACACATTGTATTCCCACTTGACCCCAGGTAGCGTAGCCTGTTGGGAAGAGATGCACATTTTGTTCGTACCAAAGTTCTTTTTGGCTGAGGATGAGTTCACACTCATGCATCTAGAACGTGAGAAACAAAATCCAGGAGAAGATTTTGTGGCCTATGTTGGGAGGTTTTGCAACCGCTCTTTAGATGTGAGAGAGGCGATGAGAGAGGATAAACTTTTGCAAGTTTGTGGAGAAGGGTTATTTCCTAAATATATTTGTCACTTAATCAATGAAACACAAGAGTGTACATTCCTAATTTTTTTTAAAGCAACGAGGAACATCTCCTTGGTGGTTAATCCCACATAGCCCCCACATGTCTTATCAAGTTTGATGTTAAGTCCATCAGTTGCCTTGGGGAGGGGAGTACCCTCGAGGGTAAATTATGGAGATGATGGGGGTAGGGGGAAGTAGCAGTGGCCGTGGAAGAAAGGCACGAGGCAACAAGAGAAGATTTAAAGGTAAGGAGGATCCTCACGAGCTACCTTACATAGTGGATCAAGCCTTAAACTCATATGATCTCATGGTTCGTAATAAGGTCTGCAGACCAGTCAACGTCAGCATGAGCAACTCCCTCGAGAGGATAGGAAGCAGCCTCACTATTATGCACTTCACAATAGAGTGAACCACCTGACCAAGGTGTTTTTTTGCTAAGAAGGTTGATCGATCGTCACGTGAAGAATGGGTACATCCAGTTGTCCCAAGCTAATGTGAATAATGATCCCTTACCAGCTCATGGTGCCTATATGGCTAGCACTTTTGATGAAGAGACTGAACGAATGATGATAGAGTAATGGTTCAAAGAGAATGATTTTGAAGAATATCTGGATAAATTCACCCTCGAGCTAGCTTAACTCTAATTGGAGGATGAAACAGAAAAAAGAGATAAATGAGAAAGAGAAGAGTATGAATCCATCGAGGGACTAAGTAAGCAAATAGGAGCTGCTCCCTGTAGGTGGTAAATTTGGTGGCTTACGATGAGGGTGTGTACAAAGACATAGAAAAAGTCTATGATCTTGAAGAGGAAAAAATTGACCCCTGGATCGAATGTGTGGCGGTTTGTCGCTCATAGAAGTTCGGTTGGTTCTTCGATAATGTTGGGATCCCCGAGTACTCGCGATTGGAGGTTACGCGAGCCATCTTGGAAAGAGAAAATAAGAATATAGTGCCACACTTGAAATGGAAGGGGCCCATGGCCAAGATTATATGATGGTATCTCTATGAATTTACTTTTTCATAGGAAAATAGATTGACCAGGTACCCCCACAATAGACCTCGATACGTTATAACATACATGAATGATTATGTTTTCTCTCATGTTCTGTGGGATGGGGGAGCATCCATCAACATAATTCCTATCAAGTCCTTTTATACCATTGGCTTATTTGAGAAAAAGGTAGTCCCTCATTCATTAGCAATCTCGGTGTATGATAATCAGTCATCCAATTCTGTGGGGTATGTCAGTATGGCATTACAATGGGAAATATCTCCTCCCACATCAAATTTCATATTATGGATTGTGATCCATTGTACTAACGTCTAGTTGGAATGGTATGGATTCATAACCATGGGTTAGTACCCTCTACCTATCACGAATGTTCCAAGGCGAACATAAAGGGCAAGGAGGTGGTGATTCGGGCTTCCAAGAAGCCTTTTCTAAAGGAGGAAGCGCAATTGGTAAACTCTACCTTCTACATAGAGATGACAGAAGAAGCCACAATGGTACCAAGGTGTACTGGGGAACAAGGGTTCCAACCATTCAAGAGAGGGTGCGAGTACCTGCTCGAACGGTGGTGGCCTACGAAGAAGAGAGTGATCTGGAAGTATTAAGACTCCCTAGTCAATTGAGGTAGCTGCTGGATCAAATGACACCATGCATTGACCCAATTAAACATTAAGTCTAGACTCAGAGCATCCTCAATTGGCACACTGTGAGAGGGTTGGATAAAACTCGTTGGAAGAGGCCTTATAAAGAGGCCTTTCCAGAGTGCAAGACGGTAGTTTTACCTAATGGCATAATTATATACAACTTATGAAGGTGTGAGTGGGCAACTAAAGGTATAGACGATGAGACTCACCTAATTTATAAAGGCTTCCTCGTAGATAACATAGGGCAGTGTTTGGTGATTGATAATTCTGGGGTCTAGGAGTTTGTAGAAGAAATTGAACAGGAACCTGAGTACATGAAGGATAGACCCATGCCGAAAATCCATTAGTTGGAAAAAATAGACTTGGCCAAAGAAGGTGAAGATCCTAACCCTATCTTTATCTCAAAGGACCTGGAGTGGGTGTCCCGATATGAGTTGATTAATTTTCTCCTAGAGTTCAAGGACGTTTTTATGTGGAAGTATACCGAGATGCTCGGGGTGGATAAAGAGGTGAGTTGTCACAAGTTGAATATTTTACTATCAGCCATTCTGGTAAAGCAGGCCACCCGAACGTACAAGGTAGAGTTGGATCTGAAGATCAAAGAGGAGTTTCAAAGGTTACTTACATCCATATTTATAGTTCCAATCCAGCATTCAAATTTTCTTTCTAGTATTATGCATGTGGGAAAGAAGGACAAGAGCCAGATCATAATCTGCGTGGATTTCAAAGACCTGAATCGAGCATGCCTAAATGATGAGTTCCCACTAACTTCCATAGATAGCTTGATCAATGTAACTGCATGCCATGAGATGCACAGTTTGACTGATGGCTATATAGGGTACGACCAGATAAAGATGGATCTAGTTTATGTAGAGAAGACTTCTTTCCAAATGACTTTGGGTAATTTCATGTACATGGTTTATGCCTTTTGGATTAAGGAATGCAGGAGACACTTACCAAGGAATAATGATGGCTATCTTCCATGATCTCTTCCATAAGATCATGGAATTTTACGTTGATGATTTGGTAATCAAGTCTAAAAAAGAGGGGTCTTATTTAGATGACATAAGGAGGGTGTTCACTCGATGTAGGAAAAATAAGCTAAAGATAAACCCCCTAAAATGTTCATACAAGGTAACAAACAGGGGTTTCCTGGGTTTTATGGTAAATCGAAAAGGAGTTCAGATGAACTTGGACAAACGTAGGGCCATTCTCGATATGCCAAGACTGAAGTCAGCAAGATAGCTGAAGAGATTCCTATGAAAAGTCTCCTACCGTAGGAGGTTTATTCCAGGGTTGGTCGAGGTAACACACCTGCTAATGGAGTTACTAAGAAAGGGCACTAAGTTCGCATGGGAACCGATGCACTTAGACACCATGGACAAGTTAAAAACTCTCCTTACTTCCCCTCAGACAATGATTCCCCAAAAGCAAGTATCTTTTTACATCTATATCTTACATCTGTTGAACGATCTATTAGTGTGTTATTGGCTCAAGATATGGATGGTATACAAAAACCTATTTATTACTTGAGTAGGATTATACATGGGCCATAGGACAGATGTAGTAGCATTGAGACACATTGTTTAGCCCTTGTATTTGTAGCAAAAAAACTTAGGCACTACTTACTATCATTCATAGTCCACATTATCACTAGATGTGATCTTATAAAGTTCTTGCTTGCTAGAACTATATTAATAGGCAGGGAAGTCCAATGGTTCTTAATACTCTAGGAGTATGATCTTAAATGCGTAGCCTCTCGAGCTATTAAGAGCCAGACTTATGCACACTTTCTGGATATCTTCCCGTTTGGAACATTCAAGCCACCCATGGAGGAGCTTTCGGGTGATGATATTCAGGCCAAATTTATAACAGCTAGCCTGGATGAGTTGAGCATGGAGTTTGATAGCTCCTCGAACGAAAATAAAGGGGGAGCTGGGGTTATCCTGAGAAAGAACAGTGAAGAGATTCGATTATCCTTGAAGTTAGAATTTGAATGTTCGAATAATGAAGCTGAATATAAATTGCTGGTCTTGGGGCTGCTCGACGCCCTTAGAAAGGGTATCCAAGTCCTAACAATAAAAGGGGACCCCAAATTAGTGGTGAAATGGGTAACAGGTGAGTTCGCTTTGAAAAACATGAGCATGGCGCCGTACTGAACAATCATACAGTGGTTACTTGGGCAATTCAAAGTTGTAAAAATCAAAAGACATCCCGAACGATGAATTGGCAAGCCAAAGCTTATGCTACCATTACTCAAAAGATGGCCTTTGAGGGGGAGTTAATAGCCATTCGAATCACAAAGAGGACAACTCCCTCGACCATGATGGAGATGTTGACCACAGATGACAAGGATAATTAGAGAGGTGAAATTAGAAAGAAATTAGAAAGAGGTGAAGGCACATCGAGCCTAGTTGACCTGGCATAGTATTTTGTTACCAGGGGAAACTTATATTATAAAAATAAAGGAGGTTGGTTATCTAGATGTACAGAACCCGAAGAATCTAAGAAAAGACTAATCGAAGTGCATGAAGACAGTTGTGAGACTACTGACATCCCCTTATACAAAAGATTCCAATGGGCAAGGTATTTTTATCCTTCGATAAGGAAAGACTCTATAATGATACAAATAGATTGTGATAATTGTCGCTTGGTATACCAGGCAGCAGAATGCAACTTCATCGATCAACCCCAATACTGGAGACAACCTTGCATGGACCTATTGTATAATTGAGTAATGCCAACAGACAAAGAAGATGCTTTGAAAGTGAAAATACAAGCACCCAGGTATTTTATCCAAGAAGGGCAGTTATATCGATAAGACTAGCATGACAGGCTGGTAAGGTGAATTAGCGGGAAGAAGTTGAAGAAGTACTGAAGCAAGCCCATGAGATAGGATACATCAAAGGATCCAAACTCTATGATCAACTCATGACCTTGGGATACTATCGGCCTACAATGGAGAAAGACTCATAAGAATTCATTCGTAAATGCAAAGCTTGTTAACTGTATAGAAATATGATCCAAGCACCTTCGGTGGATTTGCATTCTCTATCTACACCTCTTCCATTTCACACATGGGCGCTCAATCTAGTAGGGGCAATAAACCCTTATTTAAGAGGAAAGATTTGGATACTGTTTGCCACTGAATGTTTAACTAAGTGGGCACATACCATACTGATCATGAAGGCCACATCGAGGGTACTGGCTCGATTCATGAAAGAGTACATCATTTTCTGATTTGGCATCCTGAAGGTGTTCCTATCAGATAATGACACGCCTTTTGTGAATAATGAAGTGAGCCGGCTTATAAAAAAGTACTCCATCATCCACTATAAGTCGATAGTATCATACTCGAAGTACAACGGGCACGTAGAAGCCCCTAACAAGACTTTGGTAAATAACATAGCAAAAATGTTAGAGGATTTTTCGGGCACATGGGATGACAAAATCCCTGAAGTACTCTGGGCCAATCGAATAAAAAAGACGAAACTGATGCGGTATACTCAATTTTACTTAGTCTTTGGGGCAGAAACTATTTTGCATGTTGAGATCGAGGTACCTTCTGCCTGCTACAACATGGTGTAACTCACATAAATATTTTAGATCATCTAATATTCAAACAAGATAGAATGAAAGAAAATAAAATGCCATAAAGTTTATTTAAAAAAAGTATTGTGATCACATGCCAAAGAAGATAAAAAATAACAAATCGTGGGACATTTAAAAGGAGAAATTAAAAAAATGCCTCTAAAGGGCATCGATGATAAAGCGAAGGTTGGCCGAGCCAAGAAGCCAGTGATGATGCTGAGGAAGAATATGCTCACGGCTATTTTGGTCAGAGATCAGCCAGATCCTTTTGACAGAGCTTCTTCCTTGACTGAACATCCTCCAGGTTCTGATAATTCTTAAGTAACTCTACTTCTACTCAAGCAATAACCTTACGCACTTGTTACACTTCCTACTCGGACATAATTACTTTGGTATTGAAGCCTATAATTTCCTCTGAGATAGCTACGTGCGAGCAATAAGAACTCGACAACCGATGATAAAGAGCATGTAAATATGCATTTTTGAAATCGCATAGCAACTTCATTAACCAAGAAATCAAGAACCCATCAGTAATAAGCACGTTGACCTTCCCTAAAAATGTTTTAATTGCATTAGAGCTGAGAGACTCCGTAGGAGTATTAAGGATTTCCTTAAAATGGTGGAGACACCAAGAAGTCATCAAGCCATCATCACAGGTATAGGTTGAAGGCTACGAGGAGTAAAAGTTAAGGGAAACCTCATTAAAAGTTGCTCAATCAGCGCACGGGGGCCTTCAGCCAATATATGAGGGAAATTTATCAAGGTCTGCCTTACAACCACTTTGGAGGATACCTGAGGAGGGTGCACACTAAAAATGTCATCACTCGCAGAGGGGAGTCCAATGTGAGAACCACTATCACTATATTGGGCTCGGGAAGCAACCACCTCCCGCATCCCACCAACACTGGATACAAATCCTTTAACATGCATATTAGGGGCCTAGCCCATGGATGTAAATTAAGCCAAAGTCCTCACCTGTGCAATTGCATGAGTGACACCCTTAACTCCTGGGTTGTGCGTTGTATGTTGCTCAACTTCCACCTAAAATACAATAACTTGTCAAGTCAAGAAACAAATATTCCAATTGGCTTGCAAGCATTGATTTTAAGTCCAAAATGACTTGTTTCCCCTGACCCTCATTTATGGGATATTTTATGTCCAAAATGATTTGGCCCACCTGACCCTCGATCATGGGAGATTTTAAGTCCAAAATGACTTGGCCTACCTGACCCTCGGCTATGGGAGATTTTAAGTCCAAAACGACTTGACCCACCTAACCCTCAATTATGGTAAATTTTAAGACCAATATGGCTTGGCCCACCTGACCCTCGGTTATGGGAGATTTTAAGACCAATATGACTTGTCCTTCCTGACAATCGATTATAGGATATTTTAAGTCGAAAATGATTTTTCTCGCCTGATCCTCGATTATGGGAGATTTTAAGACGAACATGACTTGGCAAAATAAAAAACATTGAAATGCAAGAGATATACAGAGGAATAGCATACATGTAGCTGTTGGTCACCAGCAAACTGCTGGGTAGCCATTTGTACCACATCTTCTTCCTCATGAAAATCAGGTGTCACCAAAAGACATTATTATAGGAGGGAAGCCATACCACTTGTTACTTCAGTAACTTCCTCACATCCCCCTTCTCCTCGGCCTGCAGCAGAAACTTTGACTCGCTACTGATTATGGATTGAGGGCCCAAAAAGCATGAAAAGAACGTGGTCATAAGAGGAGGGGCGACTAACAGACCTATGGGTCTGGGTAAAGAAACATGCGAAGCACAACGGATATTAAGTAAGAACAACAAGACAATCATAAGAATTTCAGAAAAATAAGATGAAAATCTTTCCATAGATGAAGAAACAATAATAGCGGGGGACTTATGAAAAGATTCAACAACACTTACATCAGGAGCACCTTCCTCGAGACTAGGCTACTCACGTAAAAAATCAGAGTCAAGTGAATAGCCACTACGGGATTCGATGGAAGTCACAGAAATATCTTCCCTTATGGGAAAATTTGTAGATACATGCGAGGCTATAAGAATAACTATCTCCTTTAGCGCAACTTCCTTCGAAGCAAGTGAAACTTCAACTGGATTGTTCAATAGATCAGTTTCTTCAACACTATCGTGCGCACCACCTCGTGCACCAATTTAAAAAGAAAAGTTACAATAAATAAGAGTCATCATCATGAGGTAAAAGTAGAAAAGTTAGAGACTTAGAAGGAGAGTAGTAGATAAGGGGTCGGGGAAAATGATATCCCAATAAAAGACTATGCTTAAGTCAACAATCATGGCAATTAGTCCATATAGAGGTTGGAGAACAAAATAGGGGATATCATGAAAACTTGAGACCCCTTACATAGGGGATATGCATAAGGATCCCCATTTGTGGCAAAAATACTGAACTACCCAACCCCGGACAAGTTCAAGCCATCGATGGTCACTTCAATGTATGAGGAGAGCTCGAATCATGTGCATCATATGGATATGTATCAATCGGCCTCGGATATCTATTGAATCTCGGATGAGATGATATGTCAAGCATTCTCTAGCACATTGACAGGGGCAGCCCATGTCTGGTTCACCTCCCGTCCTAAGAACTCTATATGGAATTTTAAGTAGCTGGCCGGTAGTTTTATCCGCAACTTCATCTTTGGGGTGAAGCCCACACACACGCACACATAAGTCATGGAGAAATTAAGGAAAATGGTAACATAAGCCCGTGAGAGACTAAACGGGTGGGATGGATGCCTAACACATTCCCATTTCGTAAATTAACCCCCAACCTCTGATGTAATTGGTTTCGCATGCATTGGTTTGTCTTTGATGTCATTCTATTAAGGTTGAAACATGTTCTTTTACGTGTTTTATGCAAAATAAGCTGGCAACTCTATCTCTTTGCATCACCCCATATCGACGAAGGTCGAAGCGTTCCTAAAAAACCTCGTGAGACCTTCTCTCCTTCTCCAATCGCGTGTGCGAGTGCTGGACCCCCGAGATGGAGGAAAACCAAAGGGATGGCCACAGTGGCAACTCTGGTAGGGAAGACTTATCATAAGAGGGAAAGACTCTATTTACATGGGTGTTACCATTTTCTGCATGTGTGCATATGCACCTATCTGTATGTTCCATTTTTTCTTCTATTTATTTCTTGTATATATATTGATCTCATGCTTATATCACATATCACTCACTTTTCACTTTCACTCACCTTTCACTATCACTCAATTGTAAATATCTTCTATATACACCTCACACTACTTACACTTATACATAAGTTCACTTATATCCACATGCTTCACACATCACTTATAATATCCATGTTTAGGCTTCAAACATCACTTATACTAGAACACACCTCCACCTTATCATACTTACCCATGTACACTTGTATATATATATGCTCACTTTCATGTATCACACACCACTTGTAATAGATCCATGCTTAGGTTCACCACAACACATTCACTAATAGATATTCACACGTCATTCAGTCTCACATATCCATGCTTAGTGTAATCTTCATTCTCCATTCTAGATTTACTTCTCATGATACTTGTACATTCTTACTTATTAATATAGTGCTCATCATGCAAAATAAACTACCCTCTCCATAATATACTAATCAAGAATCATGTATTTTTCACACTATATTACTAAGAGCATGGCTATTGACCAAAATTTTGTTCCGTACTGGAAAATCACTTTGTTATTGGCACTGGTTTGGAAGGTCACAATTAACCTAAGGAATATGACTCTCACCTTCCATTGGCCTAGTACATTCTACATATATCGGGCGGTTCCCCTACATTGTATCATTTGATCGAACTCACAATAAGAGATATATAGAAGGGAACTCGTTTACGTACATCGAGTATATTGAATTTTCTCTCACATGTACTTCCCCACGAGGTATATTATGAGGCAATTCACGTACACTCAGGTGTATCAAATGGCTTGTCCACACATACCGATTGCCATAAAGAACAAGACTTATATAGTGGAAGTCATGCCAAAGGAGGGAACCTTGCCGCTAACTCAACAACTACATACCCTCATATAAGCATAAAAAATAGATCACTCATGTTTAGTTTATCGGTTACTAAACAAACTCAGCCAAAATGCCAATTAGGCAAGTCGCCCAAATTTTTGCCCGATTTCGTCTTTTTTCAAAACGGGACCTTGTCCGTGAGTCTCTCAATAAGTCAAACAATGTTTTACATACTTTTCAAACCCAATTTTCCCAGGCTAGGAACCCCGCTCGACATTTATTTTTGCATTGATAAATCTAATACAAGTGAGAACATAATAATAATAATAATAATAATAATAATAATAATAATAGTAATAATAATAATAATATTAACAATAATAACAATCATGCTCATACTCTTCTCTCGTTTTTCATTCTTTATTTTCCAAAAATAAGAAGAAAAAAAATTCCTTCTTTTCATCAAAAATACCAAAAGCATTTTCCCCTCACTTTATCCAAAAAAATATGCCAAAAACATTTTGTCCTGCCTTTTTAAAAAAATATACCCAAAACATTTTCCCTCCTCTTCACCAAAACAAAAACAATCCTTTATTACCGTTTTAAAATAAATCTGAATCTTTTTTTCCTCCTAAGGTTATTCGCATACCCGATTCTTGGCTTGGCTTCTTATTGGCTTCGGTATTTCATTGAACCACCTCGAGGCTCCATCCATTCTCCCGCTACTTCCATTCTCACCAACTGTCCATGGATAATGCAGACCAAGTACTGAAAATGTAGCCTAATTTGATGACAATCCGGGTCCAACTCAGTGCGAAGATTAACAACCTTTAAGCCTAGGTTTATGAGATGTAGTGAAATTAAGCCCATGTTCCTTAGGAACCTGAGGTCCTCTTCCCTCGTGATATGGTCTACCCTCTCTCGAGCCTTTTTGTGTCTCGAAAGAATCTCAGCACGCGCAGCGTGCGTCGCCTGCCAATAGGCCAACACCAGCTCAATTTCCTATGTTAAATCTTTCCCAACTAGGGACTAATATTCCAGTACATATCTATCCAAAGGAAGAAGAGTTAAAAAATGTCAAGGAGAACCTCAAGATGTTAGCCAAGAAGTTTGACCAGGTCTGAATCTGTGAGAACCACATGTATTACACCCACATGTCTCACTATCCTAAAGCAAGGCTTCCAGAAAAGCTCTAGATGCCTAACATTGAGAAGTTAGGGGGTAGCGGGACCCCAATTTTCCATCTAAGAAGCTACCATCGATCCATGACTCTCCTAGGTGCGTCTGACGAAATAATGGCCCATATTTCCTTATAGACTTTGAAGGACAGTTCTCTTCGTTGTTTTTTATCCCTCGAGGATTCTAAAATTTGCAGTTGGGAGGATGTTGCCTATAAATGCATGTTGCAGTACAAATATAACGAGGAGTTGGAAGTTACAAACAGTGATCTAGAACTTCTCAAATAAAACCCCAGAGAAGCCATCAACAATTTTACAGCAAGGTGGAGGGAGAAAGAGACCACTATGACCAATCGAGCTTCCGAAAAGGGGAAAGTTAATATTATGAAGAAAATTTCTTACCCCATGACCGAGCATTGATGGGAGGATAGTATTAACCACATTTCTGAGCCCTCCGATCAGAAGGAGTGGTGATTAAAGAAAGTATTGTTAAGACATAAGCTAAGCTAAAGAAAGTATCCGGACAATTCACTCAAAAAAATGATAAGCCTTTTATAATCTCGACCATCAACAACATCTCTCATCCTGCTACCTCTTGGGCGCCAGAAAGCTGGGCTAACCCAATTAGAAAAGATTACACCAAGCTCCATGTACACCTGTCTAAAGTCTACCAAACCTTATTGGACAAAATCTCATCAAACGTTTGAACTCTCGCCCGCTATTAAACTCACTTCCAAAAAATTTCAAACTCAATGACCATTATGATTTTCACCAAACTGTCAGCCATGCCACTAATCATTGCTTCCATCTCTAGTATGTAATTCAAGGTTTAATTGATCGGGGTATCATCGCCCCACCAGACAATCCCAAAACCAACACCACTCACAATCCACTTCCAAACGATACAAATTCCATCTTCCTTGAGAATGACCCGGAATTTAACCCATCTTCCTAAATTGTGCCCAGTAAAGCACCCATAATATCCATATTTTCACCCAAACCCCTTAAAGTCTGTCCATATTTTCTCTTACACCCTTCTTGTTTTGCTGATCAAGCTCTGTCGTTTCTCACAAGAGCATGTACTACCATTCATACCAATTCCAAAGGGAAGGATATGGAGTTTCTAGCAGTACTAAACCCACTTCTAGAGTTTGGACTAAAATTTTCCTCTGAAATGACCATTAACTCCAAGAACTTCAATATCCCGTTCAAAGAAGCCTAAAAGTGGGCTTGCGAGTCAGATAATATTGCGGTACCCATTGACAAAGTTAGTTTAGATGATGCACTATGGATTATGGCATATTTATTCCAACAGACCGATGAGATTTGTAGTATATTTGAGTTACTTGATGCCTTAAAGATAAAAGTGCAGTTTGTCCATTCAATTCTACACCTCCCCATTGAGTTGAAAGATTTATGTGAAAAATTCATTGAGGTTGTGGAATGCATTAACTTCTCATGGAAAGATTCCATCGTTTCCACATGGTAGGGGGACGAGCTTGATAGCTCAGACAAATAACCAAGCAAATAAAATAGCCGATGAATCAGTATGTGTGGGATGATATCATTGGAAGATCTTCTAGGGGAAATAAACAAAGTGGTCGTACAACTCAAAATATATGAAGAAACGGGGTTTCCGTTCTTCCCCCCCTCTGTGACCCATATGACAAGATTTAGGAGACACTACCTGAGTCTAAATCCTTACTCAATAGGGATAGATAAAGGAAAGGGGACTGTCAAGAATGTCCCCATGACAAAAATAACCATCGAGGGAAGAAATATCCTTAATCAACTAAAGAAAAGTCACGAAAACATCACCTTATGGAGACTCTTCATGTCTTCCCAGCTACATCAAAACCCTTTGATAAAATTACTTACCGGGACCATAATGCATCCTTCCACCACTTTAGAAGAAGCTGTGAACCTAGTCGGGTCCTTAACCACCACTAGAATAATTTCCTTATCTGAATAATAAATCCTAAAGTTTTTTCCTAATCACATTATCTCAATATATCCGTTGAGGTGATGGGTAATACAATCCCTCTCTCACTCACCGATAATGGATCAGTACTCAATTTTCCCCATTAAGAACCTTCAACTGCTTGGATTTGAATGTAATCAACCTTGTTCCACTTTTTCCACAGTGCGTGACCATGATAACACTCACTGAGAGGTAATGTGCTCCATAACACTCATAATAGGGACTGGTTTTAACAATCTTGTGACCAGGTTCCAAGTTATCGATTTAATCTCTTATTTTAATCTATTACTTGGTAGATCGTGGCTTCACAACATCAAGGGGTATTGACACGACTCAGAATGTGTCTTTAAAGTGTGTACTCTCTAGGCTCAAGTGCAAGCCTGTCGTTCAAGTAATAATCCGACAAGTCGGGTATCGATCCTCAGGGAAAAAGGACAACGAGAGTTGTGACGACGGGATAAGACGGAGGAATCCTAACGATGACTCTAAAAAGAAAAAAAAAGATTGATTTGGTTTTTGGGATTCGATTACACTAAATGCAATTATGAAAGTATGGTGAAAAATGCAGCTAACTAAATGACCTAGATTAAGAATGAAGGATTGAATTGAACTTTTAAATGAGATGATGAAAAATAGGAAGGGAATACAATCCCCCAACCCTAGTGTATTGCAGTATAATATTAATCATAAATTTATCTAGTTAATTTGACCCGGAATTTAGTACTCCCAAGCATTACGTATACGAGGTTCAAGCCCGCGTCATACTTAATCAAAGGATGAGTAAATCAGTATCACGATAACGACACTCGAATTGTATTCTCAATCATCCCGGTTACCCAGGGGCAAACGAGATATTTAGACCTACAATTGTTGTGTCCCTATGCAATACGGTCAAAATTAATTACTAAATTCAGAGGATTAACTTTATACGTGCAATGACCACATCAGGTTGGGTTCATGTAACCCGACCTTGGAAATCTAGCCGGACATACCGAAAATGATGAAAACAGTGTTTAACATGCAAGAGTTCATGATTAATCTAAGGACAATTGATAGAATACTGTAAAATAGAATCACAAAGCAAAAACAACTTACTAAAATTACCCAAGGAACAATCGCAGCAATAAATAAAATTGGTGATCACACAAACTTGGAATAAACCTTCAATCCTTGAATAAAACTGGAAATTCTATCTACAACTAGGGTTTGTGGAAGAAAATGAGAAATTAAAATTAACTCCCCACGTTCTAGCCTCCTTTACAACGAAAATAATTCGGGTTTTTATACCCTACATGAAATTCCAAGAAGTTGAGTACAAGTCGGAGTCTTTAGAGGAGAATCAAAAAACAAAATCTCGAGGGGCGGACCGGTCCGGGCCTTAGGCGGATCGGTCTGCCTCTAAAGCGGATCGGTTCTTTTATTTTCCAGGTGGACCGGTCCGGTGCGGATCGGTTCTTTTATTTTTTGTTCTCTTCGGTTTGTCTTCGGTTCGCAGTCCTCTGGAGTTTGCATAGCGGACCGGTCCGGTTGAGGGAGGATCGGTCTGCCTATTTGACTTTTCTCTCAAACATTGACTGCCCATATCTTTTGCTCCGGGTATCCGATTGAGGTGTCGTTTCTTCCTAGGTGCTTTTGAAGATGATACCTTCAACTTCTCTTTAGGTACCTCATCCGGATTCTGGGTAGAAATGACTCTTTTGCCCTTTTGACTTTTCTCGTTGACTTTCTCTATTCTTCCGGTTTCCTTCTTCCATTTCTTGACATTAGATACCTGTAAAATCATAACAAAATACCAGAAACTCGGTGTACTTGTTAGGATAATTCAATAGCAAGATTATGAGATAAAGTCAATCCAATTACGTTGTTCGAGGTGATTAAAGTACCAAAATTAAGGGATAAATTAGGAAGAATTTATGCCTAATCAAACCCCCCTAACTTAGAACTTTGCGCGTCCCGAGCAATGTAAAATAATTTTAGCAAGGCTCAACTTTCGAAAAACATTTTATTGGGATAAATTACCTCTTTCGCGGGCACGCGATTGCATTTAGCGTATGCAACAAGCCTTTAAACCCCTAGGTTACCCTAGTGGGGCGAGTTGTGTCTCGTGAGGGTTTGCAGAGAATATACCCACAAAATTCGACTCAAGGAACTTCAAAATAACCAAAAATTGTATAATTCAAACTTTTCCAGAAAATAGTCATCATTAAGTCATGTCTACAAGTCTCAAACTGTAGTGCGTGTGTGCGAAGCCAGAAATATAACCGCCAATTTCCACTGATTAATCATTACGTTACTTATCCGAAAATTCGTTTTGATTTCAAATTCTCACGGGAAGCTCTCTCAAACGAACTACTCGGAATATGGCTTTTCTCTCGGTATGCGTGATATAAAGAGTAAATGTAATGGACGCAAAGTCACGCATACAAGTAGAAAGACGGAAATTTCATAGTGATAGGATCTCATCAATGGATTACGGTTTTAAAAACGGGAACATTGCCTCTTTTTCGCACATTTAATCTCTTATATTATCTTTTGGTGTCTTAGCTCTCCACGCGGTAATCAATTTCGCAATTTGGACTCGGTTAGGACTTTTTCGGGGTTTAAGGTATATTGGGTAACATGGAAATGGTCGGGAAATTCGGAATTGGAAAAGTTATTTAGGATGTCCATTTGTGCTTTTTTTCCCGGGCTATTGCTCATTTTTTTTTCTTTTTTTTTTCACTTCTTTTCTTTTCTTGCTATTTTTTTTTTGAGCATTCTTCTATTTTTTCTTGCCCCTTTTTATGCACTTTTTGGACTTGAAATCTGAATTTTTCATTTTTTCACAATTCCGGCTATTTTGGGTTTTTCGGGTTGTCAAACGAAAGGAAAAATTATTCGGCTCAATTTGGGTTGCAAAAGGGGTGATTTTTGGCATCTTTTTCTGGCCAATATTTTTGGGATGACAAACGAGGGCCTACTTCATTGTCCAAAATGCTAATTGCGTTACCATATGCGTTTCGAGGTGAATTTAAGCTAGAGACTAATTTGGCACGTTTTTCAAGGCAATATTGCACACATTTTTCAAAGCCGATCAAAATGAAAGAGTTAAGATCCTTGACAACTTATTAAGCGCTAAAAATAATTTTGAGTTAACAGTTAACTCGGATTGATTTAAAATCTCTCAAAACGTGATAGGCTCGAATCTCACCGGGTTTGTTAATCTCCACATTTATTCGGTAAGTCGTCAATTTTCGCTCAATTTCCATCTTTGGTCAATTTCGGCTTTGTGTTTGTTGACTATTTACAATTTGAGACTCCAATTTGACTTTTAATGATATTTTTGAAAATTTTGAATTCCAATTTTTATGTATTTTGAACAAAAATATTTTTGGATTTTTCACAATTTTATGATTTTTTTGGAAATTTTTGGGCATTTTTGAAAATTTGTGAAGTTTTAGAAATATGCACTTGTGACCCCCCCTAACTTAGACTTTTGCATTGTCCTCAAGCAAAAAGGACTAAAATCTAAATAAGGCAAAATAATAAGTGCAATAAGTAAAACAAACAAATATAGAAAATACAACTTTTTATATCATAAGACTGTGGTACAAACAGGAATACAACACATGTAGGATGTGAGAATAAATACATCAAAACAGTCCATAAGCAACAAAACATCACGGGGGGGGGGGGAGAAACGGGAGGAGATGGACGCGTCGGGGCCATAGGGGTCTTGAAAATGCGATGGGAGTGGCTCATAAGGGTCCCCTAGGCGTCGGTAGATATCCGCTTGCCGTCGAACCGCCCGATTATGATCTCGTTGGTAGTCGATCACAAAGGTGTCGAAACGGTTCTCAAAGTTCTCGAATCGGGTCTCAAGGGTGGATAACCGAGTCGAGATATCGGTACCCGCCCACTCAAAGTCCGGGTCGTCCTCCTCGTCCGCCGACTTGTCGTCGACACTGACGTCACCCATCTCAACGTCCGCTTCGGCGGCCTCTTCCCCCGCGCTCTCTTCCGAGGCAGCCTCTTACTCGTTATCATGCCCTCGTCGTGCCCGGATTATGGCTAGCTGTTTGGCACTCTTAGTGCGAGTGCCCTGTCCAAAGGGATCGGGAATCCGGGTGCGATCGACAGGGGCCTCAATGCCGGCATCTTGGAGGATAGACGTGATCAAACGGGCATAGGGCAAAGGGGCGGTACCCTTCTCATCCAAAGAAGCGGCAATGATGTTGGCATACAATGTGCGGGCCAAATGGATGGAGGTTTGGGGATCGAAGAGATGGTAGGTCAAGGTGGCTTGCCGAGGTCTCATGGCGGAATCGTTGGACGTTTGAAGAATGTTGGCACATACGATTTGGAAAGTGAGGCGCGTCGTTTCATTGAGTCGTCCAACCACGACGGTTTGGCCCGTCCAAGCCACGTTAGGAGCAATGCGCGCCATGATGACGTCCTTAGCGACCGGAGGAACATTCCTAGGATATGTGAAGTCTTGGGGGTCCGGGACACCAAAGGTGGCCAATTTGGCCGTGAGGAGGGCTAAGGAAAAAGGAACGACCATTCCATCAACGTAAGCTTGGGCCTCAAATTGGTCCGTCCGCACAAGCGTGCCATAGAATAATCGGACCTCGGAAGCCCACACGGCGTCATGGGGTTCGTTGAGGAAACGACACCACCCCCGGGCCATGAAGAGGGCCGTGACAGAATTGGGCAGCGCGTTCCATTGGACCACGCGCTCCATATGGAGTTTGCTGTTTGACCCGAAGAAGTTGGTGCACCATCGCTCCTCCTGGCGGGAGCGAAGCTCGTTGCTCCCGGAGTGTAGGATGTCGGTGGATGCGTATTTGGTGGGAGCAGCACGGGGGGCCATGGAGACTAGGCAGAGAGAAGGAACTTAAGAGATCTGGAGAGAGAGGGGAGAGAAGTGGTGTTTGAGGTGTGAAGAGAAGGGGGGGGTAGGGTTGAATTTATAGTGGAGGGGGAAGAGATTTGGAGGGAAAGGGTGTATGGGGAAGTGGAGAACCAAATGGGAGGGAAGGATGGTAATTGGGGGGAAGGGGGGGTGAATGGGGGGAAGAGATTCAACGAATCTGCAGAAGGCGGACGGGTCCGGTCCAGGGGCGGACCGGTCCGGTTCTTTAATTTCCAGAAAATTCGACAGGCGGACCGGTCCGGCTTAAAATTAAAGGAACCGGTCCGGGGCGGACTGGTCCGGCCTTAAATTAAAGGAACCGGTCCGGCTTGGGTGTTTTAGGCTGGAATTTTCCCCGAAACTGGATTTCAACCTCTCTTCCTCGAAATATTGCACTTTTAAAACGCGCTCCTCTCCAAATATAGACTAAGGACCTCTCAACATCACCGGTCACCCGAATTGCCCAAAATCCCGAACCTGCACATGCTAAACCTGAATGTACCAAATTCCTAACGACACTCACTAACGCACACGACTCTCACGACTCTCACCCCATACGCGTCGGGGGTGCGACGACCTAACTGAAACAATTCACTCCACCCCGTAAACGGGGTCCGACAACCAAACGGTGTCGACTTCTTCTTCGCACGCCTCAAGATATGGCTTTAGGCGTTGTCCATTAACTTTGAATGTATTTCCCCCTTTTAAATCTTCTAATTCAACAGCTCCGTGGGGGAAAACATTCTTGACAACAAACGGGCCAGACCATCGCGACCGCAACTTGCCCGGGAAGAGATGAAGCCGAGAGTTATAGAGAAGAACTTTTTGGCCGGGAAAAAACTCTTTGCGTCGAATGATGCTATCGTGAGCGAGTTTCATCCTTTCTTTGGCAATTTTGGCACTCTCATACGCATCATTGCGTATCTCCTCTAACTCATTTATTTGAAGCTTGGGAGCTTCACCGGCTTTATCCATGGCATAATTGAGCTCCTTAATTGCCCAATACGCTTTGTGTTCTAACTCCACGGGGAGATGGCAGGGCTTGCCATACACAAAGCGGAAAGGGGACATGCCAAGCTGATTTTTATATGCGGTGCGATAGGCTCATAGCGAATCGTTCAGTCTAATTGACCAATCCTTCCGGTTAGGATTGACGGTCTTCTCGAGAATGTTTTTGATCTACCGATTCGCTAGTTCGGCTTGCCCATTTGTTTGTGGGTGATACGTCGTTCCAACCTTGTGAATGATGCCATACTTTCTCATGAGCTTCTCAAATGGCCTATTGGGAAAGTGCGTGCCATTATCGCTAATTATCGCCTTCGGTGCGCCGAAGCGAGAAAGTATGTGTTCCTGTAGGAACTTTATCACCACCTTATTGTCATTAGTCTTAGTAGCTATAGCTTCTACCCATTTAGAAACGTAGTCTACCGTGACTAGGATGTATAGGAAACCAAAGGATGGGGGGAAGGGACCCATGAAGTCAATACCCCAACAATCGAATATCTCAATGATGAGTCTGGGGTTAAGGGGCATCATGTCGCGGCGAGAGATGGCTCCCATTCGTTGGCACCTATTACATGACTTGCAAGCGTCATTTGCATCCCGGAAGATTGTGGGCCAATAGAGGCCGCATTGCAGAATTTTAGCAGCCGTCTTTTTCGCGGAGAAGTGGCCTCCACATGCTTCCGAATGACAAAACTGGATGACCTTTGGAATCTCGTCATCCGGTACACATCGTCAGATGATTTGGTCGGCGCAGTATTTAAAGAGTAAGGGATCATCGTAGAAGGACATGCGCGACCAAGTAAGAAACCTCTTCTTATCTTGCGGTGTCCAATCGGGAGGGACGGCTCCCGTGACAAGATAGTTCACTATGTCCGCAAACCAGGGATATGAAGAAGTAGCAAAGAGTTGCTCATCCGGAAAATACTCGTCTATGGGTATGGGATCACTATGTATGCCGGACGAAAGCCGAGACAAATGGTCGGCAATGACGTTTTCTACTCCTTTCTTATCCTTGATAGAGAGATTTAACTCTTGTAGGAGTAGGATCCACCTTATGAGGCGCGGCTTGGCGTCTTTCTTCGCAAGTAGATACTTTAACGCCGCGTGGTCGATGAAGACAATTATAGGAGAACCAATGAGATACGATCTGAACTTATCAAGGGCAAAGATTACTGCTAGCAACTCCTTCTCCGTGGTAGAGTAGTTGATTTGAGGTCCGGTAAGGGTCCGACTAGCGTAGTAGATGACATGAGCTTGTTTATCTTGACGTTGGCCCAAAATGGCCCCAATCGCGTAATCGCTTGCATCACACATGAGTTCGAATGGTAGAGACCAATTCGGAACTTGCATGATGGGAGCGGACATGAGCATGTTCTTTAATTTGTCAAAGGAGCTTTGGCATGCCTCGGTCCACTCAAACGGGTTGTCCTTCATGAGAAGGTTGCTTAAGGGTCTAGCGATAGCGCTAAAGTCCTTAATGAACCTGCGATAAAACTCGGCGTGACCCAAGAATGAGCGCACGTCTTTAAGCGATCTCGGTGGGGGAAGGTCAGCTATGACATCTATCTTAGCCCTATCAACCTCTATGCCTTTAGATGATACTATGTGGCCAAGAACTATTCCTTCAGTGACCATGAAATGGCACTTCTCCCAATTCAGCACTAAGTTCTTCTCCACACACCTAGCAAGTACTTGTTCCAATTTTTCTAGACAAAGATCGAAAGAGGTGCCAAAAACGCTGAAATCGTCCATGAACACCTCGAGTCCTCTTTCGACCATGTCACTAAATACGCTCAACATGCACCTTTGAAAAGTCGTGGGTGCATTACACAAGCCGAATGGCATACGTTTGTAGGCAAACGTACCAAAAGGACAAGTGAAGGTTGTCTTCTCTTGGTCAAGTATATCCACCTCAATTTGGTTATATCCGGAATAACCGTCAAGGAAGCAATAATAAGGGTGGCCCGCTACTCTTTCAAGCATTTGATCAATGAATGGTAAGGGGAAATGGTCTTTTCTTGTTCCCGCATTGAGTTTCCGGTAATCAATGCAAACACGCCAACCGGTGGTGGTGCGTTGGGGAATAAGCTCTCCCTTAGCATTCTCAATCATAGTCATACCCGACTTCTTCGGGACGACTTGAATAGGGCTCACCCATTTGCTGTTCGAGATTGGGTAGATAATCCCGGCATCTAATAGTTTAATGATCTCGGTTCTCACAACTTCTTTCATGTTGGGGTTCAGTCTTCTTTGCATTTCTCTAGAGGGCTTGACATCCTCTTCGAGGTGAATCTTGTGGGTGCAAATTAGAGGACTTATCCCCTTCAAATCAGCTATACACCAACCAAAAGCACTTAGGTGCTTCCTCAAAAATTTTAACAACTTACCCTCCTGCTCGTCATCTAGGCTAGAGGAGATGACAACAGGAAATGTCTCATCCTCTCCTAAGTATGCATATTCGATATGGGAGGGGAGTTTCTTTAATTCAAGAGTTGGAAACTTTTCTTCGGAGGGAACAACGCGTATATCCCGTGGTGGTAACACCTCGAATTTAGAAACCCAATTCACCTCTCTCGCGTCCTCGTCCGACGCTCTCTCATCGAGTAACTCTCTTAACTCCCCAATCTCCCTCTCGTACTCAGTATACGTCCCCTCACTCTCATTGCTCGAAACCAAACAGGATCTTAAGGCATCGCCACAACAATTCTCCTCAATGTACTCCTCTACTATCTCATCTATGAGACTCACCGCGTGAATATCATCTTCCTCTCCCGTATGTTGGGCTATGTTGAAGATGTTGGTCTCTAATGTCATATTCCCAAAAGTGAGCTGCATTCGCCCATTCCTTGTGTTAATAATAGCGTTAGCTGTCGCTAAAAATGGGCACCCGAGAATGATGGGAACATGATTGGTCGAGATTAATGAAGGCTTCGTTTCCCAAATGACAAAGTCTACCGGGAAGTAGAAAGTGTCAACTTGAACGATCACGTCCTCTACTACACCTCGTGGGACCTTCACAGTTCGATCCGCTAGTTGGAGAGTGATTCTTGTGGGCTTGAGGTCGCCCAAATCAAGTTGCCTATAGATGGAGTAAGGGAGGATATTGACACTTGCTCCCAAGTCTAGTAGGGCTTGTTCAATTTTGTTCTCTCCAATGATGCAGGAAATGGTGGGTGCACCGGGATCTTTGAATTTAGGAGGGAGCTCATTGAGTAGGATGGAGCTCACGTTCTGTGCTAGGAAGACATTCTTCTTTACTTTCATTTTCCTTTTTACCGTCAACCAATCTTTGATGACTTTTGCATAAGCTGGAATTTGTTTGATGGCATCGAGGAATGGTAAATTCAGCTTTACCTGCTTTAGTATTTCTAGCACGTCATCACGTGGTTTTCCTTTCTGGGAAGGAATCAACCTTTGAGGAAACGGTGCTGCGGAGGGTGGTTTCACTACTACCTCGGTCTCACTAGTGTCATTTTTATCACTCTCATTTGAGGGGACATCTTCGGCCTCTTTCGTGCCGGGCGAAATCACCTTGCCTTTAGTTGCGTCGTGTGGGGGAGGTGATAAATTAATGACTCCCACTACGAAGAGTGGTCACAGCTTGACATTGCTCCTGATGATCAGTAGAAGTGGAGCTTACACTAGTTTGACCTTGGGGAGGTCTTTGGCCCTGGGCAGGAAACTTGCCCTTTTCTTGAACGCTCAACAAGGATTGAATTTTGAACAGATTTGCATTTATGTCGCCAATTAGACGATCATATTTGGCATTGGTTGCGGTCTGGCTAGTGATGAATTGATTCATCGTATCCTCGAGAGTTCTCCGCTGTGGCGGGATATAATTTCCATGGGGTGGCGGTGCTTGCACATGACCTTGCATGTGTGGAGCTTGTTGAAATTGTTGTGGAGGAGGAGGGGCAACATGCGAAGGAGGGTTCATTGCGGCATGTTGTTGCCCGTAGCTAAATCCGGGATGATTTTTCCACGAAGGGTTGTATGAATTCCCGTGCGGGGCACCGAAATTACCCTTAAAGCCTCCTATACCACTAACTTGCTCCTGCAACATTACTTTGCAGGAGGGTATCGTCGGGCATTCCTCAGTTGAATGTCCCGCCTCACAAATCGCACACACCTTTTCGACGGGATTCTTGATAGATCCAACTACCTCGCATAAATCTCGAAATCCTTTCTCAAGGGAGTCTAACCGACAGTCCGACATAGAGGTCTTATCTACATGTTGTAGGCCGGACGCCGATGGAGTGGTGGTCGCTTGACGATTTCGATTCTGAGCATTAGGATCAGAAATATCCCAGGATTGGGTAGTCTCGGCGACATACCTCAGGTGAAGCTCAGCATCGTGGCAATCTAGCTCGATAAACGGACCACTACCCATGGTTTCAATGAGTTATTTGGAGTTAAGGTTCAACCCATTATAGAGGAAGGAAATGATTTGAGCTTATCAAATCCATGATGGGGGCATGAAGCAGTTAACTCATTGAAACGCTCATAACATCGATGGAATGGCTCATTATCCAATTGCCTGAACGATTGAATCTGAGCCTTTATGGAGATTGTTCGATGTGGTGGACAGAACTTCTTGAGAAATCTGGATTGTAGCTCGTTCCAAGATGGAATCGAGCTAGGAGGTAAAGACCATAGCCAGGTCTTAGCTTTATCTTTTAACGAGAATGGGAAGAGTTTGAGGCGAATCACCTCTTGTGTGCAAGTTTGATCGTTGAGGGTATCACACACGTCCTCAAATTCCCGTATATGCAGGTATGCCTTTTCTGAATCCATACCGTGATAGTGTGGTAGCATTTGGATCATCCCATTTTTGAATCGGAACTGCCCGGCATTATATGGGAGTATAATGCATCCCAGAGTGACAGTGCGCTCGGGATATAAGAATTCTCTCAACGGGCGGTACGGAGGCTCTTCCTCACCGGTAGTTGCATTACTGTGCTGCGACATCTCTCTCTCACTCGACGATTCGACGCTCTCACTGGGTGTGCACGACGTGTGTCCTACGAAGGAGAAGGGAGTGTTGCTAGAGATTGAGTGTGACGGTGTGGGAGGTGGGATCCAGAATTGTGGGGCTTGTGGAGTGTGGGGACTATCAGGATTATACTCAACAAGTGGATTTTCGTGAATGCTGGTTGGAGTATTATAGGGTGTGGGAGTGGTTTCAGAATTTTGCATTAAGTTTGTGAGAGATGGTGGTGAATCTTTTTGTGCTTTATTTATTTATTTTTTTTATTTTTTTTTTGGATTTTTGAATTTTTGGTCAAAGCTTTGGATTAACTCGATCTAATCCTAAGTCTACCTAATTCCCCGGCAACGGCGCCAAAAACTTGACATGACTCAGAATGTGTCTCTAAAGTGTGTACTCTCTAGGCTCAAGTGCAAGCCTGTCGTTCAAGTAATAATCCGACAAGTCGGGTATCGATCCTCAGGGAAAAAGGACAACGAGAGTTGTGATGACGGGATAAGACGGAGGAATCCTAACGATGACTCTAAAAAGAAAAGAAAAGATTGATTTGGTTTTTGGGATTCGATTACACTAAATGCAATTATGAAAGTATGGTGAAAAATGCAGCTAACTAAATGACCTAGATTAAGAATGAAGGATTGAATTGAACTTTTAAATGAGATGATGAAAAATAGGACGGGAATACAATCCCCCAACCCTAGTGTATTGCAGTATAATATTAATCATAAATTTATCTAGTTAATTTGACCCGGAATTTAGTACTCCCAAGCATTACGTATACGAGGTTCAAGCCCGTGTCATACTTAATCAAAGGATGAGTAAATCAGTATCACGATAACGACACTCGAATTGTATTCTCAATCATCCCGGTTACCCAGGGGCAAACGAGATATTTAGACCTACAATTGTTGTGTCCCTACGCAATACGGTCAAAATTAATTACTAAATTCAGAGGATTAACTTTATACGTGCAATGACCACATCAGGTTGGGTTCATGTAACCCGACCTTGGAAATCTAGCCGGACATACCGAAAATGATGAAAACAGTGTTTAACATGCAAGAGTTCATGATTAATCTAAGGACAATTGATAGAATACTGTAAAATAGAATCACAAAGCAAAAACAACTTACTAAAATTACCCAAGGAACAATTGTAGAAATAAATAAAATTGGTGATCACACAAACTTGGAATAAACCTTCAATCCTTGAATAAAACTGGAAATTCTATCTACAACTAGGGTTTATGGAAGAAAATGAGAAATTAAAATTAACTCCCCATGTTCTAGCCTCCTTTACAACGAAAATAATTCGGGTTTTTATACCCTACATGAAATTCCAAGAAGTTGAGTACAAGTCGGAGTCTTTAGAGGAGAATCAGAAAACAAAATCTCGAGGGGCGGACCGGTCCGGGCCTTAGGCGGATCGGTCTGCCTCTAAAGCGGGTCGGTTCTTTTATTTTCCAGGAGGATCGGTCCGGTGCGGATCGGTTCTTTTATTTTTTGTGCTCTTCGGTTTGCCTTCGGTTCGCAGTCCTCTGGAGTTTGCATAGCGGACCGGTCCGGTTGAGGGCGGACCGGTCTGCCTATTTGACTTTTCTCTCAAACTTTGACTGCCCATATCTTTTGCTCCGGGTATCTGATTGAGGTGTCGTTTCTTCGTAGGTGCTTTTGAAGATGATACCTTCAACTTCTCTTTAGGTACCTCATCCGGATTCTGGGTAGAAATGACTCTTTTGCCCTTTTGACTTTTCTCGTTGACTTTCTCTATTCTTCCGGTTTCCTTCTTCCATTTCTTGACATTAGATACCTGTAAAATCATAACAAAATACCAGAAACTCGGTGTACTAGTTAGGATAAGTCAATAGCAAGATTATGAGATAAAGTCAATCCAATTACGTTGTTCGAGGTGATTAAAGTACCGAAATTAAGGGATAAATTAGGAAGAATTTATGCCTAATCAGGTATCTTTATCTCTCCATCAGAATCTGAAGTTCTTCGCTAAGGGGTAGGTCATCACCGTATTAGGCAACGATGATAATTTTAAGAATGCAGAACCAATAAACAGTACTTGAAATACATCATGGGATGAATGCCATGCTTTTTTCAGCATTCGAGTCAAATGATTTCCATTCCCAACGGAGGATGATTTCAAAGATCGAGTTTATCCAGAGCACAACCCTCATGGCAATGTCAATGTGATACAAATGTTTAAGAATATGCACTTTTTGCCCGGACTGGGGTTAGAACAACAACATTAGGGGATATTCGAACCCATAGTCCTGAAGAAGGACTTTCCTCCATGTGGATTGGGCTATCAATCTTCGTGAGAGGAACTCAAAATGATCCGCCAAACTCGAATGAAGACAAGTTTAAGAAGTGCCACGACTATTTCGAGGGATTCTCTGAATAGGAGATTCATTAGAGTGGGTGAATATTTTACCTTCTATGTATTTACCAAACCATGATATGATTATCTCAATAAGAAGATGAATCCATTGGTGAAGATATTCTTTTAAAACAATTATTCCTAGGATGAAGACTCCCAGCATTAGGTACAACAACTCATCGAGAAAGCTATAGCCATTAATGAGGTTTCAGAGGAAAGTGACTCTGAGGACTCATGCTATCTACAGACACTGGGGCTGACACTTTGCATGACCCACTTAAGCAATACATCATCGAATTTGTCCATTCTAATTAAGGTTACTAAAGAACCCCTCCTTAAATAGAATGATATACCAGTTTCACCTGCTGAAATGCAACCCAACCCAGATGTTTATCTATCTATTCATCTCAGGTTGTTCCTCCATTCTCTGACAATTATATAGTCAAAACCTCTTTTAACGAGGTTCTCAATGCTATTTTTCTTGACAATAAATTAAACGAAGATTTTAAGTATCTTATTATTCTTTACGTTAATTGTCTTGATTCTAATCAAACTCTTGATGATGACGATTTTTCAAATGAACAATTTTAACTGATCTTAATAAGGTTAATACCAAATAACATAATCGTGTTTAAATTGATGAGGATGAAACTATTGTTATCAGTCTCAATTCTAACTGCATGAGTTAGGATATGTTCCACCTTTGATGAGAATGAGCGCACACCACTCAAAGAACTATTAAAGGAATTTATGGTCATCTTCACATGGTCCTATGACGACATGCCCGACATCGATCCCATGATCGCTCAACAAGAGATTCCAACACTCTAAAAATGTAAATTGGTCAAAATAAAACTATGAAAGCTTCACACCGAATGGTCTCTCACGATAAAATAAGGGGTGATAAAATAGTTGAACGTAGGCTTCATCAAGGTGATCGAGTATCCCACATGGCAATCCAACATTTTACCCATGCCAAAAGTAGGAGGAAAAGTTCGCATGTTCGTTGACTACCAAGATTTGAACAAAGAATCTCCAAAACATGATTACCCATTTCCCAACATCAACATGATTGTGGACAACATATAAAATCATGATCTCAAGTCATTAATCAATGGGTTTTTCGGATACAATCAAATCAATATGCACCCTAATCATAAAAAAAAAATGCATTTATTACCCTTTGGGGAACCTTCTGTAACTAGTTATACTTTTCAGGCTCAAGAATGTAGGGTCTACCTATCAAAGGGCTTCCATAACCATCTTGCATGATTTGATAGACAACAAGGTTAAAGTCTATGTGGATGATATGATCATTAAGTCTAAGACTCCGAAAGGTCACCTTCCCGCCCTCGGGAAGTTTTTAAATGACTATGGCAATACCAGATGTGGTTCAACCCACATAAATGCGTCTTTGTCATCACCAAAGGAAAGATTTTGGGATTCATGTTTAGAAGAAATGGAATTGAAGGATACCCCACCAAATTGAAAACCAGAATCAAAATTCCACCACCTTGCACGGAGAAGGAAGTTTGGGGATTCTTGGGAAAATTACACTATATCGGTTGGTTTATTAGCCAGTTGACTTCTATTTGTGAACCCACCTTCAAACTCCTCCGAAATGATTCCACCAAAATTGGGATGAGGACTGTCAGGAAGTCTTTTATAGAATCAAGTTGTACCTTACCCGAACTCTAGTACTCATGCTACACTGGCCTAGTCTCCCTTTACTCCTATACCTAACCATAATATACACTATAGCTAGAGCTTTTCTTTCCCAATACCTTGAAGATTCCAATAAAGAAAGGTACATCTAGTATGCCAACCGTAAATTGATTGGGTATGAAGTCAACTACCCAGCCTTGTAGAAATCATGTGTCGCCCTTGTATGTGTCACTTTAAGATTACGACACTACATGCTCTCTTTTCCCATAAGACTTGTGTCCGAAATGGATCCCATAAAATACGTACTCAAAAAACCATCTTGCTCTTTCTAGCTAAATGTCCTGATGGTTGATGCTATTAGATGAGTTCGATATTGTGTATGTCATGCAAAAATCCATGAAAGGATGAGCCATTTTTTACTTGCTTGCTGACTACACCATGGAAGAAGCCGATGTTTTGATCTCTGAGTTAACATATGAAGATTTCCTTTGCGTCTCTATAGTTTAACTTCGATGGAAAATGTTCTTTGATGGCGATGTGAACAAGAAAGGATATGGAATTTGGATACTCCTAATTTTGCCTGACGGATCTCACACTCCCATTGGCATCAAGCTAGATTTTCCATCCACCAATAATATGACAGAATATGGGGCATTCCTCATAGGCCTCAAAGTCGCTCTGAAGAAATGTATCAAATACCTAAATGTCTACAGGGATTCTTACCTCATCATCGGTTAGGTACTTAGAAGATGGAAAGTCAAGGAAAAAAAATCTCGTACCCTTCCACACATACCTAGAGGATATAGCCTCCCAGCTCCGAGGTATTACCTTCCACTACTTGGCCCAAGAAATGAACAACTTAGCTCATGATGTTTCTAACCTGGTCTCCATGGTTGACATGCTCGAGGGAATAATAATGGCCCCCTTCCTAATCCAAAATCAAGTTATGCCTATTCCTTCCTACCATATGGAGCTCGTCACAAAAAACGACTTTGATATGGCCGAGTTACGGTATTATGATATTGGGATCCTTCTCAAGCATGGTAAATATCCTCGGGATGCTAATAAGAAAGACCATATGACCCTTCACAAATTGGCTGCCCAATACATTATCGGCGATAAAGCACTATTCAAAAGAAACTTCGATGGAATCCATTTGCATTGCATCACATGGGTTGACATTAAAGAAATGATACAGAAGATCCACAGTGGGGAATACGAACCTCACATGAATGGCCATATGTTCACTAAGAAGATTATCCAGCAGGGGTATTATTGGACCGCCATTATTCAGGATTGTACTGTCTATGTCCGAAGATGCCTTAAATGCTAATAATTTGCCAATCTCCAGCACTTGCCTCCACAAGAATTATACAACATGACTTTTTTATGGTCATTCTCTACCCGGGCCATTGACATCATACGAAAAGTAACACCCAAATCTTCCAATGGGAATGATTTTATCCTAGTTACCATTGATTACTTCACCAAATTGTTCAAAGACGAGTCATACGTAGTGTTAAAAGCCAAAATGATAGCCATGTTCATCTCAAAGAACATTATTTTCCTATTCGGGGTCCCTCACATGCCAGTATCAGACAATGGGTTACATTTCAAGGAAGAGGTACCAGAATTGATTGACAAGTACGAAATTCATAAACATAATCTTCTCCTCACTGAACCCAAACCGATGGTGCAGTTGCAGCCGCCAACAAGAACTTCAGAGCAATCATCACCAAGATGACTGAGAGTTGTCGATTAGGTAGATCGGATCCCTTATGCCCTTTGGGGCTATCGTAGTTCAGTTTAGTCTACTGGTGCTACCCCTTACTCTCTGGTATACAACATGGAATCATTCCTACTTGTTGAAATATAAATACCTTCATTATGTGTTATGCTTGAGAGCAAAGTTAGTGAGGGAGACTGTTCTCAGAGCTGTTTTGACGAATTATCAATCTTAGGTGAACGAAGGCTAAAGGATCTATCTCATATACAAGGGTACCATCGCCAGATAACGCGATCATTCAATCGAATATTTAAGGACCATGGAATCCCAGAAGGGAGCATGGGCCTTAAAGATATCTAGAACCCACCTGTTATCGCAAAGGGAAATTCAAGAAAAATTAGAGTGGCTCCTACATTGTAAAGAAGATCTTGTCTGGTGGTGATGCTATACTCACTGATCTTGATAGAGAATAGATGGAACATCCAGTCAACCTCGACCATCTTATGAAGTTCTACCCTTAGTTTGAAATCTCGTCACCTAACGATTCCTCTCATCTCCCTTTTATTCTTAAAAAAAATCTTCATTTCCCTCAACCTAAAACTACATAGAGCTTGATCCTCTAAAACCTTTTTTCTTTTAAAATTAAACTCATAAAATTTTCAAAACACCCAGAGGAATGTAAGCATCTCATACGCTTTACATAGGCGTAGTTCCCTTCTTTTTTAAAAATGTTGTTCTTTTCTTACCTCCGAGAATGACAGTTTATTTTATCATTTACACAAACAAAAGTATTATTTATGCCTTAGCAATTGGTATAGATAATTATATTGTAAAACTCATCAAGGGGCACATCAATATAGTTCAAATCCTTTTTATTCCATAATGCAAAAATTCGGTACCATTACATGAAATATTAGCGTAGGGTGTCAAACACCCCCTCCCCCCGCCACCAAACTACCCCTAAAATAAAACCTAACCAAACCTTCCCAAAATTATTCTCGCAAACAAAACAACCAAAAAAAATCTTAGTCTCAAAATCTCCACAAGAAATGAACACCATCTTTAGAAAGATCTTATCTGCAATTGTCGTAAAACCCACCTCCATCGTCCTCTACTCCTTGAGGCCCCCAAACTTCCCCAGCCTGAATGGTATTATGAAGACGCTCCATATAGTGTTATTCCTTAACAATCCACGAGAAAACCACTATGCCCCCTCCATAGTGTCAAACATGACAAACCGTTTGTGTCCGGTGTCTTCTACTAAGATCTTTGCAACCACCCACTTCCAAAGCCATTTTAGATAATCTCCAGAGACATGCCAAACCCTGTCGATGAATTAAAAAGGACGGGTTGATGACCGATGATTCTCCCACACAGAACCAAACAAGCCTTCAGTCAAGGCCTCTACAAGAAAGAAATCCACGGTACAGGGAGGAATAATTTTCTCACATCCTACTTCATGCAGAAGCCGATAGGGGAAATAGAATTACGATTGTCGAAGTCCAATTAAATGAATGTACCTATATTCCCCTAGTTACAGAATGGGCTACAACTCCCCCCACCATGGCATCGACCAATGCAGGCATCGATCTACTTACTCCACAATCTCGTTTACCCAATTCTCTATGGATGAGCCAAAGTTGATGAAATAATGAGTGAAGAAATCGACACGTCTACCAAAGGATATTCAGTGGGGTCTCCAAGATGAATCTCTTATCTAGCCATATGAACATCATAATCGGGCTTCCAATAAAAAAATCAGAAAGACCTTCCCACCAAGCATCTAGACCGTTCAGGGTATCTCCTAGTATCACCACCGCCGAAATATGATGATATGATATCCATGCTATAAAGTCAGCTAGTTGAGGGTCCACCATCAGGTCCTCAATCATCAGTAGTATCTTCGAAGTTAGGACCAGGGAAAAACTCCGGCATGGCCCACATTGTTGAAATCTAGTAGATGTACAGAATACAAGACAACTAGGAGAGAGATCATTCCTTCAATGACCAATGGTCGAGCCACCGAAGGAGAGATCTGGAGAAATCCTACTAATAACTTCTAAGGAGATTGAGAGAATTCATGCATAGTTGCTGCCACACTGGGATTTACCCCTAACGTAGTTGTAAACTTCTTATAAGTTGGACATACCTCATCCAAGCCAAAGTGGAAAACATGATCCTCGGGATACCGAAATTGTGCTTCCAGCATGTTCCAGTTGATGAGTAGATTGCACCATAAAGAGTCACGAATCAAGTTAAAAGCATCATAATCCACATTGTACAGACACATTGGAAGGGCCATTTGGGAAATAATAAGACAAATGGCATGAAATTAACAAGAAAGAAGAGAAAATTTGAATGGGTGGAAAATCACACCACATTACTCCCTTTTATACATGAAAATATGCGATAGACAACAAAAAACCTGACAAACTAAAATAAAGGCTTGCCCCACAAAGTATTCAAAGTTGCGAAAAGTGCAATCAAATCCTTTTACTTTGGAAAATTCTATCTTTCCTTTTTTGTCAAAAACAAAATTCTAAAAAAATAATCCTTATTTAAAAAACCCTAGGGTTATTTCTTACCACATTATCCATTTCCACTCTTTTCTCAAGTTATTTAATAAAATATTCCCGCCATTTTACGGTCTCAACAACAAAGTAAAAATTGTAATAGAATAAGTCATTAAAACAAAGATAAATAAACAAAAATCTCATTTATTTTATATACATTGTCATTTTCTTCATTACGTTTTTCAGGAAAAAGAAGAGAAGAAAAGCAATAGAAAGTAAGAATAGCAGGACATATCCAAAAATCCCTAATCTCAATATGTCTATCTCTCCCTAAGACCTCCCATACCTTCGGCGAGCGCGCTTCCTCTGACGGCGTGTTGTGGAGCCTCCACTCCCTAATCCTGACTCCTCCCCTAAGGAAACTAATGACACAAGATAAAAAGGAATCGAAACCGAGTCATTGATATAGGAAGTTGCGGAGGCCACCCAGTCCCCAATGTCCTTGAACGAAGTAGTCGACACCCAGACATGTTGCCGACAATGAAACTGAAACTAAAAGAAAACCAGTTAGTCTAAAGAAAAGAAAAGGCAAAAAAAAAGGAAAATATACCTCTGGCTAAAGGACATCCTCTATTAGCCCCAACACCCCCGGATCCACCGCATTAGGGCGGCACGACATACACAGTGATCCCCCCTTAAGCTAATAAAAAAATATGAAGGGGGGGGGAGGGGCAACCTAAATGAAAGGAAACTCCACTGATGTCACTCACAACGATGCATCACCTGTGTTGTGGGCGGACGCCAATGGCCTACTCGTACCTCTGCTCGAAGTCGTAGGAGGCGGAGGCAATGTGGAAACATCGTAACCCCCGTGTACTGGACAATGGTCCCCCAATGATATAAAGTCACCTACATTTTCTAATAAATATTAGTATTCCCGCAAACAAAGAAAAAGCCAAGAATGGGTTCAGAAGAAGAAGAAAAAAGAATAACTTGGTGACTCGTTAGGCTGTTTAAGGCCTGATGCACCGTCGACGGGGAAAGAGACTTGGACTGTCGATTGGACTTTCACCACCGGTACATCAGGTAGAAGTCCCCCACCGCCTCATGTTGAAATCGTATCAACCAAACATTGATCCCGATACCCTCATAAAACTATGTATGCAGAAAAACATGAATTAGGAGAAGAAGAAAATTAAATGAAAATGCAAGAAAATACATAAAAAGAAATGTGAGAATTATCTCCAGAAGGTACGTGGCCCTCATAAAAGTCTATTAAAAACACTGAATGAAAACATCTAAAGAAGAATAAAGGATTTCCCAGGTCAAGCTCCCCTAGTCATAAAGAAGGATATTCAAAAATAACCTCAAAAATGGTAAAAACCATATATGGATGACATTGCCACTCGATGCCATAAAAAAACCTCCAAACAAAAGAAGAATGAATAAATGGGCCATCTTTCATACCTGCAACTTGTAGAGAGAACAAATATAGTTCGAATCTCCTGATACTCTCCTCCCCTTGTCGCCCAATGCAACTTCAATTGCCTTAGGAGTCTCCCTCAAAGACCAATCCACCTCAATTTTCATGCCCTCATAGTCAATCCCCAGAAGCTAATGGATTTCGATGGGAGTCACCGTCATCTCCCTGAATCCCTAATGAATGGTAGGTAGTATACTACCACCTCTCCCCCATTGCGCACAAAACAACTGTAAAGCACGGTATCTCGTTCAATGTAGATGTCAAGTACCCAAAAATCGTAGAGGAAACTACCCAGCACACCCCAGTCGGAAGATTCTCCCACACATTGTTAAACCCCATCATCCCCCAGGAATGAAAGGTAGTAGAAGATATGTCAGTCTTCCAAAGAAAAAAATCAACCAAGAAACCTTTTGTATACTCAAGGAAACAATAAGAAAAGAAAAAGAATATCAAAGGTCATTAACACTTATGTAGACACTAAGGTTTTTCACCCTAGACGAGAGGTGATGTGAAGGCTTGCATAGTAGAATGGGGTCCCCAACAACTGCTTAAATAACTGGAAGGCATTTTCGTTGCTCAATGCGAGGGGCACCCTTGCTCCACACTCTAGGATTGTCTAATCGTCAACACCCAACCATGACACATGGGTTATGATACTCAAACAATTTGTCATTTTTAAGACTCAGAGAGAAGGAAAATCTTGGGAAGGGATCTTAGCAAGAAAATGCAGAAGATCTGAATTCTAGAAGCTATGAAAAATGAGGAGAACTAGCCCATTTTTATAGGAGACCAAGGGGCATGCCGATCAGTAATCTCCTAACACGTACTGATCGGCACCTACCTATTACCCTTCTTAAGCCATCCCAGAAGATTGTTCCATATTTAAATGAAACCCCCTAAAACATGCCGGTCTGCAACATCTAAAAATTTCGTACAAAAAACCACCCAAAATGCCAGAAAATTCTAAAAATTCCCCAAAAATTTTCTAAAATTGCCAAGTAAATATAAGAACATTTCTTCACCATGAAAACCATTTTTTAGTATCTTAAAATCCCCCACTTGAATAAAACCACAGTCCTATCACCAATTTAAACCGTAGAACGACTCGTTCGCATCCCCGATGTTGACTAGAATTCCCCAACAGAATCCCAAAACCTCAAGTCATCAACTATTTGCCCAGTGGAACTTCCCATTCCAACTTCCCCAATGGAGCTATAAGCTAATTGGATATCTCTCCTCGGCAGTGTCTCAAAGAGACACATTCCCCAGAGGAAGCCCAAAACCTCATGTGGAATTTCTTTCTCCCAATACATCAACCATAATAATTTTGGCTCTCCTAATAAAGCTACCTCCTCTCAAAACGATGTAATCTCCACAAAGATTTATCTTCCCCATTAGAGTCTCAAAAAAGGGTAAATTAAAGACGCCCAAGAGAGCAAACCCCTCACATTACAAATTTAGGTCCGCAAAATTGACCTCAACCCACAGAATTGGTCGCCACAGCTATAGGTCCTAAGAATTGACCTATAGACACATAATTGGTCGCCCTTACTTTAGGTCCGCAGAATTGACCTCGACCCACAAAATTGGTCATCTCAACTTTAGGTTCATAGAATTGACCTTGACCTACAGAATTAGTCATCACTACTTTAGGTCTTCAGAATTAAGCTCGACCAACATTGTTGATCGCCATAACTTTAGGTCCTCAAAATTAACCTCGACCGTAGAATTGGTGACCTTACTTTAGGTCATCAAAATTGACTTCGACCCGTAGAATTGGTCGCCACAACTTTAGGTCCCCAAAATTGACCTCAATCCGCAGAATTGGTCGCCATAACTTTAGGTCCACGGAATTGACCTTGACCCACATAATTGATCGCCACTGATTTAGGTCCCTAGAATTGACCTCAATTTATAGAATTGATCGCCCTAACTTTCGGTTCACAGAATTGACCTCGACTCACTGAATTGGTCACCCCTACTTTAGGTCCGTAGAATTAACCTCGACCCACAAAATTAGTCGCCCCTAATTTAGTTCCACAAAATTGTCCTCGACCCAAAGAATTGGTCACTCTACTAGAGGTTTGCTGAATTGACCTTGATCTGCAGAATTTATCACCATAACTTTTGGTCCCCAAAATTGACCTCGACTTGCAGAATTGGTTGCCACAACTTATGGTCCTCAGAATTGACGTTGACTCACAAAATTGGTTACCAAAACATTAGGTCCTCATAATTGACCTCGACCCACAGAATTGGTCGCCCCTATTTTAGGTCCACATAATTGACCTTGACCTACAGAATTGGTCACCATAACTTTAGGTCCGCATAATTGATGTCAACCCGCAGAATTTGTCGCCATAACATTAGGTCCTCATAATTGACCTCAACCTACAGAATTGATCGCCATAACTTTTGGTTCACAGAATTAACCTTGACCCACATAATTGATCGACGTAAATTTAGAATTGACCTTGTCTTGCAGAATTGGTCGCCCCAACTTTCTATCCTCATAATTAACCTTGACTGACAAAATTGGTCGCCACTACTTTAGGTCCTCAAAATTGAGTATTGGGTTGTAATTTTTTTGTCTGTAATTAGTTACATTCCTATTTCAGTAGTTTGTCAATTACTTGATTATTAGAGATAAAGACTTTAAATTTTTTTTTATCACTTTAATTTCATGTGAGGGGTTACTGGTTTCATGTTTATTGTAAACGAGTCACATGATTTACATTGTTTATATTTGAGATATTTCCTTCACCTTTTGGGTTTTTACCCAAATCTATAACTTCCCCCCACCCCACAAGTGTTATTATTTTTATATACCAATTTTAGTAGGGTTGAGAGGTCATACTTGTACTTATGGAAGATCAACTTCGTATCCTTAGAATATTAGTTGCTCATCCCTTGTAATATTCATTTGTATTCATGAGTTTTTATTAGATGTGGTTACTATTGAATTCTTTTTTTAGTTGAGACATTTGTACCAATGAAATTGTATTATAGTGAATTCAGATTTATCGGAGTTTCATTGTATCTCAGTTAGTTATTCTTATCATCCTTTATTGAGTTTTTATTATGGATGGTTTTTATTTATTGTCATTTTTATATTTACGTTGATGGTGAAAATATTATAAACTGTTTAGTGCTCCCTTTATTTTGTGTCTGGCTTGATCAACAAAGCGTGAAAAATAGGGGGTGTTACAATATTTTACACCGTGTTAGAGCATGTTAAACTCACAAATTTGAACCATATATAGTAATTGCAAACACCATGTGAGATTAATGTGTTATACTTAACTATTTATCTCCTCTATCTTGGCCATTGTGTTGGAATGAAGATGATATGATAAGTGTTAGATGAGAATAAAAGAGTTACATAATATTTAATTATTCATTCAAAAACTAAACAACTCAGTTGTTAGAAAATAAATACTATAGTATTTTACTCGAAAGTCGTCTCATAAAGTATCCAAATATATTTAGCTTAGTAAACTAACTCCCCCCCCCCCCCCCCCCCGGTATGTGTGTGTGTTTTATAAATATTATATCATCCAACCCAAAATGACATGGCTATGGGTGGAGGGGCACTATAATCTTCTATATTCTAGTGTAAGGATTTAATTTTCTCATGTGAGACTTCATGTATCCATGTGACCCTCATGTGTATTATTACACGATCCTAACATGTGAATGAATTTATATTAGGTTACACGATGTATTTGGGTCACTAGGCCATGATAAGCCTCCTCCGATCTCATGATAAATATCGGAGCATCTAACTCAAAACCAATTGGCTTTTCCTATTAGAGGTCTTATGTCTCAATAATGTCATACACACATACACACGATAATAAAAAAATTTATGATCTTTCCATCACAAAACTACCACGACCAACCTCCATATAACAAAACTCACAAGATAACCCTCATCCCACTTCGAGTAACAAACAATCAATGTCCCACAATAATCCTTTTTTTGGTGACATAACATAAATCGGTTTTGGAAGTTAGAACATAACTATATTTTATGAATGTGCACCCAAATGGCACCGCAAGTGGCAAGCAGATTGTGTGTGAGTCCAACGTAACCTGTAGCAATCGATCGCGTAGTTGAGGGACTTAGGGTTTGAGAATAGGACCCATAATTAAAAATTTGCACACTTTGGGTAGAAAATGTGATGTTGGGGGCAGACGCTACCCCATCCAAATAGAATCGAGAGTGGAACAAATAACTCATGTGCGTCCAAGGTAACACTTAGCAATCGGTCGCACCATCACGAGACTCCCTGTTTCAAAATAGGACTCGTAATTGAAAATAGGCACACTAAAGCTTGAAAACATGTTGCGAGGGGGAAGATGTCTAAAACCCGCCCAAACAGCACCACAAGTGGCACAACCATCTCGTTCTCTTCTAGCCGAAACATGTAGCAATAGGTCGCGCAGTTGTGGGACTCTCAATTTGAGAATAGGACTCGAATTTGAAAATAGGTACACTTAGGCTTGAAAATATACCTCGAGGGGGTGGACTATGCTAACTACCCCAAATTGCACCGTGAGGGGCATGAACACCTCGTGTGCATCAAACGTAACACGTAGTAACCCATCGTTCCATAGTGGGACTCTCGATTTCATAATAGGATCCGGATTTGAAAATAGTCACACTTAGGATTGAAAAATTGCCGCGATGGGCGGATGCCACAAACCCACCCAACAAGAATCGCGAGTGGCATGAACACCTAGTGCGCGTTCAACGTAACATGTTGTAACCGGCCACGCAATCACGGGACTCCCATTTTTGAAATTGGACCCAGATTGGAAAATACGAACACTTAGGCTAGCAAATGTGTTGTGAGGGGGATGATGCAACAAAATGCACTAAACAACACCACGAATTGAACGAACACTACGTGCGCATCCAACGTAACATATAGAAACTGGTCGCGAAACTCCCACTTTGAAAATAGGACCCAAATTTAAAAATAGGCACACTTAGGCTTAAAAAGGGGAGAATGCCACCAACCACCCAAATAGCACCTAAAGTGTCACGAACACCCGTGGGCATCTAACATAACATGTAGCAATCCTCTGCACACTTACCAAACTCCTACTCTGAGAAAATGACCCAAAGTTGTTAATAAGCACATTTAGTCTTCAATATGTGTCGTAAGAGGGTAGACACCCCCCCTACATACACAAAAAATAGTGCCATGAGTAACACGAACACCTCGTGAGCATCCAACATAATACACAACAACCGATCATGCAATCTCGAGACTCCAGGTTAAAGGATAGAACCTGGATTTGAAAATAGGCACACTTAGGAATGAGAACACATCGTGAGGGTAAGGACGCCACCATCCCCCCCCCCCCCCCCCAAACAGCATTGCAAGTGTCTCGATCACCTTGTGTGCATCCAATACAACATGTAGTAATCGAGCACGTAATCGTGGGACTCCCAATTTTAGAATAGGATCTTGAATTGAAAATACGCACACTTAGGCTTGAAAACATGCAGAAAAAGGTGGACGCCACCAACCAACCAAATAGCACAACGAGTGGAAAGAACACCTTATGCGTATCCAACATAACATGTAGAAATCGATCTCACAGTCATGGGATGCCTAGTTTCAGAATAGGATCCGAATTTGTAAATAGACACACTTAGTCTTGAAAATGTGTCATAAGGGGGAAGACGCCACCAACCCCAAAAATAGAACCGTGAGTGGAACGAACACCTCTTGTGCATCCAACGTAAAATATAGAAGCCGTTCGCTCAATCTCAGGACTCTCGGCTAGAGAAAAAAAACCCTGATTTGAAAATAGACACACTTAGGATTGAAAATGGGTCGCGAGGTGGAGGAGCCCCCCCCCCCCCCCCCCCCCCCGCCCCAAAACCAAATAAAAAGGCACCGCAAGTGGCACAAAGACCTAGTGTACATCCAACATAACACTTAGTAATCGACCACACCATCACGGGACTCTTAGTTTTAGAATTGGAACCTGATTTGAAAATTGTCACACTTAGGCTTGAAAATGCGTCGCGAGGGGTCGGACGCCACCAACATCCCAAACAACACTACGAGTGGCACAAACACCTAGTGCATGTCAAACGTAACATATAGTAACCAACCATGCAGCCACGGAAATCCCGATTTAAGAATAGGACCCATATTTAAAATTGGCATACTTAGTCTTGAAAATGTGCCATGAGGGGGTGAATTCCACTAACCCCTCCACACCCCCCCCCCCCCAAAAAAAAAAAACACTACGAGTGGTAGGAACACATTGTGATCACGCAACATAACACACACTAACCTTTTGCATAATAGCAGGACACCTGATTTGAGACTAGGATCGAGATTAAAGCATACTGCGAGGGGATGGACGCTACTACACCCCACCCTCCCCAACAACACCGTGATTGGCATGAAATCCTCGTGGCATCCAACATAACACATATCAAGCGTTCTTGGAGTCTAGGGACTATGTGTTTGTTAATAGGACCCTGATTTAAAAATTGGCACACTTAGGCAAGCAAAAGTGCTGCAAGTGGTAGATGCCCCCACCCTTCCAAACTGAATTGCGAGTGACATGTGTAAGAGGGTAGTCCCCTTGTAGCCTGTGAGTATGGTAATACTAGTTCAGGTGTAAACCATATAATTATGGTGATAAATGATAATCCAAAAACTCTTCAATGGACACAAATAGACACACAATATTGTATTTGATCAACACAAAAATTGGACTCATAATACACTCGTGTATAACCCAAACAACAATAAAGGAAACTCATAAACAACCCAGTCAGAGGGAGAAAGTAGTAAGAACCTTAGATACACCTTGGGAGGTAGACAAACACACCAACAACCTATGAAATATCTCTAATTATCTATTAAAATATTCACAATAAATGACAATGGTTGGTGAGTAAGAGCTCTGGCTTGCAATAACTTCTCTCTCTGATCTCTTTTCTCTCTAGCCAATAGATCTGTAGAAAAGAACCCTAAAAAAATCCTCTCCCTCAAAAGTGGTTGAGGCCCATAAATAGCCCCCCCCCCCCCCCCCCCCACACACACATCCCTCCCGAGGTGACTCTGTCCTTGCAACTATGAAAGACATCCCTTATACTTTATGTCATAAACATTAAATGTCTGATGGACTAGTCAGATCCATGTCATAAACATTAAATACAATGACATGCCTTTTGCCTAACCACTTTGCGTCAAGGGATTGTCATCATAGAGGTGGCTCACCAATTGTTTGACAACCCCAAATACCACGGTGGTTTACTCATGTGAGGATTTAACATTGCTTAACTGGATAGTGACATCACCTAAAGTAGATGTGACATTAAGTGGAGGATTGTTTCTTTCACAATTCAACGTACAATGGAACTCAAAGCTGCTCCGCCCAAGATTCCATGATCAAAGGTGTTTCTGTCATTTACCAGGTGTATCTAAGATGGTCAGGACAAGACCTAATGTTGCATCACTTCTCAATCCTCCAAACCAAGTCCCTGTGAAGTTCCCACTACGGGGGATCTCGATAGAGCATGAAAGCTCTCATAGGCCATGCCAGGCCTGGTCTCTCACGAGTACCATTTGAACTCAAATTTAATAGCGCTATAATCATTACATCATTACAATAGCTATAACCAATATAAAAATATACAACATAACTAAGTAAGACAACAAAGCTAAAGAGTGAGACCTCTCGACCAGTTACTTCCCTGGATGATCTCCCGGGGCTGCCACGCTGAGCTACCTCGCTTGATTGTCTCGCTCGAGCTGCCTCGCTTGAGCTGCCTCACTACCTTATTCACTTCAGTCTATTATATTAGCTGGGGTATTATCTCTAATATTGAGATTATCTTCAAGCCCCCATCATTTGCCCCTTCGTGTAGAGATTTGTTTGGTGATAAAAAAATTCAGCACAAAAAACTTCTCAATCCGATGAACCCCCTACTTGTGAAAAAATTCTTGCATATCTCTCTTCGTCACAACTTCTGTCATTGTCTCTGACAGAAAAAAGTTAAATTCTCCCCAATGTACCTGAACAAAAGCTCTACAAGTTGTCAGTGAATGGAAAGGGGACATCATAACTTTTTCTGCGTTTGCACCTCAGTCGTTCCTTCTTCTTCACTGGATATTGAATTATTTAAAACATCTGAGGAAATTTATTATTATTCAATCTAAATGTTCAAAAGTTAAACTGTGCTTTGTCTTCACTGTTCCGTGTCACAATGCAGTGTAGTTGTACTAAGTTTGTATTTACGTTAGGATTATCACTAGTTGTATGAAATCTCCCTCCAAAACATTCCTATCATTTAGACTTGTGAAATTCTCCCAATATAACTGTTGAACTATAAAATTCTCCCCAGTTTCGTCATGATTATGTTTTTCTTTGTTTTGTGTTGTTAAAAAAGAAAAATTGACCCTGATTTACCAAAGATAGAAATAACTCCGAACGGGCTTGTGGCGAGGGGACATCGTTAAATTTTTGTACTGCGATGCGTGGAGCCTTTTCTATAAAGTTGGATTTCTCCGGCGTAAATTGTCCCAACGAAATTCCCCCAAGTTTAAGATACTTTCTTGTTTGGACTCTGCTACATCATCATTTAATCTTGTTCAAAAAACAAAATTCTCCTCGATGTGCCTGAGTCAAAGCTAACCCCATTTGGACTTGTGGAGAGGGGGCATCATCGCTTTTTGAAAAGTGGTAACATCTTCTGCGTTGTGGGATATCTGACGTGCCTGACAAAAAATTCTTGCACCAAAATCATAACTTGTTTTTAAAAGAAACCATGTCTATTCCCCATGCGTCACTTTATTAATGACATTGTATTGTCTTTTCAATTGTCAGGGCACTCCCGGAAGTGCCACGTGTCCATTTGAAATGATCGAGGTCGGCTTTGTACGTGCGGTGGTGGGAAACTCAAAAGATAACTTAAAAAAAATCAAATGGCTTATATTCAAACCCTTAGATATTTTTCCTTTACCCTACGTTCATCTTCTTCAAACTTCTAGAGGCCTTAGAGAAAGAAAACATAAAATCGCCATTGTTACCAAGGTTATCTTCTTGTTTTTTCTTTCATTTCCTTGTCCACTACCTCTAGTGACTGTGCTTTACCACTTTTAGCCTCTTCCTTTTTCTTTATAAGCTTTTTTCCTACCACTGTCTACCATGGATTCTTCTAGCACTCCAACTGATCCCACCGATAGTGCTCCATCTATAATCTCCATTATGCCTGCCCCATCCACCACCTTGCTAGCAGTGCGCTAGGAACAACTATGTTTCTACCATCGGTCTCCTATTTTTGGTAAGGGCAACGATTTTTCTGATGCGTGCAAGACTTGCATTGTTTCAACCAAGTATGATCCTTTAATTTTGGGTGATGAAGATGGAGATGAAGACTCACCTAAATGGGGTTTTCTCCATCCAGAGGAGACTCTACACTTTAGATAGGATTGTGGTGACATGCCTTGCACCCAGATTCATTTTGAAGCACCTGGGGGATCTCCAGCTCATTTTGCCGCCCGGCATGTACATATGTAGAGATACCACACTGTAGCTCTTGCCAAATTTTGTCCTCACCGAGCCAACTAGTTTGGGGAGTTCACTATCTCCAAACACAATGTTGTACTCCAAGTGTTGGTTTCTAAATGGAACATCACAACTCACACCTTTTTTTACTGCCTGGGGAGAGTTCACTATTTCCTTAGAAGATGTCTGTGAGCTACTCGAGTTTGAACCCATGGGTGAGTTTTCTTATCTTGATGATGCCTTATATGTCGAGGAGGCTACTGATCGGGCAGAGCTAGATAGAATATGTTGAAGTTGCACTAGGTCTTCCAACAAATCTACATTTACTCCCCTAATCAGTTATTTTTTCGAAGCTCCTAATGCGAAGGATGCCACTTCTGTCATAGGCAAGGGTAAAGGTACATCCCTAGAATTACCAGCCTACATACTTGTTTATATATCCCATTTCTTCTTGACTGAAAATCCAAACCACTAGCCTAAGAGAGACCTCATAAACATCTCCATTCGTTTGGTCAGAGGTTTCAATGTTCCTCTGGCCGTTATTTCTCTAGGGTCCGTCTACACTTTGTTAAATCAGACCCATATTGACATGGAATAGCCCATTGGCCATTAAAACCTAGCCAATTTTTCTAACATCATTATTTTCTCGAGTTTCCTTTACACCCATTTTCCTGCTATTGTCGCCAAATATGTTCCTTATCCCCTTATCCGAGGCATCAAGCCCCCTCTCCTCCTGTACTTTCACAAAAAATAAATCCAAAAGGATATAACGGAAAATTTTTACCGATTGGATTCCTTCGTCATAAGGCCATATGGGGAATCAACCTTTACCCACACTTGGATTTTTTTCTCTTCTGTAGCTAGAACGGTCATTTTCGTTCCGGTTGTAGAAGATCCTTTGCAAGCTGTGATTCTTATATTCACCCCTAAGTTTCTTCCTTCATTCAACGAGTGGGGATGTACTTCCGAACCTTACAACCCTGATCGATGTAGTAGGCAATTTGCTTTTGATCAAGGGGATCTTTGACCTGTATTTCAGTTAACAAATGAGAGGGATACTTTTATTGAGGCCCGCACTTTCTACCTTTTTACTGTTGTACTTGGCATAAATTCTACTATGGATGGTCGGATTACCATCCCAGTGCCAACAGGAAAGGGGATGTGGCCACTTCATTTGCCACTAAATTCTGGCCGATGCAACTAACCAGAATTTGTGAATTTATATAAAGTCCCCCTCTGTATCCCCCAGATCTCTCTTTCGATTCCTTGGAATTAGGCCTCAAGGACAACTTTGTTCTTAGTGTTGAGTTTCATCTGAGAAAGACTCCTAATGACCCTCCTAGCAATCTACTTGTTTATTTCCCCATGATCCCCACTGCCATGCCCAAGCCCAAGAATGTTCTAACCCCAAAATAGCCATCCCATTCTAAAGGTGTTTTTGGTGAGGGTGTTCTAACCAGTGCAGCTCCTAGAGAAGGACCTTCAAAGCCATAAGCCAAAAGAACTAGGAGATCCAAGAGTGGAAATTCTTAAAATTCTAAGTCCCAACCTCAACCTCAAGCTCCCTTGGATGCATTCCCCATTGCCTCCGTTCCTCCTCCTATGTCTACTGAAGTGAGTGAGGTATTAAGAAAGAAATTTCAAGATGAGGTGGAACAAATAAACACTGAATTTCATCGACAAACTCCTTTCGTCCCTCATGTTTCTTATTTCCCTACCATTTTGGTAGATCCATCCGAGGAGGATCAAAGTGAAGGAATAGTACAAGAGTTCCCTTAGTCCTTGGTGATTTTGGTGCTAGAAACAAGACTCTAAGCACCGAGACTTAGAAAAAATGAGCAACTGAAGCTATAATTGTGGATGACAGTCCTGACGTCAATTACGGCCAAACGAATAGGGCTTCTTCAGTTTGTTCTACACCTCCTTCGCCAATGGTCATATCATCTCATCTCCCCCTCCTGAACTAGAGGTCACTTTTTTTTCATACGTAGTTATTTTTTAGCATATTGGGTGTATTTTCTAACCCTTTTGCATAGCATGTTGAAGAAGAATGACTGAGTCCTCCTTTGTGACCTTCATGGGAGGACACTTCAGGAGCGCTTCGTCTGATGTATCACCTCCCTGTTCTCCCATGTATGAGCTTACCTACTCACGTCATTCTATATTAGGCGTTCAGAGGATTCTTCTAGGGAAGCTGTTGCTCCTCTAGAAATCATTGGAGCCTCTTCCCAACTAGAGGAAACTCCTATGGATTCTTCTATGACATCTTCCCTTCTGATGGTTCCTCTGGACATTGTTACCATTGAATTTATCATCCCTCTAGAGGTAATAACTTGACTATCCCTTAAATTTCTTTTTCCTTCATCTTTACTAAGTCTCTTAACCAATTTCAGGATGGAACCGGATCCCGATTAGCCTCGGTCGTCATTGAATCTCTCTTGAGCTTCCTCTATAGGGGACAATCTTTGGTTTTTACCCTATCTCCAAAATAACTGAGGTAAGAAGAAACATTTTCCTTACCCTTTCTCATGTTTTATCTATTGTATGTTACATTTATCTTTATTATTGCAGCTTTCTCCCACTTTGACTCCTCCATTTTAACTCAAGGGTTTACTTGTGCCTGAGGCTAGGATGGGTTTATCTGGTGGGTCAAGGGTTCCTCTATCTATAGAGTCATCCATATCTCCCCATGTCCCAACTACTTTAGGGAATCTTTCTCTATCCTTAGCACTTTTTCCCCTTAATGGTCAAGGTACCTCGATTCATGTTCCTATTCATGAAGGTTCTACTGAGAGCCCAAAGGGTGTGGGCATTACAGCTCCTATAAATATTTGTCCTACCATTGCCGCCGAGGTAACTAGTGCCTTTTATTTTATTGCGTAAATTCTTTCATTATGCTTGTATAACAACCAGTCACCAGAATAAATACATCTCATTTTAACTACGCTTACTTAATAATGAAAAAACTTTGTTAAGATTTTTCATCAAACTCCACCAGTAATGGTGACTTAACAATGAAAACCAATTGCTAAGATTTGTAATCAAACTCCACCAGTAACATTGACTTAAGAATGAAAAACACTTGTTAAGATTTTTCATCAAGCTCATTCTTCTTTTTTTTTCTCACATCAAGTTGCTAGGGAGTCCCTTCTTTCTGAAGAACAAACTCATTATGTCCCTTCACATGTTGTCTCTCCTCATCGGGAACTAGATGATTTTGAGGATTCCTACCATAACGATCAAGGTTCCACGACCAATGTTCCAGCTGATAGTGAGTCTAGTTGTGAGATTTCTCTGCCCACAATCGATTCTCATGAGTTATGCTTCCTGGTACTTCGCCAATCTCCCCGGGTCTTATCGTGTCATTATGCTATCATATAATAGATTGCGACTCGTCATCCCCATACATTTCTGGATGACTACATTCGGTTAAACATAGGAGTGATGGGTTTCAGAATTCTGGGTATGGAGACCGTTATTATATAGATTATCAATACCCAGACTTCAAACCTCACCAGGCCCCTCATTAATCAATACTTGGCAGGTTAAAGGTGTTGTGTAGAGATTCCTTTTAATTTGACTAGTTCATTAGTCACTTGAATATTTTGAAGAGTTGTCAGTTGGTGAACCAGAGGGAGGTACTTCAGAAGCATCTTGACTCCCAACGGGCTGAGGAGTCAAAGTTCGATGAGCTAGTTCCATTGTTGGAGGAAGTTGATCGGGAAGTCCAGACCATCAAAGAGGCTTTTTGTGCTGCCAAGTTAAAATACTAATGTCTCCTCATTGAGCATGACCAATTTCAAGCAAGACTTGAGGATTCTATCAGTGCACAGAGAACATGCTTGGAAGCCTTTTCAGGCTTACCTGGGGATTTATTTTCTTCCCCAGACTTATGGTTCCTCTTAGTTTGATGACTCCCAATGCCTTATAAAAAATTTCCCCTTTTTTATATGTAACTCTTGGGCGGTAGTTCCCAGTTTTGTAATGTACTTACATGTATATGAATGAAAAAGAAGCTCATTTTTATCTTATAATATCTTTGTGTTATAACTACTCTTCTATATCTTGTAAAAATTAAAACTCTTGCAATCTTCAATCAAACTCTAGATACAACAATAGATATAACTTCAAAGTGATTTGTGTATACATGGAACCAAATACATTTATATTCTAAGGTTACCTACCTATACACGATAGACCTTCAGCCATTTGTTATTAATTTTAAACGGTTTTTCATTTTTCGTCTTTGAAATTAAATAGTAACTTGAATCGTGAGCCTCTTTCACAATGAAAGGTCCTTTCCAATTCGTAGCAAACTTAGGGAGAGGGAGAGGGAGACCTCTGATGTGATTCACAACTTATTTTATAATGAGGTCTCCTTCAACGAACTTCCTTGGTCTCAATAAGTTATCATATACCCTTGAGAGTTATTTCATCTACATTTGGAAGTGTTACATCATGTTATCTATGTGCTCGTTTAACTCTTCTAGTTTTACGTGTCTGCTGTGAGGGAGCATGCTGCTTCGTAGGGCATAACAGGGAGTGGGAATTTCTAACTCTACTAGCAGGATTGCCTCAACTCCATATACAAGAGAGAATGATGTATATCCTGTTGATTTTCTCTTAGTCGTTTGGTAGGCCCACAGTATTTTTGGGATCTTATCTTCCCACGATCCTGGGAAGTCTTCCATCGTTTTAGCCAAAGTATTGACCAAAATCTTGTTAGTCGATTCGCCTTGGCCATTTCCCTTATGGTATGCTACCGTTGAGGTATGATGGACGATGGAGTATCTATCGATGAGAATTGTTACCTCTTTATTGAACAAAGGGATTCAGTTATCAGAGAGGATGACTTTTGTGATCCCAAAATGATAGATAATGTACTCTTTGATAAAATTAGTTACCACGTCGGTCGTTGTTCTTCTAAGTGGTACGCTTTAGCCCATTTTGTAAATCAGTCCCTTGCCACCAATATCTTGATCTTTCCTCTTGACGAAGTATGTACGACCCCTACTAGGTTAAATGCCCAAGTGTGGAATGGATAAAGAGTGGCCAAATAATGTAAGTCCATCGATGGGGAATGTATTATATTTTCCATGCACTTGGCACGCCTTGCACTTTCGCACAAACTTAGCAAAATTCTTCTCTAGAGTTGAATAATAATACCCCAAGGTCATTAGTTGGTCATATATCTTGGCACCTCCAATCTGATCTAGATCATGATCTTGCTTCAATACTTTTGCTACTTCCTCCTTCGTGATGCATCTCAATGGTTTGTTGAAGTACCCCTTTCGATGGAGCTGATCCTCCTGGGCGTAAAATCGTAGAGCCCTTTGTTTGACTCCTATCGCATCTATTTTCTCCAATAGTATAGCTCCGTCTTTGATGAAGTCAATGTAAGGATGTCTCCAATCTATTTGAGTCATAATAAAGTGGCATTCCTCTACTTGAAATAATTGTTGGCACTTAGCACATTTTGGCTGAAACTCAGTTGCATCTCGTTTCATCATTGGCCAAAAGTATCCTTATCCATTTATTTTCTTCAATCTTTTTTCTACTTCTTCAAGGCTGACACATATTGAAAATCATCATCCCAAGTTCCTAAAGTAGAGTTTACAGGATTGACGAGCTCGTGCGCCTACTCTTTTAGTTCCATCTTGCCTTCCCAGACTCTAACTGCTTTCTGATTTCGCCCCTCCAATCTGAATCACCTTACATGGGTGGGATTGATTACACAACTGATGGTGCTATTATTCGTTGGGTCAGCACAGTAGTTGAATCGATCTTTATAGCTAGCTTTTGAGAAATGGTGGCATAGGCATCATCGTGTCTATTCATAGTTTTAGGATGGCTTCTTATCTTCACTTGATGGAACTGATTGATCAATCATTGGATGATCGTTCTGTAGACCGCTAAACGTAGGTGCTTCAACGCATATTCTCCATTCACCTATTGAACAACCATGTTGTAATTGCCTTTGATGCACAGTGAATAGATGCCCCTTCAAATGGCCTCTAGTAGCCCCAGTACTAACGCCTCACACTCTGCTTCGTTATTGGATAAAGGGAACTCCATCTTATAGGAAAGGAAAAATTCCTCCTTTCCTTTAGAAAAGATAACCCCTACCCCTCATTTCTTTTCTTTCAAATAACCATCAAATTGCATCGACCATTCTTCCAGGTTGATCTTCAGAAAGTTTTCCTTCAAATCATCCGTTGGGCTGTTCTCTCGGGGTGGCTCAAATACTCCTGATGGAAAGATTTCCAATAAATCTTCATTTTACTCTCTCTTGATCGCATGAGGAACCAATCACTTTAGGTCATATTCTAAAAAGATGAGGAACCTCCTAGCTGATCTCTCAATCAAAGTAGTTATTACCAACAAAAACTTAATTGGGTAACATTTTGTCATGATGTGAATCGTGAAAGACAGCATATAATGTCTGAGTTTTTGTGCTATGAAAGCTAGGGATAAAATGTGTCATTCTACACTATTTTACCTTACCTATGGCCCATGTATGATGTTGCTCAGTTAGTAGGCTGGCCTTTCTGTCCCATCGACTTCCTGTTCCAAGAGTGCTCTGATGGACATGGTGGTAGACATAGGGTAGAGTTGTAACAATACTCCTGCATTTGGAGGGGTCGTCGTTTGTGGAGAGGTCAGCAAGTTCTTCAGGTTGGTCAAAGACTCCTGGTGAGATTCCTCCCATTTGAACTTTATTTCTTTTTACAGCAACTCCATCAATGGGTGAGTTTTATCAGTTAGTCCTGGCATAAATCTACTAAGCTAGGAGACTTTGCAAGGAAACTTTTGAGCTCCTTTGTCATTTTTGGATAGGGTATTTCCATGAAAGTTTGCTACATATCATGGTTCTTCTGTACTCCCTGTCAACTTCCCACTTGTGACCCCGAAAGCACACTTAATTGGGTTCATCTTCAGCTTATATTTTCTACAGCGAATGAACACCCTCCTCGAGTCATTTAGATGGGACTCTTCCGTCTTCGACATGATGACCAAATCATCCACATCTTATGCTAAAAACTTGTGAAAGAAATCATGGAAAATGGCCATCATTGTCCTTTGATATGTTTCCCCTACATTCTTTAAACAAAAGGGCATCACACTTTACATGAAGTTTCCCAAAGGGGTTTTAAATGACATCTTCTCTACGTCCGCTCGATCTGGTTGTATCCCACATACCCATTCATGAAGTTGTATTTTTTATGACCCATCATTGCAGCAATCAATCTATCAATGGAGGGTAGAGGGAACTCATCTTTTGGGTAGGATCTATTCAGATCTGTGAAGTCCACACAAATCCTTATCTATCTCTTGTCCTTCTTCCCCACTAGGAGTATGCTTGATAGCTAAAGTGGGTGTTTTATTGGCTCAATGAATCATGCTTCTAACAACCGTTGGACCAACTCCTTAATCTTTAAATCCAGCTCCGGCTTGTAGGTTCTTATGGCTTATTTCACCGATATGGCTGAAGGCATAACGTTCAGTTTGTGGAAACTCACCTCTTCATCTTGGCGCTCTATCTCCATGTATTTCCATGCAAAGACATCTCTAAATTATAGAATCAACTCTATCAAGGCCCCTCTTTTCTTTGCACCTAGGTCCTTCGAAATGAAAATGGGCCTTGCATTATCTACTTCTTTAACCAACTTTAACTTTACCAACTCTTACACCTAAGGCCTTGGGCGATCTGTCATGTAGTCTGGTTTTTTGGCTACATCCTCGACAAACTCTTGTACATTTGGGTTATCAATGAGCACGCATTTACCCTCCTAGTCCACCAAGAAACATTCATATATCGGGTCTCGTTATCAGCCCCTAAATCATCTCCTTCGACTACCCGCTCACACCCTCAGATGAGGTAAATAACTCTCCCATCCTCCATGATCTTCTTTTCGAACTTCATGCTCATCGTTAAAATTGATTTTCTCTTCCTTTCCCTTGAGGCTTCTACCAATGTATCTCCTAAATATCTTCTCAGAATGATCTGTCATTGGACCTTATGTTCCATCGGATCCATCATGAACCTCATTCAATCCCTGAGCTTCCTCGAGAGATTTTGTCTCTTGGGAGCTCCCAAGTGAACTTCTTCGATTACTTTTTTTCTTTTTGTCCCTTCACTACTTGGGTTGTTCATAGTCCCCATCCTTTCTCTTATAAAGGGAACTTTTGCACATTCCATCCTCTTTATCCACACCTTGAAATTTTCCTCCAACTCTGAGTAGAAAGTTGCATCAATTAAATGAGATTCTTCGATGGAGAAAGGCTTCTTCGTGGCACGTATAATGATCTCAGTTCCTTTAACAATTGACTTCATGCATTTGTTATACATCTATGGGTTTAGACCATGGTTAGGCATCCATACCCTCCCTATTAGTAGGTGATATGAGGTGGAACTTTCAATCACGTGGAACTTGATATACAAGGTAAGGTTCCCCATCAAAATCCCCACATTCACATATCCAATAGACTTGGACGGTTGATTATTGTATCCAGAAATCACCAAATTAATTGGTATTAATATTTCCTACAGAATGTTGGAAATTCAGAAGGAACTGATTGGCATGATATTGATCGATGTTCCCCCATCCATTAAATCCATTGCAAAGCTTACTCTGTTGATGCTTGCCATCACGTATAGGGGCCTGTTGTTTGGGAATCTCACAACCCTATAGGCATCACTAAAAGTTACATCAGACGAGAACTTTCTCACCAGTCTGGCCATGGCCCCCTTCCATTTTAATGAGGGTACCACGTTATTCCTTGAAATATTCAAAATTTTGTGCATTTTCTCTAAACGCCTTTCCTTTGGTATCCCCATTTGATCGTAGAACCATGAGAACTTGGGTGACTGTGAAATAGCTTGGTACTCTAAACTAGGTTCCACTTATTCCCCTTCTAGGTTGTATACCTCCTCCACATCCCTCACACTTGCTTCATCGTAGGCTATAACAACAATGGCCACTCCCCTCATACAATCTTCCAATGCATCTTTGAAGTTTTCCTATTGGAACTCCAGTTCCCTCATTCCTCATTCAGCTTCCTCATCATAGGCAACCATTAGATTTGCCCTGTGTGATGGGAGGGGGTTAACATTTACACTCTCTTGATGGATCTGCAAAGTTCCCACATTCATGTGTTTGCTGATGATTTTCCTCAGCATGAAGCAAGTCTCTGTCGGGTGACCCAATTTTTAATGGATCTGACAATACTTGGGATTAGTCCTCATTGCTGCATCTTCCTAAATGACCATAATGACCTTCATTTCGTACACCATTCCTCCTAGGACCATGGTGTTTTAGCAACTCAAAGCCTATTCAATGGTGCAAGCAGTGGTGATGGGTCTTCTCTATCTCTTCCAAACTTTCTCTTGATATCTTTCTTTGACTTCTTAACCCCTTCACATCCATCGGAGTATCCTACCTATGGGGGTTGGACACGTGTTGCAACGGGTTGGATCGGATGCTTGAATAACCCCGATACTATGACCGGGTTTGGCTGAACCACTGACATATTTCTTGCTGCTTTTAAAAATGCTGCAAAAGTTCCTTCACGTGTTTCATTAATGAGGTGAGAAATATATTCCGAGAGCAAACCTTCAGCACAAATCTGTAACAGCTTAGACTCTTTGGCCTCCTCCCTCATATCTAGGGACCTCTCTCTAAATCTTTGCACATATGCCACCACATATTCCCTTGGTCGTTGCTTCTTCCTGCCTACCTGAGTCAACGTTAACTTATATTCTGCTCGAAAGAACATCTAGAAAAATAACGCGTGCATCTCTTCCCACGTTGAAACACTTTTTGGCACCAAATGGGAGTACCAAGTATAGGCTTTATCGGTCAAGGATTTGGAGAACTCCCTCAACCTGAGCTTTTTGTTACTACAATGAGCTCCCAAGTGTTCACTGAAGAGTTTACTATGCTCTTCCGGGTTTCCCCCCTTTCTAGTGTATTTTTTGAATATGGGAGGAATGTAGTCCTTTTGGTAGGGCTCATCATTTTATTCCTATGGATAAGGCATATGAAAATCATCATAATAGACCGAGGCTACCTCGGTAACTGATTGCGAATAATCTGCTATCATCTTCATCATTTCTTTCTGCATCTCTTTCCTCTTCTCTTCCAGAGCAGACATGGGTATTTTCTTGATCTTTGAGGGAATGGCCAAAGGGGCCACTGGTGGAACACTCATTGCACCTGGGGTGCCACTATAGGTGGAATGCCCGTCACACCTAGGTTCCCACCATTGGAATAGGAGTGGGTGTTGTGTTCAATGGGACAGTGCCCATTGGGACTGCACTTGGTGGGGCTATCGAGGCCACCTTTGGCATTATGAAGGAACTGGTATCAAATGCCCCCAACACCATTGAAGCAATGAGGGTCTGCAAAAACTCATAAAACTTAGTCATGAGGAGGGCCACCTAGGCTGGCCCCATCCTTGAGCTTGTATAAGTTTATGTTATCCCTAGGACGCCCATCGTCATTTGAACTAGAGGTGCATCAACCCGAGAAACTCTATCTCTAGCTGCCTTAATCCCTCTGGTAGCTTGCTCTTCTTGACGTTGAATAGCATCAAAGTTTATAGCATGGTTAACATTATCCTGAGACATACTTCTAGAATAATACCTCCCCAACAGAGTCGTCAGATATAAGAGGGTAGTCCCCTTGTAGCCTGGGAGTATGGTAATACTAGTTGAGGTGTAACCCCTATAAGTACGGTGATAAATGATAATCCAAAAACTCTTTATTGGACAAAAATAAACACACAATATTTTAATTGATCAACACACAGATTGGACTCACAATACACTCGTATATAACCCAAACAACAATAAAATAAACTCAGAGAAGAGTAAGCAACCTAAATACACCTTGGCATGAAGCCAAACACACAAACAACCTCTGAAAGATCTCTAGTTAGATGTTAAAAGCTTCACAATAAATGACAATGGTGGGTGAGTAAGAGATCTGGTTTGCAATAACTTCTCTTTCTGGTATCTTTTCTCTCAAGCCAATAAATCTCTAGAAAAGAACCCTAAAAAAACATCCTCTCCCTCAAAAGTGGTTGAGGCCCGTAAATAGCCCCCCCCCCCCCCCCCCTACCACCACCACTCTCGAGGTGCCTCTGTCCTTCCATCTGTGAAAGATATCCCTCATACTTTATGTCACAAACATTAAATGCCTGGTGGAATAGTCAGCTCCACGTCATAAACATTAAATGCCAATACATGACTTTTGCCTAACCATTGAGTGTCAGGGGGCTATCATAATGGAGGTGTCTCACCAACTGTCTGATAGCCCCAAATACCACGGTGGTTTACTCAAGTGCAGATTTGACATTGCTTAGATGGCTAGTGACATCACCTAAAGTATATGTGACATTAAGTAGAGGTTTATTTAGTTCACAACTCAAGGATGCTTCGCCCAAGATTCCATGATCAAAGTTCTATCGGTGTTTTATGAGGTGTATCTATTATGGTTAGGACAAGCCCCAATGCTGCCTCACTTATCAATCCTCCAATCCAAGTCCCTCTGAAGTTCCCACGACGAGGTCTCCCGATAGAGTATGAAAGCTACCCCAAGCCCTGCTAAGCCTGGTCTCTCGCTAGTATCGTTTGACCTCACACTGAATAGCACTATAATCGTTACATCATTACAATAGTTACAGCTATAGCCAATATAAAAAGATTCAACATGACTACGTAAGATAAGAAAGATAAAGAGTGAACCCTCTGGACCAGTTACATCGCTAGAAGATCTCCCTGGGCTTCTACACTGAGTTATCTCGCTTGAGTTGCCTCGCTCAAGCTACCTCGCTGAGTTGCCTCGCTTGAGCTACCTCGCTGCCATATTCCCTTGAGTCTGTTGTATTAGTAGAGGTGGGGGATTATCTATAATGTCGAGATTATCTTCAAGCCCTTATAAAATGAACACCTCGTGAACATCCAAAATAACACATTGTAACGAGCATCGCAATCGCGGGACTTACAGTTTTAGAACATGACCAAAATTTGAAGATATTCACACTTAGTCCTGAAAACATGGAATGGGGGAATGGACTCCACTACCCCCCCCCCCCCAAATAGCAATACGAGTGGCACGAATACCTCATATGAGTTTAGCATAACACGTAACAAGCAATCATGCAGTAGCGAGACTCCTAGTGTGAGAATAAAACTCAGATTTGAATGTATGCACACTAAGTCTTGAAAACATTATGCAAGGGTGTGGAAGCCACCAACACCCCCCACCCATCCGAAAAATAGAACTTCGAGTTGCACGAATACCTCGTGCGCATCCAACGAAACACTTAGCAATTGACAGTGCAGTCACGAGACTCCCTGTTTGTGAATAGGACCTGAATTTCAAAATAGGCACATTTAGGCTGGATAACATGCCACAAGAGGGACAATGCCTCCAACCCGCCAAACAACAACTCAAGTGGAACAAACATCTTGTGTGCATCCATTGTAACACAAAACAACCGGTCGGGTAGTCGCATGACTCTTGGTTTGATAATAAGACCTAAATTTGAAAAGATGCACACTTTGGCTTGAAAACGTGCCGCGAGGGGGTGGAAGCCACCACCTCCTAACCCCCAACATCAATTCAAGTAGCACGAAAACCTCATGAGCATCCAACATAACATGTAGTAACTGATCGCACAGTCGCAAGGCGCCTAGTGTGAGAATAGGACCCGAATTTGAAAATAGGCAGACTTACGCTTGAAAAGGTTTCGGGAGGGAGCGGATGCCATCAACCGCTCAAATAGTACTGCGTGTGGAACGAACAACTCATGTGCATCCAATGTAACACACATCAACCAGTTTCACAATTGTGGGACTCACGATTTGAGAATAGGACCCGAATTTGAAAATAAGCACACTTAGGCTTGAAATGGTACTACGAGGGATGGTTATCCCCTCCCCCCATCCCACCCCTAAATGGCACCGCGATTGGAATGAATACTTTATTCACGTCCAATGTAACACGTAGAAACCGATCATGGAGTTGTATCACTATCGATTTGAGAATAGTATCCGAATTTGAAAATAGGCACACTTATTCTCAAAAATGTACCGCGAGGGGAGAGCCGCCACTACCAACCCAAATGGAAGAACGAGTGGCATGAACAACTCGTGCATGTCCAATGTAACACATAGAAATCGGTTGCACAGTTGTGGGGCTCCCGATTTGAGAACATGACCCATATTTGATAATAGGTAGACTTAGGTTTGAAAACGTGTCGCGAGGGAATTGACGCAACTAGCCCCCCACACCAAACAGTACCATGAGTGGCATAAACACCTTGAGCACATCCAAACTAACATTAGGAATCATCCACATAGTAGTGGGACTCCCTAATTTAAGATATGACTCGAATTTCAAAGTAGGCACACTTAGGCTTGAAAACATTCCAATAGGGGTGAACGCCACCACCACCACCCCCCCAAAAAAAGGCACCGTAAGTGGCACGAACACTTCATGTGTGCCCAATGTAACACGTAGCGACTGACCATGTAGTCCCATAACTCTTGATTTGAGAATAGGACCTAGATTTTAAAATATTCACACTTAGGCTTAAAAATGTGCTACGAAGGGGCAGACTCCACTCTCCAAACGACACTGTGAGTGGCATGAACACATCGTGCACATCCAAAGTGACACTTAACATCCATTCTCATAGTCGCGAGACACCTTGTTTGAGAATACGACCTGTATTTTGAAATAGTCAAACTTAGGATTGAAAACGTTCCGTGAGGGGGCATACACAACCAAACCCCCTCCCCGCCCCGCCCCCTAAAAAGCAAATCAAGTGGAACGAACACCTCGTGCGCATCCAAGTAATATGTAGAAACTAGTCGCACAATCATGTGACTCTTGGTTTGATAATAGGCACACTTAGGCCTGAAAATGTTCTGCGACTCGAAGACGACACAAAATACCCAAACAACACCGCGAGTGGTATAAACACCTCGCGTGCATCCAACGTAACATGTAGTGACTGGTCGCACCATCAGTGGACTCCCAATTTCATAATAGGATCCAAATTTGAAAATAGGCACAATTAGGCTTGAAAACATGCCACGAGGAAGTGGATTACACCACCTCCCTCGCCCCCCACCCAACCCGGCACCACAAACGAAACCACAAGTGGCACAAATACCTAGTCTGCTTCCAATGTAATAAATAGTATCTAGAATCCCGATTTGAGAAGGGGACCCAAATTTGAATATAGGCACACTTAGGATTTAAAATGTGCCATAAGGGAGAAGAATCCACCCCCCCCCCCCCCCCCAAACAGCACCGCGAGTGGCATGAACACCTTGTGCGCGTTCAATGTAACATGTTGCAACAGGCTGCATAATCATCTGATTTCATATATTATAATAGGAATCGGCTTTGGAAATATTCTAACTTAGGGTGGAAAACGTGTCAAAAGAGGGCGAATGGCACCAACCCCCAAAACTACATCGCAAGTGTCACGAACACTTCGTGCGCATCCAACATAACATATAACAATCGGACGTGTAGTCACAGGATTCTCGATTTGAGAAAATGATCTAGATTTGAAAATAGGCACACTCAGCACCACGAGTGGCACAAACACCTCGTACACATACAACAATCGATCGCACAGTATCATGACTCCCAGTTATAAAATAGAAATCGGATTTAAAAATAGGAACACTTAGGATAAAAATCGTGTCGCGAGGGGGAGGACACCAACAACCCACCCCCATCCCCAAAAAAGAAAAAATAGCACGGCGAGTGGCATAAAGACCCTGTGCGCATGTAACGTAACATGTAGAAACTGGCCACTCTGTCCCAGAATACCTAATTTTAGAATGGGACCCCAATTTGAAAATAGGCACACTTAGACTTGAAAACATGTCGTGAGGGGTCGGATGCCCTGAACCCCCTCCTACAAATAGCACAACGAGTGGCATTATCGAGGGAGGTTTAGGCTTAAAGGTGATTAAAATAGCGCTAACACTTCACAAGAAAGATTCGGTATGATTGCTCTCACAAAGTTGAAGTTTCTCGAACGATCATGTAAAAAAGGTGGCTTTCATGAAGGCAAGTTGCTCGAGCAATCATGAAAAGAAGGTTGTTCTCATAAAGACAACATGTATGAAGGACCTCCCATAAATACCAAGATCAGGAGAAAAAACATGGAAAACAAAAATTGTAATAGGAATATTGATGTACTTATATTTAGCCCTCTTTGTACATATAACAATTACTTTGTAAAGTTTTGAGGTTATTCGTTATCTTCTAGGGACCATGGGTGGTAGTACATGGGAGATCATACATGCTCTATTGAATAACCTCATTCTAGGGATCTCGTAGGGATTTTGTTTGGAGGATTGGGTCCAAGATAACATTGGGAGAGACCAACCCCTTTCGGGTGTTTAGGGAAAACCTTTGTTTATACACAACATAACCAGTAGCATCTCAAGATACATCTCTCTTAACCCATTCGAGGGTCCTCAGTCCTCAACAGTCTCCTAAAAGATTAACCTCTAAATTATACACACTCCATAAGTTGTTCAAACAAGTCATTAGTCGAATAACCTTCAATTCGATGAATCAACTTTTTGAGTGATTTGACAGCACATCCCTCGCAGGTTACTATTTACCAACTCTTTGACATCAGCATGTCTGACATTCAGGAACACAATAAAATAGCACTCAAGTGAAGATATTCCTAGGATGGTATGTCTATAACTAGCACATCACGTCTTATTTATTTCATTCACAACTCTAAAGAGTCTAAATAGTGTTCCCATCAAAATATCGTGTTTGTCTCATTTAATGTCATATCTTTGGCATTAAATGCACAAGATTATTAACATCAAGAGGGGTCAAACACATTTAATACAAGAAGGTAACTTGACTGATCTGGATATCCTATTAAATACCTCCAAAGTTATACTATTTGAGGCATCACACTTTTCTATCCTAGAATTGATGCCAAAATACTCCCATATAAGAGAGTTTATTGTGAGAATATTTATTGAGAGACCAAACCCATTTAATCCATTTATGCTTAAAGTTACTTCCTTGCCTTCAGTGCCCAAAGTTTCTTGTGCCCACTCCCTCCAACCACATCCACTGTGGGATCTTCCTTATTGATTATTTTTCTATATTATTTATGTCGAAAGAACATATTTAATACATAAGTTTTTGTATATTAAATGTGCTTATTTGATATTTGAATTTATTGTTGTCATTGATGTTCTAAGGTAATAATTACCATCTTAATAAGGGGTTTTTCCTCCCTTGGAATTAATATCATCTCAAGAACTCACCTCTTACATCTGGCGATTCTGTTAGGGAGCTATTCGCTTTTGAGAGATGGTTAATGAAGATGTGGCAAGGAGCATTGACTTCAATGCTATACAACATAAGGAAGAGGAAAATCTCACTAACTTATCAAACAAGAGACTACAACGCCCATTGTTAGTGAGACAACCGAAGCAGATTATACACAGATGGAAGTGTTGATGAGACTATTCCCTGAATTCATCAAGACCCTAGCAACTTAGGTGGTGTTAAGGGTTGCAGTGGGGACCAATTCATTCGTGACCCCACCAGTGACTTTACAAGATCCCTTTATCTCAAGGGGAGTATCTCAGGCAACTACAAACAAAATGGGGATATGAAAACACCACTTTTGAATGCTCCCTCCAATGGGGGAAACACATGGCACAATTGTGCTAAATTTTCCCCTAATCGCGCACCCAGGCAATGGCACTCCGATTGCACCACCAATAGTAAGCCCAGTGATGATGATCCCTACACAATATAACTCAGTTTCACCTTTGATGGAGGAGATGAAAATGATGGTGGCCTCTATGGTGGGATGAGAAGATTCCTCAGTATATGATGATTTTTGTACTCCGTATCTATAGGAATACAATAATGTACCCTACCCAGTGGGGTATATTCTGCCAAACTTTTAGAAATATTCTGAAAAAGGGGGGAATCCTAAGGAGAACATTAAAAGGCTCATGGGGAACCTTGGGGCCCACTTTAATAACAAGAATCTAAGGCTGAGAGAAGTTTCTAAGCCTCTAACTGAGAAAGCTTACACATGGTACTCCCATATGGCTCCAGGTAGTGTGGCCACGTGGGAGGATCTTCATGTTCAGTTCATACATATATTATTCTTTGTTGAAGATGAATTTATTCTTGCACAACTAGCTTGAGAGTAATAGAAGCCTAGCGAGGATGTAGTGATGTACATCAGGAGATTCCCCGAGCGCTCTCTATACATGAGAGAAGAGACTAGAAAGTCTAAGCTCTTGCGGGTTTGTGCGGAAGGCTTATTGCCTAAGTATATATTCCATCTGATAAATGAAACTCGTGAGGGTACGTTTTCTTCATTCCTTAAATCTGCGAAGAACATTGCCTTGGTGGTTAAGCCATTCCCAACACCCTCGCCAGCCTTGTTGATTTTGTTACTTAAGCCGTTAGGTAGCTCGGGTAGAGGGCTACCTCCCCGTCTGAACTATGCCAATTATGAAGGTGGAAAGCACGAGGGAGGAAATCGTGGACAAAGGGGAAGGGGAAAAAAGAGGAAGTTCAAAAAGGATGACCACCGAAGTTACCTTGCTCAGTAGAGAAGGCTATTGAAACCTATGACCTCATGATTCGAGATAACACGTGTTGGCCCATATTAGCCGATACAACACCCATCACTTGAGAAGATAAAGAGGGCCCAAAGTTTTATGTGGTACACAACAGAGTAAGATATCCAACGAGAAAGTGTTTTCCTTTTAAGAAGATACTAGACAGACATGTCAAGAGTAGAGTTATTGCAAACCAACATCAACAACAATCCTTTACCAACACAGGGGGTAAACATGGGCAGTTCTTTTTACGGGGAAACATAAAGAATAATGGTTAAGAATAGATTCCAGGAGAAATATTTTATAGATTCACTGGAAAAGTGTTCATCCCAAATGTCTTGTTTGATGCTGGAAGAGGAAATAGAAGACGTGTGGAGTCTAATGGATGACTGTGGTGGAAAACTTGAAGTATGCTCCTTAGGGGGAGTAAATGTAGTGATATCATATGACGAATCGACTTGTAGATATTTAGAGGAAGTATATGAGATAGAAGAGGAGAAATATAACCCTTAGGTGGAATGCGCCGCAGTAGCAAGGTTGCAAAAATATAGTTGGTTTTTTTACCAAGTCGGACTACTAGAACATTCTCGACTAGAGGTTACTCGAGAAATCTTGGAAATCGCCAAGAAAAACATGGCCCTAAACTTTCGATGGAAACGGACAATGGCCAAACTATTAAAAAAAATCCTTTCAGAGATTAATTTTTTATACGAAGATCGGTTGGTTAAGTATCCTCATAAAAGGCCACTTTATGCGACGACGGGTGTGAAGGGGTATAGCTTTAACCATGTCGTGATGGATGGGGAAACATCTATCAACATTATGCCTATGGTGTCATTCTATGCCTGCAATATCTCTGAGACAAAGTGTAATACCCCGTATTTTTTAATGATTTTTAATAATGGGATTAATTTGACTAAATATGGGAAATTAATTAATAATTAATTTGGATTTAAATTGATATTTACTAGCATCAAGAGAGTTAGTAATTATTGATTTGACTTATGTTGAATATTACATAGTGAGTAAAGTAATGTGTGATTAGGTATTTATTAAAAATTATCGTGAGTGAAAAATATGACAATTTCGACAATTCAATCGAGACGTGCGTGTCAGTCGTGTCGGGACTCAGTTTTATTGAATAAAAAGATAATTTATCTTTAGTTATCCAAATGTTCATTTTGAGTGTGCCAAAGTGTACAGAAGGGTCTAAATAGTTAGAAAAGTCTACCCAAGGGTTAGTTGGGCTCCCGGGTAGTTTTAGGCCAAACAAGCGCCTAGGGAGGGTATTTCGGTCATTCTAATTTTTAGAGTAATTAAACCCACGAATTTCCTAAGGTTATATCAGCTTCTAGAGTTAGAAATTCTAAGTTTATCAAATACAAAAACAATGGAGTCCATTCGAAGAGGAAGGAGAAGAGATTCCAAGCCAAAAATCACCCATAGTTGCACCTTTTTCACAATTAACGTCGTCGGAGTGTAGATCGAAAGATGAGAAAAATAGCCATACCCTTCATAATCAAAGGATTAGACCTACTGTTATAAGGCAAGTATTTTTCTTGCTTAAACTCAAGTAAAAAAATATCCATGTTAGTATAATATGATTATGGTTAAATTTCATGCATGTAGAGGATAATTTTCGGGATTGAATCATATTCTAGGTAGGATTCATGGATAGAATTGAATTACTATTATGGGAAAATGAAATTGAATGTAATCTGAAATTTATCTGTAGAGAAAATTAGAGTGTTATTCATGTTCTTGAGGAAAAATGATAAACTAGGGTTCTTAATAATTTAATTGGAATTTATGTGATAAATTGATGAATCTTGATGTTTAAACCTTTCTTGTTCGTTAGAAATTGTTGATATATGTTAGTATACCATTGGGTATGTTTATTTTGGAGTTTGGTAAAGAATTAAGGAAGTTTTAGAAGTTACCATATGGTGGAAACCCGTAACAGATTAAGGTTGAAGAAGAAGACCTGTAGGAGCGAATCGATTTGGCCAGTAACGAATCTATTCGGCTACCTGTGAATCGATTCGGTTGCCGAGTTTTTGTTGGATTTCACATATTACTTAGAATTTTTTTGGAATTTTTTGAGATTCGATTATGGGACTTAAATTTAATTAGATTGAGGAAGGCTTTGGGATAGGTCACATAAGGGGCAATTAAGTATTAAACTTAATTAGATTAATTCGAGAAGAATACCTAAATTGGAGACTAATTCGAATTACGAGAATTTGGGGGAAAGTGATGATTTAGACCAAGAGGACTTGGGGAGCTACCTATTGATATTAAGAATACGTTAATAGTTAACCTTAGTGTGGAAAAATTACTCGGGAGAATACGATGAGAAGTAAAGCTTAAATTATTTAATACACTATCTATTCGGGATATAAATATACTACATTTAAGATTTCTGCTATGGGACGTCTGAATACCTAGATTCATATTTATAAATACTTAGGTTGTGTGAATACCTATTGTGTGAATTTGTATGTATATGACATACCTACCATACTTGCCATCACCTGGAGTTCTTTGAATAGGACAGTCTTATCTTAAGGAGCCCTTCGGGGGGATTTTATATTTGGTACCTCATATCCAAGGAGGACTTATCTGCGAGTTGATAAGTTTGGGTTATATAGGTGCGTAGGTATGTGCTAAGCCCATTACACCATGGTACTTGTTCACCTCCAAATGTGCGTGATCTGTTTTCGATATAGTTCTTGAGAGATTCAGAATCTGTAGCCGTTATTATTTACGTGATGTACCAGGACTTTATAGCAGAGTATGTTCGCACCGTTAGTTTTGCCTATGTGGGGTGAGGTATTAGTGTATATATTATTACGGTGAAATATATATATATATATATATATATATATATATATATATATATATATATATATAAAGAGAGAGAGAGAGAGAGAGAGAGAGAGAGAGAGAGAGAGAGAGAGAGAGAGAGAGAGAGAGAGAGAGAGAGAGAGATGTGATTATTCTACCATGCTGTTTAATAAATAAGAAAGGTTACGACAAATAAGATAAGTTAAGAAGGTGGAAACTCAAATGAGTAAAGAGATACTTGAAATGATTAATAAATATTGAAAATGCGATAACGTATTATTTGGGTAATACAAGTGGACACGATGATTTAGACATTCTAGTAAGAGCCTTGAATCAAACTAGTTAAGCGACATAGCGTAAGTAGGATGGTTTAGGAGAATACATTAGGCGTGCATAATAGTTGAGAGGTGAGAATATCAAGTGAGAATACTTGACTAACATGTATGTAATTATCTGGTATTTATGCATTTAAATACTTATTGTTTTTAAAAAAATCTCAACTTGGGATCTAACCCGTTTTCTTCCAAATCTATTTTATTTTTGTCAAAACCTTTTAGGTCCCTAGCCACAAGGACACCAAACATAGGAGTTCTTACCTATTGACATGTTGTAGCTGTTGTGGAAGTTACAGGACCTTGGTATTAGACGGCTCCACATTTATCCTTGATTCTAGCAGAGTTATTTACTTCAGTCCGGTATGTTGCCCATCATTGTTCAGATGTACTCAGATAGTTATTTCAAAAAATTATTTATATTTCAGTTGTTGGGATTTATTTCTTTTATGACTATTATATTTGAGATTTAGACTGGAAATGTTAATTTTAGACTCAGTTGTTTCGTTATGTAATTTTCTTCATACGAGATTGTTTATTAGCTAGTGAATGGTTAGGTTAATGATTTATTTGTTTGCATGTTAATTTAAAAGATAAAATTTTGACACCAGACTTTTTAACTACTAGGTGGTTAGTAATTAATAAAAAAAATTTGACAGTGATGCTAAGAATGAACGCACTAGTTATTCTGATTTAATTTAATAAAGGACTGATCACTCAATATTTAATTGAGCTGGTTATCACAGGTGGTATCAGATCATCATGTTATGTGGTCTTTAGGATCGGTGTGACTTATTATGTTTGAGATTAACATTATTTGATATAGAGCCTTACTATAGGATTTTTGTATTCCTCTATGTATGTGATTTATGCTCTCAGGCGATTAATTATTGTTAATCAAAATTATATGCGAGTTCGATTGGGCTTCATACACCGAACAATATGGGATGACCAACGAGGGTTGTTAGAAGGACTCCAGGAGAAGAGTCATAGTGGGAGCTATGGAGTATTCAGGGAATGGTGATCACGATAGGAGTCGTCAAAATTATTGTCTAAGTACATGATAAAAGGGACAAGCACTAGGAGAAATGACTTCCCAAACACTGTCATAGATAACAGTAGTGCAAATTCAGACTCACCCAATGTAGTCGACAAAGGAGAGAGTTGGGGGAACTATTTCAAAGAATCGCTTATAAGGATTTGAAGAAGAGATAAAGTGTGATGGGCCGATGGAAGGAGAGAATACAAAGACAATGGTGTAGGGTGGAGTGCAGTGACACTCAGAATTAAATTTTGGGCGAAAGTTTTAGCTCATAGGAGCAGCATAGAGCGGTGATAGCCAATCACCATGTATAAAGTAGTATATATAGAATTAAACGAGAGATTGGGTGAGGTTTTATCATAATATCTTCCATCAACTATTTAGACAGAGATGTGAATGGAATTATGAACTTATCACAAGTAGGTCCTGTAGATACTGACTGTGAAAGATAAGTTAATTTGTTTAGCAAACTTCATAACTGAAAAAGGGGATATGAAGAATAAAAAGGGTCCGTCAGTTGAAAATGGACTCGTGGGTAGAATACACAAGCATGAAGGGGAGATACGGATAAGGTGACTAGTGTCGATGTAAAGTCATATGTGTACAAGGGTACTGTTGATGCAAAAAACTGGACCGAATTCCCGTTTTTATGATCACAGATAAATAGATAAAAGCAATCCAATCAAGCACATGAGAGACAAATATTTTTAAAGTGGTTCGGCTATGAATAAAGCCTACGTCCACTGTTATTTTATTCCCAGGGGTTTACAATAACACAATATGGTGTAGAGAGAGAAAAAGGTGTGAATTTTGTGTATGGTGTCCCTCGGTTCTCTTCGGATCTCTTGGATCTCTCCTCTTTTGGCTAAGGGGATACATGTATTTATAGTGATGGGAGATAAAGAGATTCATTGTATGTAGACATTTATGTCTACATTCAATGAATCTAATTGTTGAATTGCTTGGTATGCTATGTGTTGTCATCTATTAATACAGTATAAATGTACATTAAGGCTCATTAAATGCATTGTCATCCTTTGATCTTCCTGGTTGATATGCCGACCAACTCTCCTCGGGTGCGGACTATCACTCCTCGGGTGCCGACCAACTCTCCTCGGGTGCCGACTAACACTCCTCGGGTGCCGACTAACTCTCCTCGGATGTCGACTAACACTCCTCGTGTGCCGACCAACTCTCCTCAGATGCCGACCAACTCTCCTCGGGTGTCGAATTTTGCCACGTAGGATGACATGTGTCCTTTTCTGATTGGTCCTCATAGATGGAGAATTTTTGCGTTAACAGGTACATCAATGCTTCCAAGAGAAGGGAGCCAAGAGGATTGGAGAATATAAACAAAGAGGATTGGAGAATTTAAACACTGAATTTAATGGTAGTAGTGAGGCACCAAAAGAAAGTATAGACCCAATTGAATGTGATCATTTAAATTCTTACCAAGTGAAGGTAGATTTAATCAGGGCCGTCAAGTTCAATAACAAATTTCATCGAGCTAGTAGAGCAAAAGGGACAACAGGGGTAGCGATCGGGGTGAAGACTACCAGGTCTAGGATAAGGACACCCCGACATGGCCGCGGGTCTAGAGATAGAGGAATGACACATAAAGGTGTCCTATGTGTGGTTAGTAGAACCACTTGCACTAAACTGATACACGACGAGAAAGCGAGAATAGTTAGACTGGGAAAGTAAATGAAAATGATGCTAGTGGAGCATTGTAGCATCAAGAGAGAAATTCCCAATAGGAGAATCGGGATAAGATATTTAGACCTAAAGGTTATCAACCCAAGAAATCATTGGGATGAGGTAGGACCAATAAGGTCCTCCATAGTAACAACAACATTCCTATTCCTGGAGATTATCAGGGAAGAGGAGATGGCGAGGGAGGCCAGTAGGGCCAGGTCCAGAAGCAAGAGAGTTTCTCTTGCAAGTTGTTACAGTTATGGAGTGACGGGGGTCGCATAATGAAGGATTTCCCAAAGAAGGATATAGGGAAATTAGTATAAGAGATTATATAGATACAACCGTTACAGCTAAACAATGGGTCAATTTCGGTACGAGAATTATGCTCAGGGACCGTTGACCATGCATGGTAAGCGAAAAATGAAGATAGAGTAATTGCCTTATCTTTATAAGTAGGGGATGACGTTTCGGGTGACAAGGGTGAGTCACAATAATTGATTATTAACACTAAAATTAGAGCGTGCATCGGGTTTAGTGGGTGCACTGGCGGTAGTAGCCTTGTTAAGTATACAATTACCATTTTGTAGAGAGATTTTTTGTGCCACCTGAGGGGAGGAGAAAGTGTGGACACTAAGAAATTTTTTATATTACGTAGTGATTTTTCCTCCTTTTGGATGTTATAATAGTAGAGAAAATTATTATTATATTGTGTAGTGACTGGATACCAAGGATTTGAGCGATAGTAAAATGTGTGATAACACAATCGTACTTGTTATTTTAAGGTTGAATATATTGTTTTATGAGGCATCGTCTAAAAGAGGACTGAGTCTGCATGAATATTGTATTGTATCGAACACTTTGGTTAATATGGTGTCCAATTAGATTCGATCCCAGTGTGTAGGGATGTTTACTTATATGATTTAGAGTATATTGATTTGTCAAGAGGAGAGATATATCTCGTTAATTATCTAGTGGGGAAAACTTAGTGATAGTGAGAGCGTCGTGTTAGACGTCATCTTAAAAACATGAGAGTGGACGAGTAGACTTACATGTCTGTAGACGAAAATTCGAGGGTACATGTTATTAACTAAGGGCTTAACGGATATCGACGACCAATAATGTTAGATAGTAGTCTATCGGGGGTTCCTTGTTGGGATTTTTCTTTGCAAGACATCCCACGAATGAAACTTAGCGAACGTTGGGAGTTGAGAGATGTTTTTCCTTTAGTACATGAGCTTAGTACCATAGTTATTACATGTATATGTAGATATAATTGTGAGTTAATAGTTATATTATTTATTCAGGCAGGTGGAACCGTATAGTGTTAAAATACAAAAATGTTACTAATTGTTAACACCATGAGCAAAAAGGTGGGACAACCTAAGAGATAATTAAGTGTAAAATGTAGGGTGGTTGAGTATGACCTTACCAAGTAGTCATTCCATGTATGTGAGGAATAGTTTGAGATAAATGTCACACATCTTGTATGGTTGTGTAAAAATGCACAGAGTATAGGGTGTTCGGGCACCCTAGTTAATCGTATATTCAGTAACATTTACAGGGAGCAGATGTGAAAAGGTAAGAATACACATAGACGTATGGATAAATTTGAAGTAGAACTATAATCAGACAAAGGGGTAACGAAGTTGCTTCGTGATCTAAGGAAATCACTAGATACCAAGGAGTAAAAGGATAAGAAGTGATTATAGTAACGAAAAGTACAAGGAATGTATAATATAAATTCTTAAGAATAATTAATAGTCACTCGGTGTAGAGGAGTAATAAGATGAGAGCTACGACATAATAAAATTTAAAATATTTTGAAGTAGGTCACGAGAAGTCAGGTATTATTGCACATATCTCGCACGAACAGATGGATCACGAGTTTGAATGGTAGTGTATAGATCATTCGACTAAAGAGTACCATTAATTAAGGGACTCGAGGGACACGATAATGTTCTAAAAATATTAAAATAGGTGGAAGTATAGGTGTGATGAGAACAAATGCTGAAGGGAGTTAACACATGAGAAAATTGGAATTTTTTTCTTTAGTAGGCGAAATACTTTAGCCGTGCGTAGAGAGGCTCATATTAGTGACAAAACGAAAATGAAATTTCAAGGTGTAGTGAAAGCATCAAGGTGAACTGTTAAATTAAAATGATGGAACATTTCGTTAGTGATAACTAAAGTGAATTAGTCACTAGAATGCAACGGTAAGGGAAGATTGTTGAACATAAGGATGTCATTAGTAGATATATATAGGGAGAACAACATAATGACACTGAGATAGTGAAATTTAATGGGGTGCCACTTATTATTGTGTCCAGCCTAGACAAGATTTTCAAGCCTCAGTTTCTGGGAGAGTTTGTAGGAAGCTATAGGTACTATGTTGTGGTTAAGTACGACTTATCACCTGCAGACGGACAGGCAAACAGAGAAGACCAATCAGATGATCGAGGATATGCTACAGATGGGTATCCTTTATTTTGGAGGAGGCTAAGAGCAGCAACTTCCATTGGTGGAGTTCGCTACAATAACTCCTACTAGATTACTATTGGCATGGCTCCATTCGAGGCTATATATGGTAGGCCTTGTCATTCAACAACGTGTTGGCTAGAGGTGGGGGACAGTAAGGTACTTGGGCCAAAGATAATTCGGGATACGTTAGTCAGGATTGAGGTGATTAGGAATTGCATATGGGTTTCACAGGATAGATAGAATATCTATGCCAATGCCTAGAGGTTCTTTAGGAAGTTTAGTGTGGGGGACTAAGTATTGCTATGAGTATCTCCTATTAAGGGGATAATGCAGTCTGGGAAGAAGGGAAGTTGGTACCGAGGTATGTAGGGCTATTACCTATTATTTATCAGATGGGGCCTATGGCTTACGAACTTGGGTTACCCGAGCACTTGCATAGGATCCATGATGTGTTCCATATTTCTTCGTTAAGCAGTTATCTTTGGGATAATTTAGCCCACACTCATATTTATTTAGAGGATATTGATCTACAACCAGATAGTTCATATGAGGAGGGTCCAGTTGCTATCTTAGACCGTAGCGAGAAGAAACTGAGGTTAAAGGTAGTACCATTAGTGCGTGTACAGTGGCGACATTATAATATCTAGGAGTCTACCTCGGAACGTGAGCATAATATGCATGACAAATATCCAGAATTATTCCTACTAGGTATACCTTTATTTTCTGAATTTTAGGACAAAATTCCGTTATTATGGGGGAAGTATGTAATTATCGGTATTTTTTAATGATTTAAATAATGGGATTAATTTGATTGAATATGGGAAATTAAATTAATAATTAATTCGAATTTAAATAAATACTTACTAGCGTGATGAGAGTTAGTAATTATTGATGTAACTTATCTTGAATATTACTTAGTGAGTAAAGTAATATGTGAGTAGGTATTTAGTAAAAAATATTGCGAGTGAAAAATATGATAATTTTGGTAATTAAATCGGGAGGTGCGTGTCAGTCATGCCGGGACTCAGTTTTATGGAATAAAAAGATAATTTATTTTTAGTCATCCAAATGGTCATTTCGAGTTCGCCAGAATCTCCAAAAGGGTTGAAATAGTCCAAAAAGTCTACCCAGGGGTTCAGTTTGGGTCCCAGGGCAGTTTTAGGCAAAATCGGTACCCCGAAAGGGTATTTCGATAATTCTAATTTTTAAAGTAATTAAACCAGCGAATTTTCTAAGGATATATTAGCTGATGAGGTTAGATATTCTAAGGTTATCAAACATAAAAACAATAAAGGCCATTGGAAGAGGAAGGAGAAGAGATCCCAACACAAAAACAACCTATAGTTGCACTTTTTTCACAATTAAGGTCGTCGGAGTGTAGATCGAAAGACGAGTAACATAGCCATACCCTTCATCATCAAAGGATCAGACCTACTGTTATAAGGCAAGTATTTTTCTTTCTTAAATTCAAGTACATAAAATATCCATTTTAGTAGAATATGATTAAGGTTAAATTTCATACGCAGAGAGGACAATTTTGTCGATTGAACTATATTCTGGGTAGGATTCATGGTTAGGATTGAATCAGTGTTATGGAAAAATGAAATTAAATGTAATTCGGAATTTATCTGTAGAGAAAATTAGCGTGTTATTCATGTTCTTGAGGAAAAATCATAAACTAAGGTTCTTGATAATTTGATTGGAATTTATGTGACAAATTGATGAAACTTGATGTTTAAACCATTCTTGTACGTTAGAAATCGTTGATATATGTTAGTATAACGCTGGGTATGTTTATTTTGGAGTTTGGGAATGAATTAAGGAGGTTTTAGAAGTTAAAAATGGTGGAAACCTGTAACAGATTAAGGTTGAAGACGAAGACCTATAGGAGGGAATCGATTCGGCCAGTAGCGAGTAAAATTCGGTTACCTGCGAATCGATTCAACTGCCGAGTTTTTATTAAATTTCCCGTATAATTTAGAATCTTTTCGAAAATTTTCGAGATTCGATTATGGGACTTAAATTTAATTAAATTGAGGAATTTATCGGAATACTAGTAGGCCTAGTTGGGGCTTTGGGCTAGGTCCCGTAACGGGAAATTAAGGATTAAACTTTATTAAATTAATTCGAGAATAATACCCAAATTGGAGATTAATTAGAATTACGGGAATTTGGGGGAAAGTGATGATTTAGACCAGGAGGACTTGGGGAGTTACCTACTGATATTAAGAATAGGTTACGAGTTAACCTTAGAGTGGCGAAAATTACTCGGGGGATACGATTAGCAATAAAACTTAAATGATTTAATACGTTGGTTATTCGAGATATAAATATACTACGTATGAGACTTGTGCTATGGGACGTGTGAATACCTAGATTGATATTTATAAATACTTAGGTTGTGTGAATACCTACTGTGTGGATTTTTATGTGTATTACATACCTACCATACTTTCTATCACCAGGAGGTCTTTGAAGAGGATAGTCTTAACTTAAGGAGGCCTTCGAGAAACTTTAGATCTGGTACCTCAGAGCATATGATCTAAGGAGGACTTATCTATGAACTTATAAGTTTGCGTTATATGGGTGCGTACATATGTGCATAGATCATTACACCGTGGTTGATGTTCGCCTCCAAATGTGTGTGATTTGTTTCCTTTATGGTTCTCGAAAGATTCAGAATCTGTAGTCCTTATTATGTACGTGATGTACTAGGACTTGATAGAAGAGTATGTTCGTACCATTAGTTTCGCCTATGTAGGGTGAGGTATATATATATATATATATACACACACACACACATATACTTGTTATTATTCTACCGTGTTGTTTAGTAGATAGGAAAGGCTACGACACATAAGATAAGTTGAGAAGGTGAAAACTCAAATGAGTAAAGAGATACTTGAATTGATTAATAAATATTGGAAATGCGATAACGCATTATTCGGGTAATATGGAAGGGCACGATGATTTTGACATTATAGTAAGAGCCTTAAATCAAACTAGTTAAGCGGGATAGCATAACTAGAAAGGGTTTGGAGAATACATTAGGTGTGCACAATAATTTAGAGGTGAGATTATCAAGATGAGAGTATGTTATGAACATGTATATAACTACTTGGTATTCATGGATTTAAATACTTATTGTTTTTAAAAGATTTTCAACTCGGTCTCTATCCCGTTTTCTTCCAAATCTATCTTGTTTTTGTAAAAACCTTTTTGGTGCCTAGCCACAGGGACGCCAATCATAGGAGTTCTTATCAATTGACATGTTGTAATTGATGTGGATGTTATAGGACCTTTGTATTAGATGCCTCCACATCTATCCTTCATTCTATCAGAGTTATTTACTTCAGTCGGGCATGTTGCCCATGATTATTCAGATGTACTTAGAGATACTGCTTTCAGCCATTTATTTATATTTCAGTTGTTGGGATTTATTTCTTTTCTGACTATTGTATTTGGAATTTAGACTGGAAATGTTTATTCCAGACTCAGTTATTTCATTATGTCATTTTGTTGATATGAGATTGGTTATTAGATGGGTAATGGTTAGGTTATTTATTTATTTGGTTGCATGTAAATTTAAAAGATAAAATTTCGACACCAGACTTTTTAACTACTAAGTGGTTAGTAATTAATAAATATTATTCGACAATGATGCTAAGAATGAACCAACTGGATATTCTGATTTAATTTAATAAATGAAAGGTCATGTGGTATTTAATTGAACGAGGTGTCACACAAGGATTGTGCAAAGTCCATTTTCTATAGCAGGATATGATAACCAGTCAAGCAAGTCGATAGGTTATGTGAATGTGGGGATCACAATGGGGAACATAACTTCCCATATCAAACTCCACCTCATGGATTGTGATCCATCTTACCAACTGCTTGTGGGGAGGGTATGGATGCATAATCATGGTTTGGTGCCTTCCACCAGTGTGAAAAAGCCAATGTCAAAGGAAAGGAAATAGTCATTCGAGCATCCAAGAAGCCTTTTGCAAGGAAGGAATCTCACTTGGTGGATACACCCTTCTATAGAAAGTTATCTACGGAATCTACCGTGCTCACTTGATACGCCGGAGGAATTAAGATCCCAAGTACTAGGAAAATTGTACGTGCACCTCCTCTCCCGGTACTGGCTTATGAGAGCCAAAAAGGGCATATGAGATAGTTAGGCCTCCTAGACATTCGAGACAGCTTTGTGATCGGATGACATCACGCATCGATCCAATCGAACACCAAGTCCAGCAATAAAGTGTTCTCAGTAGAGTTTCAATGAGAGAGTTAGAAGAGAATGCATGCAAAAGACCCCTCCAGGAGGAGAAACCAAGCCAATGGAAAAGAGTGGTTTTGTCCAATGGGAAGATTATTTACAAACTCTAAAGGTGTGATTGGGAAGACAAATTTCTGAATGATGAGGATGACCTATTCTATGCATGCTTTTTCATATATGGTTTAGGTTAATGCTTGGTGATTGACAACTCCAACATCCAGGAATTTGTGGAGGAGGTTGAGGAAGAATCGGAGTGCATGAAGGATGAGCCAATATCCCAAGTCCAAGAGCTTGAGCATATAAACTTAGTTGATGAAGGGGATGACCCGATACCAATGTTAATCTTGAAAGAACTTGAGGCTGCCTCCAAAGGAGCAGTAGTGGAGTTGCTAAGGGAATTCAAGGATGTGTTTGCATGGAAATATACTTAGATGCCTAGGGTAGACCAAGAGGTAAACTTCCACAGATTGAATGTTATACCATCAGCGATACCGGTAAAGTAGGTCACTTAAACGTATATGCCATAAATAAACTTAAGAATAAAGGAAGAGGTCGAGAGGTTACTCCCGGAAGGTTTTATTACCCCCATCTGGCACCTCATTTGGTTGTCTAGCATTGTGCCTATAGGTATGAATGACAAGAACCAAATCCCGATTTGTGTGGAATTTAGATGAAAATACCTAACTACATTGTTTGACACATGTTAAAGAAGTCTAGTAGGTTCCGAATTTGTTTCTTGAAGAAACACTTTTAGAATACAAAACAGAAAGAACACTAGATGTGTTTAAAAGTTATTGAACGAGTTATTTCAAATATTAGAGAATAAGTTTTGAAAAAAAAAACTAATTTTAGTTATAGAAACACTAGAGTAGTAGGTATGAGATAATTAACAAACAAGCACATTACATAAGGATTTCAACGCGGTAAAAACCTAACCTAAACGGGGAAACATCCACAGAGGTCCTTAAACCTCAAAATTAAAAATACATTAGAATGAGTTTAGGTTACAAGCAAGCAATGAATATTAAACATACAATACAGACCTAAATCTAAGTTACAAAGTTATACTAGCTCCATTACGTAACTCCAACTATTTAAGTATCTGATTTGGCTTCTTCTCGTTCTTCAGCTTGTTTCCTTTAGCTCCTTCTTTACATCGACTCTGACCAACACACTAATTTTAGTGTTGTAGTTTGATAAGTGTTGTGAGTGATGTGCCTACACATGAATGTACTCATAAACGCTTATAAAAATTGTTCCTATGAATTACAAATATCTTTATGTATGAAATGCAAAACTTCACACTATTAAAAATGGATTTGATATTTAATACTTTAAAATTTTCAGATCTATTTTCTTAAGAGTCTTTAAAGAGGAAAGAGCCTACGAATATTATGTATACACAAGTTTTTCAAAATGAAAAACTCAGATCTGAAAACTTGGCAACTCCTTTTTTTAGTTTTGTAAAACAAAGAAGAGATTTGTTGGATAATATTTGATAAAAACAATTTTAAGCCAGATCCAACACGAGAGGTTGATTTCTAACCTAAAGAAATCAAGGATTAACAAATTACGTGACTATATCACCTTAAATCATTCCTACAAGTTTTATATGAAGAAATGAGTTATGATTTGAGTGATGGTGTTAAGAAGAGAGATAACAACCAAAAAGAGGTTGAAAAAGAAAAGCAGAGGACCTTCAAACTCTCAAACATTTAAACCTATTTTCTTGAAAAAATTTACAAGAGTTTTGTTCGGATTTCTCAATTTCTCTCGATTTCTCTCTCTCTCTCTCTCTCTCTATATATATATATATATATATATATATATATATATATATATATATATATATATATTTCAAACCCCAAGGTTTCCAAAGATTGTAATTGAAGGGACGAAAGATCCTATTTATAATAACGATGGAAGGATGTGGAAGCATGTCTCAAATCAATGGCAAGGACTTGATTGAAAATTTGAATTAAAATCATACGGTTGTTAATGCACCGCAATTAAATAAGAAATGATTGGTTCAAACGAATGGTACTGGGATCAACCTTAAACGCATGCAGACCATTGATAAGAATTGATCCAACGATGATAAATAAATCTCATACATGTGAGAGTAAACAAATGTAAATCTAACTGCTTTAAGTGCAACACTTGTATGGCTTAGATTACTCAAAGAACTCGTGTTTTTTATGTTTACAAACTCTCATTTACTACACTAATATTCTCTCCCGCTTTCAGTTTCTATCTAGACCATATTTTAGGAAGTTTTGAATATACAAATTCATCCCCAGACATTTTAAAAACCCTAAAATTATTTTTAGAAAATTATTTTTAAATATTTTTAAAAAATCCTAAAAATTCCAGTTAAATGTTGAAAAATGTTGTTAATTCAATTATAACACACACACCTCATAAATGTAGTATGCAACTAAAAATATGAAATCCTAGAGTGTTGTGTGTTGTCTTTCTACCTGTAGGACCATCTCCTTGTTGATGTATCTTTATCTTTGAAGATTATGACAAGGCAATGAGGTTTAGGAAAAAATAAGGATGACACAAATTTTGTCTCTATTTCCAAACTAGAGAAGCTCTTATATATTAGACTCAAGTAAGTCACATATAAAGTGTGCTTCATTAGAGACCTAAATCGAGCTTGTCCAAAAGATGAGTTACCTTTACCTTCCATTGACAGTATCATAGACACAACAATAGGGCACAAGATGTAGTACTTTATGGATGGTTGTGTGGAGTACAACCATAATAAAATGGACCCATAAGACGCTGAGAAGACAACCTTCCGCACCCTATTTAGGTAACTTCGCGTATATCGTTATGCTTTTTAACCTAAATAAAGCAGGGGCTATCAACCAAAGGACCATGATGGACATATTCCATGACCTCTTTCACGAGATTGTAGAGTTTTATGTGGATGATTTGGTGATAAATTCCAAGGTAGAGTCCACCCACATAGAAGATTTGAGGAGGGTATTATTGAGGTGCATGAAGTACATGTTAAAGATGAATCCCTTAAAGTGTGCATTTGGAGTAACTAGTGGGAAGTTCTTCAGATTTGTGGTAAATTAACAAGGGGTGCTATTGGATCTAGACAAGCGAGAAGGTATCCTCAACATGCCAAGACCAAAGATTGCAAAAAAGTTGAAAAGTTTTCTGTATAAAGTTTTTTACTTGAGTAGATTCGTTCCTAGGCTGGACCAAGTCACTTACCCATTGATGAAGATTCTATAATTAAAGGAATAGTTCATATGGGAGCAGTCATAGAGGGAACATTGGACCAGTTGAAGATGTTATTGACATCTACCTAAATGATGGTACTCCCCCCATAGACGGTATTGAGTTACATCTATACCTCACATCCACTAAAAGATCAATGGGGTCATTGCTGGCTCTGGAGGTGGAGGGCGTGGAAAAACCTGTGTATTATCTAAGACGAATCATACATGGGCTTGAGGTTAGATATACAAGCATTTAGAGACATTATTTATCTTCAGTGTTCGCCGCTCAAAAGCTTTGGCATTACATATTAGCTTTCACGATTCACATTATTACTACATGTGACCCCATAAAAAAATTTCTAGCTAGAACTGTGTTAATTGGCAGAGCTTCTCGATGCAGAACTGTCTTAATTGGTTAGAGCGATCAAAAGTCAAGCTTATCAGATCTTCTGTCTATATTCCCTTCAGGAACATTCGATTCACCTATTTAGGAGTTTCCTAGAGATGATCTCCAAGCCAACTATCTCGTTGCAAATTTGGAACAATGGAGAATACAGTTTGATGGCTCTTCAGCTAAAGTCACAGGAGGGGAAGGAGTGATTTTACATCAAGGGGAAAATAAAGTTCGATTTTCCTTCAAGCTAGATTTTCAAATGTTCAAAAAATAAAGCTGAGTGAGAGGCTTTGTTAGAGGGTCTACGAAGGGGCGTACATGTTCTAACAATAAAAGGGGATTACAATCTAGCGGTACAATAAGTTAATGGTGAATATTCTCTCAAGCACCTGACCTTGACACCTTATCAAACAATTCTACAGAGGTTGATCTACCAATTCCATAAAGTGAACATCAAGAGACACCCAAGAAGGGTGAACAGACATGCAGATGCTCACGCGATGATAGCCCAACAAATTTCCTGTGACAGAGAGTCGACAACCATTCGAATCACAAAGAGAACAGCACCCTCAACTATATTGGAGATATTTCCTTCTAATGATACATATGACTGGAGGGGGCAAACACGGAAGCGACTAGAAATGGGGAAAGGAACACTGACATTGATCGAGTTGTCACAATACTTTACCACCTAGGGCAATTTGTACTTTAAAAACAAAGGGGGTGGTTATCTAGGTTTGTGGGACCTGAAAAGGCTTAGTAGAGGTTGATAGAGATACATAAAAAAAGCAGTGAGACAACATAAATCGCTTTGTATCGAAAAATTCAGAGGTTAGGGTACTTTTGGCCTAAGATGAAATAAGATGCTCCACTACTACAGAAAGATTGGTGAAAATGCCTACTGTATTACCAAGATGTGTAATGTAACTTCATAGATCGGTCGTCATATTGGAGTCAACCATACCTAGACATGCTGGTTGATGGGATCATTCCCATGGATAAAAATGATGCCATAAAACTTAGACGACGAGTGTCCAGGTATTACCTCCAGGAGCGACAGCTTTACCGAAACGGTTATCATGATAGGACCCTAAGATGCATAAGAATGGAGGAAGCAGACGATGTACTAAATCAAGCACATGAGCCAAGGCACATTGGTGGAGCAAAACTATATGACCAACTAATGGCATTGGGGTAATTTTGGCCAACCATGGAGAAAGATTCGACAAAATTTGTTCGAAAGTGCAACGTTTGCCAGCTCTATGAGAATATGATTCATGATCCCTCGATGGACCTACATTCCCTTTCCACTCATTTTCCATTTCATAAATGGGCATTTGATCTAGTAGGGGCAATCAATCCCTCCTCGAGGGAAAAAATCTAGATATTGGTGGTCGTGGAGTGCTTCACCAAATGGGCAGAGGCCATTCCATTGAAGAAAGCTATGGTAGGGCTGTTAGTATTATTTATGTAGGAGTACATTATTTAAAGATTTGGTATCCCAAAGGTATTCCTATCGGATAATAGGACCCCATTTTTTATAGTGATGTGAAAATGCTAACTAAAAAATACACCATTATTCACCACAAGTGAACATTTGTCTACCCTTAGTGTAATGGACAAGCCGAAGCCATGAAATAAGACTCTGGTAAATATACTCTCAAAGATGTTAGAATATTTCCCAAGAATGTGGGATGATAAAATATAAGAGGTCTTGTGGGCATATCGAACCACAAAGAGGAAACCTACAAGGTACACCGCCTTCTCGTTAGTGTTTGGCACTGAAGAAATTATCCCAGTAGAACTCGAGGTACCTTCTGCATGCTACATCCTATGAAGTGCAATGCTTACTCAAAGTAGTCATGTGCAAGTGGAAGCATTAAAGGAGCATAGAGATAATGAGAAAAGGCATTTTGAGATGTACAGAAAGTGTTTTTCCAGATCTTATGACCAAATCGTAAAGCCAAGAACATTCCAAGAAGGTGATCTAGTTTTGAAGTCTTATACAAGGCACATACGGGGTCTCACATTGCCTAAGTTTGAGGCAAATTGGTAAGGACCTTTTATTGCTCGAAAATATCATAATTCAGGATATTGTGAAATCTCGAATGTTGAGGATGAAGAGACTTTTAAACTCAACAACAAGTAGCTCAAAATTTATTTTGTTTAAGTTGTAAACTTGTCCTAACCATTTTTGGGGGTATTGTAAAGTGTGGTTACAACTAAGTTAGATAGAGAGCATGTTCTCACAAGGTGTTAAAACATTTTTTTTGCGGATTATATAAAAAGTATGGGGGTAATGTTAATATAAGCACAAGTTTGTTTATTTTTTGCTATTTTTTTATAGATAATTTGCATGAAAGTAAAGGGAAATTCAATCTTATGTATTCCAAATCCTAAGTTTCAATTAAGACATAATAGAGGGTCTACTACCTCGAGATATATGGAAAAATAAAATATGGCAGTACATTGTGTTATAACTAGCACTACACCAAAATACTAATTTTGTGACTGCCTTATTGTGACTGCTAATGGGCGTGACAAATTTATCACTCCAGGGCGCAGTCACAAAATTATTTGTAACTGCCATTCGGAGTGATAAAATATTTGGGTAATAAAAAATTGAGTCAATTGTTTGGTCACTGCTAATGACACTCACAAATATTACTGTATAATTAATTTACGACTGCTATAAGCAGTCACAAATTTATTAGTAGTCTTAAGTTATGACTCTTATGAGCAGTCACAAAATTATAACTGCTATGAAGAGTCACAAATTTTTCCCTAAGACCTAATTTGTAACTCTTATTAGCAGTCACATATTTGTAACTGCTCATAGCAGTCACAAGTTTTAGCCAAAGATTTCATTTGTGACAGCTATTAAGGGTCACAATTTTTTTTGACAAAGTTTAATTTCCCTCCTCTTTCCTCTTTCCTCTCTCCTCTTAATGCTCCCGCTCCCCCTCTTTCCCTCCTCTCTCTTCGCGCCCCCCTCCTTTCCCTTTTCAGGTGCTCTCTCTCTCTCTCTCTCTCTCTCTCTCTCTTTACAAAAAATTTGCCCTAGGTTTCGTTGGTAAATTTTGCCCTAGGTTTCGTTGGGTAAATTTCTATGTTTAATCTCTTAACAAAAATTTTTCCCTAGATTTTTTTGAAGTTTTTGTGTATTATCGTAGCCGATCTTAATACATTCATATATGTTTTGTCAGATCATTAGTTCATTCTCATTTGATACGTTTTTTCATTCTTGCATTTTTAGACTTATAATTTCGAGGACTAACAATGTTCATTTGTGTTTGTGACTTATTTTGTTCAATCAAGTTGAATTTTTAGCAGATAATATGGATGGCCCCTACTAAAGGTATGTTTTTGTAAACAAGTTTTTTTTATTAAAGTATTTTACATTAATATATCTAGAGTGGCATAATAATGGCTACATTTCAAATGTGTGTATTTTACATTAACGAGTGCTTGTAATAATTATTATTATTTGTCACTTTGATTTTGTGTTTTGGTTGTGGAGGAATTAATGTGTTTTGGTTGAATCAGGTATAGAATGCCATACTAATCAAGTTAGTGCCACTAGAGATGAGCGTACTGTTGCCAATGGTATGTATGTACTCTTTTCTTAAATTTTAACATTTAGTGATTCTAAATATTTCATTAGTTTTTGTATATATTATTTGTAGTGGTGATAGGTGGTTGAGGGTGAGACAATTGAAAACCCGGATTGTCAATTGGTTGTTGTAACACAGCTTTTAGATTAAGCTACCAAAATATTTGTTTACTAGTTTGTGTGAATTTTAGGTAGAATTATTGATATTTGTTTACTAGTTTGTGTGAATTTTTTTATCAATGTTACGCTCTAGGAAAAAATCTAGATTATAAAATCAAGAAAGATTGGATTTTATTATAGTGAATTGTGATGAATTTAATGTGATATTGATTAAGGAGTAAGTCCAAATAGGCCATTTATAAAGAACATGTGAGAGGAGAAATTAGACATAGCCTAGTATGTTTCAAATATTCTATATACGTATCCATTTTGTTAACTGATAAATTTGATTTTTTAAATATGACATGATACAAATGGTTACGCAAAGGATGCACGTGTGCATTTAGGATACAGTTGGTTTGTTATCTAATTATTCATCAAAGTGGGTTTGAGAGTAATTGTTAAAATTTGTAAGACTTAACATAAATTTAAAAGGATTTAAAAGACAAAAAAAAAAACTTTACATTTAGCGACTCACCTATTGAAAGCAATTATTATGCACACATACAAGAAAGTATCACTCACTAAGGCCATTATCTAATGCAACCTAAATCAACACTAGGGTCACCACCAATTTTCTGTATATTATCTATATACAAAAAAGCATCATAAGACTCACATTGTTGTGCCCGTTGAACCTTGTGAATGTTGTGATACTCATCTGGAAATTTCCACCTGGTCAAACAAAATCAACATAATTAATCAGCTTCTCCTAGTAGGCCATGTTTTCTTGAGACCATTAACTCACCAGTACTTGGATGCTCTAAACTCAATTATTACCCTCATTATCAGTAAAAGCAATTAACTAGTAATTATTACTCCAATGGGTTGTTCCCATCAACACCTGAAATGTTCTTTACTAAGGGGATATGCACTATGAATACGTTCGCCAAGTTAATTTTTAGCAAGTTTGGTATGTTGATGATTTCTGCTTGAGCTGATCACTTTGGACGTTATTACCTCAGACTCCTTGAGCACTGCCATCTTATCCTCAAACTATGGTGCCTTAAATTAAGTCACCTAAATTTCGTCAGCCTCACCCTTTAACTATGCAATATTAGCATTGAGTTTCGGCATATTGAGCTTGAACCGTGAGAGCCTACACTAACGTGGTGAATTATATCTTCTCTAATGGCTTTGTTTGGTCGTATGAGCTAACCTTTCAACAAGTTCATCCTTTTTCAACTTAGGACTAGTTTGTGATATTCTTACCCATTAGTTTGAGTTCTAACCTCATCCTACAAATTTATTCTTCACACTACCAGTCTTGCCCCTGAGAGGCCTACTTTCTAGGATAACTTCTGACCCTATCTCGGTGATTTTTCATTAGGGTCCCGTTCTCTAAAAAGTTCACCATTTATCCAAATAAGATCACACATATATGGACGTATAATACTCAAAAGAAAGGAGGGCTGAGACGAATGATCTTCTGCCGAAGTTGTGGTCAACCTCAAATTAGTTAACTGTTTATCCTTGCAACAGTTTCTCCACCAACGTGTTTGTCCACCTTTTCTTGGACAAGCATAAAGCTCTGTGATGGAATTGATCATGTAAACACTGTAGTTCAATCTTTATCATCTTCACAGCTTCTTCAATATCGAAATTAATTTTCTTAATACTTTGTATTTGTTGAAATATCAACATATATTTAGCAAATGTGAATTTGAGGTATATTATGAGAAATTTGGAGTAAAACGTGAGTTGAATACACTTGGGTAACATGTGCATGAATATGGTCATGTAGTATTAGTTATGCCAATGTGTTTTGATGTTTGTCTGTTGATCTTAATTTCATTGGTAGTACCGTAGTCATGGATTATCACGGGAGTGTGGGTGTGTGCACATACAGTTATAGAGGGGCATCATATATTTGCTTAAGTGAAAGAAGAGAGTGAGTGTGGGTGTCGGTGCGAGCACATACAATTTGGGACCAAAGTTTTTAAGACGTCCTTTTTAGATCCTCGGAGTGATGGCAGGTGACCTCTTTATCCAGCATATCTGTTGGAATTTTTTGAGTTTAGTATTCATTATATTAAAATCTGGCAGACATGAATTCTATCTGTTGTATCAATTAAGTATTGTCTAGCTGCATGGTCTAACATTTGCAGTGCAATTTTATCCTGATGATGTATGAGTACTTCTGGGAGGGGGACCATCTGGACGGGGATGACCTTAGAGGGTCATTTCATCTTCAAGTCCGATTATGCTGACTATATGAGCGGAGTCCATATATGTGTTCCCATAACTGTGTCGTACATGAGTTTAGTGATTGTTCCATGGTTATACTCCCACTACGAAGCGGTCGAATGCTAGTTGTAGAATGAGAAGGCTGAGTTCTTTGTAGAGATCAATGGGATCTTCTGTGGGATTATTGTCGTCGAGAGGATTAAGGTCGATTTATATGGAACCGCATATAGTATTCAGTATCTCCATAAGTAAATATTCCTATACAATAGGTAGGATGCTCTGGTATATGTCGATGTTGGGATGCTTGATGCCCCCCTTGTCGTTGAAGAACTGGAGGGGTGGTCCTTTATACAAGAGGCTTGTTTATAAACTATCATTAGTGTAGCCCTATTTTTTCATAAGATAAGTCCAGTGTTTATGTTGCTTAAGTCAATCAATCTCTTCTATGGTAGCTCTGTATGTGATTCAAAACTTATAATCCGGATGTTTGGAACTTTAAAGGACATAGTTCCTTATTCGTAGAGTCTGAATCCTTTCCCCAGGAAGTAGTACCATTGCCTCATCATATCCCAGATTTAGGGGTTGAGTACATACTCATCTCCAGGCAATGGGGATGTGTTACGCTCGATTATTAAGAGATGGTCGAAGCAATCCTCAATTCCATGTTCTGGCAGGTGAGTGTTGTAGATATGTTCGGTGTCAGAGGTCAAAGATCTTGGATTAGGATCTGTATTGTTAGAGGCGGTGTTTCTCATGGTGGAGTTTAGCCAAGGATTAAAACCTATCAATCGAGATAGGTCGATACTTCCCCTAGAGTATGTTCGTATCATCTGGATGGTAGCTTGGGGACAAACATAAAGTTTGTCTTCTTCGGGAGGGTTCGAGTGGGGATTCCTCATTTCTTGTTGTATTAAGTATGGAACATTACTTGGGTGTCCATGAGTAGTTGGTTTTACCAAAGTCGATTCCATCTTTGTCTAGAGAAGCTCGGTTAAGTGACGTATTTTTCTAGACCGGGGTTGGATCTTAATTGCTCTTCCCACGTGGTATCCCTATGAGTGGCATGTGATCTAACTCTTTTTTCCTCTTCATATAACAACTGGTGTGATCCTAGTACTTCTAGGTAATGTGATCAGTTGCCCTGAAATTTTTATGATGTTCGCTCATCAGTACCAAATGGCTAGGGTATCTATTCACTCATATAAAGGGTTTACCATCTGGTGACTTGTGGATGTGACTCTACCATTATTCTCTGAATAATAGACTGAGAATGAGCTTTAGATATTTGGTGAGTGAGTGTTTGTTTCTTTCATCAGAGTCCATGAGGGAAAATCGATGTTTCTCAAAAGTAATTCACCCCCCATTCAGTAAATTGGACTGGCATAATAACGGTGATATGTTCGATTTCTTAGAGGGATTCATTGTACCTTTCCTTCCATTCGATTGAGTGGTCAATTTCCTTTAAAGAAGGAGAAAAGTGTCTGCGCTGCAGTGGTTAATTTATAGGAAATGTATGGTCATGCCAAAGAAGGTCATATGGTCAATGGTGGGCTTACTTTTAGCTATGATGTTTAGGGTAAGTGATGGTCTTCCTAAAAGGGTGGCTATTTAGGAAGGGTGGCTATTTTTCCCGAGTGCTTGTAAAACTCTACTCTTATAATTCGTTCGCCAAAGAAGGATTTTTGGTCAATTAGCCTAGTGACGAGTGTTTATATAATATTGGAGTGTAAGTGCTTTCATAAGCGTAATAGAGATGTAACTTTAGTAACAACTGGGGTAATGAAGAATACAATAAAAAAAGGTGGTGGTGCTTAAGTTGGAGTTTGAGAAAGGCTTTTTAGTGGTTCAATTGGAACTTCCTTAAAATATATTCCGCACAGGTGGTCTACGGAGCATGACTGTATATAGATATTGTATGAAATAGATACTAATAGATAGATATACACGGTCAAATTGGAGATATACACAGTCATATTGTAATTCTGCATACCATGAGAACATTTAATTGGTTTCTTTCGACCATTTTTTTGCATAATTATAATCCTATTTGCTGTGCAGATTGTGAAAATAATCTCCATGTTTCAATATGGTTGTTGCAGAACCTCCCTTGTCAAGAAGTTGAAAGGCATAACAAGCCAGAAGTTGAATTGAAGTATGTTACCTAATTATGGTCGGATTTTAGTTTAAGCTACAATCAAAATGTTTGGCTCTTTGTGGAGACTGGTCCAAATTTTCCTTGATAATTTGAGTCATAAGTTGTTTCTCTTTCGTGATTTCTTCCACAATAGCTATGGTTGTTGGCGTAGCCCATTGTGATGGAACATAACCATATAATGCATGGAATAGAGAGCACTTATGTCTAGAATAATGAGTGGTGTTGTACCCCCGCTCAACTAAGTTGAGTTACTTGCTCCTTTTGGTTAGCCTGCAACTACACATACATATAAATAATTTTCTTGGGAATGCAATGTAACTTGTACACCTAATCCAGAAACTGTATTACAATTTTAGTAGCTTTGAATAGGTGTCTGCAGGCTGTGTAATGGGCCTATATTGTCAGTCTTACCACTGCTACTAAAATGACATTCTTTCATTCACTTGCGAGCAAACCTTCCACAAAATCTATAGCTATTTTCTCCCAAGTTTCATTAGGAACTGGTAAGACTAAGAGTATGTTCCTACTTATGTTACTGGCACACATCACACTCCATTATAAATGATTTCATGTAACACCCGACTTTATTGAATTAATAAAGTCACATTATATTTTCAGACTTCAAAAATCATTTGGCTCTTGGATTAATGAAGGAATGAATGGGATTAATTTATTTAAGTTTTATTTAATTTCCATAAGGTTGCAAGATGAAGGCAAATAAGGAAATTCAAAAAGATTTGGAACTTGTAGTTTCGAATCGATTCAGATTTAGGGTCGAATTGATTCGATCTGAAGCAGCTCCGAATCGATTCGAACTGCACCAGCAGTCCTAGTTTATTTTATACTTTTATCTGTCGAGATATGCAAGTTTAGGGTGTTATTATGACGACTCCCCACCTTGTTAGACCATGTTTTCTTCAACCTTTCATCACTCTAGGCATCGAGGGACTCCACTAGAGGGTAGAGATCAATTAAGGTTGTTTTTAGGGTCTTTAAGAGGGAGGTAAAGAGGGTTATCTACCCCATATTTCCCATTTATGCACACCCAAAAATATGCTATAAAACCAATCCGGAATTACACTTCTCTCCACCATTTTTACTCAACTAAAAGCTCTATTCTCTCCTCCTTACTTCATATAAACTATAACCCATAACTGTTGCATATATATATATAGAGAGAGAGAGAGTTTTTTTACGTTACATGTTGAGGGCATATTCCTTACAATAGAAAGTATGTTTTCATTACACATAAAACTTCATGAACACAATTTTGACTCGTCGCTTTTCCAATATATTGGTTTTTCTGCATCCGCATGACTTTTCAACTTCACATATCTCTCTAATGGTTGATCTGATGAGATTGTGAATAAACAAATTTTCTTGATCACCCTGTGCGACATCAATTTCTACCACTTTCTTAACAGTTGCATACTTATTTTATTTAACAATTCCGTGTCTGATATACAATTATGCCTCAAATATTAACTTCTGCCTCATATTTGGTATGTTTCTAGTATAGAAGTTGTTTTATATTAAAAATTATTTGGTATGTTTCTTGTATAGAAGTTGCTTTATATTAACTTCTTCCTCAAAACCTTGTAATTCTATGTCTGATAAAAAAATTTGCCTCTTTATATTAACTTCTGCCTCTTTATATTAAACCTTGTAACCAGGGGTTATGCTCATTGATTTTTATAGAAGTTTCCCCTATTAGCCTTACTCCCATCGACATGAGAATATTACGAGTTCTTAACTGAGTTGGTGGCGGAGGACATCAGCAGCCTTTGACTCCACCTAGTCAAACTCAAGCAAGCTCTCAAATGAGGTATGTAATCTGTTAACTACAAATTTATTTATCAGTCTCACGTTTCATCCACTTCCTTGCTATTAAGTTTTCCTTCTTCTGAGAGGTGATTAATTTATTTTATTGTTGATTCTTTGAATTTATATAGGTAAAAAAGTGACTTGGCAATCGGGTATCAGATTCTCAACCAAAGTTTGTTTGGTTCTATATTCAATCTGGATATGAATTGGCTACAAAACTTGGTTCAGTTGGTTGATTTTGAAGGTTTGTTGTGTAATGAATTTTGTTAACGGTTTTTTCTATTAGAACTCATTATGGGTTTAACTTCACACTCATGTTACTTTACTTATAGGAATGTCATGGGATCTTGTAAGATTTTTATATAAACACTTATGAAAATTTATAGATGACATTTAATTTCATTTCTTTTTTATTGATTTTTTTGGATGCATTGTTTATGACTTAAGCGTTACTGAGTTAGAGTACTTATGAAAACTCACTGTGCGTTACTGAGGTACACTTCTCCCTATTATGAATATCTATATTGTAATCATTTTAGGAGACGATTACGAGTTGTAACTAGTTCATGAATATTTTTTTCTCTTTCGTGCAGGGGATGATGTGGCAAGCACCAATTTCATGACTCGACATCATTAGGCGACATCTCAAACCTACTGTGGTAAGCACCAATTTTAAACAATGTGAGTACCAAAACACACTTACATATCTTATATATCTTATATATGACTTCACTTATGTATGCCAATATAATGCGTCAATATCTTTGGAAAATTGCAGATGATCGATTGTTACACACATACCTATATCATATATGACAAGAAGGGCGTGGTTATAGAAAGACGATGAAGATCGAGAGGCTCAACATCAACAAGACGCTGAAGATATGCTCAACATTGACACGAGCTCAAAGAATTATAGATTCGCCACCAACAAACGCTACTAGAGATAAAATCTGACATGAACTTGCTCAACATGGATACTCTGAGTACACGAGGGAGGATGTCACTACATCAATACCCCCAGGGATGATATAACTAGACTTCACGAAGCGTATCCACTGTGTGGTGACTCCTGGTCTAGATTTAGAATGATTTGTTACATGTTCATGACATTTCATGTCATCGAAGTATTGTGTCGTTATTTTTTTTAGTTTATTTTTTATTATATGTTGATTTTGTACTTGGCGCCCACGAAGGGGCTGTTTGATGTTAAATTATGTTTAAACAAGTTTTACGTGTACTGGATATTTGGAATATGAGAAATATAAATGAAATGTTGTCAAAAATTTTAGACTTGTTATCATGATATTTATTTTACTATCATTATTTCATCATTTTTGTGAAAATATAAAGATATCTGTAATAGCTCTTACCACATTTAACAAATTCAATTTTGTAACTGCTAATAGCAGTCACAAATTTGTCACTACTATCAATTTTGTAACTACTAACAGTAGTCACAAATATAAGATTCGTAACTGTTGTCAGCAGTCACAAATATAACATTCGTAACTGTTGTGAGCAGTTATGAATCTAATATTCGTGACTCCTATCTGCAGTTACGAATATAATATTTGTGACTGCTATTAGCAGTTACAAATTGGGGTCACCAATCATAACCCCGTAGGGGTTATAAAAATTTGTGACTAATGTTAGGAGTTATAATTTTTCTTTTGTCACCCCCTAAATTATGACGGTAAATAGCAGTTATAAAGGTCATTTGTGACTGCTAAGAGCACTCACAAATCTCCCATTTTGTTGTAGTGTAGATGTAACTCGAAAGTTCCCTTAATAATCACTTGGATCGTCTACAACAAACCATAGGCTAGAAGAGTCAAAAATTCGGTGGTGATGAGCGGTTAATAGAGAGGCCAAAGAGATCTCCTTATTGGATAAATTAGCCATTTCCTACTGATAACGATATGTCTCCTGCTGAAGCTCATCAACCTTTACCTCAGCCTTAGCCAAAGACCCCTTGGCAATAATAACTTATTCGTCAGCTTTGGCAAGTTCAGAATTCAAAGTGTCCATTTTCTCGGTTATGGCACTCTACGAACAGGTAGTGGCCTATATTTTTGTAAAGTAGGAGGGCAAGTGGTCTTCATTGAAGGACTTGAGCAGTTAAATCATCCATTTAAGAGAAAAACCCTCGCCTATAAGGATATTGATTTGACCCATCATTTCTTTAACCTTCTTAGGACTTAAATATGGCAGAGGGGCATACATCACATCAGATAATACAGTGGCAAATACAAATAATTTGTAAGCCATCATAACAGAAATGGATTGAATACAAAGAGTTATAAAAGTGTATGGATGACGTTCTACCAGTCAGTCGATCAGGTCTCTATAAGGTGGAGTCATTATATAGGAAAAGTACTTTAAAGAATGCCTCATAGCCTCAACAAGAGCCAATTCTGGAGGATGGACACTGAAGGCACTGTCACTAGAATAGGGAAATATAGAGTTTGAATCCCTATCATCATCTTGCAAAACTGGAGTTATGTCTCGTTACCCTGATTCCACATTTTGGGTTGTCTGGGAATAGTGTTGGGCTCAGTAAAATTCCCAACAAATTTTGTAGGAACATTCTGAGGAGGTACTTGCTTAGTACGGGCAACAGCATCCCGCAAAGTCATTTGCTAGTTAACTTCCTCCTGGGAGAACGAGGAATGAGTCAACGGGAAGAAAATAGAATATGGGCACAACAGATGTTCAAAAGTCCCAGTTTTACTTAAAGCACCTTTATAGTAGCTTGACTAAGTAAGTTTGGGCATTCCTAAGTCGTAGTTTACTTAAAGCACCTTTATGGTTCCTCGACTAGGTAAACTGTTTTCTCTTCAAAAGTCCCAATTTTACTTAAAGAGTCTTTATTATTGCTTGAACTAAGTAAGATTGGGCATTCCTAAGTTGTAGTTTACTTAAAGAACCTTTATGGTTTCTCGACTAGGTAAACTGTTGTCGATTTAAAAGTCCCAGTTTTACTTAAAGCAACTTTATAGTTGCTCGACTAAGTAAGATTAGGCATATCTAAGCCACAATTTACTTAAAGCACCTTTATGGTTGCTCGACTAGGTAAACTATTGTCGCTTCAAAAGTCCCAATTTTACTTAAATCACCTTTATGGTTGCTCGACTAGGTAGACTGTTGTCGCTTCAAAAGTCCCAGTTTTACTTACACCTTTATGATATCTCTACTAATTAAGATTGGAAAATACTAAGCCACAATTTATTTAAAGAACCTTTATGGTTGCTCGACTAGGTAAACTATTGTCGCTTCAAAAGTCTAACTATTACTTAAAGGACCTTTATGGTTGCTCGACTAAGTAAGGTTGGGCATCTTTAAGCCTCAGTTTACATATAGCACCCTTAGGATTTCTCTACTAGGTGAACAAGATGCTTCTTACAAAAGTCCATATTTTACTCACAAGAATAAATGATAGTTTGACCAAAGAAATTGAGAGTAGTAATACATCCTTAATAACCAATGGATCACAGGCAACCCTACAATCCCCAGTAGGAACAATAATTGTCTTCTCTAAGGGTTTGGTTTTTGCTCCAACTTACCCTTCCTCGGGAGTGGCTGTTTTACCTTCCAGTATTGAAGGACTAAATAACCCCACTAGAAACTTATCAGTGATAGTAGCTTTGGGAGGAATAGTCACAAAATCCTGACAAGACATCACAAAATGTAAGTGTAATGTGCACATAAATGAGATATACAAACTGCAAGAATTTAGTACACCCTTACCACAGTTGTAGGACCGACAACTATTGTAAATGCAATTTCTACCATCTCTTTGGCCTCATAAACAACTACAAAAGAGGGACTTCATTCTAAGATAAGGGGCATATGTTCTTGATGTTGAGGGGAGGACGAATGAGGGTTAACACTAAGATTATGTTAAGATGAATGGCCTTTAACACTTGGTGCTGCCTTGGACTTTTCATGCTATGGGTCATCACTATAATCATCAAGGATTGTATAATCCATGGGAATAAAGACAGGATTATAAGTAGAATACATTCGACAAAGACTTTGAGATGGTTGAACCAAAGGAAATTTCTCTTCTTCATCTTCCTCTTACCCTTACTCTACCTTTTCACCATTTTTAGGAAGAAACTCATCCTCAATATCGTCAAGTGGAACTTGGACCTTGGGTTTAGATCGCTTCCTCTTATGACCAATAATAAGGGTAGAATAAGTGAAAGATATACCTCATTCAACTATATGCTTGGACAAAATAGACCGCGTGTCAACAGATCCTTGATTGAACTTTCTCAACAAGTTATTAAGAAACTCTGTGCATTAATCGACCAACTGGGTGCCTAGAGAAGAGTGAGATTGAGATGATTAAAAGGGATAGAAGGGGTAAACTTTATATTCTTACTGGGGGATCTTTTCTTGGCCTTCGCCATAGAAACACTCGAAACATCAATGGGAGTTTCTTCTTTAATAGCACATCGAGAGGTAGCAGGAGGATCCACATCCTCCTCAACTTGATGAGAACTAGAGGCCCCCTTCTTCATATTCAAAATTGCTTCACTTAGAGGTGCCAAAGGTGGAAGTTTTTGGAGGTGCTGGAATTGGATTTGCTTTGGGGAAATTGGGCTTGATTGATAGTACTATTTCGCAATCCTAACTCGGAGGGGGGGAAATGTTCAACGATAGTGTTTATCAGTTATCGTTCAATAACCTTAACAAAAATGACTAAGGGTGTTGGGCAAGAATACATTAAGGTATTCAGTGGACATACTACCTCGTTTACAATGGGAGGGGATAACAATTTGGCCTTATAATTGGGAAGAGAGAGTGTCTACGGTCTTGGTTTGGAAATAACTGCCTGCCTTCAAGAAGTTTGAAAGTCTTTTGGTAATATTATAATTGAGAAGGGGCAGCCCTTGGTCAAAGGAAAATTTCATGGCTACCAAATAGGGTTGGTAGGTTGTGTAGTAGTTCGACCATTTTGTACATGAGGGAAAGTATGAGGGAGTAATAACTAATAGAACATTAGAGGCAGGGAAATTGAGAGCAATCGATTGATCAACCGTTTGGACTAGTTGAGCAACATTCTCAAAAAGGGCATTAGTAAAGAATTAATTTGTGACAGACTAAGTACGAAACTTAAAGCATTTAACATTGTGAATAAAAGGATGGAAAGACTTCCTAGATTTCTTGTGGTTCCAAGAGAGGATTATGGGGACCTTAACTTCATAAACGATAGGGAGTAAGTCTTTTTGGGCATATTTAGGAAACCGGGCATAGATGAACACTGTCAGAAGTATCTGGTTAGCATGATTGGACACATCAAAATGTCTAAGAGACCAGGCAGAATATGTTTGAACCCTATCAAGCCAGGTGTAAAATGAACCAATGGTTATAGTAGCTAAGGGTACTTTCACCCCAGAATTAAGGCAAATACCTAGATTTATGAGATTCCTCCTCGGGAAATCGTGGGGTTTCACGGGAAAATAGGACCTTAAGAGGATGATCCAAATATACCTAACAAATTCAATCCTACTCCCATATCCTTCTCCAGTGGGAGGCATTTCCATAAAATTTTTGCCTTTTGGGTTTTATTAGCCTGCTCACGAGCAAGAGCACTTTCTCTGTCCTCCAGATAGAAGAAATACCTAATAATCTCTGAATAAGTTCACCTAATATAGGTCTTAATACACCTCTTTATCACATCCTTCAACTCCTTATACTTATTCATTTTTCTTTCGTAATGTCTTCCTTAAATAAGGTATTAGTTCTAGAAGCTTCCAAACCAATAAACTCGTACACAATTTCCAAGTTAATGGTGAACTCACCCCATGCAAGTAATGAAGGTGTGGATCCTATGATTCTAGCAAGAAACTAGGGTTCTTAATGTGTTGTTATTTTAGGCCAAAGTTACATTGCCAAACCATTTAGTACAAGATAAACCAACTGTTAAAAATTCCACAGTGTACTTACCATGGATATAATCGGTCCAAGCACCTAGTCCTTCACAAAATCCTCCAATTGATTAAAACTCAATATTTGAGTAGGGATAGTTCCCCCTCTCAATTTCGAAATGAGTAACAGTGGAACCAGGAATATAGGCTTAATTATCTATTACATCGTCTTCACCAGCCAATAAGTTTAAAGCCTCCTCTTTAGAAATAAGGGTGATAGTAAAATCTCGGCAGACTCCAAAAAACTTGTCTATAGTGCCAAAATAGGGGACGAGATGGTATTTTCCCTTTGTAAATGACGGTCAGCAATATCGGAGGAAGTTTCTCCGAGAGCGATACCTGCGAGTGAGGGATTTATTTTCACAACTAGTGCCATGAGAGAAAGTAGAAAATTAAAGAGAAGAAAGTTTGGGAATTAGAGAATATCGTTTTCTCTCATAAGTTAAGGAAACACTTCACTCAAAAACCCCAAAGGTAAAAAGGTTTCGGTATCAGAGGAAATCCTTTTATAGGGGATGTATTGTTTAAAAAAAAGACATGATTGATACGAAAAGACGCACATAGAAAGTATAATCACCACAAAGAAATTTTCATCATCTTAAGTGGCTCACATTAATTACACACACGGGGTATCAACCAACGCATGTATGGCTAGGGAAAACGTTGCCAGATACATTTAAAATGAAGAGACGCGATAATGATTAACTTTTGGGGGAAATTCGAGAGACGTTTGGGGGTGAAAATTTATGCCTTTTCACACTTGGGAAAATATTATTAAACACCATTGTAATTCCCTAAGATAAAAGACTGAGAAACAGAAGTAGCTGGAGGTGTAATAGCACTCGAGAAGGAAAGTTTTCAAGCAACTTGAACACTGGCTAAAATTACCCACATTTAATTTTTTTATGTTGTATAAACTTACAAATCCGTGAGTTCTTTTTTTATACTAACAAATACAAGAGCAGATCAATTGACATAGGACGGGAAATCAATTTTTTCGAACAAATATTTCTTCAAATAAATAAATATTTCTAAAAAGGGGCCAATTTAGAGGGAGGTTCAGGCTTGAAGTTGATTAAAACAGTACTAACCCTTCATAAGAAAGATTAGGGATGGTTTCTCTCACAAAGCTGAAGTTTTTCGAACGATCGTGTAAAAAAGGTGGCTCGTGTGAAGGGAAGTTTCTCGAGCGATCATGAAAAGAAGGTTTCTCTCACAAACACAATATGTTCGAAGTACCTCCCACATATACCAAGACCAAGAGATAAAACTTGGAAAACACAAATCGTAATAGGATTATTGATGTACTTATATTTATCCTTCTTTGTATAGATGACAATTATTTGTAAATCTTGGAGGTTATTCGGTCTCTTCGAGGGACCATTGCTCGTAGTACATTACATGCACTATCGAACAACCTCATTTGGGTATCTCCCAGCGATTTGGTTTGAAGGATTGGGTGCAAGGAAATGTTGGAAGAGACCAACCCCGTTAGGGTGATTAGGCAAAGCCTTAGTTTATACACAACATGTCCTAGTAGTATCTCGAGATACCATCTTTCGAAACCCATTTGAGGGTCCCCGGTCTGAAACAGTTGCCTAAAAGATTAACCTTTAAAGTCTACCCACAGTATAAGTTATTCAAAGAAGTCATTGGTCGAACAACCTTCAATTCGATGAAGATGTGACAGCACACCCCTTGCAGGTTACCGTTTACCAACCCTGTGACATTACCATGTCTGACATTTAGGAACTCGATAAATTAGCACTCAAGTGAAGATATTCCTAGGATGGTAGGTCCATAATTGGCACATCATGTCTTATTTATTTCATTCACAACTTTAAAGAGTCTAAACAGTGTTCTCGTCAAAATACCATGTCTGGCTCATTTAATACAATATCTTTGGCTTTAAATGAACAAGATTATTAATATCAAGGGGGGTCAAATGCATTTATTATAAGCAAGTAACTCGAATGATATGTCTCCCATATAAAATACCTCTAAAGTTATACTGTTTGAGGCATCGCACTTTTCTAGCCTAGAATTGCTGCCAAAATACTCCCATAAAGAGAGAGTTTATCGTGAGAACATTTATTGAGATACTAAGCCCATTTAATCCATTCGTTTTTAAGGTTACTTACTTTCCTTAAGTGCTCTAAAGGTGCTTATTCCCGCTCCCTCCAACCAAGTCCACTAGGGGATCTTCGTCATTGATTGTTTTTCTATAGTAATTATGTTGAAAGAATATATTTAATACAGGAGTTTCTGTATATTGAATGTGCTTATTTGAGACTTGAATTTATTGTTATCATTTATTCTTCTAAGGCCATAATTACCATTTTAATAAGGGGTTACGTCTCCCTTGTATTAATATCACCTCAATAACTCACCTCTTACAGGCATAAATAACTCGTGTGCATCCATCGTAATACGTAGTACTGTTTGCGCCATCGGGAGATTCCCTATTTCATAATAGGACCTAGATTTGAAAATAGTCACTCTGGGGTTTGAAAACATACCAGGAGGGGACAAACGCCACCCCCCCCCCCCCAAAAAAAAAAAATAGCACCGCGAGTGGCACAAATACATCGTTTGTGTCTAACGTATCATATAAAAATCGTCTGCACAATCACGAAAATCCCAGTTTGATAATAGGACTCGGATATGTAATTGGCACAATTAGTCTTGAAAACATGTCACAAGGGGGCGGATGGAACTAAACCCCCAGAAAAAACATTGCAAGTCACTCGAACACCTCATGTGCATCCAATGTAACACATAAACTGGTCGCGCTGTCCCGGGACTCCAAGTTTGAGAATAGGACCCAAATTTGAAAATAGGCACACTTAGGCTTAAAAACGTACCGTGAAGGGATGGACAACTCTATCCCCCGATAAACGGCACTACAATTGGCAAGAACGACTCGTGCATGTCAAACGTGACATGTAGTGATCGGTTGCAGAGTCGCAGGACTCTCTGTTTGAGAATAGGATCCGGATTTAAAAATAGGCCCGCATCGACTTGAAAAAGTTCTGTGAGGGGGTAGATGAACCTAATTGCACAAACGTCATTGCGAGTGGCATAAACCCCTCGTGCACATCTGATGTAACATGTAGCAACCGAAAACGCAACTGTGAGACCCCAGATTTGAGAATAGGAACTGTATTTGAAAATAGTCACACTTTTACATGAAAACGTTCCAGAGGGGATGGAGGCCACAAATGGTACCACGAGTGGAATGAACCCCTCGTGCGCATTCATCCTAACTCGTATTAACCAACCATGTAGTAGCGGAACACCCAATTTAATAATAGGACTCGGATTTGAAGGTACACACACTTAGGCTTGAATATGTTCTGTAAGGGACGGACGCCACCAACACCCAAAAAAGGCACTTCAAGTGGCATGAACACCTTGTGCGTATCCAATGTAACACATAGCAAACATTTGCACAGTCGTTGGACTCCTTGTTTGAGAATAGGGCTCGAATTTGAAAATAGGCACACTTAGGCTTAAAAAGGTGCCTAGAGGGGGAAAACTCCACCCCCAAACGGAACTACGAGTTTTGCAAACATTTTTTGTGCATCCAAAGTAACATGTAGCAACCGATGCGCAGTCACAGGACTCCCGATTTGAGAATAGGACTAGGATTTCAAAATATGCACATTTCGGCTTGAAAACATGCCGTGAGGAGGAGGACGACTCCAAATACGCCAAATGTCACCGCGAGTGGCAAGAATACCTCGTGTGCATCCAACATAACACTTAGCAACCATCCACACAGTCATGAGAGTCCCGTTTTAAGAATAGGACTCAATTTGAAATTAGGCATGCTCAGGCTAAAATATGTTCCACTAGGGGCAGATGCCACAACCACCCAAAAAAACGGCACCACAAGTGGTATGAACACCTCATGCGTGTCCAACATAACACGTAGTGATCGACTGCGCAGTCGCGACACTCCTAATTTGAGAATAGGAATCAAAATTAAAAATAGGCACACTTATGCTTTAAAACGTGCCACGAGGGGGTGGACTCCACACTCCTAAATGGCACTGCAAGTGCCACGAGCACCTCGTATGGATTCAAAGTAACACATAACAACCGTTCGTGCATTTATGGTAATCCTAGTTTGAAAATACAATATGAATTTGTAAATACGCACACTTGGTTTTGAAAACATGTCGCAAGGTGGCGGATGCCACCAACCCCCCAAATAGCACCGCTAGTGATATGAACACCATGTGCGCATATAATGTAACGTGTAGAAATCTTTCGCGTAGTCGCAGAACCCTCGATTTGAGAAGAAGACATGGAATAGAAAATATGCACACTTATCCTTGAAAATGTTCCCCGAGGGGGCGGATAAGACAAACTCCCCTCCCACCCACTAAACAGCACCACAAGTGGCATGAACACCTCGTGCGCATCCAGGTAATATTTATAATCTGGTCGCACAATCACGGGACTCCCGTTTCAGAATAGAACCCGAATTTAAAAACAAACACACTTAGTCTGGAAAACATGTCGCGAGGGGCGGAGGACTCCAAATACCCCGAAACTGCACCGCAAGTGGCACGAACACCTCGTGTTCATACAACATAATACGTACTAATGGGTCTCACCATCTCGGGACTCTCAGTTTGAGAATAGGATCCAGATTTGAAAATTGGCACACTTAGGCTTGAAAACATTCCACGAGGAGGAGGATGACACCCCCACCCCAACACATAGAGAAACGACATTACAAGTGGCACAAACACCTCGTACGCATCCAATGTAACATATAGCGACCGATCGTATAGTATCCAGACTATCGGTTTGAGAAGGGGACCCCGATTTAAAAATAGCCACACCTAGTCTTGAAAGCGTGCAACGAGGAAGAAGAAGCCACTCCCCCCCCCCCCAAACAGTACCACGAGCGGCCTGAACACCTCGTTTACGTCCATCTTAACATGTAGCAACAGGTTGCGCAATCATAGGACTTCATATTGAAGTATAGGACCCATATTTGAGAATAGGCACACATAGGCTAGAAAACATACCGTTAGAGGGAGAATTCCACGAACCCCCAAACAGTACCGTGAGTGGCACATACACCTCGTGCATGTTCAACTAATATGTAGAAGTTTGCCATGCAGTCGCGGGACTCCTGATTTGAGAATAGGACCCGAATTTGAAAATAGGCAAACTTAGGCTTGAAAAAGTGCCGCGAGGGAGAGGATGAAACTAAATACCCCCAAACAGCATGCGAGTGACACAAACACCTCGTGTGCATCCAACGTAACTCATAGTAATCAGTCGCACCATCGTAAAACTCCGAGTTTCAAAATATGATCCCAATTGGAAATAGTCACGCTTAGGCATGAAAATATGTCGTGAAGATGCGTATACCCCCCCCCCCCCGCCTCCCAAATGACACTGCGAGTGGCATGAACACCTTGTGCGCATCCAGTGTAATACATATCAATCGGCTACGTAGTATCCAGACTCCCAATTTTAGAAGGGGACCCGGATTTGAAAATAGGAACACTTAGGCTCGAAAATGTGCCATAAAGTAGAGGACCCCCCCCCCCCCCAAAATGGCATAGCGAGTGGCATGAATATCTCGTGCGGGTCCAACCTTACATATAGCAACAGGCCACACAATCATGGGACTTTATGTTTAAGAATATGGCCCAAAATTTAAAATAGACACACTTAGGCAGAAAAACATGTCGCGAGGTGGCACGAATGCCTCGTGCACATCCAATGTAACCTATAACAGTCACTCGTATAGTCACATGACTCTCGAATTGGTAATAGAATCCAAATTTGAAAATAGGCACACGTGAACTTGAAATCATGTCGTAAGGTGGCAGACGCCACCAACCCCCCAACCAAAAAAAATAGCACCGTGAATGGCACGAACACCACGTGCGCGTCCAACATTACACACAATAATCGATTGCGCCGTCACGGGACTCCCGGATAGAGGATAAACCCCATATTTGAAAATAGACACACTTAAGATTGAAAAGGCATCGCAAGGGGGAGGAAGCCACAAAACCTGCCTCCCCCCCACACCCACCCCAAATATCACCGCCAGTGGCACGAACACCTCATGCACATCCAAAGTTACATGTAGTAACGGTCCACACCATCACAGGAATCCCAATTTTAGAATAAGGCCCTGATTTGAAAATAGGCACACTTAGGCTTGAAAACGTGCCATGAGGGGATGGACGCCACTAACCCCCCCCCCCCCCCAAAAAAAAAAAATGGCACCGCGATTTCCACAAAAACCTTGTCTCATCCAGCGTAACACTTAGGAACCAACCATGCAGTAGAAGGACTCCTAGTTTGAGAATAGTACTCAGATTTGAAAGTATATGCACCTAGGCATGAAAACTTCCTATGAGTGGCGGATGCCAGCAACCCCACCTAATCCCCCTAAAAATGTCACTCTGAGTAGCATGAACACCTCGTTCGCGTCCAACGTAACACGTAGCAACCGACTGCGCAGTCGCAGGACTCCGTATTTGAGAATAGGACCCGAATTTAAAAATAGGCACAATTAGACTTGAAAAGGTGATGCAAGGGGAGAACTCCACCCCATCCAAACGACACTACGAGTGTCACGAACATCTCGTGTGCATCTAATGTAACACGTAGCAATCGGCCATGCAGTCACGGGACTCCCAGATTGAGAATAGGACCCGAATTTGTAAATTGTAACACTTTGGCTTTAAAACGTGCCGCGAGGGGGTTGCCACCACGATCCCCCCAAACAGTACAATGAGTAATATGAACACCTCATGGGCGTCCAACGTAACATGTAGCAAATGATCACGCAGTCGCAGGACTCCCGAGTTGAAAATAAGTCTCGAATTTTAAAATAGGCACGCTTAAGCTTGAAAAAATGCCACGAGGGGGCAGATGACACCCTCCCCTCAAACAGCACCGCGAGTGGCACAAGAACCTTGAAAGAATCCAAGGTAACATGTAGAAATTGTTCATATAGTCATGAAAATCTTGGTTTGAGAATAGGAATCGAAATTGAAAATAGGCAGACTTAAGCTTTAAAACGTGTTGCGAGGAGGAGGACGGCACCAACTACCCCCACACGGCACCGTGAGTGGAACGAACACCTTATGCGCATCCAATGTTACACGTAGTAACCGATCGGACCATCGTGGGTTTCCTGATTTCAAAATAGAATCCAGATTTGAAAATAGACACACTTACGCTTGAAAACATGCCACGAGGCGCCGAATGCCACCAGCCCCCCAACAAATAACACTTCGAGTGGCACGAACACCTCGTGCATATCTGATGGAACACATCGCAAACGATCACGTAGTAGTGGGACTCCCGATTTCATAATGGGATATGTGTTTGATAATAGGCACACTTAGGCTTAAAAAATGGCACGAGGGATAGGACGCCACCCACTAAATGACCTCACGAGTAGCATGAGCACCTTATACGCTTTGAATGTGACACGTAACAGGTCATGGAATCCCAGGACTTCATGTTTAAGAATAAGACCAGGATTTGAAAATAGGCTGAAAAACATGCTGCGAAAGGGCAGACACCACCAACCCCTCCCAAACAGCACCGTGATTGGCACGGACACTTCATGCACATCTAATGTAACATGATGTAGTCGTCCGCGCAGTCGTGGGACTCCTATTTTAGGAATAGGATCCGTATTTGAAAATAATCACACACTAAGGCTTGAAAACATGCCGCGAGGAGGCGGATGCCACCCCCCCCCCCCCCCAAACAAAAAAAAGATACCGCGATTGGCACAAACAGCTCGTGGACATCCAATGTAAAGAATAGCAATCGTTCGCGTAATATCCAAACTCCATATTTGACTAGAGGACCTGGATTTGAAAATAGGCACACTTATGCTTGAAAATGTGCCATGAGAGAGAGGACACCACCCCTCCAAACAGTACTGCGAGTGGCACGAACACCTCATGTGCGTCCAATGAAACATGTAGCAATAGAATGCACAATTACGAGAATTCATGTTTAAGAATAGGGGCCACATTTGAAAATAGGCACACTTATTCTGGAAAACATATCGTGAGAGCGCGAACACGAGCAAACCCCCAAACAGCACCACGAATGACACGAACACCTTGTGCGCATCCAACGTAAAATATAGCAATCAGTCGCGCAGTCCCGGGACTCCTGATTTATTAATAGGATCGAAAATTAAAACTAGGCACACTTAGTCTTGAAAACATGCCACTAGGGGGTGGACGACACTAAATACCCCCAAACAGATCCAACGTAACATGTAGTGACCGGCTGCACCATCGTTGGACACCCGGTTTCAAAATGGGATCCGGATTTAAAAGTAGCCACACTTGGTCTTGAAAACATGTCATGAGGAGGCGGATGCCACCACCCCCACCCCTACAAATGACACTGCGAGTGGCACGAACTCTTCGTGCGCATCCAATGTAACGCATAACAACCAGTCCCGTAGTAGCCAGACTCTCGGTTTGAGAAGGGGACCTAAATTTTAAAATAGGCACACTTAGGCTTGGAAATGTTTCGGGAGAGAGAGGATGCCAACCCTTCCCCAAATGGTACCTTGAGTGGCACTAACACCTTATACGCATCCAACGTAACATGTAACAACATTCAATGAAATCATGGGACTTTATGTTTAGGAATAGAACTGAGATTTGAAAATAGGCACACTTAGGGTGGAAAACATGCCTCGAGAGGGCGGATGCCACCAACCCCTCGAATAGCACTGCGGGTGTCATGAACACCTCTTGTGCATCCAATGTACATCATAACAACCGATCACGAAATTGCGATATTCATTGTTTGAGAATAGGACTCGTATTTGAAAATAGGCACACATAGATTTGAAAACGTCTTGCGAGGGTTAGATGCCCCATGCACCTAAACGGCACCATGAGTGGCATAAACACCTCATGCATGCTCAATAACATGTAGCAACTAGAAGTGCAGCCGTGGGACTCACGATTTGTGAAAAGGACCCAGATTTGAAAATGGTCACACTTAGGCTAGATTAAATGCTATGAGGGGATAGATGCCACTAAACCCCCTCCAAACGGAACCACGAGTTCCACGAATACCTCATGTGTATCTAGTGTAACATGTAGCAACCAACCACATAGTAGTGGGACTCTCGGTTTGAAAAAAGGACTCAGATTTGAAAGTATGCACACTTGAGCTTCAAACGTTCTGCGAGGGGGTGGACGCCAAAAACACCACCAACCCTCAAAAAATGGCACCGTGAGTGGCACGAACAACTCGTGCATGTCCAATGTAACACATAGCAATTGGCCGCATAGTTGCGGGACTCCCTACTTGACAATAGGACTCGGATTAAAAAATAAGCAAACTTAGGCCTGAAAAGGTCCCGCGAGGGGGATGACTACATCCACCTAACGGGACTACAAGTGTCACGAACATCTCGTGTGCATCAAATGTAACAATTAGAAACCAATCGTGACATCGTGAGACTCCCGGTTTGAGAAAATGACCCAGATTTGAAATCAGTCACACTTTGGCTGGAAAACGTGTTGCGAGGGTGTGGACGCCACCATCCCCATCCCCCCAAGAAGTACGATGAGTACCATGAACACATCGTGGGCATCCAATGTAACATGTAGAAATCGTTCGCGCAGTCGCAATACTCCCAAATTGAAAATAAGTCTCGGATTTGAACACAGGCATGTTGGCTTAAAAATAAGCCACAATGGGGAGGACGCCACCCTTATCCCAAAAAGCACCGCGAGTGCCACTAACACATCTTGTGCATCCAACGTAAAATGTATAAATCGATCATGTAGTCATAGGACTCCAAATTTTATAATAGGAACACTTATGATTGAAAACGTGCCACAAGGGGGTAGACGACATGAGCTACCCCCAAACGGTACTGCGAGTGGAATGAACACCTCATGTGCATCCAACGTAACATGTAGTAACCGATCTCACCATTGCGGAACTCCCGATTTTATAATATAATCCAAATTTGAAAATGGGCAAACTTAGGTTTGAAAACATGCCACGAGGGGGTGAATTCCACAAACCTCCAAAAAAATGACATGTCGAGTGGCACGAACATCTCGTGCGCGTCTAATGTAACACATAGTAAATTGTCGTCTAGTAGTAGGACTCCTAATTACATAATGGGATCCAAATCTGAAAATAGGCACACTTATGCTTAAAATGTGTCACAAGGGACATGACGCCGCCCCCCAAATGACCCCGCGAGTGGCATGAACACCTCGTACACTTTAAATGTAACAAGTAATAGTTCGCGCAATCATGGGACTTCATGTACTAGAATAGGACATGGATTTGAAAATAGGCACACTTAGGCTTGAAAACGTACTGCGAGGGGGTGAGCGCCACCAACCCCCTCCTAAATAGCACCGTGACTGGCATGAACACCTCATGCGCATCCAACATAACATTCTGCAACTGGTCGCATTGTCGCGGGACTCCTAGCTTGAGAATAGGAGTTGGATTTAAAAATAGGCACACTTAGGCTTGAAAATGTGTCGTGAGTGGGAGGAGTCCACCAACTGTCCAAATATTACCACGAGTGAACAAACACCTTGTGCGCATTCGACGTAATAGACAACAATCGATCGCGTAGTCGTGGGACTCTCAGTTTGAGAATGTGACCCAAACATGAAAATAAGAACTCTATTGATTGAAAACATACCATGAGGGATGGATGCCCTCCAAATGGAACAACGATTAGCATTAATGTCTCATGCACGTCCAGCGTAACATGTAGTAATGGCTGGCGGTGTCACGGGACTCTCGGTTTAAGAATAGTACCCAAATTTCAAAATAGGCACACTTATTCTTGAAAATGTGTCGCGAGGGGGCAAACTCCACTGCCTTAAACGGCACCGCGAGTGGCACGAACACCTTGTGCATTACCAATGTAACACGTAGCAATCATCAGTGCAGTTGCGGGACACTAGGTTTGAGAACATGATCCAAATTTAAAAATAGGCACACTTAGCCTTGAAATGTGCCTCGAGGGGACGGACACCACGAACCGCCCTCCTACCCCCATTAAACTGCACTACGAGTGGAACAAACACCTCGTGCACGTCCAACGTAACACATAGCGACCATCAATGCAATATCGAGACTCTCAGTTTGAGAATAGGAGTCGAATTTCAAAGCAGGCACACTAAGGCTTGAAAACATTCTACTTGGGGGTGGACGCCACCAACCCCCCCCCCCCCCCCCACAACACACACACAAAAAAAAAGGCACAATAAGTGGCATGAACACCTTGTACAAGTCCAACATAACACGTAGCAACCGAGTGCACTGTCGCAGTACACCTGGTTTGAGAATAGGTCCCAAATTTGAAAATATGCACGCTTAGGCTTAAAAACATGCAATGAGTGTAGCAATCGACCACACAGCCGTAGGACTCCTAGTTTGAGAATAAGATCAGAATTTAAAAATATGCACACTTAGTCTTGAAAATGTTCCATGAGGGGGTGTACCCCCCCCCCCCCAACACACACACACCACCACCATACAACACCGTGAGTGGCACGAACACCTCTTCTGCATCCAACTACTATGTAAAAACTAGTCGCCCAGTCACAGCCCTCCCAGTTTTAGAATACGACCCGAATTTGAAAATCGGCACACTTAGGGTTGAAAACGTGCCCGGGGGAGGACAACTCGGAAAGCCCCAAATGGCAACGCGAGTGGAACGAACACCTCGTGTGCATCCAACATAACACGCAGTAATCAGTCACCCCATCACATGACTTCTGGTTTTAGAATAGGACCTATATTTGAAAATAGGTACACTTAAGCTTGAAAACATCCCGTGAGGGGGTGGATGTCAACCCCCCGCCCACCCACCCACACAAAAAGCACTACAAGTGGCACGAACATCTCGTGTGTGTCCAACGTAACATGTTACAACCAGTCATGCAGTCACAAAACTCCTGGTCTAAGCATAGGACCTAGATTTGAAAATAGGCGCACTAAGCTTTGAAATCGTGACGCGAGGGGGAGGACTCCACCAACTGCCAAATAATATTGTGAGTGGCCTGAACACCTTGCGCACATCCAACATAATACAAAGAAATCGGTTGCGCAACTATGGGACTTCTGTTTTGAGAATAGGGGCCGAATTTAAAAATTGACACACTTAGGCTTAAAAACTTTCTGCAAGAGAAGGACGTCCCCTCCCCCCCCCACCCCCCCCCCCCCCCACCCAAATAGCATCGCGATTGGCATGAACACCTCATGAACATCCAACATAACACGTACCAAATGGTCGCGTAGTCATGGGAGTCACGGTGTAAGAATAGTACCCATATTTTAAAATAGGCACACTTAATTAAGAAAACGTGTCACGAGGGGGCAGACACCACCCCCTAAACGGCACAGCGAGTGGCACAAACACCTTGTACACGCCCAACATAACATGCATCAATCCGTAGCATAGTCCCGAGATAGCCAGTTTGAGAATAGGACCCAAATTTGAAAGTAACCACACTTAGGCCTAAAAATGTGTTGAGGGTGAACGGACGCCCCTAAACGCCCTCCAAACGGTAACCAACCACTTAGTAGCAGTACTCCCGTTTTAAGAATATGACTTGAATTTGAAATAAGGAACACTTAGTCTTGAAAACGTTTCGCTTGGGGGAGAATGCCAAAATGGCACCATAAGTTTTATGTATAGCTTATGTGCATCCAATGTAACATGTAGCAATCGACCATGCATTCGCTGGACTCCCGGTTTAAAAATAGGACTCTAATTTGAAAATATGTACACTTAGGCTTAAAAACTTGTCGGAATAGGGTAGACTCCACCCCCTAAATGGAAATGCAAGTGGCACGAACACCTCGTGCACATCCAAAGAAATAAGCAGTAACCGAATGCGCAGTCGCGGGACTCCTGGTTTAAATATAGGAACCAAAATTGAAAATAGGAACAGTTAGGCTTGAAAATGTGTCGCGAGGGACTAGATGACACCCCCTCTAATAGTACCGCAAGATCCACAAACACCTCGTGCACGTCCAACGTAACATGTAGCAATCGATCGTGCAGTCACGGAACTCTCGGTTTGAGAATAAAACCCTAATTTGAAAATAGGAACAACTAGGCTTGAAAACGTTCTGGGAGGGGGTGGACACCACCAACCCCTCCCCCCAGACACCAAGCATCACCGCAAGTGGAATGAACACCTCATGTGTCAACTAATATGTAAAAACCAGTCGCACAAGCGCGGGACTCCCAATTTGATAATAGTACTTAGATTTTAAAATAGGCACACTTAGGCTTGAAAATTTATCTCAAGGGGGCGGACGACACAAAAAACACCGAAATAGAACCAAAAGTGGGACAACAACCTCGTGTGAATCGAACCTAACATGAAGTAATCGGTCCACCATCGCGGGACTCTCAATTTCATAATAGGATTTGGATTTAAAAATAGACACACTTAGTCTTAAAAACATGTCGAGAGAGGGAGGATGCCATGACACCCTCCCCAAACAGCACCGCAAGTGGTAGGAGCACCTCGTGTGCATCCATCATAACATGTTGCAACCGATCATGCAGTCGAGAGACTCCGTGTTTGAGAATAGTACCCGAATTTGAAAATAGGTGCACGTAGGCTTGAAAACATGCCGCAAGGTGGCAGACTCCACCAACCTCCCAAGCAGTACCACGAGTGGCACGAACACATCGTGCTCGTCTAACGTAACATGTTACAACTGACCATGCAGTCGTGGGAATCCTAGTTTGAATATAGAACCCGGATTTCAAAATAGGTTCACATATGCTTGAAATGTGCCGAGAGGGGGAGGACTCCACCAACAACCCAAACAGTACCGTGAGTGGCATGAACAACTCGTGCACATCCAATGTAACACACAACAACCATTTGTATAGCCTTCGAACTCTAGGAATGATAATAGGACCCGAATTTGAAAATAGACACACTTAGGTTTGAAAACATTTAGCGAGGGATGGATACCCTCACCAAACAGAACCACGATTGGCATGAACGCCTCGTGCGCGTCCCACATAACACGTATTAACCAGTCATGAAGTCATGGAACTCTTGGTTTGAGAATAGTAGTCAGATATTAAAATAGGCACACTTAGCCTTGAAAATGTGTCGCAAGAAATTAGATGCCACCCTGTAAATGGCACAGTGAGTGGCACGAACATCTCGTTCACTTACAACGTAAAATGTAGCCATCGGCAGCGTAGTCATGGGACTCCCCGTGTGAGAACATGACCTAGATTTCAAAAAAGCAACACTTAGGATTGAAAACATGTTGCGATGGGATGGATTCCACTAACACCCCTCCATAGGGTACGGCGAGTGGAACCAACACCTCGTGGCATTAAGCGTAACTCATAGCAACCAACCACGCAGTAGTGGTACTCCCAGTTTCAGAATAAGGCTTGAATTTGAAAGCAGTCACACTTAGGCTTGAAAACGTTCCACTAGGAGGCTAAAGTAACCACCACCACCACCCCAAAAAAAGGCACCGCGAGTGGCATGTACACCTTGTCCGTGTCCAACGTAATGCGTGGCGACTAACCGTAGAGTCGCAGGGCTCCCAGTTTGAGAATAGAAACCTGATTTGAAATTATGCACACTTAGGCTTAAAAACGTGCCGCAAGGGGGTAGACTCCACCCCTACATGACAGTGTGAGTGACAGACCACCTCATGTGCATCCAAAGTAACACGTAGCAATTGTCCATGCAGTCGCAAGACTCCTAGTTTGAGAATAGGACCCACATTTTAAAATAGGTACACTTAGGCTTGAAATCATTCCACGAGGGGTGGAGCCCCCTCCCCTCCCCCCCCCCCCCCCCACACACCCACAGACAAATAGTACCGTGAGTGATACAAAAACCTCGTGTACATCCAACATAACATGTAACAATCGGTCACGCATTCACGAGATTCCCGATTTTAGAATAACACCAAAATTTTAAAATAGGAACACTTAGGGTTCAAAATATTCCCCGAGGGGCGGACACAACCGACCACCAAACAACACCATGAGTGGCATGAACATCTTGTGCTCGTCCAACTAATTTGTGAAAAATAGTCATCCAATCGCGATACTCTTGGTTTGAGAATAGGACCCGAATTTTCAAAAGGCGCACTTAGGCTAGAAAATATGTTCGAGGAAGTGAACAACACCAAAAACCCTCAAAAGAAACTGCGAGTGGCACGAACACATCGTGTGCATCCAACATTACGTGTAGTATCCAGTCGAACCGTCGTGGGACTACCTGCTTTATAATAGTATCCGAATTTGAAAATAGACACACTTTGCCTTGAAAACATGCCACGAGGGGGCGGATGTCACCGCCCAAAATAGCACCGCAAGTGGCTTCTGGCACGTCCAACGTAACATATAGCAACCGGATGCATTGTAGCAGGACTCCTAGTTTGAGAATATGATCGGGATTTGAAAATAGGCAAACTTAGGTTTGAAAATGTTTCGCGACGGGGAGAACACCACCAACTACCGAAACAATATTGCGGGTAGCATGAACACCTTCTGCACGTCAAACATAACACACAATAAGTGGTCACAAAGACGGGGGACTCCCGATTTGAGACATGGACCCGAATTTGAAAATAAGCTCACTTAGGCTTGAAAACGTACCGCAAGAGTCGGATACTCCCTAAATGGCACCGCGATTGGCATGAGCACCTCGTGTGCGTCCAACGTAAGACTTAGCAATTGGTCACGGAGTCCCGGGACTCTCGGTTGGAGAATATAACTAATTTTAAAAAAATAGGAACACTTATGATTGAAAATGCTTTGCGAGGAGGAGGACGCCACAAACCCCACCTAAATAACACCGCGAGTGGAACGAACACTGTGTGCGCGTCCAACATAACACGTAATAATTGTGCATGCCGTTTAGGGACTCTCAATTTTAGAATTGGACCCTGATATGAAAATAGGCACACATAGACATTAAAACATGCCAAGACGGGTCAGATGCCACCAGCCCACCCAAACAGCACCGCGAGTGGTACGAACGCCTCGTATGCATCCAATGTAGCAGGTAGTAGCAGGTCGCACCATCGGAGAACTCCCAATTTCAAAATAGGACCCATATTTTAAAATAGGAACACTGGGTCTAAAAATGTGCCGCGAGGGGACGGACGCCTCCAACCCGCCTAACAGCACCGAAAGTCACACGAACACCTTATGCATGTCCAACATAATATGTAGCAAACCAATCACGCAGTCACATAAATCCTGGTTTGAGAATCGGGCCTGAACTTAAAATTGGCAGACCTTGGTTTGAAAACATGTCGCGAGGGAGGAAGACGCTACCAAACGACCCCACAAATAGCACAACAAGTGGCACGAATACCTCATGTGTATTCAATGTAATACAAGCAACCGGTCGCCCGGTCGTGAGACTCCCGATTTGAGAATAGGACCCGAATTTGAAAATAAGCACACTTAGGCTTGAAAACGTGTCACGAGGGGACGGACACAACTACCCCCCAAATGGTACCGCGATTGGCATAAACACCTCGTGCCCGTTCAACTTAGTTGAACACATAGCAACCGGTCGTAGGACTCTCTATTATAGAATTGGTACCAAATTTTAAAATAGGAAAACTTAGACCTTAAAACGTTTCGTGAGGGGGGAGACGCCTCCACCCTCCTAAATGGCACCATGAGTAGAACGAACACCACATGAACATCCAACGTAATACATAATAACTGACAATACACTCGTGAGACTCCCAGTTTGAGAATAGGATCCAGATTTGAAAATAGGCACACTTAGTTTTGAAAATGTGCCGCGAAGGGCTGAACGCCAGTAACCTGCCCTAAAATAGCACTGTGAGTGGCACGAACACCTCGTCTGCATCCAACGTAACAACCATCCACACGATAGCGGAACTCCCAATTTAAGAATTGGACTCAAATTGGAATGTAGGCAAAATTAGGCTTCAAAATGTTTCGTTAGGGGATGAATGCAACCAACCCCCCACCCCCCCAAAAAAAAGGTAGCGCAAGTGGCATAAACACCTTGTGCACATCCAACGTAACACATAGTGATCGACCACCCAGGCGCAGTACTCTTGGTTTAAGAAGAGACCTAGATTTGAAAATAGGCACACTTAGGCTTCAAAACATGCCGTGAGGGGGCGCACACAACCAACATCCCAAATAGTGTCGTGAGTAGAAAAACACCTCTTGCGTGTCCAACGTAACACACAACAACTAACCACGCAGTTTCGGGACTCGCGGTTTAACAATAGGACCCGGATTTGAAAATAGGCACACTTACTTTTGAAAACGTAGCACGAGGGACAAACCCCCCACCCCAAAAAAATGGCTTCACGATTGGCATGAATGCCTCATGCGTGCCTGACGTAACACATAGCAACTGTTCGTGGAGTCACGATAATCTTCATTTAAGAATAGTACATAGATTTAAAAATAGGCACAGTTAGTCTTGAAATCGTGCCGTAGAGAGGCAAATGCCACCACCCTCCCAAATAGCACCACTAGGGGCATAACACATCATGAAGATCTAACGTAACACATAGAAACCGACCGCGTATTCGCATAATTGAAAATAGAAACACTTAGTTCTGAAAATGTGCCATGAGGATATGGACGCCACTAACAACCCCCACCCCCACCCCCACCCCAAAAAAATGGCACCGCAAGTGTCACGAAGACCTCGTGCACATCCAATGTAACAAGTAGCAACCATCCACGTAATAACAGGAATCCCGATCTGAGAATAGGACTCAAATTTGAATGTAGGTATACTTAGGCATGAAAATGTTCCCCTAAGGGGCTGACGCCACCAACCCCCCACCCCCTTCCCCAAGAAAAAAAATAGAAAAATGGCACCACAAATGGCATGAACACCCCGTGCGTGTCCAATGTAACACGCAACGATCGATCAAACGCCCAGTCGCGGGACTCCCGGTTTCAGAATATGACCTGGATTTCAAATAGGAACACTTAGGCTTAATAACATGCCGCGAAACAGCACTAGGAGTGGCATCAACACCCATGGGCATCCAAAGTAGTACGTAGCAATCGGCTACGGAGTTTCGGGTCTCCTGGTTTGACAATAGAACCCAAATTTAAAAATAGGCACTCTTAGTTTTGAAAATGTGCCATGAGAAGGAGGACACAACTAACCCCCCAAATAGCACTGCGAGTGCCACTAACACCTTGTGCGCTTCCAACGTAAAATATATTACTCGATCGCGCAATTACAAGCCTATCAATTTGAGAATAAGACCCGAATTTGAAAATAGGCACACTTAGGCTTGAAGACATTCCATGAGGGGGAGGACAACACCCCCCCCCCCCCAAAATATCACCGCGAGTGGCACGTAAAACTCATGCGCGTCTGACTAATATGTAAAAACCGATCACGTCGTCGTGGAACTCCCAGTTTCATAATAGCACCTGGAGTTAGAAATAGGCACACTTATCTTGAAAACATGCCATGAGGGGGAGGACGACTCTGAAAACCCCAAACGACACCGCAAGTGGAACGAACACCTCGTGTGCATCCAAGGTAACATGTAGTAATCGGTCACCCCGTCACAGGACTCCTGGTTTTAGAATAGGATCTAGATTTGAAAATAGGTACACTTAAGCTTGAAAACAAGTCGTGAGAGGGTGGATGTCAACCCCCCCCCCCCCCACACACACACACACACACATACACAAAAATCTCTACAATTGGCACGAACATCTTGTGTTCGTCCAACGTAAAATGTTACAACCAGTCATCCAGTCACAAAACTCATGGTCTAAGAATAGGACCTGGATTTGAAAATAGGTGCATAAGGCCTTGAAAACATGCCGCGAGGGGGAGGACTCACCAACTTCCCAAACAATATTGTGAGTGGCATAAACACCTTGTGCACATCCAACATAACACACAGTAATCGGTTGCGCAATTATGGACTTTTGTTTAGAGAATAGGACCCGAATTTAAAAATTGACCCACTTAGTCTTAAAAATTTTCTGCAAGGGACGGACCCCCCCATCCACCCCAAACAGCACCGCGATTGGCATGAACACCTCATCAACGTCCAACGTAACACGTACCAAATGGTCACGGAGTCATGGGAATCATGGTGTAAGAATAGTACCCAGATTTGAAAATAGGCACACTTAATGTAGAAAACGTATCGCGAGGGGACCATAAGTGGCACAAACACTTTGTGCACATCCAACATAAAATGTAGCAATCCGCAGCATAGTCCCGAGATAGCCAGTTTGAGAACAGGACTCAAATTTGAAAGTAGGCACACTTAGGCTTGAAAACGTGTCGAGGTTGGAAGGACGCCCCTAAACGTCCTCCATATGGTACCATCGTAACACGTAGAAACCAACCACTAAGTAGCAGTACTACCGAGTTAAGAATAGGACTCGAATTTGAAAGTAGAAACACTTAGGCTTGAAAACGTTCTTCTTCGGGGAGAATGCCAAAATGGCACCGTAAGTGGCATGAATATCTTGTGCGCATCCAACATAACACGTGGCGATCGCCATGCAGTCGCGGAACTCCCGATTTAGGAATAGGACTCGAATTTGAAAATATACACACTTAGGCCTAAAAATTTGCCGTAAGGGGGTAGAATCCACCCCTAAAAGGCAATGCGAGTGGCACGAACACCTCATGCACATCCAAAGCAACAAGTAGATAATGAACACGCAGTCGCGGGACTCCTGGTTTAAATATAGGAACAAAAATTGAAAATAGGCACACTTAGGCTTGAAAATGTGTCGCGAGGGGTTAGATGACACCCCCCTCTAATAGTACAGCAAGAGGCACAAACACCTCGTGCACGTCCAACGTAACATGTAGAAATCGATCGTGCAGTCGCGAAACTCGCGATTTGAGAATAAGAACCGAATTTAAAAATAGACACACTTAGTCTTGAAATCGTTCTGCGAGGGGGTGGACACCACCAACCCCTCCCCACAAAAACCAAGCATCACCTCGAGTGGAATGAACACCTAGTGTGTCAACTAATATGTAAAAACTGATGGCATAGGCGTGGGACACCCAATTTGATAATAGTACTCGGATTTTAACATAGGCACACTTAGGCTTAAAAATGTGCCGCAAGGGGGCGGACGATGCAAAAAACCCCGAAACAGCACCATAAGTGGGACAACCACCTCGTGTGCATTGAACGTAACATGAAGTAACTCTCATTTTCATAATAGGATCTGGATTTAAAATAGGCACAGTTAATCTTAAAAACATGCCGTGAGAGGGAGGATTCCACGATCCCCTCCCCAAATTGCATCGCAAGTGGTAGGAGCACCTCATGTGCATCCATCATAACATGTTGCAATCGAGCGCATAGTCACGAGACTCCAGGTTTGAGAATAGGACCCGAATTTAAAAATAAGCGCACTTAGGACTGAAAACATGCGGCAAGGGGACAAACTCCACCAACCTCCCAAGAAGTACCGCGAGTGGCACGAACACATCGTGCACATCCAACGTAACATGTTACAACTGACCACGAAGTCGTGGGAATACAAGTTTGATAATAGAACTCAGATTTTAAAATCGATGCACTTATGCTTGAAAATGTGAAGACCCCCGATTTTAATCTTCCTTAATAATCCTAGATTTCCTTGTTATGAAATAGATATGCGGAAGCGTAAAGGTGATGGTTCAACTTAAAACAAAATTTTAATTTCTTTCTAAACTAAAATTAAACCCAAGTGAAAATTAATTAAACACACACAAATATTAATTTCACTTAAACAAATTAATTCAAGTCGCAGAATTTTGTCTAAGTCATATTTGTCAATATTTCCAAATTAGGCCAAACCAATTTTAACAATTAAACAAATAACTTGAATTGATTAACTAAACATTATCCAATATTAATTAAACACCAAATTAAACATGTAGTGATTAAATTAAACAAATTTTATCTTATTACTTAAGCATGCGTTCTAGGTGAGTATAACAAGATAAAATGAAAAATGAAACCACACAGTCCTGCGATGTATGAGGAAAAACCCAAGACGGGAAACAACCTCGGACGGCCCTAGCCTCAAATCCACTAAGTACGGAATTTACAAATACAAGACAGAAAGGCTTACAACACACGACTCGATCCCTCTCAAGCCCCGATGCTTCTTCTTGTAGATACCTCTTCCTAGCGGATAACCACGGATCTCCACCGTGGTCTCGGAGTCCACCGATCGGACTTTGTATGGGCAGCATCACCCGAACAAGGAGCCTTTCTCCAAGTGGGTAATGCCTCAACAAACAGCTTCTTCTTTCTTTGATGGATGTAGAAGCAAACCCAAAACTTCTCTTTGAACGGAAGAGATGAACCCGATCCCAAAACTCCAAGCAAGATGTATATACATTGAAACTTGGATAAACAAACAATTGGGTATAAACTAGAGTGGTGTATATTTTTCTCTATGTAAAATCTCACTCAAAACACGAACATTTTCCTTAAACAATTTAGCACTCAAACTCTCTCTAATAGATGAAATAGGGAAAATTTAAGTTGGAAAATGTCATTCCCGCACATAATAAAGTCTGAGCAAAGTTGGTTAAGAAACAAGTGGGGAAGTGGGAGAAAACTGTTTAAAAACTGCCAAAAACTGTTCCCGCCTGACATCTCGTTCGAACGACATTTCGTTCGAACGAAATATCGTTTGAACGAGTCTTCTAACGAAGTTCCAGTATGACCTCGTTAGAAACTCATTTGAAATCTCATTAGAACGACAATCTTGTTTGAACGATATTTCGAACGAAGTTCCAGTATGCCATAATGGGAAGTCATTGACAATCTCGTTCAAACGACTTGTGGTTCGAACGACAATCTCGTTCGAACGACACTTCGAACGAACTCACATAAACTTAAAAATTTCTTTTTAAGACCAAAAACTTTATATACTTTATATATAGGTTTTAATAGAAAACATTCTGAAAACAAAACGCAGTTTTGAAAACCTAACACCCAATATAAACTGTTCCAAGCTCCTATATATATATATGTAATGCATTCATACCTTGGGAGCATGAAACCACTGTTGATGACTTTGAAACGAGGCACATAAACCACGGCATTTTGATGAAGCTTTATACACTTGGTCACTACGTCTTCAACAAACACGTCATAGGCTTGAAAGATGATCAATATACTCTATCCTATGACTCAAAAATTTTTGTCCTGAATTGAGCCAAAACTACAAAGGACTCAAATGGAAATTTGTGTCCTTACAAATATCCCCCTTTGGCTATTCCGGGACAAAAACTATACAAAAATCCTAAAGGTCCGTCAAGCTCTACTAGACTAATAAAAATACAATGCTTGACTCAAACAACCCAAGGATCAATATCTTTGCCGATGTTGAATGTTGCCATTTTGAAGTATTCCTGCACACTTAAGCAAACTATCAAACGCATAGGGAATATCAAAAAATTAAATGCAATTAAATAATTAAATATCAAAATATTAATTCTCCCCTTTATCAAACAAATGACCTACTTAGAAAGACGTCTCCCCCTAAGATAAATCTCCCCCAAACTAAGATATGATAATAATAGGATTAGATATCATTTCTCCCCCTGTCATTCCCCCCCTTTTTGTTCAGGAATAGACAAAGGCTAAAGAATAAAAAATAAATTATCTCCCCCAAATAAAGCATATACACCCTCTAAACTAAGCAAGCGATAAAAGAATGGGATAACAAGCTAAAACATGTAATTGTGCATATAGTGATGACAACGTTAAAGCATATGGGCAACAAAAGTTCAACTAATCCAAATAATAACATCGGATACCAACTAGGATGCAATAAAATGATACCAATATGATATATAAATTATTAAGCATGTGATATCAACAAAGATTCCAACAAGATGGATACCAAGTATGAATTAAAGCATATATGGATTAGAAATCAAAGCAAAGACTAAACAAAAATATCAAATATATGTATATATAATATATATCAAAGAGAATCAAGTACACATATATAGATATAAACACACAAATGACACACACAAAATATAATAGGAGTCTTTCACACTTGTATGGCAAAAATGTGTCATATGGAAACGGAAGTGTTAGGGTGTGAACTAGTAACGATTAAATTTAGACCCAATCACTTAAAACATATTCACGGAGTTCTCAATTGATTGCAAACTTCATCATATTTGAATATAACCTCATGTGACAATATAAATTGAATTCAATGAACAAACATACACAATGCATACAAGCCTAGCATATTGATGATTCTACAAACTAATAGAGTCATAACATGAAATACGCAACTAGGATAAACGGACATTGTGCAAACCTTTGATATACAATCCAATCTCCCTTAATATGCATTTATATTAAACTTGAATGAATACATCAATCAAACATAGCACTTGGCAAATTATTTTTCTTTTTGATGCCATATTTTCTGTTTTCAGGCCTTTGAACCACGTATTTCTTTTAGGTCAATTCAAAACAGTGGCTTACAATCGCAAAGGATTATTATTCCTTTCGGAGCCCTTCCCCTTACCCATGCACATTTATATTTATCATGTTTTCATTGATTCACACAAATCTCACGTGCAACGGATTTTGACATGCACTAGTCCTCCTATGTCACAAATATGTAGATGACAAGATTGGAAGGAGAACATCTCACATAGCTCAAATATACATATGAAGTTAAAATTTCAAAAGAGCTCGTGCATGTGTGAATAGAGGCATATAAAAATAGAATCCATTTAAACAACACAAAATCCAACTACTCCATAAAAATATGGTAAAGAACATTTTAAGGATTGACAATCTAAACCAAAAGTTCTAGCCACATGGGAGAGTTAAAGAAGGGATTCAAACACAAGTATATGCCACATAAAGTGCGTTAAACTAAAATACACACAAAATAAAATCTTTTGAATTTTTGAAATTTTTAACCAAAATAAAAATATATACTCAAAAGACACACAAAAAAATCATTTGAATTTTTCATTAAGCTTAAATTACCAGAGATAAAATCCAAATGATAAAAAAAAATCTTTTTGTATTTTTCATTTAATGCAAACAAAATGAAGAAATAAAATACAAAAGATAAACAAAAATCATTTTTCTAGCATGAGATATGTGATTAAGCAATGACCAGAAAATGATTAAACAAGCATACATTTAGCATATGAATATAGCATGAAGTACAAAAGCTAAAGTATGCAAACACTAACACATTCATCCTTTAGATTTAGCAAGGTAGGAAGCATTGGAAAGTACATGAGAATCAAAAACCCTATTTTTCAAGGCAACCAAGTCAGATTTCCTAACCCAGATTAATGAAGAATGATTAGCTTGGGGTGTAGGAGTTTTAAATACATTGGTTGCTTTATGTTGGGATTTTCTAGGAATTCGTTTAAGATCAAAACAAAATTTCCTAAGATGACCTTTTCGACCACAATGTGTACAAGTGAAGACATGTCGAAAAGATTTACTTACGGAGTGATCTCTAAAAGTTTTCCTAGTAGATTCTCCAAAAACATTGGTTTTGGCTTTATGAGTAGATTCATTACAAGTATTGACGCCTAAACCACACATGTCATTTTTAATTTGGACCATTCCTAAGATTTTATCTAGGTTTTCCGAACGACACTCCAAATCAAATTTGACATTACTAGAGTCTTTTAATTTATTTTGCAATTCTAAAATGTTAGACTCTAATAACACATTTCACTCTTTAAAAGCAAGAATCTCATTTTTCAAGGATTCCATTAAACCTCTAAGGCTATCTCTCTCGCCTTCTATATATTCAAGCTTCTCTAGAAGAGCTTTCTCTCGTGTCCTAAGGTCTTCTACCAACATACTATCATCAATGACCTTGACACGCTCTTTTAAACTAGCTTCTAACTTCAAATTAGCTCTTTTCAATTTAATATATTCTTTATAAAGTTCTTGAAAAGAATTTTGAAGTTCACTCACATTAACCTCTTCTTCATTTTCACTTTCTCTTTCGTCTCCACTCTCACTATCATCAAAAACAAGAGAATCATAAACTATGACCTTGGAAGTGTCATGTGTTAACGTTTCATCAATCGATGAGTTCTCACTATCACTCACATGACTAGCCACAAAATTAGGCTTAGTGGGGGAATCGGGTCCCTCTTCCTTATCACTATCACTAAGGGTCGCATTATATGAAATGGATCGTTTACCCTCTTTCCTTAGTTTAGTGGGGCACTCAGAAGCCCTATGGCCATAACCCTCACAACCAAAACATCTATTAGACTCGTCCCTATTTAGTTGTTCATTAATAGGTTTAGGGATCTTCTCAGCTTTGTCATGCTTAGAAGTTTCAAATTTCTTAAAATCATTTTTAAATTTATCTCTGTTAAATTTAAGAAATTTTCTAAATTTACGAGCAAACAACGCCATGTTTTCTGAGTCACTATCACTCTCGCTCTCTACTACTTGTTTGACCTCTTTTCGGGCTTTTAAAGCAACACCCTTTTCAATTTCTTTTCAGTTTTAGAGGGAAACATATCTAGTTCATAGGTTTGTAAATCACCTACAAGCTCTTTTAATTTCATAGAGGCTAAAGTTGGTAAAGAATTTAAAATGGTCACTTTTGGAATAAATCTATCGGGTAATGACCTTAAAATTTTCTTTACAACACGGTTGTCAGGTATTTTCTCTCCCAAATTAAACGATGAATTGACAATATCGGAAAGTCTAGCATAAAATTCATCAAAAGTTTCATTATCGTTCATTTTGATGGTTTCAAATTGAGTGGTGAGGTTTTGGAGTTTCGAAGCTTTAACGATACTAGTTCCTTCATGAGTTAGTTGTAAAATATCTCATGCCTCTTTAGCGGTTTCACACATCATAATGCGTCGGAATTCATCCGGTGTGACCACACTAAACAAGGCATTTAAACCTCGGGAATTAAAATTAGAAAGTTTAAACTCATTCTCAGTCCATCAATCGGCCGGTTTGGGAACACGTTCATTTTCAACTAAGTGAGTTGGTGGGGACCACCCATTAACAACAGACATCCAAACTCTCTTGTCGATAGATTTTAGTGTCGATTTCATTCGCACTTTCCAATACGCGTAGTTAGAACCATCGAAAATAGGAAATTTTGAAAATGGGGAAAATTACATTTTATCCAAAAATTATTTAAAGAATCTTTAATGAAATAATTTATCGCGTTGGCTCTGATACCAATTTGAAGACCCCCAATTTTAATCGTCTTTAATAATCCTAGATTTCCTTGTTATGAAATAGATATGCGGAAGCGTAAAGGTGATGGTTCAACTTAAAACAAAATTTTAATTTCTTTCTAAATTAAAATTAAACCCAAGTGAAAATTAATTAAACACACACAAATATTAATTTCACTTAAACAAATTAATTCAAGTCCTAGAATTTTGTCTAAGTCATATTTATCAATATTTCCAAATTAAGCCAAACTAATTTTAACAATTAAACAAATGACTTGAATTGATTAACTAAACATTATCCAATATTAATTAAACACCAAATTAAACATGTAGTGATTAAATTAAACAAATTTTATCTTATTACTTAAGCATGCGTTCTAGGTGAGTATAACAAGATAAAATAAATAATGAAACCACACAGTCGTGCGATGTATGAGGAAAAAGCCAAGACGGGACACAACCTCGGACGTCCCTAGCCTCAAATCCACTAAGTACGAAATTTATAAATACAAGACAGAAAGGCTTACAACACACGACTCGATCCCTCTCAATCCCCGACGGTTCTTATTGTAGATACCTCTTCCTAGCGGATAACCACGGAGCTCCACCGCAATCTCGGAGTCCATCGATCGGACTTTGTATGGACACCGTCACCCGAATAAGGAGACTTTCTCCAAGTGGGTAATGCCACAACAAACAGCTTCTTCTTTCTTTGATGGATGTAGAAGCAAACCCAAAACTTCTCTTTGAACGGAAGAGATGACCCGGTGCCAAAACTCCAAGTAAGATGTATATATAGTGAAACTTGGATAAACAAACAATTGGGTATAAACTAGAGTGGTGTATATTTTTCTCTACGTAAAATCTCACTCAAAACATGAACATTTTCCTTAAACAATTTAGCCCTCAAACTATCTCTAAGAGATGAAATAGAATGGAAAAGTTAAGTTGGAAAATGTTATTCCCGCACATAATAAAGTCTGAGCAAAGTTGGTTAAGAAACAAGTGGGGAAGTGGGAGAAAACTTCTTAAAAACTGCCAAAAACTGTTCCCGCCTGACATCTCGTTCGAACGACATTTCGTTCGAACAAAATCTCGTTTGAACGAGTCCTCTAACGAAGTTCCAGTATGACCTCATTAGAAACTCATTGGAAATCTCATTAGAACGACAATCTCGTTCGAATGAAATTTCGAACGAAGTTCCAGTATGCCATAATGGGAAGTCGTTGGCAATCTCGTTCGAACGACTTGTGGTTCGAACGACAATCTCGTCCGAACGACACTTCGAACGAACTCACAGAAAGTTCAAAAATTCTTTTTAAGCCCAGAAACTTTTATGTACTTTATATATAAGTTTTAATAAAAAACATTCTGAAAACAAAACGCAGTTTTGAAAACCTAACACCCAATATAAACTGTTCCAAGCTCCTATATATATATGTAATGCATTCATACCTTGGGAGCATGAAACCACTGTTGATGACGTTGAAACGAGGCACATAAACAACGGCATTTTGATGAAGTTTTATACACTTGGCCGCTACGTCTTCAACAAACACGTCATAGGCTTGAAAGATGATCAATATACTCTATCCTATGACTCAAACGTTTTTGTCCGAAATAGAGCCAAAACTACAAAGCACTCAAATGGAAATTTGCGTCCTTATAAAATGTGTCGCGAGGGGGAGGACTCCACCAACAACCCAAACACTACCGCGAGTGAAATGAGCACCTCGTGCGCATCCAATGTAACACACAACAACCACTCGCATAACCGTCGGACTCCAGGAATGAGAATTGGACCCGAAATTTAAAATAGACACACTTAGGTTTAAAAACATTTCAGGAGGGATGGATACCCTCACCAAATGGAACCGCGATTGGCATGAACGCCTCGTGTGCGTCCAACACAACACGTAGTAACTGGGCACGAAGTCCCGGCACTCTCGATTTGAGAATAGTAGTCAGATATTAAAATAGGCACACTTAGCCTTGAAAACGTGTCGCAAGAAAGTAGATTCCACCCTCTAAATGGCACAGTGAGTGGCACGAACATCTCGTGCACGGCCAACATAAAAAGTAGCCATCGTGAGCATAGTCGTGGGACTCCCCGTTTGAGAACATGACCTAGATTTAAAAAAAGGAACACTTAGGATTGAAAACATGTTGCGATGGGATGGATGCCTCTAACACCCCTCCATACGGTACCGCTAGTGGAACGAACACGTCGTGTACATTAAGCGTAACTCGTTGCATCCAACCACGCATTAGCGATACTATCAGTTTGAGAAAGGCTCGAATTTGAAAGCAGCCACACTTAGGCTTGAAAACGTTCCACTAGAGAGAAGAAGCAACCACCACCCCCAAAAAATCACCGTAAGTGACATATACACCTTGTGCGCATCCAATGTAACGCGTGGCGACTAACTGCACAGTCGTGGGGCTCCCAGTTTGAGAATGGGAACCTGATTTGAAATTATGCACACTTAGGCGTAAAAACGTGCCGCAAGGGGGTAGACTCCATTACTAAACGACAATGCGAGTGACACGACCACCTTGTGTGCATCCAAAGTAACACGTAGAAATCATCCATGCAATTGCGAGACTCCTAGTTTGATAATAGGACCCAAATTTTAAAATAGGCGCACTTAGGCTTGAAAACATGCCGCAAGGGGGCAGACTCCACCAACCTCCCAAGCAGTATCGCAAGTGGTACGAACACATCGTGTTAGTCCAACGTAACATGTTACAACTGACCACGCAGTCATGGGAATCCTAGTTTGACAATAGAGCCCGAATTTTAAAATAGGCGCACTTATGCTTGAAAACGTACCGCAAGGGGGCGGGCTCCACCAACCACCCAAACACTACCGTGAGTGGCATGAGCACCTCGTGCGTATCCAATGTAACACACAACAACCATTCGCATAGCCGTCGAAATCCAGGAATGATAATAGGACCCAAATTTGAAAATAGACACACTTAGGTTTGAAAACATTTTGCGAGGGATGCATTCCCTCACCAAACGAAACCACGATTGGCATGAACGCCTCGTGTGCGTCCAACATAACATGTAGTAACTGGTCACGAAGTCACGACACTCTCGATTTGAGAATAGTAGTCGGATAATAAAATAGGCACAATTAGCCTTGAAAACGTGTCTCAAGAAAGTAGATGCCACCCTCTAATGGCACAGCAAGTGGCACTAACATCTCGTGCACGTGCAACATAAAAAGTAGCCATTGTCAGCGCAGTCGTGGGACTCCTCGTTTGATAACATGACCTAGATTTTATAAAAAGGAACACTTAGGATTAAAAACATGTTGCGATGGGATGGATGTCGCTAATACCCCTCCATATGGTACAGCAAGTGGCATGAACACCTCATGTACATTAAGCGTCACTCGTAGCAACCAACCACGCAGTAGAGGTACTCTCGGTTTGAGAAAGGCTCGAATTTGAAAGAAGTCATACTTAGGCTTGAAAACGTTCCACTAGGGGGTAGAAGCGACAAACGCCACCCCAAAAAAGGCACCGCAAGTGGCATGTACACCTGGTGCGCGTCCAATGTAATGTGTGGCGACTAACCGCACAGTCGTGGGGATCCCAGTTTGAGAATAGGAACCTGATTTGAAATTATGCTCACTTAGGCTTAAGAACGTGCCGCAAGGGGGCAAACTCTACCACTAAACGACAATGTGAGTGACACGACCACCTCGTGCGCATCCAAAGTAACATGTAGCAATCGTCCATGCAGTCGTGAGACTCCTAGTTTGAGAATAGGACCCAAATTTAAAATAGACAGACTTAGGCTTGAACACATTCCACGAGGGGTGGAGCCCCCCCCCCCCCACACACACACACACAAATAGTACCGTGAGTGCTATGAAAACCTCCTGCACATCCAACGTAACATGTAACAATCGTTCATGCAGTCGCGAGATACCCGGTTTTAGAGTAATGCCCAAATTTGAAAATAGGAACACTTAGGCTTGAAAATATAACTCGAGGGGCAGACACCACACACCACCAAACATCACCATGAGTGGCATGAACACCTTGTGCGTGTCCAACTAATTTGTAAAAAATAGTCATCCAGTCGCGGTACTCTCGGTTTGAAAATAGGACCCAAATTTTCAAAAGGTGTGCTTAGGCTTTAAAACGTGCCTGAGGGAGAAAACGACACGAATAAGCCTCAAAAGAAACCACGAGTGGCACGAACGCATCGTGTGAATCCAACATTACATGTAGTATCCGGTCGAACTGTCGTTGGACTCCCAGCTTCATAATAGGATCCGAATTTGAAAATGGGCACACTTAGCCTTGAAAACATTCCACGAGGGGGCGGATGCCACCCCCCAAAATAGCACCGCAAAGTGGCTTCTGGCACGTCAAACGTAACATATAGCGACTGACTGCAATGTCGCATGACTCTTGGTTAGATAATAGGATCGGGATTTGAAAATAGGCACACTTAGGTTTGAAAATATTTTACGAGGGGGAGAACTCCACCAACTGCCCAAACAGGATTACAGGTAGCATGAAAACCTTATGCATGTCTAACATAACATTCAATAAGTGGTCGCAAATACGGGGGACTCCAGGTTTGAGACTTGGACCCGAGTTTGAAAATAAGCACACTTAGGCTTGAAAACGTATCGCGAGGGTCGGATTCCCCCTAATTGGCACTGCGATTATCATGAATGCCTCGTATGCGTCCAACGTAAGACTTAGCAATTGGTCACAGAGTCGCAGGACTCTCGGTTAAAGAATATAACTGATTTTTAAAAAATAGGAACACTGAGGATTGAAAATGCTTCGCGAGGGGGAGGACGTCACCAACCCCACTTAAACAACACCGTGAGTGGAATGAACACTCCTTGTGCGTCCAACATAACACATAATAATTGGTCATGGCGTTGAGGGACTGTCGATTTTATAATAGGACCCTGATATGAAAATAGGCACACATAGACATTAAAACGTGCCTGGAGGGGTCAGATGCCACCAGTACCGCAAGTGGCACGAACACCTCGCACGCATCTAACGTAGCACGTAGTAGCAGGTCGCGCCATCGGAGAACTCCCAATTTCAAAATATGACCCATATTTGAAAATAGGTACACTAGGTCTATAAACGTGCTGCGAGGGGACGGATGCCACCACCACCCCTAAAAACATCGCGAGTCACACGAACACCTTATGCATGTCCAACGTAATATGTAGAAAACCAATCACGCAGTTGCGGAAATCTTGGTTTAAGAATCGGATCCCCATTTAAAATTGGCACACCTTGGTTTTAAAACATGTCACGAGGACGGGAAGACGCCACCAAACGGTGCCACTAATAGCACAACAAGTGGCGCGAACACCTCATGCGTCTTCAATGTAATACAAGCAACCGGTCGCCCAGTCATGAGGCTCTCGATTTGAGAATAGGAACTGAATTTGAAAATAGGCACACTTAGGCTTGAAAACGTGTCACGAGGGGACGGACTCAACTACACCCAAACGGTACCACGATTGGCATAAACACCTTGTGCACATTCAACTTAACACGTAGCAACCAATCATAGGAATCTCTATTAGAGAATAGGTACCGAATTTTAAAATAGGCAAACTTAGACTTGAAAATGTTTCGTGAGGGGGGAGACGCCTCCACCCTCCCAAATGGCACCATAAGTGGAACAAACACCACATGAACATCCAACGTAACACGTAGCAATAGACAATGCTGCCGTGGGACTCTCGATTTAAGAACATGATACAGATTTGAAAATAGGCACACTTAGGCTTGAAAATGTGCCCCCAAGGTCCGAACGCTACTAACCTACCCTAAAATAGCACTTTGAATGGCACGAACACCTCGTGCGCATCCAACGTAACTCGTAACAACCATCCACACAATAGTAAAAATCCCAATTTCAAAATTGGACTTGAATTTGAATGTAGGCACAGTTAGGCTTCAAAATGTTTCATTAGGGGACGAACGCAACCAACCAACCAACCCCCAAAAATGTACCACAAGTGGCATGAACACCTCGTGTGCATCCAAAATAACACGTAGTGATCGACCGCCTAGTTGCAGTACTCTCGGTTTGAGAGGAGACCTGGATTTGAAAAGAGGTTCACTTAGGCTTCAAAACATGCCACGAGGGGGCGCACACCACCAAAAGCCAAAATAGTGTCGCGAGTAGCACGAAAACCTCGTGCGCGTCCAATGTAACACATAGCAAGTAACCGCGTGATTGCAGGACTCGCGGTTTAAGAATAGGAACCAAAATTGAAAATAGGCACACTTGTTTTGAAAACGTAGCACGAGGGACATGCGCCCCCCAACCCAAATGGTGCCACGATTGGCATAAATGCCTCGTGCTTGCCTGACATAACAAGTAGCAACTATTCACGGAGTCGCGGGACTCTCGATTTAATAATAGTACCCAGATTTAAAAATAGGCACAGTTAGTCCTGAAAATGTGCCGTGGAGGGGCAGATGCCACCACCCACCCCAACAGAACCCCGAGGGGAACTAACACATCATGAACATCTAATGTAACACGTAGAAACCGATCACGTAGTCGCATAATTGAAAATAGAAACGCTTAGTCCTGAAAATGTTCCATGAGGGTATGGACGCCACTAACACCACCACCCCCCCACCCCACCCACCACCCTAAAAAAATGGCACCGTAAGTGGCACGAACACCTCGTGCACATCCAATGTAACAAGTAGCAACCATCCACGTAATAACGAGAATCCCGATCTGAGAATAGGACTTAAATTTGAATGTAGGTATACTTAGGCATGAAAATGTTCCCCTTGGGGGCTGATGCCACTAACCCTCTACCCCTTACCCAAGAAAAGAAAAAGAAAAACGACACCACAAATGGAATGAACACCTCGAGTGTGCCCAATGTAACACATAGCAATCGACTGCCCAGTAGAGGGACTCCCGATTTCAGACTAGGACCTGGATTTCAAAATAAGCGCACTTAGGCTTAATAACGTGCCATGAAATAACACTATGAGTGGCATCAACACCCCATGTGCGTCCAAACTAGCATGTAGCAATCATTTAGGAAGTCGCGAGACTCGTGGTTTGAGAATAGGACCCGAATTTAAAAATAGGCACACTTAGGTTTGAAAACGTGCCATGAGAAGGAGGGCACCACTATACCCCCCAAATAGCACTGCGAGTGCCACCAACACCTCGTACGCTTCCAACGTAACATGTATCAATCAATCGCGCAATTACGAGCCCCCCAATTTGAGAATAAGACCCGAATTTGAAAATAAGCACACTTAGGCTTGAGGACATTCCACGAGGGGTTGGACAACCCCCCCCCCCCCCAATTAGCACCACGAGTGGAAAGAACACCTCGTGCGCGTCCGACTAATATGTAAAAATTGATCATATCGTCGTGGGACTCCTAGTTTCATAACAGCACCAGGAGTTAGAAATAGGCACACTTATCTTGAAAACGTGTCGCGAGGGGGAGGACGAAATGAAATTCCCTCAAATGGCACTGTAAGTGGCACGAACACCTTGTGTGCATCCAACATAACACATAGTAATCGGCCGCAACATTGCAGGTCTCCCGATTTCATAATAGGATCCGAATTCAAAAATATGCACATTTAAACTTGACCCCCCCCCCCCCCAGACACACACTCACACAAACGAGACCATGAGTGGCAATGACACCTCGTGTGTATCCAATGTAACACATAGAAACCAGTCGCATAGTATCCACACTCCGAGTTGGAGAAGGGGAATCGAATTTTAAAATAGTCAAACTTAGGCTTGAAAATGTGTCGCGAGGGAGAGGACTCCACCACTCCTAAACGGCACAACAAGTGGAACGAACACCTTGTGCATGTCCAACGAAACAAGTTGTAACAGGCCACACAATCACGAGACTTAATGTTTAAGAATAGGACCCGAATTTTAAAATAAGCACACTTAGGCTAGAAAACTTGCCACGCGAGGGAGGATGACCCCAACTCTCCAAATGGAATCTCGAGTGGAATAAACACCTCGTGCACGTCCAACATAACACGTAAAAATTGGACGTGTAGTTACAAGACTCCCGATTTGAGAATATGACACGGATTTGAAAATAGACACACTTAGGCTTGAAAACGTGCTGCAAGGAGGCGAACGCCATCAACTACCCCTCTACCCACAAAACTGTATAGCGAGTGTCATAAACACCTCATGTGCATCCAATGTAACATGTTGTAACCACATGTGCATTCACTTGGATCCCGATTTTTGAATAGGACCCGTATTTAAAATAGGCACACTTGGGCTTGAAAATGTGTTGTGAGGAGGTGGATTCCACTCCCTAAAATAGCACCGGGAGTGACACAAACACCTCGTATGCATCGAACGTAACACATTGCAACTGAGCATGTAGTCACGGGATTCTTGATTTGATAATTGGAAAAGGATTTAAAAATACGCACAATTAGGCTTGAAAACGTGCCCTAAGGGGGCAAACACGACCAACCACTCACCCACTAAGTGATCCCACTAAGTGATACATCGAGTGTTACAAACACCTCGTGCAGTAGCGGGACTCACAGTTTGACATTAGAACCCTGATTTAAAAAATTCACACTTAGGCTTAAAAACATGCTAGAAGGGGTGGATGCCCCCTCTCGCAAACAACACTGCGCGTGAGTGCTACTAACACCTCGTGGTCATACAACTAGTCACGCAATCATTGGACTCCTAGTTTGAGAATAGGATCCAAATTCTCATATTGTCACACTTAGGTTTGAAAACTTATTGTGAGGGGGTGGACGCCACCCCCTCCCCCCACACGGCGAGTGACACGACCACCTCTTGCACATCCAACGTAATACGTAGCAACCATTAACATAGCCATGGAACTCCTACTCTGTGAATAGGTCCCGAATTTGATAATAGACACACTTAAGCATGAAAATGTGCGGCGAGAGGGTGATTCTATCCCCCTAAATTGCATTACGAGTGGCACGAACACCTCGTTCGCGTCCAACATAACACGTAGCAATCGGCTGCGAATTCATGGGACTCTCTATTTGATAATAGGACTCGAATTTAAAAATAGGCATGATTAGGATTGAAAACTTTCAATGAGGGAGTTAATGCCACAAACCCTCCCAAATGTCACCACGAGTGTCACAAACACCTCATGCACATCCAACGTAAAATGTAGTAACCAACAATGCAGTCGCGAGACTCTCGACTTGAGAATAGGACCCGAATTCTAAAATAGACACACATAGGCTTGAAAACTTATTGCAAGGGGGCAGACGTCACCCCCACCCCCCTAACCGGGATCGTGAGTGGCACTAATACCTCGTGCACATCCAACGTTACACATAGCAACTGTTCATGCAACCACAGGACTTTCGATTCGAGAATAGGATATATGTGAAAATAGGAAGACTTAGGCTCGAAAAGGTGCCACGAGGGGGCGAACGCCACAACCTTAAATGGTACCATGAGTGACAAAAATCATTCATGCAAATCCAACGTAACACGTAGAAACCGGCCACATAGTTTTGGAACTCCCGGTTTGAGAATATATTGAATTTAAAATAGGCACTGTTAGGCTTGAAAATGTACCGCGAGGGGGAGGATGCCACCAAAGCCCCAAACGGCACTATAATTGGCATGAACACCTCATTCATGTCCAACGTAATAGTAGAAATCCACCACATAGTTGTGAGACTCGCGATATGGGAATAGTACCTGGATTTGAATCTAGGGAGACTTACGCTTGAAAATGTACAACGAGGGGGCAGATGCCACCAATCCCCCCTCCCGACAAAACAAATGGCATTATGAGTGACCCGAACAACTCGTGTGCATCCAAAATAACACCTAGCAACCGACTGCGTAGTCACGGGACTCCTAGTTTGAGAATAGGACCCGAATTTTAAAATAGGCACACTTAGGCTTGAAAATGTACCGTGAGGGAGAGGAATCCATCATCCCTCCAAACGGCACCGCGAACCTTGTGCATGTCCAACGTGACACGTAGCAACCGTTAGCTTAGTTGTGAGAATACCAATTTAATAACTAGCCCCGAATTTGAAAATAGTCACACTTAGGATTGATAACGTGCCCCGAGGGGTGGATGCCCCCCCCCCCCCCCCCCCCAAACAGCATCACGAGGGGCACGAATACCTTATGTGCATCCAACGTAAAACATAGCAGTTGGTTGTGTAATCGCGAGACTCCCGATTTGAGAATATGATTTAAATTTAAAAATAAGCACACTTAGTATTGAAAACATGCTGCGAGGGGGAGGATGTCACCAATCCCTCCACCCCCACCCCCTACGGCACCGCAAGTGGCACGAACACCACGTCTGCATCTAATGTAACACGTAGCAACATGTCGCACAGTTGCGAGATTCCTCATTTAAGAATAGGACCCATATTTAAAAATAGGCACATTTAGGCTTGAAAATGTGTCTTTAGGCATCGGACGCCACCAACCCCCCTAAATAGCACCGCGAGAACACGAACGCCTCGTTTGCGTCCAACGTAACTCGTAGTAATCGATTGCATCATCACGAGACTTCTGATTTTATAATAGGACCAGAATTTGAATATAGTCACACTTAGGTTCGAAAATGTGTTGCGAGGGGTAGATGTCACCCCTCCCCCAAATGGCACCGCGAGTGGCATGAACACCTCATCAGTGTCCAACGTAACACATGCCAATCAGTCACATAGTTGGGGGACTCCCTATTCAAGAATAGGACCCGAATTTGAAAATAGGCACACTTAGGCTTGAAAATGTGCCGTGAAGGGGAGGACACCACCAACTCCCCCCAAATGGAATTGTGAGTTGCAAAAATACCTCGTGTGCATCCGACGTAACACGAAGTAACCTGACGCGCTGTCATGGGACTCTTCATTAGAGAACTCGGATATTTAAAAATAGACACACTTAGGCTGGAAAACGTGTCACGAGGGGGAGGATGCCACCAACCCCTTCTTAAAAAAGGCACCGCGAGTGGAACGAACACCTCATGAATGTCCAACATAACACATAGCAACCATCCACACTGTAAGAGGACTTTTGATTTGAGAATAGGATTTGGATTTTGAAATAGGCACACTTAGGATTAAAAATGTTAGGCGAGGGGGTTAACACCCCCCGCCACGGGACCATGAGTAGCATGGATATCTCGTCTGCATCCAGCGTAACACAAGACAAATGGTCTCACAATCATGGGACTTCAATTTTGAGAATAGGACCCGAATTTTAAAATAGGCACACTTAGACCGGATCGGTCCGACTATCACAGTTTTGTTTTCTTACTCTTCCTCTAATGGAGAGTCCTTGTTAAGCTAAAACTCTTGGAGTCTTATAGGGTATTTAAACATGATTTATTATCATTTTAAGGGAGGAAAAAATTCATCTAATTTTTCCTTTTCTAGTTAAAACTTTTAGAGGTGGTTAGAGAGAGAAAGTTGCTACAAAACCCTAGTTTGAAGATTTATTGCAGATTTAATTCCAAGATTGAAGTTTGTTCAGATTTATGTGATTACAAGTAATTTTAGTTGATGCTTTTAGTTATTTGGTAAGTTAGTTGATTACTTTCTTATGTCTAATCTTCCTTCTACATCATTCTTCAATTCTCCCTTTGTTTAATCAAGATTTCCTGTAATTCAACAATCGTTTTCATTAATTTCATCATGGTAGGCTAAATTTTTTAAGGGTCGGGATGCATGAACCCAACCCGATGTGGCAGTTGCATGTGTATAAAATTAATCCTCTAAATTTAATGATTTATTACGACCATATTGTGTAGCATCACAACCATTTTAGATCGTTGGATCTCATTTTCTTCAGGGTAACCAGGATGCTTTAGAATGCAATGCGGGTGTTGCTATCGCACGTTACCGCTTTACTCATCCTCTGATTTCGTATGGTGCGGGATTGAACCTCATATAGGTAATTCTTGGGAGTACTAAAGTCTGGGTTTCATTCATCACTTAAATTTATGATTAGTTTTATACCATCAGTACACTAAGGTTGAGGGATTGTATTCCTGTCCTGTTTTCTTCATCATCTAGTTCGAGTTTTAAATCATTCATTGTTAGTATTTTAGGTAATTTAGAATAGTTGCATTTCTTTCATAATTTCAAAATTGCAATTAGTTGTAGCCAATTCTCAAAACAAATCATCTTTGCCTTTCTTTTTAGAGTCAGAGTTAGGATTTCTTTATCTATCCAACGTCGTTACAATTTCATTGTCCTATTTCCCTGAGGATCAATACCTGACTTATCGGATTATTACTTGAGCGACAGGGTTGCACTTGAGCCTAGAGAGTATGCACTTCTGAGACACATTCTTCATCGCGTCACCTTGTTATCCTTTTACTAATCAACCCCATTCACTGAGATATTCCTAATATGATTAAAGCTCTTATTATAATTAGCCACTTTATAGAAGAATTTAGTGTTTTTGTCTCCTACCATTAACCACAAAGCTCGTGATTTCTATCTTCAATACATTTCTTCCTGAACGAGCCTCCTCCCAATATCCCCCTTTCTCTCCTCCCTCTGACTCTTCTCTTACCCTAAAAGATCGACTTTACCTTACTTACCATCTAGCCACCTAACCTCCTCCATGAACCTCGTATTTGTTTCGCTTATATTCTCAAAAACCTCATGATTCCACCGTTTGATATGTTTTCTAAGAATCCCCATATTCTTCCACAACCTGAAACTAGCATTACCTTTGACCTCACAAATGGACCACCAGTCCCTAACTCTCTCCCCAAAATCCGACTCTTTAAGACACATGTTTTCGAATTCGTAAGGGGTTCTATCGACACTCCAACCCCCACACTCTAACATAATTGGACTATGGTCTGATGTAACTCTAGGAAGATAGAATTTTCACCACCCCTAGGAAATGATTTCCCATCTCTGAGAAATAAGGAGTTGGTCTAATCGAGATAAATAAGGAGTGTTTCTATTTTTAGACCATGTGAGCACTTCCCCTTTCAAATGAAGGTCCGTCAATTCCAAATCATCAATAAAATCTTAGAAGTCCCTCATGTTGTTGTTATTACTACCACCCCTACCCATGTTGAAAGAAAATATAACCACAATAAATCCCCTCCCAAACACCAATGAACACCCCACACCGGACCCTAGACCCCTGAGAAGAACCAAATGAACCCATCTTCCACATTTCTGAATGAGCACGATGAATTCAATTTACCTACTAAGAACTCCAACATTTTGACTACTCTAGTGTCCCACATAATAATCACGCCTCCAGAGGTCCCTTTCACATCTAGGATAGTCCATTTAACCCTTCGTCCACCCCAAATATACCTAGACAACTCATTATCCATATGACTCAACTTAGATTCCTGCATGCATAAGATGTCAGGATTGCATCGAGAGATAACCCCCTACACAACCACCTTCTTCTCTTAATCATTCACCCCCTCACATGCCACGAAATCAGTCATAATTTCATTAAAGACTAAAATTACCAACTCCCCCATTCCTACCTCCACTCCTTATTATCCCCTCGTAATTAATCTCCCACTATAGCCTCTTAATCTCTTTCTCCTTCCTATTATACCCTCAAAGAGACAACGAGAACCCAAAATCCACCATATTGTAATGCATTATCTTCTCGAAAAGTGCAAAGCTTCATTGTAAATTCCCACATAGTATACCCACAACACCTTGTTAAAACCTCCAATCATATCCTCTACCTAACCCCCATGATTCTCGTCGTAATCCTCTTCCTCTCTCTCTCCCTAAACTCTATCTCCTTCCTCGAGAGCTCAATCGCAACCCATAATTTTGAATTATTAATCTCCATAAAATTAAAACCCTTACCCCTCCTATCTGCTCAACTAAATACATTTGTTTCACAAACGGGATAATTCCCTTTGATCCCATTATTAGTGAATTCTCTAGCCACCACTAAAGATACTTAATCGCCTTTAATTACTTCTTTCAATTCACACAAATTAGCCCATTTACTACCATTGAACAAACCATTGCATTTACTTCCTCATTTAGACTTTTTCCCGCCTACACCGTTTTTTATTGTCTTGCACGAATAAATGAAAGTCTTTAATTTTTTTAGGCCGACTAATGAGTTCCATAAATACACCTCTTTGCGACTTCTTCTTTCATCATAAATTCTTAACAAGCATTCCTATCTACTACAACTAACTCCCCACTAGTGCTAAAGGGAGGTTCCACTCCTTTTTTAATTACCATGCCACTAGGACAATCTGATAAACTATCTCTCTCACCCATAAAATCACCCATGCTAGAGACTAGCATATTTGTGCCCACATCACCTTTATTTAAAACATCCCATTTTTTTATTTGGACATATATGAACTTCTCATCACTAGACATTCTCCCTCCACTCCACTATCGCCGACCAGTGATGCCTCCGCTCCCAAGGACAACTCATCTCGTCAGACGTCTTCTATCATTAACAACGGTGAGGGAATTTGGGTGACCTACGAAAGTATTCCATCCCATAACTTGATCAACTCTCCACCACACTTTTCATATCATATGACCCTGCTTTGACCTCTGACAGGCATCATCTTTGAGCAGCGGTTCGACTAGTTGTTCCCTCTATCGAATAAAAATTGGATCTCCTATTAAATTAGGAGTAAACTTCATCGTATTCGATTCTCTTTACATTTTTATCTTTATATCCCATAGGGATCTTCCCGTCCATATCTCCACTAACACCTCTTTGTGTGGGTGAACCAACCATCATCGGATCGCCCCCTAATGATGTCTGGTCCTTTCTCACTGACCCGACCTTTTTAACCACTATCTTCTATTTTTTATAAATAGCATTGTACACCTCCATTATTTTTTCCTGATCTATATGAACACAAAAAATTCACTCCTCTATTTTGATTATAACTAGATCCTGTAGCTTACAGCCACCTTTAATGATTAGACTATAAAACCTGATTCCCATCATCTGTCATCTCATACTTAGCTACCACAAATTCCCCGAACCTCTCTCTAATGGTCTGTAGAACATCATCACACTAAATATGTAACGAAATTCCTGCCGCACAAATCAAACAATTATGTCATTTTGTAACCGGAGTGGCACTATAACCCAGAGGGCGCTTCTCAAAAACTCTGTTGACCTCCCAATGCTTGATGTCTAAAAATTCACTGCCTCTTGTTAGGAAACATAGATAATCAAGACTAAGTTATTAGTAAGCTTCTTGATCGTCACTCTATTAGCGCTTTTCCAATGTGTTGCGAGCCACATAGCTAGGTCGACACAGTGAGGTTGTGTCTAAAACTTACCACCCACCTTTCCCATTAGATTTTTCTGAAAGTACTACAATCTAGAAATACATGAATCTTGGTCCACCTCTATGTCATATACATTATCACTTCTACCTAATAGATTCAAATTGTTAAAACGACATGGTTCTATTTGAGCAGCATGTAGATAGATTTTTTTCCCTAAAATCTCATGTGTTCGCTTAATTTTCATCTCCTCACTGTGTCTCCCTATCACCACCCGACACAAAATAACCGGTTCCATCTTAAAAGACTTGTCACCTATGGTGCCCCATCTGCTCCATGTGTCTTGTTTCGAGACAGTGAACACGTTCCACCTACCTTCCTCCTTCACTATAATGACAAAGGAAGCTTCCCTTTGAACATAGTAGGTGCATGTGATGATTTGTTTATTCACACTCATTCTCTTCTTGTAAAATCTCCCATGCTTTCGAGAAGTTTCATGCAAACATCTCCTCAACCATAACACCTCCGCCTAGGCCAAGAATCTACCACAAGTGTAACCTTTAGCCAACACTTTCAACTGAAAGAAGTACGAGGAGGACCTCTATTCTTTTATCAACTCGAATGACTTCCACCCCACTTGAAAGATTGATTTCATCCCCTCCATTTCATCTCTAGAAATTTTTTATAATCCTAATCCTCACTGTACTACATTATCCTTATGCTCGGATACAGGCTGGAGAGAGTGAATGGAGGGGATATAGACAATATTGCATACAAGAGTACAACACCATAAGACATCTTAATAAATTAATACGCTAATAGTAGTTTAGTTTATCTTATCTTATTAACTCGGTTGTGTGTCATATTCCCCTCATTATTAATAATGTTTCGTTGATCTCCATATCCGTGAAAAATCACTCTTTAAGTTAAACTATCTCAATGTATCAATTAAGTGTCGAACTACAATTACTTTATTAATATATACACAAGTACAAATATCAATCTCTCTCTCTCTCTCTCTATATATATATATATATATATATATATATATATATATATATATATACGCCCACTCATGTAAGGACTCCTTATGGTGCAGACCCCAGTACATACCATTTTTTTAAATGGTAAAAGAATTTATTTTTTTTATGAAACTTAACAGATATGATCTCCACGGTGAGAAGATTATCTCCAATTTTTTTCATCAAAAAATTCAATAAAAAAACAGTTCAGAAGAGGTGATATGTAAAAAAAGGTATAAATATGCATTTTCGACTGTTGAAATTTTGACGATCATCTCACCCGCTTTTTGACTGAATTTTTTGATGAACTTAATGGATATGATCTTGACACTGATAATATCAAATCCATGAAGTTTTATCGAAAAGTTCAATCAATCAAGTGGCTACCAGGACCAAAATTTCAATGGTCGAAAATGCATATTTATACCATTTTTGGATATATCACCTCATCTCGACAGTTTTTTTATTGAATTTTTTTATCAAAAAAATTGGAGATGACCTTCTCACCACGGAGATTATATACATGAAGTTTCATAAAAAAAATCATTTTTTAATATTTTAAAAAAATAGTATGTGTTGGAATTTGTACCAAAAGAAATCCTTATAGGAGACTATCTCTCTCTCTCTCTCTCTCTCTCTCTCTCTCTATATATATATATATATATATATATATATATATATATATATATATATATATATAAAAGAAGGAGAAGATTTTTGTCTAAACTAACTAGTGATTGAGATTAAATCTTGGGTTTGTATATAATGGTTTCATATGATGCCACGTGGGGTGGTAAATTTGTGAAAACATATCTCACTTTACTGCTCTGACAGTTGTACCTCGAGCCTCCCAATCTCTCACCCACCATACTAGTTGGTCATCCAACACATAACCTATACATCTCACTCTCTCAATACTCTATTTTAAATATGCTCACATTTTATTTTGAAAAAAAATTCATCAAACACACAACCACTCTATGATGTGACACCCTGCCTAATTAAATCCTGGGTGATCAGTCCTAAATTAAATTAAAACAGGTTTCTCAGTTGGTTCATGCTTAGCATCACTATCGAAAAAAAATTTAATTACTAATCACCTAAGTGAAATTAGACCAGTGCCAAATTTTTATCTTTCATTAACCCAAGACAAATTACTCATGTGGAAGTAATAGAAAAACATTCACAATAAACTATTAATCAAACCATGCAGCAATATAAAGGTTAAAATCTTGCCGAGTCAACATTCGGCTAAAAACCAAAACTGTTAAATAAAATCAACAGAATCCAAAACTGAAATATGAAATAAAGAGTTTGGACAACATATCCCAATAGAGAATACTGTAATGAGATCTTACACTAGATCTGAATAGATGAATCATATATGCAAAGTCCTGCTAGCCTCCACAAAGTTGCTGCTACGAGTCCCTAGACAGAATCTTTAAGTCTGGCGTCCCTGTGGCTAGACACCTAAAAGGTTTTTAAACATAATTTAATACCAAGAGTTAGTACTCAAAATGTTTTGAAAATATTTTGCAAGTGATTTTCATAATAAGATGAACTATTGATTACACGTGTTAAGATTTCGCGTACACTCTCTTGAGTTACCTCACCCCTCATCTATCGTGCACACCTAACGTCCCGTACCTAGAACACCTAGCTATACTACTCAAGCTAACTGAACTATGGTATTCTCACCACCTAAGTATCTATATAATTCAGTAGGTATACACACAAGCTAATAATAGTGTTCGTACGTAATATTTTCTCTTTAATATTCACTGTACTTATTTATTTACGATTTATCTCACCATCCTATTTTCATTGAGTATTCACACAACTTTAAGGGCTCTAGTTATCCATCTATTCACTTCAGTATTTAAGTTATTTCTAACCTACTGATATACCCCTGGGGATTACCTTTACTCTCTCCATAACTCAAATCTTGAATTTTTGATATACTACTCAATCGGTTTATCCTAGGCAGTCTATTATTTTAAATCTTACACTCTATGATTATAACGAACCTCCACTATACACCTACTGGTACTCTCTTAGCCCCTACATAGGTACAACATCATCCCTAAGGTTTCCCACAATCATTGGAAAACGATTAGAACTCAACCAATAAAAGAACCCAAAATTAGCTTGGGTCGATCGATTGACCAGGACCATCGATTGATCGACATTCAAGGTTCGATCGATCGATCGAGTAGGTGCAGGTGCAGTTTGTCTTCTTTATGTGTTTTCTCACCGTTCCTAATTTCCCAACATATATGATAACACACCAAACTTGAAACCAATGATTTCTAACCATTCCTACGTACTCTCGGAAGATTTCCAATGATTTAAACATCATAAATCTTCACGAATTTGGCCCGGAATAATTCAAATCCTCTAATTATTCAAGAACCCTAAAAATATGTCTTTATCATATTTTAAATCATAAACCCAGATTTTCATTCGTAGTAACAATCATGGTTCCTCTGATTTTCAATCCTCTAGAGATATAAATCTAACGACTTGCTATTTCTACCCAAACATGCAATTAATAAATTATTTTTCTCCAAGAATATTAATCAAAATCGATTATTCATAAATCCTACGCATGGATATTATAACTCAAAATAATTTACAAATAACTGCTTCCTTTATTCAGAGATGATATGAATTCATTATTGTTGGTGGTGATTGATTGTATTTCTCCCCCAATCTTCTTTCCCAATAAGTTTGTGGTGCAAGAACCCTTTGAATCCTTCACCAATTATTCCTTAGGCTTACAGAATAATCTATCTTCTCTCTCTAATGGCTTTCCTTTGTGTTATGAGGTTTCTAACACTAATCTCACTTTTAATCAGGTGATAAAACACTCCAAATTTTGTAGGTCTCCTCACCCCCATACGCCAAAAGACTAAAATGCCCCCGTACGGTCCCTGTTTAGCCCAAAAATGCCCCGGTGCGCTATTAGTACCCCTAGTATACAATTTTGACTAATTCATCCCATTTGGAATCATCTGTGACCTTTAAATTATCATTTGGGTCACCAAAAATATTTTTCCTATCTCATCCTCAATTTAGTCTACACACGACACTCGATTGAGATATAATCAAGTACGTCCATATCTCTCGCTATGTCGTACAAATTAACTATCAATATTTACTATTCACACTTAGTAAATTTGAATCATAATATTAAATAGTATCTATCTCTCGATTAATATTTAATAATCACAATTTTTATTTATGCTTAAAAATCATAATTGTCATTCAATCATATTAAATTACTCCACTCGCGTAATTTAAATTAAAATGTATTTTCTATTTAATTACACAATTAATTAAATTCTAAATATGCAGAAATACAAGGTATTACATACTTCCCCCCCTTACAAAGGAATTTTGTCCTCAAAATTAGGATATACCTACGGTGAATAACTCTGGATACTGCTCTCGCATATCCTCCGTCCTCTCCCATGTTGACTTATAAACATTGTGGTGTCCCCACTGTGCTCGCACTAACGGTACTACCTATAGTAAAGCGTATGCTCTCTATGATCTAGAATAGCCACGGATCTCTCCTCATATGAGACGTATGACTGCAAATCATTCTCCTCAAGTGGGACGTTCCAGTAAGCTCTCTCCTTCCTCCTATATTTCTTCAGCGATTCCATATGGAACACATCGTGTATCGGCTGAAGATGCTCTGGAAGTCCCAATTTGTATGCCACCAATCCCACACTCTCTATAATAGGGAATGGTCCCACATATCTCAGCAGTAACTTCCTTTTTTTTCCGAACCTCATAATCCCCTTCATAAGAGATACCCTAATAAACACCTGGTGACCCACCTCTTGCTCCACATGTTTCCTATCGGCGTAAGCATAACTCTTATGCCTATCTTGAGCTATTCGAATACGTCCTCTAATCAACTCTTTCTTCGTAGAAGTCTCCTGTATCATCTTCAGCCCCAATAACTTGTTGTCCCCCACCTCTAACCAACAGGCAGGCGGACGACAAGGTCTCCCATAAAGTGCCTCAAAAGGCACCATACCAATAGTGAATTGGTAAGAGTTGTTATACGCAAACTCTACTAATGGGAGGTATCGCTCCCATCCTCCTCCAAAATCTGGGATACACATCCTCAAAATATCCTCAAGCATCTGATTCACCCTCTTAGTCTACCCGTCTATCTACGGGTGATACGACGTATTCAATCGCAAGTTTGTGCCCATGGCCTCCTTAAAACTCTCCCAAAAATGTGACACAAAATTTTTTTCTCTGAACGACACAATATTAATACGAACCCCTTGCAATATAATGATTTCTGAAATGAATAGCTACGCATATTAATCGTATCAAAATCAGTAAGAACCAGTAAGAAATGGGCTACCTTGGTCAGCCGATCCACTATCACCCATATGGAATTGTGACCTCTCTGCGATGTCGGTAGTCTGGTAATAAAATCCATAAAAATGCTCTACCACTTCCACACGGGAATCTCCAGTGGTTGTAGCATCCCTGAAGGTCTCTTATGGTCAACTTTCACAAGCTGACACATAGCACACTTCGAGACAATCTCTTCTATATCTCACTTCATACCCGACCATCAATACTGTCGTTGCATATCCTAGTGCATCTTATCTTCATTGGGATGTACAGCAAATTTTGACCCGTGAAAATATATCATTACTACATGTTTCAAATCTTCATCCTCGAGTACTACTAGTCTCCTATTAAACCAAAGTCCTCCTTCTGAGATGATGGAGTAAGACTCTACCCCCTCGGCTAGTAACTGTCATACTCTGTCCTGATAAAATGGGTCCTCTACCTGTGCCCTCGCTACCCGCATAACACTCTCAGGGGTGATATCTAAAACTTCCACATATGCTAGGGCTACCTTATCCTCACGTCGATGTTCTCTCCACTTCGCTTTCCAAAACTCTGCCAACTCTCTTGTGGGTATTCGGCTCAATGCATCTACCACCACATTAGCCTTACCAGGATGATACTGTATATCAAAATGGTAGTCCTTCACAAATTCAAGCCATCTCCTCTACCTCGTATTCAGATCCTTCTGTGTGAAGATATACTGAAGTGACTTATGATCCGTGAAGAGAGAAAACTTCTCTCCCAGACGAAAATGTCTCCATATCCTCAAAGTAGAGATGACTGCTTCTAGCTCGAGGTTGTCGGTGGGGTAATTCTTCTCATGTGGTTTTAGATTTCAAGATGCATAAGATATAGCCCTTTCCTCCTCCTGTAACACACCCTCAAGTCCCTGCAAGGATGCATCAGTATAGACCCGACACTCCACTCCACTCCTAGGCAATGCAAGTACGGGTGTGGATGTTAACCTATCCTTTAGCTAATCAAATGCTAATTGATAGTAGTCTCTCCACATGAATGGCAATCCCTTCCGAGTCAAGTTCATCAAAGGGCCAACAATCTTTGAGAGCCAAAAAGCTCTGAACCTTGGTCGGTATCATGGGTTGTCCCCACTCCCTCACCACTGATACCTTACTCGAATCAACAGCAATACCTTTGTTGGACACAATGTGGATAATAAACTGAACCTCCTAAAGCCAAAATCAACACTTCCTGAATTTGGCGTACAACTGATGGTCCCGTAACGTTTGAAGAACCATGCGTAAATGCTCGGCGTGCTCTTCCTCCATGCAAGAGTAAACCATAATATCGTCGATGAATATGATCAGAAATTGATCCAAAAACTCCCTGAATACCCTGTTCATGATGTCCATAAACACTGCAGGCATATTAGTGATCCTAAACGGCATCACTCTAAACTCGTATGACCTGTACCGTGACTGGAAGGCGGTCTTAGGTACATCCTCCTCTCGAATGCACAACTGATGGTAACCTGCCACAAATCAATTTTTTGAAAAGAGCGTAACCCCTATCAATTGATCAAATAAGTCGTTATCCTAGGTAATAGATAATTATTACGTATCGTCACCTTGTTCAGCTCCCTGTAGTCTACACACAAACGGAGAGAACTATCCCTTTTCTTCACAAATAACACTAGGACACCCAATGGCGATGTACTATGTCAAATGAAGCCCTGACCCAAGAGCTGCTAAATTTTTTTCTCTCAACTCTCGCATTTACAAAGGGGCCATGCAGTACAGTGCTCTGGAAATTAGTCTCGTCCCCAGTGCTAAATCGATAACGAACTCAATCTCCATGTTGGGTAGTAACCTTGGTATCTCCTAGAAGATGTACTCAAAATCCCTCACGATTGGGATTGAGTCTAGAGAAACAACCACCTCCAGTGATTCTCCTCCTCAATGTAATATAAATGAGTGTGCGATCCTCCCCCAAGAAGAGGCATCACTAATAGGAACATCTCCTATCCCGGAATGGCAAACATGATAGTCCTCTCATAGAAATCTACCACCGCCATATAACCCGCCAACCAATCCCTGTCTAGGATGATGTCATAACACTCCAAATCTTACACTAGAAGGTCTGCCACTTGACTCAATCTCTTGATCATGATGTCCACACCCTTACAGATCGAGTGTTTAAGGTACCCACTACCCATCAGTGAATCAATACACATAAGATGAGTGTCGACTGTCTCCAAAATCTCGCCTGCTTGTGTAAATCTAGTGGAAATAAAAGAGTGTGTTTCACCCGTGTTAAACAGAATACTACCCTCATGCCAATGGATAGGAAACATACCTGCCACTATTGGTAGTGCTGGATGAAAAGGCATGTCTCGAACGTTGTACACACGATCGTAGTGCATCTAGCCCAACTACTGCTATGAGGCCTGTGCTGGTGCTAGGGCTAACTGAGTCTGATGTCCCGGTTGGGTTCCCTACTGCTGTGTCCTATCTCCTTATGGATAATTCATACTCTTGTGACCCTACTGGCCACATGTGAAACACTACCCCTGGAACTGTCTATGCCCTTGTCCCTGTTGGCCCTAATGTTGGCCCTAACGGCCTTAGCCCTGCTAGCCCCCCCTTAGTTCCCTTGGCCCTGATTGCCCCTGAGGAACCTGTTGCTGGGAACCCTTATGTCCCTACTTATCAGATTGATGTCACCCATACCTAAATCTCTTAGCAGGGTTCCCTTATCGGGAATCATGCCCTTGCTGACCCGTTATTTACTATTACGGTGTACTGCTGTCACTACCCCCATTTGCCCTGCCTGGCTAATTAGGCTCACCCCTCTTGCTACCCTTCACATGGAATCAATGATCTTGATAGTGCACTAGTTTGGCATCAATGATATCTGTATAAGTTAATAGTGTTGGGTTACCGAACAAATGTTGCCTGATCTTCCAGATCAAACCATCCATAAACTTGGACTTTTTTCGCTCTTCTTTACTCACCTCGTTTGTCACAAAATTAGCGAGGTGGGTGAACTCCTCCTCATAGTCAGCCATTGATCGATCACCCTAAACCACCTCACTAAATTTCTTCCTCATCTCTAACTCTACTGCAGTAGGGAAGTACTTACATTCAAATCGCACCCAAAACTCAGAAATCATCATCAAGTACCTCCCATCTGTGGTATTCACTGACTCCCACGACTGTAAAGCTTCTCCTTATAGATGGAAAGTAGCAAGCATCTGCTTATCCACCTAGGTACACTCAAGCATGCGCAGATGGTGCTCGATGTTCTTCTTCCAGTTGCAAGCCTCTACCACATGAGTATGGCCCTGAAACTCAGGCGGATAGCCCTTCTGAAAGGTCTACCTGACTCGCTGCCAAGAAGGTGGCCCTATCGGGGCCTCAACTGCTGATTCCACTAGAGGTTGTGCATGGGGCTGAGAAAAATGGGCTACCATAGCCCTCATGGCTGTCTCAACCGCCTGAGACACTATCACTGCCACCTGAGTAGTAAAAATCAACTCGAGTGGGGGGTGGCGGTGCCTATGGCTCCTGATGAGCCTCCCGCACCTCATTTATAGCCTCGGACCTCTCTTCTCGTTGTCTCCTCGGTGGCATCTAAAAATAGATAGAATTGTATAAGTACACATTTTATACAAAATATATTAGCAGAAACACGATATCTTAAACTCGTAAGGATAAAAGCAACAGTCCTAAAGTAGGGCTCTACTTCAAAGAACAAAACGCAAAAATCATAGTAAGACACTCAGATTCTATGGACACTAGAACCTAATGATATGATACAATCTGTGACACCCTACCTAATTAAATCCCTAGTGATCGGTCCTAAATTAAATTAAAGCATGTTTCTCAGTTCGTTCATTCTTAGCATCACTGTCAAAAAACTTTTTTACTTTCTAATCACCTAAGTGAAATTAGACCGAAGCCAAATTTTCATCTCTCATAAACCAAAGAAAAATTACTCATGCATAAGTAATAGATAAACATTCAAAATAAATTATGAATCAAACCATGTAGCAATATAAAGGATAAAATCTTCCAGAGTCAACATTCGGCTAAAAACCAAAACTGCTAAATAAAATCTACATAATCCAAAATTGAAATCTAAAATAAAGATTGTGGACAACATGTCCCAATAGAGAATACTATAATGAGATCCTACACTAGATCTGAATAGATAAAGCGTCTGTGCAAAGTCCTACTAGCCTCCACAAAGTTGCAGCTATGAGTCCCTGGACATAATATTTAAGTTTGGCATCCCTGTGGCTGCACACCTAAAAGGTTTTTATAAATATTTTAATAGCAAGATTTAGTACTTAAAACGTTTTGAAAATATTTTGCAAGTGATTATCACAATAGTTAGAGTTATTGATTACACATGTTAGGACTTCGCGTACACTCTCATGAGTTACGTCACCCCTCATCTATTGTGCACACCCAACATCCCATACCTAGACCACCTAGCTACACTACTCAAGATAACTGAACTATGGTATTCAACTGACTCATCTATACTAATAAGTTCCCATTCCGCCCACTTAGTATGTAATAGTAACCCTATCTCATGATTTATATACTTAGATAATTGTTCACTCCTTGCTATCTTTCACTATTTTATAATTAAGTATCCATACTTAATTTGCTTTTAGATGTATTCGCGGCATCTCATTATCTACTAACTCGCATAAGTCGATTATTAATACAGAATATATTTCACACACAACATATACTTATAAATTCATTTATTTTTAATATTCCTCTTAACACACATCAAGGACTCCTTGTTCGGAATGGTCCATCGACACCAAGCAAGAGTTTGGTTCGTAATGGCACCTTGACCCCAAATTCATTTCATAAAGTGGTTCAGAATAATCACCTCGACCCCACTAATGAAATTTATACATAGATTGGTTCGGAACTCTTTCATCATGACCCCAACTTACTATTTCCATATATTAGTTCGAAATCCTACCTCGGCCCTAATATAGGAAATTATACTTTAGGTATTCTCACCACCTAAGTATCTATATAATTCAGTAGTTACACACACAACCTAATAATAGTGTTCGTACGTAATATTTTCTCTTTACTATTCACTCTACTTATTTATTTACGATTTATCTCACTATCGTATTTTAATTGATTATTCACACAACTCTAAGGGCTCTAGTTATCCATCAATTCAATTCAGTAGTTAAGTTATTTCTAACCTATTGATATACCCCTGGGGATTACCTTTACTCTCTCTGTAACTCAAATCATGAATTTTTGATATACTACTCGATCGGTTTATCCTCGTCAGTCCATTACTTAAAATCTATGTTTCCTATCCATGGCACTATGGGGCGTGTTTTATTTGATACTGGGGCATCACACTATTTATAGCCACTAGCTTTGCATGAGCCACGGGGTTGTTAGCCATAGCAGAGAGTACAGTGACTAGTTTAGACTCACCGCTGGATAGTGGGTCTTTAATTTCCTTTATATGTCGAGGGGTAGGGATAGAGATTGGGAGTTTAATTTTGCCTGCCAACATGCTAGTCCTAGATATGCACGAGCATGACGCCATTATAGGCATGGATTGGCTTGCTACTTATAGAGCCATGATAGACTGTTCCAGTAGAACTATTATTTTTGTGATACCGGACCAGGAAATGTTTCTAGGGGTGATTCTTCGTCCTGAGGGAGGATCGTCCACCCACTTGTATTACATAGAGGAGGAGGCCTCTAAGAAGGTGGTGATTCCTCTTGACTCGATTCCTGTTGTTCGAGAGTTTTTTATGTGTTCGAAGAGATACTGGGACTACCGCCTAGCTAAGAGATAGAGTTTGTTATAGATTTGATCTCGGTCACCTGGTCGATAGCCCATGCACCGTACTGTATGGCTCCAGCTGAGATGAGGGAGTTACGGGATCAGGTTAAGCAGTTGTTGGGGCAGGGCTTCATTCGTAGGAGTGCCTCACCTTGGGCTCCCGTTATGTTTGTGAAGAAGAGGTATGGTTCGTTAATGTTATGTGAGGACTACCGAGAATTGAACAAAATAACGATACAGAATAAGTATCCATTGCCCCGAATCGATGATTTGTTCAACTAGTTGAGAGGAGCTTCTTTCTTCTCTAAGATAAATTTGGAATCGGGATACCATCAGCTACGGATTAGGGAGCAGAATGTGTCGAAAACTGCTTTCTTGATGAGATATGGGTCCTATGAGTTTAGATTCATGTCGTTTGGGCTGACAAATGCTCCATAAGTATTCATGGACTTGATGAAGCGGGTGTTCAGAAAGTTCTTAGATGAGTTTGTCATCGTCTTCATAAATGACACACTAATTTACTCACAGACTGAGGAGGAGCATGTCGATCACTTGAGTCGGGTTCTTATGACTCTATAAGAGCATTATCTGTATGCCAAGTATGAAAAGAGAAGATTTTGGTTACAGAAGGTACAGTTTCTAGGGCACGTTGTGTCAGAATTGGGGTATCAGTGGACCCAAGCAGTGTTTCGGCAATGAGGGAGTGGGGACAACCCACGACACCGATGGAGGTGTGTAGCTTCTTGGGGTTAACATTGTATTATAGGCGATTCATCAGGGGGTTCTCGAAGATTGCGAGCCCATTGACAAATTTTATGCACAAACGGGTGAAGTTCATTTGGGATGATGCTTGCAAGTTAGCTTTTGATGAGATAACGGATAAGTTGATGTCAGCGCCAGGTCTTACTTTATCGAAGCCAGGAGTGGAGTACTTGGTGTACAGTGACGCCTTTTTATAGAGACTTGGTGGAGTAATTCAGTAGGAGGAACATGCTATAGCTTATGTCTCCCGCAAGCTTAAGCCTCACGAGACGAATTATCCCACCCACGACTTGGAGTTAGAAGAAGACGTGTTTGCCCAACGGATTTGGAGACACTACTTGTTAGGGGATCAATTTTTCCTCTTCACAGACCACAAGGAACTATAATACTTGTTCACTCAGCGGGAGTTGAACATGTGTCAGCGCAGGTGGATGGAGTTTGTAAAAGATTACCAGTTTGAGATTCAGTACCACCTAGGGAAGGACAATGTAGTTGTTGATGCGTTGAGCCCAAGGCCAGTAGGTGAGGTGGAAGAAGTGTGGAAGGCGAAGTGGAAAAAATTGGGACATCAAGAGGCAGTGGCTCGATCCTTTATGTACGTTATGATAGTCACTCCAGAGATTGTTATGAGAGTGATCCAGGCCCAGGCCACTGATTCGTTTCCCCAGGATCAGAATGTATGGCTCCTAGCGGAGGGAGCAGAGTCCTACTCAGTGAGCTTAGAAGGGGGACTATGGTTTAATGGGAGATTAGTGGTCCCAGAGGGAAAGGATTTACGTCATGGATCCGGATTTGTGGTACATCCTAGAGGGGATAAAATGTACCAGGACATGAGGCGACATTATTGGTGGGGTGGGATTAAGAAGGACATTGAGGAGCTCGTGTCCAAGTGTGCCACTTGTTAGCTGGTAAAGGTGGACCGCCAGAGGCCTCCAGGGTTACTTCAGCCACTGGAGATACCTACGTGGAAACGAGAGAGAATTTCCATGGATCTAATTACTGGGTTGCCTACTTCACAGTGGGGTTACGATTCTATATGGGTAGTGGTTGATCGGTTGACCAAGGTAGCTCATTTTTGGTCGGTACATACGGATTACACTACAGTACGGTATTCCCAGATATTTATTGCCGAGATAGTGAGATTGCACGAGGTACCCTTGAACATCGTGTTTGATAGAGACAAGACTTTTGTATCACGCTTATGGGAGAGATTTTAGGAGGCTATGGGTACTGAAATGCGGTTGAGTACGGATTATCACCCACAGACAGATGGGCAGACCGAGCGTACTAATCAGATGTTGGAGGATATGTTGCACATGTGTGTTCTTGACTTTGGAGGGAGTTAGGAGCCATTTCTTCCATGTGTGGCATTCACTTATAAGAACTCCTATCAATTTATGAATGGCATGGCCCCATTCGAGGCGTTGTATGGAAAACCTTGTCGTTATCCTACTTGTTGGCTAAAGGTGGGGGACAACAAGTTACTCAGGCCATAGGTAATTCAAGAAACATCAGCCAGGGTTGAGATGATCAGGAATTGTATTCGGGTAGTCCAGGACAGGCAAAAAAACTATGCCGATGCAAAAGAGGTTCTTCAGGGAGTTCAACGTGGGGGATCAAGTATTGTTGCGTGTGTCTCCTATGAAAGGGGTGATGAGGTTAAAAAAAGGTAAATTGGATCCGATACTTATAGGACCATTTCCCATTATCAAGAGGATCGTACCGGTGGCATACAAACTTGGGTTGTCGGAGCACTTGCACCGCATTCACGATGTGTTTCACATCTCATCATTGAGGCGATTTCTTAGGGATGAGTTGGCCCACACCCACATTATGATTGAGAGGATTGATTTACAGCCCGACAGTTCATATGAGGAGAGGCTTGTGGATATCCTAGACCGTAGCGAGAAGAAATTGAGGTCAAAGGTAGTTCCACTGGTGAGGGTTCAGTGAGAACATCATAAGGTAGAGGAGTCTACATGGGAGCGAGAGCAGGATATGCGCGAGATAAATCTAGACTTTTTCCTACCAGGTATGGCTTAGTTTTTGAATTTCGGGGTGAAATTCCGTTATTAGGGGGTAAGTATGTAATACCCCGCATTTTTATGATATTAAATAATTATGAGATTTATTGTTGGATTAATTAAATTAAAAAGGTCGAGAAATTTAATTATTAATTAATCCAAATTTAAAATAATTATTAACTAGCGTGTCAGGGGTTCATATGTATTGATGGAAACCATTGGTTATGTGGGTATATGTAATATGGAATTATAAAATTTTTACAAATTGTCGGAGTGCGAAATACGACAGTTTGGTAGATTGGCATTTTAAGTCAGGATGCACGTGTGAGCCGTGTCGGAACTAATAGTATGGGATAAAAAGTTAAATTATTTTTGTATAACTCGTATGGTAATTTTGAGTGCAACATCGAGTCCGGAAGGGTCGATATAGTCGAATAACTCTGTCTGGACATTTTATTTGGACACCGGAGCAATTTTAGGCCTAACCGGAACCCCGTAGGGGTAGTTTTGTCAATTGAATTTTTGGGGAATTAAAATGGATGAAAATTAGATAATTATTATATCAGTTACGGGAGTTCCATTAGGGTGAAAGTTACAAAGAAAAGAGAGTCCTAGAGGAAGGAGAATAAAAGGTTCATAGGAGTTCCAAGGCCAAACCCAGTTATTTTTCACCAAAAACATCATCAACGCGTAGATCGAAAAGAGAACACATTTATACCAATTTCAAGCGACGAATCAAACCTTCGTAATCATGCAAGTGTTTATTACTTGATTTTCTTTAGCAATACTCATTTTCATGTTAGTATAGGAATAAAACACCTATGTATTGTTAGTAAAAGTGATTAAAATTGGAGATTTGATATACATGATTTGAAAATGAGATTAATTTAGGCTGAACCATTTATGTATGTAGATTAGAAATTATGTATAGATAATTTTCTGTGATGAACAAATCTAGAAATTTATGTTCTTGGATGATAATTGGAAGAACTAGGATTTTATTAAATTAATTGGGGATTCCAGATTTCATTGATCATTAGAAATGAACTAATGACATTATGTTAGTGGAAATCATAAATACATGTTTGGAAATTTATTTAGTATGATTGATTGGTGTTTGGGGAATGATTCGTAGAGGTTTTAGTTGTTAAATTGGTGAAAAGAACGTTTCTAGGCCAATCTGTGTCGAAAATGGTAGCGGTCCGGACCGCCTTTCATAAAAGGTCCGGATCATTTTTAAAAAAAAAGGTTCGGTTCTTTTTATTTAAAAAGGTTTGGATCGTTTGTTTCTAAAAGGCGTCTGGATCACCTTCCTAGTGGGTCCGGACCGCCCTGCAAATTTTTCCATAATTGATTGTGGACCCTTAAGATACCTTTCGGGACTTATAATGTGGGAATCCTAATGTAGTACACTGAGGTTTGAAGTGATGTTATATTGAGATAAGTGGAATTTAAGACTTGGGCATAAGTGGGATGAATTACTCTCAAAAAATTAGGAGGGGTATCATAATCATAATTATTAAAACATCGAGAGTATTAAATGAAAGTAATACTAAAAATAAGATATGATACTTAATTGTGTGAATACCTAGAGATTATAATAGGTGAGTGTACACCTATGTATTGATTTGTTATGTGTATAGCATAGCTACGCTGCTTGCTATCGAGCGGAGGTTTAGCATAGTGGACGGTCTTAACCTGGGTGACCCGATGGGGGGATATTGACGTTACCCCGAGTATATGAACTTGGATACGTGCTATCTGTTACATAGGATAGTTTTGATGGTTGAATGGGAGCGTAGGTATGTACGTGACCCATTTAGCTGGTGAGTATGCTCACCTCCAATATTTCTGTTATGAGATTTATGGTTTGTGAGAGACGCCTAACCAGTTGTCCTTTATGTAGCGAGCGATGCACCGGGATACGATAGCAAATTACGCATTGCGCCAAGTGGTCCTAACCAAGGGGAGTAGGTTTATATATATATAGGGATGATGTGACTATATGTGTGTGTGTGTGTGTGTATATATATATATATATATATACTCTTGAGAATGAATGATCCTAATATGTGAAATTAGAAAATTTATAAATGATGGATAAGTAAAGTAATTCCAGGGGATAAAAGATTTCCTATTAAAATAGGGAATATAAAATGGGTAACTAGCATAAAAGAATATTATTAGCTTATTGTATAGGCGATACTGGTTACTCCCTTGAGATATATTTAGGAAATTCATGTTTGTAACCTAGTTAGGAAATTTATAGATGACTAGGTCGTTGTAGAGGTACGCTAGGTGTGCACATTAGTGGAGTGGTGAGAATCTCAAGTGAGAGGTCGGAACTAGCATGTACATAATAATTGCATCTTTGCAGTTTTAAATACTTGCTAAAACAAATATTTTTACAAATCGGGCTCTGACCCGTTTCCTGTTATTTCTCTTCTCTTTTGCTATATATATATATATATATATATATTATACCAGGTGTCCAGCCATAGGGTCACCGCCATACTTAGATACGTGGATCATTCGACGAGCTGAAGCTATTGTGGAAGCTGTAGGTCATTGATATTAGACGCTGCTATCGCTTCATTCTATTCCCAGTTCATATCTCTCATTTAGTGCATGTGTCGCCCGCTTCTAGATTAACTATTGCAGGGATTTTATTTTATTAAGCATTTCCTTACTATTGGATTGAGTATTATGATACTTTGGTTTTAGACTTTGAACAGGAAGGTTTTATCCAATCTCATTTATTTCAGTATTTGATTCACGTTTGGTATTTATTATTGTGGAATGGAATTGGCTTACATATTAAAGCATGGAAATTATTAATGAATTAATTGGATATAATTAATTTGGGAAAATGTTTTGACACTTAGCTTAATTAATTATTGGCTGATTAATAATGAAAATGGTTTTCGACAGTTATGCTAAGAATGAACCAACCGGACACTTTGATTTTAATTTAATAAAGGGATGATCAACAGGTATTTAATTAGGTGGGGAGTCATAGGTGGTATCAGAGCCTCAGGTTCTAGTGTCCTTTAGGATTTATATGGCTTAACATGTTTTCCACTTAGCGTTTTTTGATATAGAGCCCTATCTTTAGGACCATTTCACTCTTATTTATTCGTTTATGTCTTCAGTTATTTGAGATTTAATAATAATTATGGACTAATAAATCCCTTCTCATTTTAGATGCCTCCGAGAAGAGCCCCGAGAAATAGAAATGCCCAGCCAGAGCAGGCAGCAGCTCAGGCTCATGGAATGATTGACACAGCTAACATTGCCTTCATTGTTGCTCAGGCAGTAAATGCAACTTTAGCAGTGGTAGACCTAGCCCCACCCCAGGTACAGGCTGGGACACCGATTCCAGCACAGTTTCCCACTATATGGGAGAGGGTCAGGGATGTTTCCAGAGGGAAGATCCCCCAGAGTTCTCGGGTGGTTCTGACATCATTCTCGCGATCCAATTGAAGGAAAATATCTAGAGGCACCTTCGCATGTACGAGTGTACCGACATTCAGAGACAGTTACTAGCTTCCTACAAGCTAGTAGGGGCCACTTTGCAGTGGTGGGTTTCCACTACTACATTGGAGGAGAGGGATATGATGTCTATTCAGATCTTTTGGGTGTGATTTGATAGAAAATATTTTCCCTCCACCATGTAGAGAGAGATGAGGTAGAAACTATTGAATCTGAAGGAGGAGGGTATGATAGTGGCAGAATATGAGGAGGAATTCACGTGGCTACTTACTATGGTACCAGATGAGGCACCTACTTAAGAGAAGAAGATTTTGTTATTTATGGATGGATTGACCTGGAGGATTCATCAGCACCTCATTGACGTACTCAATGCCGCTCTGTTCCATTGCCAGGACCATCGCTTCCATCAATAGGGGAGCAAATGAACAGGGGAGTCCAGTTAGTAGGGCCAACCTGGAGGTAGTAGTTCCAGTGGGACACCATCTTCTCAGGGGAAGGTCAGTCAGTGTGAGCAGAGTTCCCAATAGGGGGACCTTGCTAAGCGATTTCAATCTGGTGATTCTAGGTAGGGATATGAGGGTTATAAACAGGGCCAGTCTAGTCAGCATGGTTAGGAGGGCCAACATCATTATCATTAGGGCTAATAGCAGGGCCAACAGAGGCATCAGCAGGGCTAGTGGAGGGACGACAATGGCTAGCAGGGCCAAGGCTAGTAGGGGTAGAGGGGAGGTAACTTTAGCGGCAAGTACTTTTCTTGTGGCAAGACTGGCCATAGGAAGCAGGATTGCCCCGACAAGGGAAGGTTTCCCTAGCAACAGGGTGCCCAGTAAGAACACTAGAGACCCGTCTTTCCCTCTACCCTACCAGCTCTAGTGCAGGCCCCAGCTTTGCCAGCAACCCCGATTCATTAGGGACAGTTACAGTATGAACATATTTATAACGTCCATCAGGTAGCACCGTAGCAGGCACCACCTGTGATTGAGGTTATATTTCCTACCCATGTCACTATGGGGAGTGTTTTAATATACTGGGGCATCACACTATTTTATAGCCACTATCTTTGCATGGGCCATAGGGTTATTAGCCACAGCAGAGAGTACAGTGACTAGACTCACCATTGCGTAGTGTGTCTTTAATTTTATTTATATACCGAGGGGTAGGGATAGAGATTGGGAGTTTAATTTTATCTATCGACATGCTAGTCCTAGATATGCACGAGCATGATGTCGTTATAGGCATGGATTGGCTTGTTACTTATAGAGCCATGATAAACTGTTACAGTAGGACTATTATTTTAGCAAAACCGGGCCAAGCGATGTTTCTATTGGTAATGCCTCATCGTGAGGGAGGATCATCCACCCAGTTGTATTAGATATAGGAGGAGGCCTCTAAGGAGGTGGTGATTCCTCTTGACTCGATTCCTATTGTTCGAGAGTTTTTTTATGTGTTCCAGGAGATAGCGGGACTACCGCCTAGCCGAAAGATAGAGTTTGTTATAGATTTGATGTCGGACACCAGGATGATAACCCGTGCACCGTATTGTATGGCTCCAGCTGAGATGAGGGAGTTATGGGATCAGATTGAGCAATTGTTGGCATAGGGCTTCATCCGTAGGAGTACCTCACCTTGGGGTTCTCCCTTTCTGTATGTGAAGAAGAGGAATGGTTCGTTAATGTTGTGTGTGGACTACCGAGAGTTGAACAAAGTGACGATATGAAACAAGTATCCGTTGCCTCAAATCGATGATTTGTTCGACCTGTTAAGAGGAGCTTCTTTCTTCTCCAAAATAAATTTGAGAACGGGATACCACCAGCTACGAATTATGGAGCAGGATGTGTCGAAGACTGCTTTATTGACGATATATGGGTCCTATGAGTTCAGATTCATGCCATTTGGGTTGAAAAATGCTCCAACAGTATTTATAGACTTTATGAATCGGGACTTTATGAATCGGGTGTTCAGAGAGTTCTTAGATCAGTTTTTCATCGTCTTCATAGATGACATATTAATTTACTCACAGACTCAGGATGAGCATGTCGATCACTTGAGTCGGGTTCTTACAACTCTATAAGAGCATCAGTTGTATGCCAAGTATGAAAAGTGTGGATTTTGGTTACAAAAGGTACAATTTCTAGGGCACGTTGTGTCAGAATTGGGGATAATAGTGGACCCGAGAAAAGTGTCGGCAGTGAGGGAGTCGGGACAACCCACAACACCAACGGAGGTGTGTATCTTATTGGGGTTAGCAACATATTATAGGCGATTCATTAGGGGGTTCTCAAATATTGCGGGACCATTGATAAATTTAACACGTAAAAGAATGAAGTTAATTTGGGATGATGCGTTCCAGTTAGCTATCGATGAGCTAAAGGATAAGTTGATGTCAGCGCCAGGTTCTTGCTTTACCCGGGCCAGGAGTGGAGTACTTGGTGTACACTAACGCCTCTCTACAGGGACTTGGTGGAGTACTTCAGCAGGAGGAACAGGCTTATGCCTCACGCAAGCTTAAGCCTCACGAGAGGAATTTCCCCAACCACGACTTGGAATTAGTAGTAGTCGTGTTTTCCATACATATTTGGAGACACTACTTGTTAGGGGAGAAATTTTGCCTCTTCATAGACCACAAGTCACTACAATACTTGTTCACTCAGTGGGAGTTTAACATGCGTCAGCGTAAGTGGTTGGAGTTTGTGAAAGATTACCATTTTGAGATTTAGTACCACCCGGGGAAGGCCAATGTAGTTGTTGAATCATTGAGTCGAAGGCCAGTAAGTGAGGTGGCAGAGGTGTGGAAGGCGAAGTAGAAAGAGTTGGGACATCAAGAGGCAGTGGATCGATCCTTTATGTTCGTTATGACAGTCACTCTAGATATTGTTACGAGAGTGATCCAGGCCCAGGCCGCTGATTCATTTTTCCAGGATGAGATTTTATGGCTCCTAGCGGAGGGAGAAGAGTCCTACTCAGTGAGCTCAGATGGGGGACTACGATTTAATGGGAGATTAGTGTTCCCAGAGGGAGACGATTTCATGTAGTGATGACACAGTCTCATGGATCCGAATTTATGGTACATCCTAGAGGGATAAAATGTACCAAGACATGAGGCGATAGTACTGGTGGGGTGGGATGAAGAAGGACATTGCGGAGTTCGTGTCCAAGTGTGCCATTTGTCAGCGGGTAAAGGTGGACCACCAGAGCTCCCCAGGGTAACTTCAGCCGCTGGAGATACCTACGTGGAAATGGGAGAGCATTTCCATGGATCTAATTACTGGGTTGCCTACTTCACAATGGGGTCACAATTCTATTTGGGTAGTGGTAGATCGATTGACCAAGGTAGATCATTTTCGATCGGTACATATGGATTACACTACAGGAAAGTATGCCCAGATATTTATTGCCGAGATGGTGAGATTGCATGAGGTACCCTTTAACATCGTGTTTGAGAGAGACAAGACTTTTGTATCACGCTTCTGGGAGAGATTTCAGGAGGCTATGGGTACTGAACTGCGGTTGAGTACAGCTTATCGCCCACAGATAGATGGGAAGACCGAGCGTACTAATCAGGTGATGGAGGATATGTTGTGCATGTGTGTTCTTGACTTTGGAGGGAGTTGGGAACCGTATCTTCCACTGGTGGAGTTCACTTATACAACTCCTATCAATTTACGAACGGCATGGACCCATTCAAGGCATTGTACGAAAGACCTTGCCGTTCTCCTACTTGTTGGCTAGAAGTGGGGGAAAACAAGTTACTTGGGCCAGAGGTAATTCAAGAAACGTCATCCAGGGTTGAGATGATCAGGAACCGTATTCGGGTATTCCAGGACAAGCAAAAAAGCTACGCCGATGCAAAAAGGTTCTTCAGGGATTTCAACGTGGGGGATCAAGTACTGTTGCGGGTGTCTCCTATTAAAGGGGTGGAGGTTCAAAAAAAAGCGGAAATTGGATCCGAGATTCGTAGGACCATTTCCCATTATCGAGAGGATTGGACCGGTGGCATACAGACTTGGTTTTCCAGAGCACTTGCACCATATTCACAATTTGATTCACATGTCATCATTGAGGTGATTTCTTAGGGATGCGTTGGCCCACACCCACATTGCGATTGAGAGGATTGATTTACAGCCCGACAATTCATATGAGGAGAGGCTTGTGGCTATCCTAGACCGTAGCGAGAGGAAATTGAGGTAAAAGGTAGTTCCACTGGTGAGGGTTCAGTGAGAACATCATAACGTAGAGGAGTCTACATGGGAGCGACAGGAGGATATGCGCGAGAAATATCCAGACTTTTTCCTACCAGGTATGGCTTAGTTTTTGAATTTTGGGGTTAAATTCCATTATTAGGGGGTAAGTATGTAATACCCCGCATTTTTATGATATTAAATAATTATGAGATTTATTGTTGGATTAATTAAATTAAAAAGGTCGAGAAATTTCATTATTAATTAATCCAAATTTAAAATAATTATTAACTAGCGTGCCAAGGGTTAATACGTATTGATGGAAACCATTGGTTATTACTGTGGATATATGTAATATGGATTTATAAATTTTTTACAAATTGTCGGAGTGCGAAATACGACAGTTTGGTAGATTGGTATTTTCACTCAGGATGCACGTGTGAGCCGTGTCAGAACTAATAGTATGGGATAAAAAGTTAAATTATTTTTTTATAACTCGTATGGTAATTTTGAGTGCAACATCGAGTCCGGAAGGGTCGATATAGTCGAATAACTCTGTCTAGACATTTTATTTGGACACTGGAGCAATTTTAGGCCTAACCGGCACCCCGTAGGGGTAGTTTTGTCAATTGGATTTTTGGGGAATTAAAATGGAGGAAAATTAGATAATTATTATATCAGTTATGGGAGTTCCATTAGGGTTAAAGTTACAAAGAAAAGAGAGAGTCCCAGAGGAAGGAGAAGAAAAGGTTCATAGGAGTTTCAAGCCCAAACCTAGTCATTTTTCACCAAAAAATCAACGTGTAGATCGAAAAGAGGAGAACACATCTATACCAACTTCAAGCGATGAATCAAACTTGCATAATCAGTCAAGTGTTTATTACTTTCTTTCCTTTAGCAATACTCATGTTCATGTTAGTATAGGAATGAAACACCTATGTATTGTTAGTAAAAGTCATGAAAATTGGAGATTTGATATACACGATTTAAAAATGAGATTAATTTAGGTTGAACCATTGATGCATGTAGATTAGTAATCATGTATTGATTATTTTTTGTGATAAACAAATCTGAAAATTTATGTTCTTGGATGAAAATTGGAAGAACTAGGGTTTTATTACATTAATTGGGGATTCCAGCTTTCATTGATGATTAGAAATGAATTAATGACGTTATGTTAGCGAAAATCATACATACATGTTAGGAAATTGATTTAGTATGATTGATCGGTGTTTGGGGAATGATTCGTAGAGGTTTTAGTTGTTAAATTGGTGAAGAGCACGTTTCTGGGCTAATTTGTGTTGAAAATGGTAGCAGTCTGTACGGCCTTTCAGAAATGGTCCGGATCATTTTTCAGAAAAAAGGTCTGAATCGTTTTATTTAAAAAGGTCCGGATCTTTTATTTTTAAAAAGGGTTCGGATCACCTTCCTAGTGGGTTCGGATTGCCCTGCAAATTTTTCCAGAATTGATTGTGGACCCTTAAGACACCTTTCGGGACTTGTAATGTGGGAATCATAATGTAGTACACTGAGGTTTGAAGTGATGTTATATTAAGATAAGTGAGATTTAAGACTTGGGCATAAGTGGGATGAATTACCCTCAGAAAATTAGGGGGGGGGGATCATAATCATAATTATTAAAACGTCGAGAGTATTAAATGAAAGTAATACTACAAATAAGACATGATACCTAATTATGTGAATACCTAGAGATTATAATAGGTTGAATGTACACCTATGTATTGATTTATTAGGTGTATAGAATACCTACACTGCTTGCTATCGAGCAGAGGTTTCGCGTTGTGGACAGTCTTATCCTGTCTGACCCGATGGGGGGATATTGACGTTACCCGAGCGCCCTGAGCGAACTACTCAGATAGGTTCATCGTTGGAAGCCTCGTTAAAACAAGAATTGATAACTTTCCTTAAAATCAGAAGACAAACTTTTGCTTGGAGTCATGAAGATATGCCTGGGATAGACCCAAACTTCTTATGTCATGAGCTCAATGTGAATAAGGAGATCAAGCTTGTGAAGCAGAGAAGAAGAGTATTCAGTCCCGAGAAGAATCAAGCTATACAGGAGGAAGTCGAGAAGCTCCAGAAATCTTGTTTCATTAAAGATGTAAAATATCCAGATTGGTAAGCTAATGTGGTGATGGTAAAGAAGAAGAACAACAAGTGGAGGATGTGTGTAGACTTCACCGACCTCAACAAAGCATGCCCAAAGGATCACTTTCCATTGCCCCGAATTGATCAACTGGTGGATGCTACCTCGGGACACGAGTTGCTGAGCTTCATGGATGCTTATTCTGGTTATAATCAGATCAAAATGAAACCTGAAGACAGGGAGAGTACTTCTTTCATTACCCCTAGGGGAACTTATTGTTATAATGTTATGACCTTTGGTTTGAAAAATACAGGTGCGACATATCAGAGGCTGATGAATAAGGTCTTTGATGACCAAATCAGTGACAATATGGAAGTCTATGTTGACGACATGCTGACAAAAAGCAAGAAAGTTGTCGATCATCTAGTTGACTTAAGTCAAACTTTTGATCAACTAGATAAATATCAAATGAAGTTGAACCCGACGAAGTGCGTATTTGGAGTACGAGAAGGCATGTTCCTCGGGTACATCGTCAATCAATGAGGTATTGAAGAAAATCCTGAAAAGATCAAAGCTCTATTAGGGTTGCGATCTCCAACAACGAAGAAGGAAGTACAGAGTCTCACTGGACGAGTAGCGGCACTCAACAGATTTGTGTCACGAGCAACTGATAGATGTCTCCCATTCTTCAAGACACTCAGAAAGACTTTTGAGTGGAATGATGAATGTGAGAAGGCTTTTCAAGACTTGAAAAAATACTTGGGATCACCTCCATTGTTGTCCAGGCCAGTGATGGGAGAAAAATTGTATTTGTACCTTGGAGTGTCCGAGAATGCAGTTAGCTCGGCGTTGATCAGAATGGAGAATGGAGTACAAAAGCCTATTTACTACACAAGTAAGGCCTTCCGAGGAGCAGAGATCAGATATCCAAGGCTGGAAAAATTGGCACTGGCGCTGATTGAGGCGAATAGGAGAATAAGGCCATACTTCCAGGCTCATACTATAGTAGTATACACCGATGTGCCATTGAGACAAGCCCTTCATAAGCCAGAGAAATCAGGGAGATTGATGTACTGGGCAATAGAGCTCGGTGAATATGATATAATTTATAAACCCAGATCATCACTAAAAGGGCAGGCTGTAGCAGACTTTATAGTGGAGTTCACCTATCCTGATACCCTCGAGGAGCAAAAGTTGCTTGCTGATCAACCTGTGGATGTTACAGGATCAACAAACACAAGCTCAGACCAATTCCGATTGGTAAAATGGCGTGTGGATGTTGCAGGAGGTGATGAAGAGATAGTTGTGAGGACTCCGGACGAGGAACAAGCGTTGCTCGCTGATCAACCTGTGGATGTTATCGGATCGACAAACACTAGCTCAGACCAACTCCGGTTGGTAAAAGGGAAAGTGGATGTTAGAGGGTCATTAAATTCGAGCTCAGACCAACTCCGGTTGGTAAAAGGGCAAGAAAAGATGATCGACGAGGAGCGAGAAAAATCCGGGGAGGATGAAAGGAAGCAGCAAATATTTCACCGAGGAACTTTGACTGATCAAAAATTTGAAGACGAGCTACCTATATGGACGCTATATGTAGATGGCTCATCTTGCACTGCAGGATGTGGCGCGGGGATAGTTCTAAGCACTCTAGACGAGGTCGATACGGAATACGCCTTGCGTTTCCAATTCAAAGCTTCCAACAATGAGGCTGAATATGAGACCATGATTGCAGGACTTAATTTGGCAAAAATTATGGAGGCGCAGCAAGTTGTGATCTTCAGCGACTCTCAATTGATTGTAAACCAAATTATGGGAGTATATGCAGTTAGAGGAGAATTAATGATCAGATATCATGCAAAGGCAAAGGAGCTGGTGTCAGAATTTTCCGCTATTCAGCTGGTCAGAATACCAAGAATGGAGAATGCAAGAGCAGACGCCCTAGCTCGACTAGCATCAGCTACTCGCACCGAGATATAACGAATAATCCCAATTAAAGTGTTAGCTGGTCGGAGTATAGATGAAGATCTGACGATGAACTTTATCACCCTTGATTTAGGACCATCTTGGATGGATCCCATCAGGGTATATATCGGGGAGGGAGAATTGCCAATTAACAAACTCGCAGCAAAGAAATTGAAGTTTAAAGCTGCTCGGTATGTATTAACTAATGGTGTTTTATATAGACGGGGAATTATGGCAGGTTTGCAGAGATGCGTGCATCCCTCCGAGGTGAAAGAATTAATTGAAGAAATCCATGAAGGGTCTTGTGGAGCACATGTAGCAGGTCGGACGCTTTTGCAAAGGGTGATGATGCAGGGATACTACTGGCCAACGATGAGGGAAGATTGTATAGCCTATGCCAAGAAATGTGACAAGTGCCAGCGCTTTTCCTCCATCCGAAGAACTCCACAAGCATTGTTGACACCCATAACTTCCCCTTGGCCATTTGCCATGTGGGGAATTGATTTGGTTGGACCACTACCAACGACCCGAGGAAGGTTCAAGTATCTCGTCGTCGTAGTGGATTATTTTACTAAGTGGGTAGAAGCTGAGCCACTCATTGACATGACGTACGAGAAGGTATACCAATTTATTTGGAAGAATATCAATTGTCGATATGGTCTTCCTCATGCTTTCATCACAGACCATGGAACACAATTTGATAACGAGGAGTTCGATTCCTATTGTCATCAGTCAAACATTTTGAAGGTTCATTCAGCACCAGGCCATCCTCAAAGCAATGGAAAAACTGAAGTAACAAACAGAACGTTGCTGAACGGTTTGAATAAACGATTGGACGATGCAAAAGCAAACTAGATCAACGAGCTACAATCAGTACTTTGGGCTTACCGAACTACTCCCCGAGTAGCAATTGGAGAATCACCATACATGCTGGCATTTGGAAGTGAAGCTGTCATACCTGCCAAGTTGGGCCTCCCAACACACAGGGTACTGAATTTCAATTCCCCTGTCAGCAACTTAATGAGAAGACTGGATTTAAACATGCTCGAGGAAGTTAGAGAAGAAGCAGCCATTAGAAATGCTGCTTACCAGCAGCGAACAACTTTGTTTTACAACAAGAGGGTGAAGAAGTGCGACCTGAAAGAAGGAGACTATGTGCTGAAGAAAGTAATTCAAAATCATAACAAACTGGAGGCAAACTGGCATGGACCATACCGAGTTACAGAAGTTGTTCGACCAGGAACTTATCGAATAGCAACTTTAGAAGGCCAGGAGTTTAAAAATGCCTGGAATGCAGAGCACCTGCGCAAGTATTATCAGTGATGTATATGTAACACAGTTCCATCAGTATGAATAAAATGAAAATATTCTGCAAGTCTCTCTATTTATTGAAAAAATTTCGGGGTATACTAGTGTTACGCACTACTCGGCAAAGCTCGGCAGACTACTCAACGAAATATTCCAAATTGTACCAAGTATGGTTGGTCGGGGATAAAAACCCACTAACTGTAGTTGGTCGACGAGGAGAAATATTCCTAAAAATGCCAACCTGTTTGGCTGGGAAACGAAATATTCCAAACTGTATCAAGTATGGTTGGTCAGGGATAAAAACCCACTAACTGTAGTCGGTTGACGAGGAGAAATATTCCTAAAAATGCCAACCTGTTTGGCTAGGAAACGAAATATTCCAAACTGTACCAAGTATGGTTGGTCGGGGATAAAAACCCACTAACTGTAGTTGGTCGACGAGGAGAAATATTCCTAAAAATGCCAACATGTTTGGCTAGGAAACAAAATATTCCAAACTGTACCAAGTATGGTTGGTCGGGGATAAAAACCCACTAACTGTAGTTGGTCGACGAGGAGAAATATTCCTAAAAATGCCAACCTGTTTGGCTGGGAAACGAAATATTCCAAACTGTACCAAGTATGGTTAGTCAGGGATAAAAACCCACTAACTGTAGTTGGTCGACGAGGAGAAATATTCCTAAAAATGCCAACCTGTTTGGCTAGGAAACGAAATATTCCAAACTGTACCAAGTATGGTTGGTCGGGGATAAAAACCCACTAACTGTAGTTGGTCGACGAGGAGAATTTATCGATCTTGGTTGGCCGGACAGATTTTATGAAAAAGACACAAATTTACCAAGTATGGTTAGTCGGGGATAAACTCTCACTAACCGTAGTTGGTCGACAAGCATAATTTAACAACCTTGATTGGTTGATACTCGTGGCTTTATTATTAAGTGAACGAGCAATATTATTGAAACTTGGAACTTTTTAATTATTACTGAATTGGTCGACGAACATCACAATATTGTTATTTTTAACAGATACGCATAAAGTGTTTGATATTTACAAGACAATAGAAATTAAGATTTGCAAACAAAAATGAAAGTCTTTCATTAAATTCGAACTAAATTACATTGATGATAAAATGAAAGTTACATTGATATGTATGCTAACTATTACATCAAAAATTTCTATTCTACGGGTCTTTTCCCCTCAACTTTTGATGCAGGTTCCTCGCCAGCAGGCGGATCATTTAACGACTGAGGAGAATTGATGAAGTTGAGGTCCTTCAACATCCTGACATTCATCACGGACGGTCGATCTAAAAGATGCTTGGGATGAGATACTTCGATCTGAGAATGTAAATTATAGTCACTGAGATACTTTGAAATTAAGCTCCGAGGAATGGCCCGAGCAAGAATCCATTCCATGTCCAAATTGAATGGTGGCACAGGCAAGTCGAGAAACCCGGGATCATGGTAGTCCCACAGATAATGGCCTTGTTCGAGCTTCAACACACCTAATGCATTCAGCCAGCCTTGCTTGTAGCCCTCATTGCTGGCATTCTGGATACGATCGTCCAAGTGGAATAGTGCTTCGTTGTATCCAGCCATCCAGAACTCCCTAGGCTGTTTGTGGAATTGATATGTTAGCCTTTCTAGCTGCTCGTGGAGACTCTTAATGAAAAGTTCCTTATTCTACAGGACAAACTTCTGTGCAGAGAGCTATTTTTCCAAGTCCCTAATTTTCTTTGACATATCATATAACGCCTGGTTCTTCGCCATTAGTTAGAAGGCCTTGTTCTCTAAGGAAGACGCTATCCTCTGTTCCTCGACAAGAACCCGAGCTGCTCTTGCTCGTCCCCAAGGAGCTCTTCCTCGTCCCCGAGGAGACGTGGAAGGGCCCGACCTCCTCAAGTTATCCAACTCGTCCCTTAATTTGGCATTCTCAACCTCTAAGAATGAAAATCCCTCGTCAGTCACTAGGATTAGGGATGTTGAAGAAGAGGTTGTAGACTTCAACTGTGATAGCTCTTTCTACAAGTTATTGTTTTCCTTTTCCAGCGGCTCGGCAATCTGTCTGCATTCCTCGACCTCGCCCCTCAGGGTTCTCTCCCTCAGATCATACCCAGCAAAAAGCTTCTCATAGCCCTTGTCAGCCATGATCAGCTTGTATTTCTTCTCGTAACCCTCATGCAACAGGGCAGTTGATTCCTTGTATTGATTTTGAAGGTCTTCGAGGGTGCACTGGAGATCCTCGATCATTTCATAGTAAGCCACATTATTGGCCACTACTCGGTCAAGTAGACACTTCAAGTACTGATATGCTTAAACTGCCTGTTCTGAAGCATCATGACCAAGGATGTCGGTAACTTGTGCAGCACTCAGGTCTGTGTAACTTTCATATTATCATCAATGTAATTTATTTCGAATTTAATGAAAGACTTTCATTTTTGTTTGCAAATATTAATTGCTATTGTCTTGTAAATATCAAACACTTTATGCGTATCTGTTAAAAATAACAATATTGTGATGTTCGTTGACCAATTCAGTAATAATTAAAAAGTTCCAAGTTTCAATAATATTGCTCGATCACTTAATAATAAAGTCACGAGTATCAACCAATCAAGGTTGTTAAATTATTCTTGTCAACCAACTACGGTTAGTGAGAGTTGTTTTCCTTTTCCAGTAGCTCAGCAATCTGTCTGCATTCCTCGACCTCGCCCTTCAGGGTTCTCTCCCTCAGATCATACCCAGCAAAAAGCTTCTCGTAGCCCTTGTCAGCCATGATCAGCTTGTATTTCTTCTCGTAACCCTCATGCAACATGGCAGTTGATTCCTTGTATTGATTATGAAGGTCTTCGAGGGTGCACTGGAGATCCTCGATCATTTCATAGTAAGCCACATTATTGGCCACTGGTCGGTCAAGTAGACACTTCAAGTACCGATATGCTTCAACTGCCTGTTCTGAAGCATCATGACCAAGGATGTCGGCAACTTGTGCAGCACTCAGGTCTGTGTGACCAGCCTTAAAGTACTCATTACATTGCTGCAACAACTTTGTATCATAGGCAAATAGCAGATCCATCCTGGCTAGAAACTAGCAGAGAAATAAGAGAAATCATCAATAAGAAGAATAAACAGAGTATGAATGAAAGATAGACAACAGTATGCAAAGAAAAGTTCAAGTTTTATTAGATCATAATTCAGAGTTACAAGTTCTGGATTACATTTGACAAAAAAGAAAAATATAAAGATAAGCCCGAACAACACTACACCTTTTCCTTATCTCCCAAAACCTTCTCGGGAGGTTGGGAAGAGGAAGCAGGTTGCTCGAAGGGAACTGTGGGTTGTTCGGAGAGCACCAGCTGTTGCTTGGAAGAAGAAACGACTTGCTCAGCAGCAGACTGGATGGCTGGGGGGTGATATCCCATCACCATTGAAGACTCCTCAGAGGTAGCTTCGTCCTCTTCTAATTCTTTTGGAGTAGGAGGGGGACCAGGAATATGTCTCTGGAAGAGCTCGGATGACTCGTCGACCTTCATTTCTTAAAGGGCAGCAACCCATCCATCCCTAAAATACTTTAGACTGCCATAGTCCACTTGAGATACCATGGCAGCACACCCCTTATCCCACCCCTTGTCCCAGCCAGAGCTGAAGGACTTCTTCACAGCAGCTTTCCTCTTGGCCTTCTCCAAGGCAAGCTTCTCGGACAGCAGGTTCTCAGAAGCCTTCAATTTATTTTCTGCCTCTTCCTTCTGCAGACCTACTTCTTAAAGATGGCCCAACCTCTCCTCAGCAACTTTGAGCTTATCTTCAAGCTCTCCAGCATCTTTGACCTTCTTTTCAAGCTCTTCATTTGCCTTCTCCAAGGCATTCTTTTTCTTCTCCAACTCCTTGGAGGCATCAACAACTCGAGCTTTTTCTTGCTCGGAGGAGGCAAGCTTTTTCTCCTAGATAGCTTTGTCATCAGCATATTTCTGGCGAGAATCTGCCAGAGACTTGGTAGCTTCTTCCAAAGCTCCTTCCACGCTGGACGAGGACCAAGAAGCCTTAATCGCTTCATCCTTCTTTAGGATTATATTAAAGCAGCTCGTCAACTGTGAACAGAAAAAGAAAGCAAGTTAGAAACAGAAATGACAAAGGAAATATGAAAAGTTCAAAGTAAAGAGACTTACTGAAGCAAGATGACGAGCAGCCAAAGAAGTAACCATGTCCCGAGTAAGATTATCTTCATTACCTTGGACCTCGGGAATGGTCCGGGACTTCACCGAGCTCATGACAGAGCTCGGAGGAACAAAATTGGGAACTCCAGTCCCAGCAGCTGGGGGTTGAGTAGTGGTGACAGCCAAATTGATCGAGGAGCTTTTCTTCAGACTCCTCGGGGGAACAATTACAGATTCAACCAAGGATGAATCCTTGGTCGGTGATATCACAATCACCTTTCCAGGAGCAGCAGAGCTGCTCGGAGCCACTGTAGGCTTATCAGCAACCTTCTCGGCAACTTTAGCAGGAGCAGTTGGAGGAGATGCATCAGTCTTCTTTGTCCCCTCCCTTGGGACATCAATCCTACTCCTCTTTGCCTCACCAGAACCGGAGGCAGATTTCTCAAACAGGGTAGGAGGTCTTCTCTTCTTCATCCTTTCGCTCAAAGGAATATGAGATTTAGGCGAAGAACTTGCAGAGACTGGTACTGGCTCTGCTTCACTGATCACTAGACGAGCAGTGAAGGAGGTTGTGTAGCTCTTGTACTGGAGCAGATACGAAGACGACCTGATGTGATCGTCGGCAACCCTTTGATGCAGACCCCAGATAAGTCCCAAATGCCTTATATTGACATCTATTTCTTTTGGGCACCTTCTCTTGCTATCAACTGCAAATAAATAAACATTGTTATCAGTGACACATTTTATCAAACACAAAACAAACATGATTTCAAAATAAATAAAATAAAATAAAAATAACCTATCCCATTGCCATAAGGAGGGCATCTGGGACCCTGGTAAACCTCATCTCCAGTTAATGGAGGGTGTTGCCAATTTTTTATGACAACCCCGTGTTCAAAATAATCCCTATTGGCATCAGGGAGATTGACTACTAAGGCTCTATTTATAAACCTAGTTTTTAAATAATAAATATTATCATTAACTGCCCATCTATAGCAGTACATGATTTCTGTAATTCCTATACGAGTTCCATGCACTCGATTTAATTTATGCACCCCATTAACTATTCTCCATGTGTTGGGGGCTATTCGTGCAGGAACAACATCAAAGTACTGACAGAATTCCAGACAGAGAGGATTTGGTGGAAAAGAAAATCCACACTCAGCAAAAAAGAGACTGGGGAACCAATGTCCCTCAGCCAAATTGAAATAATTAGAAGGCTCAGAAAGCTCTTCTAAGACAACCCAAGAGGGAATGGAAAAATCAGATCGAAATTTGTCAAGAGATTCAACAAGATAAACCATGGTGATTAAAAGAAATGAAGAAGAAAGAAGAAGATCTTACAGGAAAGGAGTAGAGCTGTTGACAACGAACGACGGAAAAGATGAACGCACAAGAGAGTAGGAAGAGACGATGTAAAACTCAAAGATGAAAATTTGAAAAGGTAAGATACGATGGGAGTATCTGTAAAGTTTAAATACCTTGCCTTGGGAAATGGTGAAGTAATGATTACAAAAAAGATGATTACGTTACCGGCGGCTAAAAAGATGAAAAGTAGCGCGGGAATCAAAGCGGACAACAGCGATTAAAAAGATGAAAAGTGACGCGGGAATCGAAGCACGCAGAAAAGTCCAAAAGAGCGTGATTCTACGAATTAGGGAGGAGAAATAAATACAAAGGAAATGCTCCTAAAAATCAGGAAGACTATTTAAAGCTACCATATTCCGAGAAAGAATGTTCCATACTCCTCAAATTTCGAACTATGAAACATTGGGGGGCTTCTGTTGATACCAAATTTAATCTGCTGACTTGGATCAATCATATGAAGACACGTGGCTATCTACATGGCAACAACAAGCACTTCCGAGATGATCACACGCTCCGAGGAACAGACCTCTCCGAGGAACTCTTGAATATCATTAAGCTTAGGCGGTCCGAGCAACTCAGGCGGTCCGAGATGCATCTCGAACAAAGCATTAATAGCTAGATAACCAACAGTTCAACTGATTCATTAAATGCTTATCATTTAGACGCACATGCAAAAAGGGCATTAAATGTATCACCCTTTCATATGTATATCATTTAATGTATTACCCTTTCACATTACAGCCTCAGGGCTATAAATACTTTGTACAATCCTCATTGTAGAGGACGGGATCCAAACTCTGGGGATTGACTCCAGAATGGAATTTCTTGTAAGCGAGAATTCCCAAACACTCAGCAATAAAACAACAGTGGACGTAGGCCATTCTTATAAGGCTGAACCACTTTAAAATCTTTAGTCTCATTTATTTATCTGTGATTGAATTATTAGAGTGATCTAATTTTTTACATCAACAAAAATATTATTCATGAAAACAATCGCAACATCACTATTATTCAAATTATGTCCTTTTAATTATGACATTGATTTAAGAAACCATTTTCTCATCAATTTATAGGATTTCTATGCACACGTAATTATTCGAGAGCATACAATAATAAATCTCTACTCTACAACATGCACATAATTAACGTGGTTAACATGTCTAAATTAATTTATAACATTCCTACAATTTATTCTGCATGCGAACGTCATAAATTCTAATAGAACCCCAACCTCTAACCTAATCATGCAATGGTTTTGATTCTTAATTCGTATTAAAGATTTGAATAAAAACGGTCATGAATTTAGTTTCACTTTCCCTAATTAATTTTTCTAAATTATTTTAAGAAAAACAATGATCATTAGTATTTATGCATCATTTAAAACGCATAATGCTAAAGAAGAACAATAGAAGTATTCATGCATGTAATCCAATTGCACGGTTGTGTTCCTCTCGAGAAAATAATAAAGACGCGTTCTTGGACAATTTTGAGAAAACCTGATTTAGGTCTTCAAAACTTGGGTTGAAAGTTGTGTGCAATGAAGTTTTTTTAAGACGAGAGAGAATAAAATTATGGAAGGCTACTGATTTTTTAGAAAGCTAAAATGTGTTTTAAAAATTCTAAACTCATCACTTTATGTTTACATACCAAAAAGAATTCGAGTCATAATCAAACACAAATACTAAAAAAAATATTACGGACGATCGGACTGTTGGAATTCGCTGAAATTTTAACATGTTGTAGCTGAAGGCGAGACGAATCTGCTCAGAAAAGTCCAGCTTGATCGGAAGGTCGAATACATTTTTTTTCTTAGGTCGGATCCTTCTCTAATTTTTATACAAAAAGTTATAATTTGCAAATTTATTCTCGATTTAAATTCCACTTAAAACCTTATTTATATATATAAATACCACCCTTTTTACATACCAAAATTAAATAAATTTCAAAAATTATTGTTTTTAAAATTTTTAATTTAACAAAAACTTCTACCATTCAAAAATCTCTAAGTGTTACATATACACCCTAATATACATGTATACTTTCCTTTATCATACTCTTAAATGCACAGTCTTTAGAAGAGCATTCTCTTCTTGAGTCCATGCACCCTTTCTCACTCCTAATGAACCCCTATACTTTATTAATGTCCCCATTCACACCATCGTATCTACGTGCAAATTTCTCAAACTAGAGAGCTTTCACGTGATGTTCTTTTCAAGATTTAAATGCCAGAAAAAATTGAACGCCTATACTTTATTAATGTCCCCATTCACACCATCGTATCTACGTGCAAATTTCTCAAACTAGAGAGCTTTCATGTGATTTTCTTTTCAAGATTTAAATGCCAGAAAAAATTGGCAATTGAATTCTTCCCTAAACGTGGACCTAAGATATACATACAAACACCGATATCCCAACAGGAGCTTCACATCGTTAATGTATTGTACGTGCCATAGCCACAGAGATTTCAATTGTGTGCTGAAGGCACAGCCACAGAGATTTTTTGTCTTTCTCAATTGCATAATTTACGGTCATAAATTGATGTTGAAACAAGCTACCCTCTGATTTTTCAAGAGCGAAATGTACAGCTATTTAATAATGAATATTTGATGATAAAAGGACAAATAAACAACGTGAGAGTTAGAATTTAGAAGTGTTGTCTATATTACGCAACTCAAGAGAGCACGTCTTTGTATTTATAGAGCATGTGAATGCGTGTAGTTGGAATAAATAATTATCCAATTATATCATAGTTACAATAAATAGCCATCAAACAATAAGTTGGTTGTGGCTAATTTTAATGGTTCACTTATGCACGGATCGTATCTATATTAATAAATTAGTCTCTAAAAATAATATCACCCAACACACCATCTCTCGGATACACCTCAGGTGCCGTATCTTGTGGGAGTGACTCTTTGTCTACATTGTGACATAAAGTTACACACGAAAAAATTAAAATAATACGTTACAGTTTATAAGATTCTGGGTTCCTCCACCCACTATTAATTGATTTTGTATTGGATGATAAATATTTGACATGGTTCCCAATAGTCAAACATAAAGTATCACATGGAAAAATTAAAGTTTTACATCACAATATATAAGATAATGGGCCCTTCACCCATTATCAATTGATTTTGGATTCAATGCTCCAATATTTGACACTAGTTGGGTCTAAAAGATATTTGATGTTTCAAAGGTAAATTATCAGAAACTTCACTAATATTTATATTTTCTTTTTATTGATTTTATCCTACGCTATATTTTTAATTTTGATTGGGGAATTTGAAATTTAGTCATAGAAGTTTGTATTCTTTGTTCTTTTATTTGCAAAACTGATGGGCTTTCGAAAAAGTATTTATTATGATGTAATAAGTTTTTTATAGTAATGTCTGGTTCTAATGTGTTAGTAGGAGCTTGAGGATATTTTACACTAAAAATTACCTAAATAGGTTTGCAATGTTTGACATTACCTATTCTATTTTGCAGTAAATTTTTTAAAAATTATAATTATGTGCCTTGCGTATCTAGCGATTTGCAGAGAGTTACAATGCGAAATTACAATTCAACAAAAAAGACACGTTTAAAAAATTAAAATATGCTACTTTTCCTATTATTGCAAATTTAGATTTCCATTTCGTTATGACCGTTGACCATAGGACCAATTATCGAAGCCTATAGATCTGGTAGCTGAACGCTCGCAGATCTAGCGGTTGAATTTTCAATAGTGTTTGCAGATATTTATTGTATGGGTATAATTGTCAAATCAAGGAAAAAAATATTAATTAAGATCAGTCAAATAGATACTAATTTTAAAAGTAATTAGATGGTAATTTATGGTAGTCAAATAAGTACTAATTTTAAGATGCATGGTTGATTTATCGTTGGCTTATACTCACAATTTATGGTGAAATTTTTTAATGTCAATTCTTTATGGTCCTGATTCATGCATAGTAAATACAAAAAATTGGAAACTCAAAATTGTAAAGGGTCTATTTCGATCTCTTCTCATGTGTGGAAAAGGATGCAAAGTGTTTGGGAGGACTTTTCAATACCGGGAAGTGGGCTTTGACGAAGGATGGTAATTTCACTATCAAATCAGCTTGACACTTGGTAATGGTGAAAGGTTGTATTCAAAGATCCTTTTCTCTCATTTTGGATAGAGGATTTGTCATGTGGTGGATACGCCATAAAGTGATAGTTTTAAATGAGTATATCAAAAGCATTCATATCCCTTTAGCTTCCAAATGTAGATGTTGCGTAGTCAATTATGAAGAGGACGGTGATCATCTATTTTGGAGTGGTGAAATTGCTGAAGCTATTTGGAAAAAATTCTTTAATATTCTTGGCCTTATGATGTCATCATCCAATTTTGGTGGCAACTTGATGAAATAGTGGATTAATTCAAAGGGTGGTAAGGTTAGGAGCATCTTATGTCATATCCCAATCTTCATTTGTTGGCATTTATGGTGTGCTTGGAATAAATCCTTTTTGAAGGGTTACCTATAAAGGAATCTTTGATTTTTGATCGTGTTTGGGAAGAAATTAAGATGGATTTTTGAATATCTCCTTTTAAGGGTTCTAAAACTAGTTTTTGTTTGGATATTTTAGAAACTCTTTGTAACATATGTGCTTTTATCTCTCACACTTGATGTAAGCCATCGACGGGGGCTTTTTCTCCGCTTTTATCTATGTTATAGTTTTTTTTCTTCAAAAAAAACTTAGATGGATTTCCAAAACAAATAATCAACAATAGAATAAGTACTAATACAAATACTTTATACAAATCATCGTCCGAATTTTATTTAAATTTTTTAAAATACGTTACTTAAAAAAATCGTTGTCCTTCCACAAACAGTGACATTTGCTTTTCGCCACGCAAGAAAAACTTATGTAATTATCAATCTTTCAAATGCCCATCTTGTTGTGTCTGTGATTACATTTAAGCACACATACTAATGTGAAAATATGGTAGCCACTGATTTTTGGATAAGCCATATGTACTATTAGTTCATAATTATATGGTAGCCACTTATTATTGGGTAAGCCATATGTACTCTTAGTTCATAATTAGATGATATGCAAAAATTTCTGCACTCAGTCGTTATAGTAGGAATATTTATCTATCAATTTTTCCTTAAAGTATTTTATATTACAGACTAAAAACAAGTATAATGGTAAGGTAAGGGTGCCAATACATGATCTTAAACTAGAGAAAAGTCAAATGAAGCCACTAAAAATAATTTTCTTATTTTAAAACTTGACTTTCAAGGGTTTTTGATTTATCTAAAATGGTGAACTAATGCTAAGTAATAACAGTGAAAGCTAGAGTAAAATATCAAGTGTAAAAATGTATTTGAGGAAGTCAAATGGTAGAATTACCTATTTAATTGTTTTAACTTTATTTCTTAATTTTCAATTTAAAATGCCCCCATGTAATTATTTAAGTCACTACTTAACTCTCATTACTACTAGTGATTTTAATAATTATTGTTTTAAAATACTATTAGTTTACTGTAATAAACTCTTTTAAATGATGATTTCTAAATTTCTCTAATAATTAATCTGCTGAAGAATAAATATTTTGAAGTCATTTTTCTATCATGAAAAAAATCTAATTTTGAGTTAGATAATATTAAGATACAAAATATAGTTTGAGAAAAGTCTATCTCTAGCTTAATTTCAAATACATTTTATATTTTAAAATTATTATTTTCACTCGAAAATAAGTTCATACTTTCTCAAGTCATGAACTAAAAGGATTAAAGTAATGATAATTTTATATTAAGGGACATAATAAATAAATAATTATTTAACTAAGGCTTAAAAATTAAATGCATCATTCCAATCCTTGAATGGCTATTTTAGACAATCATTTGGAAATTAACATAAGTAGAATGTGTTAACGACTCCATTAAGGTTAATACACAAGAATATGAGAGAAATTATATTTATTATCAAGTCTCCCGAATACAAAAAATATCAGTCTCGACACCACTATGAGAATAAGAGTACTTTTCTATAATCAAAATGGTTCACAAAATATTATCTCCAACAATTTGAAAATTCACATTGGATAATGTCAAACACTACTCTTCATCAATATCTGTATCTCTCCACAATAACTCACACTCTACAATCTGAAAATATATGCCCTCTCAAATATGTCTGTCTTACGCAACTCACTAAAAAAATGTAAAACAAAAACAAAAAATATAATATTAAACTACTCATAACAATTACACTACAAATGAGCTTCAAACTGAGTTGTAATCCCTTAACCTTTTTTTTATTCTCTGTCGACCCTATTGTATATATAATTGAATGCGGACTCAAAATGAGTGAAAGTAGAGGGTTGTTTTGGGTAGTTGTCAGGTGTGGGTATGAGTTTAATGGTGAAAATGATAACACACACACACTCATTCTCACTTATATATATATATATATATATATATATATATATATATATATATATATATATACACTAGCGGAATGCCCATGCCTGAAGGCATGGAGAAAAAAATCCAAAGTCATGAATCGTGTAAAATTTAAATCAAAGAGTTTTTTGCAACACAAATAAGTGTAAACAATTTAGAAAAATTGGCTAGAGTTCCCTTTCGTTTATAGGACTATCCATCCTGCTTAAGAAATAAAAACTACTACAACAACAATACTAACAGTTCGTTCTGGACCTCGTATAAATATCATCGATTTAAACAATCCATGGCAATAATAAAAATATACAAGTTATTCTAAATAACACATATATGCATGAATAACTATTAATAAGGTCATGAATATAAAAAAATACACAACCAATATACTATTATTCATTCAAATGTAAAATCTTCATTAAAAATTGATATAATTCGGAATATATATACTTGTGATCAATTTTGCAAAATTAAAGTCGGAATATGTGACTCAATTAGCCTTAAACAACATCTTCACATTAAGATGTTCAAAAACTCATTCAAAACTCAATAATTGATGTGTACGTGGATCCATATCCAACATCCAATTTATATTGGATCAATTTTATTTAAACAACTATCGCCAAGGTCCGAATGACTTTTGTAACAAATTTCCTAAAAATAAGGCAAAATAAATTATGTCAAATGAAAAGTTACAACATAGGTATAAAAGGGCAAGGGTGAACAATGTTAAAAGAAATTTTTTTAAAAAGTTTAAAAAATAATATTCAAAATTATATTTAATAAATGTCAACCATATTAAACAAACTCAATGCCATTCTTCATACATCAAGTCAAGGATAAGACGTGCCCCTGCCTACTTATGAACACCTGTTTTGGAGGTTCATTGGTAATCCCCCTATACAATTTGAAACACGCATATATACAGTTAAAAGGGAATAAATACAATGGGCAACGAAATAATTGATTCGCCTACATTTTTATTTTCTTGAACATTCTGCAGATTTATTGTATTCGATTTAGATGTGTGAAAGTTTTTACTGTTGAAGAATAGAGGGTGTTTTCCTAAGTAACTTTTATGGTACATTTCCTCTTAGTTCGCTCATTAATTTGGTAGAAAATTTCCTTACTAGATAGTTGATAAAAAAGATTTATTTCAAAACTATTCAGGTAGATATAAGAACAAAATAGATCGATATTTAGATGTACAATGTTTAATCTTACCTGCATAGAAGTTATAACAATGTCTTTATATATGTGATGTACCACTATATGTGCTGAAATATTTAATCTTACCTGCATAGAAGACACTGTGAGAGATCAATTACAAAAGCATAGTTAAAAATTGCTATAGGTAAACCTTCATGAAATATATTAAAACTTGAAAGAAAAATAATTTTACAAAGGAACACTAACTGAAGACTAACCCGCCTAACATACGACCCCTAACTCGGCACAAAATCATTCCATCGGAGTCGAACCGTGGATCGATACCCTACATCAAATAAATATCAACTTTTATATAGAAATTTAGGAAGTGGAAGGTTAATTCAATCAAAGGGATGTGTACTCCGGGAAGATTTTAATAAACACTGACAGTCTGTTTCTTCGAATGGGACCATAAAGAACACTTCTAATATGATGTTCGACATCTTTCCTTGATGGATCTTTGTCAGTTGGAGTAGAAGGATGTAAGGTAATCTCTATGTCATCATCTAGGGAGGACCAATCAGTGCTTGCAATTGTGTCGTGTTCTTGTTTCATGAGTGAGATGATTTGGGTTGCTGGTGATGCTGGTGAGTTGGCCTCATGATGAAAAAAGCGACATTTAGAGCCAAATTTGCATGATCTTGAAGGTTATGACTTGCACATTTGATCCTTAGATTTGATCTTGTGAGGGAATCGAGTTGGATGCATCTCTTCCTTTTCATGTGCAAACTGACATTTGGAAGCATAACGACAATGACCAGATTCCTCCCACAAACTGACAAATCTCTGTCTTATGCTCTTACTACCGGACGACAACGATCCACAATAATCCAACGACGATGAAGACCTCAACCTTCCTCCAAGCACTGCCCCAACCAAAATATCATCAATCACCAACACATCCTCTTCCTGACTGAATCCTCTATTTTCTGACCCCTTGCTTGATTTTTCGAATGGCTGACCTTCAACATTTGACAGATACTCTTGGCTTCGTGAATGATTAGTTTTGTCTCCATTACCTCAGCCTATTCCTTGAGGTTTTCCACGAAGTTTCCAACACATTTCCCTTGAATTAAGTAAATACAGAATCTCATTTCCCAAATTCCTAATTTGTATATCTAACTGCCATGGGCTATGAGCGTGGGATAAATAATGCCACTTGCTTAAAATGTAAGGCTTTCTGGGCATAAATGAATTAACGTTTTTAACAGAGAATATAAATGAATAGCACAAACTGTCGAACAATAAAAAATTTGACCTCTGATTTTCATTTTGAATGTAGTGGAGAGATTAATCCTACGAATCGTGTAGGAATAATGTTTTCGTAAATTGATAACATAATCAGTATACCTCCATTATATTAAAAATAGTCATTTAGTTATCAATACCGTAGGCGAGCACGAAAATTAAAGAAGAGACTAAGAATTTACCTTGCAAAACTTTACCTCTTCAAGATCATTATTTAAGGTTGATGCATTATTTAACAGTACCTCGAGGGAAAATAAACCCCAAATCAGCAGCTAAACACAAATCAGTATCTAAACAAATCAGTATATAAAAATACATATAAACATCTTAACTACTAATGGTTAGGTTCATGATCATCTGTAGTTAGACTAAAGTTCTGGATTAAAGTAGATACTAAGAACTTACCATCTAAAACTTTATAATTCAGCATTGTAACTTGGGATCATATACCACGGAATATCAGTACTAAAAAATATATAATTACATTAAATGTCTTCTAGTACTGAACAACTTCCTTCGAGTAATTACTCCCAAACACTCCATATTAGTTCTGCATGTGTGATCTTGGAGATCATGGAGTCTTTAGTGCAACTCCATCTTCAAGAAAGCATAACACAAATATATCAAGCACAGAGAAGTCAAAAGTTTGATATGAATGAGGCATCTTATCAACACAACAACAAAAAAGATAATTGTACTCTAAATCATCAATATCCATGTTGAGCAGTTATAAGAGGACATGTTCGTGTTTAACTGACACGACTTCCAACAAAGAGAATTAACTATACTCTAACTATTCTTCAATTAACTATACTATTGTACATTCAATCAACTACATTACTTGTTTAAAACTCTCCCATTCCTAAACTAAGAATTAAAAATAATAATAAATATCCAACAAATAGTCTGCAAAGTAATAACTGGGTACGAACATATTTTAAAACATCGACTTTTATCTTTGAGAAAGGATGTTGGGTACGTGTAAAAACGAACAGTAATCCTATTTTAAAGGTGTTAATTAGACACCATAGATAATGAAATACAAACAAAACATAGGCATTTATCTAAAGCTCACAAAGGGGTGCACTTAACTAAAATTTCCACCAAATCTAAATCAGCAACATTACTTTGACCTTGGACTGTGTTCTAATATAAATGTATAAGAAATTGAACAAAGTGCAATGGTACATGAATTCCAATTTTGCAGTTCAATACACTAAATTCGCAATTTATGTATCAATGATTAAAAATAATGCACGTCATAAAAAAAGTAAAAAATTTGAACACCTCTAGTGTTCATAATAGACCTCGAGTGTGTGAATAAATAATATACAGAAAGAACATATTATGAATTATCATTTAATATACGAAAATTTCATTTTGAATTCTCGCTACATGCAAACATAGATTTCATATTGAATTCTCACTATTAACCTCAATAACCAATTACATACAAACATTAATTTAAGTTTATCATGGTTGAGGTTGATAGGATTTAGAAGTTATACTCATAATAAGTTGATGCTATTAGTATGGACATAAAGAAATATCCAAACTCAGATTGTGCATTAATTCCATTTATCTCCAACGGTCCAGTATCCATCTTGTTTCAAGTAAAGCCTAATATCTGAAAAAGTATCTTTAGCACCAATACTCGAAAATATATCTCCAATATTGGCATAGTAAGGCAAAAAATAAAAGGGGATAGCAGAAATGAACAAAAGATATAGAAACCCAAAACTCAAATTAAATAAAGGAACCAAAGAGTTTGAGACATAACACATGGTGTACCTGATATGTTGTATCTTGACATGAATGATGATATGTTGTATGTAAATTTACCAAATTAAACTTGCAAGAATGCGAAAGAATTTTCCACTTACCTGCTGAAGGTTTTAAGTTGGGGTAAATGAACACGGGGAATTTACCATTGTTCCACTCCATGGGGTGATATTGCAAATCAATCACTTGGATATTTAGAAAATTAGTTTCTATGGTCAAGCCCGTGGTTACTATAAACTTTCTATGGTCAAGTACTTGGTTACCAGAATGCAGAAACTTCATCATCCAAAATGTAAAAGAGACTGAGATAGTCTTTCCACTCCAAACCTTTCTTAGCTTCAGGAGTAAAGCTTTTTCAAAATAGAACACCACTCGTACGTTATAGACCCCTTACTCCATAACCTTTCGTTACTATAAAATTTTTCACCTTCCATCTGTTAGATGTGACTATTGAGATTGTCAGAGCCATATATGGAATTATATTATTTAGTATATAGAGAGTAGTGTTTGGAAGATCAAGTAAATCAGATGACATGCTAGATTTCTAGCTAGCTATATATATAGTTTTGAGAAAAAAGGGAATAGCATTGAAGTGTATCAAACCTTTCATTTCCATACCTTAAACTCAGGAATTGACTTAATTAAATGGAATACAATAGATGATATCCTGTAGTTAATAGAGGAAAAAAAATCAATAACTACGTGAGGCAGTTTTTGCAGCATCCCCAGACAAAATATTGGCATGATCCAACACACCAAGTCATTGTGATGTCTCTAGAGACTTTCCATAAGGGAGCATTTGCAATAAAATGCAAAGTATATGGTCATTCATTATGAGAACTTCATAGTTACTTATTCTACAGTGTGGTAAAGAAAGTCTGAGTTCTTTTTGGATGATTGAGAAACGATTTGTAAATCCTGAAAAATGTATATCAAATTTCTGATATAAAAAAATTGCCAAATAAAAAAACACCTGGGGATTTTTTGATCAGAAAATGCATACCAATATGAAAATTATTTTTTTGATCAGAAAAGGCATACCAATTGACTGTAAGCTATAATGGTTGTAATGTTGTTATGAGAATAATAATGAGTTTTAATGTGAGGTCAAACGGTACTCGCGAGGGACCAGGCTTGGCAAGGCCTGGGAGAGCTTTCATGCTCTACCGAATGACCTCACCGTGGGAACCTTAGAAGGACTTAGTTTGGAGGATTGAGAAGTAAGGCACCATTGGGGCTTTTCCTGACCATCTTAGATACACCTGGTAAAACACCGAAGGACCCTGACCATGGAACCTTGGGTAGAGAAACTTGGAGTTCCATCGGGCGTTGAGTTGTGAACCAAACAACCCTCTACTTAATGTCACATCTACTGTAGACGATGTCACTAGCTAGCTAAATAATGTCAGACCTTAACTTGAGTAAACCATCGTGGTATTTGGGGCTATCACGCAGTTGGTGAGCCACATCTGCGATAACAGTCCCCTGACACACAGTGGTTAGACAAAAGGCATGTCTTGACATTTAATGTTTATGACGTGGAGACAACTGGTGCATCAGGCATTTAATGTTGTGACATAAAGTGTGAGGGAGGTCTTTCATAGTCTTTAATGACTGAGTTTCCTCAGGGGTGGTGTGGGGGGCTATTTAAGGACCCCAACCACCTTTGAGGAAGGATCGATCTTTTGAGAATCGAGGAGTTATTGCAAACCATTGGGTTTACCCACCCACAATTGTTATTGATTACGAAGCTTTTAATACTTGACAAAGATTCTTAAGGGGGTTTTGGTGTGTTTCTACCTACCTACCAAGGAGTATCTAAGGTGCTTACTCCTATCTCCCTCTAGCTAAATTACTTCTAAGTTTCCTTACTACTTTTCTGAGTTATACACGAGAGATTTGTGACCTTAAACTAAGTCTTATCTTCATTGAGTTTGTGTTTGTGTGTTATATCACTAATCCAAGGGTTTATCTAATTAACTTATCATCACCATACTTCAAAGGGGTTACGCCTCAATTTTATCTAAAGTACCCGCTTATATTTGACGACTTTGCTGGGGAGGCATTCTTCTAAGTAAGGAGTATGGCGTAAGATAATGCTACTCGAAGGCTCAACTTTGATGATAACGAGCATAATGAAGAACAGGCTGTGAGAGAACTAGAGGCTCTAAGGGATGGGATTCCTCGAATAGTGGTACCTTCGATTTAGGCGATGACAGGCATCCCAGGAGTGACACAAGCATCCACGAGTGCGGGGTTGGGACCCATTCAGGTAGCGCTCCTCATGAGTAAGTTTTATGAGTTTTTGCAAACTCCAGTAGCTTCAACTGTGCTGGGAGGATTGGAGGCCAATGACTTCGTAACACCAGGGGTAGCTCCAACGACCCCATTAGGTGCAGGTGTTATGGGAACAGTCCCAGCAAGCATACCCTCTGCTGCGAATCCAGCAGTGGGAACCTCAGGAATTTCAACAGTCCCTACTGTGACGTTTGTGCCAGCTGCAACGGGTACCCAACCCATGGTGCCATTAGCTGTTGCCCCAGTAGCTTCACCCATGGAGGAAATGAGAAAGGAGATGCAGAAAGAAATGTTGAAGTTCATGCAAGCCTCCTCACAATCTGCTGGCGAGGTAGCTTCAGTTTATGATGACTTTTGAACACCCTATCCTTCCAAAGAATTATATTCCTCCTATTTTTGAAAAATATACAGGAAAGGGTGGGATCCCGAAGGAGAATATTTGAAAATTTTGGGTCACATTGCAATAATAAAAGGCCTAGGTTGAGGGAGTTTTCAATGTCCTTGACTGATAAGGCCTATACCTGGTATTCCCACTTAGCTCCTAAAAGCATTTCTACATGGGAAAAGATGCACGTGTTGTTTGTCCAGAAGTTCTTTCTGTCAGAAGATGAATTCACCTTGACTCAACTTGGTAGGGAGAAGAAAAGACTTGGGGAAGAAGTGGTGGCTTATGTTCGAAGGTTCAGGGAAATATCCCTCGATGTGACGGAGGAAGCAAAAGAATCCAAGTTATTACAGATCTGCACTGAGGGGCTGCTTCCTGAGTACATTTGTCACCTTATCAATGAAACGCGCGAGGGGACTTTCTCGACGTTCTTAAAGGTAGCGATGAATATCTCCTTGGTGGTGCGTCCTAATCCGGTGGTGGCTCCCATGATGTTTAGGTAGCCGATGCAACTCACGGTGGGGAGGTCTCAGTCCCCACGGGTAGGGTACACCGAAGGGGGAGACAGGGGCAAAGCACCGAAGAAGGACAACAAGAGGGAGTTCGAAAGAGACAGGGAGGACCCACCGCCATTACCTTGTACAATCGAAGAAGATGTCAGCTATTACAATGCGATGGTCCAAGGGGGAACGGTCTATGAGCCAAAGGACGTTCCCGTTGGAGAGCTCTATGCGGCAACGAAGGCGGATCCAAAGTACTGCCAGGTTCATCGGAAGATCCAGCATCCAATCGAGAGATATTTCACACTAAGAAGAATCATCGACAAGTATGTAAAGGCAAGGACATTGCAAATCCCTCCACAGAATGTAAATAACAACTCCTTTCCAACACATGGGGCAAATCTCGTGGTGGCCTATGATGAAGAGGCTGAAAGAGGAGAAAAAAAGTCAACAACGAGGCAAAAAGAGTGCGAAGAGGCTCTGGAAGATTATACTAGGGGAATAGATAATGGGGTGTTATCTTATAATGAAGCAAGTGCTAAGGATATGGAGGAGGTGTACGATGTTGAAGGTGAAGAAGTAGACCTAGTTCTAAAATACTGCGCAGTTTTGAAATCCTCGAAGTTCACCTGGTTCTTCGACCAGGTAGGGGTACCGAAGGAGTGTAGGTTGGAGATAACCCAGGTAATACTTGATATTGCGAGAAAGAATGCAGTCCCTGCACTGAGATGGAAGGGACCCATGGCCAGGTTGGTAAGGAGATTTTTGTCAGAGGTAACCTTCAGCGACGCAGATAGGGCTATAAGATTCCCTCACAATAAGTCATTGTATATGACTGCCAGTGTTAACGGAGTTAGCTTTGCACGAACTCTTATGTATGGGGGAGCTTCCATAAATATCATGCCAATCAAATCCTTCCACATGACCAATATTCTAGAAGAAAGGTTGGTCCCCATGCCCTTAGTGATTTCGAGGTATGATAACCAATCCTCTAAATCCATTAGGTATGTTAATGTTGGGATTGTAATGGGAAACATGAGTTCCCATATCAAGTTCCATGTAATAGAGAGTGAAACTTCCTATCATCTGTTAATAGGAAGGGTGTGGATGCACAACCAAAGCCTAGTCCCTTCTACATACCACCAATGTGCCAAAGTGAATGTTAAGGGCACGAAGGTGACCATTAGGGCTACAAAGAGGACCTTCGCTGTCGAAGAGGATCACTTGGTGGACGTAACACTTTACACAGAGTTAGAGGAAGATGTTCGGGTCTTGACAAGAAGAATGGAGGGAGCATGGGTTCCCTCGATCAGAGAAAGGATAGGGCCCTTAAATGAGGAGAAGAAGGAGGTTGTGAGCAGCACAAAGGAAATGACCGAAGAAGCTCACCAGGTGGTCCTTCGGCCCCAAGTCATCTCGAAGCATCTTGAAGACAGAATGAGGCCCAGAGTGGACCCGATGGAGTATGAGGTTCAATGACAGAGCATACTGAGCCGGTTCTCAGGAGAAAGAGTGGCCGAAGATTTTAGAGAGAAGAAAAGTAAGGCGATCACCACTACCAGCAGGCAAAGCAAGAAGGTCATTACCGAGGAAGGAAAGGTGGTATATCGATTGTAATGGTGTGAGTGGGCGGCTGAGGAAGTTCAGGATGAGGTTAACCCGATATATGAATGCTTTCTGGTTGATTAACGGGAGTAGTGCATGGTGATAAACAATTCTAGCACACAAGAATTTGTGGAAGAAGTCACCGAGGAACCAGATTACATGGCAAATCAGCCAAAGCCCAGGCACAAGAGTTGGAGCAGTTGAATCTATCAAAAGAAGGGGAAGATCCAAGGCCCATCTTCATTTTAAAGGATCTAAATAAAGAGAAATGAGAGGCCTTAGTTGAATTAATCCAGGAGTTTATAGATGTCTTTCTGTGGAAATACACAGAAATGGAGGGTCTGGACGAGGAAGTAAGATGCCACAAGTTGAACATAATGCCTTATACCATTCCAGTGAAGTAGGCGACGAGAACGTACAAACCTGAGCTAGATTTAAAGATCAAGGAAGAGATTCAAAGCTTACTAACGGTAGGGTTCATCCCACTGATACACCACCCACTCTGGCTATCCAGTATTATCCCAGTGGGGAAGAAGGATAAAAGCCAAATAAGGATCTGCGTAGACTTCAGAGACTTGAATAGAGCTTGCCCCAAAGATGAGTTCCCTCTGCCCTCCAATGATAGCTTAATAGATAAAATGGCAGGTCATGAAATGTACAGCTTCATGGATGGGTATGTAGGGTATAGCCAGATCAAGATGGACCCCATAGATGCAGAGAAAACAGCATTCAGAACCCCATTGTGCAACTTCATGTACTGGGTGATGCCGTTTAGACTCAAGAATGCTGGGGCAACTTACTAGAGAATAATGATGGAAATTTTCCACTACTTCTTTCACAACTTTGTGGAATTTTATGTGGATGATTTGGTCATCAAGTTGAGGAAGGAGGAGGCCCATCTGAGCGATTTGAGGAAGGTGTTTTCTTATTGTATGAAGTTTAAATTAAGGATGAATCCACTGGAGTGTGTATTTGGAGTAACAAGTGGGAAATTCTTAGGCTTTTTGGTTTATAGATAGGGGGTGCAGATTAATCAGGACAAACAGCGGGAGATCTTGGAATTTCCATATCCGAGAATGGTGAAGGAACTGAAGAGTTTCATCGGTAAGGTTTCCTACCTTAGGAGATTTATGACTGGGTTAGCCAAAATAACACACCTGTTGATGTAGCTATTGCGAAAGAACACGAAGTTCAAATGGGAAGCGATTCACCAGGAGTCCCTCGATGGGATGAAGAAACTGCTCGTTTCACCACAGACTATGGTTCCCTCAAAAGCAGGAATACCGTTGCAGCTGTATCTCATGTCCACCACGAGGTCCGTGGGAGCTTTACTGGCACAAGAGATCGATGGGCAAGAACGGCCAATTTATTAACTCAACAGGATCATCCATAGGCCAGAAGTCAGATATAGCAGTTTAGAAAGGCATTGTTTAGCTTTAGTCTTTGTAGCGCAAAAACTTAGGCATTATATGTTGTCTTTTACAATTCATATTATAACTAGATGTGATCCTATTAAGTATTTTCTAGAAAGAATGATTTTGGTTGGTATGGTAGCTAGGTGGTTCTTCATCCTATCTGAGTATGATTTGAAGTGCGTGGTGCCTCGCGCAATCAAAAGCCAGGCATACGCTAATCTGTTGGCGATTTTCCCCTCAAGAGCATTCGATCCACCTAAGGAAGATATTCCAGGGGACGATTTGCAGGCTAACCATCTAGACGCGATGGACGAGGAATGGACAATGCAGTTCGATGGTTCATCGGTAGAAAAGAAAGGAGGAGCAGGGGTTATTCTTTCAAAAGGAATGGAGGAGATTTGCCTTTCCTACAAGTTAGATTTCCCTTATTACAACAACGAGGAAGAGTATGAAGCATTGGTGTTGGGATTGTTGGAGGTTCTTCGAAGGGGGATCCGTTCACTTTGCATCAAGGGGGTATCAAACTTGGTGGTTCAGTAAGTAAATGAGGAATACGTGTTGAAACATATGAGCCTGGCACCATACAGAACAGTTATTCAAAAGCTCCTCGGCCAGTTCCATCAGACCAAAATATAGCCCAGAACGATGAACCACCACCCAGACGCATATGCCACCATTGCCCAGAAGATGGTCATGAGGAGAGATACAATTACCGTCGTGATCCAATAAAGAATAGCTCCTTCAATGGTATAGTCAATTCTGCCAATGGAAGAGGATGGGGACTGGAGGAGAGAGCTTAAGAGGAAACTAGAGGCTGGTGAAGGAATGATGGGGCTCAGAGAATTAGCCCAGTACTTTACGAACCAGGGAAACCTCTACTTCAGAAACGCAGGAGGATGGCTATCGAGATGCATCGATCTAGAAGAGGCAGAGTAAAGATTGAAGAAAATGCACAAAGCACACTATGAAACAACTGAGATACCCTTTTACCGAAGAATGCAAAGAGAGGGCTATTTTTAGCCTAAGATGAAACAGGATGCGACAATGCTACAACGGAAGTACAACAAATGATAGTTATTCTTCCAAGCAGCTGAATATAATTTCTTAGATGCTCGACCGGACTGGAGATATCCCTATATGATTTCATTAAAGATGGATTTACCCTAACGGAGAAAATTGATGCGATGGGACTCAAGCAAAGGGACCTGAGATTTTACGTTCAGGGGGGTAGCTTTATCGAAGGGGATACTTCAACAGGCCGTTGTACTACATCACAAAGGAGGAGGCAATCGAGGTTCTCAAACAGGCACACGACCCAGCTCATATAAGAGGGGCCAAGTTATATGACCAGTTGATGACTTTGGAATACTATTAGCCAACGATGGAGAAAGATTCAGCGGATTTTGTTCGAAAGTGTAAGGCTTGCCAGCTTTATGGAAATATGATCCATGCCCCGTCAGTGGAATTACACTCCCTGGAAACGCCTTATCCTTTTCACACTTGGGCGTTTGACCTAGTAGGGTCAATACACCCTTCTTCTAGAGGGAAGATATGGATACTAGTTGCAATAGAGTATTTCACAAAGTGGGCTGAGGCAATACCACTGAGAAGGGTAACAACAGAAGTGGTGAGCAACTTCATCAGGGAATACATCATTTGTCATTTCGGGATCCCAAAGGTTATCCTTTTGGACAATGAAAACCCTTTCATCAATTCAAAAGTAATAATGCTCACAGACAAATACTCTATTGTCCATCATACTTCGACGATGACATACCCAAAGGGAAACGGTCAAGCCAAAGAGACTAACAAAACTTTGGTCAATATCTTGGCTAAAACGATGGAGGACTTCCCAGGATCGTGGGATGATAAGATATCAATCGTTTTATGGGCCTATCAGACGACTAAGAGGAAGCCCACAGGGTATACACCGTTCTCTCTTGTTTATTGGGCCGAGGCGATTCTCCTAATAGAGGTAGAAGTCCCCTTTGCTCGATATGCCTTACGAAGTAGCATGCTTCCCCAGAGTAGACATGTGCAGTTAGAAGCATTGGATGAACACAGAGACAATGCAATGCAACACTTTTAAATATACACGAAGAAACACTCCAAGGCGTATGATAACTTGGTGAGACCAAGGAATTTCGTGGAGGGAGACCTTGTATTGAAAGCGCGAGTGAAACACATTAGGAGGCTTCCTCTTCCCAAGTTTGCAGCAAATTGGTAAGGACCCTTTATTGTAAAAGAGGCTCATGAATCAGTTTATTGTGTAATCTCTAATATGGAAGAAGACAAACCTTTCAAGATTAACAATAGATGGTTAAAGGTTTATTATGTGTAGGCAGTTATGTTTAACTACTGATGTAATTGGCTGTTATGAATACACAAGTTCTTTATTTTTATTATGATGGGTGAACAAGATCTTTTTATTATAACTCAAGAAAAGATGAAAGAATTACAGAACTTCATAATTAAAGCAAACAGTTGTAACACAGAGATGGCATAAGAAAATAAGTATCTCTTTCCATTCATGAACTTTGGTACATTACAAAATTGGGAGCTACCACCCAAGAATTACATAAGAAGAAAAGGAAAAATATATATACAAATTAATTCACAAAGAAGGAACCACAAATCTGGAGAAGAGAAAAAATCTCCGGGGAGGCCCGAAGAAGCTGCTTGGCAAGACCGTTGAGCGTGGATAGAGACCTACATCCTTGTCTGTGCCTGTGTGCGCTCAATAAGGAGTCTTTTCCATTTCGACTTCGCCGCTCGTAAATCTTCTTTGAGGTCCCCCACCTCTTTGTCAATAGTTTTAAGAAGAGGTGCTAGCTCGGACAACTTGGCTTCCTCGATCCGCTGATCCTCCTGATGTTTTCGTAAGAGCTCCCTCTGGCTGTCCAACTGCTGGTTCTTCAAAGTCTTTAAATGTGTGATGAGACAGTCAAAATGGAACCCGTCACAACCCAACTCCCTCAGATAACCCAAGAATTGGTTGGGTATGGGTCTAGTAACGTTTACAGTCGGAGTATTGGCGATTTCAACAATGACGATGGCCATACCTTGAAGCCTATGGTGCATAACTACATGTTTGAACGTAGGCAGTCCACCGTGAAGGTCTTAGGATGATGGTTCAAAACTTAATGGCCAAACGTTGGTTGGGAGACATTTGGGGAGAATGTTGGAGTACCATCAAGTAGAAGGCGGGAGGAGCCAAGTTGGGCAGATGAAGATCACACCCAGATTCACTCTTCGTAGCAGCACCTATCGAAGAACCTTAATCACTATGGATAGATTCTTATGAGGAGACAGGTTCATGATGTGGCAAAGCAATGGGTATAGGAACTAGTGGAGAATCCTCCCGAGCAACCTGAAAATAGCCAGAGAAAATACAGAGTTAGAAAAAAAAATCTTAACAAGTGTTTTCGTTGTTAAGTCACCGTTAAAGGTGGAGTTTATGAAAAATCTTAACAAGTGTTTTTGTTGTTAAGTCACCGTTATAGGTGGAGTTTATGAAAAATCTTAACAAGTGTTTTCGTTATTAAGTCACCAATATAGGTGGAGTTTATGAAAAATTTTAACAAGTGTTTTTGTTGTTAAGTCACCAATACAGGTGGATTTTATGAAAAATCTTAACAAGTGTTTTCGTTGTTAAGTCACCGTTATAGGTGGAGTTTATGAAAAATCTTAACAAGTGTTTTCGTTGTTAAGTCACCGTTATAGGTGGAGTTTATAAAAAATCTTAACAAGTGTTTTCGTTGTTAAGTCATCGTTATAGGTGGAGTTTATGAAAAATCTTAACAAGTGTTTTCATTGTTAAGTCACCGTTATAGGTGGAGTTTACGAAAATATTAACAAGTGTTTTCATTATTAAGTCACCTACATAGGTGGAGTTGGAGAAATTGAGAAATACAGAGAAGTTAGAGAAGTAACTAAGTAGCAGTAGGAGCGAGATTGGAAGTTACCACGGGGGCCATGAGAATAGAAACCGTGGGAGGCGGTCTCAGTAGCTCAACAACCTCAACAGGGCCCTTGGATGCAGAAGCCTCAACAGTAGGCACACTCCCCTCGCCAGCATATGGTACTAAGGCCAACATGGGCGCACCCTCGAAAGGAGATGTTGGACCTTCAAGAGATGGCCCAACAAAAGTAGTGGCACCAACCCGGGGCTGGGAAGGGAAAAGGCCACTCAAAGCAAATGGTGGAGAGAGATTTAGAGAAAGCTGCAAATATAAAGACAAGTGTTAGACACAAGGAGTAAACACGAAAATATGAGCCAGAAATGCACCTAACTTACCCCCATTATGGCACCAAAAAGAGGAATCGCAGTAAGGGGTCGTGTCAATACAGGAGGAAGGAGAATGTTAGCTATCAATGATGCCACCTCCACCTAAAGTAGCCCAACATGTTAGAAGTGATAAACAAAGAAAAGGGATAAATAAATAAAAGATGGGACACTTGATAAGAAATTTACCCGAGAGACACTTTCCTCTACCACAATAAGGGGAGAGAAACCTCTAGATTCGAGGGTAACTCAGAGGAGGCTGGAATAGTTGCCTCGGGTTGGTCAGACATCTCAGCAGCACCCGTGGCGGCACCTCTGGTTCGATGGGAGGATGAACAGAGAGAATAGGTGAGGCCTATTAAGGGAGAGCATGGAAGGGAGGCAGTGGCTGGAGGGGCACTGCAATGTCCCCCCAGGAAACGGCTCACTGGGGGACTAGGGGGACTCTCCCTCGCTTCTTTAACTCCCTGCACCAAAGTTACCAGGCAATAAGTAAGGGTGCTACCTTCAGAAAAGAGGAATGAGAACAAAACCCATACACATACCTCGAATCCAGAGGGAGAACGAGAGGGTATGACCACTGGTGAAGGTGGTGAAGAAGAAGCAGCAGAAGGAGGGGGTGATGTACATTTCTCATGTGCTTACTTCTTCTAGGACTTGGTACCCACTGTTTTCTTTCTTGAGATCATTGCCCCACCACTTTCAGTCACCCTCAATCTTCTTCTCCTTTTTACTGGTGGCTCACCAGGATCAACCACGATCGTGGTAAATGAACCTGGAGGAGGAATAGCGATAGCGCCCCATTAGAACTCAGCATGAATCATGTCAACTTCATCTTGCACCTTCCTCCTCAGCTCTTCAGCCATCTCGGGAGACATAGGAGGGGGAACGGAGGCAATAGGGAATGCCTACAATGGAGTTTTCATTTGACCTTGGGCCTTGGAATTCTTGGACTTGGATTTCTCGGCCTTCTTAGTAGGTGGCTGAGAAGTCCCTTCCTCCGTGACAGCTTCGGCCGTGGGGGCAGATGGTTTGGGGGTCGCAACAGCCTTGGGTTTGGGCGTGGTAACAGGGATCATGGAACATAACGGGGGAAGTTCACTGGGAGGCTATTTGGGGATCTGGATTAGAGGGAACACAACCCCAAGCACGGAGTTCCCCTTTAGACCCAGTTCAGAAGAAGATAAGGAAAGGACTGGGGGATATTGAGGGGGGGACTGGATGTACTCACAGATTTGTTCCAACTGCCTCAGATGGAACTTAGTGGCAAAGGAGGTGGATACATCCCCCTTTCTAGTGGCACTAGGGAGGGTGACATGGCCATCGATGGTAGACGTTACACCAAGCACCGCGGCTGCAGTATAAAAGGTGCATGCTTCAGCGAAGGTGGCCTTTGAGTGGTTGGCCTGAAACACAGGTCGAGGGGCCCCCTGATCAAACCCAAATTGCCTGATTCATCTATTAGGGTTATAAGGCTCTGAGGTGTATCCCTATTCAGTGTAGGAGGGGAGAAACCCCGAAGTAAAAAGAAGAACTACGGTTTGCGAGGGACCTTCTACAATGAGGCTGAACCTGACTGTTATGGCTTCAGCAGGAAAGAAGTCCCAACTATGGGAAAATGTAAACTCACTATATTGCCTCATCACAAACGAGCCTAAGCGATCAAAAACCTCCATTACTCCTTTTAACTATGCTTCTTGTGAAAACATAGGAGGCATGGGGGCTTGATACCTTCATTCACGGGCAGAGAAACTGATTTCGCAGCAATGGCAGGAAAGCGAGTATAAAGGAAGCCCATTAGGATAATGGTGTTGGCAAAGTTAGCCAAGTTATAACGGCCCAGTGATCGTTCCATGTCAAGGTGGGTTCGATCTAACCATGTGTAGAGGGACCCCAAGGTGATGGCGACCAGAGGAAGGTTGAACCCCCTAGCCAAACGGGCAGAGATATTTATTAGGTCCCTCCTGGGTTAATCGTTGGGCTTCCCAGTTAGTAAGAATCGTGAGAGCAACATAAGTATGTAGGACGATAATTCCAGAGATGTACCTTTACCTCGACCCGCTGTGGAATTAGCATTCTTCGGAGTGGGGGCTTCAAAAAAGTAGTTGATAAAGGGAGTGAATGTAATTTTGTTCGATGAACCAGTGCAACTACGGCAGATCCGGTCCAACTCAGCTCGGTCAGTAGCCTCTTCAACATCCAGAGCCTCATCATGGTAAGTGAACTCACCCATGGGTTCAAACCCAAGGAGTTTACAGACGTCCTCTAGTGTAACAGTAAGCTCCCCCCATGCAGCGAAGAAGGTGTGGGTTGTGATATTCCACCTGGAGACTAACACTTGTAACGCCGCGTTGTGCTTCAAGAGGGTAAATTCCCCAAACCAAAATACCGTGGTTCTAACAAAGGAAATGACGCTTTGGATCAGGTACATCGAGGAGAATTTTACTTTTTCCAAGAGATTATAAAACTGTGGTTCTAATAAAGGAAAGGAAGACATATTTTTTTCTTCACGCAGAGAAGGTTCATCGGATTGAGAAGTTTCGTGTAAACATTTCCTGTTCCAACAAATATCTCCACGAAGGGGAAAATGTTAGAGGGGGCTTGAAGGTAATCCAGAGGTTAGGGATAATTCCCTAATTTGCAACAGTGTTTGGATTAAGCAACCGAGGCAGCTCAAGCGTGGAAACTCAGCGAGGCAACTTAGCGTGGAAACTCATACTTTAGCTTGGTGTACTAGTCATATTGTATTTCTATTTATGTTGACTGTAAGTTATAACAGTTATAATGTTGTAACAAGAATAATAATGAGTTTTAGTGTGAGGTCACACGGTACTCGCGAGGGACCAAGCTTGGCAGGGCCTGGGAGAGCTTTCATGCTCTACCAAATGACCTCACCGTGGGAACTTAGGGACTTGGTTTGAAGGATTGATAAGTAAGTCACTGTTGGGGCTTGTCCTGACCATCTTAGATACACCTAGTAAAACACCGAAGGACCCTGACCGTGGAATCTCGGGCGGAGCAGCTTAGAGTTCCATCGGGCATTGAGTTGTGAACCAAATAACCCTCTACTTAATGTCGCATCTACTGTAGGTGATGTCACTAGCCAACTAAACAATGTCAGACCTGCATTTGAGTAAACCATTATGGTATTTGGGGTTGTCAGGCAGTTGGTGAGCCACCTCTACGACAACAGTCCCCTGAAACACAGTGGTTAGGCAAAAGGCATGTCTTGGCATTTAATGTTTATGACGTGGAGACAACTGGTGCATCAGTCATTTAATGTTGTGATATAAAGTGTGAGGGAGGTCTTTCATAGTCTTTAATGACTGAGTTGCCTCGGGGGTGGTGTGGGGGGCTATTTAAGGACCCTAACCACCTTTGAGGAAGGATCGATCTTTTGAGAATCAAGGAGTTATTGCTAGAGAGAATACACATCAAAGAGTTATTGCAAACCAAGGGGTTTACCCACCCACCATTGTTATTGATTACAAATCTTTTAATACTTGATAGATATTCTTGATGGGGTTTCGGTGTGTTTCTACCTGCCTACCAAGGGTGTATCTAGGGTGCTTACTCCTCTCTCCCTCTATCTAAATTAATTCTAAGTTTCGTTACTACTTTTTTGAGTTATACACGAGAGATTTGTGAGCTTAAACTAAGTCTTATCTTCATTGAGTTTGTGTTTGTTTGTTATATCAGTAATCCAAGGGTTTAGCTAATTAACTTATCATCACCATACTTCAAAGGGGTTACACCTCCATTTTATCTAAAGTACCCTCTTACAGTATGTAAGTCAATGGTCTTGTTAATTCTTCAAAGTTCTAGAAATAAAAGGTTTTGCCCTTTGGGGATTTTTCCTTAACTTTGTGTCGCATGCTTTATCTATTTATTATTTGGCACACACACACACGTTGTTGCATGTTTAGGGACTGAATCGATTTGGTTTAAAAATAGACTCCAATTATATAAGTGTGCCAAAGTATAAATTTGCGAATTTAATCAATTATCACACAGTCACGTTTTTACGAATTGGTATCAGAGCAGGTTGCGCTAATTTATCGCGTATTCGTATTTTTCGCAAAAAATTGTGTGATATTGATTTTTTTTTTAAATCAATTTTGTGAAAATATCACAATTTTTTCGATGGAGCGTTTATGTAATCGAATCCTCCCTTTAATGACACGATTCAAAGTTTTGATTATATGAATCACTTGAATTTGACGTTTGCTAAAATATTTGATTTTTTGGAAAAAGAAAATTCTTGTTTTAAATCCGCGATGGATCTTTTGCAAACGGTTCAAAATCAACTAGATTTTTATTGTGAAAAATTTGTTTCCTTGCTTTAAAATTGTCCAAGAAGGAGAGTGATGAAAGATTCCTGGTTTTAGAGAAGGAATTGAAGGATTTACAAAATTCTAGGGTTCCTGTTTGTGTCTTTAAGGATGAAAAATTAATCGATGATTTTACGGCACGTGAAAAGACTCTTAGGGATAAGTTTGTTTTAATTGAGGGGGAGCGCGATAAACTGTTAAGTTTAATTGAAAATTTGAAAAAGAAATCCCTATGTTTGGAAGAGTCTGATTCTTTGCTTGAGTAAAAAATTTTGAAGTTAAAAAATGATTTGACAGACTCAAGTAGGTTTGATAGTGATGGTAATGGCTCATCTTGCTTTTCTGCTTCTAGTGCTAAAGCCAAAACCATTATTTTTTTAGAGGGTCCACCAACTTCAAGGATGTTAGAAAAGGTCAACCCATAGGTGTCGTTCCACCCATTTACACATGTTCATATTGTGGTAGGAAAGGTCACCTTAGGCGTTTTTTTCTTGGAAAATGTCCTTGGAAGTTTTTGTCTAGTGTTCCCTTGGTTCCTAAATCCCCCACATGAAATTTCACATCTATTTGGGTCAGGAAATCACTTTTAGAGGAACTCGATTTTAGACAAGTTGATTCTCATTGCACATAATGCTTCTCTTGCCATATTATATACATGATTGTGTTTGCATGTTTGTCATACGCTAGTTATACTTTTTGATATATTTTTGCTAGCACTGTGACATGTACTTTTTGTATAGATTTTTGTTTTTGAAATTTTTTGAAAAATACGAAAAGCTTTTATTTTGATAAAATTTTTAAAAAATCCAAAAAGATTTTTATCTTTGTTTGCACCTTTTATGGATGGACACTTAGGATGACCAAGTCACAACATCATTCCATTTATTAATGTGACTATTTGATAGAGTTTTGATAAAATAGGTCAATTCATCTATGTGGTTTATAATGTTTGGAGTCATTAAGATGTAATTAAGTGTTACTTCCTACATGTTTGACTCATGATTTCCTTTATTGCACACATGCACATACTTGTTTGATTATTGTGCTTGTCTTATCACATGTTGGTTGGGTGTTTTCACTTCAATCTTGTCCTTAAAACGAACCAAGCACGATAATACTTGATAAGAAAGTTGTGCATGTAAGAACCGTATGTGAGTTTGTGTGCTTTATTTGAAAACGGGGAAGGGTTGCGAAAGGTTCATTTGACCTTTGCGAATACTAAGCCACCATTTGATTGGACCTAAAAATTGAGGAATTTTATTATCCGGGGTCTAAACAGGTTTAAAAGAGCCCGAAAAAATTTAAAGGCAATAAAAATAAATTCATGCCAATTATGGGCCATTTAGGTTTTTGCACCAATTCTCCAAAGTTTGAGAATTTAGTTTATACACCTCTAAAAGTCAATATATATGAGGGAGTTTGGATGGAGAATTAAAATGGGTTTGCACATCCTTAGAATTGTTGAAAAAGCGTTAAATAGTTTTGGACGTTATTGGGTGGAAATCACTTTGACTTTGATTTGTTGATTTGCATAAGAAGATGTCACCTAAATTCAACAACTTTTACACCTACGGATAATTTTGATGTTCATTCATTAGGAGTACATGTATTCATCATGCACATCTGATTGATTGAGTTTATTTACCTATCGAATGTGTTCATACCCATACATTCCATTTCCATGAGTTGGTTGTTTGAGTTTAAATCCATGGTGTAATTTTTGGTATCTTATTTTTGTATAAAAAATTTGAACAATCAAAAATAGTTTGTGGATGTTTTTGGGATATACCTTTGCATGCGCGTAGTTTGATCCTTGTTTGCTATGCATTTTTATCGTGACATTTCATGTTTTGATTATTTCTTCTTATCTGTCTATTTGGGGACATCATAAAAAGGGGAGAAAGAATTATCATGTTATGGGGGAGTTTTTGCATTATGGGGGACATTTGATTTATTAATGCTTTATTCTTATATCATTTCAAACTCGATGCATCACGAAGATTTTTACTTTATCTCATGTGTGTAGGTACAAAGATTAATGATCATTATGTTGCACAGCCTGATGAGAAAAGCTTTGAGATTTGATGAAGATTTTTAAAGAACAATTTGAGATCTTGCAAATTTATTCAATGGGAGGGTAGATTTGTATAGGCATTTTGGTATTTGATAATTCAGATGTTTTTATGTATTTATCGGCATAGACGTAGGGGGATATTTGTAAGGACATTATTTTATAAGTCCGTTATCAATTTAGTATGTCATATACCGCTACACCGTCGAAGAGAATTCAAGAACATTCAAGCATCAAAGACGGATCCGAATATCAAGGTTCTTCATCAAAAATACTTCGCGAAGTTTACTTTGGTAAGGTTATGTTTTAAATACCTTAAGTTTATGCTTAGAGCTTTTGGGATATTTTTACAAAATATTTTCTAAGTGTTGGAGTGAACTTTTTCATCAAAATTTGAGAATGAGTATTTTTTCTATGTATTGGAGCGGACATTAAAATATTATTTTTTTGATGCAGTGGTCGTTCAAGCGAGATTAGCATCTCGTTCGAGCGACATTGGTATGTCACGCAATGTCGTTCAAACGACACGTGTTCTTCGTTCGAGCGACATGCGTATCTCGTTCGAACGAGCTCTAAGTACTCATTAAATGGTTTTTGTATAAGTACTCATTAAATGGTTTTGTTTTCATTAAGAAGTCCCAGCGTTTTGAAAGACAGAAAACTGCAGAATCCTTTTGACTTCTTCTTTTAGGGTTTAATACCTTTTTGTTTTCAATTCACAAAAATCCCATATGATTTGGTGAATTGTTTTGGTGTTAAAGAACACACTTTTTTTTGTTTACATTTGTGGGGAGAACTCTACAACCGGAGAGCTACGTGCTATTGTGGAGGGAGTCCTTATAAAGTTCACACTTGTGAAACAGTCGTTTTCTTCTTCATTGCTGACCATCAGGAGTTCTTGCGGGAGATTCCAGCCGACGAGATTTCTAGTCGTTGCTTTGAAGGTTTGACGAAGACACCACCGTGCGTTACACTTGTGGGCGATTATCAGGTTGTATGTAAGTCAATGGTCTTGTGAATTCTTCAATGTTCTAAAAATAAAAGGTTTTGCCCTTCGGGGATTTTTTCTTAACTTTGTGTCGCATGCTTTATCTATTTATGGTTTGACACATGCACACACGTTGTTGCATGTTTAGGGAGTGAATTGATTTGGTTTAAAAATAGACTCCAATTATATAAGTGTGCCAAAGTAGAAATTTGCGAATTTAATCAATTATCACACAGTCACGTTTTTACACAATAATTTCATTAATTATGGCATCAAATTAATCAAATCTTAACACCTCTACAGATTCATAATTTCCAATCAAAGAAATCCCTAATTTCACGTGAACACAAACCCTAACATATTAATTGATTCCCACCTCGTTTAATATAAATAGGTAAATGCAAATTAACAATTGCAAATTAAACCACTTGCCTTAATTTGTAAATAAAAGCCTTTGGGTGAAGATGTTTGATTGAATTCAAGGATGTCCTCTTATTCTTGAAAAAATCACCAAAAATCCCCAAATTATTTTCTAATGGTTCTCCTCTTAACTCTCCCCAATTTTAGTCTTCTAAAATGACTTTAAGTTGCCTTACCCTTTCACCATTAGGGTTAAAAACTCTAATCCCGTTTTGGGGCCTATGGGCCTCCAAAAAAGGGCCAAAACTCTTCATTTAAGCTCAATTATGTCTAATTAACTCTCGAAATGCAATATATACATATGGCCACTCATTTCCAACTATTTCGACCCATCCGGACTCAACCGTGCACTCCCAATTGCCATCCAAATTAATTTATAACATTTTTCAAATTCTAACCTCAAAATGCGACACAAAATAATCCAAAATATTAAACCTCAATTCTCCAAATTCATAAGTTCCTCAAATTTAAAAATTCTCAAATCATGAATTTAATTCCTCCAAATAAAATAAATTATTTTTCTTCAAATATTTTATTTAATTAACGGTCCTTGAATTTACGGGGTGTTACAGGAGGACACTTGCATACGGCCCGTACCCAGCGATAATATAAAAACGATCAGGGCTAACCCTACCTCTAGTGGGTGGAGCCTCCATGTAGTACCTACATGGACTACACATCGTCAAGCCCACCTGTGCCGACGTGGGGTACGTGTCCCGACGCACGAACCACTAAGCCGATATGATGGTCCACTGGTATGTCCACACATAATATAATAATATAATACATATTATTATTCCCATATAATATGTATAAGTAGTTACTCTATAACTACTTTAATCCAAGGATATCCCAATCCATATAAATTATAGCCTTCTTGGCTTAACCATAGCATTTATTCCATTATTCCATAATTCATTTTAAGCCGTTATCCTACGACTATTTTTTAAATAAATATTAAGTCTCATAAAATCCTCTTTGGACTTAAGTCACACTAGCTTCATAATTTATTACTCTTTAAATACCAAGGCAAATATATTTCCCAAACTAACCTTTCAAACATATTATATGTATAGTTACTCCCTAAACTAACCTTACCCCCACATTTAATAATCTTAGCTTGTTGTCCTCTTGACTAACAATTTAATCATTCCAGATTATTGATAATTATACACTTCTCAATAAGGTTTATATGTACATATATAAGGAGTTAACTAATCGTGGGGAAAAAATGATTATATGTACATATATAAGGAATCCTCTAATATAATTTAGTAGTATTACCCAACTACCGCACCCGGAATCACTCATTCGGTCCACATCTAAATCCTTCAGAATTTATTATATATAATAAATTAAATCGACTACCCCTTGTCTAACTCCCGTAGCACTAGCCCTTAATACCTGAGTCAATTTCCCTAACTCAAAATTTAATTAATAATACCTTAATTAATTTATTAAAAGGGTGATACCTAACCAAAATGCTTGAACTCACTCATTGGTCCCGTATTCTAACTAAATTTCCCTTAAATAATTGGACACATTTATGAATTTTCCATCTTTTACCCTCTAGACATAGGCATCCCTTTTTAATAAATTATTGACTTATTGTGGGTATAATATCATACCATTAATTTAAATAATCCATATCATCAAAATCTCCTTTCATAACCCTTATTCCCTTACCGTACAAAAACCAAAAATAAGACCGAAGTTACATTCCAAAATTTCAAGGTTACAACAGAGAATGAAGGATAGAGAAGGAGCAAGATACCCTTCGTCATTCAATTGACTTACATGGTCGTTCAAACGACTTCTTACGTCGTTGGAACGATAGCAAGGTCATTTGAATGACCTTACCGTCTTCCACTTTCGTCCCAAATTTCTAGTACAATTCTCAACCCAAAACCTAGAACGCAGTAACTGTTCTAAAAATTTATACAGGTCTCTATCCAACCTTTGTGAATTCATGACCACTAAATTTCTACAATTTAAGTTTAAACACTGAATCATTCTTCCAATATTGGACGATTTTTACCTCTATTCACACAGATATTTAAATCAGGGATTTACAACCATCATTATTTAGTCCTTTATTTACCATAACAGTCCGTACATTAAGCATTTATTTTGTCTCCCAATAAACATCAAAACTTGAGGACATCTAATACCCAAAAGTTATAGTTTAAACACCAAATTTCCAGGACTGTACCTACATATTAATTCATTCCTCCAGATGTGTCATTAATTATCAACAAATCAAAAATAATAATAAGCCATAAATCTGAGGAATCTCAAAATATGATTTAACTTTAGATCTAAGCATGGATTGAACATTCATAGCACAAATTGAATAAATACGACAAGTGAATACTTGCCTAGAATTCTGTAGAGAAGCATCTTTCCTCCTCCTACGGTGCTCTTACTCCTCATAAGCCTTTGTTCCTCTCTCTCTTGAATTGGGGCTTCTAGGGTTAGATTTTGATAGGAGTTGGGGGGGGGGGGGTATTTCTCTTCCCTCGAATCTTATATTATTCCCAATTCCCGAGTTGGTCTTTAGGACCCAACTTTGGACCCCCAAATGAGCCCAAATACAAAATGTAACTAGCCCAATAACTACCCAACTCATATATACATATACCCCGGGGCCATTTCTAAGGGTCTAAAATACCTAAACGAGACCGTAATACCTCTTAAAGTGCGCTCCAAATATTTTATCCCAAAAGTATTAATTGTGTCGTGACACACCCGAATATTTTTTATAAAAATATATAAATAACGTTTGGTTTCTTCCAAATCATTAAAGTCAAATTCTAAACTTTATAAAAAAGACAGTGAGTTTAATTACTCACAACCTGGATTAACTAATTTTATCGAATTAATTTAATCCTTATTAAATTTTATTTTATTCCAAAATTATACGGGGTATTAGAAATAATTATAATTATAATAATAAAATAATAATAATAACAACATGGGCACATAACATCCACATATATTTATATCTATACAAAATATAACAAACACATACATACACACACTCACAGGATATGGGAAATGAAAACAGGTTGGGACATTGGAAAGGGTTGAGTTTTATTGTTGTGTGTTCGGGTCTTGGATCACATAGATTTCGACTTTGAAGCTTTTGACTGCATTTGTGTCGCATTTGCATGGAATTAAAAATTTTGACACCGCAAATGCATATTGACCTACAAGATAAACAATTACACACAAATGTCCAATATTAATGTGAACTAACATTTAAAATCGGTCTATTTAGAGTATAAATGCAACACTTTTGTGTGTTTACCACACTTTCGTAGGCATTTGCAATTGCACTTAGCACATGCAATAAGACGTTAAACCTATAGGATACCCAACAGGTCAATTATTGTCTCGTGAGGGTTTGTATTCTAAAATATTTTTATTGGAAAATATTGATTCAAAAGCAACAAGTTTCTTATTAGACGTAGAAAATATCACACAACCCATCATTAAAAGATTTAAGTATTATCCACGTTCAACTATGAAGTGCATTAAAATATAATCTTACTTAATGCCAAAGGCATAATCCTTCCTAGAACTCAACATATGTCATAAAAGTTCTAAGTCTCATAAGAGTAATTCTTAGATTGCCTTTGGAATCAGTGCTTTAACTTCAATCTTATCGGATATCTCTCTCTGAAATGATCACTTAGAGATTTGAATAAGTGTATATCTCTTGTGTGTGAGGAGGTGATTAAATGTAAATAACGTCAAATGCCTCTCACACATATAATAAAGAATAGATACATGAAAGAAAATTGATCTCATGAAAGAATGCTAACAGATATATTGATAATGTCGAGTTTATTCACCATGTTAACTTTTCATTCGTCCAAACATCTCACCAAAGGTAAAAATGGGGTTTATGTATGGGATAAGGGGAAATGAGATGTGGAGGATGGATGATACAATATTTTTATAGGGTTTCGAGAACAGTGGACTACAACTTGAATATTTTATGCCTTCATTTCCAAAAATTTTGATCGCATTATATATATATATATATATAGGTTTTTCCTTTTTCTTGCGATGAATTTTTCCCTTAATACAAAAATGAAGACATTTTTACATTTCAAATTTCAAACACTCCTTTTTCTCAAAAACAAGGATAATGATATATGGATAATGATCCGGGGGGGGGGGGGGGGGGGGGATATATAGATAGGTAAGGGGAAAGTGAATTTTGATTTAATACATAATATGATAAGTGTATAGGTGAAAAAAATTCTTCTCATGACAAACAATAAGATACGTATTTCTTACAACTCGAGAGTGATGTCATTCCCAATGATTAAACCAAATATGAATAATAATAATAATAATAATAATATCTTGCAACGACTTTAGTATGGTACCCAAAGAAAGTTGAGTCAACTTGTTACTCAGATATTGCATACAAAAGGATGAAAAGCTCAAAAACTCATGAGTTTAAGTCTCCACTAGGGATGTTTAAGGTTTTCTTGAGAATTTTTATACTCTTCAACTTTTGAACATGATAGGTGTGCAAAAAGGTTCTGAGTCTAGGAGTTCATAGGGAAAGTATGCCTTAAAGGTATTACTTAAACTTATAAAATTAAAGTATAACTTCAAGTTTAAAAAGATTTTTCCTAGAATTCTGGAAAAAAAATGATTACGGATATAGCGCATTAAATTTGAGATAAACTACATAAAAATTGTTTGTTTCATGCAAAAAAAATAAATCAAAAGAGATACTATTGTGATAACATTCCCACCCCTAAAACAAAAGAGAACATTGTTATTGATGTTAAGACCATGTTTCAAAATTTTAAAGAAGAAGGTATGAAAAAAGATTACCATAGTCAACTGCTAATGAAAATGAATAAGTGTTACGAGATAAAATGTACAAGTAAATAAAACATATATACGCATAGGAGGGACGATAAAACATTGCCCCCAAACAAGTTAAGACTCATACTAAAAACCAAGACGCAATATGAAGTTTAACGTCTTCAGCTAGACGTAAAGTTAGTCACCCTTAAAAATGGAAACAAAGGTAAAATGGGGTGGCAGAGTAGTGAGGGTGGGGGATATCACCCCCAAACAAGACTATAAAGTCAGTCTTGGAAGATCAGGGCAACATGGTTAATGTACTTGTATAAAGAAGTGAAGAACACGGTGCAGAGCATCAATTGACCATGGGAGAGCGAAAGTGAGAGGATATGGAGGAAGATCAATGGAGACAACATAGGGATGGTGGAAACGAGCCTCATTTAGCGTATATGTGAGGGAGACAAGGTCCCTATAAGCATGGTTCTCTAATTGGATTAGGGGAAAATTTGTATGGCAATAGTGATGTGGTGGGCCTCATGAAAATCACGTGAATGTTCTATAAATGAAAGATGATAATGGTCATGATGTGATACATCAATGATCTAACTATAAGAAAAATCACCACAAAATGGGGGCGGCGTGCGTTATGGAACAAGCTCTATGTCACGTGAGTAGGGAGTTTCACCACAAACACTCAAAACGATGGTGAGGTGGAGGAGAAACTCACGCGATGACTCGAGGTGCTCAAGGATGTAGGATGTTTTCCAGTAAGGACTTAAAAAGATAGTTGGAAATGGGAGAGGTATAGTAATAAGGTCCCAACATGGTGTTGAGTTGGGTGGGATAATGGGTGGTCAGGTAGGACAATGGTTAAGGGAAGGTGATCTAACTTTAGAGTAGGGGACACACACTCTTTAGGAGGGTCAAAATGATCCAAACTGACATTTGCAAGAGGGATGTTTTGTATCAAAGAATGGAAAGATCAACTTAGCCACCCATTTATCACGATCCATTACGGTGGAAGAGTCTAATGAGGCATTTAGATCCGAGATATATGAATCCACATCTAAAACAGGATCAAAGTGAGCCACACATTGTTGGTTCAGATCCATATAAATAGAGGTAGGAACCAACTCTGAATCAATCTCAGTGAATTGTTGTGCACTCATAGCCAAAATGAAGCTATAAGAAGATGGTGTCATGTGAATAGACTCGATGGGCTCAACAAGTGTAGGCTCAAGCATATTTTATATTTGGCGCGTGGGGGAACCTCAAAATTATTTTCTTTAGATATGACAGGGATGTGAACCTCAAGTGTGTGCTCTTTTGGATTTCTGAGGATCTATTAGTCTCACATTCTTTGGGAAAGTTAATACAATTTCCAACATGCATTCCGAACAACCGGGTGGTCTCAATTTCAGAATTCATAAGTAATGTGGATTGGTCGCACTCAAAATCTTCACAAGATGACTCGTTGTCATCCCCCATCGGGAAAGAAATTTTTTAAATAGGGAAGTAATCTATCTCTCACTCAGACTCATAATTATTTATGCATTGTTCAAGTTGTTGAAGGTATTGCTCTTGATGGGTGATGAATTGTTGCAAGATACTTTCGAGAGAAGATTTAGATGGTGGTGATGGACTGGTGTTGTGTTAAGGTGGGAGAAACTCACTATTAGCAATGGGAATAGAACAATACTCATATGAAGTACGTGGGATGGGGTCAAGTTGGTCATGCACAAGAGGTGGTCCTCTATGAGAGACAAAATGTTAATGGTAATTATTTCCATGACAACTACTGGAAACAATAAGGATCCTCAACATGTGGCTGGGACTTGTATTGAGTGGGAAGTTGATCATGTCCCCACAAAATATTTGGGGTGGTGAAATTTGAGATTTTTGCATCGAACATACTAGAGTATCAGCAATGTTTGTAAGAGAGTTAAAGAAATTAAGAAGATTATGAAGGTTGGACTCGAGCTCAACTTCAAACATGCTTCAAGAGGATGGGAATAGGGTGAAGTAGTACCTTAAAGTATGTTCTTCGGCCATGATAGGATGGATGTTGGGAGAAAGAAAATGTCTTCAAGGGATATTTTTTTAATTTTGCTTTTTTCTTTTATTTTTAGAGAAAAATGAAGAAAAAATATTTTTGGGTTTTAAATATTTTTTTTTAAAAAAACAAAAATATTTTTGGGTTTTTGGATATAAGAAAATGAATGAAAAGTATTTTTGTCTTTTTATTTAAAAGGGATAAAAATGGAGACTTTGAAACTCGATAGAACAAAGCATAAAATCGACTACCAAATTATTTGAATAAGGCACGTACAAGCAAAGGACAAGTCCTATCTAGAACATAACAAATTTTTATCTTCTATTAAGTGATTAGGTAGTCAAATTTTAATTAATTCGTAGGCAAGATAAAATAGAGTCTTATATGTCTCCTTTGACAAATGTGCTCCAACTTGCCATTCTAGTTGGTTAATTTTAATTATGTGATGGCACGGTTTAATAAGAACATGGAATTAAGTGATTTAGTGGGTAATGAAATCCCAAGTAATATCCGTGCCCAATATTTTATTATTTCTCCCCGCATAAATTGTAAACATAGGAATCCTTAGGATTTGGATCATTATAATTGGGTTGACATATGTATTTGACTGTTTGGAGTCTTGATGATAATTTTTGAAATTTTTGGGGTTAAAATTGAAGATATTGGAAATGGCGGTTCAAAAGAGTTAAGGGTCGTTCAAACGAAATTGTTGTTTCGTTCGAACGAATACTTGTGGTTTGAACAACAAGTCCAGGTCGTTCAAAGGTAGTTCAAAATATAGATCGAACTAGGATCAAATGAGACCCCACTACACACCTTAACAGACTTATTAGAAGGTCGTTCGAAGGCTAGTTCCAACAAGAAGCCATCCTCGTTCGAACGATAGGCCATTCCTATTCGAACCAGGATAGGAGAAATTTTTAAATCGGTTTGCCCTTGTGTTCTATCATATTTTGGGCCATTGGATTGATAAAATGTCAAATTTTGGTGAATCCCGATTGAGAAAAAAAGAGATTTTGAGGTTTGGGGGTGTTTTCATAAGGTTTGTTTGGGTTGTTTGTGGGTAATTTGGAACGTAAGGGGGGGGGGGGGGGGGGGGGGAGGGGACTTGCACCAGTTCTCATCATTTTATCCCCTCCCACCATCACAAACAACCATGCCACCACCATATATCCACCTAATGCAACTATACTCTACTAGTGTCCCGCCATATTTAAGCCTAATAGATCCATTTTCACCATTGTTGGGAAAAACAATGAATTTTAGAGGTGTTGTTGTTGGGGGGGGGGGGGGGAGAGAGATGAAGATGGAAGAAATATGGAGATAGAAGGGGGTTTTAATGTGAATTTCATGGAACCTAGCTATGTGGAGTAAGGCAACCTCTTTAAGGAAATCTTAGGAGGTGGTAGTTTGCTATCTTCTTCAAACATCATCCTACCATTTTTAGAGCTCCATTGCGTGGAAAAAATTCTACTATTGGCTCAGAACTCATGTTTTCCATGTATTAGTCTTATGGTTGATTTGGTAAGAGTAAGTTGCATGCTTGGGTAGAAAGGATAATCCTTGTGATGATACAATAAGTGGACTGAAAAGGAGATTTCAGGAATGTTGAGAAAGATATGTTTAAATAAGTTTAGTGTTAAACATTTTATTGAATAAAATGTTGGAAATGATAATTATCTTTCTAAAGATATATTGGGTGAAAAATGTTTAAAGATTCTTGCAAAAATGAGGATTTCATAAGACTGGACATTGTTGAAGTTCTAAAGAATAAAAATGTCCTACAGTCTTGAAATATGTATTTTTCAAGTATTATGGAATTTCTAGAGTAAATCACATGTTAGACTCATTTGATGGGATTTTTGGACTTAAAATCCATCTTCTCATGCATATAAACTTGTAGTATTTTAAGGATGAACATATGAACAAGTTTAATGAGGGTTTAGCTGAATTTAAACATGAAATCATGGGATTTAAAAGATCATCTGTTAAGGTGTGTAAAAAGGGTGTTGAAATGTTATAAAAATGTAAGATTTCAAGACTACAAGTATTAATAAAGAAAATGGTATTTTTTTTATAAAGCAGTCCTAGATGTTCAATGATTTCTTGGAAAGAAAATTAATGAAATAAAATGTGTAAAAACACTTAAGAAGCTAGTGTAAATAACTAAATGGTATTTTTGTAAATAACACTTGTGAAAATGGAGGAAAAGACAAGTTTGGAAAAAATGGGTAAAATTATAATTTTACGTAAAGTGGAACATTTTTATGAAATAAAAATATTGGAAAGGTGTTGCACAAAAAGGGTCCTAAATGAACAAGATTTTCGGATGAAAATCAATCTTAGAGTAAAAAGTACAAAAAATGATGATTTTTAAATTGTAACACAAGTTGGGGTGAAAATTCAATTTTAGCTTCAGCGGGGTAAAAGGAAAGTGGAATAATGTGGACATTTGTACAATGTTAAAATACATTAATAAGGACTCGATTGACATCGAAAAAATTAAGGGGTGTTCGAAGTCCTGGGGTTAAAGATCCAAAATCACTATACAGAGCATATAGTAGCATAGCCAGCGGTGTGGAACCCATTAAACTATGCCATTATCGAAAAATTTTGAGAAAAAATAATGAAAATGGAACATGGCAAGAAATGGGTTGTGTGATGAATGTGTGAAAATACAACCTAACTTGAATGAATTAATAAATATTCCAATAAATTGTAGGTGGAAATGTAAAAAGAAAATTAATTACTGTACATAAAGTAAAAGGATGGTAAAGTAAAGGGATTAAATAGGTAGTTAAATAACTTAAAGGTGTTTAACCCATAATTAACAGAAGGGCGTGTTTATGGCATTTCCGTGTGTTGAAAGGGTGATTTTCAAAGAATTTGCTAACGAGTATTGGTAAAATAAAAGTGGGTAGATTCAGTGAAAGAAATGATTTTTCTTAAATTAAGTGTAATTATTTTAAGTATGTAATCGCCTACGTTAAATAAAGGAATAAATGTCACGTCAAGTAAATGAAATTTCTTTCACGGTATTAAGGTGAATTAGTCGTGGTAAATAAAGTATTTGTAATAAAAATAGTTTCATTCATGTAAGTATATATATATATATATATATATATGGTAGTTGCATGTGCACATATATATAACATGTTATAGTCTTCTTTCTGTGTTCGATTCTGTATTACATTGTTGTAATTTCCCACTGTGCATTCGGCTCATTCCCTCGTCTTTATTACGGCTGGTTGGCTGCGGTTTCATATTTTGAGAGCATAGTATTAGTACATATTGTTTTTTCTTTGCATTAGTAGCTTTCTATGATTGAATTTCATATACGCTTCCCATGTGTTCCTCATGTAGCTTGATTTTGAATGGAAATCTCATGCTGAACAAGTGAAACGTTGATTAAATAAAACTGGACTACCAACATTATATAGGTTGTTTCTTTGTACTTCACACCTAACGCTCGGGTCAGAGCTGGTTGACCACGAGTAACCCACAAATTCAGGTCAGGGCATTAGAAATGGTATCAAAGCTCTAGGTTCAATGTTCCTTTTGAGAGTGACATGGGGAGGTCGGCATTAGATCTTTCGATGTCAGTGTTGGTTTTGGTCCGGTCACGCTAGTTTTGGGATGGTTTCAGTTCGTAATCTCGATAATAAAGTCAAGGATATTAACACGATGAGTAATTCATTGTCAAGTGGCATGCGACTGAGTTTGTTGTTGTTAATTGCTTATGCTCTTTTGATTTAGATATGTTAGTAATTTGTGAGTGTCCGTGCCAGCCATTAATGGCAACACCATGATTTTAGTGCAAGGTGCTTGTGTGTCAACCCTCGATGATATGAGAGGTCTGTTGAGATGCTGATAGAGCTCAATGACATCTATTGAATTAGAGACATGAATTGTGTAATGTCAATCATGGATATTAGGTGACTAGTATGTCAGGACTTAGAAGTATTGAATCGCGATAATGATATACTAAGTTCCGGATGAAGTACTTTCAAATAGATGGTAACAATGATGTTATTAGGTGAACTCAATCATCAGGGTAGTGTCATGTCATAGACAATTGATGATATAGTGGACATAATGAATCGCGTTGGTCAATACTTGGGGATGTGTACTCGGTATGAGTCGGTAAGATAATATTGCAGTAAGTATGTTATGTAGGAAACGACGATGGTTGTGGATACTTAAGAGAGAACTCTATATAATTTTCTATGTTAGTGTTTTTGGAGATATGCTGCGATTTTGAGGGATAGGATCTTTAGTGATGCCGATGATGTAGACATAGAGGTTTACAAATTGTATGTGACGTCTTGTATCCTAACATAATCCTTAGTAGTGTTAGTTGTGTTTCAGTACGTGGCTTATGGTCACAGCCATTTCGAAGAGAGATAAGTTTATTGTCTAAGTGTCAATCCCTGTTTTATGTGACACCCCGCTTATTAAAATAAGAGATGGCCAGCTCGATAATCCAATAATTACAGGAATCATAGATGGTCCATTCTTAACATCACTGTTGTAAAAATAATAATACGAGATAACCACCAATTATTTTACAAAACGGATGTCAAATTAATTTGTAAGTTTAATAAAAACCATATAGACAATCCAATTTTAAAAGGAGGTGGAAATAAATAAAGGCAGATAACAGTTTAACAATCATTCACAAAATAATAACCGAATAATCTATCGGTTAACAGACTGGTGCAAGAAGGTTAAATTGAGTATTACAAATAAATATCACAATATATAAGCAAGTACAAAACTTGGGCAACACGCCCGAATGTTCAGACTGATCATAACTAGAGTATACAAAAGGTGGATGCGTCTATAACAAAAATCCTACAACATTCAAAAAAATGTTATAGCTCCTGGACACTAGGAAGGAAGGATCAGCACGGGCGTCCTTGCGACGGAGCACCTGGGCATAAATGGGATCCATATAAAATAAAGAGAAATAAACGAGTCAGGGACTGGTTTGATATGATATTCATGTGAAAAAAATGCATGACAGTTATGAATTGCTAACATCATAATCAAGCTGAACTCGCTCTTCACAATAAGAATAATCCTCACCTCTCATCTAAATTCACAACCTAGCGAAATGTCATTTATAGTGTTAACCATTCCTTAATGCAAAAGAAATAACTCAATTCCAACTTAATAAGCTTACATTTCAGTTTTTCACAATATGACTTCACAAGTCCATTCCTTATTAGGAAACTTATTCCAAACAGTTGATTTATAAAATTATTTAACCATTTATAAAATGTCACATTCGTGAGAATAGTTATAATCACAGTATAAGGATTCTAAGACCATACTTCCAGGAGTCACCCCACTCGATGAGCCCCTAAATAGCTATCATCTTCTAGGGCCTATAACCAAGACCACCTGGGCATCCTAAATCGCGTCGCGTGGGAAGAGGCCATATACCTTTGACACTGAGTCCATAACCATACCCAGAATCACCTCACTTCAAAAGAAATAATATATCCACCGGTCCTATGGCCGAGGACTATATTCACCCTGCATTCACTAGCAAGGTGACTTCACCTCATTCGCGTAATTTGGCTTACGATATCATTTAGAGAGGTATGTATATGTAAATCAATATTCACAAGATATGCCAATTTAAAATGTATATTACATTATAATCTAAACTATATGAGTTTAGTGACATGAAACACAACCTTCAATTATTTTCACATTAGTCTCCATGAATTAACGACAACACTATAAGCCATCAAGTATAGTATTACCTCATGCCAGTATCAAAAATCCAAAATTTTATACTCCTACTTTCCCCTAGTCCTAGACTAGCTCGCTATATAAAATGGACACTTACCTCCTTCTAACAACTAATTAATTAATTCCTGACCTACGCACGAACACTCAATTTTCTAACTTAGGATCTTGATTCCCTTAATACATGACTCTAATACTTTAATTTTACTTCATGCAAGAAGGTTCCCAGGCCTAAACCTTAAAAGAAAGGAACAGAAGAAAACTAAAATTTCCGGGGTGAAAAACAGGGTACCGATCGACCGGCCCCTGACCCCCGGTCGACCCACTATAAGAAATTATCCTAGTAAGAGAAGCAGTAAGACCCTCCCCCAAGTCTCGATCTACCGGTCCTTAGACCGCGGTCGATCGCGTTTTAAAATTATGCCTATCGAGAGAAGTAGTGGGCCTTTCTCTTTAGGCCCGGTCGACCGGCCTCACCAGATCTCACGGCCAACCCCTTTTCGAACATACTAAACCTAAATCCTTAACCCTATTTTCCTCCACTTCTCTTAATCTCATCATCTAATAACATTGCCCCAACATTTCTATACAACAACAAACTAATATAATCCACTCACAACACATATACATCAAATCTAAGGGTTAAAGACCACAATTCCTCAAAACCCACCAATGGTTTAATTCTCCAAATACACAATTATCAATACAAATTATCCACACTAAATCATAGTTTTTGCAAGTTGAAAACATGCCTTAGGGTTGTAGTCTCGGATTATCTTCCGATAGCAACAAATTCAAGCCCAAAACTTCAATTCTCACTGTTTTCTCTTCTTTTTCTCCCAATCTCTCTTTCTCTCTCTCTTTTTCTAGGTTTAGAACACATAAGTGAGAAATAAATGTTATTGGAAGCCTTAAATGCCCAATAAATCTAAATCCAACTTTAAATGCTACTACATAATTAAATTGACTTGCAACAACATAATTAAGTCATAACCGGTCAAAAGTACCCAGAACCAAAAAATATAACTTGGTACTTATTTTGACTATTTTCGGACTAACTGTGCCCTCTAAATTGACATCCAGGATAACATAATTTATTTCTTGTCCCAACATCATTTTAAATCATAACCGTCGGTTAAGGCACAACCACGCAATAAAACATAATATGATGTTATTTACATTCACTTAACAGTAAATATGCAAAAATTAGTAAATATTATCTCTTAAATCACTTAAAGTAATATTTACTCTAACTTCCTTTATTTTTTTAATTAACCCGCATGGAAAATTAATATAAAAATAATTATTCAAAAATAAGGGGTATTACATACTCCCCAACTTATAAGGGAATTTTGCCCCCAAAATTCAGGCCTACCTTATAAAAAGAGGTGTGGATACTTCTCCCGAATATCATCCTCATGATCCCAGGTCGATTCCTCGACATTGGGATGTCCCCATTGGACACGAACTAAGGGCACTACCTTCAGCCTTAACCTACACTCTCCATGATTTAAGATTGCAACTGGTTGTTCCTCGTATGAAATATCGAGTTGCAATTCGATATAATCCAAAGGAATGTGCCAATGATCTCCGTCACACCCTTTGTAATTCTTCAAGGATGAAACATGAAACACATCGTGAATCTGTTGTAGGCGGTCCAACAAGGCGAGTTGATATCCTACGGGGCCTACCTTTGTAATAAGTAGAAAATGGCCTACATAGAGAGGCGCAAGCTTGAATTTCTTTCCAAATCGTGTTATACCCTTCATTAGTGACACCCGTATCGAAACTTGGTCTCCTACCTCCAATTCCACATGCCTTCTATTCGCATCGGCATAGCTCTTCTGACGGTCTTGGGCGATTCGGATACGGTTTCGAATAAGCTCAATCTTTGAAGATGTGTCTTGGACATTTCAGGTCCAAGGAGCTTATTATCTCCTACTTCCAACCAACAAGTAGGTGATCTACATGGCCGACCATATAATGCTTCATAAGGTTCCATACCTATTGTAAATTTGTAGGAATTATGATAAGAAAATTTGAGTAAGGGAAGGTATTTCTCCCATCCTCCTTTAAAGTCAAGTACACACATTCTAAGCATGTTTGTCCTTGTGTTTGCGGGTTGTAGGAGGTACTGAACTTTAATTCGGTCCCCATTGCTTCTTGTAAACTTCGCCAAAAATAGGACACAAAAATCTTGTCTCGATCGGAGACTATATTGATGGGAACCCCATGGAGTCTCACAATATCCGCAATAAAGAGCTGGGCATAATGACTCATATTGTAATCCATCCATATCGGTAAGAAATGTGATGACTTGGTCAGACGATCGACGATAACCCAAATGAAATCATGATCTCTTTGTGATGTTGGTAATCCCGTGATAAAATCCATCGAGATACTTTCCCATTTTCGTACCGGTATTTCTAATGGTTGTAACAATCCCGTTGGTCACTGGTGGTCCACTTTCACCAATTGACAAGTAGTACATTGCAAAACAAATTCAAAGATGTCCCTTTTCATACCTGCCCACTAATATTGACGGTGCATGTCTTGGTACATTTTGTCTCCACCTGGATGTACTTAAAATCCGGACCCATGAGATTCAGTCATGACGGCACGCCTCAAATCTCCCTCATCCAAGACAATAAGTCTCCTGTGGGAACGTAACCCACCCTCAGAAGTAATAGAGTAGGAATCCGCTCCCTCGGTTAATAACTGGCATATCCGGTCTTGGCAATCTTTGTCCCTTCCTTGTGATTCCACGACTCTCGTCACAATCGCAGGCATAACGTTCAACACTGACATAAACGCCCTTACTACAGCATCCTCCTAACTAAGTTCTTTCCATTTTGCCTTCCATACCTTTGTTAACTCTCCCGCGGGTTTTCGACTCAGCGCATCCGCTACCACATTTTCTTTGCCCGGGTTATAATGAATATCAAATTGATAGTCCTTCACAAATTCCAACCATCGACGTTATTGCATATTCAGATCCTTTTGTGAGAATAAATATTGCAACGATTTGTGGTCCGTGAAAAGACTGAACTTCTCCCCTAGGAGGTAATGTCTCCATATCTTCAAGGCGAACACTACTGCAGGAAGCTCCAGATCATGCACGGGATAATTCTTCTCATGGGGCTTTATCTTGCGAGAAGCATAAAAAATAGATCGATGCTCTTGTTGAGACACACCTCCCAATCCTTGTAAAGATGCATCATTAAGACTAACTAGTCTACCCCGGTCTTGGAAATGCGAGTACTAGAGTAGAATCAACTTATCCTTCAACTCATCGAAAGCTAGCTGACAAGAATCATCCCAAATAAATTTCACCCCTTTCTAGGTCAAGTTTGTCAAAGGGCTAGAAATCTTAGAAAAAACTTAATGAAACGGCGATAATAATCCGCCAAACCCAGAAAGCTATGAATCTCTGTGGGCATCGTGGGCTGACCCCACTCCCTCACCATGACAACTTTACTCGGGTCTACCGAAATTCCCTCTGTTGTCACTATGTGACCCCAAAACTGCACTTCCTATAACCAGAAACCACACTTCTCAAACTTAGCATACAATTGATGACCCCGTATTGTAGGACCAATCGTAGATGTTTAATATGATTGACTTCAGTATGAGAATACACTAGAATGTCATCAATAAACACTATGACAAACTGGTCTAGGAAGTCCCAAAACACTCTATTCATAAGGTCCATAAATACAGTAGGAGCATTGGTTAGCCCAAAAGGCATGACCAAAAACTCATAGGACCCATATCTAGTCAAGAATGCAGTCTTTGACACGTCCTGCTCTCGAATCCGTAACTGATGATACCCAGTCCTCAAATCTATCTTAAATAAGTACGACACTCCCCTTAATTGATCAAACAAATCATCAATCTGAGGTAGTGGGTATTTTTTCATGTTGGTAACCTTATTCAGTTCCCGATAATCAACGCATAATCGAAGGGAACGATCTATTTTCTTCACAAACAACACAGGAGCACCCCATGGTGACGTGCTACACCGAATAAACCCTTTCTCTAATAATTGTTGAATTTGATCCCTTAACTCCCTCATTTGCAAAGGATCCATGCGGTATGGACCTCTAGCAATCGGCCGAATTCCCGGGACTAAATCAATCACAAACTCAATCTCACGACTTGGAGGTAAACTCAAAATCTCTCGAAAAACATCCTCAAATTATCTAACAACGGGAATCGAATCTAAGGAACTAACTATATCGCGTGAAGTCTCCTCCGCAATACAATATAGGTAAGTGTCCAAACCTCCCTCCGAAAGGGGCATAGCCACTAGAAACATTTCTTGCCTCGGAATGGAAAAGACTGTAATCCTCCCATAGTAATTTACCATGGCTCGGTATTTCACTAACCGATCCATACCCAAAATAACATCATACCTGACCAAATCCAGGATGAGTAAATCGGCCTCAAAATGTAAATTACCAAGGTCTATTCCTACCCTTTTACAAACAAAGAATAAAAGCGAGCCATCACCCATGGAAGATTCCACACTAGTAAAGGTACTATCAACAGACTTAATCAACCCTGTCTATTGGGCAAAATGTCTAGCAATAAACGAGTGCATTGTGCCCGTATCAAATAACACACGACCCACATACCCGTGAATGGTAAACTTACCCTCGATAGCTGGCAGGCGGGTGGGGATGGAGGAAGTAAAGCATCCTGAATATGATACACACGCCCGTACTGTAGTTTCCCCTATTGTAGAGGGACGACTGGAAGAGGCGCTGGAGGCTATAAATGCGCCTACTGATGCTGAGGACCCCTAGGCAACTGTCCCCTAATCAACCGTGGATAATCTTTCTTAAAGTGACCCGGTTCCCCACACTGAAAGCAGCGGCCCACCATATTCTCTGGATAACTACCCCGATTATTATTTCAAAACTTCCCCACGCCTTGGCTCTGATGGTATTGACCCCCATTATTACCTCGACCTGCTTGGCCTTGTTGGCCCACCTGCTGTTGCTTCTCGGCACCCTGACCCTGCCTAAAACCACCTATGCCATAAAACCTTATCTCTTGGACGAATCCCCCTGCTAGGTGTCCCTCTCTTTCTGTTTACCTCCCTACTGTTGTGATGAGGGTAGTGCTCCACTAGCACCATTGCCTTTTTTCTTACTAGCTTGACCTGAATTCGAAATCTTCTTACTCCTTTTCACATGCAGACGGTGATCTTTGCAATGAAGCAAGGATGCATTCATCACGTCACCAAACGTTTGCAAAGTGGGATTTCGCAACAAGTGCTACCGTATCCTCCAATTTAAATCCCCAATAAACTTTGATATTTTCTTTTCCTATGAAATTACTTCATCCATCACAAAGCTCGCTAGACGAGTAAATTCCTCTTCATACTCCGTAACTGACTGTTCCCCTTGTACAACATCCTAGAGATTCCTCCTCATTTTCTTCTGGACTACGGGAGGAAAATACTTTTGATAAAAAAAAAAACAGAAATTTGATATAGACATGGTATCCCTCTGTTCCGGAGTGGTCACCGACTCCCACCAGTGTAAAGATGCTCAAACTAGTTTTAAAGTGACAAGGATCTGTTTTCGTTATCCGCTACACTCTTCCATTCGGAGATGACGTTGCATATCTTTCTTCCACTGGTTTGCCACAATCACGTCAGCCCGACCCTGAAATTCTGGGGCTGACCTTTTAATAAAGATTCACTTACTCCCTCCCCTGGGGAGGGTCCTGCATGGGCTTGCACTTTTGGTACTACCATTTGTTGGGCTTGAGGAAACTATTGGTCCATAGCAGTCATTGCAGTATTGACTGCCTGGGCAACGGTGTTAGCCACATCCGCTTCATTAATCGTTCCTTGCGGTGGTGGGGGTTATACATTATCTTATACAATTCAATTTCTCTTTACTGGTCGACCTCTTCTAGGCAGCATCTGAGACGAAGAAACAACTGAATCAGAATACAATTTAAAACAATTTATCTTCACAGAAGATCGCTAGCATGCACAAACCAAACAACCCTAACAATAGGGCTCTAAATCAAAGAACGCTATGGTAGAACGTGATAAATCCACATAGATACTAAGGACTCTAGAACATGATGCTCTGATACTATCTGTGACACCCCACTTACTAAAATAAGATGTGGCCAGTCCGATACTCCAATAATTACAGGTTTCATAAATGGTCCATTCTTAGCATCAGTGTCGTGAAAATAATAATACGAGATAACCACCAATTATTTTAGAAGAGGGATGTCAAATTAATTTGTAAGTTTAATAAAAATCATATAGATAATTAAATTTGAAAAGGAGGTGGAAATAAATAAAGACAGACAATAGTTTAGCAATCATTCACAAAATAATAACCGAATAAGCTGTCGGTTAACAGACTGGTACAAGCAGGTTACACCAAGTATTACAAATACATATCACAATATATAAGCAAGTAAAAAACTTGGGCAGCACGCCCGAATGTTCAAACTGATCAGAACTAGAGTATACAAAAGGTGGATGCGTCTATAACAAAAATCCTACAACATCCAAAAAAATGTTATAGCTCTTGGACACTAGGAAGGAAGGATCAGCACGGGCGTCCTTGCGATGGAGCACCTGGGCATAAATGGGATCCATATAAAATAAAGAGAAATAAAAGGGTCAGGGACCGGTTTGATATGATATTCATGTGAATAAAATGCATGACAATTATGAATTGCTAACATCATAATCAAGCTTAACTCGCTCTTCACAATAAGAATAATCCTCACCTCTCATCTAAATGCACAACCTAGAGAAATATCGTTTATAGTGTTAACCATTCATTAGTGCAAAAGAAATAACTCAATTCCAACTTAATAAGCTTACATTTCAGTTTTTCACAATATCACTTCACAAGTCCATTCCTCATTAGGAAACTTATTCCAAACAGTTGATTTATAAAATTCTTTAACCATTAATAAAATGTCACATTCGTGAGAATAGTTATAATCACAGTATAACGATTCTAAGACCATACTTCCGGGAGTCACCCCACTGGATGCGCCCCTAAATAGCTATCATCTTTCAGGGCCTATAACCAAGACCACCTGGGCATCCTAAATCGTGTCGCGTGGGAAGAGGCCATATACCTTTGACACTGAGTCCATAACCATACCCATAATTACCTCACTTCGAATAAAATAATATATCCACCGGTCCTATGGCTGAGGACTATATTCACCCTGCATTCACTAGCCAGATGACTTCACCTCATTCGTGTAATTTATCTTACGATATCATTTAGAGAGGTATGTATATGTAACTCAATATTCACAAGATATGCCAATTTAAAAAGTACATTAAATTATAACCGGAGCTATATGAGTTTAGCGATATGAAACACAACCTTCAATTATTTTCACATTAGTCTCCATGTATTAACGACAACCCTATAAGACATCAAGTATAATATTACCTCATCCCAATCTCAAATATCCAAAATTTTATACTCCTACTTTCCCCTAGTCCTAGACTAGCTCACTATATAAAAAGAACACTTACCTCCTTCTAACAACTAATTAATTAATTCCTGACCTAAGCACGAACACTCAATTTTCTAAACTAGACTCTTGATTCCCTTAATACAAGACTCTAATACTATAATTTTACTTCATGCAAGAAGGTTCCTAGGTCTAAACCTTAAAAGAAAGGAACAGAAGAAAACTAAAATTTTTGGGGTGAAAAAAAGGATACCGGTTGACCGGCCCCTGACCCCCGGTCGATCGCGCTATAAGAAATTGGCCTTGTAAGAGAAGCAGTAAGACACTCCCCCAAAGCCCCGTTGAACGGTCCTTAGACCGCGGTCGATCGCGCTTTAAAATTATGCCTATCGAGAGAAGTTCTGAGCCTTTCTCTTTAGGCCCGGTCGACCTGGCCATGGACTGTGGTCGACCGGCCTCACCAGATCTCACGACCAATTGGTTTTTCTTACATACCAAAGCTAAATCCTTAATATAATTTTTATCCACTTCTCTCAATCTCATCATCTAATAAAATTACCCCAACATTTCTATACAACAACAAACTAATATAATCAACTCACAACACATATACATCAAATCTAAGGGTTAAACACCACAATTCCTCAAAATGAACCAATTGTTTAATTCTATAGATACACAACTACCAATACAAATTATCCACACTAAATCATACATTTGTGAGTTAGAAACTTGCCTTAGGGTTATAGTCTCGAATTATCTTCTGGTAGCAACAAATTCAAGCCCAAAACTTCAATTCTCCCTCTTTTCTCTTCTTTTTCTCCCAATCTCTCTTTCTCTCTCTCCTTTTCTAGGTTTAGAATGCATAAGTGAGAAATAAACAATCTTGGAATTCTTAAATTCCCAAGAACTCTAAATCCAACTTTAAATGCTACTACGAAATTAAAAAGGCTCGCAACAACATAATTAGTTCATAACCGTTCAAAAGTACCTGGAACCCAAATGACCGGTCACACCCTCGTTCACAAAAATGGCGCTCATTCTATCTTCTGAGGTACAAGTCGAAATCCCCCAAGATGTCTCATCAAGATAAGATTGTCCACTTCTCGAACCTCCCATGATAGTAAGCAACGTAGGTATGTCATACAACTAATAAATCACACATTAGGTATTCACAAAAACTACGTGTGTGTGTGTGTATATATATATATATATATATATATATATATATATATATATATATATATATATTCAGTAAAGGTCAGAACGCACCCTATTATATATATTCCGTACGTAGTCAACATAACTCTCGTATAGCCTACGTATTATTAACAATCCGTCAAACTTCTTATTCGTATAAGCTTGAGTGTTTGCCCTCACCTAGAAGGTTACTAATTATCCCTTAAGCCTATTTAGTAGCTACTTCACTCATTCCTTATTGGTCTAGCTCACCGTGTTGACCAAATTCCCAGGATACGATATCATTCTCCGAATTAGGTTTTTATTCCTCAATTATGCTTAATAAATCTTAGCCCGTATGTTCTTCTCATGTGACTAAGTCTCAAACACAATATTGACCTACTAGAATCTTAAAATAACTCTCTTTATATTTAAAAATTACCTCAAATATTAATTCAATCATTTACCGCGAATTCTAAGCAAAAAGGGAGAAAATTATTAGAATCTGGGTAGCCGAATCAATTCCCCTCCCGAATCAATTCGGTCAAGGAGCCGAATCGATTTGCTTCTATAGGTCTCATATTCTCCACTTAACTGTTATAGGTTTACACCATTTTCACTCAACAAAAACTTCATTACATCAACCCAAACTCCCAACCAAACATTCATCATATTAACATATATACATGATTTCTAAAGTGGTAAAATCTTCAAATCATCAAGAATCATCATTAAATGGAACTAATTAAAGAATTATCTATAAATACCCTATTTCATCATTTTTCATCAAGAACCACTATAAAACCCAGATTTCTTCCTGTTTTGATTATCACAAATTCATCACATTCTTCATCTTACATAAGGGATTCAAATTTTACATTAATTCCAATATAATATGTTTAAATCTCGCAATTTTGTCATAAATATTCTCGAAATCAGGATAATTAACATCTTACTCTAATATGGATGATATATCCTTCTCAAATTAAGCAATATAAACACTTGACTTTGTGTGTATATCTAATTTCCACGAAATTAATTGGTATGGGTGTGTTCCTCTCCTCCCGATCTACGCAACTACGGTGATTTTGGTTCAAGAATTGTGTTGGATAGTCTTAGGACTCTTTCAGGACTCTCCTTCTTCCTCCCTTGATAGCGTCTCATAGTTTTGTTCACATAACCCTAACTTCCCCAACTCCTAATCTGATTTACACTTATAAAATTTGTGGGTCTAAAATACCCCTCTAGGGTACTGGTTTTGCCTAAAAAAGCCCCAGGACCCAAATTGAACCCTGGGTACACTTTTCTGACTATCTCTACCCTTCCGGATAGATTATTACACTCAAAATGACCATATGGAATATGAAAAGTAAACTTATATTTATTTCCCAAATTAAGTCAAGACATGACTAACACGTGCATCCCGACTAAATTTACAGTAATTGTCCTATTTTTCCCTCACGACAATTATAATATTTCCTTATCATTATTATTACTCATTCACTAAGTAATATTCAATATAAATATATATTAACACTTATATCGCTAATTAATATTTATTTTAACAAAATAATTTTCAAATAAAATTTAATTAATCCCAAATTAATTCCCCAAAAAAAAATCAATAAAAATTATGGGGTGTTACATACCCCCCCCCCCCCCCCCGAATAATGGAATTTTGTCCTGAAATTCGAAAAAAGGAAATATCTAGTATGAATAACTCTGGATACTTTTCACACATCTCATCCTCGCACTTCCAAGTGGACTCGTCGGCATTATGTTGCCCCCACTGAACCTGCACTAGTGGAACTACCGCCAACCCGAGTCTCCTCTCGCTATAGTCTAAGATAGCAACCGACCTCTCCTCATATGAAATGTCGGGATACAAATGGATCCCCTCTAAGTCTATGTGAGTGTGAGTCAACTGATCCCAAAGATATCGCCTCAACGAAGAAATATGAAAGACATCGTGAATCCAATGCAGGTGCTCAGGTAACCCAAGACTGTATGCAACTAACCCAATCCTCTCGATGATAGGAAATGGTCCCACGTATCTCGGTGTCAACTTACCTTTCTTCCCAAACCTCATTATCCCCTTCATAGGATATACACATAGCAACACCTTATCCCCAACACTAAACTCTAGGAAGTACCTCATATCATCTGCATAACTCTTCTGTCAGTCTTGGGTTATCCGTATACGGCTCCGAATCAACTCAATCTTGTCTAACGTATCTTGAATCAACTCCGACTCGAGAAGCTTGTTTTCCCCTTCCTCCAATCGATAAGTGGGAAAATGAAAAGGTCTACCTTACAACACCTTGAATGGTGCAATGCCAATCATGAACTGGTAGGAGTTATTATACGTGAACTCCACCAGTGGCAGATATTGCTCCCAATCTCCCCAAAATCATGGATGCACATTCGTAGCATATCTTATAACATCTGATTAGTCCTCTCCGTTTTCCTGTCCGTCTGTGGGTGATAAGCCATACTCAACCGCAACTATGTAGCCATGACCTCCTGGAAACTCTCTCCAAATCAAGACACGAAAATCTTGTCCCTGTCAGACACAATATCTAATGGCATCCCATGCAATCTCACATTCACGGAAATAAAAATCTCGGCATACTGTCCCATTGTGTAATCAATTCGAACTGGCATGAGGTGAGCTACCTTAGTCAGACGATCCACTATCACCTATATGGAATCGCGACCTCTCTATGAAGTAGGTAACCCAGTGATAAAATCCATGGAAATACTCTCCCATTTCCACATCAGGATCTCTAACAGTAGTAGAACCCCTATCAATTTTTGATGGTCCACTTTCATCAATTAAAAAGTAGTACATTTTAAAAAAAACTCAACAATATCTCTCTTTATCCCACTCCACCAGTACTGTCGTCTCATATCTTGGTACATTTTATCTCCTCCAGGGTGTACCGCAAATTATGACCCGTATGCTTGTGTCATCACTAAGTGTAGTAAATCTTCTCCCTCAGGGACAATTAATCTCCTATTGAATCGTAAACCTCCATCTGAACTAACGGAGTACGAATCAACTCCCCCAGCTAAGAGCTGTCTGATCCGCTCCTGACAAAAGCGATTCGCTGCCTGTGCCTGTAGTACCTTCATGAAAATATGAAGGATAATGATCATAATAGACATAAATGATCGTGCCACTAACTCTTGAAGTCCCAAATCCTTCCATTTTTCCTTCCACACTTCAGCTACATCCCCTGCTAGCCTACGGCTCAACGCGTCTACCACCACGTTAGCCTCTCCCAGGTGATACTGGATGTCAAACTGATAGTCTTTCACAAATTCAAGCCACCTATGCTAACGCATATTTGACTATCTCTGAGTGAAAAAAACCTACACTGACTTATGATCCGTGAATGGGTAAAATATCTTCCCCAGCATATAATGTCTCCAAATCCATAACACAAACAGGACTGCCACTAGCTCCAAGTCGTGGGTGGGGTGATTCCTCTCATGAGGCATAAGCTTGAGGGAGAATATGTTATAGCCTCGTCCTCCTGCTGTATCACATCCCCAAGTCCTTGTAGGGATGCTTCAGTGAAAACATGGTACTCTACTCCTACCTTGGGAAGTGAGAGTATGGGTGCTGAAGTTAACTTGTCCTTCAACTCATCAAAATCAAACTAACAAGTGTCATCCCAAACAAACAGTAACCTTTGTGAGTCAGAGTAGTCAATGAACCTGCAATCTTCGAGAATCCCCTGATAAATGGTTTATAGTACCCAATTAAACCCAATATATTATGCACCTCTATCGAGGTCATGGTTGTCCCCACTCCCTTACCACTGACACCTTACTCGGGTCCACCAATATCCTTAACTCCAAAATGATATGCCCCCAAAACTACACCTCCTATATCCAGAATCTACAATTTTCAAACTTTGCATACAACTGATTCTCATGCAGTGTCTATAAGACCCGACGCAAATGCTCGGCATGCTCCTCCTCGGTCCGAGAATAAATCAGAATGTCATCAATGAAGATGATAACAAACTGATCTAAGAACTCTTTGAACACCCTATTGATCAAGTCCATAAATACACCCAACGCATTGGTTAGACCAAATGGCATAACCCATAACTCACAAGATCCATATCTCTTTAAGAAGGCAGTCTTAGACATATCCTTCTCCTGAATGCACAAATGGTGATACCCGGATCTCAAATCTATTTTAAGAAGTAGGGGACACCTCTCAACTGATCAAATAAGTCATCAATTTGGGGCAACAGATACTTATTCCGTATCGTGAATTTATTCAGCTCCCAATAATCCACACATAAGCGTAAAGACCCATCTCTCTTCTTCATAAATAATATTGGGGCACCATATGACGACCCTGCCCTACCAGCTGCTCAATCTAATCTTGTAGCTCCCTCATCTCCATAAAAGCCCTTCGATATGGTGTACGAGCTATTGGTCGAGTTCTCGATGCCAAATCAATGACGAACTCAATCTTCCTACTAAGGGGCAGTCCCGATATCTCCCGAAACACAACGAAAAACTCACATATGACTAGGATTGAATCGAGGGATATCATCACCCCTGAGATGTCTCCTTATCTATGTATTACAAATAAGTGGATGATCCTCCCTCAGGACGAGGCATTGCCACTAAAAATATCTCGTGGTCGGGGATCGTAAAGCATATGCTCCTACTATAGTAGTCAATTATGTCCATATACTCAGCTAGCTAATCCATGTCTATGATGACGTCATACTCTGACATATCTAATACAAGCATATCAATAGGCAAAACTAATCTCCCAATATCTATACTTACTCGCTGACAGACAAAGAAAATCAACATCCCATTACCAAATGGAGAATCTAGACATGTAACATTACTGTCTACCATATCAAATAACCCCGTGGTACATGCAAATCAAGTAGCTATGAATGAGTGTGAAGCCCCGGTATCAAATAAAATTAGCCCAGAAATGTCATGGATAAGAAACATACCCTCAACAGCGAGTGGAGTTTATGGAACTACAGCCTAGTGGACGTGATACACACGCCCATAATATAACTACCCTTGCTGAGGTGGGGTTGCTCGAACAACTAGTACTACAGGTAATACTAGTGTTAGGAGGGCAATGATAAATATATGTCTCTAAGGATCCTAATGGCCTCCCTACTACTGTTGAGCTTTTCCCTTATCAGGGTAATCTTGTCATTTGTGGCCAGTCCTACCACAAATGAAACATCTTCTCATAAAGTTACCTCCCCTCTAGACCTACTGTACTCGACCCTACTGTCCATTGTTTCCCCTACCCTAGCCCTAATGAAATCGCTGCTGACCCGAGTAACCCTGCTGGCCCTACATAAATACACCCTGTCCCTATCGAAAATCCCCAGAATGGAACCTCTTAGCAGCATCCCCCTAATGGGGACCCTGCTCACCCTGTCTCTACTGGGCCTGAGTCGACTGTGCCCTGCCTACAGTGTTATCCCTAGTCCTGCCCTACTAGCTAGACTCTCCAACTCATTTGCTCCCCTTAATATAGAAGCAGTGGTCCTCATAATATAATAGAGCATCATTCAAGACCTCAGTCTATGTCTTCAAAGATGGATTACTTAATAGATCATGTTAGATCCTCCAAGTAAGGCCATCTATAAATAACTATATCCTCTTCTACTCGATAGGAACCTTTCCTGGAATGAAGTTAGCTAACATATTGAATTATTCGTCATACTCAACAATGGTCTTCCCCTCCTGGGTGAGATCTAATAGTTTTCGCCTCATCGGTGGATGGAAAATATTTGCTGTCAAGCCACTCCTATAACTCATGTATCGTCATACTGCCTCTCTCTTTCCCGGTGGTAACAGACTCTCACAACTGTAGTGCAGCCCCGACTAGCTTAAATGTAACTAGAATCTACCTTTGAACGTTAGTGCACTCGTACATCCTCAAATGCATTTGGATGTATTTCTTCTATTGGCTAGCAACCACCACGTATGAAATCCCCTGTAACTCGAGAGGGTGTACCTTCTAGAAGCCATATATAACTCCCTCCTAAGAATAAGGGAGCGCCTTCATATGAGATGGGGGAATGACCTAGGCCTGGGATGGTGACTATTGTCTTGTAGCCAATGATGCATTAATCGCCTGTGCAACTATGGTAGAAACCTCTGCGGTATTCCTGGTACCTTGGGTTAGAGCTAGCTGAGGCTCTGGCTCTGACTTTGGGTTGGATCATGTGGCACGTCGAGGAAGCATATGAACCTAGGAAGAACTTTCCATCAGTCCACAATTTAATATGTCGTAAAATAGTTGAAGATTTAAATGGGTAATAAAGAATACACCAGTGCTAAAAATAGGGATCTATGTCAAAGAAAGTTATGTTGAAAATTGTACAAAGTCGTACATATCCTAAAGACACTAGAACCTGAAGTTCTGATACCATTTGTGACACCCCGCCCAATTAAATACCGTTTTATCAGTCCTTTATTAAATTAAAACTGAATATCTAGTTGGTTCAGTCTTAGAATCACTGTTAAAAATCATTAATTACTAATCACCTACAATAGTTAATTTAGCTCGTGTCAAATTTTAATCTTATAAATTAGCAGGCAATAATCTATTACAAATAAATAAATTACATTCACCATTTCAATTAACGAAAAACATAAATAATGAAATAATTGAATCAAATAAGATATGACTGGGATAAACACTTCGGCCTGAAACTCCAGTACACTAATCCATATCTAAAACTGAATCCAACAACTAAAAATAAACTAAGTACAATGTCTCTAGAAATAACTACTAGTAGAAGATGGGCGACATGCCCGACTGAGATAAATAAAATGATTCATCAGATATGAAAGAAATGGAGGCATCTACTACTGAAGTCGTGCAATCGTCCACAGCAACTGCATCATATAAAATAAGAATGATCTCCTACGCTGGGCATCCCTGTGGCTGGGCATGTAAAATGGTTTTTACAAAATAGATTTGGGAAAACGGGTCAGAGCCCGATTAAAAAAATTTAAAAATATTTGCAAGTATTTAAAATTAAAAATCAGCAGATAATATATACATGTTAGTTCCCTGTGCTATCACTTGAGTTCCTCACCCCTCAACTATTTTGCACGGCTGACGTGTTTTGCTAACTTGTCCTAGTTATGCTAACCTATCTAATTAGTTCCAATCCCTTTACTTACTACACCTACTTACTTATAGAACTTACTCGTATCACCCATACAATTCATTATTGATTTACCTTCTCATATCATTTAAATCAATTTAGGGTTCACTAAATAGATGTTAAGTTTCCACGTCCTTAGGTTATTTTAGACATCACTATCTTTCTCATCTACTAAGCACACACGGTAGAATAAATCACAAGTATATATATTCATCACTCTATTTATATATATAGTAATACAACAACTCTAGGTTAAGACCTACGGTGCATGCATACTCTACTATCAAGTCCCTGTACATCACGTACTTAATAAAGGATTGTAAGCTCATAATCACTCTCGAACCACAATATACAATTCACACATAATTATAGGTGAACATAGTTCTAGGCATATGGGATACGCACATGCCTACGCACCCAAATGACTGTGCACACCCTCATTCACACAAGCGGTTCTCATCCCTAAGTTCTATGTTCAGAGGTACAACCCGAAATCCCCAAAGATGGCTCATCAAGATAAGACTATCCCCTTCTCAAACCTCCCGCGATAGCAAGCAGTGTAGGTATGTCATACATGTAATAAATCACACATTAGGTATTCACACAACCTATGAATACATACATATATATATATATATATATATATATATATATAATAAAGGTAAGAACGTACCCTATTATATATATTTCGTACGTCGTTGACATAACTCTCATATAGCCTACATGTTATTAATATACAGCCAAACTTCTTATTAATATAAGCCCAAGTGTTTCCCCTCACTTGGAAGGTTACCAATTATCCCTTAAGTCTATTCAGTAGCTACCTCACTCATTCCCTACTGGTCTAGGTCAGCGTTTATACCAAGTTCCCGGGACAGGATATCGTTCTTTGAATTAGGTTTTTATTCCTCATTTAAGACTAATAAATCTTAGCCCTTATGTTCTTCTCACGTGTCTAAGACTCAAACCTAATATTGACCTACTGGTATCTTAAAAAAACTCTCTTTATATTTAAAAATTATCTCAAAGATTAATTTGTTCATTTCTTGCGAGTTCTAAATAAAAAGGGAGAAAATTATCCGAATCTGGGCAGCCGAATCGATTCGACCTTGACCCGAATCGATTAGCCTACCGAATCAATTTGGCCAATGAGTCGAATTGATTCGCTTCTATAAGTCTCGTCTTATCCACATAACTATTACGGGTTTACATCATTTTAACTCAACAAAAACTTCATTACATGAACCCAAACTCCCAACCAAACATTCTAAACATCATATTAACATATATACATGATTTTGAACGTGGTAGAATCTTTAAATCATCCAGAAATATCATTAAATGGTACTAATTCAAGAATTATCTCTAAAAACCCTAGTTCATCATTTTTCATCAAGAACCCCTATAAAACCCATATTTCTCCATGTTTTGATTATCAGAAATTCACCAAATTCATCATCTTACATAGGGATTCAAAATTTTCATTAATTCCACCATAACATGATTAAATCTCGCAGTGTTTTCATCAATATTCACAAAATCATAATAATTAACATCCTACTTTAACGTGGATGATATATCCTTCTTAAATTAAGCAAGATAAATACTTGCCTTTATGTGTAGATCTAATTTCCATAAAATTGGTGGTATGGGTGTGTTCCTCTCCTCCCGATCTACGCAACCGCGATGATTTTGGTTCAAGAATTATGTTGTACAATCTTGGGACTTTTTCATGACTCTTATTCCTCCACTCTTGATAGACTCTCTCAGTTTTGTTCATGTAACCCTAAATTCCCAACTCCTAATATGATTTAACCTTATAAAATTCGTGGGTCTAATTTCCTCAGAAATTCAAAAGACTAAAATACCCCATTTGCTGTACCGCTTTGGCCGAAAAATACCCCGGGACCCAAACTAAACCCCCGGATACACTTTTCTAACTATCTCGACCCTTATGGACACATTGGCTCTCTCGAAATGACCATATGGAATATAAAACATAAAATTATATTTTATTTCTCAAAATAAGTCCCGACACTACTCACGCGCGCGCTTCTGACTAAATTTATTGTAATTGTCGTATTTTTCACTCAGGACAATTATATTACTTCCTTATCATTATTATTACTTATTCACTAAGTAATATTCAATATAAATAAATATTAGCCCTTATCTCGCTAATGAATATTTATTTTACCAGATTAATTTCCAGATAAAATTTAATTAATTCCCAAAATAAAAATCAATAAAAGTTATGGGGTGTTACAATTTCTAACATTATGGGTTTTGATTCTACAGAATATCAATAAGACATAAATGAAACATATTTACCCTCAAAATATAAATAAGACATATATAAAACACACTATAAATTTTAAAAGCTTGACATTTAAGAATGAATAATGCGAAATTAAAAATAACGATGCATTAATCATCACTGTAAACATTACTACCGAATAAATGAAACACTGTTTCTCCAAGCAATAGGATTTACGGAGGGCCATTATGCAATTTAGCATCTGCTTCACACTTTTATCTAAGAAGATAGTCAATCGAGAGCACATAGTGGATGTAAAAGTAGCTATAATTGAAGGGATTTGTGTGTTGCAGAAGTACTTTCCCCCATCATTTTTTGACAAAAGTGTTCACTTGTTAGTACACCTATGAGACGAGGCACTTCTTTGCGACCCAGTTAGATATCAGTGGATGTATCTGTTTGAAAGATTGATGAAAGTTTTCAAAGATTACATCAAGAATACACGATACATTGAATTATCAATTGTAGAGGAATACATCACCGTGGAGTCATCAATCTACACTCGAGAATATATGGCTGACCCAAGGAGAATGGATAATGGTGATGAGTTCGTCAATAGTTAGGTGATGGGAAAGAGAGTGAAATTAATGAGTTTATAACATGAACAAGTAGCTCGTTATCTATTTGACACACATGAAGATGTTGAAAAATGGAAAAGGTAAATTTATATTATTTTAACTTTTACATTATTTTAATTTTTATACATTATCAATTTTGTAATACATTCATCACGATCAATGCAAAAAATGATGCGTGTTGCAACAATAAAAGATGAAGAATGATGGCACAATCAAACAGTAAATTTCGGTTGTGGGTCTCATGTGAGGTAATTACAATGTGAATGTCTCATATTAAATGTCACATTGCAAGAAATTTTTAAAACTAACCTAATTGATTTATCTATAATCTTAGCTTTTAAAGATGGTCAATGTAACATCAAGGATTTCTCACTTATCCACAGGAACCTTGTTCTGGAACGTAAGTACAAAAAGTAGCGATTAAATGATTATGTATTCGGTGTAAGGGTGTATGAGGAAAATACAAATGTACAGAACTTGGATATTACATGCAAGGCTTTACTTATTTTCGAGCGAGCAGGATAGGTAAAATCCTCGTTGAAGCTGGAATGACTTAATATGGTGTCCTTCAAAATATATTTGAATTGGACTATATAAGCTTCAAAATGGTTATGTTTTACTGTGATTGGGTAGGAGTTGAGGATAAAAATTCTTGTAAGTTGATCTCGATACCAATTTGATCATAGTTGACTTCTCGAAGTTGAAAAGAAACGAGCAATAAGTGATGAGATATTTTTAGTGCTTTTCAAAAGGTCAAGCAAGTATTTTACTTGGAGTATATCAACAACAAGTCGTGGTCAATCGTCTTACATGCGCCAAAGGGTCTAACCAGTAGTGTGGATGATTTGGTTGTTCCTACTGAATATCAATCCGTTTTAGATGATAACACGAATTTGAAAGAATTTTTAGATTTGTATTAATTATTTAAATTATTTTTAGAATTGTAATAAGTATTTCAATTATTTGTAATAACCAGTATCGTGTATTCTTCCAGTGCTTTTTTATTATCAGACGACAGTCTAATGCTTTTAATTAATTTGGACTTGATCATTTTCCCTGGATTTGAATCAAAATAATTCTTTTGGTTAGTGAACATGTTAATTTGAATTTTAATCAATTTAAGCATCAATTCAAAGTCTGTGACATGACCCGAATTTGAAACAATATATAAATTTCTAATAATTATTCTAATTATTTATATAATTATAACAACATTAACTAGTATCCTTCTAGTGCTTTGTTATTATCGGATGTTAGTTCAATATTTTTATTCATTTGGATTTGATCATTTTCTCATATACATGTTTGTAGTAATAAAAATAATTTTTGTAGGAAATGTATTCATTAGGGAAATATGGTAGCTTAGGCGAGGAAGGATCGTCTTCCACTAGGCCCCCAAAATGGGGTAAATTAGGGTCCCTCGTCAAGAAAAAAATGGCCTTACATACTAGGGCGACAGAGTTGCTCAAGACGATCGTCAACCCGGGTATATGGATTGGAGGAAGGTGCCCATCGATCTCAAGATGGTCATATGGGGTGCATTACAAGAAATTACTCACTTCATTTTTAATTTGTATCTACATTTATTTTTATATTTTATAATTTAAATATAACTAACACTTACTTTATTTTTGGTTTATATTTGTTTGACATGAACAATTTGGCCTGCCCCTACATGTTTGTGACAACACATTCGAACAATTGAGAAATAAATACAAAATGTAAAAAAAAAATATGTGGGCACAGTAGTTTGGCCAGGACTAGGAGTCCATATTGAGGCCTGGGGACAAAGTACCATCGAAGGAGCCAATCTTATTGGCAAGATGACAACAGTTTATCGCCAATGAGATCTTGTATCGGGAGTTGTCCTCTCGTCAATTAGGGAGGGAAAATCAGCCCAAAAAGCTTGATGTGAACTAATCTAGGCGCACATCTTATTCTAAGACAAATCATAAGGTGGTAAGTTTTTAATTTTCTTTCATTATAGTTTTATGTTATTCTAATTTAGCATTATTTTTCATTACTTACTAATTTTTCATTATTTTATTTCAAGAGATGGTGAGTGGCCCTGGGGATAGGCCACATAGTCTCGGTACCTATATGGAAATTCAGATGAAGAAAGGCAAGGATAATGAGGTTTCCTCGAGCATGGCATCCACAATTGTAAGTTATAAAAATATCTTAAAATTTTTCCCTGTTTTTTAATTACGTTACATTTTTTTATTAACTTATCTAATTGTGTTCTTTTTTGTCTTTTCAGACAATGCTTAAGGAAGTGCACAACTCCCAATCTAATACCAATAAGGCATCTTTGGCTTCGGACGCATTAAGACAAGTTCTCGAGGTGGATCACAAGGTGAAAACAATTGGGTGAAATCTCAGGTGTGGAATTTGATGCTCATAGAGATTGAGGTGATTAACATCTTCCTGGATCATAAAGTGGACACCCACAAAAGTAAAATATAAAGATTAGAGGTGATGATCCAAAATATGTTTGAGTACATGAATCATATTTAAGGGAAAGTAAAGAACGGTAGAAGAGGATGCCAGTGCGCCATCTCAATCACCCTCATCTTCGATACACACCCCTCACAGATGCACACATACTCATCGGACCCATAGGATCCATTCGCCACCTTTACCCCCATCGAATGGCATATGTCAACAATTGGTTAGCCAAGCGTGTCTATATTAGACACACGGTGTGGCACACCCATATCTAGGGGTTTGAGGGGCCGAGACACACACTTGGGTAGTTTGGTGCATGGATGTCTATTGCAACCAATTAAGACAAGGGTCCGCATCACGCATATCATGCCCGAAAAAGAGAATGAACCCTATAGTTGGACGAATAATGCGGTATTTGGAGAATTAATGATTGTCTCAATTCGTTTGTAGTGTGGTCCACCTTCGTCCTTAGACCTATTGAAAACTCAATCCCAAAAAAATTATTTGTAATAATTTTTACCATACACCCGGTTCATACCCGCTTGACCTACCATCCTTACATAACCCAAAATTTCTTTCCAATTAAGTCCCACAATAATATATACACATATAAGCCCTCATAGGCTTAGGTTTCAATTATTAACTTAAACCAATTATAAATCTTAATACATCACACATTAACATTAAGCTTTAATATAAGAGTTTATTTTCTAAACAAAATATATAAAAGTATAAAAGACAAAACTTCTCTCTACTCTCAACATTGCACTGCGTTTTGTACGTGGGGCATCTCACAAAGCAAAATCCAAATAAGGAACCCTCCCGATACACTACTCCTTGACAATGTCGATCGTAGGGATCCATTATGTCATCCACACAAATTCTATTACTACAACTACCTAAATATAGAGTACTATTTAAAACATAAATTGAATCTCCACTAAATCGTTGGGTCGACATAACCTCAAATGTCTTTAAGTACGATCCTTCAACCACAAATTAACTCGTACACCAAAATCACCCAAGATGTACGTCATCAAAACTTCGTATCCTATTTACTACATAGGATATATATATATATAATCAATCATTCTTTTCCATAACCATGTATACATAACACAAATAATGTATACCTTGCCATCAATAATATTCCACTTTAACATGAATAGTTATATTACACATATATAACGATTCTAAGACCGTACATCCGGGTTTCCCCACTGTGCGCACCCCGAAATAGCTATCATCTTCCCGAGCTTGTCACACACAAGACAACCTGGGTATCCTACATCGCATAACGTCGGGAAGCGACCATATACCTTTGACAGTGAGTCATAACCACACCCGGAATTACCCCACTGCGAACAATAATCACACAATATAATAACCGGTCTTATGGCCGAGGACTATATTCATCCTGCATTCACTAGCTAGGGAACTTCACCTCATGCGCTTAACTTCCCCTATGATAGCCTTTAGAGAAATGTGTTTATACATATATATTTACCATTCACAATATATAGATATGTTCCATCAATCACATCATATGTATAAATCATCACACAAGAAATATACATTTTTTTCATATTCACGTAACCCTTTCAACACATATATATATATACACACACTAGGGTATGCCCGTGCCTGAAGGCACGCTGATAATTTTGAAAAGCATAAAGTCGTGTATAATATAAATAATAAATGTTTTATATTTTAGAAGTGTAAATTTTCAAAATATAGAATTAATTAATTTAAGTAAAACATACATCGTATGTTTTGAAATGTTTTGAAAGTGTATATCGTTGATCGGACCATACATCCTATTTACAAAAACATTGTGTTTATGTACATATATACGTACATACACCGTTGTACGAACCTCTTATATTAAAAACGTTTTTTAAAAACATAATTGTAAACAATTTTTAAAAATTGGACAATTTTCAACATGTTTAATCCATGGCTAACGGCACAACGATATTCAGAAAAGTAATATAATGACAACAAAATAACAATTAACATGATTTAATTTCGATGCAAATAAGTTATAATTTTAACAAGTGGACAAATTCTCATTTATTTGTAGAACTATCCACCTACTTGAGGCGTAAAAAACACGTAATACAAAACTAATAGGCAATAAATGTTACCAATGATACCAAAAAAATACTGCACTAACATTTATGAGTTAAAGTCGTAACTTACTAAGTACTATTTATTTTCCTCTAAAACTAACACTTAAGAGTTCAAGTCACAATTTACTAATTACTCTATTTCAAATAAAGATACATATAGGGAAAATGAATGGAGGAAAATAAAGTAGTGCAAGATACACAAAAAAAGAAGAAAGAAAGATATAGGCAAGAAATATAGGCAAGAATGACAGTTATTAATGGTTGTTCCAACTCCTCCCGAAATACTCGTTCCATCATTTTATCCACTATCACATAGTCTATATACATGATTTTAGTCGTTGCTTTTTGGCGTATCCTATTACTTAAGCAAATGCAGTCAATCGTTGTACATGCCTGGCCAAAATTTTAAATAGGTAGTCAATGTAGTGAACCTTCGAGGATATATGCAAAGCAGTGATAAGTATGAATAAAAAATTATCGGACTTATAGGACCAACTTTTTGTCATATACGATGCTTATACATACAAAAATTATCACAAACAAACACACGTGACACAATTCATCGAGTATTATAGAGCGTATATTACTTTCCAACATTGAACCACTATGAATGAGGCCCTATAAAAACCAACTCCTACAGAAATTCTTGTTCCATCATTCCCGTAGCTGAGTATCTAGTTGATTTGATAACTTTCCCCTACATTCCAGCATCATAAATCTATGGCTACGATCTCGAATGTCAATCAAGATTCTATCAGCACTTTACATCCGGGAATCATCATCCAAAATATAAAACCATAAAAAATGTAAGATCAAATAAAAATTACTAAAGTTAAGGTGTCCATAATGAACAGAGAAAAGTTGGATGTAAACGTGCACACAATTGTGTATATAAGGAATTACTACTTAAGCTATTGAACTGAGATCTAACTCCATGGTAGAAGAATTTCATTGCTGACATAAAAAATTACGTTTCTTTTACTCTCTCTACGTTAGTCTGACCCCCATAACTACATGGACCCCACACAAAGCAAGAACGCATGCAGTTTCGGTGCTAATACCACTTGAAGCACCTATAACTGTGGCAGTGAGAGTAGTCCCATCTATTCCCTGAGTAACCTCTTCAGTTGTTGACCAACTTGAAAACCCACAATTTTGAATTTTCCTACTAAGGGGAACCACAACCACCGCATTCTCTCTTTTCTTCTATTCTACCGCAATAACAAAAACGGGACTCTATTGATGATGCCGAGTTTGGTTCATGACCCTTGTATTTAATTATAGGAAGAATAGTCATGATGGCCCTGCATTCCAAATTGCCAATATTAACACCTTGACATTAAAATGAGTAAATAGTAAGACACACAAAAACCAAAATCTAGATGTAAGAAAGAATCTAATCGTCGTATCTTCTTAGTGGATCATCATCAAAATCTTGGGTTCTTCATCATCATTATATATATCCAATATTAATCACAGAGGTTACAAAAAGGAGTATATAATTATCGAAGTAATACTTGCTAATATGAAAGGGTGTGGCCATTATGCAATGGACAATCTTACTTAAACATCAACAAAGTAGTTACTCCTGATATACAAATAATATAAAAAAATGAAAGTCAACTACTAAATTTGAAATATCTAACCGTGGAGTTAAGCAAAATACATTAAAATGAAATTCATCTATTGAGATAACTATCTGAACAAAATTGAATATCAAATACGGTTATGAGATAGATGGATATCTGATACATCTCCATCAATACAAAACCATCCAAAGAATTTAATGGCTAAACAGCTAAATGAATATCCTTAATCTTGAAATAAATAAATAAACCCTATAATTGTTGGTTATGTAAGGCACGACTTTGGCAAAAAGGATCTAGATGTCTTTGAATCAATGAAAAGCTCGAGTATTAAATCGGATGATGCAATAATGGTTGGTGTGATGTCTTCTTGTAGACACATTGTGCTTGTAGACAAAGGCACAGACCTCTGCAAGCTCCACATAAATTAGGAACTCTTATTAATAACTCAAAATAAATTAGGAACTCAAAATAAAAAACATACAATAATATGATAAGGATAAAGTATTTCGCCATGAATAAGTGTACCATGCTGAAAAAAATATACGAAGCACGATAATCAATTTAATGAATAAAAAACTTTTCCTATTATAATAAGCAAGATAAATAAGAAGTAAAACTGGTGTGTGTAAACATCAAATGTTGAACCTATAAATATCATGTTGGTCCCGTCAAAATAATGTTGCACCAATCAAAATCCTGTTGCAAATGTGTATAAACATCAAATGCTAAAAAAATATAATAACATGATATGGATCAAGCATCATTTTGCACTCTAAGAGGGAAAATAATGAAAAAAATATAAAAGAAATGTAAAATCACAGTGTATCTTACTACAGTGAAAAAGGGGCATATTGGATCCATAATCATTCATTTATTAAAACTTTCTCTTGTATTACGTAATAAAACTTATGAAAGGATACATGTAAGCATTGCAGCATCTATTTGTGCCGACTCTAAAACTGCGCAATGCAATACATAGATTATTTATAATGTAGTATATATAGATATCCATATAAATACACCATACAGGAAAGATGAAACATCTAGTATAGTTTAAGGGAAGCTAGAACAAAAACATTTAGTAGTTAGAGAGCCATATCACATTTAGAACAACTGATGCAGCAAGAAAAATGCAGATGAAGAAGGTGAAGGCTATTGAGACAGTAACCCGATCACAAAATTATGAATAGCCTTGAAAAAATCTGGTAAAGCCGAATGTTGAATTCCTCCGAGGTTCAGGTTGGTGACGCCCGTTGCAGCCGATCCAACACTCATCAGCATGTACACAAACACCTGATCAGCTATAAAAATAAGCCTTGATGCACTAATCAACAATCTTGATACACTAACATGCAAACACGTGATCAACAGAGTGAAATAATATGCAAACACCTGATCAGTAGAGTGAACTAATATGGAAACACCTGATTAGCAGAGTGAACTAATATGTTCCGCAACAGGCTGCTGATTAGTGAATGATTATAGAACTGATATGCACTGATCAGTAATTGAAGAGCAGAGTGAACTAATCATTCATTTTTTGAACACTTCCGCAGCAGCCTTGATACATTAATCAACAGTAAAAGAGCAGAGTGAACTGTAACAGCAGCCATAACCCCAAGCAAATACCTAAAAGATTGAGAGAAAGACCATTTGGAATAAATAGGGAGATTGAGGCCAAGTATGGAAACAGTGGAAGCTTCCTTATCAGTGACCATTAGTGACATTATTATCACCTCAGTTAATACACAGACCAATCGCAGATCCACATTATTTCACCGCGGTTAATACCCGAGACACCTGAAATGTGAGAAAGACATTAGATACATCAATATATCAATCTTAAAATTGTAATATAGTCAAATATGTGAGGGGGAAACTATGATTGCACATCATAGACAGTATGTCATTCTCCATATCAATACTGAAAGGGAACTCAAAAATCAATCATATGCATTATTAAAAAAACTACAAATGGAGCATAAATCTGTTAACCTAAAAAAGTAAAACATAACACATAAAAGAAAGGAAAATGAAATATCATACTAAATTCACTTCAAAAAAAAACTGAGGGTGAGTTTAACATCCCCGAAAAACAACAAATCATAATAAATAAATAAATATATATTCCTTTTCAAATAAACACCAAAGCACCTCTACTCCACAACAATCCAAATACTCATCCAAATTACTAATATATGATAACATATGACAGTCCTTGTGTGTGAATATAAGATAACATAGAACAATCCAAATTCTATTAATCTAGGCCCTGTGTGTGTATGTACAATATGCCAAAAAAAATGAATAGCAACCCTCTACTTGGAAAGAACAATAAAACTATAAATGTTTATTATATGAACATCTGAAACAATAGCTGCAAACAGTTCAAAAATTTTAGATGTATGTTGAAACTTACAATTCGTAACTCCCATTGTTTACACGTATCAAAGACCTACATTACCAAAATATAAAGATTAAATTGTTACATTAATTAGAATGAAGGCTGGACAAAATGCAATAGAATGAAAGCTTCACATAATGGAATAGAATGAAGACTACATAGAATGCAAAGTATAGGCTTTGTGATAGAATAAGTACACAGTACAGACTTTGTCGTGTAATAGAAGCTTCAACTTTATACTACTTCCTTGAGTTGACCGATAAGATGCATGAACATCCTAACAAATCTTTACAGTAATAAACATGAATTCATTAGTAATCAATTTGCATATACAAACCTAAAATCATTTATAAAAAAAGGTAAAGATATATGAATCTGTAAATTCACATGAACAAATCTTTACAGTAAACCAATTGAACCATTTTGTTCAAAAAAAGAGTTTTGTTGTATGGTAAAGATAAGTATTTCAACGACCATATAATGGGAGTCTTAGGAAGGTATTAGTTAGTTGATAGTCTAGAGCTCGAAGATGTATTCCTCATGGTCACCGTAAAATTCACATCCTATGTACTATATAAAGGTGGAATGGATGGAGACGCTATAGAGACGTCTAAAACAGAGGACAATGTTAGATTTTGAAACAAAGAGCATAATAGAACGACAATTTTCATAGTGCTAACTACTGTATTAGATAATAAATTGTTGTGCAAAAAACATAATTAAAGATAAAAGAAACAGACTTATTTATGATAAAACGTGTTCTAAAACTATAATATACCTGCTTGGTTCGAACATTGTACATTATATGTACATTGATCTTCAATTCACGAAGATATACATGCTTGGTTCGAACGTCGTTAATTATCCACATTCTATAAAATAAATCTCGTTATTTATCCGCGTGTAACAACTTAGTTTCTTCTAAAACATAAAAAAATGAAAACTCCAGCCAAACACTACATATGCGATAAAAATGAACTAATTTTTTAACAATTTAAGAATTGCAGATAAAATAAACTTGGATATAACATAGTGAACTGAACTTTTAAGACCCGATTTGACTTGAGAGCACAAAACGAAAAGACCTCCTACCTTCTATAGGCTGTACTGATTCAGCTGCTATACTAAATTATTACCAGTTTAAGTATTGCACAGCAGTAGCTGAAATATGAATTAGTACAGTAGCTGAAGTCACTCATCATCATATTCGTTGTCCTCAACATCAGCTACAACATCTGAATTGAGAGCACGAAAAGGCCTCATTCTTTCTGCAGGCTCGATTGATAATTACCATATTTCAAATAAGATTCACTATTCAGAATATATACCTCCATATTTTAAGGATACACATATTTAGATCTAAGCATAAAAAAAACCTTTAACAAAATATGCTAACAAATATAATTTCTCATATTTCAAAAAAGGGGGAGCACAAAACAGGGAAAGGAAGAAATGGTTAGTCAAAGAATCTTGCAAGAACCATACCTTGTAAAAACTAAGAAACACACCATGACACTGTGAAACGTATCTCCAAACAGGTGTACATATATATAATATGCAATTAAGATCAAATTACCTATAAAATAACTGCCAATAGGAATAATATGAATAATATGTGGTGCTGACCACTGGAACGTGCTTCTTGGAGAAAGAGTGAGAGTGTGAGCCACGATAATTCGATAACTAATTCTTAGCATTCTTAGCATCAATATCCTGAAACACTAAAACTGAAATTAAACTATTCTTAGGATCAATATGAAAAATGACAACTAATTCGAGTATCAATTGAAATGATACAACAATCACTCGTCAAATATCAAACATAATAAAAATCAGTTTACCAACACATCAAGTAATATAAATAAGGTTTGGTTATACTAATATTGAAAAAATGAAAAACGATAACATGTTTTCCCCCAAAACACACCAATATATCGTATGTTTTCAAATAAACACACACAACGCAATAAAAGAGAGGAAAAGAGAAAATTTATTGTGCTACCATATCGTTACTTGAGGTAAAATTCGAGTTTCCAAAACCTATTCCATTCCATTTTAAAGAACACCAAACCTATTGCTAAAAAGTTTTTTTGTCATATGCATATTGTTTTCCTTTGAAAGAACACATAAAAAATGATTCAAATTTAGACAACGAAATTGAGATGTATACTTGAGAATATGCGAGATGAAAGATAAAGTACCTATTGGTAAAGAAACAAAACAAAAATTAGTGAAGATTAGGTATTTAAAGGGGATTAATCATTTGAAACCACAAACAAAATTCTCATGAACTAAATATGAAAAAAACCCAAAATTTTCCTCATGAGCTAAATACGGAATAAACCACAATAGAAAGAAAAAGATTATAGAACTATCCCCATGATGAAATAAACCAACATCAGTTAAAATCGAACCAAAATAATTGAACCAAAACGTAAAATGTTAGATCTACACAATGATAAAGAGAGAGCATCTAGTTTCCTTGAAAAATCAAACCATAAGAAGGTTATATCTCCACAATAAAACTATAAATGAACAAACAATGAACCCGAAAAATGCAAAACCCTAAAAATGCAAACTCGGTTGTATATTGGTTATTTTTTAGAGAGAGTGAGAGATATTACCTAAGGACGCCATCAACGAAAATATGGGAAGTGATGGTGTGGTAGGCATTAGAGTGGGTGCTAAAGGGGGTTGCTATCATAGGGAAGGTTTGTGTTTAGGAAGAATTTGTGCATCAGGATAGATGAGAGAGAGTTTTGTGGGTTGGATGTGTTTAGTTTAGTTAAGTTTACTACTTTACCCTCTGTTTTGAATTTTGATGAAGAGTGGGAAATAGATATAAGGGTGGAAAAAGAGGGGGAATCCAAAATTTAAGGGGAAAAAGAGGAAATGCAGAAAAAAAATCAGCCCATGACATCATCATTTCAACTTGTGACATACATAAGTTTCATACTTTATTAAGCAACATAAACTGGCTATATACATACAATTCTCGTAATACTCGCTCTTATTACGATGTATTCTTACTCGAAGCATTCTCCCTTATATATAGTGCCTCACTAGACACATATTTATTCATTCCCCTTATGATGTGAATAGTCTCCCAATATATTAAACATTAAGGTTACTAACTCACCTCTTAATGTATGTAATAATCACTACATCTCCCATCAATATCCAAATGCACATCGATATATTCCATAATAATTTTGACTATTGGTATACATGTGACTAATAGTCTACAAGTATCAATCCAAATCTTAAATTCATTCCATGATCCCATTACTTATTGGAATTCCCATTATTAATCACACACCGATATATGATATCCATCCCGACTAGATGTACAACACACTATTCTAATTGATAGTATAACCCAATCGCTCCCAATTCCGACTATGGTTCAATTGCTCCTATGAACCTTTATCATTAACACCTTTACGATATATTCCTTAAATTTATCATCACTAAGGATACGCGACCACTCTCTCTCTCGTCGGCCCGTAATCATAACTTAAGTTGAATCCTATCGCTATTTGGATTCGGAACAACTATGGACCTAAAATTTCATGTCACAACCTCACCATTCTCTCTTAAAGAGTCCTAAATCGTACGGCCTATATAAGCTCACTTGTGACTTCTAAATAGAACCCCCATTCTTAAAGAAATTCCCACACTATACTAATCCAACAATCTCCAATACGCACGTACATTAATCTTCCAAAATAATTCGATATGTCCCCACCATCATATTATATAAGAAACCCTTTAAAAATCTTTAAACTATATCTCTTGTATCATATAATAATGTTCAGAACCGATAAACCCCATAGATGTGGAACAAAACTCGCTCCAAAAAACCTCACTAAAACAACCATGTTTCAGAATCGATTCGGCCTGGACCGAATCGATTCGATCTCAAGGGTGAATCGATTCTCTCCAACGGTGAATCAATTTGGTCTAAAGGACCTAGGACTCTATCTCAATCCGAATCGATTCTCCTTGGGTCCGAATCGATTCGGTCATGCAAACCTGACACTTTTGACCAAGCCGAATCAATTCGCTTAGGGGGAGAATCGATTCAGGTATGCAGAACTTAAAGGTTTCTTCTTCTTCACAAAACCCACGAATTCTAAACCCTAAAATTTTCACTTCTAACCCCTAAACCTTCATCAAATTATAATTCTAAGCCCATAAATCAACTCAACTCTAATCCCTACCATCTCTGCACCATCAATAAAATATATAAACATCAATTTCAGGATTTAAACCACAAAATCTAGGTTTTGATATTAATACCCAAAATCCAATTCTTCTATCCACAAATTATGAAATGAAATACACAAATGAATTATTTAGCAAGATTAAACACTGGCCTTGAAGTTTTAGAGGTTGGATCATCCTCGTGATAGCGTTTGGGCCGAAAATCTCCAAGTTTCCTCCTCTCTCTCTCTCTCCCTTTCTTCTTCTTTCTCTCTTCTTTTCTATTTCTCTCTTTCTCTCAAATGAGAAGGGCTGAAATCGTAAGCCCTTAAATCCCTTAAAACATAAGTCCCAGTTTTTAATTGATAATACACACTTTAAATGACTCGTTTACTCCAATTCGAATCAAATTAACTTAAAAATATTATGGAACCGAAAGAAATCCCAATGATAGTCATTTCGACTATCTCGACCCATCCAGACTCGATGGCGCACTCAGAATCATCATCCGAACTACTTTATAACATCCTTGATTTTGGACCTCAACTTCCATGTTTTAAAATTCTCCAATTTAAATAAATTTTATTTCTCCCAAAAATTTATTTCTCAGTCCCAAAGTCACGGGGGGTTACATACTTCCCCCCTCACAAGAATTTCGTCCGCGAAATTTAAGATAAGCCTAGGACTTCGAATCTCATCTAGTCCTTACATCTACTCTCAGGATTACTATACTCATCTCTTCCACTTATCACACCGAATCATACGAACTTTAAAATCAAACTAGCTACCCAGGGTGCCCATACACCCCGTACGCGAGCTCCACTCGTAAAAAACTTAACCTGGCTCAACGAGCCTCAAATCGTAATATAACTCTCCATAATTTAATCTATAATAACGTACTAAGAATATAAAATATGAAATTTCCAAGAGTTGATCTCTTCTCAATTCCTGCCATTCGCTACATTCATGCGGGGGAGGAAATCCAAACAAGGAACCCTCCCAATACACTATTATGTAGCTATGTCGGGGATTGAGATTAGTTGAACCAGGATTAAGGTTTTATGAAAGGTTTTCAATCATAACTATTACCCGAAGGACTATATAACAACACAATATAAAATACTCTCATACATTTCAAAACACCAATCAAACACCTTATGTTCTCGACACAAGGTCCCAACAAATACAATACTCTAACCAACAACGAGTCCTCACAACTAGCACAACCCTGAGCTACTTCCCTAATCAATAATGAACCTGCTAAACTCTGAACCTCTCAGTTATACAATTCCTTTACATCACATTAAAGCATTACCACCAGATAAGTCCTTCTCTTATCGAAACACTTCCATTACCTACACTAGCCTATGTAGACAACAATAGCCTTATAACCATTACTGAACAAACCTTAATAGTCCACACTTCAGGAATTAAATAACAAAACTCTCTACTAGCTCATCACGAGACAATCTGTTATCCCAAAAGGTACAATACAAAGACCACACTTGCTCACGCCTTCCTCGAAGGAAAATTCTGCACACACTATGGTTATAGCGGCCAACTCCTCATTATGCCTTACCTGCGATGCTCCCAATACCACACAAAGCGTGACCTAAACCCAAGGAAAGTTATTATACCTTATACTTCCATAATCAAGTTTGCCTTACTTCATCCAAGAATCTCAATTCAAAGTCCTCTACTTCTTCCAGGACTATCTTTCTTCCTAAAACCTATTTCTCCACAAGAGAAACATCTTCCCAACAATTCCTTCCTAACCATCCCAAAGGAAAAAACACTATTGCGACTCCTAATAACTGCTTCGCTCCTACTCAACTAACCTTAGTCTCCAAATTTCTCACTCCCTTCTTACTTGACCACCGATAAATCATCCTGAATCACCGCTAGAAATCTCCTGCTTACCTCCGCTCGAGTTGCGGAGAGAAAGTACCCCCAGTCAAAGTGTACCCAAAATCTGTTACAGGTATTGCATATCTCGTCTTGCCCTTTCCTGGACGACTTGTTCTTGGTGACGTCTGAGATGAAAGAAACTATGTCAGAACGTCATTCAAATGATTACACCTCACAGAAGAAGATAAATGTAGGGAACGCAACAATCCTAATAGTAGGGCTCTACATCATGAACGCTTACGAAAGAACGCAGAAATCCCACACAGATCCTAAATACACTAGAACCTGATGCTCTGATACCATCTGTGACAACCCACTTAAAATAATAACGAGTGTCCAGCCCTATACTATAATAAATCAGGAATCTCATATGGCTCATTCTCAGCACCAACAGACTATACAATAATAAATAAGGATAACTACCTAAAATCATATAAGCGAGATGACAAAATTAAATAAAACATGCCACGGACAACAAACCAACACTATAGAACCAATGGAAATGGTAGAGTACACACAAGTACCATGATAAAAGAAAATGCTCGAATAAAAATGAACCGAGTACACAAAATAAATAAACCCGAATAAGCTGTCGGGTCACATACAGTACAACATCCAAGAGGAGAAATATAAACTATAAATAACTCTTAAGTGTAAACTTGATGTACAACATGAATCTTATCTAGATTTTTCAAGAATAGGAAACGACTACAATCAAATCCCGCGACAGTCCGCAACTGTTACGACTCCCAAGACTCTGAAAAGAAGAGCATCCGGCATCCATGCGGCAGGACACCTGTAGTAAAATATATATATATATAGCAAAAGAGAAATATAATCGGGTCAGAGCCCTAGGTGTAAAAATATTTAGCAAGTGTGTTAACTGTGCATAATAAATATAAATGCACTATTTCATAATTAAAGTGGAGTCGCACTCTCGTGAAACCCCAAACTCACCTCTCATCTACAGCGCGCACCTAATCATGTCCTGCGACCTTGATTAAGTTACCCCACCCACACAAGGACAACCAAGCTTACCATACACCCGGTTCATACCCTCTTGACCTACCATCCTTACATAACCCAAAATTTCTTTCCAATTGAGTCCGACATTAATATATACACATATAAGCCCTCATAGGCTTAGGTTTCAATGATTAACTTAAACCAGTTATAAATCATAATACATCACACATTAACATTGAGCTTTAATATAAGAGTTTATTTTCTAAACAACATATATACAAGTATAAAAGACAAAATTTCTCTCTACTCTCAACATTGCACTGCGTTTCATGCGTGGGGCGTCTCGCAAATCGAAATCCAAACAAGTAACCCCCCCCTCGATACACTACTCCTTGACAATGTCGATCGTAGGGATCCATTATGTCATCCACACAATTTCTATTACTATAACTACCTAAATATAGAGTACTATTTAAAACATAAATTTAATCTCCACTAAATCCTTGGGTCGACATAACCTCAAATGTCTTTAAGTACGATCCTTCAACCATAAATAAACTCGTACACCAAAATCACCCAAGATGTACGTCATCGAAACTTCATATCCTATTTACTACATAGGATATATATATATATATATATATAATGAATCATTCGTTTCCATAACCATGTATACATAACACAAATAATGTATACCTTGCCATCAATAATATTCCACTTTAACATGAATAGTTATATTACACATATATAACGACTCTAAGACCGCCCGTCCGGGTTTTCCCACTGTGCACGCCCCTAAATAGCTATCATCTTCCAGGGCCTATCACACGCAAGACAACCTGGGTATCCTACATCGCATAACATCGGGAGGCGGCCATATACCTTCGACAGTGAATCATAACCACACCCGAAATTACCCCACTGCGAACAATAATTACACAATATAATAACTGGTCCTATGGCCGAGGACTATATCCACCCTGCATTCATTAGCCAGGGGACTTCACCTCATGTGCGTAACTTCCCCTACGATAGCCTTTAGAGAGATGTGTATATACATATATATTTACCATTACCAATATATAGATATGTTCCATCAATCACATCATATGTATAAATCATCACACAAGAAATATACATTTGTTTCATATTCACATAACCCTTTCAACACACACACACACACACACACACACACATATATATATATATATATATAAGCATGCTCCATCTTCAATCATTATTGATCAAGCAACATAAACTGGCTATATATTTACAACTCTCGTAATACTCGCTCTTATTACAATGTATTCTTACTCGAAGCATTCTCCCTTATATATAGTTCCCCACTGGGCACATATTTATTCATTCCCCTTATGATGTGAATAGTCTCCTAATATATTAAACATGAAGGTTACTAACTTACCTCTTATCGTATGTAATAATCACTACATCTCCCATCAATATCCAAATGCATATCGATATATTCCATAATAATTTCGACTATTGGTATACACATGACTAATAGTCTACAAGTCTCAAGCCAAATCTTAATTTCATTACTTGATCCCATCACTTATTGGAATTCCCATTGTTAATCACACACCGATATATGATATGTATACCGACTAGATTTACAACACACTATTCTAGTTGATAGTATAACCCAATCGCTCCCAATTCTGACTATGGTTCAATTACTCCTATGAACCTTTAACATTAACACCTTTATGATATATTCCTTAAATTTATCATCACTAAGCATACGCGACCACTCTCTTTCTCGATGCCCCGTAATCATAACTTAAGTTGAATCCTATCTCTATTTGCTTTCGACACAACTGTCGGCCTGCAATTTCATGTCACAACCTCACCATTATCTCTTAAAGAGTGCTAAACCGTACATCCGATGTAAGCTCACTTGTGACTTCTAAATAGAAACCCCATTCTCAAAGAAATTCCCACACTAAAATAATCCAACAATCTCCAATATGCACGTATATTCGTCTCCCAAAATAATACGATATGCCCCACTATCATATCATATAAGAAACCCCATAAAAATCTTCAAACTATATCTCTCGTATCATATAATAATGTTCTGAACCGATAAACCCCATGGATGTGGAACAAAACTCGCTCCAGAAAAACCTCACTAAAATAACCATGTTTTCGAATCGATTCGGCCTGGCCCGAATCGATTTAGTCTCAAGGGAGAATCGATTCACTCCAACTGCGAATCGATTTGGTCCAAAGGACCTGGGACTCTATCTCAATCCGAATCGATTCGCCTTGGGTACGAATCGATTCGGTCATGCAGACGTAACACTTTTGCCCAAGCCAAATCGATTCGCGTAAGGGGCGAATCGATTCGGGTCTGTAGAACTTGAGGGTTTCTTCTTCTTCACAAAACCCATGAATTCTAAACCCTAAAATTTTCACTTCTAACCCCTAAACCTTCATCAAATTATAATTCTAAGCCCATAAATCAACTCAACTCTGATCCCAACCATCTGTACACCATCAAACACATATATAAACATCAATTTCAAGATTTAAACCACAAAATCTAGGTTTTGATATTAATATCCAAAATCCAATTCTTCTATCCACAAATTATGAAATGAAATACACAAATGAATTATTTAGCAAGATTAAACACTTGCCTCGAAGTTGTAGAGGTTGGATCGTCCTTGTGATCACGTTTGGGCCGGAAATCTCCAAGTTCCCCCCTCTCTCTCTCCCTTTCTTCTTCTTTCTCTCTTCTTTTCTATTTATCTCTTTCTCTCAAATGAGAAGGGATGAAATTGTAAGCCCTTAAATCCCTTAAAACATAAGTCCCAGTTTTTAATTGATAATACACACTTTAAATGACTCGTTTACTCCAATTCGAGTCAAACTAACTTAAAAATATTCCGAAACCAAAATAAATCCCAATTGACAGTCATTTCGACTATCTCGACCCATCCGGACTCGATGGCGCACTCAGAATCGTCATCCGAACTACTTTATAACATCCTTAATTTTGGACCTCAACTTCCAAGTTTTAAAATTCTCCAATTTAAATAAATTTTATTTCTCCCAAAAATTTAATTTCTCAGTCCCCAAGTCATGGGGTGTTACATACTTCCCCCTTACAAGAATTTCGTCCAAGAAATTTAAGATAAGCCTAGGACTTCAAATCTCATCTAGTCCTTACATCTACTCTCAAGATTACTATACTCATCTCTTCCACTTCTCACACCTAATCATACGAACTTTAAAATCAAACTAGCTACCCAGGGCGCCCATACACCCCGTACCCGAGCTCCACTTGTAAAAAACTGAACTTGGCTCAACTAGCCTCAAATCATAATATAACTCTCCATAACGTACTAAGAATACAAAATATGAAATTTCCAAGGGTTGAACTCTTCTCAATTCCTGACATTCGCTACATTCATGCGGGGGAGGTCTCGCAAGCGAAATCCAAAAAAGGAACCCTCCCAATACACTACTATGTAGCTATGTCGGGGATTGAGATTAGTTGAACTAGGATTAAGGTTTTATAAAAGGTTTTCAATCATAACTATTGCCCAAGGCCTATATAACAACACAATATAAAATACTCTCATATATTTCAACACACTAATCAAACACCTTATGTTCTCGACATAAGGCCCCAACAAATACAATACTCTAACCAACAACGAGTCCTCACAATTAGCACAACCCTGAGCTACTTCCCTGATCAATAATGAACCTGATAAACTCTAAAGCTCTCAGTTATACAAATCCTTTACATCACATTAAAGCATGGCCATAAGATAAGTCCTTCTCTTATCGGAACACTACCATTACCTGCACTAGCCTATGTACACAACAATAGCCTTATAACAATTACTAGTAGAGTGTGGGTTGACATGGCATGGTAAATGTAGCTCGGTAACTAGGTACATACCTATTTGAGATGTCCTTGATATTGCACAAAGTTCTGTGTCCGGGTGGATGCTCTTTCGATCGCACGATTTACTCGTAGTACTTTCTTTCCTTAGAATTATTGACCATAGGATTGGACGGCATGGTAATTAGTGTCTCTACTTGTAATGAGTGGGATGGTGACTTGAGGACAGTGTATTATGTTATAGCTCAAGGGAAACTTAGCAAACAATGTTACTTTATGACGGTGAATAGGTTGATGTGATTTTCAAGTGAGTACTCCAACTCGAGTAATACTAGGTTCATCAGAGTGAAGCATCATAATGGGTGTCATCCGAGTTAACAATGACGATTTGGTACATGTATTACTTCTAGGAGTGAGTGATTAGAGATGTAAGGTTAGTGTCTAGGTCGAGCGAAGTGGTGGAGTTAGGATGACCCAAAAATTAATGGGATATAGGATATATAGTCCTAAGATTGGAAATAGTTCTTGTTGATTCATTTAATGATCGGTTGTATTATGGTTCTCTCTTGAATGAGTATAGGTCACTAGAGAGGATTTCCCGGTAGAGGTGCCGATATGTTTTGGGTATTAGTAAATGTAGTCCTAAGACTCGATTGAGCATGATCAACAAAGGAATTGGAACTCGAGGTCGGTTATGCATCGTTGATAGTAAGCATATTGGTGAGCGTCAGAATATGTCGCATGTTAAGTTTTTAGTGACAACCATTATGCAAGAGCGTGTGATGTGATCTTAGCTATCAAGGATGATGATGGTTTAGTCTTGGAGGATTCCTATGATTTGTGTAAGAGTCGGTAACCCATTGATTTGAGGACTTGACGGATCGATAATATCGAGGATGAAATTTCCTACGGAGGGAATAATGTAATACCCGTGCCATATATTTTATTATTATTACCAACATAAATTGTAAATACAAGAGACCTTGGGATTTGTATCTTTATAATTTTATTTATATTTGTATTTGACTATTTTGGAGAGTTCATGATAATTGTTGGAAGTTTTGGGGTTAAAATTGATGATATTGGAAATTGCGGCTCGAACGAGTTAAGCACCATTCAAATGAAATTGTTTTTTCGTTCGAACAAAGACAGGTGGTTCGAACGAGAAGCCTAGGTTCATCGAAGGTCATTCGAAATGGAGATCGAACGAGGATCATATGACACCCCACTACATACCTGAATAGACTCGTTAGAATTTTGTTCGAAGTCCAGTTCGAATGAGAAGCCATCCTCGTTCAAACGGGAGCCCACTCTCGTTCGAACGAGCGCAATAATTTTTTTTAAAATAGGGTTACCCTTGTGTGCTGTCATGTTTTGGGCGGTTGGATTTATGACAGGTCAAAGCTCTGGTGAGCCTAGATTGGGCAAAACTGGTATTTTGAGGTTTGGGGGTATTTTTATGAGGTTTGTTTAGGTTGTTTATGGGTTATTTGGAATGTGAGGAAGAGAGTGGGGAGGGGGTGTTTTCCACCGTTTCTTAGAATTTTCTCCCCCCAGTATAAACCATTATGCCACCACCACATATCCACCTAATGCCACCATATTTTACTAGTATCTTATAATATTTAAGCCTAATACACCTATTTCAACCATTGGTAGGAAAAGCCAGGCTTTCTACTCAAAGCATCCGCTACTACGTTCTCCTTGCCCGGATGATAATGTATATCAAATTGATAGTCTTTCACGAATTCCAACCATCGGCGTTGCCGCATATTCAAATATTTTTGTGAAAATAAATATTTCAGCGATTTATGGTCCGTGAAAAGACTGAATTTCTCCCCTAAAAGATAATGCCTCCAAATGTTCAAGGCAAAGACAACTGCGGCAAGCTCTAAGTCATGCACCGAATAGTTTCTTTCATGGGGCTTTAGCTTGCGGGAAGCATAAGCAATAGCCCGTCGCTCTTGCTGAAGTACACCTCCTAATCCTTGTAGAGATGCATCGGTGAAGACTAGATATTCCAATCCCGGTTTTAGCAATGCAAGGATTGGAGCCGAAGTCAACCTATCTTTGACCTCGTCAAATGCAGCCTGACAAGGGTTATCCCAAACAAATCTCACCCCCTTCTGGGTCAAATTTATCAAAGGGCTAGCGATTTTAGAGAAACCCTTAATAAACCGATGGTAATAACCCGCCAAACCCAGAAAACTACGAATCTCGGTAGGTGTTGTGGGCTGACCCCACTCCCTCACCGCAACCACCTTGCTCGGATCCACCGATATACCCTGGGACGTCACAATGTGACCCAGAAACTGTACCTGCTGCAGCCAAAAACCATATTTCTCGAACTTAGCATACAATTGGTGATACCTCAATCTTTGTAGGACCAACCTCAAATGAATAGCATGATCAGATTCCATTCAAGAATAGACTAAGATGTCATCTATGAATACAATAACAAATTGGGCCAGGAAGTCCCGAAATACCCTATTCATGAGATCCATAAATACAGCGGGGGCATTAGTTAGTCCAAAGGGCATAACCAAAAATTCATAGGATCCATATCTTGTCAGAAAAGCGGTCTTGGACACATCCTGCTCCCGTATCCTCAATTGGTGATACCCCGTCCTCAAATCGATTTTTGAGAAGTATGATGCTCCTCTAATTTGATCAAACAAGTCATCGATATGAGGCAAAGGGTATTTATTCCGGATGGTGACTTTATTCAACTCTCTGTAGTCAACACATAATCGGAGAGAACCGTCCCTTTTCTTTACAAACAACACCGGAGCACCCCATGGCGACGTACTACGCCTAATGAATCCCTGCTCCAACAACTGCTGGATTTTATCTCTCAACTCCCTCATTTCCATAGGATCCATACGATATGGAGCTCTCGCAATCGGTCTCGTTCCCGACGCTAAATCGATCACAAACTCAATCTCCCTACTAGGAGGCAAACCCGGTATTTCCCGAAAAACATCCTTAAAATCTCTAACAATCGGAATAGAATCCAAAGGAACAACTACATCCCGAGTAGTCTCCTCCATAATACAATACAGATAAGTACTACTACCTCCATCTAAATGAGGCATAAATACCAAGAACATATCTTGTCCCGAAACGGCGAAGACTATACTCCTGCCGTAATAATTAACTATTGCATGATACTTTACAAGCCAGTCCATGCCCAAAATCACATCATACCCGACCATGTCTAGGACGAGTAAATTGGCCTCAAAGCACAAATTACCAAGAGTAATTCCTATATGTTTACAAACAAGGAATATGAGTGAACCATCACCCATAGAAGACTCAACGCTAGTGAAAGTGCTCTCTGTAGATTTTATCCACTCTGTAGACTAAGCAAAACTTCTAGAAATGAATGAATGTATCACACCCGTATCAAACAAAATGCGACCCATGTTTCCCTGAATAAGGAACTTACCCTCGATAGCTGGCGATGCTGACAGAGAAGGAGGAAGCATAGCATCCTGAATATGATAAACTCTCTCATACTGTAGCTGACCCTGTTGTGGAGGTGCAACCGGGTTAGGTACATGTGGAGGAAACTGAACATATGGTTGATGTGGAGTTCTAGGAAGCTGACCCCCAATCAACTGAGGACACTCCTTCTTGTAATGACCTACCTCACCGCATTGGAAACACCGACCCAACATATTCTCCTCATTTCGACCCCGATTATTTCTAAACTTGTTAACACTTTGGTCCTGATGGCCTCTACCTCCTTGACCACCCCGACCTGTCTGTTGTTGCGGGGCACTTTGATCGTGCCTATTGTTATGGATACTCAAATTGATCCCACTAAAATGTTGCCTGTTTGACAAATTCCCCTACGGGAGGTCCCTTTATTTCTGCTTAATACACGAAGATTGGGACGAGGGAAAAACTCCTCCTCCACTCCCACTACCTCTAGGCTTTCCCGCTTGCCCCACTACGGTAGCTTTCTTTCCACTCTGCATGTACAACTGATGTTCTTGGCAATGGATCAATGCCGCATTCATTACCTCACCGAAAGTTTACAATGTCGGATTACCCAGCAAATGTTTTCGGATCCTCCAGTTTAAACCCCCCATAAACTTCGAAACATTCCTCTTTTTCGGAGTCACCTCATCCGGTACAAAACTTGCTAACCGGGTGAACTCCTATTTATATTCCGCTACAGATCTCTCCACTTGCACAACGTCCTGAAGCCTTCTTCTCATCTCTCTTTGAACTGCTGGAGAAAAGTACTTTAGGTCAAATAAGACTCAGAAATCAGTGATCGTCATGGTATCTCTCTGTTCTAGTGTAGTCATAGACTCCCACCAATGCAATGCGGCCCCGACAAGTTTAAAAGTAGAAAGTACTTGTTTTTTCTCCTCACCACATTCCATCATTCGTAGATGGCGTTGCATATCCTTCTTCCACTGATTTTCTCTAATAACATCAGAACCTCCATCAAATTCCGGGGGTTGGCCCTTTAAAAAAGGACTCTATAACTCTCTCCCACGGAGGTCCCGTAGGAGCTTGTGCATCCTGCGCTCGTTGTTAAGCTTGTGGCATTTACTGAGCCACTGCTGTCATAGCCGCATTAACCGCTTGGGCCACTATGTTTGCTACATCAGCAACATTAATTGTTCCTTGTGGCAGCGGCGGAGGACCAACATCCTCTTCTACCCTATTATGTCTCGCTGGGCGACCTCTCTTAGGCGGCATCTAAGATGGAGAAACAATAGAGTTAGAATACTATATAAAACAATCTATCTTGTAAAAGATCGCAAGCATAGGCAACAAAGCAGCCCTAACATTAGGCTCTATATGAAAGAATACTACGGTAGAATGTGACAAGTCCGCATAGATCCTAAAGACTGTAGTACCTGATGCTTTGATACCATCAGTGACAACCCACAATCTGAAATAAGGGGTGGTCTGCTCGATACTCCGACATAACGGAATCATGGATGGAATCATTCTCAGCATCAACATCAATATAAAGAGTATACAGGAAAACCACCTAATAATTCAGAAATCGGGTTGCTAAAAATTTTGTTTTATTAAAGGTTAAGTTAAGAAAATGATTTAAACAACCCAAATTCGAAGAGAAAGTGGAGTGCCAAAAGAACTCATTTTACTATAACAACATACAATAAGAGGACCGAATAAGTTATCGGTTAACAGTTACATTAAACGTATTACAATAGTTTATTAATTTACATAATACATTCATTAAACAGTTACAAAAGTTTGGGCCACTCACCCGAGTGAAAGAACCGATCATATCTAGAATACAAAAATGAAGGCGTCTAATAACACATCCTGTAATATCCGCAAAATCTTACAGCTCCTCAAAAGCATTAGAATAGGAATATCACAACGGGCGCCCTTGCGGAGGAGCACTTGAGCGGATACAAGTTTCATGCACAACAAGGAAAACGAACGGGTCAGGGCCCGATTTTTATGTAATCACCAGATGAACAAGAAGCATGACAGTTATGAAATATTAATCATGAGTGATAAGGATAAGAGTCTAACAACATAATCCCTAAGCATAATAAAGAAGTTTAAATGATTATGTCTTTTATTAAATTATGTAAGAGAATATAATTAGACATCATAAATTTAAAAGATTCCATCATTATTTACCATTTCATTCCAATTTTCATTCCTTAATAGGAATATAATACCATCATATGTTCTTATGGCATTTTACATATCTCAAGTCCCACTTGATTTAAATGGTCATATTCTTATACATATAACGATTCTAAGACCGCCCCTCCGAGTTTCCCCACTGGGCGCGTCCCTAAATGACTATCATCTTCCAGGGCTTATCAAACAAGACAACCTGGGCACCTGACGCACGTCGGGAAGTGGCCATATGCCTACGAGTGAGTCATAACCACACCCGAAATTACCTCACTAGCACAGAATAAAATATATAACAACCCCGCATACGGCCGAGGACTATAGTCTCCCTGCATTCACTAGTCAGGGGACATCACCTCATGCGCGAGCATCTCTTATGATATCATTTAGAGAGGTGTGGTTAAGTAAATTAACATTTACCATTTAATTCTCAATTTTATTTCCATTATTCATATTTGTTTCATTTTATCCGAAACCATAATCACTGAATATTCTCATTAATATTCATCATGTTTTATGTCCCAAATTATTCTCCAAGTGATCACAATAATGCTACAATTACCAAGGTCTTATATACCTCATTAGATCCCCTAAAGTCTCCAACTATTGTCTTATAACTCTTAACTCCTAATAAATGGCCAAATGAAAAGTAATGCCTAATCATTACTTTTTGTACCCATGGAATGAAGCCCAAGCGAACCAATTCTACTTTAGGGTAACGACCAAACTCAACTAATATTCTAGGACTCTAAGTTTACTTCATTCATACAACAAGGTTCCTAGGTCCTAAGACTAAAGAAAAAAAAAGATCAAAATTGAGTAAAAAAAAATTAACTCAAAACTGCAGGAATCGAATCGATTCGCCCTTGGGCCGAATCGATTGGCCATAGCGAATCGATTCGCCCAAAAAGAGAATCAATTCGGGTGAGAAACTCAACTTTCTATAAATGCCGGCTTTAACCCGAATCGATTCGGGTACCCAGACCTGGAAACTGACCCTATGCGAATCGATTCGCCCAGGGGCCGAATCGATTCGCCCCTGTGAATTTGCCAAGTTTGGCTATGGAGTCTTGGACTCCAAAATTTCCCCCAACTCAAATCAATTCAAACCAAGGTCATTTATTTCAACCTACTAATTGTAAATTCTTCCAACAACAATTATTTACACCATTAATATCCCAATCAACCTCCAAGGATTCAAAATCCATAAATCCATAAAACCGTAACTTTGATAAACCATAATTAACCCACAACTATCAATACTAATTATTCAACTTAAATCACATAATAGCAAGTAAAAAACTTGCCTCAAGCTTGTAAATTCATATTTGAGGAAGATGAATGCAAGATCAATCTCCAAATCTTCAATCTCTCTCTTTCTCCACAAGTTCTCTTCTTCTCTCTCTCACTCTAGGTCACAAAATGCACTTAAGGGAAATAAATGAATTACAAGACATAAGTCGTGCCTTTTGTCTAAAATTCCAACTTAAATGATCAATACCACGATAAAATGACTCGCAACTACACATTTAAGCCATAACCAGTCAAAAGTGTCCGAAACACCAAAATACAATATGGCACATATTTTGACTATCTCGCACCTTTCGGAACTAACTACGCCCTCCAAATTATCATTTGGAAATTTTTATGACTCATTTTAAGTTTCGGTTTCATCTTAAACCATAAATGTCATTTAAATCTTATGACACAATAAAACACAACATGGTTATATTCACCTACACATAAGGTAAATATGCAACATCTTAGTAAATATTAACTTTTCTTCATTAAATTAATACTTACTCCATATTCCAACATTTTATATATAATTACTTCACATAGTAAATAAATATAAAATAGGTTCTCAAAAGAGAGGGTTGTTACATATACCTCCCACGTTATCAATCTTTGATTACCTTATTTGATTAGTACTCTCTAAGATGTTGGGTCTAGCGTACGTGTTAGTTGTGTTTCTGGGAGATAGGGTGTTTTATGTTAAGGTTGTTGTAGGCATTGAGGCTAGAAGTAGTAATCTTGATGTGAGTATCTTTAGAGATGAGATTTATTTTGAAGATTGTTACTACAAATGTCATGTATTTCTAGTATCGTTTTGGCGATGTGACTTGATTTGAGGACCTTAGCGTTACGATGACTCGTGGAGATAGAATCGTGAGTTGATTGACGGGGGATCATGATTCACCATCATTTTCATAGTTATGTTTATATATATATATATTATTTGTTCGTAGGGTAGCTGTGTGTGGGATTTGGTAAATGGGCTCCCAATCGAAGGCAACCGTGCAATCAGAATTTCAAGACGATTTCATTATAAATATGATACTTCTATTGTTCCCCTTTAGTATTATGCCTTTTCTTAAAATAAATTAAAGATACTAATGAGGAAAAGTGAAATGAAAGTTGGGACAATTTTTATTCATATCTCTAATTCGAATTGAGACTCAAAAGTGTCGCATACTTGAATATGAGATTGGGATTCTATTAGAATCTATAGATGTTCACATGTTAGAAGAAGTCTTATGAACTTTATAAATTAACTTCGACTCGTCAAATTATGTCATTTATGTCTTGCTTGTCGAATAGAAATATTTTATTGTTATGCTCTGGAAATATGCGTGTGAATGAAAATGATCTAATTTGTTGAAAAAGAAAGGAAGTGCTAAATAGATATTATAATTATAATAAAGCTGATATAATTTGGATAAATAGTAATCTTGTGATTAATTGGAAGAATTATTGTGATAGGTTGAAAATACGCAATATGTGATTGTTATTTGTGTTGATACTCAATATTGCAGTGACGAAGAGACTTTTTGGGGTAGTCATGCTTTCACCTTACTTTTACGTTGCTTACTCGATATGGAACTAGTGGGTAGTACATGATTGTTGTTAACACTTTCTAGGTATGGGACTAGTTAGTGTACGTTTGACGGATGGGTAATTCTGGGATGGGGTTGAATTGTACGTCGTTCCCTTGGTTCCTTAGCTTAGGTGTGAGATTTGGTAGTAGCTATTGGTCGGTATTATTCCTAAAGGATAGATTATGATATAGTTGTGTTTTGTAAACCCCTAGGTATGGGAATAGGAGTGGCTTAAGGATTTTTGCCCGATTAAAAGGAGGGGCTAATAGAAATAATGAGAACTTGAGAAAACTGTGAATAATGCCTAAGATAATATACGGGTAATAAACTGGATTTGCATTACCAATATGTGCATGGCTAACAATAAGGGGATAACTTGCTATATCTACATGGGTATGTGCTGGCGTTACCAATATATGCAGGTCTAACGAAATTGGGCGAACTGGATATAGTGTCGTGTCTTGCGTAAAACCTCGCGAGTATGTGTAGTGTTAACGAAATTGGAAAAACTGGCTATAGTGGGGGGAATATGTGTGATGTAGAACTTAAGCGGCCTAGGAGCATGTGGAGGACCCGAAATAGGGTGAACTAGATATAATGGTATAACTTAAATAAATTGGATTTAATTAATTAAATTAAATGGTGGGATCTAATGTTATGTTGAAATATCATAATCGGACTTGAACATTTGGGTGGCTTAGTGATAAGGATAAATAGTGGTAGTTATTTTACTCCCATATTAATATATATATATAGATAGATAGATAGATAGATAGATAGATAGATAGATAGATAGATAGATAGATAGATAGATATATATAGAGAGAGAGAGAGAGACTCTCTCCTGTAAGGACTCCTTATGGTACAGACCCTGGTACATACCATTTTTTTAAAATAGTAAAAAATGAATTTTTTTGATGAAACTTCATGGATATGATCTCCATGGTGGGAAGATAACTTCCAAATTTTTTCATCAAAAAATTCAAGAAAAAAGCTGTTGAGATGAGGTGATATGTAAGAAAATTGTATAAATATGCATTTTTTACCGTTAAAATGTTGGCGATCATCTCACCCACTTTTTGATTGAATTTTTTTATAATAATTCATGGATATGATCTCGATAGTAAGAAGATCATATCCATAAAAAAATTTTAAAATATTCAATTAATAAAGTGGCGGGCGCCGACCCAACATTTCAACGGTTGAAAATGCATATTTTTACCATTTTTTTTACATATAATCTCATCTCAACGATTTTTTAATTGAATTTTTTGACAAAAAAATTTGGAGTTTATCTTCTCAATGTGGAGATCATATCCACGAAGTTTGATTCAAAAAATCATTTTTTTACTATTTTAAAAAAAAAAATAGTATGTACCGAAATCTGTACAATAAGGAGTCCTTACAGGAGACTTTCTCTCTCTCTCTCTCTCTCTCTCTCTCTCTCTCTCTCTCTCTCTCTCTCTCTCTATATATATATATATATATATATATATATATATATATATATATATATATATATATATATATATATATATATACATACACAAAATAGGAATGGCCGTGCTTGAAGACACGGTGAAAATTTCCAAAATACGTAATTGCAAAATGGCAAAGATTTCGTTACCCAATAATTAGGATAAACAATTTGAAAATTTAGGCATAATTTTCTTTGTTTGTAGGACTATCCACCCCATTAAAGAAAGAAATGCTCTAACACTACTAATAGTTTGTCCTGAACCTCCTATAAACATCGATTTACTAAAGGCACGCATACATATCAATTACATTAGACCACACATTTAAACTAATAAGAATAGTTATAGTCTAAAACAACCACCGTAACATATTTGGATGTCACTATAATCAATAATAACCAAAATCCATAAGAACAATACTGGTTTATGTTAAAATTCCAAAAAAATTATAGTAAAAACAAATGTACAATGTTTAAATCGAAGATTATTTTACAACACAAATTGTAAATAATTTAAAAAAGTTGGACAAAATTTCATTTATTTATAGGACTATCCACCCTTTTAAAAAAATAAAAATATTCAACAACAACGATACTAACAGTACTAATAGTCATACTGGACCTCGTTTAAACCACATCAACGATTTAATAATTATCAGGTATAAACGCCAAATATGAGTACGTAATAAACCACTATTGATAACTTCAGCACAAAAATGCCCCAACTTGGGGACCGAAATTTATATGTCCATAACACTACCCAATCTTGATTTTCAAATATATTTGAAACACAATTGAAAAATTAATATTATTTTGCAAACAACGAATAAACGTAAGCACACAATGAGATGTACAACATACTTTTTCAATAGAATGATTTTCAACACAAACAAGGCTCCAACCGTGCAAATGGTATATTCCCTTGATAATGTCACTATTCTTTCAATTTCAAGAAAATCTTGCATTATCAATAAAAACAAACATTACATAGTAAAAAAAATAAATAATTGACGGATGACCTAATGTGTTCTTACATTTAACCTCCAAGGTATTAAATAGTGCTACAAACATTTATGTTAAGAGAAGAAAAAGGGGGAAAAATCCTAGGTTTAATATCTAGTTCTTTTAGGTGTGTATAGTCAATACAGGATGGAGTGGTCCATAAAATAACATTGATTTAACCTTTCAATTCATATTTTGTAATACTTGCAAATTTCAAGACATTTAAAGTACATCATTGCCTTTGACTTTAACATTTAATGGACAAAGAAATAAAAAAAAAATATAAGGTGATGAACCATCAAATAAAACAAAATGTTACTGGAATGAGTGAGCACAAAATTTCATTAAGATCTTGATGGGAACCATTTGGAATAAAAATCAAAATAAACTTAATGAAAGGAAAAACAATATCCCATAATGAGATTAACATACTCAACTTATTGATGAAATCAGGCACTTCAAGACTACAACTTCAAACAATTGAAGCAATCCAACTCTGCCACATTGAACCCAACCTTCCCAAGCATCCCTTAGCATCATATACAGAGATGTTTGATAAATAGAACAGGAATATAGAGGTTTATAGAAGAGGAAAAAAATGAATGAATAATTATTCATCGTAGAAATCAAAGAGACATTGCCGATTATAAATTGAAACAATGAAATGGATATGCCAACTCTCAAAAAGACATTGTTGATCATATCGGCTCATGGAATGACCATGTGTTGATCATCCAGTATGCTAATTGGGTCAACATATTCATATCGATAATAGTTCATACATTCAAGTTAAAAAAAAACTGGGATTAAAATTAAAGTTGCTAACAGGATGTGTGTAAAATTTAAGCTCCCTCAAACCCTGCAGATGTATAAGGAAATACATATTGATGTGTTATCCAATAGGGTAATCTCATAATCAATTCTTGATGCAACTTACAAGAATAAGATTCCCATGCACTAACAGAAGCAAAAAAGTTCTCACAATCAAAGGAATGTTGAATGCCTTATCCACTACTTACATGGATGAAATTATCTTTGTTAGTTGTTGCTCTTTCACAAATAGAAGTTTTAGGCCATTATTCTTCACCCATTCTGATGGAGATATTGACACCGCATTGTTGTATTTCCTTTTAACTTTAGGTGTTGGCAATTCAGAGCCCTTCCAACGATAGAACTGAACCACCTTAAGGGCATGCAATAGGTTGGCAAATATCTTCCCAAGATCTTGTAATTTACCCTAAGTAGCAACATAAAGAGTAGACTAATAAATTTGTTGGTTGAATAAATTTGTCAAGATAAGTCTTGCATTGAGACAACTAAAAACTCAGTAAAATGTTCTTTATCGTTGATATAAGCAAGGATCTTAAGTACCTTATCTAGTGTTTCCTTTATGGCTTCATCACTCTATATTTCATCCAGTGCACTACAAACACCGTTACAATAAAAAGTATGAAAATTAGTCGTAAAATGGGTCCAAAAAAATCATTTCGACCTTGAGAACATCATAGCCCCAAAATCTAACAATAAGAATTCTATTTTAAAGCCTAGAAATGAGATTATTTTGAAACCCAAGAGAACATTTCAATACTAAAAATATGAACCCAGATATTTATATTATGAAATCGTAAACCCTACAATGGAGTTATTGAGCCTAATATTACTAAAGCAGTTAGCTATAACAAAGAAAGTAAATATTATGCACAATTTGACATTTAGGAATAAATTAATTAGTTTTGTGAAGTAACCCACACATTATTCAAGAAACAAAAGCAAAGCATGAAACCTCCAAAGTACAAAATTTCAAAATTACTACACGTGCATCTTGCCATCAATATCCTAAAAAGGTCCCCAAGAGCAAAGATATAAACCACGAAATGAGTCTCAAATGGGTATTACCTTCAATAGAGGGTTGGGTATAATTTATAAACTAAAAGAGGGAAATTAACAATCAGCAATTCAATGATAACTCTTAACTCGATGTTGGTAACTATGACACTGAAAACTAACATGTTTAGATAGAAGAAAAAAAGGTAAAGAACAAAAATCTAGGATGGTGCTAAAGGGAACCACTATAATTAAGTGGGCACCCATGTGTACAATGCTTTAAGAGTAATGGACAAATACTTTTATGTACATCGTGGGTGCCAAACTTAATTTTTAGGGTGACATTAATGACCAAAAGAAAATCCAAGACTACAAAAAACTCTTCAACTTACTATAATAGTCTATTCACTCTCATCACTTCGTCATTTTTCTTGATAAAATAAAAACAAAGAATATTTAAGTAAAAGGTCGTATTAGGCATCCCAATATGAATGACTCATTTTTTTCTAGAGTGCCTAAATAGTTATCTTTGATTGTACTGATTGGAACTTGTTACTTTGTGCCATTTGTAGAGACTGCTGACGAAGAGATTTATTTTTGCACTCTAATTGAACTATCTTCTCTTTTAGCCTATTATTTTGTCCTATCGATAGAGTCTGGCGATGATGAACTTAATTTTTTTACTTTAAATTGTTGAGTTAATCTTCAAGCCTATTTGCAGAAAGAACTCCAAAACAGTAGCAAAACAAATAAAATAGCTACTGAATTACGTATTAAATAACCATTGGCAAATAAAAGAACACATTCAAATGGAAAATACTAATCCAAAAACTCTAAAAGAATGTCTAAAATCCAATAAAAGAAAGGGTTAATACCTCAACCTAAACTCCAAAGAATATCTCAACCCAATAACCTAAAACATAAAAAAAAAATCAAATTAAAGGTTTGCAGAAACACATCTATTCTCTTGATTTTAAAAATTGAAACATAGACGAAAAGTACAACAGATTATTTTCAGAGAACCATATAGAATTCTTTATTATGGATAACTTACAGAAATCCCAAAGTAATAATATTCCATAACACAAACCATTCATTAATATTACATTCCAATTACACTTCAAATCTATACAGACAAAGAGATGGGCATTAAGTAGTGAATTTGTTCACATTGTATGCGGTATGACTTGTTCACATTCTATGCGGTATGATTTATAGTTCATTACCTTCACTTTCATGTTTTATGACAATAAAATATGTTTCCTTGTTCAACCCGTATAAAAAATTTTGAATCAAGTCATTAGTTTAAAAGTAGAATCAAGTCATTAGTTAAGTCGCAAAATTCACTATACAATTATATTCTAGTGAAATTTGAACAAATTAAACGTGTCAAGTTATTTATCATATTTCTTCAGTAAAAAATATTAAACTTCTAGATGACATGAAAGCTTGTCTAAATAATATAGGACCTTACAATGTTTTGGTGCATTAAAAATAAATATCGCATCAAATTTAACTCATATTACAATCATATTTCAAAATCCCAGGTTGTGTATGGAAGGAATAGAGCAACTCAAATGTACCCGATCAATTCATTTATGTAAATGAAAAATCCCAAAATATATTAGCGTGATAAATGAGAATGTGATGTCAGTAAAACAATATGCCTTTTCACAAATAGACACAAAAATACTATAAAATTAACCTAGAAACACAATGAAACATGTGTAATTTGAAGCTAATATGCTCATCAAAATTTCAATGTGAAGAATGAAACTGATAAGAGTTAAGACTTCTGTTTCTCCTAACCTTTGTTGCAAATATAGCTGCAACATATAAAAACTAATGATATAACATTTGGAGACATCTTCCATATAATAATCGACACAATCACCCCAATCATCAACATGTTACATTAAAAAAATCATCAGATAAAAAATAGTAAAATATTATCTGGAGACAACAAAACTTAGAAAATGATCACACAAAACGAATTAATGATAAAAAGAAGTAGTGACTGATACCTCATAATACTTGAACCTCCATCGTAAGTAATTGCCCCTGATAAAATATTGATCTTCATTAAAATAAAATCCCAAGAGATAAATCCTACAACATGTGTGACCCCAAAGCATGGTATGTTTTCAAGATTTCAGACTATTTCATAGTCCAATCCAATTAAAATATTAAAGGTACTTCAAATAATATATTAATTGTGGATAAAAATCAAAATCATGTACAAATTAACTATAACACTAAAAATAAGAAATTAAGGAAGATGGGGTAATCTTTTTAAGCATTCATTGTGCCAAATAGAACTCATATAAAAAAGATTAATCATCACCATATTAAGAAATTATGTGTATATATAATTATATATCAATCCATCTTAAAAGTGTAAAACTTAAATGTGCAAATTTTATTATCATAACCATTTTCACAAAAAGTTTATGGATGCTTCGATAATTGTTTGGGTATTAAAGAACGAGAAGAGGAAGGTGCAACCAGTACTAAGGTAATAAGGATGTTTTAAAAGTTATACTTTGGGACTTATTTCATAAAATAAGGACAACAAATAATTAAGATCATGTCACAATAGCATATGGGTTCCAAATTCATACAGTGTAGGATCAATGGCCGCAAAGCTAAAACCAACGAAATAAAGGAGCTAAACAAAACTAACATCAACCAAAATAAACGAAATGAAAAATAGGAGATATAGATACTGAGAATGTTCCTGATGGATTTTGAGAAAATAAGAGAGAGGGGCAATTCTGATGAATGTGTGGGAAATAATCTTAGGACAATATCACTCGATTTTAATATAAATCCACCGACTGTGTGTGATTGTGCCACGGAAAATTTTCAAAGTGTTATGATACAAAATTCCAACCAAATAAAAAACAAAAGAAAAATTGCAGCACTTCATTCCATAGTAGCCATTCTCAAACTAACTGAATGCCATTATATCATATAAATGTCCATATGCCTTTAATTCATTTTTTGAGTAGCAAACGAACATCAAGAATCTCTATAATACTCTAAAATGCTATACAAGAATTTAAGAGCCTCACTGTCGAGGCTATCCACGTGTACTATCTCATAACCCACAATCGTTTCAAGGTTTTCATTCACCGTTTCACTTCTCTCCAGTAATCCATTCATCTTCTTCTTCTACCTTATTGTGTCCCAAGAAATACACTACATTGACTGGTATTCTTTGAGTATGAATAACCTTATATATGCTGTATATAGACACGAGAAAGGGGAAGGGAAGATATCCTAAGCCCAGTAGAGTGGCTTAAACCCCATCACTTTTTATCGAAGATATGAGTGGGTGCAGAAGGAAGGCCTATGACACCCCGCCTAATAAAATACTGGGTGATCAGTCCTATATCAGATTAAAACAGGAATCCTAGTTGGTTCATTCTTAGCATCACTGTCGAAAACCTTTTTAAAACATACTAACCACCTAGTATTCCAAAATGCTGGTGCCAAATTTTATCTTTATTTAAACAAAAACAATAACAGGCAGAAATATACTATGAGCCATTCATAACCACTAGATCAAAATAATTAAATAAATAAATAAACTAATTGCCAAATAAACCATCGGCCACTAGAGTAAATAGTCAATAACAATCATCGAACAACTGAATAAATGAATATGAAAACTGTACTGAAAAGTCTGGGCGACAAGACCTAAGTAAAACTAAAACTGATAGATGATTGCTACTCTAGGGAGAATGAACAATGCGTTTAATCCAAGCTCCTGCTGGCATCCACATGTGCAGCAGCTACGTGTCCTTGTAATAGAATATCAAGCTTGGCGTCCCTGTGGCTGGGCACCTAAAAGGTTTTAAAAATAGTTTTATAACAAGGGTTAAAACCCTAAATATTTTGAAAATATTTAGCAAGTGAATTAACTACAATAATTAAAATGCATGAATGCGCTTCATATATAAGTTAGTGTCGCACTCCCTTGAGAACATACTCACCCCTCCACTAATGTGTACACCTAATGGTTACCTTAACCCGACCTAGTTATACTACCACGTCCAACTAGTCCTAGTATAAACTCTCCATGCCATGCTACTCTATACCGAGTATTATAATTAATCATGAGTTATAAGTTATCTCTCACATTAACTTAATTAATTCCTCTAAAATAATATCATATAACCATGACACAAGTTATATAAGTAAATACATTTTTCACATACGTATTTAATGTTGTATATAAGTTTTACACCAGCATATACGTAATTAATAATACAACAATCCCATACTTGTCGTTTATAAATTATTATTTTTAAATAAATCATATAACAGTCTCACTAGTTATATTAAATACATTCTCGCAACAGGTATATAATACCCGTGTATAACTTTTCTATACTATTATATACGTAACTATACCATAACATTCACATATATGTCATATGTATATCCATCCTTCCGAGTATACCCTCATCGGATGGTTTCCTCTAAAGTGCTATTATACCAGGTGTGCTCACTTAACCTAGTTACCCCAAGTCGAACTCTATCGCAAACTTGGCCAAAAAAATAAACGTTGGAGGCAGTCATATTTCCTACCTGAAAGTGAGATAAGTCCCTCACCCATATAACGGACGCTATGACATGGGGATACACTCGCCCTACTCCTCAAGCTAGGGGATTCACCCACACTGCGCAACCTCCCTTAATAGCACCAGAGTACACAATTTAATTAAATATCTAGTCCCTAATCTTTATAAGAACACAATATATATATACTATCACACACCGTACATATATAATTTAAATCCCAGCTTTACCGTGCACAAAAATTCGTAGCACTAGCCTATATTTTCCCAAGTCCATGGTCCGACTCTAATTTAATTAATTTATTCATTAATTAAATTTATTACATTCTCGAGTCTATGGTCCGACTCCAATTTAATTAACTAGTTTCACTTTAATTAATTAATTTCAAGTAGCGTCGCTCAACTACATTACCCGGATTCACTCACTTGGCCCGAAATTGAATTATTCGAATTTGTTGCCTAAATTCCCCTTCATAAGTTCAACGCCCTTATTAATTTATTCTTTTAAATGCTCCTCTTTGCACATTTATTAAATCCCATAAATTCCTATTTTCTGTCCCTTAAAAACATTGAATAACTTAGGCTAAAAGTAAGTGCACCTCAACCCAAACAGTAAAGGAAACAATTTTTGCCATATTTTATCCCGTCGTTCGAACGAGACACCTGTCATTTGAATGACAGTGCACGTCGTTCGAACGATATCCAACTTCATTCGAATGACCCCTGGGTCTCTCCCTCTCTTCTTCCTCGCCCAGTAGTCCGCCATTAAAACTCAACTCAAGCTTTTTACCCAGATTTCTCTACTGTTATCCTTTTTCAAATCAATTCCTTTTTAATTATTTTAAATCTCAAACTTATACACAATAAACAACCCAAATCTGAATTTAATGATAATTTCTCCCAATGTCTTTACAAGTCATACATCTATCCCAATTAAATCATAGATTTCTTAATAGCACAATATGAATTTATCAGTGCTTAATAGCCCAAAAATTGATTTGAATACCCACAAATATAAAACCCAATTTCATGTAATAACCCACCCAAAAATGAATTTCGGTGTACACCCACCATAATATGAATTGATTATAATATATTTAAGAATCACAATAGTTAACCACTTGCTTTTTGGATTCGTACTGTCAGATCCGTTGGTGTAGAGAATGGTTTGATGAAGAACACCCAAATCTCTCTCTCTAGATTAGTCTCTAAAAGATCCTCAATTGCTCCTCTAGTTTTCTCTACGTTCTTAGATTTCTCCCAGATGACTTATGGTTGCCCACAACTCGCAAACCTAACTTTATATCCCCTAATCCCGTTTTTAGCCACATGGGCCTAATTAAAATGGCCCACTTACCTCCGTGTGGGCCCGGATATGCCTAAAAATGTCTCGAGATCCATTTACTACCCCCGGATACTCTTTTCTGATTATCTCGACCCTTCCGGAAACAACCGTGTGCTCATAATTATCATCGGAAATACTTTATAACATTCTCAAATTTCGACCTCAAAATGCGGCACAATAATAATTCGAATAATTAAAGCTAAGGTTGCCAAATATAAATAATTCGTCCCTCTCAAATAAATTCTCCAAATCATAAATTTAAGTATCTCCAATTTAATAGTTTTATTCCTCCCAAAAATAATTAAGTATCAAATCCTCAAAATTACGGGGTGTTACAGGGCCATCGCCCGAGGTGACTCTAGAGACCTCCGCAGGTTCTTTCACCATTGAAATCAAGATACTTAGCACTCTTTATTGAAATAAAGATACTTCTTTAATCTTTTTTCATACTTCTTTATTCTTTAATTTTCATATATAGGGTACATAATATTTTCATAATTATTTCTTCTTGCTTCTTACATGTTTGTGAGGATGGCCCAATAAGTATAAACTTTTTTTGTTCATGAGTTCCTAATCTTTATTATAGATCTGTTGTTATATTTGATAAACATGTCCCACTTTCGATCCATTTGTTACTAGCGTTTATTTCATGAATGTTATTGTGGTGACAATTATTGTGCAACACAAATGAATAAGGGAAAGGCAAGCACCAAATAAGAACAAGGAATGTAATATGACAATCACACAACAAAGGATGTACGTGGTTCAGCAAAGATGTGCCTACGTCCACGGTGGTGCAATCGTTATTATTTCTATATACTCCGAAGAGTGGTTACAGAGAATACAACTTGTCTCTTTGCCCCGGACCTAGGGTTTTATATATATGGGATGATGGATTCCCCCACGTCTTCCATCTCTCCCTATAACCTCCCTTAATGGGAACGTGGGAAGAGACCGGATCATATTCAGAATAAGAGGTGGGGGCCTGGACTTTGGGCCTCCAGAATTGGGCTACTCGTCCAGGACCATGGTCTTAATTTTGGGTACCCACAATTGCCCCTAAGTTTGTTGGGCCATGTTTATGGGCTCAATAAATTTAAATGATTAGCCATAATGGCTCTTTTGTAATTCTTCAAAAGCTGTGAAGTTGATTTTGGCGGCACTCGCTTCGTACCTTGTGCACTATGATTAGCAAAATTTGAAGGTTTCTTGGGATAGTTACTTTTCTACCGTCGCTTCAATCTTTCCAGCAATTTTCCACTCTCTGTGAGTTCTAGCGCTTCGTACCTTTTTTCTCTCAATCTCCATTCTCGTTACTTCCTTGTCATTTGGGCCTGTGCTTCTTCATCGTTCGAGTCGATCTTCTATCTTGTAAGTTTCCTGTACCTTTTCTTTGTACTTTTTCTTTGAGTTTGTAGTTTTCTAGGGTTTTCCAATGGCGAAAATTAGGAATAGGTCGATCTCTGAGTTTAGGAAGTTTTATAACATCCCTGAGTAGGTAGATATTGAGTGTTGTGCTTCCCCTCCTAGAAACGTTAGAGAGATAGATGATGCCCACTGTATCCACGTTTTGTTACTTTCTCAGGGGGGACTCACTTATCCTCCCAATGATTTGTTCTTGCATTTCTTTGGCTATTTTAATATTTTTCCTGCACAATGCTCGCCCAATGTGTGGAAAATAGTTAATGGCGTACATAGAATAAACAAGTTGTATGGTACTAGGTTAGGGCTAGCCGAGGTCTATTTTTGCTATTCCTTCTCTCGAACTAGCTCTGGTGTCCTCTACCTCAAAGATAGGAGCCCTGACAGGGTATTGGTAGTAAATCTACCTGATTCCCATAAGGACTATTGGCAAGACGGTTTCCTTGCTAGAAACTGGCAGCTTTCTCCCTAATTGGAAGGGTTGAGGTCTGAGAGGTTATTTGTTCCCTTTTATGGGGAAGAATATATTGGTAGACATTGCTCTGTTGTTTCGACTTTTGTTGATTTGTGATATTTCTAACTCTTCTTTGCTTTTTCTTCCACAGCGAGGTCAAAGAACTTGGAACCTACTCTCAACGAGGTTCGTATCTCGGAATTAGTTAAGGCTTGGAATATCAGGGAGCCTTTGGGTGACTGTGAGCATCCCAGGTCTGCTGCCTTTCTGCTCGAGTACAAGAACGTTGGCTTTAGCTTCATAGCAAGGCCTGTGGACAGTATCCCAGAGTTTGATTCCTCCGAAGAGACTATTGTTGATCCTATCCAGTTGGACGAGGAGGAGAGCAGTTCTGAAAGTGACATCATAGGTGCTGTAAGCAATTTGCGGGGAGAGAGCTCTAGCAGTAGTAGTTCCTCTGATCATAGGGAGGTTTCTGAAGCTCGAGGGTCGTCGATCACTTCTAGCAGTTCGAGTGAGGAGATGGTTCCTCCAAGGAAGAACTTAATCAGGGATGATGATGATGAGGACCATGTGCTTCTTGCACAGAGGTCAAAGAAGAAAAACTATAATTATGGGGCTGTTGCTACTGGTTCCCGGTCCTCTGCTCAAGAGCAGGAGAGAAAGAGGAAGTAAGAGGAGCAAGTAAGGGAGAGAGGGAGAAAAAAGGAGGAAGAGAAGAAGTAGAAGATGGAGGAGAAGAGGAGGGTAGAGGAGAGGAAGAAGAAAGATAATGAGAGAGAGGAGGAGAAGAGGAGGGTTGAAGCGAGGACGAAGGCCGGGCAAGCCTTAGTCTCGGTATCCACGCTACCCGAGGGGGCTTCTGTTGCAATTTCCCCTCAGTTGGCCGCCGCTCTGCTCGAGAGAGCTGTCCTCCCAGCTGATCGCCAAAGGGCGATAAGGTCCGAGCAATTGGCCCTTCAGGCTAGTCAAAGGCTAGCTCTGGTAAGGTTTTCCCTGTTCTGTAATATTTTTATGAATTCCCTCATTTCCCTCTTCTAATGTCTTATTTTTCTGCAGTTTGTTACAGACTTCGTTGTGCTGTATCGTTCACACAATGAGCTGGTGAAGAAAAATGGCGAGCTGGAAAAAGAAAACTCTTCCCTGAAGTTGAAGGGTAAAGAGCTCGAGGCTAATTTTAAAGATGTTGACGCTGCTCGGATTTCATCTGACCTGGCTCTTGCTACTGTCAACAAGGAGAAGGACGTGGCAGTCAAGGATTTAAAAGAGCTTCGATAGGCATACGACCAGGTTTGCTCGAGCAAACTTGCTGTGGTGGAGGAGAACAGAGTCCTTACTGAGGAGATGAAGAAGAAGGAGTTTGAGGCGATCACTGCCAAGGAAGACTCATATAATTATGGTTGGACTGCAGCATATGAGGATACAGAGGTTCAGATAGGCCATATTAGTCGTCTGAACTTCAAGAAGGGCTGGAACGAGGCCCTCATAGCTGTTGGAGGGGATGTTGCATCTCCCCTGTTTGATGAGCACGATCCAGGGCCGAGTCCAGTTGTAGATGAGGACCCTGCCCCAGCTGTTGAAGGCACTGACCCTGTCCCCCAGGTGTCCCCTGCTGATGCTTCCCTGGTTGTGGCGACAGAGATTACCCCTGCCGAGGGCGGTGCTTCTGCTCATGCCGATAAGGGGAAAGGGCCATCGAGCTCTGGGCCTCCCGAGGTTGCTAAATAGTTATTTGCTAGGATTACTTTGTATTTTTGGTTTTTTCTGTCTATAAACTTTCTTTTTACTGTTCGATGTAATTTCATCCTTCATTAATGAAAAAGGCTACTATTTCTTTGTGCACTGATTTGTCTTCTTTTCTCCCTTGTCTTTTCACTATTTGTAATCGATTGATGTTGATGATTACATTCCTGCTACTTCTCAACTGGGTAGGGCCCTTGACCCTAATGCGAGTCCTGAGGTTTGCCAGGCCTTCATTAGGCTTTACAAATCCCTTAGGTCTAGGAATCAGAAGTATAAGGAGCAATCTAACAGCCTCCAGGAGATGGAAGAGGTTGGTGCTTTAGTGCAAGAAGATTTGAATACGTTGAGGGCAAATCTTCTTGATGCTTCCGAGATCAACCAAGTTGGCGAGATGATTCAGCAAGAGAATGAGGTTCTGAGGAGAGAGGTCTCATGACTTAAGGAGCATGCATCGAGCACTGCTCCAGCGGTATTACAGGGTTCCTTATCATCGCGAGCTAGAGCTAGTCGAAGTGATATTCCTCCTGTGATGCAGGGTTCTTCATCGGTGCGAGCTGGCAGGAGCACCAGGAGTCGAGATAGGGAAATGTAAGAGCTTCGCGAGAGGGAGATGGATGAGCTTCGTGGCGACGTCCGTCGAGCATATGTGATCGCTGCTGGGCTTCAGAGGGATGTCACTCGGTTACGGCACTTGTTCAAAAAAGGTCCTCCACAAGTGTGGTTTGATGGCTACGACTAGGGCTGGTCAGATGCTCCAACAAGGTTGACAGAGTTTGAAGAGCTTTCCTTTATCAGGGGATGGCTGAGTGCTTTGAAGGAGCTGCATGTCCCGAGGAACTCGATGCTTTGGTATCGCCATGAGATTTCTCCCTCTATCCTGATGGCTAACCTCTTCAGGAGGGATGATCGATGGATCCCCATCGATGCCATCCCTCGACAATTATTGGAGTCGGATGCGAATGAGGTTGAGGAAGAGTTAGCACCTGCTCCTGATGACGGACGAAGGGCTCGAGTGGCTGATTATCTCGCTCAGAGGCCTCAACCCCATTGAGATTTTGCCAGTTGTTTTTTTTTTGTACTTTTGGTAATGTAAATGCTTTAGGCGAGCTCGCCAACTAAACATGTATCACCATTGCTATAAATATGATAAATTAATGAAAAGTTTATGTTTTGGGAAATTTTGCGGACTAAACAAGTGCACCATACTTTTCATATTCTTCCAGCTTTATGATCTTCTAAGTTTGTGTTGTCATGCGAGTGTCCTCCCAGACCAGTATAATACCGAGATACCATTGTGCACCGCTTTACCTTTTAGGTTGTGTCGTCACACTCCCTTAGGCCTAAGTGGGGCAATTAGCGAGGACACACCTGGTGTTGGATGCTTTATTCGATCAGGATTTTATTCAACCAAAGAAGGTTTGACGACCAGAATAAAATTTAGTCATATTGACTAAGGATCCCCTGTAGGGCTTCATATATTGCCTAGGGCAATGCTAAGAGGTCCTTCGTGTCTCATAACGATGACCTGAGGAGGGATATTCCCCTGCTATAGTGTGGTGATCAATGTGCCTATTATTTGGAAAAGGTGTGCAATAAATGCAGCTGTTACTTATCAAAATGTAACCAATTAAATAACTTTCATTAATGATAAGGGAAATGATCTTCTAGTCTCATAACAAAACAATAAAAGAAAAATCTAAAAATAGAATCTCTTGAGATTGGTTGCGTTCCATGCTCGTGGTATTTCCCTGCCTTCCATCATTTCCAAGTGATAGGCCCCTGCAGATCGTCTCTGGTTATCTTAAAGGGTCCTTCCCTGTTTGGGCCAAGCTTGCCATCTGATGGTTTCACTGCGCTGCCCAGGACTTTCCTTAGAACATAGTCCCCAACTCGGAATGTCCTCGAATGAACTCTCTTGTTGTAATGCCTCGCGAGCTGTTGCTGATAGCTCGCTAATTTCACTAGGGCTAGATCCCGGCGCTCGTCGGCTAGGTTGAGCTCAGCGAGCAATGTTGCATCATTATGGCCCTGGTCGATAAGGTTGGACCTTATTATTGGCAAACCTTCTTCTAGGGGGATAACTGCTTCCATGCCATATGTCAGCGAAAATTGGGTTTCTCCTGTTGCTCGCCGAGGAGTGGTTCGGTATGCCCATAGGATATGGGGTAGTTCATTTACCCATGCACCTTTGGCTCGCTCCAACCGCTTCTTCAATCCATTGATCACAATTTTATTGGAAGCCTCAGCCTGGCCATTACTCTGAGGGTAGGCCACAGAACTGAAGTGGTGTCTGATGCCATGTTCGTTACAGAAATTTTGAAAAGAGTCGCTTTCGAACTGTGTCCCATTGTCGGTGATGATGGTCCTGGGGATGCCAAAATGAGTGATTATACTCCTCCATATAAACCTTATCATATCAGCGTCTCGGATGTTCGCCAGGGGTTCTGCCTCGATCCATTTAGTGAAGTAGTCAGTTGAAATCAACAGATATTTATGATTGCCGGTGGCGGTAGGTAGTGGTCCCACGATGTCCATTCCCCATTGGGCGAATGGCCATGGGTTGGACAGGGATTTTAGATCACTGGCAGGTTGGTGGACCATAGGAGCGTGAAGTTGGCATTTCAGGCATTTGCGGAGATACACCACAGAGTCCCTTTGCATATATGGCCACCAATAGCCTTCCTTCATTGCTCGAAAGGCTAGAGACCTTCCTCCGATGTGGATCCCACTAACTCCTTCGTGAAGCTCGTGTGGCATTTGCTCGACATCTCCTGGGTGGACGCATTGGAGGTAGGGACCGGAGAAGGATTTCTTATACAAGTTACCTTCTGGGGATAAGCAAAAGCGAGCTGATTTGACTCTTATCTGGTAGGCAGTCTTCTTATCATCCGGGAGCGTGTCATCCTTTAAATAGTCCTTTAAGGGGTCCATCCAGCTGGGGGCTGATCCCCCCTGGAGTACCTGTTCCATGTTTGGTGGATTGTTGTTGCGGTTAATGCTCAGACGAGTGAGGAAATCGATGGGGATGGTTCTTTTTAGGTAGGAGTCAACTGCCGAACACAGGGCTGCCAGGGTGTCAACATGACTATTTTGCCCCCTGGGAAACTGTTGGACGTTAATCTCTTCAAATCTCGACATTAGTTTTCTCACTAAGGCAAGGTAAGCTGCCATCCTTTCATCTTTTGTATTGTAATCTCCACTTATCTGAATGGAAACTAGTTGGGAATCGTCAAACACCTGTAAATGTTTTACTCCCAAAGTGTGCGCCTTTTGGAGGCCGGCTATTAAGGCTTCGTACTCCGCTTCGTTGTTGGAGGCTACAAATCCAAGCCTAATTCCTTGTTCAAGGATTGTATTTTCTGGAGTAATGAGGACAATGCCTACCCCTGCCCCCTTTGAGTTGGAGGCTCCATCAACAAACAGTTTCCAGGTTTCCTTTGTGGATTGTTTCTCCTTTCGCCTTGCTGTTGAGGCTGGTTGGAGGGTTCTCCGCCCATGAATTCGGCTAGGAAATGAGCAAGGATTTGACCCTTGATAGCTGTCCTTGGTTAAAATTGGATGTCAAATCGACCGAGCTCGACTGACCACTTAGACAGTCTGCCCGACAAATCCGCTTTCCTTAGGATTGCCTTAAGGGGATGTGATGTAATGACGATGATAGTGTGAGCTTCGAAATAATGCTTCAACTTCCTCAAGGCTACTACTAGCGCAAAGGCGAGATTCTCCAATGGTAGGTACCTTTGCTTGGCATCCATTAAGGTCTTTCTTGGGTAATAAATGGGGTGCTGGATTCCTGCAACTTTGAATATTAATGCAGAGCTGACAGTGTGGTTGGAAACGGAGAGGTACAGGTACAAAGAGTCTATTGGATGTGGTATAACGAGCAGTGGTGGAGAGCTTAAGTAATACTTGAGTTCGACCAATGCTTGCGAGAAATCTGGGCTCCATTCTATCTTTTTGCTTCCCTTTAGAAGCTGGAAAAAAGGCTGGCACTTCTCGGAGGATTTAGAGATGAAGCGATTCAGGGCAGCGAGCATACCAGTGAGCTTCTGTACATCCCGGATTGTGCGAGGGGGTTGCACCCTATTTATTGCATCGATTTGGCCTGGGTTAGCCTCTATGCCTCTCGTATTGACCAAGTACCCAAGAAATTTTCCTGACTGGACACCAAAGGAACACTTTCTCGTGTTAAGTTTCATTCGGTATTTCCTAAGGATTTCGAAGGTGTTTGACAGGCCGGAGAGGTGATTTTCCTTCTTACTTTTAACGAGCATGTCATCGATGTAGACCTCCATGGTGTCTCCTATCTGACCCTTGAACATTTTGGTAACCAACCGCTGATAGGTTTCCCCTGCATTCTTGAGCCCGAAGGGCATGACCTTGTAGCAAAATAACCCAACTGTCATGATGAACGCCATTTTGTCCTGGTCTGGGGCATATAAGGGGATCTGGTGATACCCTGAGTATGCATCCAGGAAACTCATTCTCTCATGAGCTGCGGTGGCGTCTACTAGTTGGTCTATTTTTGGGAGGGGGAAACTATCTTTAGGGCATGCTTTGTTGAGGTCAGTGAAGTCGATGCAAACTCTCCACTTCCCATTGCTCTTCGGAACTACTACTAGGTTGGATAACCACTTGGGTAATTGTACCTCCCGTATGGATCCTACATCCAGTAGTTTTTCCACTTCTTATCGTGACTTCTGCGTGATTGGCTTAAAGGTGGGGTCGACGTGCAGCTGATGACAGACCATACTAGGATCGATTCCAGGCAGCTCGTATGGTTCCCATGCGAAAACATCTATGTTGCGCCTCAGCAAGCTTGTCAATTCCTTCTGTTCTTGGTCGGTGAGAGATGCTCCAATCAAGAGGACTCTATTACTGTCGCCTTCTCCGGCCGTAACTTCTACCAGGTCATCGAGGACCCGTTTGGAGGGGGGGAGCCTGGTCTCCTCTATTCCAGGTCTTCTGTACTTTAATTTCTATTTAGAAGGTGTCAGACCTTCTGCCTTCTCTCTGGGCTGCTCGTCCCTCTTCTCTGGCTTTGGTCGGATGGCTGCTATGAAGCACCTTCTCGCCATTGCCTGATCATCGTGGATCTCCATTACTCCTCGCTCGGTTATATATTTGAGTTTCTGATGGTAGGTCGAGGAGACTGCCTTCATCGCATGGAGCCATCCCCTACCGAGGATGGCTTGGTATGGCGAGTCGATGTCAACTACCAAAAACTCGATCATCTTGGAGACGTTTCCAGCCCGCACTGGTAGTACGATCTTTCCCAAAGGCATAGTTATTTTTCCAGTGAAGTCAACTAAAGGTACAGTAGCCTCCTTTAGGTCGGTGACGCTTAACTTCAATTTTCTAAATTGGTCAAGATACATTACTTTTAGACGAGCTCACTTGGTCGACGAGCAACTTGTCGACGTCAAAGTTAGCTATCCTGAGGGTAATGATCAGACCATCGTGATGTGGGGTCCTTACTCCCACTAGATCTTCATCTATGAAAACAATGTGCTTGTTATAGTTTACGTCATCTTCTCGTCGATGCTTTCCTGACTGTGATTTTGCTGGATGGATCTGAAAAGCCTGCATTACAGTTGTAAGTTTCTTCATCTCCATTCGATCTAAATTTCCCTATATCTTCTTGGCATCAGATGCCCCGTGAATTATCGCGAACTCATGTCCAGCATCATCTTCGAGCACGTTGTCAGGCATCGCTTCTCTATTGGCAGCCACTTTCTCTGCCCTTCTCTCCACAAACTCGTTCAAATGCCCAGATTGGGCTAGTTCCTCGAGGTGAGACTTAAGAGCTTTGCAGTGCTCAGTCTTATGTCCTCCTTCTTTGTGAAAAGCGCATCTTAGCACATTATTCCTCTTCTGGGATCTCCTCCCATCTTCCTGGGCCACTTGATGAATGGCTCATCTTTGATCTTCTCGAGAATTTTATAAATTGGTTCTTTGAAGACGGTGTTGACCGCTTGAAATGTTTTCGACGCGTCATTGTTTCCTCCGTTCTTGGGGCCATTTTTGCCCCCGTTCTTTCCTCCTTTCTTCTGGTTCTCAGCTTTGTCACTTCCCTTGGTAGTGAGTTTAGCTCGATCGTTTTCTCCTGAACTGAGGCGGGTGACATCTTCTACCTTAGCTTACTTCTCGATGCGAGCCATTAGGTCGTCAATAGTCATAGCCTCCTTCTTCGTCAAGGATTGGTATAGAAGGGAAGAACTAGGGAGTCCAATTTTAAAAGAGGCCACTGCCACTTCCTCTGCGCAATCCTCGATCTCGTTGAATAACTCCCAGTACCTCCTTGCGTAGTCTCGGAGGGTCTCTTGAGGCGTTTTCTTCATTGTCAGCAAAGCATCCATCCTTTTAGGGTGGGAGCTACAGGTAATGAATCGGGCCATAAAAAGTTCGGCCAAGGATTTGAAACTCCCGATTGATCGGTGGGGTAGCCTTTTGAACCACTTCTGTTTCGTATGTTCTCATCGCTGAGAGCAGGGCTCTGGTAACGGCGAGCTCTTCACATCTGCTCGCAAAGGTCGTCGTCTGATTCGCCTACTTTGACCTTTTGAGATCCCCACCTAGGGCTCCTTCCTCGGCTGTGAGACTTGCTCGCCTGAGGGCTAGGAGTCCGGTATGGACGTCTCCTGTTATCAGGATGAAGCTCCCTCTCTAGTCTTTGTAGTCTTCTTTTCAGGCGAGCATTCTCAGCCTCGTACCTGCGGGAAGACTCCCTCTGCTCGTAGAGCCTTGCCTTATATGCATCAATCAATCTGGATATATGTGTGGACTTCGCTAGTCCTTGGCTTTCTTCTGAGGCTGGATTTTCCAAGCGAGCCCTCTGATCTGAACGTCGAACTTCAGACCTAATCCTGCGAGGAGCAGGTGGTTCTTGAATATCCCCTTCCTGGGGGGCATTGCTGCTATGACCGAAAATTTTAAATTCCTCTTTTGGTGTGGGCTTTTCTCAGGGAAGATAAACGCTTCCCACAGACGGCGCCCATTGTGGTGATAATTATTGTGCAACAAAAATGAATAAGGGAAAGGCAAGCACCAAATAAGAACAAGGAATGTAAAATGACAATCACACAATAAAGGATGTACGTGGTTCAGCAAAGATGTACCTACGTCCACGGTGGTGCAGTCGGTATTATTTCTATATACTCCGGAGAGTGGTTACAGAGAATACAACTTGTCCCTTTGCCCCGGACCTAGGGTTTTATATATATATATATATATATATATATATGTACATTTAGGTAAGTGGGGATGATGGATTCCCCCACGTCTTCCATCTCTCCCTATAACCTCCCTTAATGGGAACGTGGGAAGAGACCGGATCATATTCAGAATAAGAGGTGGGGGGACTGGACTTTGGGCCGCCAGAATTGGGCTACTCGTCCAGGTCCATGGTCTTAATTTTGGGTACCCACAGTTATATATTTGTGAAATTGACCACCTCAATTTGACAGTAATTTCTATATATGAAATGTTATGTGTTCGTGAAAATTCTTGCACGAGCTTCAGCATAACGAGTCAAATATGTGAATCTACATAAGAATACGAACAAGTGTTTTAAAAAGGGTTTTTGTAATTTGTATAAAATGTATATTTCTTGACACTAATATTTAATGTTTACAGTTACTTAAATATACAAAATAGGAGAAATAAATTAGGGCCAAAGATGGAACACGTTTGGAATTCAAAATGGGTCGTCATATTAGGTGAGGTAGTTTCCACTTTTGACAGGTTCAACTCAGTAGAATTAAAACATTCAGTTGGATGTTAGTTGTGGTTAATACTACAACTGTTTGAGTTATTACAATTTTTTATTTTGTATTTGATTATTTTTAGGTAACTATTTTTTTTTGTGGTATTACAGTTTTTTGTTCAAATGGTTAAAAGCAAATATATAGATTTAAAGCTGGATTGGAGGTATAATGACACATTTGGTTGAAAATGCAATGGCAGATGTGTGTATTAATTTTATTAACTGTCAAGGTGTAGTGAATGCCGATTTAGAACCCACTGAAATAGATTTTAGGTTGTGAGATGTTTTTAATTGAGAAACATAATGACTAATATTGAGGATATTTGTGTTCGAAAAAGGTAATGGATCTAGGCACAATTAGTATAGCTACTTCTTGCAAAAACTTTTGATAAAAGGAAATAATGATTTTTTTTTGTGTCAATTTAAATTTTTAAAACTTGAAGATAAGAGATAAACCCAACATTGAGATAGAAAAAACTTTACAATTATTGGATCATGAAATTGTAGAGAAATTCGTTATTTGTAGTTGACTTTTTTTTGGGGAGTGGGTGGTGGAAGATTCTAACATAGAACTAATGTATTTTTTGGAAGTTATTTGCTATTCTTTATAACAAATTAATGTCTCTCTCTAGGCACTTGGTCAAGATTACTTATAATAAGATTGGAAAATTCTCTACCCCTTTTTTTATCTTTGTTATTTCTTCATTTGTTTCTGCGATAATGGAGTGAGCATCATTGCCTGTAGGATTTCGTTTCAACCCAACAAATGAGGAATTGGTTGGACATTATTTAATAAGGAAAGTTGAGGGACTTGAGTTTGATCGTGAATTGATTCCTGTTGTGAAATTATATGGATTGGATCCATGGGAATTTGTTAGTAATCTTCACAGTTCTTGTTATGATATATATATATATATATATACACAATTCGTTATTGGTTTGTGTTTGTTTTTAGACCTTAATGAGATCAATCTTTTTTCATTTTAGTTTATGCCTATGAATGTATACAATTATAAGCTAAGTGAATGCAAATGCCCTATGAATTGTATCTTTAGTCATGTGATAAGTGACATCATTTGCTTGGAGTTTAGAAATTCTGATAAGTGAACAAATGAAATTCAGACATGTCATTATGTCCAAATCTAGATATGGAATGTTTATTCTTTTCTCCCTTTTTGGGCAGGTATTTTGCACACCCTACCCCTTTTAATGATATTTCTCTTCTCCCACTACACAAACCTTGAAATATTTTTCCCCTATGTCAATAGGGACTTGCCTCTCCGTTCTCTGAATATTACCATCGAAAAAGTGTTCGACAGTGAACAAAAGTAGACATTGGAGTTGAATTTTCTTCTTTTCTCCCAGATCAGCTGGTATGTCGACATAGTCAATAGAGGGAGTGAAATAATTTTTAAATCAATATCTATGGTAATGCAAATCAATGTTGTGTATGTGTTGAGTCCATAGACTTTGCTATTATCATTCATATATATATATCTTTGGTTCAGTCATCAGTACGAAAGGGTTCTTCAACTACATCAGCTCATTTTATCAGTCGTTTGCAGTCAAAGATCGAGTCTCTCTATGTCTAATCCTTGAGATTAAAAAGTACATTTTGGTCCTCGAATAAATGATATCATAGACTTCTAAAGGTCGGTCTAGGTTCTGAGTCAATCGTATTTGATTCAAATCCTTCCCCGAAAGCTTTTGTTAGAAGCATTATTTGTATTCAGTTTCATTTGATGACTCACAAACATATTAACTAAATTTGTTTTTTATCCTTAATTTTTCATGAATGTTTATTTGGCTATTCATGTTTCACATGATAGAAATTTTAAGTACCATGTACTTGATATGTGTTATATTCCATGTAGGCCCAATCTCTATATCAAATGTACCTCAGAAGATCGAATGAGATTTATATATATATATATATATATATATATATAATTATTATGTTCTTATCCAAAAAAAATCTCTTTTAAACTTTCATCGGGATAGTTTATTTCCATGTATAATTTAATATTTTAGTTAAAGGTACACCAAGAGTTTTAATCATGTGTTGCATTTTTTTTTCTCTTGGGGTTATAGTTGTTCACGTTGTTTGCAAGCATTTTTAAAGGGTTGAATTTGAACACTGCTTCTTTTACATCGAATACCCATTAAACAAGGTATTAACATAATGGTTTGAATTTAAACTTGAAAGTGAACTTAAACAAGTTACTAATTTTTTTTCGATTCACAAGTTCTGCCCAAAGGACATCCATAAGATTTCTTTAGCCGCTGAAGGGATATGAAAATAGGTTGCACAATTAGCACGGGTTTACACCTAGTTGAATACAGTAGTTTACAACACAATACTCATTAAATTAGGAATATTTTTCATGGGTAAAAGCCTAAACTTAACAAAAAACACTACTCATTAACTTTAGAAATAAGATGGATTGCTACACCATAAGTAGTCAAAATAATGAAACTGACAGTATTATATGCCTGTAAAGTGTGATGACTAATTTTCTTTCACACTTGCTAGGAATAAACTCAAAATTTATCACCAATGCACCAAATTACAGCCACCTAAACACAGTAAGGTCCTTAGGTACATAAGATGTCATTACAACTGTTAGACCATAATAAACAGGAAAAAAACTAACGGTAAATAATTAAATGAGAACCAAAAAAAGAGGCAAATCAGTTACACCTAGTGATTTCAACATAATATTGGATTTACATTATATTAACGAATGCGCAAAATGCTAGCAATTCTTTATTGCACAAAACTTAAAAGGATATAGTTATTTGACCATAATGATATAATAATTTAGATAAGAAAAAACTCTTAACAATTCCACAAACTAACTGGTGTGTCAATAAAGAGAATAAGAAGAAGATGAGATGTATAACCAAGTTTCAATAATTGAATATGTATAAGAGTAACTAAATTTTTGCGTTTGTTCTTAGTCCGCTAGATAAAAAATTGAGAACATTCGCTGCATAATTTCATCTATGTGTCCATAAATCGAGATTCAATAAAACATGAATACAATTTATACATGTTCAACACAGCAAAAGACACTAAAAATATATGTATGGTGGTAAAAGAAGATAGCAGCAAGAACAAATTTTGTTCTTGGAACCCTATCTAAACAACTATGTATAAATCTCAAATAAAGAAATAACAAAACTGATATACTATAAATCAGAAAGATGGGCCGAGAAAACAAAAAAAAAACTCCAAAAAATATAAGTTAATGGTTTACAATCTGCACAAAGCAAAAAGTTCCTATATTTGAAACCTCAACAACAACATAAAAAATGAAAATGAGAACCGAGAGAGAGTCTTAAAGTCCAAACAAAGAAAACTAAAAAACAAATTAGCAATGCAAACATAATGGCGATTATACCTGATGGATCATTCTTTCAAAAAATGCATAAAAATATGAGAGAGAGCAGTTGAAGTTGTGCACTGTGCACTGTGTTTTCCGGGGACCACTACTCTTGAATACGAATACCAAAAATAGACCAAAAAAATTAAGGTTTCTTCATACATCAAATTACTAAGATGAAAACTTAATAACAACTCAACAACCATAATACAACATAAAAGCATCCAAGAACGACCCAACAACCACAAATATAACACACAAATGAGAGCTTTAACTCGTGTTGGTTCACAGAAAACTTCTCACGCACAAACAAAGAATATTAACTATGTTTGGAACCATTAATTTCAAGAAAATCCCCAAATCAAAACTTTGAACCTTAAAATCACAAACCCCAATATTTTGAGAAACCCTCAACTTTGAAAACCATTTTTTTAAAGTGATATACATTAAAAGATACAGGGTTGGTATGGAGAGAGAGAAAGAGAGAGAGTACCTCTAATAGAATTGATGAGTCGATTGTCGTTGAGATAGTCAATCGCCAGTGAAAGAGTTGATAGCCGGTGAAAGGGTCAAACCTTTATTCCCCACTTTCAAAGTCGGAACTCAAAACGAAGAAAGAAACTGACGCTGAGGCAAACAGTGGTAAAATGGTGGAGAAAACAGATAAAATAAGTGTCAAAGAGAGTGAGAACCTTCGTGGGTAAGATAAGGTTTGGCAATGGTACGAAAGAGAGAGAAGAAGATATGAGGGGGTTGTGTGTATGTGAAGTGTGCTAGGAGAGAAATTGTGGGGTTGCGTGTGTTTTTGAAGAGTAAGACTTACTAAATTACCCTTATTTTGAAAATAAAGTCATTGGGGGAAAACCAAATGTAATAAAAGAGGGTAAAACCAAATTAATGAAGGAGGAAATCAATCCCAACCCTTCATTTTAGAGTGAGGTGGAAACATCTAGACCTCTAATTGTCTTATCTATTTATGGAATACTGAAACTATTTTACTCCTTAATATATATATATATATATATATATAAATAACATTCCATTTAAAGTATTCTATTGCGATGTTTGTCATGTAAAATGCTAATGTCTAGGTTTACGGACCTTAAATGGGAGTAACTAGTATTCATGCGGTGGGTTATGACCCATTGCATTGACTAAGATTTCAGGTATAGTGCTGGAGTACGCGCTCAAGACTGATTGGAGATATTTTTTAGGAGTGAAGCCGGAGGCTCTTTTTACTTGCTTTAGTAGTTAGATTTACTTTTTTTTCGTCGCTTCTATTACGAAACTTTTGTTTATGGATTTGGTGCACCAATTGGTTCAATAATTGTTTATGATTTTTTGTCACATATTTATAGCTGGATGATTTCATTTGAGTCTATAATTATTTGGAGTGGGATTTATTTTGGAGATAACATAGTGATGGATTTTAATATTGCATTATATCTTGTGAATTAAAATTTCAAATATGTCATGTTTTCTTTGACATGCTAAGAATGCTATTTAATTTATTAAAGCCTGATGTAGTTTGGCAGCGGTCGATGCCAGAGTGCCCGGGGTGTTACAAATGGTATCAAAGCATAGTCTTAGGTCTCATAAGTTGTGAGTCTGTTATAGCTCCTGCGTTATAAACCTTTGATTACCTTTATTTATTAGTACTCTATAAGATATTGGTTGTAGCATATGTGTTAGTTGTGTTTCTTGGAGATTGGGTGTTTCATGTTAAGGCAGTTGTAAGCATTGAGGTTAGAAGTAGTAATCTTGATGTGAGTTTCTTTAGAGTTTATTTTAGAGACGAGATTTATTTTGAAGATTGTCAATAAAGATGTTAGGTATTTTTAGTGTTGATGTGGTGATGTGATTTGATTTGAGGACCTTAGCATTATCATGAATGTTTGAGATAGAATCGAGTCGTGAATCATGGGGGGTCGTGATACACCGTTATTTTCATAGTTATCCTTATATGTATGGTTAGTGTGTATATATAGTTTTTTTTGTTCGTAGGGTTGGTGCGTGTGGGATTAGGTGCATGGGCTCCTAATCGAATGCAATCGTGCAATCAGAATTTCTAGGCGAGTGTAACACCCCGTAATTTTAATGATTTTTATATTGGGATTAATTAAATTAAATTGAGAAATTAATCTAGATTAAAATAAACATTAATTAGGAAGTCAAGGCTTTAAATTTATTTATATTGAATGAGTAATAATTTGATAAGAAAATATTATGACTGTCATGAGTGAGAAATACAACAGTTATGGTAAATTTAGTCAGGACGCACGTGTGAGTCGTGTCGGGACTTAATTGAGGAAAATAAAAGGTAAGTTCATTTTAATAATTCAAATGGTAATTTTGAGTGAGCTAGCGTGTCTGGATGGATCGAAATAGTAAGAAAATGCACTCGGGGGTTTACTTTGGGTCCCGGGGTATATTTAGTCCAAACAGGCACCCCGAAGGGGTATTTTGGTCTTTTGAATTTTTTGAAAAAAGAGACCTACGAAAATTAGATAATTATATTGTAATGACCCCACTTTTATATGTTCATATATAGTTTTAAATGTTGTATTATTTCATATGTGATATCGATAATGTTAATTTATTATTTTAGTCTAATCCTCCATTCATAAATCATGAAATATCAAATTAGTTACAAACATAAAATTTTAAAGTTTTCGGTAGGAATGTTAATATTAGAGACTAGTTTTGACCATTATAATATAACAATTGACTTAAGGAAAAAACTAAAAAGTTGTAGCTATATGAATTGGGTTTGTAACACAACAAACGGTGTGTTAAACGGAGGTCCGAGCAAGAAGTTATACCAAAATTATGAAATAAGAGCAAATTTGTCCATCCTTTAAGTCATATTTTATCTTATTACCACACCATGTCTAATATTTTGATTTGTTGAAGGGGAGGATGGTATGACCGACTTAAAAACTTTGAAATAATCTCTTTCTTCATCAAAATTGATTAAATCAAAGTATCATGGCATATCCTAACCTAAATGATAAGTTTTGGGGTAGAAAATATTAATTTATGAAACTTTAGGGACTTGATTTTAAATAAAGAAAGTTTCAGGGACTAAAATGAAAATATAAAAGGACCATTGGAAAATAAAATATTTTCAAGGACCTTTAAGAAATATTGAAAATGCATGGTTTAAAATTACTAAAATACCCTTTATGTGTGAAATGACCCTTATACCCTTAATAACTTAACAACTCATGCTTGACACCTCGTGCTATACTTTTGCCACTATGCCTTACACGTGTCATCCATATAAATAAGGATAAAACATATGTCATGCCTATAAATAAGCCTAAAACATGTGTCGTCAACGGATGAAATAAAGACTGCAAGATAACCCCGTTACGCGACACGTCAACACCGACTCACCAAAATGGAAGCTTAGTCACCCAGACAGTTGTCAACACCCAAATAACTTTGGGAAACTGTAAATAAGGCCTTAGGATCGTTTCTTACTTAAAATTCACTCCAAAGATCAGAGAGAAATAGTGAGAGAAAATACGGGAAAGTTTAAGAAGAAGTTTCGTCTTAAAAATTAACGAGTAATCCAAGACTCAGCATCTGTGACTTCGGACTTCTGCTCTAAGTGAGTACTCTGTGTCATTCCTTGCGTATTTTGATTATCTGATAATATGCAAACTATATATATTTTGTGAAATGTTTTATCCTCAAAATACATCTAATACCGATGATTTCGTCGTTTGTTATATGTGTATATCTCTCGATATATACATCTGATTTTGAATTCTGAAATTATTGATTCACCCTATGTGTAACAACCCGTCCTTTTTGGAGACACTTAAATCCCATAATGGTATATAAATTGGAATTTGGAGAATTTCTCCAAATAGTGATTTTTGGGGATTTCCGAGGATTTAATGATTTTTTATGGGTGTTGTGATTATTTTTGGAACTAAATAAGTCGAAGTATTTTAATTATATGTCACCGTGGACTAAAGCGACAAAAGAGGTAAGATTTCGATTTGAAAGCCCGCATAAAGTATCATGGGTTAGAATAGTGATTTGCAGTCAAGTACATCGGATGGGAATTTCGACTGCGTCGTGAGTCTCGGAATGTCTGAGATAGTCGAAAAAGAGTGTCCGAATGTCAAAATTGAGTTTCGGGGAATTTTGGAGTTAAAGGGGGCTCGTAATTGAGTAAACGAGTCATTTTTGGGTTTTAAGGGGTAAAACCCTTTTCTCCGTATAAAAGGAGGGAGAAATGGAGAAAAGAGAAGACAGAAGAGAAAGAAGAGAGGGAAGACAAAGAGGAAGAAGAAAAGAGGAGAAAAGGGGGAAACTCCGGCCAAACTCCGCGGGATTTGGCTCCAGGTCGTCGAATTTCATCCTCCAGGCAAGTGTTTACTTGCTTTATTTAAATTTGTGAATAAATATATCATACAGTAGTTTGGCATAATTAAACCCAAAAGATTTTGGGTTGGGTATTCGTGGATAAAATGGGTTTTCGTGAGTTAAAACGAATAAACCTCTAAAATTTAATAATTGGAGAAACTTAGGTTTTAACCTAAATTATTTGGTGATTTCGGGTCCTAGGATGTTTAGAACCCGTATTATAAGTGTATTTGCTGTTGGTTGGAGTTGTAGGTCGTTGGGTGAGGAGATGGAAGCTTGGGGGAAACTTCCATGGCTGAAACAACTTCTCGGAGAAGAAGCTGCCCGCCATGATCGATCGATCATGGGGGTTCGATCGATCGAAGCCATCGATCGATCGACATCCATGGGTCGATCGATCGACCCTTGCTGAAAGATGGCAATTTTTCTAAGATATTTTGGATGGGATAGATTCCAATTCATATTTCTTAGAGGGTAATTATGTGATAGCATAAGGGACCTTTCAGGATTATATGGTCCATTAATTAAGGAAATTTAGGAGGGTAAAGTGAGGGTTTTAAATGTATAACCCTTAAACTATATTTTTGAGGAAAATAAAATATTCGTAGAAATTTATGGTTTAGGGTTCCTAAATTATGTTGGGGACTTTTAAATGATTATTTGTACTAGATGTGGTCCTTGGGTTCATGGAAATGAATTCCATGACCCACTAAATTTAAGGTTGTGCGGGAAAGATAAATCCCTGAGTTATTATTTTGGGCTTTTAGGCCTATATATATAGGAAAGTATAATTATATTGGTTATGGTTGGGTGAATCCTATGAGTGGATTAGAATAAATTTGGGGAGTATAGTTATATATTCGCTAAATGAGAAATGGTATAATTGGAGATATCCAATAAATCCTTAGATGGGATTTAGGCATGTATTACTTATTAAAGTAAGGAAATAGTTTGGGTTTAGTATCATGCATATATAAATGCTTGATTATGATTCTTTAAGAGAATCTTTGGTATTATTGGTCATCGTTAGATGGATTGGCCGATATAGCTATTTGTATATAATCGAGGAAGAATATATGGCATATGTATACTATGTGATTCAAGTATATATATAATTTGAGATAAGTGATTTTGAAAATAAAATATGAATGTTTTCAAAATGGATAAAGAAATTATTTTCATAATTAATGATTTATAGTCAACACCCTCTCTAAATGACATCATAAGGGAAGTTCATGCGTGAGGTGAAGCCCCCTGACTAATGAATGCAGGGTGGATATAGTCCTAGGCCATATGAGTATTTATGTTATGTTTTCTGCAATGGTTAGGTAACTTGGGGTGTGGTTATGACTAGCCCGCAGGCATATGGCCGCTTCCCGACGTATTGCACATTGGTGCCCAGGTGTCGTAATTGATAGGCACTGGAAGATGATGGTCATTTAGGGGCGCGTCGTACGGGCGGTCTTATAACGCGTTATATTTGTTAAAGCAATTTATGATAATAAATTGGCTTTATATACATTTCCTAGATGGAAGAAGGGAAATGGGATAAATGGTTTGGCTTTGGTAACACCTCCCGGATGGAAGAAGGGAAGTGGAAGCATATGATATGGTAAAAGCATTTTTATGATAATAAAAATGGCATTTAAATACATTTCTTGGATATAAGAAGGGAAATGGGATGTTTTGAAAAGGAAAAGCATTTTTATGATAATAAAACTGGCTTTTAAAAGTATATGATTTGTTAAAGCAATTCATGATAATCAATTAGCTTTTATATATACATTTCCTGGATATAAGAAAGGAAAGGAAAAGTTTTGCGAAAAATGAAAAGTATTGATAAATACTTGGTATATGAATCCTCAGTCCGGGAGATAGATCGGGATGTATATGGTAATATGTATATATATGAATGAATCGAGTATCGAGGGTCTAATGGATCCCGACGATCGACCTTGCCGCGTAGTAGTGTATCGCGGGGTTCCTTGTTTGGATTTCGCTTTACGAGACACCCCATGCACGAATATGGCAATGTGTTGAGACTGAGGAGAAGTTTAATCCTTAGTGCTCTAATATTAATATTTCTTATATGATGTATGTATATATATATATATATATATATATATACACACACACGTTACATACTGAGGGTCTGATGGATCTCGATGATTGACCATGCCGCATGGTAGTGTATCGGGGGGGTTCCTTGTTTGGATTCCGCTCTGCGAGACACCCCACGCACGAACATGGCATAGCGTTGAGACTGGGGTGAATTTTAGCCCTTAGTACATTACTTGGACTATCTAGGGTTGATAGTGGTTGGGTGATAGACTAGTTTAGCAGGGTAGCTTGACTAGGATGTTTAGAGGGATGTGCTAGGAGTGCACTGTTAGTGGAGAGGTGAGGGGTATCTCATGGGAGTGCGATACCAAACTTAAATATGAGATAAAACCTTTTTCTAAAAAATAAGGCATTTATGCACTTGCTAAATATTTTCAAAACTCGGGCTCTGACCCGTTTATCTACTTTTCCTTTCTTGCTATATTATATATATATATATAGGTGTCCAGACATAGGGACGCTTGGATGACAATTCCTTCGAGTCAGACGTCAGCTGCAGTAGCTGTGGATGCGTGTAGGATTTTCAGTAAACGCTTTTATCCTTGTAATCTAGATAGGAGGTATTGTATAAACGTTCGAGCCAATGGCCTAATTGCATTTATTTATTCTTTTAGTACAACATTCGATATGGTTGTATACTTTGACCGAGTGTTCGGTTATTTTATTTCATTCAGTTTCATTTACGCAAAATTGTGTGGATGTTTTAATTTTGAAGTTTTTAAAAAGAGTAGTTAAGTAAAATTTTGACACCGGCCTAATAGGTTATTAGTAATTAAATGGATTTTCGACAGTGATGCTAAGAATGATTCATATGAGACTCCTGTTTTAATTTGATATTGGAGTGATTGCCGGGTATTTTATTAAGTGGGGTGTCACAGATGGTATCAGAGCATCAGGGTCTAATGTCCTTAGGAATCTGTTCGGACGTACTACGCTTTCAGCGTTGCTCTCGATTTGTTGTAGAGCCTCGGGATTAGGATTGTTGATTTCTCTGGTGAGATTTCGTTCTCCTGCCATATTATAAGATTATAGTAATCTTTGCGCACTCGTTTGAGATTCGTGTGCGAGGCTTGGATGGCAGCAGGAGGTGGGGCTTAGCTGGAGCAGCTGGTAGAAGTTGGAGACGAGGACCTTAGTAGAGGTCACTCTCCATATGGCAATTGTTAAGGATTTTGGTGGCGACTACTAAAGGATAGTAGTCATGAGTATTGCAATACCTCTATAGTAGAGAGTGGTGCTTAAGTGGAATTTTCAGTGAAGTTTAGGGTTCGAAAGGGATCTTACGGATAGTCTTAACCGTGAGTCCCCATAATTTATCCGGAATGAGAAGAATGTTATTTTGAATTATTCACATAAGGATCGGCCAGAGACCGACAGTGGATAAAGGCAAAGATGTTGTTATGAGTTTCACCTCAGGAGTAAGAGGTATAATTAGCGTGGCTAGATAAAGTCGCGGTGGTTGTTAGCCCTAGACTCGTGTGTGTAATTTGAGTTTTGTCAGTATCGATAACATTATATCATGTATGCCTGTGTGTTTTCCGCGGTAGCGGAGTATTATTTTCCTCCATTCGCCATAGAGTCGGGTGTCGATATATATATATATATATATATATATATATATATGGTTTGGAATACTCGTTTTATATGTCTATACGAGTATGGTAATATGGTGAGTATATGATGTTATGGTATTTTTGGAGCGATAGCAGGCTAATGATGGCAAGACTATCGTGTCCGCAGTTCCAGGGTGGAACGGGTTGTCATTGCGGTGTCTCACCTGGATACAGGTTGAGTTCGCTTGTATTATGTGCAAAGATGAAACTTCGATGAGCAGAGGTTTTATTATCGTGATTGGAGTATATGGTGACCTTATAGATATGATTGGATGTGCGTCGGATTATTGTTGAGCTGTATGATTAAGCTCATTATTGATTGCGCAAGGACTTAAAATTAGTGCGAGCGCTGGGTGGTGTGACTCTTAGTTAGAGATAGGAGTTCGGATCACCTTTTTATTGGAATAAATGATAGGCTTATCCCGGTTGCATGTTTGAAAAAATGGACCTCCATGACCGACGCAGTTAAGTAGGAGTGTGTGGAGGGGTTCCTTGTTTGGATTTCGCTTTGCGAGACGCTCCACACATGAATCTTAACGGCGTCATGAGTGGAGAGATGTTATGGGATACAAGGACATTGGTTTTATGGGAAAGTCTTACAGTGTGGATGAACCACTATAGACTGTGAGCCATCTGATGATGGTATGCTTATGGGAATATTGTGTTATGGAAAATCCCTAAAGTGGTCCTCTCGCCACAAGTAGGTGGGTTGAGTAGGACTTAGAGAAATTGATTTGAGAATTATGTTTAGGCCTTAGTGAAAAGGCAAAATTTTGAGAAAGTATATGTGTTGGGTGTGATGTACGTAGTGCTCCTACAGAGAGTAGGCACTTCGATTAGTTAGGTTTCCTTTCGTATGGGCGAAAGGATAGAATGGTAGGAATGCGTTCGTAGGTTAGCTTAGTAGGATTTAGGACGTCCCGCTGGTGTGCCTTAGGTTGTTATATCTCAATGATCGACTACGTAATGGAGTAGTGTAACGGGAGGGTTCCTTGTTTGGATTTCACTTCGGCAAGATGTCCCACGCATGAAACCAAGAAAATGTTGGAAGTTGAGAGAGGCCTTGGGCACTAGGGAAATATTTAGACTATCGTTTCACGTAGGTAGGATAATGCTTAGGCCACAGTACTATTAGGATGTAAGTTTAGTATAGTTAGTGGCGCCGAGGTTAGGAGATTGAATTTCTTTGGGTTGGGAGGACCCGTGTGTGAAGTATTACACCAAGGAAAGGAGACCCTTATTGGGAGAGAGTGTTACGTGTCAGACGTTCACTATGGATGTGCAGATGTGCACAAGTTAGAAAGGTGTATGGGAACATTGGTGAAATCATTTTATATACAGCCTAAAATAAGATGGGTGTAGTATATAAAGTTGAAATTTATGTCTAGAGGCACTAGAAATGATGAGTGCAATGTGACGCTATTGGAGTCACTTTACAACCGTGGTAATCGTATAGTATATGGTTGGGAACCATTGGGTTAGTGTCATTCCATTTGAGGTATTAGGATTTGGAGTGATCCTAGGATTGGCGGTGTAGGTTGTATCCGAATTTCGAGGACGAAATTCCATTGTAAAGGGGGGAGTATGTAATAGCCCGTCCTTTTTGGAGACACTTAAATCCCATAATGGTATATAAATTGGAATTTGGAGAATTTCTCAAAATAGTGATTTTTGGGGATTTTCGACGATTTAATGATTTTAGATGGGTGTTGTGATTATTTTTGGGACTAAATAAGTCGAAGTATTTTAATTATATGTCGTCGTGGAGTAAAGCGACAAAAGAGGTCAGATTTTGATTTGAAAGCCCACATTAAGTATTATGGGTTAGAATAGCGATTTGTGGTCAAGTACCTTGGATGGGAATTTCGACTACGTCGTGAGTCTCAGAATGTCCGAGATAGTCGCAAAAGAGTGTCCGAATGTCGAAATTGAGTTTCGAGGAATTTTGGAGTTAGAAAGGGCTCGTAATTGAGTAAACGAGTCATTTTGGGGTTTTAAGGGGTAAAACCCTTTTCTACTTATAAAAGGAGGGAGGAAGGGAGAAAAGAGAAGAGAAAAGATAAAGAAGAGAGGGAAGAGAGAGGGGAAGAAGAAAAGAGGAGAAAAGGGGGAAACTCCGGCCAAACTCCGCGGGATTTGGCTCGAGGTCATCGGATTTCATCCCCCAGGAAAGTGTTTACTTGCTTTATTTAAATTTTTGCATAAATATCTCATACCGTAGTTTGGTATAATTAAACCCTAAAGATTTTGGGTTGGGTATTGTGGATAAAACGGGTTTTCGGGAGTTAAAACGAATAAACCTCTAAAATTTAATAATTGGAGAAACTTAGGTTTTAACCTAAATTATTTGGTGATTTTGGGTTCCAGGATGTTTAGAACCCGTATTATAAGTGTATTTACTGTTGGTTGGAGTTGTAGGCCGTTAGGTGAGAAGATGGAAGATTGGGGGAAGCTTCCATGGCTGAAAAATCTTCTCGGAGAAGAAGCTGCCCGCCATGATCGATCGATCGATCATGGGGGTTCGATCGATTGAAGCCATCGATCGATCGACAGCCATGGGTTGATCGATCGACCCTTGCTGAAAGATGGCAATTTTTCTAGGATGTTTTGGATGGGATAGATTCCAATTCATATTTCTTCGAGGTTAATTATGTGATAACATAAGGGACCTTTCAGGATTATATGGTCCGTTAATTAAGGAAATTTAGGAGGGTAAAGTGAGGGTTTTAAATGTATAATCCTTAAACTATATTTTTGAGGAAAATAGAATATTTGTAAAAATTGATGGTTTAGGGTTCCTAAATTATGTTGGGGATTTTTAAGTGATTATTTGGACTAGATGTGGTCCTTGGGTTCATGGAAATGAATTCCATGACCCACTAAATTTAAGGTTGTGCGGGAAAGATAAATCCCTCAGTTATTATTTTGGGCTTTTACGCCTATATATATATAGGAAAGTATAATTATATTGGTTATGCTTGGGTGAATCCTATGAGTGGGTTAGAATAAATTTGGGGAGTATAGTTATATATTCGCTAAATGAGAAATGCTATAATTGAAGATTTCCAATAAATCCTTAGATGGGATTTAGGCATGCATTACTTATTAAAGTAAGGAAATACTTTGGGTTTAGTATCACACATATATAAATGATTGATTATGATTCTTTAAGAGAATCTTTGGGATTATTGATCATCGTTAGATGAATTGGCCGATATGGCTATTTGTATATATTCAAGGAAGAATATATGGTATATGTATACTATGTTATTCAAGTATATATATATAATTTGAGATAAGTGATTTTGAAAATAAAATATGAATGTTTTCAAAATGGATAAGGAAATGATTTTCATAATTAAGTATTTATAGTCAATACCCTCTCTAAATGACATCATAAGGGAAGTTCGTGTGTGAGGTGAAGCCCCCTGACTAATGAATGTAGGGTGGATATAGTCCTAGGCCATATAAGCGTTTATGTTATGTTTTCTGCGATGGTTAGGCAACTTGGGGTGTGGCTATGACTAGCCCGCAGGCATATGGTCGCTTCCCGACGTATTGCGTATTGGTTCCCAGGTGTCATAATTGATAGGCACTGGAAGATGATGGTCATTTAGGGGCGCGTCGTACGGGCGATCTTAGAACGCGTTATATTTGTTAAAGCAATTTATGATAATAAATTGGCTTTATATACATTTCCTGGATGGAAGAAGGGAAATGGGATAAATGATTTGGCTTCGGTAACACCTCCCGGATGGAAGAAGGGAAGTGGAAGCATGTGATATGGTAAAATAATTTTTATGACAATAAAAATGGCTTTTAAATACATTTCCTAGATATAAGAAGGGAAATGGGATGTTTTGAAAAGGAAAAGAATTTTTATGATAATAAAACTGGCTTTTAAAAGTATATGATTTGTTAAATCAATTCATTATGATGAATTGGCTTTTATATATACATTTCCTGGATATAAGAAAGGAAATGAAATGTTTTGAGAAAAATGAAAAGTATAGATAAATACTTGGTATATGAATCCTCAGTCCGGGAGATAGATCTGGATGTATATGGTAATATGTATATATATGGATGAATCGAGTACCGAGGGTCTAATGGATCCCGACGATCGACCTTGACGCGTAGTAGTGTATCGGGGGGGTTCCTTATTTGGATTTCTCTTTGCGAGACACCCCACGCACGAATATAGCAATGTGTTGAGACTGGGGAGAAGTTTAATCCTTAGTGCTCTAATATTAATATTTCTTATATGATGTATGTGTGTATATATATATATATATATATATATATATATATATATATATATATATATATCACTGTTCTAAAAAGCCCGCCTAGGCTTAAGGCTTGGGAGAAACGCCTCGCCTTACGCTTTTCACGCCTTATTCTTGATTAAACCCTTAAGGCGCACTTTTTTCTAAAAATAACAATGCTTTAGGCCCGCCTAGGCTTCTTAAGAAGGCCTAAACGCCTTTTCACGCACTTTTTTCTTAAGAACGCCTAAACGCCTAGGTTTATTAAAATATATTAAGAAGGCCTAAACGCCTTTTTACACCTAGGCTCGCCTAGGCTTCTAAGGCTTAAGGCTTGGCCTCCACGCCTCAATCACGCCCCGCATTTTTTAGAACCTTGATATGTATATATATATATATATATATATATATATATATATACACACACGTTACGTACTGAGGGTCTGATGGATCTCAACGATTGACCTTGTCGCATAGTAGTGTATCGGGGGGGTTCTTATTTGGATTTCGCTCTGCGAGACACCCCACGTACGAACATGGCATAGCGTTGAGACTGGGGTGAAGTTTAGCCCTTAGTACATTACTTGGACGATCTAGGGTTGATAGTGGTTGGGTGATAGACTAGTTTAGAAGGGTATCTTTACTAAGATGTTTAGAGGGATGCACTAGGATTACACTATTAGTGGAGAGGTGAGGGGTGTCTCATGGGACTGCGATACCAAACTTAAATATGAGATAAAACCTTTTTCGAAAAATAAGGCATTTATGCACTTGCTAAATATTCTCAAAACTCGGGCTCTGACCCGTTTATCTACTTTTTCTTTCTTGCTATATTATATATATATAAGTGTCCAGACATAGGGACGCCTGGATGACAATTCCTTCGAGTCAGACATTAGCTGCAGCAGCTGTGGATGCATGCAGGATTTTCAGTAGACGCTTCTATCCTTATAATCTAGATAGGAGGTACTGTATAAATGTTCGGGATAATGGCCTAATTGCATTTATTTATTCTTTTAGTACAGCATTCGATATGGTTATATACTTTGACCGAGTGTTCGGTTATTTTATTTCATTTCAGTTTCATTTACGCAAAACTGTGTGGATGTTTTAATTTTGAAGTTGTTAAAAAGAGTAGTTAAGTAAAATTTTGACACCAGCCTAATAGGTTATTAGTAATTAAATGGATTTTCGACAGTGATGCTAAGAATGATCCATATGAGACTCCTGTTTTAATTTGATATAGGAGTGATCGCCCGGTATTTTATTAGGCATGGTGTCACACTATGAAAACTCTCTTACTATTTTTCCCTTGACTACCGGGTGGAAATATTTAGTTGGTACCTTCCCAGCTGGTTTATCGCTGGTGTGCCCTAAATAAGTCGTTGTTTCAGATATCATGATTTTCTGTCCGTGTTGTTGCTGGGTGGAAATATTTGGTAACGCTATATATTTATCTAGGTATTAGAGCATACATGGTCATCAAAATAAAATTGAATAATTGACATATTGCTCAAATGTTTTATTTGTTCTGTTCTGAACTGTTTATTCTAAAAATATATACTACTAGTTTACTTTATATATTTTACTGCAAATTCCTATCCATATATGTATACGCCTTCTGTTGTAAATTGAATAGGTATCAATTTTTTGAAATACCCTGGAATGTCTGGAGATTAAATCTCACTCAACTTTTAGCTGATGTTGTATAAATAACCATTTTTCAGGAAATAAGTAGGTTCGCAGAGGGAACAAAAAAGGACTGTGTTGAAGATTCAGGTTTTAGAGCTCTTTTTGTTATTATGTTTGTTTTATCATTCTAAGCATGTTTGTCTTTAAATTTTGTCTTAAGTTATAATTCATCGTTACTTTTAATATAAATGAAGTTTCCTTTAGAAAGCTCTGATGATGTAATTCCTTCACTTTCAGTATTTTACGATTCATAACCATGTGACTGTATTTTCGTTGCACTTATTTAAGGAAATAATTTAAGTCAGAATATATGTTGCCTTGGTGGAATGTCAAGACACTTGTTCCCTACTACTAATTTGGGTCGGGGTCGTGACATATATGTGCACTTATGTGAGGGAAGTTAGGGTATAAAGCATAAGTAACATAGAGAGGCCATAAGTGGAGGAAAGAGAAGGGTTGTTAGGGAGACTCTAAGGATTTTCCACCATTCTTGCACCACCACAACCACTGTTGAGTAGGCCGGAAGTAGAAGAATGCCACCCGATAAATATTCTGCGAAAATTCAGAACTACATATAGAGGCAAGTATTTATCTTGTCGATTTATGAGTAGATAGACCATTCATGTTAGAGTAGGATGATTATCTTATTGATTTCATGAATTTTAACTTTTAATTTAAAAGATATAAATTCTATTTTTAGGTAGGAATTGTGATATACTTGATACCTTATGCATATATGAAGAATTTGATGAGTTAATGTAACGAATTCATGAAGAAATTTGGATTGATGTTGAAGTTCTTGAACAAAAATGACAAACTAGGGTTTTTAAGGATTAATCTTGAATGAAATAAATTTGAAGGTGTTCCTTAAGGATCAAATTATTATATTACATTAAAAATCATGTATACCTACTACTCTAATGTTAGATACCTTTGGTTGGGAGTTTGGGATCATGTAATGGTGGTTTAGAGGACTAAAATTGGTGATTCTTGTAACTGATAAATGGAGAAGACGAGACCTATTACAGGCGAATCGATCCGGATAATTGGCCAAATCGGTTCGGAAGGCGAATCAATTCTATTTCCCAATCAATTAGGACCACGGCCGAATAAATTCGGTTTCCCAAATTTGGATTATTTTCCCCTTTTTGTTTAGAATTCATGGGAATCTATCGGGTTAACTTTTGGAAGAAATTTTCAAATGTAATTAAAAATACCTTACTTTCGAGTAGGACAATATTAGGTCTTAGACTTAGTCACATGAGGGGAATAGGGATAAAGTTAACTAGGTTTAATTGGGTAATAAAAACCTAATTCGGAGAAGGATATTATGTCACGGGAAATCAAGGGAATGTATGACCTAGACCAGTATGGTAAGAGCGAGTTATCTACTGAATTGACTTAAGGGACACTTTCTAATCTTTCGAATATTGGGAAACCCTTGAGCTAGGAAGATGATAAACATAATGGTAAAGTAATGATACGTACAATATTCGAGAATTATCATGCTACCCATGGAATATCTATTATGTGTAATACCTATTTTTGATTTATTATGTGTAAACATACCTAGGTCACTTGCTATCAAAGGAGGTTTTTGCATTGTGGATAATATTATCCTGATCAGCCCAATGGAGGGATTTTTATTGGTACCCTAGAATATAGAACCTAGGTACGTTCTATCGGAGTGTATGATAGTTTCTAAGGTCAATTGGGTACGTTTGGTGTGTATGTGACCCATAGACTTGGGACTATGTTCGCCTCCAATATGTGTGATTTGATTTATGGTTTGAGGGTGATATCCGAACTAATGTCCTTATTTAGTACGTGATGTGCCAGGACTTAATAGCAGAGTATGCCTGCATCGCAGGTCTTCACCTAGGGATGTTGTACACACACACACACACACACACACACATATATATATATATATTATAAGGGTGATGTAATTACATATATGTGTGATTGATTTTACTACGAGTGTAGTAGTAGATAAGATAGATAACGTTGCTTTAATTACTCTACGTATGTGAGAACTTATTCATTAACTGGTGACTCTTAATAAGCGAAAGGGATTGGTAATTTAATATCGTATTGTATGGGTAGTACGGGAGGTCACATTAAATTATTAAGAAGGAAAAGATTCAAGTCCAACTAGTTTGGCAGGGTAGCCTAACTAGGTGGGTTAGAAGAGTACGTTAGGCGTGCACAATAGTTTAGAGGTTAGGATCTCATGTAAGAGCACGTGGAGCTAACATGTATATAATATGTACTATTTACTACATTTTAAGCACTTGATAAAATGTTTTCATACTCATTTACTTAGGCTTTGACCGGTTTCAAATCCATTTTTAAAAAAAAATGGTAACCAGCCATAGGGACACTAGACTTACGAGTTCCTTCACGTACCATGCCATAATTGTTGTGGAAGTTGCAAGATCTTGGTATTAGATGCTTCCACATCTTTCACTTCCTGTCTCGCATTTTATCTATTTTAGTCGGGCATGTTGCCCTTTTCTTAGTCGGAGATTATTATTGAGACATGTACTTTTATTTTATTTACAGCATGGGATTTAGATTCTATTTATGGATGGCTATATTCGGATTTTATTTGGAGTGTCATTCTAGACACATTTATTTATTTCGTTATCTTATCATTAATTATTATATTCATGGAATGGTGTATGTGATTTATTTAGTTTATATTAATTGCATGTTTATAAAAGGAGTTAAAATTTTGATACAGGGTCATTAGGGTATTAGTAATCTATATTATACCTCTAAAATGATAGTATTAGAGGTATAATTACTACATTAAATTCTTCTAATCGACTAAGCATCCACAATTTCTTATAAATCCATTCTCTCGCGTGATCACACTTTCAACTCCAACTTTTTGTTTGCTTTAACTAGAAAAAAAACTCTTCATCTATCATTTCGTCTCCTTTTTCTTAATGTCCTTTCTTCTCCCATTTCTTCTATATTCCACATCCGAAACTTTTACCCCTACAAGGGTGTCACTTCTTAAATCCTTTCTGAAAAAGTTCCGACGGTGAACGCCAGAACTCTGATTTCGGCTCCAAAAATTGAGGATAAGCAACTACAGAAAAGAAATAAGACGGTGCCGACTAAGAAATTTTCAATACATATGCTGGTATGGATTTCAACTGAGATGCTGGAAGTTTGGCAATAGATGAAATTGAGTTTTTATATATATTGATGTATTGGTTGACACACCTTGTATGCACTTTTTGGGATATTAAATTAATTTAAATAATGTTTATCAATTCTTCATGAAACTTATTCTAACAAAACAATAGTATTGAAAATGTATTTCTCTACTTTCTTGGTATAAAGACTCATTTCTTTACTATTATTGGGTATGCGAAGTTAGAGGTGAAACTATTGACTACATTAAATACTTTAAATACTTTTTTTTTCATACTTGTGTTATTGGGCGAGTGTTGTTGATGAAAAATTGGTCATGCCCCTGTCTCCATGCCATACTACAAGAAGAAAGCATGTGATTTGTTCTTTAAGTCATTTTAAGTTCAATTAGGTTAAAGGTAATCTTGACGAGTAGTTTGGAAGATGATTGGGTTCAATCAATATATAGTTGGATGAGTTTTGATTTAATTTCAAGTATTTAATATTTTTAATCATTGCATACTGTACCATTATATACATATTCTCATGTTCTTATCAACATGTTAATGGGCAATGGGTTACATACTCTGTCTCTTTCCAATTCATAATACTTATTAATATATATTTATATAAATACATATTCATATGTACATTATTAATATTATTCGGTCTTTTTTAGTCTATTGTCAAGAAATATATTGTATTGAGAAGTTTTTAATTTAATTTATACTCATATGTAGTTTATCTATTTTTTTAATTATTTAGTAATAATATTTAGTTTACGAATTAGAGTAATACATCAATTTTTTAAGGATATATTGTCTCGTATTTTTTCTACTTTTGTTTCTAATAAAGAATGTGGTTCATGAAATATTATGATTATAAATATACTACAATAATAGTTTTGTGCTAATATTTCTTTTTATTTCACTCCTTTCTGCATTAGTAATAAGTTTTGAGAATTGAGTTTTAGCATTAGATAGATAGATAGATAGATAGATAGATAGATAGATAGATAGATAGATAGATAGATAGATAGATAGATAGATAGATAGAGAGAGAGAGAAAGAGAGAGAGAGAGAGAGAAAGATTCTCATACATACCCCATATGAAGAGAAAGAGAGAGATTCTCATACATACCCCATATGAGAAGAGAAAGAGAGAGATTCTCATACATACCCCATATGAGGCCCTTTTTTGTAAAATAGGAATCTCTCTCTCTCTCTCTCTCTCTCTCTCTATCTATCTATCTATCTATATATATATATATATATATATATATATAGATAGATAGAGATAGAGATAGAGAGAGAGAGAGAGAGAGATTCCTATTTTACAAAAAAGGGCCTCATATGGGGTATATATATATAGATAGAGAGAGGCTCATGTGCACACTAAGTTTGCACACTAAGTTTGCACATTACCTTTTAAAAGTGTGCAAACTTAGTGCTGGCGCACACCAATTTTTTTATGTGATATTTAAACATTTCAACGGACTCACATAAAAAAAATCAGCTCAAAAAAACTTTTTTTGCTATTTTTAAAAAATCGGTCAAACTTTCGCAGTTTTTAAAGGGCTTAAAAACTGCGAAAGTTTGACCGATTTTTTAAAAATAGCAAAAAAAGTTTTTTTTAGCTGATTTTTTTTATATGGGTTCCTTGAAATGTTTAAATATCACACAAAAAAAATCAACTCAAAAATATTTTTTTGACTATATATAAAAGGTAATGTGCAAACTTAGTGTGCAAACTTAGTGTGCACAGGAGCCTGCCTCTCTCTCTCTCTATATATATATATATATATATGAGTGTATTTGCTATTAATTGTTTAATAAATTATGTATCATTTTTAATCATTTTTTAAATCATACATAGTGTTAGATATCAGTATTCATTACCAATATTCTGGTGCGATGAGTGGATCTTATTGTGTCCTCGAGGTTACACTCTATCATATTATGTGAACGTTATACGTTTGAGTTGATCCAATATGGATGCTGACATTTGAATAAATGGATATTTTTGACTTGCATGTAATGTTGTCATTATTTTTAATTACAATATATTATCTGTGAAAATTACAAGTTATTTTGCTTTTTCATTTCCTGTCTCTATCCCTTCATATCACTCTTGGTATTAAATTATGCTCATTATATAACATTATTTTACATTCTCTAAAAACGTAATAAAAAATTAAATAACATCGTATTTTTTAGTCGAAATATTAATGTTAAATAACTAACTTAAAACCCTCAAAAAAACATTTAAAAAGTATAGTAATTAATTTGTTATAAATTCCTAACATATTGGTAGAAGCTACATAAAAGGCTTATTGTTAAGCATCGTAAAAGTTTTAAATTCTCAACTTTTTATCTATGATTGAATTACAATTTAAGATTTCATTTCAAATATGTTAAATAATCATTTATCTTTAAGTCCACCATTACACGCTTAGATCATGAAAATAATTTTTCACATTTATGTATCAAAATATGGTAAAAATATTATATACGCCCGCACATCGCGAGGGTTACATGCTAGTTAATTGGATTTCGACAGTGATGCTGACGAATGAAATCATTAATGACTGTTGTTCAAATTAATAAGGGAATGATCACTTAGGATAAGAATAGGAAGGGTATCACATATGGTATCAGAGCATCAGGATCTAGTGTCTATAGGATCTGTGCGGTTCTGAGTAGCGTTCTTTGATGTAGAACCCATTTATTAGGAATGTTGTATTATGTATTACACATTTATGTCTTCAGCTATTTTAAGATATATATAATTGTGGACTAATGGAAAATTCTGTTTCATTTCATATGCCTCCTCGACGTGCACCACGAGCCAACCCAGAGGCACAACCCGAGCCGCAGCCAACTCAGGCCCTATGGACTATGAATACTCTCGATGTTGTCTCCATTGTGTCACACGCGGTTAATATGACCTTGACTACATTTGGCTAGCAGGATCCAGAGGTGTCACCCCAGCCTTAGGATGTATCTCCATCTCTTACACACTCATTTCCTTCTGCTTGGGAGCGAGCCCAAGATGCCTTTTAGAAGGCACATCCCCTAGAGTTTTAAGGAAGATTCGATGTCGTTGCAGCATACCAATAGAAAAAGGATATCTAAAGGCATTTGAGGATGCATGAGTGCACCGATGTACAAAGGTAGATACCAGCTACCGTTAAGATAGTGGGGCTTGCCTTACAGTGGTGGGAGTCTGTTACCACCGCACATGAGAAGGACACCATAACGATTCAGGAGTTTTGAGAGCATTTCGACCACAAATATTTCCCATCTGCCATTCAGACTTAGAGGAGTTGGAAATTCTTAGATGTGTCACAGGGGTGGAGGACTGCAGCGGATTATGAGGAAGAATTTATCAGACTGGAAAACTTTGCTCCCAATTATGTGAGCATGGAAGAGAAAAAGATATAGGTATTTATGGATGGTCTTACCTAGAGGATCTGACAACATTTTTTGGGTAATCCCTCTTTGAAGACATATAAAGAGGTGATGAATGCTGCTTTACTACACTATTTGGCCAACACTTACATGTTAAGGGAAGAAAGCATGTAGGAGAATCCATCTAGTAGGGCAGGACTTGGAGTAGCAGTGTTAACTCAGAGTCAGCAAATATAGATTAATCAGGGTTCCCACCAGGGGGATGCCGCTACGAGTTTCTGTTTGGGAGATTACAAACAAGGATATGGTGGATTTAGGCATTTCCATCAGGGTCAGTAGGGCCCGCCAATCCAATAAAATTTTTATCAGGGCCAGGAGGGCCAAGGTAGAGGTGTTAATGGACATCAAGGTAGAGGTCGATAGGGCCAGAGGGGAGGAAATTTTATAGGCAGATGTTTCATATGTGGCACGACTGGACACAAACATCAGGATTCCCTGATAAGAGAAGAGTCCATCAGCAGTAGGGCACTCAATAGGAGCCCCAAAGGCCTATTTTCCCCTTTGCCTCCCCAGCACCAGTATCGTGCCAGCATTACTTACAGCACCAGTCGTTCCAGCAGTCCCACCTCAACAGGGGTAGTTACAGTATGGGTGTGTATATAACATCCACTAGGCTTCATTTCCACAGGATCCACCCATAGTTAAGCGTATGTTTCTTATCCATGGTACTTTAGGGAGCATTTTATTTGGCATTAGGGCTTCACACTCGTTTATATCCACTATATTTTCATGAGCCATAGGGTTGTTAGATACGACAGATAGTACAGTCACGTGTGTCGATTCACTACTGGGTAGTGGGACACTTATCTTCTTTATTTGTTGGGGTGTGAGTATAGATATCGGGAGACTAGTTTTGCCCATTGATATGATTGTATTAGTCATGTCAGAGTATGATGCCATTATTGGCATGATTTGGCTAGTAGCGTATAGGGCCATGATTGACTGTTACAGTAGGAGCATATTGTTTGTGATACTTGGCTAGGAGATGTTCTTAATGGCGACGCCTCATCCCATAGGAGGATCATCGAATCATTTGTATTATATAGATGAGGAGACCTCTCAGGGAGTAGCTATTTCCCTAGATTCGATCCCAATTGTGTGTGAGTTTGCAGACGTATTTCAGGAGATACCGGGATTGCCACCTAGTAAAGAGATAGAGTTTATTATTAACTTAGCATCGAACACTCGGTTGATAGCTCGTGCGCCTTTTCATATGGCTACTATGAATATGAGGGAACTACGAGATTAGATTGACCAGCTGTTCGGGCAGGGCTTTATCCATCAAAGTACTTCAGCTTGGGGTGGCCTAGTGATATTTGTGAAGAAAAAGGATGGTTCTTTACGATTATGTGTGGATTACTAGGAGTTAAATAAAGTCAAGATATGGAATTAGTACGGGTTGCCCAAAATCTATGACTTATTTGACCAATTGATAGGACCTGCCTACTTTTCTAAGATGGACTTGAGGTCGGGATACCACCAGTTGCACATTCGGGAACAAAATGTGTTTAAGATTGCCATTCTGACGAGATATGGGTCTTACGAGTTTCGGGTTATGCCCTTTGGGCTAACCAATGCGCCAGCTATGTTTATGAACTTGATGAATAGGGTGTTCCGAGAGTTCTTAGATCACTTTATCATTATCTTTATTTATGACATCATGGTTTTTTCTCAAACGGATGAGGAGCATGCCAAGCATCTGCGTCGTGTTTTACACACTTTACGCGAACACTATTTGTACACTAAATTGGAGAAATGCGGGTTTTGGCTGAGTGAGATTCTATTTTTAGGTCATATCATATCTATCAGGGGGATATCTGTGGATCGGAGCAAAGTGTCGGTGGTGAGGGAGTGGGTACAACCCATGACACCAACCGAGGTTTGCAATTTCTTGGGGTTAGCTGGATACTACAAATAGTTTATTCGGGGATTTTCTAAGATTGCGGGTCCATGGACTAATTTGACTTACAAAGGCATACCATTTATCTATGATGATTCTTGTCAGTTGGATTTGGATGAGCTTAAGGAAAACTTGACTTTAGATTTCGTACTAGGAGTGGAGTATCTTGTTTTTACTGACGCGTCCCTAAAGGAACTTGGGGGTCTGTTACAAGAGGGGGATCAGGCTATAGCTTATGCTTCCCGCAAGCTTAATCCTCACGAGAGGAATTATCCCACCCATGACTTGGAGTTAGTGGCAATCGTGTTTGCATTACGGATTTGGAGACATTATTTGTTGGGGGAGAGATTTCGCCTATTCACAAATCATAAGTCACTGCAGTACTTGTTCACTTAGAGAGAATTGAATATGCGTCAGCGTAGGTGGCTGAAATTTATGAAATATTATCCGTTTGACATCCAATATCACCTGGGAAAGGCTAACGTGGTGGAAGATGTGTTGAGCCACAGCTGAGTAGGGGATGTAGCTGATGTTTGGAAGGCGAAATGGAAGGAGTTGGGACGTCAGGATTCAATTGACCGATCATTTATGTTGTTTATGACCGTCACCCCCTAGATTGTCATGAGGGTGGTACAATCATAGGTAGTAGATTCATTTTGTTAGGATCAAATAAGATAACTTTTAATCGGGGGAGCTGAGTCATATTTCGTGAGTTCAGAGGGAGGTTTACGATTCAACGGGAGGTTGATCATCCCAGAGGGGGAGGATTTGCTACACGCACTAATGGCAGAGTCACATGGGTCATGGTTTGTAGTACATCTAGGAGGGGATAATATATACCAAGACATGAGATAACAATATTGGTGGAGTGGTATGAATAGAGACATTGTCGAGTTTGTTTCAAGGTGTACCACTTGTCAATTGGTGAAAGTGGACAATCAGAAGCTGGTAAGGAATCTGCATCCATTAGATATTCCAATGTGGAATGGGAGAGAGTTTCCATGGATTTTATTACTGGGTTTTCTACTTCACAGCGAGGTTACGATTCCATATGGGTGATAGTGGATCGGTTGACCAAGGTAGCTCACTTCCTTCCAATTCAGACGGACTATACCACGGGACAATATGCCCAAATTTGTATTATTGAAATAGTGAGGTTTCATGGGGGGCCACTTGAAATTATATCCGATAGGGAAAAAAAATTTGTGTCTTGATTTTGGTAGAGTTTCTAGGAGGCCATGGGTATCGACTTGCGATTGAGTACGGCCTATCACTCGTAGATGGACTGGCAGACTGAGAGGATGAATCAATTGTTAGAAGATATGCTACCAATGTGTATCCTTTATTTTGGAGGTGGTTGGAAGTAGTATCTTCCACTGGTGGAGTTTGCGTATAATAACTCCTACCAGTTCACGATTGGCATGGCACCATTTGAGGCATTGTACGGGAGGCTCTGTCATTGTTCGCTTGTTGATTCAGGATACATCGGTAAAAATTGAGTTGATTCGAAGTCATATACGTATTGCCCAGGACCTATAGAAGAGCTATACCGATGCCAAGCGGTTCTTCCTGGATTTTAATGTGGGGGACCAGGCGTTACTACATGTATCGGTAATGAGGTTCGGGAAGAAAGGGAAGTTAGCGTTAAGGTATGTTGGGTCATTCCCTATCATTGAGTGGATTGGGCCACTGGCATATAGACTCGAGTTGCCAGAGCGCTTGAATCGGATTCATGATGTATGTCAAATTTCATTGCTGAGGCAATATATCCGGGATGAGTTAGTCCACTCCCACATTGCTTTAGAGGAGATCAATTTTCATCCCGATATCGATTTTCATCCCGATATTTCATATGAGGAGAGTCCAATGGTTATCCTAGACCATAGTGAGAGGAGATTGAGGTCAAAGGTATTTCCACTTGTACGTGTTCAGTGGAGACATCATAATGCCGATGATTCCATTTGGGAGCACGAGGATGAGACGCGCGATAGATATCCAGAGTTATTCATACCAGGTATTTCCTTTTTCCAAATTTCGAAACAAAATTCCGTTATTAGGGGGAAGTATCTGACACCCCGTAATTTTAATGATTCTTATATTGGGATTAATTCGAATTAATTACATTAAATTGAGAAATTAATCCTGATTAAATTAAATATTAATTAACGAGTCAAGGGTTAGTATTTATTTATATTAAATATTACCTAATGAATGAGTAATAAATTTATAAGAAATTATTATGATTGTCGTGAGTGAGAAATACGACAGTTATGATAAATTTAGTCGGGACGCACGTGTTAGTCGTGTCGGGACTTAATTTTGTGAAATAAAAGGTAAGTTCAGTTTATTAATTCAAATTGCCATTTAGGTTGAGCTAGTGTGTTCGAAAGGGTCGAAATATTCAGAAAAATGTACTCGGGGGTTTAATTTGGGTCCCGGGGAAAAGAGACCTACGAAAATTGGATAATTATATCCGAAGTTACGTGGGGGAAGTTAGGGTAGAAATCATAAGAAACACAGAGAGGCCACAATTCTTGCACCACCACCACCACCGTTGAGTAGATCAGAAGGAGAGGAACGTCACCCGACCATTATTCTACAAAAATTCAGACCTACATATAGAGTCAAGTATTTATCTTACTAATTTATGAGTAGATATACCATCCATATTAGAGTAGGATGATTATCTTATTGATTTCCTAATTTTGACTTTAATTTGGAAGATATAAATCATATTCTTAGGTAGGAATTATGATAGACTTGATACCTTATGCATATAGGACGAATTTGTTGAGTTAGTGTAACGAATTCCTGAAGAAATATGGATTGATGTTGAAGTGCTTGAATAAAAATGACAAGATAGGGTTTTTAAGGACTAATCTTGAATTTAATCAATTTGAAGGTGTTTTTTAAGGATATAATGATTATATTATGTTAAAAATCATATATACCTACTACTATGATGTTTGATACCTTTGGTTAGGAAATTGGGATCGTGTAATGGTAGTTTGGAGGAATAAAATTGGTGTTTACCGTAACTGTTAAACTGGAGAAGACGAGACCTGTTACAGGAGAATCGATTAGGCTCCTTGACCGAATCGATTCAGACCATGGCCAAATCAATTCGGTTTCCCAGATTCTTACTATTTTCCCCTTCTTGTTTATAATTCATGGGAATCAATCGGCTTAACTTTTGGAAGAAGTTTTCAAATGTAATTAGAGTAGGCCAATGTTAAGATTTAGGCTTAGTCACATGAGGGGAATTTGGGCTAAGGTTAATTAGGTTTAATTGGGTAATAAAAACCTAATTTAGAGAATGATATTGTGTCACGAAAAATAAAGGGAACGTATGACCTAAACACTAGGGTACGAGGGAGTTATCTACTGAATTGACTTAAGGGACACTTTGTAATCTTTCGAATATTGGGAAACCCTCGGGGTTGGATGATGAGAAACAAAGTGGTAATGTAATGATACGTAGAACATTCGAGAATTATCATGCTACACACGGGATATCTATTATTGGTTAAGTGAATACCTATACTGAATATATATGTATATATAGGTGGTGTGAATACCTAATGTTCGATATATTATGTGTCAACATACCTAGGCTAGCTTCTATCACGGGAGATTTTCACGTTGTGGACAGTCTTATCATGATGAACCCATTGGGGGGATTTTGACGGGTATCGTAGAACATAGAAACTATGTACCTACCATCTGAGTGTATGATTGTTTTGACTGTCAATTGGTCACATTTGGTGTGTGCGTGACCCATAGACTTGAGACTATGTTCGCCTCCAATTTGTGTGATTTGATTTATGGTTTGCGGGTGATATCTGAACCAATTTCATTAATTAGTACGTGATGTACTAGGACTTGATTACAAAGTATGCTCACATCGCATGTCTCCACCCAGGGATGTTAGAGGAATGCCCATGCCTGAAGGCACGACGAAAATTTCCAAAATACAAAATCGCAAAACAGTAAAAAAAATTCAAAAGTATGTAACTGCAAAATGGTAAACATTTCGTTCCCCAACAAAACAATGCGTAATTTAAAAAAAATGATCATAATATCCTTTATTTATTTATAGGACTATCCACACTACTTAACAAATAAGAAATAGTTTAACAACATTCAAATAGTCTAAATAAACTTCTTAAAAAAATGACATATATAGAACAAACTCTAGTTACACAATCTCCTTATCCTTGACATCATTTAAACTTCTCCATTTCTCAAATGCTTCCCTGGCATGTACCACATAATTTCCCTTCTGACTTAACCCTTCATCCAAAAGCTCCGCGAAATTTATGTGATAAAGATAGAATCCGCACTTGATAAAAGGCAAGTTAAAATCTGCACTCCAGACCTGCTGATAAAAAAAGAAAGTTAAATCTAAGAAATGTTCAGTTGATAAATCCTAGTTGGTATCTTATCACTTGGAGCTGGTTTCTTATTACTATTTACGTTCCATGCATGCACTCTACTTATATAAGTTTAACCTACAATTACTTTCATATATCATTTATCTTCGACCTGTGCATATAATAATTTTAAAATAAATAAAAAGAATAATAAAGCTCTATAGCAACCTGAAATCTTGGAGAACTTGACATTCTTATAGCATTATTAAAAAAATAAACTCGTATTTGTAATAAAGGTATTTTTTTGGCAATCAAACAACAAAAAAGCATTTGAAGTTCAATAAATAAAAAAGGAAGCACTAAGTCTGAATGTCTAAATAAAAATAGTCAAATAAACATACACCATAAAGTTTTGATGCATGTAAAATACAATTAACAAAAAGACCCAAACCAAACATGACAATAATATTAACTTACCATCCCCTCTAGCCTCCTATGTATCAGAAACTGTCAGACCATCTTTTCAGCTATGTTCTAGAGTTTCAAATGTAATTTCAAGGTTTGGTCAATACTTAATAATACTATTTCTAAAGCATACAACTATAAAGATAATATTGCAGACTCTAGAGAACACTGTGAGTGGGGTAGGGGGTTAATAACAAATATTTCAAGAAACTAAAATAAAAGAAAAAAAGCCAAAAATAATATATAAACTAATGCATGCTAACTTGAAAATAATTCACAAAAAGTTTACTGATAGGATCACCAAGGGCCTTCCCCTGTTATAGGATTACCAAGGGGTTGTACCTGTTACATAGGTCTCCTTGTTAAATATGATAGGAATTTTGAAGCAGAGCAAACACATTCAAGTAGTTACCTTTGTATTGGAATAACTTCTAATGATGGTTACCTTTTCAAGTGAAATGTCACTAATATCAATAAAAGAAATTAGAGCCTCACATTCATATCAAAAAAATAAATAAGTTAAGAATGTTAATAAAAAAAATGAATATGCCAATGGCATAAAATTAAATAAAGTAAATAATTGTTAACCACTTACAAACTTACACGACCTCAATTCAGTGTATCCAGTCTTAGTGTCTAGTGCAATTATATGTTTTGAGCAAAATACCAAAGAGAGCCGCATATTCAAAATCTACACAGAAATTCTCACCTTAGAGACTTTATATTGGGAACCAAATAAATCTCCATCCAGTTGAAGGGGCAAAAGAAACAATCTGCGCATGAAGAAAAAGGGGAAAACTGAGTTATACTATGTACATATTACACGGTGCACGGGTACATACAATTTAGCAGAGATGCATCACTGTTAAAGCTATCCCGAGACATGATTGGACAAGGACATTAAAGACTTATTATATATAAAAAAATGTGTATATTACCTGGCTCATATTGATCAACCTGACTGGGCACTTGGTGAGATCAAAACATCAGAGCAAATTGAAAGAATGATAGATACTTTCCAAATAGGGAGAGAAGTGGATGAAGGTGTTCGTGTAGCTCCCTGTAAAAAAATTTGCCCCACGGCATCCCATTCACCCCTTGGATCGCATTTGTAGCTCCCCGTAAAAAAATTGGCCACTACATGATCCGAAAAGTAAATTATTTGTTATATAAACGAAAAAAGAGAAACAAACCATCTTGAATGGGTTCAAGCAAAAATAAAAACACAAAAAAATATTTTGAATTATCACGAAAAATATTCTTCAATTATTTCAGTGGAAAATTGGTAAAAAAAATCAATAGTGAGGAAGCAAATAATTGTGTTTTCGAGCAAACTTAAAGCTAGCACACAATTTTGAACATGAAAAGATAACACCAAACACATACAATACCCTCATGTTTTTTTCCAACTCTTTCACGGTAAATTTGCAAATTGTTGAACGTTAATGGGTGAAATAAATTCTTGATTTCCATTAAAAGCATTTTCCCCATGATGATATTAACAACTTATGTTGTGTGAAAAGCATCCCAAAACACATACTCATCTCTTTTTGCACACGGGGTTTGGAAGATGACATAACATTACATGATAACAAAACCGATCTAATTGTGATAAATAATACAGTAGAAACATTAAAAATAAAGATGACATGCACACTTCAACATAAATCCTACAAAATCATACTTGGACGGGAACATGGAACTACTTATTAAATAATATAGTAAGGAAATATATTGAATGCTCACATTTAATCTATCCAATACATACTTAGAATGATTTTCTGATCCACTTCCATAATCCTTACAGTTGTTAAATCTTCATCAGCTACAGTTACCTCTCACATATCTATGTCTTTCATTGCATTGGTTGCAGCAGGGTCTTTCATATCTATGACATCGCAAGGGCCTGCTATAGCAGGGCCCTTTTTTATCCTGCTTCGATGCTTCCTCTGCATCCTTTTTAACAGTTGTCTCTTGTCTTGCGCTCACCTATTCCATTAAGACATGGAGAGTAACCAGATACACAACGAGCTCCAGCAGTTGCTGCAAAAACACTTCCACCATCTCCATCACCAATAAATAAGTATATTAATTTAGTTTGAATAACACAATGGTTTAGTTTCCATTACAAATAAGTATAAATGTTAGTAACCGAATATACATAATGATTATTTAAACTTAAGAATGAAGGATACGAGGTCATTACAATAGAATTGCAAATTCAATATTGATTTCAAAGTTTGAATAACATATTACCCTTTGCTTACAACAATGTCAATTCAAATTCAAATTTCGATATCAAAAAGTGAAGAGCCATAACGACAACTATTGCCATTTTGAGCTACCATTTTCAAGCATAAAAAAGCCAATAACAAACCAAAAGAAACAAATGAAAGAACCAAAGATGAATGGCTCATATAAAAGACGACAAAAGAAGAGACCATTAGGTAGTTAATTGATGTCCACTAAATACACTTTTATCCTCAAACTAATATTTATCCATTCAATTAGATTTAGCCTAAAACTAATATCGAGTGAAGGACACAATGAGTGGAATAAGAACTATACATAAAGAATAATCCATAATAAACTATTATAACCACATGCACTGATTAAGCGTCGATTTGAAGTTGAAACAGGATAGTGGATATTTGTAACTAAAATAGAAGATGCACGTCACCTATGTAATGGAAAACAAAGCATAAATTATACCACAAACATCTATATTACACCCATATTCAGGTCTTAATGCAAAATACGGGACATACAGTTAGATTCATAACTTGATACTTATAGTCTAGGACCTATATTAGAGGAAAATGAAATCCCCCTACCCTAAATAATCGAGTAGTACCGAGAGAAAGAAATACAGATTCGCAACAAGAAAATGAAGAATAAGATAAAATTGTTAGAAATAAAATTAGATGAAACTTTTGGCAAGAACAATAATTTATGAAGGAATGACAATTGATTCTAAGCAAACAATTGATCAACAAAGATTCGAAAGGAAAAAGGAAACTATTCTAAAAACCGTATGTTTGGAAACACATAAATAAATTAATTTTAAGAAACTTCTAAATCTGAACAAATAATAATGCAAAGAAAACAGGGAAAACCCAAAAATTGGAAGTCGTATCATACCATAGTAAAGTTTAGATGATGTATTACAGAACCACATTCTTGAAAATGTTTCCGTGTGATAGAATTGCTCGAATTCCCCTAAGCGAGTCGTCCACTGTGAGTATCGGACCATAACCCACACACAGTGTACACATTAAACATTCTTAAACTTCAGCCTCTCATTCGATCATTCTTAACCAAATTGTCAAATCGATATGGCTTTCGTTTTCATATAAAGAACACAATTAAGTGCAATAACAAATTTGTTGGTTACAAATAATTGAAGAAATTAGTTGCCGTGTGCAAAATCGCAAACCGCAATCATCATCCATTGCCATCAATGTCTCTAACATCCACATCAATTTTCATTGTATCTACAAATAAGTCAAAATTGAACTATCAAAAATGTAAATATCGACATATGCACAACCCAAAAGTTCAACAAAACCATGATGTTGAACAATTATGGAGACTTGAACTGTTCACAAAACCATGATGTTGAAACAATATTAAAAAAACTCACTTTCAAAACCTGATATTAAACGGGAAAACATCCAAAAAGGAAAAAAAATAAAGAGAGAAACATTCATATATAGTTTCTAAAATGATGAGCAAATAATTTGATGATCCAAAATTGTAAAATACTTGCATTAAAAATAAATATCAGTCCAATCAATCTAGATTTACATTTAAACTATATATGAAGTTATACACATGAATTTCTAACAGTACCAAATTAGAATCATCTATACATGTCTGATATAGGCTAAATATATTGGGAGGACTACCAAAGGATTACAGAGAGAGTATGAGATGTCAGTATTAATGCCATGACAAGTTTGTGGGAAAATTCCATCTTCGTGAGTAAAATGAGGGAACTATTAACCTATGACACCCTAAACATAAAACGATATACAACTCTTGTTTAGATATCCCATATTCAAAGGGCTAGACTTTATCGAATTACCAACTTACTTTGAGAGAGCGGCGAGAGGGTATACCGTAAAACGTATTTGAACACATTATTAGAACAAATTGAACAGATAATAAGTTGTAATAAAAATGGTCAAAGAACAAATTGTTGAAAACATTATTAGATACAAATATTACATCTGTATTACCTTAATTAGTACAATTATTTAAACAAAGTTTTGTTTATTTCATAAACAAAATAAACCCAAAATTAGATAAATCACACACTTTTCTCGACATACCTAATCCAACGAAATAACTTCACTCAAATAATCCAATATATCTTTGGAAGTCAAATGATACCTATAAACCAAATCAATACAAAACAAATTAGAACATAAATAATACATCCAAAAACAAAAAAAAAACTCAAATAAACCTAATAGTGTAAGCGTTTAGGGGTGTTCCATTTTAAAATTGGACAAATATGATATATCAATGTGTTCTGGTCAAATTGGACAAATAAATATCTCTTCCACATCCCTCTTTCATAGCTTGAATCTCATCAGATGAGAAGACCGTTTAACAAAATATAAAATAAGCATACTCGACTAAGCGAATGAAAATCGACTCAGCATTCGTAGGAGGCTCAACATCCATAGTGTTTGAAAGAAATTATAAACACAATCAACAAATAATTTCAATACTAGCAGTGGAAAATTCACAGTGGAAATGCCATAACTGCTCGATGCATCACCTTGTATTAACGTCGTGAGCATTCTGAACTGTTGGATCAACAAAAAAAATGTTAGAGAAAAACTACAAATGAACAAACGATGAACCAAAAAATGAGGGTTTGTAAAAAAAATCGTGAATAGAGAGAGGGATCCTTTCTTATTCACGGTTTTAATCAACAACATAAATCTACAGATGAACAAATAATAAACCAAAAAATGAGGGTTTATAAAAAAAACCGTGAATAAGAAAGGATTCAAACCCCCCAAAAATGTCAGAGTTATAGAACATGAATAAGAAATAATATAAAACAAAAATGTGAGAGTTCCATATACCTGATAGGGCATAAAATTGAAGGGGTAGCAGTCGCAGTGGGATCTTTAGTCGCGGGGAGGGTCAGCAAAATTTGTACATAAAACCAAACTTACAAAACCGTAAATTTATCAACAGATCTTTAAAAGGTCAACCAAATTTGTACATAAAACCAAACTTACAAAACCCTACATTTATCAACAGATCTTTAAAATCATATAGAAAATCATAAACCCATATAAATTAAGGGGTATGTATGTGTATGAGGTGTGTGTGTGTATAAGAGGAGAGAGACAATACCTATAACATGGGAGTTGTAGGAGAGCACCAAGCGTCTGGGTGGGAGTGGGAGAGGGAGAGAATAAGGATAAGGACGGATGAGAGAGGGAGGCGAGGATGAGTGAGAGGAAGCGATTCTAGGGTTTTTTTGGGGGGAGGGAGGGTTCACGCGTGTTAGTGAATGAGCGTGGAGGGGGGGTTCAAGGGTATTTTCTCTCATTTTCCATGTCATAATGCATAAATGGTGACATGGCATAATGTAAGACCCTTAGATTACCCTAAAAACTTCGATCTCAGCCGTTGATATTTCGAAACAGCAAAACACCCCCCTCTCATATTATATATATATACTTAAGATATGCCTGTGCCAGAAGACACGACGAAAATTTCCAAAATACATAATTGTAAAACAGCAAAAAAATTCAAAAGTATATAACTGCAAAATGGCAAATATTTCTTTCCCCAACAAACAGTGTGTAAATTTAAAAAAATTGTCCATAATATACTTTATTTATTTATAGGACTATCCACCATACTTAACAAATAAGAAATAGTTCAACAACATTCAAATAGTCTAAAAAAATTGTCAATTAAACAAAATGGACATATAACATGAAATATACAATATCTTATCAACCGAATTCACATTGTGCCTCAATAAACAAAGTGTCAATTAAAAAAATGGACATAACATCCTTTGTTTATTGGACTATCTACCCTGCTCAGTGGGTAACAACCAATCAATAAATATTCAAAACACCCAAATTCATCTGTCAAATTATTCAACGAAACAAACTTCTTAAAAAAATGACATATATAGAACAAACTCAAGATACACAATCTCATTATCTGTGACATCATTTAAACTTCTCCATTTCTTAAATGCTTCCCCAACAGGTACCACATAATTTCCCTTCTGACGTAACCCTTCATCCAAAAGCTCCGCGAAATTTATGTGATAAAGATAGAATCCGCACTTGATAAATAACAAGTTAAAATCTGCACTCCAGACCTACTGATAAAAAAAGTAAGTTAAATCTAAGAAATGTTCAGTTGATAAATCTGAGTTGGTCTCTTATCACTTGGAGATGTCCTCTTATGATTATTTAGGTTCCATGCATGCACTCTACATATATAAGTTTAACCTACAATTCCTTTCATATATCATTTATCTTCGACATGTGCATATAATAATTTTAAAATAAATAAAAAGAATAATAAAGCTCTATAGCAGCCTGAAATCTTGGAGAACTTGACATTCTTATAGCATGATTAAAAAAATAAACTCCTATTTGTAATAAAGGTATTTTTTGGCAATTAAACAACAAAAAAACATTTGAAGTTCAATAAATAAAAAATGAAGCACTAAGTCTTAATGTCTAAATAAAAATAGTCAGATAAACATGCATCATGTAGTTTTGATGCATGTAAAATACAATTAACAAGAAGACCCAAACCAAGGATGAGAATAATATTAACTTACCATCCCCTCTAGCCTCCTATATATCAAAAACTATCAGAACATCTTTTCAGCTATTTTCAAAGAGTTTTGGAGGTAATTTCAAGTTTGGTATATACTTAGTAATATTCTGTCTAAAGCATACACCCATAAAGATAATCTTGCAGACTGTGGAGAACACTGTGAGTGGGGTAGGCGGTTAATTACAAATATTTCAAGAAACTAAAACAAAAAAAGAAAACATGAGAAAATAATAAATAAACTAATGTATGCTAACTTGAAAATAATTCACAAAAACTTCACTAATAATATCACCAAGGGACTTCCCCTGTTATTGGATTACCAAGGGGTCATACCTGTTACATAGGTCTCCTTGTTAAATATGATAGGAATCTTAAAGCAGAGCAAACACATTCAAGTTGTTACCTTTGTATTGGAGTAACTTGTAATGATGATTACCTTTTCAAGTGAAATGTCACTAATAGCAATAAAAGAAATTAGAGCCTCACATTCATATCCAAAAAATAAATCATCTGAGAATGTTAATCAATCAATTAATAAATAAATGAATATGCCAATGGCACAAAATTAAATCAAGTAAATAATTGTTAACCACTTAAAAACTTACACGACTTCCATTCAGTGTATCCAGTCCTAGTGTCTAGTGTAATTATAAGTTTTGAGAAAAATCCCAAAGATAGCCACATTTCAAAATCTGCATAGAAATTCTCACCTTGGAGACATTATATTGGGCTCCAAATAAATCTCCATCCAGTTGAAGGGGGAAAAGAAACAATCTGCGCATGAAGAAACATGGGAAAATTGAGTTACACTATGTACATATTACACGGTGTGAGAGTTCATACAATTTAGAAGAGAGGCATCACTATTAAAGCTATCCCGAGACATGATTGGACAGGGACATTAAATACTTATTGTATATCAAAAATGCGTATATTACCTGCTCATATTGATCAACCTGAAAGGGCACTTGGTGAGATAAAAACATCAGACCAAATTGAAAGAATGAGAGATACTTGCTAAATAGGGAGAGAAGTGGATGCAGGTGTTCGTGTAGTTCCCTGCAAAAAATTTCGCCCGCAACATGATTAGGCCCACAGCATCCCATTCGCCCCTTGCATCTCATCTGTAGCTCCCGATGAAAAATTTTGCCACTACATGATCCAAAAAGTAAACTATATGTTACATAAAAGAAAAAAGTGAAATAAGCCATCTTGAATGGGTTCAAGCGAAAATAAAAACATAAAAAAATATTTTGAATAATCACTAACAATATTCTTCAATTATTTCAGTGCAAAATTGGTGAAAAAATCAATAGTGAGAAAGCATATAATTGTTTTTTGGAGCAAACTCAAAGCTAGAACACAACTTTGAACATGAAAAGATAACACCAAACACATACAATACCCTCATGTTTTTTTCCTACTCTTTTAGGGTAAATTTGCTAACTGATGAACGTTAATGGGAGAAACAAATTCTTGATTTCCAATAAAAGCCTTTTCCCCATGATGATATTAACAACTTATGTTGTGTGAAAAGCATCCCAAAACACAAACTCATCTCTGTTTTCACATGGGGTTTGGAAGATGACATAACATTACATGATAATGAAACCGATCTAATTATGATAAATAATACAATAGAAACATTAAAAATAAATATGACATGCATAATTCAACATAAATCCTACAAAATCATACTTGGACTGCAATTTAGTAACATGGAACTACTTATTAAATAATATAGTAAGCATATATATTAAATGCTCACATTTAATCTATCCAATACATCCTTAGAATGATTTTTTGATCCACCTCCATATTCCTCGTAGTTGCTAAGTCTTCATCAGCTGCAATTATCTCAGACAAATCTATGTCTTTCATAGCATTGGTTGCAGCAGGGTCTTTCATATCTATGACATTACAAGGGCCTGCTATAGCAGGGCCCTTTTTTATCTTGCTTCGAGGCTTCCTCTACAGCCTTTTTAGCAGTTGCCTGTTGTCTTGACCTCTCCTATTCCATTTAGACACACAGAGTAACCAGATGCACCACCAGCTCCAGCAGCTGCTACAAAACCACTGCCACCATCTCCATCATCAGTAAATAAGTATATGAATTTAGTTTGAATAACACAATGATTAAGTTGCCATTACAAATAAGTATAAATATTAGTAACCGAATATACACAATGATTATTCAAACTTAAGAATAAAAGTTACAAAGTCATTACAATAGAATTAAAAATTCTATATTGATTTCAAAGTTTGAATAACAGATTACCCTTGGCTTACAACAATGTCAATTCAAATTCAAATTCGAATTCGAATTCGAATTCGAATTCGAATTCAAATTAGGATATCAAAAGTGAAGAGCCATAATGACAACTATTGCCATTTTGAGCTACCATTTTCAAGCATAAAAAATCCAATAACAAACCAAAAGAAACAAATGAAAGAACCAAAGACGAATGGCGCATATCAAAGATGACAAAAGAAGAGACCATTAGGTAGTTAATTGATGTCCACTAAATACACTTTATCCTAAAACTAATATTTAGCCATTCAATCAGATTTAGCCTAAAACTAATCTCTATTGAAGGACACAATGAGTGGAATAAGAACCATACACAAAAAACAACCCATAATAAACTATTATAAGCACACACACTAATCAAGCTTCGATTTGAAGTTGAAACAGGATAGTGGATATTTGAAACTAAAATTGAAGATGCACGTCACCTATGGAATGGAAAACAAATAATAAATTCTACCACAAACATCTATATAACACACATATTAAGGTCTTAAGGCAAATAAGGGAGGTACAGTTAGATTCATAACTCGATACTTTTTTTCTAGGACCTATATTAGAGGAAAATTAAATCCCCCTACCTTGAATAACCGAGTAGTACCAAGAGAAAGAGATACATATTCGCAATCAGGAAATGAAGAATAAGATCAAATTTTTAGAAATAAATTTAGATGAAACTGCTGGCAAGAACATTAATTTATGAAGGAATGATATTTGATTCCAAGCAAATAATTGATCAACTCAGATCCTAAAGGGAAAAGGAAACTATTCTGAAAACTGTATGTTTGAAAACACATAAATAAATTAATTTTAAGAGACTTCTAAATCTGAACAAATAATAATGCAAAAAAATGAGGGAAAAACCAAAAATTTGAAGTCATGTCATACAACAATAAATTTTAGATGATGAGTTGCAGAACAATATTCTTCAAAATGTTTGCGTGTGATAGAATGGCTCGAATATCCCTAAGCGAGTTGCCCCCTGTGTGTATCGGACCATAACCCACACACAGTGTACACATTAAACATTCTTAAACTTTAGCCTCCCATTTGATCGTTCATAACCAAATTGTGAAATCGATATGGATTTCGTATTTATATAAAGAACACAACTAAGTGCAATAACAAATCAGTTGATTACAAATAATTGAAGAAATTAGTTACCGTGTGCAAAATTGCAAACCGCAATCATCATCCATTGCCATCAATGTCTTTAACATCCACATAAATTTTCATTGTATCTACAAATAAATCAAAATTGAACTATCAGAAATGTAAATATTGACATGTGCACAACCCAAAAGTTCAACAAAACCATGATGTTGAACAGTTATGGAGGTTTGAAATAGTCACAAAACTATGATGTTGAAACAATATTCAAAAAACTCACTTTCAAACCCTGATATTAAACGGGAAAACATCCAAAAAGGAAAGAAAATAAAGAGAGAAATATTCATATATAGTTTCTAAAATGATGAGCAAATAATATAATGATCCAAAATTGCAAAATACTCACATTAAAAACAAATATCAGTCCAATCAACCCAGATATACATACGAACTATAAATGCAGTTATACACATGAATTTTTAAGAGTACTAAATTAGAATCATCTATACATGTGTGATATAAGCTAAATGTATTGGGAGGACTACCAAAAGAGGATTACAGAGAGAGTATGAGATGTCGGTATTAATACCATGATAAGTTTGTGGGCAAACTCCTTCTTCGTGAGTAAAATGAGGGAACTACTAACCTATGACACCCTAAACATAAAACAATATACAACCATTGTTTAGAGATCCCATATTCAAAGGGATGAACTTTACCGAATTACCAACTTACTATGAGAGAGCAGCGAGAGGGTATACCGTAAAACGTATTTGAACACATTATTAGATTAAATTGAACAGATAATAAGTTGTAATAAAAATGGTGATAGAACAAATTCTTGAACACATTATTAGATTGAAATATTACATATTTATTTCCTCAATTAGTACAATTATTTAAACAAAGTTTTGTATATTTCATAAAAATAAAATGCCCAAAATTAGATAAATCACACACTTTTCTCGACATACCTAATCCAATGAAATAACTTCACTCAAATAATTCAATATATCTTTGGAACTCAAATGACACCTATTAAACAAATAAATAGAGAACGAATAAGAACAAAAATAATACATCCAAAAACCAAAGAAGAACCTCAAATAACCCCAAAAGTGTTAGCGTTTAGGGGTGTTCCGTTTTAAAATTGGGTAAATATGATATATCAATGTGTTCTGGGAAAATTGGACAAATAAATATCTCCTCCACACCCCTCTTTCATAGCATGAAACACATCATATGCGAAGGACGTTTAATAAAATATAAAATAAGCATACCCGACTAAGCGAATGAAAATCAACTTAGCATTCGTAGGAGGCTCAACATCCATAGATTCTGAAAAAACTTATAAACACAATCAACAAATAATTTCAATGCTACCAGTGGAAAATTCATAGTGAAAATACCATAATAACTCGATGCATCACCTTGTATTAACGTCGTCGGCATTCTGAACTGTTGAATCAACTAAAAAAATGTCAGAGCTACAAAATAAAACTACAAATGAACAAACAATGAACCAAAAAATGAGGGTTTATAAAAAAATCATGAATAGAGAGAGGGTGTACTACACGTGAAAAATCGAACCATAATAATGTCAGATCTAGAAAATAAGTCTACAAATGAACAAATAATGAACCAAAAAAAGAGGGTTTATAAAAAAAACGCGAATAAGAAAGAATTAACCCCTCCCCCCCCCAAAAAAAAAATGTCAGAGTTGTATACCATGAATAAGAAACAATATATAACAAAAATGTCAGAGTTCCACATACCTGATAGGGCATAAAATTGAAGGGGCAGTAGTCGCAGCGGGATCTGTAGTCGCGGGGAGGGTCAACAAAATTTGTACATAAAACTAAACTTACAAAACCCTACATTTATCAACATATCTTTAACAGGTCAACAAAATTTGTACATAAAACCAAACTTACAAAACCCTACATTTATCAATAGATCTTTAAAATCATATAGCAAATCGTAAACCCATATAAGTTAAGGGGTATGTATGTGTATGAGATGTGTGTGTATAAGAGGAGAGAGATAGTACCAATAACATGGGAGTTGTAGGAGAGCACCAAGTGGCTGGGTGAGAGTAGGAGAGTGAGAGAATGAGGAGAAGGACGGATGAGAGAGGAAGGCGAGGATGAGTGAGAGGAAGTGATTAGAGGGTATGTTTTTTTATCGAGAGGAATGGTTCACGCGTGTTAGTGAATGAGTGGGGGAGGGTTTGGGATTCAAGGGTATTTTCTCTCATTTGCCATGTCACAATGCATAAATGGTGACATGGCACAATGTAAGACCCTTAGATTACCCCAAAAAATTCGATCTCCGCCGTTGATATTTTGGAATAGTAAAACACCCCCCTCTCATATTATATATATATATTAGCGAAATTCCCGTGCCTTCCAAAATACATAGTCACAAAACAGCAAAAAAATTCAAAAGTATGTAACTGCAAAACAGTAAACATTTTGTTCCCCAACAAAACAATAAGTAATTTTATAAAAAATGGCCATAATATCCTTTATTTATTTAGAGGACTATCCAACTTATTTAATAAATAAGAAATAGTTCAACAACATTCAAATAGTCTAAAAAACTGTCAATTAAAAAAATGAACATATAACCTAAAATATACAATATCTTATCAATCTAATTCACATTGTGCCTCAATAAACAAGTGTCAATTAAAAAAATGGACATAACCTCCTTTGTTTATTGGCCTATCCACCCTTCTCAAGGGGTAACAACCAATCAAAAAATATTCAAAACACCCAAATTCATGTGTCAAATTATTCAACGAAACAAACTTCTTAAAAAAATGGCATATATAGAACAAACTCTAGCAACACAATATCCGTATCCTTGACATCATTTAAAATTCTCCATTTCTCAAACGCTTCCCCAGCAAGTACCACATAATTTCCCTTCTGGCATAACCTTTCATCCAAAAGCTCCGCGAAATTTAGGTGATGAATATAGAATCCGCACTTGATAAATAGCAAGTTAAAATCTGCACTCCAGACCTGCTGATAAAAAAAGCAAGTTAAATCAAAGAAATGTTCAGTTGATAAATCCTAGTTGGTCTCTTATTACTATTTAAGTTCCATGCATGCACTCTACTTATATAAGTTTAACCTAAAATTACTTTCGTATATCATTTATCTTTGACATGTGCATATAATAATTTTAAAATAAATAAAAAGAATAATAAATCTCTATAGAAACCTGAAATCTTGAAGAAATTGACATTCTTATAGCATTATTAAAAAAATAAACTCCAATTTGTAATAAAGGCATATTTTTTGGCAATCTAACAACAACAAAGCATTTGAAGTTCAATAAATAAAAAATGAAGTACTAAGTCTAAATGGCTAACTAAAAATAGTCAAATAAACATACACCATAAAGTTTTGACGCATGTAAAATATAATTAGCAAAAAGACCCAAACCAAGCATGATAATAATATCAACTTACCATCCCTTCTAGCCTCCTACGTATCAGAAACTAACAGACCATCTTTTCAGCTATGTTGTAAGAGTTTCGGAGGTAATTTTAAGTTTGGTCTATACTTAATAATGTTATGTCTAAAGCATACACCTATAAAGATAATCTTGCATACTGTGGAGAACATTATGATTGGGTTAGGGGTTAATTACAAATATTTCAAGAAACTAAAATAAAAGAAAATAGCCGTAAATAATATATAAACTAATGTATGCTAACTTGAAAATAATTCACAAAAAATTCACTAATAGGATCACCAAGGGCCTTCCCCTGTTATAGGATTACCAAGGGGTTGTACTTGTTACATAGGTCTCCTTATTAAATAAGATAGGAATTTTAAAGCAGAGAAAACACATTCAAGTAGTTACCTTTGTATTGGAATAACTTCTAATGATGATTAACTTTTCAACTGAAATGTCACTAATATCAATAAAAGAAATTAGATCCTATCATTCATGTCAAAAAAATAAATCAGCTGAGAATGTTAATTAAAAAAAATGAATATGCCAATTGAAAAAAATTAAATCAAGTAAATAATTGTTAACCACTTATAAACTTACATGGCTTCCATTTAGTGTATCCACTCCTAGTGTCTGGTGCAATTATAAGTTTTGAGAAAAATCCCAAAGATGGCCGCATATTAAAAATCTTCACAGAAATTCTCACCTTAGAGACGTTATATTGGGCACCTAATAAATCTCCATCCAGTTCAAGGGGAAAAAAATCTGCGCATGAAGAAAAATGGGAAAACTGAGTTATACTATGTACATATTACATGGTGCGAGGGTACATACAATTTAGCAGAGATGCATCACTATTAAAGCTATCCCGAGACATGATTGGACAAGGACATTAAACACTTATTATATATAAAAAAATGCCTATATTACCTGCTCATATTGATCAACTTGACTGGGCACTTGGCGTGATCAAAACATCAGAGTAAATTGAAAGAATGAGAGATACTTGCCAAATAGGGAGAGAACTGGATGCAGGTGTTCGTGTATCTCCCTGTAAAAAATTTGGACCGCAGCATGATTTGGCCCACAGCATCCCATTCGCCCCTTTCATCGCATCTGTAGCTCCCTGTAAAAATTTGGCCACTACATGATCCAAAAATTAAACTATGTGTTATATAAAAGAAAAAGAGATATAACCCATCTTGAATAGGTTCAAGGGAAAATAAAAACACATAGAAAAAAATTGAATTATCACCAACTATATTCTTCAATTATTTCATTGGACAATTGGTAAAAAAATCAAATGTGAGGAAGCATATAATTGTTTTTTGGAGCAAACTTAAAGCTAGCACACAACTTTGAACATGAAAAGATAACACCAAACACATACAATACCCTCATGTTTTTTCCTACTTTTTTAGTGTAAATTTGCTAATTGTTGAACGTTAATGGGAGAAACAAATTCTTAATTTCCATTAAAAGCCTTTTCACCATGGTGATTGTTGATGTAAAAAATTAGATTAGCTCTAATTAATCAATCATAGATAAAATAAATACGACAAAAATATTTTTAAAGTGGTTCAGCCTTGTAAGAATGGCCTACGTTCGCTGTTTTTGTTATTGCTATCTGTTTGCTTGGAATTCTCGATAATGGATTTACCAAGAAATTCTGAGTACCCCTCTAATGAGGAGGTTACAATGTATTTATAGCCTTGAGGTTGTACATGTGAAAGGATAATGCGATGTTATCTAGTAGACATATACATCTGTACGATAATAATGAGTATTTAATGCCCAGTCGTTTCTTTGATTATCCTGATTTGAGTGCTCTGTACGCTAAGTAGCTCGACACGCTTGAGCTACTCGGACCGCCTTAGTACCTCGGCATGCTTGAGTTGCTCGGGGAACTTAAGTTGGTCGATACGCTTGAGCTATTCGAAATGTATGAGCTGTTCGTGGCGCTTGAGCAACTCGGTGGCAGTAAGTTGATCGATAGAAGTATTTGTAATTACCACGCTAGTTAACACGTGTTCAAGTGATGGGTCCATGTCAGCAGATTAAATTTGGTATCAACAGAAGCCCCCAATGTTTTGTAGTTTGATGTTGAAGAAAAGTATGGAACATTCTGCTGATTAGATTTTCAGTTTTTATGGATTTTTGGCAAACTTTCGTTGTATATAACTCCTTTTTTGAGTGCATAACATCAAGCTTTTAACGTATTTTGAATTTACATAAACGCTTCGATTTTTGTGCCCCTTTTCTTCTTTTTAGCCGTCGGATACGCAAACGTCCTCCCTTGTAATCATTGATTTCTCTATTCCTGAGGTAAAGTATTTACGCGCGGAAGAAATCCTATCGTCTTTCACTTTTCAAATCTGTATCTTTGAATCCTTCATTTTCTTTCTGTATCATGCCTTCGTTCTTTCCGTCGTTCATTATCACCTGATCACTTTTTCCCTGTAAGATTTCCTTCCCTTTCTTTTATTTTGATTTCTTCATCATGGTTTATCTTGTTGAGTCATTGGACAAGCTTCGATCTGAATTTTCAATCCCTTCATAGGTGATTTTGGAGGAGATTTCTGAACCTTCTGATTATTTTTCTTTGGCCGAGGGATATTGGTTCCCAAGCCTTTTTGTGGCCGAATGTGGATTTTCTTTTCCACTAAATCCCTTGTGTTTGGAGTTCTGCCAATATTTTGACGCTTTACCTACAAAAATAGCTCCAAATACTTGGAGAATAGTTAATGGTGTTCATAGATTGAACCAACTCCATGAAACCCATTTAGGGATTCCTGAGATTATGTACTGCTGTAGATGGGTTGTCAGTGATTCCACCTTTTATTTAAAAACTAGGTTTTTTAATAGGGCTTTAGTTGTCAATCTTCCAGATGCCAATAGGGATTACTTTGAGCATGGGGTTGTCATGAAAAATTGGCAACATGCTCCATTAAATGGAGGTGATATATATCATGGTCCCAGGTGTCCCCCTTATGGCAATGGAATAGGTTGTTTTTATTTTTAGAAATATTGTTTTCTTGGTGTTTGATAAAATGTATCACTGATATTTATTTTTATTTGTCACAGTTGACAGTAAAAGGAAACCTCCAAAAGAAGCTGACGTTAATTTGAAGCATTTGAAACTTATTTGGGATTTGCACCAATCTATTGCTAAGGAACATATTAGATCAACCTCTTATTTGTTGCAGTACAAGAGCTTTACTTCATCTTTTACTGCTCGTCCAGTGGTGGTTAATATTGACCAAATACCAGCCTTTGAGGCTAGTGTGGAAGGTTCTTCCTCTGAATCAAGTGTTCCCATCAGTAACTTAATGAAGAGAAGAAAAGATCTTGCTCTCTTTGATATATATGCCTCTACTCATGTGGAGGCAAAGAAAAGAAAACAAGATGTCCCAGAAGAAGGGACGGGAATCACTCATGCACCTCCTCCTGCTGCTGCCAAGAAAGTTGTTGAAAAGCCCCCAGTGGCCCCGAGCAAGATTGTTAGAATAAGAGAACATTGCCTTGCAGGAAGAGATAAAACAATTGAAATCTGTTGCATCTTCCTCGGGAGCTTTGGTTCCTATTAATGATGAAGGTTTCTCTTTCTTGGAGGTAGAAAATGCCAATTTGCGAGATGAGTTGAAAACTTTGAAAAGAGTTGGACCTTCCACCTCTACTCATGGACGAGCAAGATCTTCTTCTCGGGGATGAGCTAGGGCTGGTCGGGTCACCATTAAAGAAGCTAGAACTCAAGCAGCCTTGGAGAATCAGTCCTTTCAATTGATAGTGAAGAACCAGGCCTTAGCAGAAATGTCCAAGAAAATTTTGAGTCTCAGCGAGCAACTTACTACTCAGAGTTCTGCCTTAGAAAGTAAGGAAATCTTGGTGAAGAATCTCCACGAGCAATTGTAGAGGTTGACTTATCAATTCCATAAACATCCCAGAGAATTTTGGATGGCTGGGTACAATGAAGCTCTTTACCATCTTGATGATCGGATCCAGCAGTCGAATAATGAGGGGTATAAGCAGGGATGGTTGAATGTTATGTGTGTGTTACAATTGGAGCAAGGACACTATTTATGGGATTATTATGAGCCTGGAGTGCTCGATTTTCCCGTGCCACCTTTTAAGATTGATTTTAATTGGATACCTGCTCGGGCAATTCCTCGATGCTTAATCTCCAAATATCTTGGCGACTAGAGTTTTCATGCCAAAGTTAATATATCTCGCCCAGAGCATTTGCTTGATCGGCCATCTGTTATGGATGATAGAATGCTGAGAGATGTAAATTTCATAAATTCTCATTATGCCTTAGATGACCCTCCTGCTGGAGTAGAACCTGTTTCAAAGGCAGAAGGGAAAAAACCGATAGAATAGAATTTATCTATTTTTCACAGCATATGTAATTCTCCTTGTTTTGAATGAAGTAATATTTTTCTCATCATGTGTACTTTTATTTGATCTGAATGAAGAAATTTTTTGCCATTTCATTATCTTCTAAATAATTTGTAGAATGTTCTTATCCCATTTGTTGTTTAATTTGAGTTAATTGCTTTCCGACCAATCGGGGTTGTTGGTAAATAACTTTCTGACCAACTGGAGTTGGTTGTAATAAATTCCCGACCAACCGGAGTTGGTGGTAAATGCTTTCCGACCAACCGGAGTTGGTGGTAAATAAGTTTTCGACCAACCGGAGTTGGTGGTAAATTGTTTTCGACCAACCGGAGTTGGTGGTAAATAAGTTTTCGACCAACCGGAGTTGGTGGTAAATGGTTTTCGACCAACCGGAGCTGGTGGTAATAAGTTTTCGACCAACCGGAGTTGGTGGTAAATAAGTTTCCGACCAATCGAAGTTGGTGGTAAATAAGTTTTCGACCGACCGGAGTTGGTGGAAAATAAGTTTCCGACCAATCGGAGTTGGTGGTAAATGCTTTCCGACCAACCGGAGTTGGTGTTAAATAAGTTTCCGACCAACCGGAGTTGGTGGTAAATGGTTTCCGACCAACCAGAGTTGGTGGTAAATAAGTTTTCGACCAACCGGAGTTGGTGGTAAATAAGTTTTCGACCAACCGGAGTTGGTGGTAATTGCTCTGAATTTGATGTGTAGTGTGTAGCACTAATATTCCAAAAAAATTTCATCAAAGAACGAAACTGGATGAAGCCTCACTTTATTCATATTGAAGAAACTGCATTACATATGAATTGCAATTATTGATAGTATTTGCGTAGATGCTCTACATTCCATGCATTCTTGAATTCTTCTCCTTCCAAGATTTCAATCCTGTATGTCCCTGGGCGAACAACTTCTGTTACTCTGTAGGGTCCGTGCCGGTTGGCTTCCAGTTTGTTGTGTTTTTGTATCACTTTCTTCAACACATAATCCCCTTCCTTCAAATCACACTTCTTCACTCTTTTGTTATAGAACAAAGTTGTTCGCTGTTGATATGTTGCATTCATGATTGCTTCTTCTTCCCTAACTTCTTCTAACATATCTAGGTCTAATATTCTCATCGAGTCACTGACAGGAGAATTAAAATTTAGTACTATATGCGTAGGTAGACCCAATTCAGCAGTTATGATAGCCTCACTCCCAAATGCTAGCATGTATGGGGACTCTCCAGTTGCTGTTCGCGGTGTGGTGCGATAAGCCCATAACACAGAGTGTAGTTCATTAATATAATTTTCTTTTGCACCATCTAGTCATTTCTTCAATCCATTTAGTAGTGTTCTATTTGTCACCTCAGTTTATCCATTGCTTTGGGGGTGACCTGGTGTAGAATGAGTTTTCAGTATATTGGATTGATAACAGTATGCAGCAAACTCCTCGTTATCAAACTGGGTTCCATGGTCAGTAATGAATGCATGTGGAAGACCATATCTGCAAATAATGTTTTTCCAAATGAATTGATAGACTTTGTCGTATGTCATATCAATAAGGGGCTCAGCTTCCACCCATTTTGAAAAATAATCCACAGCAACCACAAGGTACTTGAACCTTCCCCTGGTCGTTGGGAGTGGCCCGACCAAGTCTATTCCTCACATGGAAAATGTCCAAGGGGACGTTATGGGTGTTAACAATGCCTGAGGAGGTCTTCGGATGGATGATAAGCGTTAGCATTTGTCGCACTTCTTAGCGTAAGCTGCGCAATCAGCTCTCATCGTCGGCATGTAGTACCCCTGCATGGTTATTCTTTGTAAGAGCGTACGACCATCTACATGGGCTCCACAAGACCCTTCACGAACCTCTTCGATCAAATCTTTCACTTCAGAGGGATGGACACATCTTTGTAGCCCTGCTATAACTCCTCGTCTATACAAAATGCCATTGGTTAATACATAACGAGCATCTTTAAATTTTTGTTTCTTGGTTGCGAGTTTATCAGTTGGTAAAGTTCCATCTCCAATATAGGCCCTGATGGGATCCATCCAAGATGGTCCTAAGTCGAGGGTGATTAGGCACATATTCTTCACATTTATCCCCTTAGTTTCGGTATTTGTATGATCCCGTGCAGTGTATTTAGCTTGGATTTGTCTCTTATTTATGCTACTAACCTTTTTTGGCAAGTATTTCGTGTTTTGTGTATTTCTCATGTGTTTTACAGGTATTTCACGCAAGTTAGTGCGAAGGAGAGATCAAAGCAGTGAAAGAAACCAAGAAATGGAGAGTTGAAGGGCATTTTCGTAATTTTATAGCCTTAGTCCGGAGGTGGGGCCAACTAGAAAGTTGAAGAGTTCTAAATTACAAGAATACTGGAAAAAACGACACCTCAATCCGAGCTACGGTGAAGAAGTTACGATGTTTTGAAGTTGTGCGATAATGAAGAGTCTGGATGTGCGGATTTCTGTAATTAATTATGCATTTAATGCAGTGCAACTCTTGGAAAACTTGTGCCACAAGCGAAATTTAATGCCAAATTCGTGCAACTTGGTGCTATAAAAGACCAAGCTCTACCTCATTTTCAAGGGGAGTGGAATTCTAGAGAGAGGGGGTTGCTAGAGAGAGGCTAGGTTAGGAGTAGGTTAGAAGTGCTAGATTGAATTTTAGGGTTAGATTTTGAGAGCAAATTTTCTATTCCTTCAAGAGTTTTCATGAAGATTCCAATTCCATTTTTTGTTGCTGAATTCAAGTAATATCTTTCCATTCTCTATTTTTATTATTTGCAAATTATTTCCCATGTCTTGTAGATCCATAATTTTGTGTGTGAATTTATTCTTGAACCAAATCATGAGTAGCTAAATTCCCAAGGGTTGGGGTACATGAACTCAATCCAAGGCAAATTATTTATGTAGAAAATAGAGGTTAAATTAAAATATTGATTGAATCGTGAAAGCACCGCTTTATATTTATCTTTGATTTCGTATGGTGCGGGCTAGATCCTCATATACGTAATGCTTAGAATATATAAAGACTGGATTCATTCACCGCTTTATATCTATCATTGATTTCATATGATGCGGGCTAGATCCCTCATATATGTAATGCTTAGAATGTATAAAGACCGAATCTAGTCAATAATTTTAATTTACAATTCTAGTATTCTATACGGTAATTTGTTAAGGATTGAGGGATTGTACCCTACCCTATTTTCTCCTATTTGTCAGATCTAATTTCTTTTGCACTTTTCAGTTTGTTTTTCTTAAGTAATTTTTTAATAGAAATTTTCCCAATTATTAATCATCTTTTCGTTTCTTTTACGAAATCATTTCAAGATTTAATAATTTTTCTTATTACTATTTGGCAATCTCGATCCCTGTGGATATGATCCCGACTTACCGGGTTTATTACTTGAGCGACAGGCTTGCACTTGAGCCTAGATTGTACGCACTTTTGAGACAAATATTAAGTCGCGTCAGAGGGCAATGAAATTCATCATTAAATCTTCGTCTATGCTCCGACCAACTAGTATTTCCATTGGGATTGTTCATCGTAGCTCGGTGCCTGTGGCTGATGCCAATTGAGCTAGTGCGTCTGCTCTTGCGTTCTCCAATTTGGGTATTCGAATAAAATAAATTATAGTAAGACTTCATACCACCTCCATTGCTTTGGCGTGATATTTGATCATTAATTCTCCTTTTGCTGCATATACCCCCAGAATTTGGTTTACAATTAATTGAGAGTTACTGTACACAACGACATGCTTTGCCTTCATGGTTTTAGCCAGGTTTAGTCCCACGATCATTGCTTCATATTCGGCCTCATTATTAGAAGCTTTAAATTGAAAGCGTAGAGCATACTCTACATCAATCTCATCTGGACTTTTCAAAACAATCCCTGCTCCACTGCTCGCAGTGCACGAAGAGCCATCTATATACAAATTCTATATGGGTAACTTATCATCAAAAATTTTATCAGAGAGAGTTCCTCGGTGGAATATCTGGTACTTCCTTTTGTTCCCCTCCAGTACTTCTCATTGCTCGACTGGCATTTCTTGTTGATTGTCCACCGACGTAAGTTGGTCGGGGTTTACATTTGATGATCTTGTCTCATCTACAGGTTGATATGCATTCAAATCCTGTTCTTCGGAGTCATCTTCTTGGGTGAACTCTGCGATAAAGTCCGCTACTGCCTATCCTTTGAGCGACGATCTAGGCTCATAAATTATATCATATTCTCCAAGTTCTACTGCCCAATACATCAATCTTCCTGACTTCTCCGGTTTGTGCAAAGCCTGTCTTAATGGCATATCAGTGTACACCACTATAGTATGGGCCTACAAGTATGGTCTCATCCTTTTGCTGGCTTCAATTAATGCTAGTGACAATTTCTCCAGTCTTGGATATCTAATTTCTGCTCCTCGAAAAGCCTTACTGGTGTAATAGACTAGTTTTTGTACTCCATTTTCCAGTCTTATCAATGCCGAGCTCACCGCATTTTCTGAAACTGACAGGTATAAGTATAATTTTTCTCCCATCACTGATCTGGACAACAATGGAGGTGTCCCCAGATATTTCTTCAACTCTTGAAAGGTTTCCTCGCATTCCTCATTCCATTCAAAAGTTTTTCGAAGTGTTTTGAAGAATGGTAGGCATCTGTCAGTTGCTCGTGACACAAACCTATTAAGTGTTGCAACTCGTCCTGTGAGACTTTGTACTTCCTTCTTCGTCGTTGGAGATCGCAGCTCCAATAGAGCTTTGATCTTTTCAGGGTTCACTTCAATTCCTCGCTGATTAACAATATATCCGAGAAACATGCCTTCTCGTACTCCGAATATGCATTTAGTGGGATTCAGCTTCAATTGATATTTCTCTAGTTGGTCAAAGGTCTGACCTAAGTCAACTAGATGATCAACAGCTTTCTTGCTCTTCATCAGCATATCTTCAACATATACCTCCATGTTATGACTGATTTGCTCCGCAAACACCTTGTTCATCAGCCACTGATATGTTGCACCTGCATTTTTAAGTCCAAAAGGCATAACATTATAGCAATAAGTTCCCCTAGGGGTGATAAAAGAGGTACTCTCCTTGTCTTCAGGCTTCATTTTAATCTGGTTGTACCCAGAATAAGCATCCATGAAACTCAATAATTCATTCCCTGAAGGTGGAATCTACTAGCTCGTCGATTTGAAGCAAAGGAAAATGATCTTTTGGGTAGGCTTTATTAAGATCAGTGAAGTCCACACACATCCTCCACTTGTTGTTTTTCTTCTTCACCATTACTACATTTGCTAGCCAATCAGGATATTTGACATCCTCAATAAAAGAGGCTTTTTGTAGTTTCTCTACTTCTTCCTGTATAGTTTGGTTCTTTTCAGGACTGAACACTCTTCTTCGCTGCTTCACTGGCTTGATTTCCTTATTCACATTGAGCTCGTGACATAAGAAATTCGGATCTATCCCTGGCATGTATTCATGACTCCATGCAAAAGTCTGCTTTCTACACCTTAGAAATGATATTAGTTTTGATCTTATCGATGCATCCAGTGAAGCGCCAATTTGAGTTGTTCGTTCTGGATGCTCGTCGTCCAGAATAATATTTTCAGTATCCTCCATGACCTGGCCTTTAACGAGCTGAGACTCATCTCTGGGTTCTAAAGTTTCAATCTCCGCATCTTTTATTTCATGCACCTGATAAGTAGTAGTCTGCTTCCTGGATTCTTCATGTTCCCACTGCTCGGCAGATGAATAGTAGCATTCCTGAGCTACTTTTTGGTCACCTTTTACAATTCCCACTCCAAAATTGGTTGGGAATTTTAAACATTGATGTACAATAGATGGTACTTCCTCGAACTTCTTCAGACCTACTCTTCCCATGATGATATTATAAGCTGATTGGACATTTTTATCCATTACAAAAAATTGTACTCTTTCTGTTCGACAAGTAGGCCATGTACCGATAAGCATATCCAACTTGATCGTCCCAAGTGGAAAAACTTTCTCGCCAGTAAAACTAAGGAGGGGCCTATGATATGGCTCCAATTGGTCTAGCTTCAGATTCAAACTGTCAAAGCATGAATAAAATATGATGTCTGCCGAGCTACCATTATCCACCAGTACTCGCGAAATCACCACTTCCTTCATTCTCATCTTTATCACTAATGGGTCATCATGAGGATATAGAACTCCTGTCAGGTCGTTCTTAGAGAAACCAATGACTAATTTGTCTTTATTCACCTTCCTCGGGCGATCATCTTCAGCTATATTTATTCGTTGAATGTACGAGCAAGCTTGAGCCTCATTGAGGTAAGCTTTCCTTTCTGCAGTAAGATCTCCACCTCCTGCATCTCCACCTGTAATAACATTACATTCAAACGATCCAAAATGGATTGAAAATACCTCACGCTCTGGCTGTCTTGGTTTTTTAGGAAGGTCGGGATCATCCTCTGGATCGTCCTCGTGGTCTCTCTTCTTGTCTTCATTTTCTCGACGAGGAAATCTAGATCTTTTCCTTGCTCGGTCGTTGGTTTTTCCACCATTCCGTCGATCAACATAGTTATCCAGCTTTCCTCGCCTAATGAGTGCTTAAATTTCATTCTATAGAGCTATACAATTTTTGGTCGTGTGACCATGATCTTTATGGAACTCGCAATATTTGGACTTATCTCTTCTATCAGGATCTGCTTTCATTTTTGCTGGCCAGGCTAGCTCCTCGCTATTCTTGATCTCCTCCAGACTGTGATTTATATCTACCTTTAAAGGAGTGTAGTTTCCAAATTTCTTCATTTGCTCCAGTGTTTGCTTTGCTTTCGATTGACTGTTACCACCATTGTTCTTCTGATCCTTCTTTTAGGTTTTACCCTCTTCTACCTTGGTTTCCTTATTGTCTGCTTTCTTCTTCACAGCCATGGCTTCCTCGGCATTCATGATTTTGGCAGCTTTTACCATTAGTTCTGCCATGGTCCTGGGTGGATCTTTGGCTAAAGTGTAATACTATTTATTGAGAAACCGTCCACTTATCAGAGCAGTAATTGTTGTTTTCTCCTCGTAATCGATTACCTCAAGTTTCTCATTATTGAAATGAGTAATATAATCCCTGGTGCTTTCACCTGCCTTTTGTCTAACTCTTAGCAAATGTGCTACTCTTTTTACTGGTTTTGCTCCAAAACAGAAGTTCCCGATAAAGAGCTCTACCAATTGAAAGAAAGTCTCAATCTTCCCCTGAGGAAGATTATTATACCATATCTGAGCTGATCCAGTAAGAGTTCCTGAGAATGCTCTACATCTCATCTCGTTTGGCACTGCATAGATATCAGAAGCTGCTTAGTATTGTTCTATATGAAGGACAGGGTTAGTTTTTCCATCATATTTAGGTGTCACCACCGGAGCTTTGAACTTTGACAGTGTGGGAAAATCCATAATTGCCTGTATAAACGGTGTTCCTTGGACAAAAGTTCGTTGTAGAGGATTCTTGGCTTTAGACATTTCCCCTAGTCTATGATCCAACCTCTGAATAGAGACCTTCCATGCATCATTTCCCTCCTCGGGCCTATTGGTTCGAGCAACTGATCATGTTGAATTTTCCTCTTGAGACATTTCATGATGAGCAGCTGGTTGTGATTGGGCAGAGCCTTCCCTTAAATTAGATGGTTGTTGAGAGTTCCTCGACACAATCCTATGGGGACTTTTATTCCTCCTAGGACCCAAATGATCAAAAGTAGAGACTCTACTCAACCTTTTAAAAGAACTTTTCCTCTCTGGAGATAGAGTGACGTTTTCTTGAGTGTCTGTAGCTCATACAGAGGAAGTCCGTCCAGGCTGATAAGAAGGATCATTAGATCTCTCAGTGCGATAGGAATCGGTGCGTCTGGATCGAGATTCCTCTGGAAATAACATTCGCATAGTTCTCGAAAAGGGTAAACGAGTATTTCTTTGAACACTTCGTTGTCCTGATTGAGCCGGCACTCCACCTTGAACAGTTTGTATAAGCTGTCGCATGGTTTCTTGCATGGCCGTCTGACCTTGGGCCAAATTAGTCATTATACCAGTCAGATCCGAAAAATTTAGGGGAGTAGATGAATTTGGAGGGATACCAGTATTTTGATTACTGGATTCTGGATTATTAGCCATTGATGATGAGTTGTTTTGGTGAAAAACGCAAATTACAGTCGATTCCCACATACGGCACCAATTCGTTGATGTAAAAAATTATATTATCTCTAATTAATCAATCACAGATAAAATAAATAAGACAAAAAGATTTTTAAAGTGGTTCAGCCTTGTAAGAATGGCCTACGTCCACTGTTTTTGTTATTGCTGTCTATTTGCTTGGAATTCTCGATAATGGATTTACCAAGAAATTCCGAGTCCCCCTCTAATGAGGAGGTTACAATGTATTTATAGCCTTGAGGTTGTACATGTGAAAGGATAATGCGCTGTTATCTAGTAGACATATACATCTATACGATAATAATGAGCATTTAATGCGCAATCGTCTCTTTGATTATCCTAATTTGAGTGCTCTGTATGCTAAGTAGCTCGGCACGCTTGAGATACTTGGACCGCCTCAGTAGCTCAGCATGCTTGAGTTGCTCGGGGCCCATGAGTTGCTCAGGGAACTTAAGCTGGTCGATACGCTTGAGCTGTTCGGAATGTATGAGCTGCTCGTGGAGCTTGAGCAGCTCGGTGGCAGTAAGTTGATCGGTAGAAGTATTTGTAATTACCACGTTAGTTGACACGTGTCTTCAAGTGATGGGTCCACGTCAGCAGATTAAATTTGGTATCAACAATGATACTAACAACTTATGTTGTGTGAAAAGCATCCCAAACCACATACTCATCTTTGTTTGCACATGGGGTTTTGAAGATGACATAACGTTACATGATAACAAAACCGATCTAATTGTGATAAATAATACAGTAGAAACATTAAAAATAAAGACGACATGCGTTGTTCAACATAAATCCGACAAAATCATACTTGGACGGCAAATTAGTAACATGGAACTACTTATTAAATAATATAGTAAGCAAATATATTGAATGTTCACATTTAATCTATCCAATACATCCTTAGAATAATTTTCTGATCCACTTCCATATTCCTCACAGCTGCTAAGTCTTCATTAGCTGCAATTACCTCCGACATATATATGTCTTTCATAGCATTGGCTACAGTAGGGTCTTTCATATATATGACATTGTAAGGTCCTGTTATAGCAGGGCCATTTTTTATCTTGATTTGAGGACTCCTCTGTAACATTTTTAGCACCTGTCTCTTATCTTTCCCTCTCCTATTCCATTGAGACACGGAGAGTAATCAGATACACCACCAGCTCTAGCAGCTGCTGCAAAACCACTGCCACCATCTCCATCACCAGTAAATAAGTATATGAATTTAGTTTGAATAACACAATGATTTAGTTTCCATTTCGAATAAGTATAAATATTAGTAACCAAATATACAAAATTATTATTTAAACTTAAGAATGAAGGATACGAGGTCATTACAATAGAATTGCAAATTCAATATTGATTTCAAAGTTTGAATAACATATTACCCTTTGCTTACAACAATATCAATTCAAATTCAAATTAGGATATCAAAAAGTGAAAATCCATAACGACAACTATTGCCATTTTGAGTTACCATTTTCAAGCATAAAAAAGCCAACAAAAAACCAAAAGAAACAAATAAAAGAACCAAAGATGAATGGCACATATAAAAGGCGACAAAAGAAGAGACCATTAGGTAGTTAATTGATGTCCACTAAATACACTTTTATCCTAAAACTAATATTTATCCATTCAATTATATTTAACCTAAAACTAATATCGATTGAAGGACACAATGAGTGGAATAAGAACCATACACAAAGAAAAACCCGTAATAAACTATTATAAGCACACGCACTAATCAAGCATTGATTTGAAGTTGAAACATGATAGTGGATATTTGTAATTAAAATTGAAGATGCACGTCACCTATGGAATGGAAAACAAAGCATAAATTCTACCATAAACATCTATATAACACAAATATTTAGGTCTTAATGCAAAGTTTGGGAAGTACAGTTAGATTCATAACTCGATACTTTTAGTATAGGGCCTATATTAGAGGAAAATGAAATCCCCCTACCTTGAATAACCGAGTAGTATCGATAGAAAGAGATGCATATTCGAAACCTAAAAATGAAGAATAAGATCAAATTTTTAGAAATAAAATTAGACGAAACTGCTGATAAGAACACTAATGTATGAAGGAATGACAGTTGATTCAAAGCAAACAATTGATCAACCCAGATCCGAAAGGGAAAAAGGAAACTATTCTGACAATCGTATGTTTGAAAACACATAAATAAATTAATTTTAAGAAACTTCTAAATTTGAACAAATAATAATGCAAAGAAAAGAGGGAAAAAACAAAAATTGGAAGTCGTATCATACCACAGTAAAGATTAGATGATGTGTTTCAAAACCGCATTCTTCAAAATGTTTTCGTGTGATAGAATTGCTCGAATTCCCCTAAGCGAGTCGTCCCCTCTGAGTATCGGACCATAAACCACACACAATGTACACATTAAACATTCTTAAACTTTAGCCTCCCATTTGATCGTTCATAACCAAATTGTCAAATCGATATGACTTTCATTTTTATATAAAGAACACAATTATGTGCAATAACAAATTAGTTGATTAAAAATAATTGAAGAAATTAGTTACAGTGTGCAAAATTGCAAACCACAATCATCATCCATTACTATCAATGTCTCTAACATCCCCATCAATTTTCATTGTATCTATAAATAAATCAAAATTGAACTATCAGAAATGTAAATATGGACATATGCACAGCCCAAAAGTTCAACAAAACCATGATGTTTAACAGTTATGGAGACTTGAAGTGTTCATAAAACCATGATGTTGAACCAATTTTCAATAAACTCACTGTCAAACCCTGATATTAAACGGGAAAACATCCAAAAAAGGAAAAAAATAAAGAAAGATAAACATTCGTATATAGTTTCTAAAATGATGAGCAAATAATTTAATGATGCAAAATTGTAAAATACTCGCATTAAAAAAAATATCAGTCCAATCAATCCAGATCTACGTACGAACTATGTATGAAGTTATACACATGAATTTTTAATAGTATGAAATTAGAATCATCTATACATGTCTGATCTACTCTAAATGTATTAGGAGGACTACCAAACGAGGATTATGGAGAGAGTATCAGATGTCAATACTAATGTCGTGATAAGTTTGTGCGCAAACTCCTTCTTCGTGAGTAAAATGAGGGAACTACTAACTTATGACACCCTAAACATAAAACGATATACAAACCTTGTTTAGATATCCCATATTCAAAGAAATGGACTTTACCAAATTACCAACTTACTATGAGAGAGCAGCGAGAGGGTATACCGTAAAACGTATTTGAACACGTTATTAGAACAAATTGAACAGATAATAAGTTGTAATAGAAATGGTCAAAGAACAAATTCTTGAACGCATTATTAGATACAAATATTACATATTTATTTCCTCGATAAGTACAATTATTTAAACAAAGTTTTGTTTATTTGATAAAGAAAACAAACACAAAATTAGATAAATCACACACTTTTCTCGACATACCTAATCCAATGAAATAACTTCACTCAAATAATTCAATATATCTTTGAAACTCAACTGATACCTACAAAACAAATCAATAGAGAACGAAATAGAACATAAATAATACATCCAAAACCCAAAAAGAACCCCAAATTAACCCAAAAGTGTAAGTTTTTAGGGGTGTTCCATTTTAAAATTGGACAAATATGATATATCAATGTGTTCCGGGCAAATTGGAAAAATAAATATCTCCTCCACAACCCTCTTTCATAGATTGAAACTCATCAGATGAGAAGACCGTTTAATAAAATATAAAATAAGCATACCCAGCTAAGCGAATGAAAATCGGCTCAGCATTCGTAGGAGGCTCAACATCCATAGTGTCAAAAAAAGTTATAAACAAAATCAGCAAATAATTTCAATACTCCCACTGGAAAATTGATAGTGGAAATACCATAATTGCTCGATGTGTCACCTTATATTAACGTCGTCAGCATTCTGAAATGTTGGATCAACAAAAAAAATGTCAGAGCTACAAAATAAAACTTTAAATGAACAAATAATGAACCAAAAAATGTGGGTTTATAAAAAAATCGTGAATAAAGAGAGGGTGTACTACACGTGAAAAATCGAACCATAAAAATGTCATATATACAAAATAAATCTACAAATGAACAAACAATGAACCAAAAAAATGAGGGTTTATAAAAAAACCTTGAATAGGAAAGGATTAAAACCCCCCAAAAATGTCAGAGTTGTAGACCATGAATAAGAAACAATATAGAACAAAAATGTCAGAGTTCCATATACCTGATGGGGCATAAAATTGAAGGGGCGGCAGTCATAGTGGGATCTGTAGTCACGGGGAGGGTCAACAAAATTTGTACATAAAACTAAACTTACAAAACCCTACATTTATCAACAGCTCTTTAAAAGGTCATCAAAATTTGTACATAAAACTAAACTTACAAAACCCTACATTTATCAACAGATCTTTAAAATCCTATAGCAAATCGTAAACCCATATAAATTAAGGGGTATGTATGTGTATGAGGTGTGTGTGTATAAGAGGAGAGAGATAATACCTATAACATGGGAGTTGTAGGAGAGAAGCAAGCGGCTGGGTGGGAGTGGGAGGGGGAGAGAATGAGGAGAAAGACGGATGAGAGAGGGAGGCGACGATGAGTGAGAGGAAGCGATTCTAGGGTATGTTTTTGGGGGAGGGTGGGTTCACGCGTATTAGTGAATGAGAGGGGGAGGGTTTGGTATTCAAGGGTATTTTATCTCATTTTCCATGTCACAGTGGATAAATGGTGACACGGCACAATGTAAGACCCTTAGATTACCCCAAAAAATGCAATCTCAGTCGTTGATATTTTGGAACAGTAAAACACCCCATCTCATATTATATATATATATATATATATATATATATATATATATATATATATATATATATATATATATATATATTATACGGGTGATGTAATTCCATACACATGTAAATGATTTTACTACGAGTGTAATAGTAGATAAGATAGATAGTGATGCTTAAATTACTTTAAGTATGTGAGAACATATTCATTAATTGGTGACTCTTAATAAACGAAAGGGATTAATAGCTTAATATTTATATGGGCAGTATGGGTGGGTACATTATATTATTAAGTAAGAAGAGATTCAAGTCAAACTTTTTAGGCGAGGTAGCATAACTAGTTGGATTAGAAAAGTACGTTATGCAGGCACAATAGTTAAGAGGTGAGGATCTCAAGTAAGAGCACACGGAGCTAACATGTATACAATAATGTACTATTTACTTCATTTTAAGCACTTGATAAGATGTTTTCAAGCTCTTTTACTTGGGATCTGACCGATTTCAAATCAATCTTTTCTAAACACATTTTAAGTGTCTAGCCATAGGGATGCTAGACTTAGGAGTTCCTTCACTTGCCATGCCGTAGCTACTGTGGAAGTTGCAGGATCTTGGTATTATACGCCTCTACATCTTTCACTTCCTGTCTCGCATTTTATCTATTCCAGTTGGACATTTCGCCCCTTTCTTAGTCGGAGATTATTATTGAGACATATACTTTTATTTTATTTATAGCATTGGATTTAGATTCTATTTATGGATGATTGTATTGGTATTTTCTCTGGAATGTTATTCCAGACACATTTATTTTTTTCATTATATTATCATTCAATATTTTGTACGTGGAATGGTGAATGTGATTTATTTAGTTTATATTAATTGCATGTTAATAAAAAGAGTTAAAATTTTGACACCGGGCCATTAGGGTATTAGTAATTAATTGGATTTTGACAGGGATGCTGAGGATTAAACCATTAATTACTCATGTTTAATTTAATAATGGACTGATCACCCATGATTAGAATAGGTGGGGTGTCACAGTGACTTAATTAATGGCATGAATACTTCTATTGTTCCCCTTTAGTATTATGAGTTTAAATCTTGACTAAACACTAATAACGATGGTTATCTTAAAATAAATGAGAGATACAAATTAGGAAAAGTAAAACTAAAGTTGTGACTATTTTTATTAATATCTCTAATACGGATTAATACTCAAAACTCTCGCATGATTAAATTTTTGTTTGGGATTCCATAATAATATATGGGCGTTCGCATGTTAGAATAAATCGTATGAACTTTATAAATTGAGTTCGACTCGTCGTATTATGTGACTTCTATGTTGCTTGTAGAACAAATATTTGTTAATGTTATGCCCTTTGAATATGCTTGTGAATGGAAATTATATGAGTTGTTGAAAAAGAAAGGAAGTGCTAAATAGATGTTATAATTATAATTAATAAAAAAAATTGGATAAATAGTAGTCTTATGATTAATTGGAAGAATTATTGTGATATGTTGAAAATACGCCTTATGAGATGGTTATTTGTGTTGATACTTAATACCGCGGGGATGAAGAAACTTTTGAGGTAGTCATGATTTCACCTTACTTTTAGGTTGCTTACTAGGTATGGGACTAGTAGGTAGGCCTTGGTTGTTGTTAACACTTTCTAGGTATGGGACTAGTTAGTGTAGGTTTGACGGATGGATTATTATTTGGGTGTGGATGAATTATACATCGTTCCCTTGGTTCGTTAGCTTAGGTGAGAGACTAGGTAGTAGATATTGGCAGGTATTCTTACTAAATGATATGTTAGCATATAATTGTGTTTTGGAGACCTCTAGGTATAGGAGTAGGGGTGGCTTAAGGATTTATGCTCGATTAAAAGGCGGGGCTAATAGAAATAATGAGTACTTGAGAAAAATGAGAATAATTCCGGAGATAATAAAAAGGTATTAAAATGGATTTACATAGCCTATATGTCGGCTAATAATAAGGGGCGAACTAGTTATAACTACATGGGTGTGTGTTGGCGTTATCGATATGTACAGGGCTAACGAAATTAGGTGAACTGGCTATAGTGACGTTTCATACATGTAACCTTACGAGTATGTGTATTGAAAATGAAATTGTGTGAACTGGCTATAGTGGGGGGAATGTGTATGGTGTAGAACTTAAGCGGGCTAGGAATATGTGCAGGACCCGAAATAGGGTGAACTGGCTATACTGGTATCGCATAAATAAATTAGATTTAATTTGTTAAATTAAATTATGGGATCTATTGTTATGTTAAAATATCATAATCGGACTTGAACATTGGGGTGGCTTAGTGATAAGGATAAATAGTGGTAATTATTTTACTCGTATGTTAATATATATATCGTTCAATTTAGAATACTCTATTAGGATGTTTATCATGGATAACGTTATTGTATTAGTTTATGGACCCTAAAAGGGAGGAGTAGCTAGTATTCATGCGGTGGGCCTTGACCCATTGCGTTGACTAACATTTCTGGTATAACACTAGAGTAACTGCACATGAGTGATTGAAGATGGTTTTTTGGGAGTGCAGGTGGAGACTCTTTTTACTTGATTTAGTAGTTAGAATTACTTTCTTTTTCCTCGCTTTTACTATGAGACATTAATTTATGAATTTGGTGTGCCAATCGGTTCCACAGTTGTTTACGATTTTCAGTAAGATATTTATAGCTGGATGATTTCATTTGAGTTTATATTTATTTGCAGTTGGATTTATTTTGGAGATAACGTGGTGATGGATTTTAATATTGCATTATATTTTGTGAATTAAAGTTTTAAATTCTCATATTTTTGCACATGCTAAGAATCATATTTAATTTAGTGACGCCTGACGTAGTTTGGCGATGGCCGACGCTAGAGTGCGCGAGGTGTTACAACCACTTTGCGTAACACCTTTTCCAATATTTTTTCATAAAAATGTTCTACTTTACGTAAAATTACAATTTTACACAAATTTAAACTTGTCCTTTATTGCATTTTCTTAAGTCTTATTTCCAAAAAAATTTATTAAGTTACATGCATTAACTTCTTAAATGTTTTGAACTCGTTAACGCGTATTTAATACTTTGGAGTAACATACTTTTCAAGTTAAAGATTTCTATATTTCGTTACTTTCTTTATCAAAGGAATCATTTGATATTTTATCACTGCTTTGTAAGGAAATCACCATTTCCCTTATCATCACTTATAGACTTGAAAATATACACTTATCTCATTTTTCATTCCTAATAACACACTTTAAGGGATGAAATTTCTATTTTCTTTATTTCATATTAAAACTCGTTAAAACCTTCACGAAACTTGTTTATATGCTCATCATCAAAATATTACAACTTTCTACACATGGAAATAGGGATTTTAAGTCCAAAGTCCAAAATAATGAGTTTAACATGTGAGGTATTAAAAAAATCATAATACTTACAAAAATCATGCCTTTCAAGATTTAAGAGAAAATTTATTCTTTGAACTTTTATAAATTTCCACTTTCACAAAAAATCCCATTTTTCCAAGAAAACATCAAAACTTTGTTCACTAAATATCTCAACAATATAAATATCATTTCAAAATATTTTATTTCACAAAATGTTTAACCCTAAGTTTTCTTGTAAGTATATTATTTTCTCAAACCTTGGAACCATTTTTAAAAACCATTTTCTCACAAATCCATAAGAATTGCCTTCTTAAATCATATATGCATTCTACTCTTATAAACTCTAACCATAAGACCAATGATGTGGAAAACTAGAGTTTTTAAGCTAAAGAGTAGAGTATCTCATCTGAAAGAAGCTACAAAAATGGATTGATGGATGTAGAAGAAGATGGCAACCTCCCACCTCCTAAGGTGGCCTTAAAAAGTCTTCCTAGATCCACTAATCTTTCTCCTTGAAACCTCCATAAACCCCCCTTCAAACTCCATAATATCTTCTAATTTTCTCTCTAAAATCACCCAATAACATCTCCAAAATCCATAACTTTTCCCAACAATGGTGTAGGTGTGTCTTATAAGCTTAAATATGGAAGAAAATGGTTAATATATGGTGGTTTTGAGTGGTGGAATGCTATTGTTATGGCGATGCAGAGTGGAGGAGCTCTAAATGCTAGATAAAGGGAGATACCAAACCTGGTTAGAATGCCCAAATGAGGCAAAAAACTCTTTGAATACTCTCAAAACCCTAAGTGTTAAATCCCAAAAATTCCCCAAACTCAACCCCTTTAACCTTTGGTCGATCAAGCCTTTAATCCATGCTTTGATTTGAGTCGTTGAGGGCTCAACACGTCATCCAATCTGACGATCCACATCCTGACAACACATTAAAATGTGCTGAATTTTAAAATCTATTTTGTTCGATCAAACGATGTGGACCTCACTTGATTGAGATCCCCTCTCGTTCAAACTAGAGTTCTAATGAGTTACAAACGAGAATAAATTGTAGTCTTTCAAGGATCGAATGAATTCAACTCATTTGAATGGAATATTACCTCTTGTTCGAAGGATAATGCACCTTGTTCTAATGAGCGCATTTCAATGAGATTCTAAAGGATGGTGAAAATCATTCAGGTCTTGAACGTTCGAACCTTGTTTGAATGACATATCTTTTCTCATTCGACTGATAATGACCTTCGTTTAAATGACGACCAAAAATTCTAATATCACTTTAAACGATACAAATCTAGTTCAATTACACCAGGGTCACTACGTTACCCAAATTTGACTTTTGATCCTCTTACAAAGTCCAGAGCCCAAACTGGTCATACTAAGTCACCAAGTTGCACGGGTATGGTTAAAACTGCGGGGGCGGGTGTTACATCACCCTGGGGAAAGGTACATACAATATTTGTTATCAAGAATTTATTAATAAAGAGAGCGAGATAAAGAGAGAAACACTCTGTAGACATGGGTACATTTATAAACAACACATATCTTTTATCGTGACTACTTGATTTTCCTTTACTGCTCTGTTTACTTGTGTTAAACTAATCATAATAGGATTTTATCGCCTACATTTGATGTTGTTTGTGGGAAAGTGTCTCATTTTTTCACCCAATCAAAGACAATAATAAATCATGTCTCACTCGCAAAACCCTCATCTATTGCCTAATGGTGACAAGAAGAATGATGAAAATGGGACTCTGACACCTTGAATTAGACCTGGCATTTATATAAGTAGGAGCCATGACACTCATAACTCATGTTATCAACAACAGGAGGAGAAAAATAAGGAAACTCATAAGAAACCCAGATCTCACGGCTTGTAGACATTTATAAATAATGACTTTGCCAACAGGATGATGCCATGAGCCTCCAACAGGAGGAAAAATGTCACTTGAAACAGATCCTGGAAAGAATGGTGAAAAAGATCCATAGGGACAAGTGTAAGAACCATTCTTGAATAAATAGCCCTTAGGCGAGCAGACTCACAACCGAGGAATATGTTCATGGCGGGATCAAGAACTCTTAGGGCATAGGGGCCCTAAAGTAAAAACTAATTAGGGATTGGGTCATCGTAGTAATGATCTCTGCAATCCAATTAGGCTCAAGATGTATGATCATCTTTCTCATCATGGGGTCAAATTCACCAATGAGTTGGTAACAAGGGCCCTCGTCAGCCATATGGAGTCCATTTGCTCAAAGACAACGTAGGAATCAAAGCCTCCTATGAATTTTTCCACCATTAGATTCAAAATCTACGTTGGGAAAATTGATCACATCGACCATGTACGCCAGTATCGGCAAGCAATTAACCTCTGTAGTAATAATGAGGCCCTTGTGTGACACATATTTCCTTGTAGTCTGGGGGATATCGCACAAAAGTGTTTCGAGAATTTACCACATATGTTGGTCATTAGTTTCAAGAAACTAACAAAGTCCTTCATTGTAAGATTAATTACTAGTAGTTCTCATCCAAGGAGGATGAATTTACTCCTCACTATGAAAATGAAGCCTCGCGACACCTTGAAGAATATGCTTGAATGTACTGGGAAACCTATAACGAGGTGGGGGATTTATCTCAACAAGTTGATGTTGCTTTTTTCAAGATTGGTTTGCTGAGAAAATCCACGTTGCACCAGTCTCTCATAAATAAGGAAGCAAGCACTATCGACGACACTATCTCCAGAATTGAAAAATATGCTAAACTGTAAGACATGCTAATTAGCAGCAAGAATAACATTGGTTAGGAAAAAAAAGACCAAAAATGGTGAAAAATAAAATTCTCCCAGGAGAGGGGAAAAAGAAAATTGGCAGACCTAGGAGTTGTGATAAGGATGGCACCACTAAGTCTCACCAAGCTATCAATATCATCTTCAAAGAGCCGATCTGCAACATTTTGAAAAATAAAAAAGATCAATAATTTTTCAAGTGCCCAAGTAAAAGGACAAGAGATCCATGGAACATGAACATTGCCTTGAGATGATCTTAACACAAGGACAACGGGCATAAAATAGAGAATTATAAGGCACTGAAGTCCGACTTGGAATGGTGGGCCCAAGACATTCATCTACAAAGCTATGTGGAAAATATGGGAGCGAAGAACCATATAGAATAAGATTAAAAACCTGATAATGTTATGGATGATGATGATATAGGGAAGGAGTTTGCAGTGATCCTGGGGGAGTCATGTCCGAACAACATTTTAGGCAATGGCGTTTGGACGGAATTGAATAAAGTTACTACAGTCATGTAATCATTCAAAATATTGAAGCACCCTATATCTTTGAGTCACTTGAATCTATATTGATATGCCCAAAGTGCACCCTCTTACTCTGATGAACTAACCTTGGTCAGATCACAGCCGAGGTGACAAAAGCATATATCGTCCATGATCAGGGTTGTCATTCGGAAGGTCGGCCTCAGCCGACATCACTTAAACCTCTACATCAACCTCGACTGGACATCAGTTGAGATCAGTAAGGACACGGGTTCAATCATCCATCAACATCAACATCGACTTTAGCCAACGTTACGAGTTATCATCTGAGACTCGTAAAGCCTCGCATGCTCAGCATCATGTGTTAAGACAACATCGGCCCTGACCGACTTTCCAGTTATTTAACCTCGGCTAGCATCCCAGCCAAGGTCATTATGTAATTTGGTCTCAGACATGGAGAAGGTCGGACATCACCAACCTCATACTCATCCAGTACGAGGTTGGTATCAAGCGAAGAGAGCCGAACATTTACACGCATATGTTTGGCTTGGGACACATGAATAACTCTGTTATAACTTAATCATTCCCTCCACGTGAGGGAATATTTAGGTCATTATTATTTAGTTAAGATCAGCCAGGTGTCATCATTACACTAGTTGGATCTTCATTCACATTCTCATTGAATGCTTAGGGGGTACATTACACCCCCAAGCACTATATGTAGAGGCCATCCTCAACATTTTAAAGGATCGAGAATTGCAACCCTAGCTGAAACTCTGTCATTTTACACAATAGAGAGAGAAAGCTTGAGATATTGTATCCATGACCATTAGTGCCTTATATCAGTGACATTACTCACTCACTTGTACAGTGGACGTAGGCCAGATCGGCTGAACCACTTATATACTGGTGTTTATCCTCTTCTCCTCACCTCAATCTCTTTTATTTGGTATACTCATATGCTGCCATTGTTACCATTGGTTTGAGCTTATAAACACCTTGACTGGTGGTGTTATTTTCAGCATCATCATTTTGGCACCGTTTGCCGGAACAAGAAGATATATGTCTTCCTTTCCCAGCTTAACCTCACCGGAGACTCTGGTGGTGAACCAGGCATCACCCTTCGTGTGAAGCTGTTTCACCATTGAAAGAGGTCTTTTAAGGTATTAAGTTCATCTTATTCACAAGATCTTTAGATTTAACATATGGCACCGGATTTACCACCACCTCCTCTAACATATGGTGCAGGAGGACCTAGTTCCAGCCAAGCACCACCCCAGTCATAAATAGCTGAGGTGGAGGCAGCCTTGAGGTCCTTGACTGCAACACAACAAGCAATAAAGGAGAAATTTCCACAGCTCAGTCAACATATGATGAGGCCACCTGGGGTCTCACCAGAGATGATTACTCCGGTAGCTGTTCAACCCCATCCTGAAGCTAGGGTCCACACCAGGCACCGCGAAAAGACTAACCTACCCCTCAACGGAGGAGGGACATTGCTGACCCTAGGCGTTTATGTCTGGGGAGGTAAGGAAACCCTTGCCCTAAGGATAGGTATGAGGATATGGAGGTAGAGGATGCTCCAGAAGACTGCTGGGAGCCGTATGAGGTTTCGAATAACACGATACACCCTATCCAGTAGAGCAAAGGTTGTCGGGGCAAAGAGATGGGGGTGCCCAACAAAGAGGATCATATTTTGATCGCTTGAGTAGAGGGTCAGCCTTTGAAAGTCTTGGCCCAGTTAATGACCCAAGGTAGAGGTTATCCAGGTCTAAAAGTGTAGCAGGCTCACAAAGGGAAGAGGGGGAAGATCGACCTCATAAGGGCCGACCCCAACATGGCCGACCCCAACATGTTCGAGATAGGGAACAAGAGGAGGTAAATAGCCGACGCTGTGCACCGGCTGGAAAACCCTTAGTTCACCCCTTGTAGGTGGATGGGGATAACCTCAGCCAAGACGATGTTGCAAAGCCATGGAACGATTCCATTCAACGTCTTAAAGAGAATATAGGGGATCTCATTAAAAGCCGAGACCCACTACAAAGAGGGTTCTTAGAGGGCTCCCCATTTATGGCAAGGATAGTGAACTTTCCAACCCCTGCCAAGTTCAAACCACCTACGGTGTCTCCCAGGTATGGTGGCAGTACCATCCCTGTGCATTATATTGAGATGTACCAGTCTGCGGCAGATATTTATTCGATCCCAGATGAGATGAGGTGCTGGGACTTCTCTGGGATTTTAACGGGAGCTGCACATATTTGGTTTACCTCTCTTTCGAAGAAATCTGTTGAGAACTTTAAAGGCTTGGCTGAACGGTTTATTCACAATTTTTGTTTTGGGATAAGACCTCAGAAGAAGACCACTCATCTGTTGTACGTCAAGCAAGGCAAGAATGAGAGCCTAAGAGACTACATTACTTGTAAGGACACAAATTTCCAATTGAGTCCATATATTGGTTTGGCTCAATTCCGGACAAAAACATTTATTCATAGGATAATATTTAAATTGTAATATTCTCAAGCCTATGAAGTGTGTGTTGAAGACGTAGCGGAAAAGAGTATAAAGCTTCATCAAAATGCCGGTTTGTGTGCCTCATTTCTACGTCATCAATCATAGTTCCATGCTCCCAAGGTATGAATGCAATTATATTTATATAGGAGCTTGGAACAAAGTTTATTGGGTGTTAGGTTTAATAAAAACTGCGTTTTGTTTTAAGAAAGAAATTATATAAGACTTTAAATTAAGTTCATAAAGTTTTCTGGGCCAAAATCGAATTTTTCAATCTTTCTGGTCGTTCGTTAGATATGTCGTTCGAACGAGTTTTTTCGTTCGAACCAGATGTCGTTCGAACGAACCTGCCAACGAGTTCCCACTAAGGCATACTGGTCTGTCGTTAGAAATGTCGTTCGAACGAGATTCTCGTTCTAACGAGATTTCCAACGAGCTTCTAACGAGTCCATACTGGAGCCTCGTTAGAAGTCTCGTTCGAACGAGACTTCGTTCGAACGAAATGTCGTTCGAACGAACTGTCAGGCGGGAACAGTTTTTGGCAGTTTTTTTCACCCACTTCCCCACTTGGTTTTTAACCGACTTTTTCAGACTTTATGAAGTGTGGGAATCACATTTTCCAAACGAACATTTCCATAACTTTTCCATCTCTTAGAGAGTGTTTGAGAGCAAAAATGGTTTAGGAAAATGTTCATGTTTTGAGTGAGATTTTTAGAGAAAAATATTTTCATCACTCTAGTGTTTACACCCAATTGAGTTTATCCAAGTTCACATATACATATTAAATTGCTTGGAGTTTGGCACCGGTTTATCTCTACCGAATTCAAGAAGAGAAGTTTTGGTTTGCTTCTACATCCATCAAAGAAGAAGACATTTTTGTTGTGATTTTACCCACTTGGAGAAAGGCTCCATGTACGGGTGACGGTGACCATAGAAAGTCCCATCGGTGGATTCCGAGATCGCGGTAGTGTTCCGAGGTTGTCAGCTAGGAAGAGGTGTCTATGAGAAGAAGCGTCGAGGCTTGAGAGGGATCGATTCAGTCGTTGTAAGTCTATCTGTCTTGTAATTGTAATTCCATATCTAGTGGACTTGTGGCTAGGGCCGTCCGAGGTTGTTTCCCATCTTGGGTTTTTTCCTCGTACATCGCGGCGTAGTGTGATATTGTTTATTTTATCTTGCTTAATAACGTAGAACGTATGCTTAGCATAATTCAAGATAAAATTCTGTTTAATCTATCACACTCATTTAATTTGGGACTTATATTAAATATTGAGTAATGTTTAATTAATTCAAGTCTTTTGCTAAATTTGGTTTCACCTAATTTGCTAATATTGATAAATATGACTTAGGCAAATTCTAGGACTTGGATTAACTTATTTTAATTTGTTTTGAAGAAATTAAAATTTGTCTTTGTTTATTTGTTGAACCATCATTCAACGCTTCCGCATCGTTTTTACAAAAAGGGAAATGACTCTACAGCTTTTACATTACTATATTTAACAAAGAAAAATTAGAGGTGGAAGATTACAAAGAGAATATAGCTATGATAACCCTCATTGGAGGACTCCCAGAAGGGGAAGTTGCTGTGGAAGCTTACTGAAGACCCTCCCAAGTCTATGGCAGAGCTGTTAGCAACTACAGGAAGGGTCATGAACATTGAAGAGGCAATGGCTATAAAGTATGAGTATGAGAACAAAAGTAGCAGCGGGAAATTCCAAAGGAAGAGAGACGAAAAAAAGAGGTCTGTAGATGACAAGTTTGCACACTAAACTCCTCTAACTATGAGTTGCGAACACATCCTCAATGAAATAAAAAATGAACAGTCCTTGAGATGGCCGAGGAAGATGAAGGCTCCTCTGCATAAGAGGAACAAGAATTTGTAGTGCGAGTTCCACTAAGACCATGGTCATATGACTGACAAGTGCTTCACCTTGAAGGATGAGATTGAGAAGATGTTGAAGTCCAGAAATCTCAGGAAGTAAATCGATGGTAAAGCGTCCAAATGGGTAAGAGATGACCCTATAAAGAAGAGAAACGACAGGTATTGGGAAGATGTCCCAGCAAGAATAGTTGAGGACTCAGATGATGATGATGAGGATGACCCTGACCTCCCACCAAAAAATGACAATGCCCCCGTGAAGAGGGTTGGAATGATCTACTTTACTGTTAACACCATTTGTGGATGACTAGCAGGGGGTGGATCTGAAGTAGCCGATTGTAAAGCTTATGTGGCAGAGGCTAAGTCAGTGACCAAAGTAAAGGTTGTGAATCTGGCATCTTCAGAGGCTAAGAAGAAGAGAAAGAAGGTAGATATGGATACTCTTATAGTTGGATTCTCCCGACTTGACTTCAAAGGTATCCTAGCTCCACATGATGACCCGTTAGTAATTACAACAAGGGTGCATGGATGTGAGGTGCAGAGAATCCTAGTCGATGGGGGAAGTTCAACTGACATAATGTTTTGGCCATATTTTAAGAGCCGAAGCCTCAGCAGAGCTAGGCTTGTACCATTTCATCATCCGTTAATTGGCCTTAGTGATGAAAAGGTACATCCATTGGGCATGTATGAGATGGATGTACGAATGGGAGACGAATGTCCTAAGAGGTTGACCCGGAGGATCAATTTTTTCGTAATGGATGAAAATGTCTTCTAGGCCTAAAACCTCATCATGGGATGAGTAGCCCTAAAGGAATTTGAGTTTGTGTGGTCAATGGTCCACCAAATGCTAAAACTCCTAACACCCTATGGGGTAGGGGAAGTGCAAGGTGACCAGACCTCGGCACGAGAATGATACTTCAACTCGGCAAAAGAAAGAGAGGCCCATAAGAGGCCAACAACCACATATAACATTAATACACTTTATCCAAGGGATGAAACAAAATTGAAGAAGGGAGAGGCCGCAAAAGAGGTATAATCCATCGTCCTCAATGAGGAAAAGCTGAAAAAAATGTCCAAATTGGCAAAGACCTAAGACCCAAAATCAAGGAAGAGCTGGTAAAGATTTTAAAGAAGAGACCGAGTGTCTTTTCTTGGAGTCGTGCAGATATGCTAGGCATTGACCCTGAGATTATGTATCATAAACTCAATATGGCAGAAGATGCCAAGACAATCAAGAAAAGATGAAGAGTTTACTCCAGGGAAAAGTACAATGTCATCAGGGAAGAGGTCAGAAAGTTAGAAGAGGCTAAGTTCATCACAGACGTCATATACCTTAAGTGGTTATCTAACACCGTCATCGTGCCAAAGGCTAATGGAAAATGAAGGATGTGCGTAGATTTCATTGATTTGAACAAGTCTTGCCTAAAAAATAGCTTCCCCTTGCCTCGAATTGATTAGATGGTAGATGCCACAGCATGCCATGAACTTATGAGCTTCATGGATGTGTATTCAGGGTATAATCAGATCTTTATGGATGTTGAAGACTCAGAGAAGACAGCGTTCATCATAGATAAGGAGACCTATTGCTACAAGGTTATGCCCTTCGACCTGAAGAACGCAGGGGCCACTTATCAACGTCTTATAAATAAGATGTTTAAAGATCAGATCGGCAAGACCATGGAGGTGTATGTGGATGACATGTTGATGAAGATATTGAAGGACGATACCCATGTGGCCGACCTGGAAAGAAATTTTAACACCATGAATGCATACAGAATGAAGCTCAACCCTATCAAGTGTGTCTTCGAATTAGGAGCAGGAAAGTTCTTGGGATTCATTGTCAATCAAAGGGGAATAGAGTCTAATATTGAGAAAATCAGGGCTTTACTTGAAATGAAGACACCTAAAACTATCAGAGATGTTCAGAGGCTAACCGAAAGAGTTGTAGCACTTAACAGGTTTATCTCGAGAGCTACAAACAAGTGTCTTCCTTTTTTCAAAGTTCTTAGAAAGGACTTCAAATAGGACGATGAATGCGATAAAGCTTTTAGAGATTTAAAGTCCTAACTCGGGTTTCCTCTGCTCCTATCTCGGCCCATCTTGGGGGAGAAGTTATATGTGTATCTAGTCATTTCAGAATCAGCCATCAGTGCAGCCATAGTAAGAGAAGACGATGGAGTGGAGAGGCCAGTATATTTCAATAGTAAGGCCCTTTATGGGTCTGAACAGAATTATCCTTGAATGGAAAAGTTGGCTTATGCCCTGATACATGCTTCTAGGAAGATGAAGCCATACTTTCAAGACCACTCTATGGTTGTCCTCACTGATTCTCCACTAAGACAGGTCCTCTACAAGCCTAAGAAGTCAGGCAGGTTGATGACTTGGGCCATAGAGTTGGGGGAATATGAAATTATTTATCAACCAAGGGTTGCCATCAAAGGGAAGGATCTTGTAAACTTTGTAGCAGAGTTCACCTGGGAAGAGGTTGAGATTGAGAATAGTCAAGAAATTATACGAGAACCAGAAAGTAACATTTTCCATGATCCGGACGAGGTTGGGTTAAGCAAGTTTGAAAAGAGTGTAGCTAAGAATGAGGAAGACAGGTACCTCTTCAAGTAAGGAATCATGTCATAGGGGAACTTCTATTCAAATAAAGATGTTTGGAACCTCTTCGTTGATGGGTCTTCTTGTGAAAGTGGTAGCGAAGCAGGGTTGATACTGTCAGCTCTGGATGGTACTGACATTGAATATGCACTGAGGTTCAACTTCAAGGCTTTAAATAACGAGTCAGAGTATGAGGTATAAATAGCGGGGATCTCCTTGGCAAAAGACTTTATAATTGACCGACTCCTAATCCACAGTGACTCGAGGTTAGTTGTCAACCAAGTTCTTAGAGTGTGTGAGGCCAAGGATGAAAGGATGGCCAAATACCTAAATAGGGTAAGAGCGACGCTAGAAGTCTTCTAAGAGGTGAAGATGAAGAGGATACCTCATCAAGACAACAGTCGAGTCAATGTACTCGCTAGGTTGGTCTGAACAAAGAGGACATAGATGAGAATAATGGTACCGGTTGAAATCCTACCCTAACCAACCATTAAAAAGGAAGAGGTTGTCAAAATTTGCCTCAATCTGAATATGGGAGCCTCATGGATGGACCCTCTCATCAGATACATCAAACGGGGAGAGATGCCAGAATCAAAATTGGAAAGGAGATAGTTGAGGTTCAGGACCGCTAAGTTCTCAATTATAAGAGACATCTTATATAAGAAGGGGTTTATACTCCCTCTTCTTAGATGTGTGAACCCGTCAGAGGTTCCTCTGTTCTTGAAAGATGTATATGAGGGATCTCGTTCGAGTCACATACGAGGGAGGCCTCTAGCCAAGAAGATAATTACTCAAGGGTTCTGGTAGCCGACCTTGGCCAAAGATGCAACTGCTTACGTGAAGAGATGCGATACGTGTGAGAGATTCTCCACTACCCCTCATCAACCTAATTAACCTATGACGTCAATCAGTTCTCCTTGGACATTTTTAGGATGGGGGATTGACTTGGTGGGACCATTGCCAAGAGATACGAACAACTATCGATTTGTGACAGTAGTAATTGATTACTTATCCAAGTGGGTAGAGGCTGAGCCCATGATCACTATCACTGAGCAGAAGACCTTCCTATTCATCTGGAAGAACATCATGTTCAGATACGGTCTCCCAAACACCCTCATCTCGGATAACGGGATGCACTGTAAGAATGCTTCTTTGAAAAAATACTGTGAAAGAGTCGAAATCAAGAGGTTTTTTCCTTCTTCCATACGACCTCAGGCAAATGGTCAAACTGAAGTCACAAATCGAACAATCCTTGGTGGGATTAAGAAGAGGTTGGAAGAAGCCAAGGGGAAATAGACATAAGAGTTTTATGCAGTGTTATGGGCCTACAGAACAACGACAAGGACACCAACAGGGGAGACCCCATTTATGTTAGCCCATGGATCAGAAGCTGTCATCCCTACAGAAGTAGGACTCCCCACCCACAGAGTTCAGACCTATGACCCTCAGAGGAATGGGGAAGAAAGAGGACTTGACTTGGATCTAATTGAAGAGAGAAGGGAAGATACTGAGATCAGACAGGCAGCCTACAAGTAGAGAACAACAAATTTCTATAATCAAAGGGTGAAGTCAAGACCTATAGCTGTGGGAGACCTAGTACTGAAGAAGACGTTGCAGAAGGAAAACAAGCTCCACCCAAACTGGGATGGCCCTTACAAAGTGTTCGATGAGGTTGTGCCTGATACCTATCGACTATAAAATCTCGAAAGGGAACCTTTTTCCAACCCTTGGAATGTTGACCACTTGAAGAAATATTACATATGATATTGCAGTTATTTCTTTATAATACATGTATCATTTTATGAAGAAGATATTAATGAAAAGAGTGGTTCCTGTGTCAATATTGTTTCATTATGCTTAAACATCATTAATTTGGTGATAAAATATGAGGGTAAACATCATGATTTGGTGACCTCAGACCTTAAACATCATAATTTGGTGGCAATTTATGAGGGTAAACATCATGATTTGGTGACCTCAGACCTTAGACATCATAATTTGGTGACACAGTATGAGGTTAACATCATAATTTGATGACCTCATACCTTAAACATCATCAATTTGGTGATAAAATATGAGGGTAAACGTCATGATTTAGTGACCTCAGACCTTAAACATCATAATTTGGTGACACAGTATGAGGTTAACATCATAATTTGATGACCTCAAACCTTAAGCATCATTAATTTGGTGAAAATTATGAGGTTAACATCATATTATGGTAACCTCCGACCATGAACATTATTAATTTGGTGACAAATTATGAGGTTAACATCATGATTTGGTGACCTCAGACCTTAAACATCATAATTGGGTGGAAATGTATGAGTGTAAACATCATGATTTGGTGACCTCAGTCCTTAAACATCATAATTTGGTGACACAGTATGAGGTTAACATCATAATTTGATGACCTCAAACCTTAAACATCATTAATTTGGTGATAAAATATGAGGGTAAACATCATGATTTGGTGACCTCAGACCTTAAACATCATAATTTGGTGACACAGGATGTGGTTAACATCATAATTTGATGACCTCAGACCTTAAACATCATTAATTTGGTGAAAATTATGAGGCTAACATCATATTATGGTAACCTTCGACCTTAAACATCATTAATTTGGTGACAAATTGTGAGGTTAACATCATGATTTGGTGACCTCAGATTTTAAATATCATAATTTGGTGGCAATTTAAGAGGTGAAACATCATATTATGGTGACCTCGGGCCTTAAAAAATCATAATTTGGTGACACAGTATGAAGTTAACATCATGATTGGTGACTTCAGACCTTAAACATCATTAATTTGGTGATAAATTATGAGGTAGAACATCAGATTATGATGACCTCAGATCATAAAGTAAACATCATTATATAACCAATACAACATGCAAGAGAAGGCATTCATTGAAAGAATCAAAATCCTCTAAAGAAGATGATATTACATTTAAGTAGTCATATTTACAAATCAACTGTGTTGAAGGGCCATCAGAGTTTAGAAAAATTACAGGCAAAAAAATAAGCAGAAGTTAGAAATTAAAAGCTTCACATAAAAAGGACTAAATATCTATAGCCGGAATGGTGTCCTCTTGGCCGAAGTTAGTTACCTCTGCAGCGTTGTCTGGATGAATAGCCTCTTTAGTTTCAGTAACCTCCAAGGGAGCAGTCTCTACAGGGGCAGCACCGTCCTCCTCAACCTCTTGCAAGGCCTGAGCAAAATGGTGGTCGCTAAATCCTAGACCAATAAAGTCTGGGGCAGTTAAGCTCCCTGACTCCTGTTCCTTAGAAGCTACCCACTTCCCAGTTGCTTTAATACCTCTTTAAAGGTATTCAAAGCTAAAGCTCATCAGAGACCTTATAATCTGTAAGGATCTTCTCTAAGGCATCCTTCAGTGAGGCTTTGACCGCAGCATCCACTTTGGTCTGAAGGGCATCATCTTTGGCCTTCAGGGCTACTTCATGGTCTTACTTGAGGTCAACGATGTCTCTATCCCTCTGCTTAATCAGCTTGTCAGCCTCTTTTAACTCCTCCTTCAGACGATCAACTTCAGCATTCAAGGAGGCTTGGACCTTCAGGGCTTCTCTTCCCTTCTTAATAAGGGGCATCTTCCTCAGAGTCTAATCAACAAATTGGTGCATGGAGAGAACACCCTGTAATGAAAAGTCAGATTTGTGAGTTTTATAATCTACAAATATAACTGAGGTTACACTTGGAAGAACAAAATGGCAGAAATAAGTACCTGAATGGACCTATATAGGCTAAACTTGGCCAACAAATGGATATCTAGAGAGCGTAGGAAATGCTTATCATCATTGATCATTATAGAGCCAATAGTATCCATAGCCTTCAGACCATGGATAATCAAGTTGTCGCTGATCTTCAGCTGAGCCAGACGAGAAGCCAGAATATCGTCTCTAGAGATAGGGATCGCACGATCCCCTTTTTGAGTCTTGCTCTGCCTCTGATGCTTTGAATCAGTGGTATTCTTCCTTTTCTTAGTAACATCGGCCTTGGATGTGCCGACGTTCTGTTTGGGAGGAGGTGGGGCCACATTATGCCCAGCCTTCTTCATTATCTTCACGAGGCTCGGGGTAGACATCTCCCACAAGTCGTCAGAAACACCTTCAGGGCGTTCTGTAAAAAGAAACATCTGAGTTATTAAATCAGAGGTATAAAAACTGAGTGGTATGAAAAATTAGAGGTATAACTTATAAAAAATAATACTTACGAAGCTCGGTCAAAGGACTTTCCCCAGGCCAGTTTCAGAGAGGTAGTAGGGTGTCATCAGATGTACGTATTTGACCAGCCAAACTTATTCCCCTTGTTCTTGAAGATCCTTAACCTTTTTAAGGTTATCCTCACTAAGACCAGGGTCGGCCTTAGAAGCAAGGGACACCTTCCCCCACCTCAGAGGTGTCCTCGGCTCCAACGACGAAGAGGTGGCACATGGACTGAATTCTCATGCCCCTAAGGCAAAGAAATATCGAGGTATCCAGTTGTGATTGGAGGTCTAGGTAACTAACATCATCTTTTTGTTTGACTTACTAGATAAGAAGTGATAGTAGCTGGGGTGGTTTTTAGCAGAGGACGGGACATAACAACCTTTGAAGATCCTAACAGGAAGGTCTGAGTGGTGAATAGCCCTCCAAAGGACGATAGCCCCAATCATCACCCCCCAGGCATTGGGGGATAATTATAAAGGGGCTAGGTTGATATGGGATAATATTTCTCTAATTGAAGGATGGATGGGGAGACGGAAGCCTAACTTGAACATCTTCTCATAGACACAGATCCCCCCATCTCGGTCATCAAAGGCCCTCTCACCCCTCAAAGGTCTCCTAAGCTTAATGGAAGGACCTATAGAATAGAGGTGCCTAAAGGCTAAAAGGTCATACTAAGTGAAAGAGCTCTCTATCTCGGCTGCCTCTGAGGTGTCAATATCACTTTCATGACCATCATCTTCATCCCTAGCAATGTCGGTCTGGGAAGATACTGGGGGCCATCAGGGAATCTCTGATCGAACTCAGTCCTAGTGGCGGTTGACAAGGAAATAACATCAATGATGGGTTGAATATACACACTTGGCCCTACAACTTCAACATCAGAAGAAGTTTGTGAGGTACTAGCACCATTTTGAGATGAGGAACGATTCTCAACCTCGGCCTGATCAGGGACCTGATCTTGCCTAATAGTGTAGTCCATAGCCTCTTGGAAAGAGCCTATACACATAGGGTCTGAGGTAGATGATTCAAAATCAGACATGGGAGTGGGGTCTATTGGATCCTCTGCTGGCTCAGTAGGTGCAGCTAACTCAGGGTATATTACCTTCAGAGGTGGAGGGAAGATAGGTCTGAGGGGGAAGGCCTCAACCCTATGAGCTTCCTCTTTGTCTATCTCTATCTGCCTAATTTTTTCAAAGGTTTTCTCTCTAAGAGAAGGAATCTCTTCTATAAGCTTATATAGAGTCCTGAGCATAAGGCAGATAGCCTCACACTTGAGACTTTAAACCACAACCAAACAACTCAATTCAAATCCAAATCAAAGATCAAACTTTGGATTTTAAAAGCTTTTAAACCCATAACTCTCAAGAACAGGCTCACCAAAAAATTAAAAGTATCACTGGAAAACCATAAAACCCTCGCCAGAAAGCATAACTCCTTACCAAAATAAGTCGAAATGGAAATATAAGGCTAAAAATGGAAAATCAAGGTGAAAATGATACCTGATGAATTACGAAATGAAGAAGAAGAAGATTGGGAACAAAGAAATCCTCGAACGCAGCAACAAGTGAACTCTTGAAAAGAGAGAAAACGCAGAGAGCACATGCGGGAAAATGGAAAGAAATAAAGAAGAAGGAGAATAAAAGGGTTTAATCCCTAAAATCAGAATAAAAGGGTTTAATCCCTAAAATCATTTTGCACGCATCCCAAGGCCCATCATTGCCTTGGGATCCCAAAAGATAAACCAACATCGTTACACATTGTTAGGCACGCTACCCACTTCAGAATTTGACACATGTCTAAGAAATATTGGCACATAAGGAAATACAGCCTCAGACATGCATACCCCTTAGTCACCTACTTACATAGGTAACTAAGGGCTAGGGGTGATTGATATGCCCAAAGTGTAGCCTCTTACTCAGAATAACTAACCTAGTCTAGCTCACAGCCGAGGTGATAAAAGCATATATCGTCCATGATCAGGGTTGTCATTCAAAAGGTTGGCCTCAACCGACATCACTTCAACCTATACATCAACCTCGACTGGACATCAGCCGAGGTCAGTAAGGACATGAGTTCAACCATCCATTAACATCAACATCGGCTTTAGCTGACATTACGAGTTATTATCTAAGACACGTAAAGCCTCACATGCTTAGCATCAAGTGTCAAGACAACATCGGCCCTAACCGACGTTCTAATTATCTAACCTCGACTGGCATCCCAATCAATATCATCATGTAATTTGGTCTCAGATATGGAGAAGGTCGGACATCACCAACCTCGTATTCATTCAGGTCGAGGTTGGTATCAAGCGAAGAGAGCCGAACATTTACACGCATATGTTTGGCTTGGGACACATGAACAACTCTGTTATAACTTAATCATTCCCTCCACGTGAGGGAATATTGAGGTCATTATTATTTAGTTAAAATCATCCAGGTGTCATCCTTATACTGGTTGGATCTTCATGAACATGCTCATTTCATGCTTGGGGGGTACATTACACCCCCAAGCACTTTATATAGAGGCCATCCTCAACATTGTAAAGGATCGAGAATTGCAACCCTAGCTGAAACTCTATCATTTTACATAGTAGAGAGAGAAATCTTGAGAGATTGTATCCATGGCCATTAGTTCCTTATATCAGTGGCATTACTCACTCACTTGCACAATGGACGTAGGTCAGATCGGCTTAACCACTTATATACTAGTGTTTATCCTCTTCTCCTCACCTCAATCTCTTATATTTGGTATACTCTTGTGCTGCCATTGTTATCATTGGTTTGAGTTTACAAACACCTTGACTGGTGGTACTATTTCCAGCATCATGATATATTATATAGATTCTCATCTAGTTTGGAAATAGTAAAAAAATTGAGTTATATCCTTTTCAACCAACAAGCCTTCAGACTCGACATTCTATTTCCTCTAATAGTCCAAAGGTAGAACACCAACACAACACCTAAGATCATTTGTGTGTCACATATGATATTGCATTATACATAATATGGGTGTGTGCAAGTTAAATCCCATTAAAATAAATTTTCCATAATTTTTGGGATATTTTAAATAATTTCTAAGATTTTTTAAACATTTTTTTGGAATTTAAAATTGGCTTTTACAAATGTTGTCGGCTGTTTTGTAATTATTTAAAGCTGTTAAAACTTGGCTTGGGTAGAAACCAAATGCACTTGATAATTGTGTGGGTGCAAATTGTATTTCTATAAAATCAAAAACACGGGTTTTATACGCCATCTCAGCCTTACACGTGTTAGACTCACAACGACTCGATTTGTGTTTTCTTGCCCTCACATACCCGTGTTTGATTGTGAACCCTTGGATCGTTTTAATCTATGGTCTACATGCATTCTTACCTGATCCTTGTGTTTACATTTATACCAATCAGAGTCTTTATAATTATGGTGCATCGATATCCATCAGATTTACCTTGATCTCTTAAGAGTCAATCGTGACCATTTATTTTCTTCAAAGTTACAGAGGCGTCCATGGCTTGGTATAAATAGATGCCCCGTGTGTTGCGATTAAAATATTTTTTCACCTCACTTCCGAGAGAAATAAAGAGAAGAGAGAGAGAGAGAGAGAGAGAGAGAGAGAGAGAGAGAAAGAGAGAGATGAGAGAAAGAGAAAACCCTAACCTAAACTCAAGTCAAATCTCAACAGAAAATCATTCCTGAGAGTGTGTCAGCTCAAGAGTTATGAAGATCATTCCTCTTTTGTTCTTAATCTCTTTTCTAATTCAATCACACCAGTTTAATCTCATTTTCTTTCATTGGAAATTTTAGATTGAAATATGTGATAGGTTCACGTCTATCTCTCTTATATTTGATTTCTTATTTCGAGAAATCATAGTTTTGTTAGTTGTTTTTGAATTTTAAGTTTTCAAACCCTAAAACGAACAAAATAGTTTCTAATTTCAGTTTCTTCGAACATTTAGACTCTGATCTAGTTTAAGATATTGATTGGGGATTTAAACTTTCACATATTTCACATTTTGTGAAATAGTTTGTATATTTTTAAAATAAGAAAGTGTTTAGGATATTGACTCGTGTATATAGCAAGATTTCCTCTTCATCTGTGGATAAATTGAAAGATCCAAAGCCTGATAGTTTCGATTAAACTGAATTTGGAAATCTTTACATATTTGTGATCTATATGTAATTTGATAAGCATCATGTCTGTAATTAAGTGTGTGTGGGTTGCATGCATGTGATTTAGAGCACATCACCACTTACACTTTCACACTACTACACTAAAAAATATTGGTAATTAGATTTTGGACTTTTTATTCGACGTAAATCTAAAAGGAGTGGAGTTACAAAGCTGAGAGAATATCAACAACATCAGAGACTTGGGAGAAGTCAGAAAATGCCAGAGGAGTTAATATAATTTTTGAACTTAGTTTAGGCTTGATTGTGTATCTTGATTGTTATATAGTTTGAAACTTGTTACTCTATTTTAGTGGACTTTTACTTTTGTGGTGTAGATACCTTCGAGGATGTTTCCCCAATTAGGTGGGGTTTTACCACGTTAAAATTGTACTTGTATACTTCCTCTTCCTCTCATCCCTTTCTTGAGGCTGTGCTGATTTGATTTCTTTATAAGTTTTGGTTTTCAAAACTGGTAAACCTATACCTTAAAAAACTCGTTCATACTGTTTTATACATCTTGTGTTAATAAATTTGTTTGAAGAAAAAATTTTCTTTAACAAACTATTTGGAGCCATTGAGATAGTTTAGTCTTGTATTAAACGACTCAAGTGGTACCTTTTCAATTGGTATCAGAGCGTTGATGTTTCAAAATTATTTAGATCTTGAGTTTCTGAAATTATTTTCTTAAAACAAATTATGGACGAGAAATTCGAGAGACTAGGTAATCTGTCTAGGCTTTATCTCTTTGATGGAATCAATTTTCCTTACTTGAAGGTAAGGATGGTTGCCTTCATCTAAGTGACATTGGGAGATGATGTATGGGAAGATATTGAAAATGATTATACTTTTCCTACTAAACTAGCTGCTGAAGGAAGTACTGTGAGGATTAGAAAGTTACTAAGTTAATTAACTAAAGAAGAGAAATAGACTTCCCTTAACAATAACAAAGGCAAAAATATCATATTCATGTCTATCAATGAACACGAATTTAAGAGGATATCATTTTGTATTATGTCTATGGAAGCATGGGACACCTTAGTGACTACAAATGAGGGTGACACTAGAGTTAAAGATGATAAAATACAAATGTTAATTCAGCAGTACAACTCCTTGATCATGACTGAGACTGAGTCATTTGATGACTTCTATATTAGATTGACAGACATTGTGACCAAATGCATGCCAATGGGATTGTATATGATAAAAAGGAATTTGTTTCTAAAATACTAAGGTCACTTCCATAAAAATTCGATAATAAGAGATATGGAATTGAGGAGATGGATGATCAAAATCTCACACCTGAACTTCTAAGAAGAAAATTGAGAACTGTGAAATGGAATTAAAATTTAAGAAATAATTAACCTAGACCCAAAAGAGACAGACTGCCTATAATCTTGTTTTTTCATCTAAGTTGACCACACCTAAACTTAGCATACCGAACATTGACTTAGACTCTGATGATGACTGTAATTTAGAAAGTTTGGATAATCAGCTTGCCTTAATGTCTCAACAGTTTAAGAAAATTATGAACTTTCGAAATAAAATAGCAAAAAGACATGGCAAACCTAATTATCCAAACTAATCTAACAATAGGCCTCATGAGAGAAGACAAGACAAACACCAGACTGATAATCACAAGAGACCTGGGAGAGACCTTAAAAATGTTGAATGCTATAGATGTGGGAAGTTAGGATACATGTCTAGTGAATGTAGAGTTAACTTAAAAAAATCATAAACATAATAGGGATCATATATGAAAGACTTGGGATGACTCAAGGGAATCTGAAAATGATGAACCTCAGTCATCTAACTCTTTTGACCCTTGTGCATTATTTTTTGTTAAGATAATATATACTGATGATGAGGAATATGATCATGTTATGCTAACTGATTCTATGCCTACTGGTTTATCTTCCCTATTGCTTCAGAATGCTGATAATACTTTAAACATTGTGTGTGTGAGTTAAAGGGAACGCTCTATTATTGATGTCAATGGGTATGTGAGTCCTAAAAATGAATCATTAGGGGACACTGCACACTTAGTGACTCCGATAATGAAGACCTTTTTGACATTCACGCACTGTACACAAAAACTCTCAAGAAAAGCACTAGATTTGCAAAGATGTCAAAGATCTTACCCAGAAGGTAGAAACCCTAAGTTAGAGGATCAAACATAATGCTGAATAGTATACTACTCAATGTCTAGCTCATGAGAATGAGATGAGAAATTTTGAATAAAAACTGAAGGAGTTATCTAACTCCAATGAATTTCTGGAAAAGAAATACAAATGAATGTTGTTAGAATTGGAACAAACAAAAGAAAAGACATCAACAATCTTCAAAAAGTTTGCTAAATTTGAAAATAATTCTAATTATTTTGAAGACTGCGTTGCTGAAAGTAAGACCAACTCTGATGACAGAACAGGAATAGGATTTTATCCCAACTCTAAGACCCAAAGTAAAAACTTTGAAACAATGAAGTTTGTGTCTGGTGGCAAAAGACCTATTGAAACTTTTCTAGACTTTCAAGGTTTGAAAAATGATTTTAAGATAAAATAACAGAAGTTAGACAATGGTGAATTAAGTAACTCTAAGCATATTGTTGAACATAAGGGTAAATACGTCCGCCTCCCTATTCGACAAGTTGATTCGTCATTTCATCAAGTGCCAACTAGGAACAAGACTAGAGCTCAAAACCTAGAAAAGCTTTCGAATAATAATTTTCCTAAGGTGATGAGTTCTACGTGCCATCTTTATAGCTCCTATTGTGATGTCTATGGACATTCCCTTGATGGTTGATATTCCAAACATCTATGTAATCCACTCTATAAATCTCATGTTTACCATAACTTCAACTATTCTAGGAGAAGCAGAAATAACTATGTCCTTCCTAGAGAGCCAGACAAGAATTCTAACTATCGTAATAGAAAGAGAAGGATTAATACTAAAAGACCATCAACAAGAAGGAATCCTAAATTCTTCTCTAAACCAATTGCTCAATTTGTTTATAATACACATAAACCTGCGCAAAAATCTTTTAAAGAAAATACAGAAGCTCACAAGTTTTTTCAAATACGAGCTAATAAGTGCAAATTGAAAACTAGAGCAATTTAGGTCAGAAAAGATGATATATTACCCGAGTTGAAATGCAACATTGTGATCAGTGCTTATTTAGACTCTTGATGTTCGAAACATATTACTGGGGATGATTCCAAACTTTTAAACAAAATTAACTTCTCCCGAGGAAAAGTCTTATTTGGAGATGGTGTATCAGCGTAGATCATTAGTAAAGGAACACTCCATGAAGAAGGATTACCCATTCTTGAAGATGTTCTCTTGGTAAAAGGTCTTAAAGCCAATTTACTAAGTATATCACAGTTTTGTGACTCAAACCATATTGTCACTTTTTCAAAGAACAATTGCAAAATTTTAAATGAAAAATGTGATTGCATTATTACAGGACTCCATACTCCAGATAACTGTTACACAGTCAATCCAAGTACAGAGGTTTGTAACATTGCCAAAATGGATGATAATGTGATATATCATAAAAGGTGGGGTCAAATTAATTATGACAGTCTTAGCAAATTATAATCCCAAGAGATAGTTAGAGGTCTTCCTAAGATCAAGCTAATTTCAAACAGCATATGTAGTCCCTCTTAAGAAGGAAAAATTATTAAGGCTCACCATAAGAAACTTAAAGAAGTTATATCCACTAAACCTCTAGAACTCATCCATATAGACCCAATGGGTCCTTCTCGTACTGTTAGTCTTTGCGGCAACAATTACATCCTTATTATGGTTGATGACTTCACTCATTTTAATGGGTTGCCTTTTTAAAACATAAATCATAAACTGTCCATAAGGTTTTGAAAATCTTAGTTCGTATAGAAAATGAAAAGGATTCCCATGTGGATAGAATTCGTAGTGATAGAGGAGGAGAATTCATAGATTCAGGTGTCATCGAATACTGTGACTATAATGGTTATAAACATGAATTTAGTTCCCGTAAGACACCTCAACAAAATGGAATTGTTGAGCATTAAAATTGCATTCTTCAAGAAATGGCCCGTGTGATGATTCATGCGAAGAGCCTGCCTAAATATTTTTGGGTAGAATCAATTCGTACAGTCTGTTATATAATCAATTGTGTTTAATTAAGGAAAAATACCAAACAAACATCCTATGAGCTTTGGTATGGGAAGAAACCTAACCTAAAATACTTTAGAACCTTTGGTAGCACCACTTATGTCTGTAAGGACAGAGAACATCTGTCAAATTTTGAAACTACAGGAGATAAATCCATTTTCTTTAGATATTCTCCAAATAGTAGAGCCTATCGTGTCTACAATCTTCGTACCAAAACCATGATGGAATCCGTTAATGTGGTTGTAACTAACATTAATGTAGAAAGTAAGACCAAAGAACCAACTATTGTGGATGAGTCCGAAAACATTTTAAATTATGACTCTCCAGAAATAGTTGAGTCCTTAATAATACAGACCCTGAAGTACCTAAATGGGTTTCCAAAGATCGTACTTTAGATAGTGTAGTTGGTAATCCTATTGAGCCTATTCGTACAAGATCTTAACTTCATAACATTTCTCATTTTCCATGCTTTGTGTCTCTTATTGAGCCAAAGACTGTAAATAAAGCCTTGAATGGCACTTTGTGGATAAGTGCTATGCATGAGCAACTTCTTCAATTTGTCATTCATGATGTATGGTATCTTTTACCCAGGCCCAAAAATAAAAGGGTTATTGGCACGCGTTGGATTAAAAATAAAATAGATAAATCTGGGATGATTATTCGAAATAAAGCTAGATTAGTTGCCCAAGGCTACACTCAGATTGAAGGAATAGATTTTGAAAAAACTTTTTCTCCTGTCACTCGCCTCGAGTCTGTTCCCTGACTTTTTGTAATAGCTTGTTATTTCCACTTCTCACTATATCAAATGGATATTAAGTCAGTCGTCCTTAACGTAGTTTTAACTGAGGAGACCTACCTAGAACAACCCAAAGGGTTCATTGACCCTCACCATCCAAATTATGTATATCGTCTTTAAAAAGGTCTTAATGGGTTAAAACAAGCTCTAATGTCTATCCACTTTTCTTTTAGATAACGGTTTTAAGAGATGAGGGAATGACCAAACCTTATTTGTCAAACATTATGACAATAATATTACTATAGCCCATGTTTATGTTGACAATATCATTTTTGGATCCACTTCCCCTTTAGAAATTCAGACCTTCTCGGACATTATGCACAAAGAATTTCAAATGTCACTTATGGGGGAGTTACGATTCTTCTTAGGGCTCTAAGTTAAACAAAATTCAGATGGCTTATTTGTATCGCATTCCAAATACGCATTAGAGATTATCAAGAAGTTTGGCCTCGATACAGCAAAAGAAGCTAGGACTCCTATGAGTACTTCAATCAAAGTTTCAAAAGATGAGAATGGTAAAGACATTAATTCCACCTTATACCATAATATGATAGGAAAACTACTTTACCTTACTGCCTCCCATCCTGATAGCATGTACTGTGTCTGCGTGTGTGCTCGTTATCAAAACAATCCTAAAGGGAGTCATCTATTATATCTCAAAAGATTTATCAAATAAATTAAAGGCACTCTAAATTTAGGACTTTGGTACACTAAGGACACTTCTAGTACTATTGTAGGTTACACCGATGCTGATTGGGCCGGTTGTTCCGACGATAGTAAGATTACTTCAGGAGCGTGTTACTACATTGGTAACAATTTGGTAGGATGGAGTAGTAAGAAACAAAACTGCACTTCCTTGTCTACTGTCGAATCCAAATATATTGCCGCAGGAAGTTGTTGTGCTTAATTACTTTGGCTAAAACAAATGCTAAAAGATTATGGTATAACTGAAGATAAGTTACATCTCTATTGTGACAATCAAAGATCAATTAATATTTCTAAAAATCTAGTTCAGCACTCTCGTACCATACATATTAAAATTAGATATCATTTTATACGCGACTTAGTTGAATCTAAGGAGTTAGAAATTAATTACCTACCTACTGAATTATAATTAGCTGACTTATTTACGAAACCATTAGATTATCTCCGATTTGAATCTTTGTACAAATCTATTGGTATGGTTATTGCAGAATAATGATTTATTGTTTCACACTTGTTTTCTTTACCCTTTTTCCATTTGAGACAAAATGGGGGAGAAATTTGACTCGTCTTGGATATTGTTGATATATTCTCAACTAAAAATTTTGATCTTCCTTATCTTATTTTCAGGAATCAGTACCTTCATTTACATCAGATTTTTGATAGGGTATTGGTCTGTAATTAGTTGAGTTATGTAATTTTCCTTTTCTAAGATATTGGGTAGATAGAATTCTTGTATAGGAATAGGTTTTACTTATTTCTTTTGTATCCCAATGAGTCCTCGATGACTCAAAGGATATTTTGTCTCATATTTCCAAAGGGGGAGATTGAAGCAGCCTATATCTTTGACTCACTTGAGTCTATATTATATAGGTGCTCATCTAGTTTGAAAATTGTGACAAAATTGAGTCATATCCTTTTCAACCAATAAGCCTTCATACTCTACAGTCTATTTCCTCTAATAGTCCAAAGGTAAAACACCAACACCACACCTGGGATAATTTATGTGTGGTATATGAGATTTCATTCTTCATAATATGGGTGTGTGAGTTAAATCCCATTAAAATAAATTTTCCATAATTTTTAGGATAATTTAAATAATTTCTAAGATTTTTTAAACATTTTTTTTAAATTTAAAATTGGCTTTTACAAATGTTGTCGGCTGTTTTGTAATTATTTAAAGCTGTTAAAACTTGGCTTGGGTAGAAACCAAATGCACTTGATAATTGTGTGGGTGCAAATTATATTTCTGTAAAATAAAAAACACGTGTTTTATACGCCATCTCAGCCTTACACGTGTTAGACTCACAACGACTCGATTTGTGTTTTCTTGCCCTCACATACCTGTGTTTGATTGTGAACCCTGCGATTGTTTTCATCTATGGTCTGCATGCGTTCTTACCTGATCCTTGTGTTTACATTTAAACCAATCAGATTCTTTATAATTACGGTGCATCGATATCCATCAGATTCACCTCGATCTCTTAAGACTCAATCGTGACCATTCATTTTCTTTGAAGTTCTAGAGGGTTCCATGGCTTAGTATAAATAGATGCCTTATGTGTTGCGATTACAATCTTTTGTTCACCTCACTTCTGATAGAAAATAAAGAGAGAGAGAGAGAGAGAGAGAGAGAGAGAGAGAGAGAGGAGAAAAAAAGAAAAACCTAACCTAAACTCCAGCCAAATCTCAACAGAATATCAATTTTGAGAGTGTGTTAGTTCAAGAGTTGTGAACATCATTCCTCTTTTGTTACTAATCTCTTTTTCAACTTAATCACACCAGTTTGATCTCATTTTGTTTCATAAAAAATTGAGATTGAAATTCTAAGATACATTTCACGTCTATCTCTCTTAGATTTGATTTCTTATTTTGAGAAATCATGGTTTTGTTGGTTGTTTTCAACTTTTATGTTTTCAAACCCTCAAACCAACAACTTAGTTTTTGATTCGTTTGGACATTCAAACTCAGATCTAGTATAAGATCTTTATCGGAGATTTAACTTTCATATATTTTACATTTTGTGAAATAGTCTGTATATTTTCAAAATAATAAAGTGTTTAGGATCTTGGCTCGTGTATATATCAAGATCCCCTATTCATCTATGGATAAATTCAAATATCCAAAGTCCGATAGTTTCGATTAAATTGATTTTGGAAATCTTTACATATTTGTGATCTTTTTTAAATTTGATAAGCATCCTATTTGTAATTAAGTGTGTGCGGGTTGCATGCATGTGATTTAGAGCACATCACCACTTACACTTTCACACTACTACATTAAAAAATGTTGATATTGAGATTTTGGACTTTTGAGTCGACTTAAAGCTAAAAGTTGTGGAGTTACAAAGCTGAGAGAACATCAACAACATCAGAGCCTTGGGAGAAATCAGAAAATGCCAGAGGAGTTGGTATAATTTCTTAACTTAGTTAAGGCTTGATTGTGTGTCTTGATTGTTATATAGTTTGTAACATGTTTCTCTATTTTAGTGTATTTTTACTTTTGAGGTGAAGAGAACTCTGTGGATGTTTCCCCAATTGGGTGGGGTTTTACCACGTTAAAATTATACTTGTATACTTTCGCTTCCTCTCATCCCTTTCTTGAGGCCGTGTCGATTTGATTTCTTTATAAGTTTTGGTTTTCAAAACTGGTAAACCTATGCCTTAGAAAACTCGTTCATACTGTTTTCCCCATCTTGTGTTAAGAAATTTGTTTTAAGAAAAGTTTTTCTGCAACAAACTGTTTGGAGTCATTTAGATAGTTTAATTCTTGTATTAAACTACTTAAGTGATACATTTCAAATCTATTCTCCTAGATACTCATTAGGCAAGATCCATCAACCATAAGATGTTGAATATAATAACTATATCGTGTTCACCAAGGAGGACTTGGTCGGAGTCAGGATTCTGAATCATAATGCACAAGTAATCACTCAAAGAATTACAAACATCGGATATGGAAAAACTACTAGTTGACCAAGGAGATCCTTGGAGGTTATGTACCCAAATTTATTCAAAATGATGAACCTCAAAATGGAAGACTTATAATAAGTAACAACCCCAGTGGTTGGCTTCGCAGGAATGATGGCTATGACCTTAGGGAAGGTTACACTGCTAATCTGAAATAAGAATATCTAAAAAATGATCGAGTTCCTAGTAATGGACATCAAGTCCCTTTACAATGCTATCCTCAAACAAGGTTGGATTCATTCCATGAAGGTTATCCCTTCCACTTATCATCAGAAGTTCAAATTCATTACCAACCCGAGGATAAGGGGAAACTAGACCAATTCTCAAGAATGCTTTGTTGTTTCCATTAGGTTTAAGTAAGAAAAAAAAAGGATAAGCTAGTCGCAGATGAGGCGACTAAGGACTGCCAACTTTGGTTTCACTAGAATAAATGTGTACATTTAATGTGAAATAAAAAAATCTAGTTTTTCCAAAGGAGTGTAACCTTCGAGATGCTGTATTAGGCTGGACTCGCCATCATTGGCCAACGCAGCTTGAAGTTTTTAAACTGCTTTATAAAATTTGAGTCCATATACCCCATTATAGAGATATTTGGGGATAATGAACTTGGTCTCGAGAATCTATCCACCAAAGATCTGTAATTTTCCCTTAGCCTGATAGAGCAATCATACCCCAAATTGTTTCTTCCTTTAGATCTAACTACTGAGGTTAATCATGTTCCAGCAAAATGAAAGAATAAACATTCCACAAACATGGGTGGAACAAAAATAAATTTTCTTCAACCGCTTGTTCCTCTAAGGATAAAATATCCCCAAAATAATAAAAACAGTCAAAGGCAACCAAGAGTTCCTCAAACTATGTCAAAACTACTACAAGGTCAGAGTTAGTAGAGCGAGCAACTGCCTCAGTATATGATGTGCTTTCTTGGACGGAGTCTACTACTCTAACTCCTGAGGAAATTATTCCTCACTGGGAAAGATTCTTATTTCCTCTATCTCTTCGCAAGAAGGCTTCTTATATTGAGAAAATAAATCAAATATCTCCCATCATTCCACCTACTCAGCATAAGAAGGTTCTGAGGAAGAAAGTCAGTAAACACGTGTGGTTTCAACTCTAGCTCCCATGACATCTAGTTCTTCTGAAGAAACTTTGGATGACATACAAATTAATAATGTGGTTAATTTTTATGCCTGGGTTGATATGTTTGTGCCTCCTTATGAGGCTGAACAGGTAACTTATGTTTCCTTTCAAATTTTCTCTAAGTGTTGAGTTGTCTCTTTTTGAAAAAAAATATTTCAAATACTTTTTCTCATTCTTTATAATTATCCTCCTTCACCCATGGATGTTATTTCTATACTTGATGACACTCCTCTTACAAAGAATCCTTTGATCTCAATCAGTAAAGTATATATTATTCCAAGCTCTCCATTACTTCCAACTTCAAGGACTAGGCAAACTTAATCTAGGCGTGCATCATCTATAATAAGAAAATTGCTTGTGGACGATAGAATAGACGAGAGATCAAGGGAAACTGATAAAATATTAAATCAAATTACTCCACCAATTTCATTTGAATTAGAGCTTACTATAGTTCCTCCAAATCATACTACATAGGTGACTTCACATGTAGTTTCCCTTGATCACATATTGTGTACTTAATGGTTGTGATTGTCAAGACTTAGGTGAATTTTGTATATACTAGTGGCTAGAAATTTTCCATTCTTTGTTTCTTCTGTGAACATGATGACCCTCTTGAGGTCTATAAATGATGAATCCTTCCTTCTAGCCTTGGATCAAGTGAGGATACTTGGATCTGTGGTATCTCTAGATGTATTATCCCATATTCATCCGACTACCGTTCAGTTATACCCTATGTTGTTTTAAAACCATGTATTTGATTTTGATATGGTTTCATTAAACCCCCAATAATATGCAATATAATTAGGGAATATACTAACATTTTACCTCGAGTAATCTATTTGGCCCTAGTACACAGGGTATTGAGTGCTTAGTTTTCCCTTGCTCTTTGGAGTTACTGCTCTACAATGTTACTTATCTTCAATTATGTTGAATCGATTACCATCAACTATATATTTTAATGATTATGATGATTGTATTACCATGTTGTTGAATCCCCATACCAGATAATTATAGGTTATCTTGTAATAGAAATATCTGAACCCTTACATTTTATAACTTGATATATTATATCTAGTTATAACAGCCTGCTATTTTTTTTATAACAAATGATTCACTTATATCATTGTTTCCCTACCAATAAAAATTATTATATTCTGTTTACAATAACATTAAATCATTCAATTACTCATCATACCCCATCTCCTTAAAAATCTTTTCAAATTATTATAGAACTAGATTTATCTACTTTCCAATATTTTTCTTATTCTTTTCCCTTCCAACTTGATTCTGCCCAACCACATGGACTTTATACCCCCTGTCATTGGATAAGTTACTTGATGTTATGTATGTGTGGGAACTATTAAGAAAATAAGCTACTACAATATGGAAACTATATAGTACCAGTTATCGTCTTATGTAGTTATAATTAGGTTTTCCCCTTTTAATTATATAACATGAAATACTAAATATTGTGATAAATAAAATGTTATTTGCGTCATGGTTTGAATAAAGTTCCTTTTCCTCCAGAAACTTTATCTATTTTATAGTTATCTTTTATTTCTTTTCATATCTCATATTATGCATAGAATCTCAAGTGTGACAAGTTGGTATCAGAGCGAGGTCTAGGTTAATTACTCCTATATGGGACATAAGATACTTTATTAGCTATTTTGTTTTTTCATAACTTCTTTACTATCTTCTGAAACTAAAATTATCTCATGAATATATGAATGTTTGGGATGAGATATATCTAGATGTTAATGATATTAGGCAAGGGAGATTTGAAGAAACTATTAAATATGAAAGATATTCCAAATTATATAAGTTTATCTGAGATATTGATCGAGAATGGGCAATAACAATGGTCGAAATCTTGCACAGTCTTTGAGAAAGTCGACTAATCGATGATGATCAAACAACTAAGTAAGCTTGTATGCATGCAGAGGACCATGCAAAAGAGAGTACATATATCTTGTAATATCACACCTAGTGAAGAACTACATATGATTCCACTACCATCTCCTATGGACTATGGTTTAACTGAGGCATTCCTGGATTTTCTCACTCTATCTTCAATCCTGAATACAGAGGTTCAGGATATGAGGATTATCAAGTAGTACCCCAGATTCTCTAAAAATAGTATGTGGAAAAAGTAATGTGTCGATAGATAAAGGCACGAGGGATCAATGCCATCCTTCATTGTGTCTATGTTATTGAAGGACATTAGTTAGCTTATACTTAGGCTAGTTTTGTTAGCATAAAAATGTAGCTATGTATTATGTGTGTTTCCTTTAAGTTCCTAAATTTTATATTTTGATAATAAGATCAACTGTAAAATATCACGTTACAACTGCTATAATGTTTGGTTTCACTTTTTATCAGTTTATTTTATATCTCTAGTTGTTTCAATATAGGATGGTTAATGCACGAGCAAGAGGATCACATTTCCAAGAAAGCATCAAACTCAACAAAATCCACCAATTCCTCCTACCACTAGAGACAACATAATGCAATGTTTGTAGTAATTAAGTACTTTGACTCGACTATAATATAATATACCACCTCGACGCCCGTTAGATGTTGAAATAATTGAGGAGGTACAAAGGATGATTGAACTAAATGAGTTTATTTAACAAATATCTCTAGTATTCTATGGAAAATCTGGAGCAAACGAGGCAAAAAACTTGTTTCAACAAACACTTAAGATATTAAGTGGAGTAGGTATAATACCTGAGCTTAGAGTTGTGTTGGCCATTTATCTTTTTGAGGGAGAAATAGACCATTGGTGGCAATCTATTGGGTGTACCCAAAATGTCAAAGGATTAACTAGGTTATTATTTGAAGAAATATTCTTTATAAAGTACATTTTTGAATCAGTAAGGGACCAAATGATAGTTTAATTCTTAGTTTTACCACAACTATAAAGGATGGTAGCACACTACGAGGATTTCTTCACTGAACTATCATGTTATGCACATTATTATTTGAACGTTAAGACCAAGAAATGCAATCAATTTGATTAAGGATTAAACCCCAATATTTATACTTATTTTATAACCTTATAGACTCGTGATTTTAGTCAAATCATAACAATACCTTCCCTTATTGAACGGTACCCAACATCTAGTGAAATTTCCCAAAATTCGATCCTAGTCTCCAAGAACAATTACGTGAGCCAAAAACACAATAATTCAAAGGATCATACCTATTCCAAACATAAGGATGGTCGAGTGTTAAGACAGATTAACCACAATATTAATAGTGACCTATATGTTGTCGCAAGTGTAATAAACAAGGTCAGATAAGGCCCTAGTGCAGGAAATTTCATCAATCCAATACCCAGACAATTCATTTTTCCCATGAAACCGAATAGAACTTCCAATTTTTAGAAACCCACATTCCCAGTAGCAAAACAAAATGTTGATAATCAACATCCACAATAATTTTTTTGTGGAAATAAATAAGACAAGAAAATATGACGCAGGGTCGGACTTTTGCAATCATACAAAATGGGGATCCAAACTAGCACAATGTCGTAGTAGGTAATATACCTTTCCACAATATCTCGACACATGTATTATTTGATTCGAGATCTACGCAATCATTTATTAGTAATGACTTCATTAAATTGTTGAAGTTATTTCTGATTCCTTTATATTATCCTTAATCTTTAGGAATGGTGATCGAAAATATAGCAATAACCAATCAAGTTTGTAAGAGTATAGTGATAGAAATTGAAATTGGAATTATTACCATTGATTTGGTAGTATTAAATTTAAAAGGATTCAATCTTATCATTAGAATGGACATTCAATCATCAAATTTTTTCCATATTGATTATTATAAGAAAATAGTGAGTTGTAGAAATTTCCAAACATAAACATTCTATTTTCAAAGAAAGAATAACTCATAAAAGATGTTTAATATGCCATCTTCATCTCTTTAAATTTTAGACAAATGTGATGATATTTTTCCTTAGGAATTACATGGTATATCCCCACTAAGAGAAATAAAATTCGTGATAAAACGTTTACTAAATTCATCCCCTATTTCTACACCTCCGTATTATATAGAACTATTAGAGTTACGATAATTAGAAACTATTTAGATGAGTAATTGGAAAGAGGTTTTATTCTCCTTAGTACATCCACTATGGGAGCACCGATATTATTTGTCAAAAATAAGGATGGGATATTTTTCTTATGTACTGATTACCACAAGCTTAATAAAGTGCCGATAAAAAATAAATATCTGTTACCTAGGATAGTTTATTTATTTGATCAATTACGAGGATCTTGATAATTTTACAAAATGATTTAAGATCGGGTTATCATCAACTCCGTGTTAGGGAAGAAGGTATAACAAAGACTGCATTCCAAATTCGGTACAAAAATTTTGAATTTGTAGTTATATCACTTGGACAAATGAATGCACCTGCATCTTTTATGTATTTAATGCATCGAGTATTTCGCCCCTTCTTATATTAATTCGTAATCATATTAAGAAATGATATTCTTGTATATTAAAAATAAAGGAAGATCATGAAAGGAATTTATAAATAGTGCTAGAAACATTAAGATAACACCATCTTTATGCAAATAAAAGTAAATTAAATTTTCTTATTTTAGAAGTGAAATTCCTTGGCCATATATTCACCGAGTAAGGAATACAAGTCGATCCAGTAAAAACCACATCATTTGTCAAATAAAAGAGACCTTCTAATGTTATCGAGATTCGTAGTTTCTTAGGAACTGAATAGACAAATGAAAACAAACAATCATTTCAAACCTTTAAGGAAAATTGACCATAGCCCATGTACTTACAATACCTTCTAGTAATGTTGGTTACGATGTACACGGTGATGCCTTTTTATAAGGATTAGGGTGTATACTAATGCAAAAAGAAAATGTAATAGAATATGGCCCTCGCCAGTTAAAATCATGAATGTAATTGTCCAGTCCATAATTTAGAACATGCCATAATAGTTTTCGCAATAAAAATTTGGATATCTTATCTATACAGAGAATAATTTCAAGTATTCTCTTATTATAAAAGTCTTGAGTATAAATATTTACCCAAAAGGGTTTAAATGTTTGTCAACGCCAATTTATAATTTCTTAAGAAGATTATAAATTGTGATTATAGCATCATCCGGGAATAGGCAATGGTGTAGCCGATGCTTTGAGTTGAAAGTCAATAGTAAGATTGACTGGAATGCATTTAACGGAGGTTATGACTTCAATAAGAGAGTATAATATACAAAAAGTGTACTCAGAAGTTTCAATTGTTGTTCAAAACATTCTTGCATATCCTACACTTCATAAGCGAATTGTGGAACAAGTAGATGAAACTTTCCTAAAAAACAAACAAAAAAACTTGGAAAATGGATAAAGAGAGTGTAATACCCTCACTTTTATTTTAAATTAAATTGAATTATTTATGTGTCAAAAGACCTTTTACAGACCATTAATAATTTTTGCAACTCTTGTGACCCGTATGTATGTCTTGTGACATGAAAATAAGGTCATCGCATTTAATTGCGTATTCAAATAATTATTTTTCATACAAACGGATAATAGAACGAGATTAAAATGAATAATTTTAAATTATTATTTGAATTAAAAGCGTGTATAAATTAGCGTAATCTAAAAGTACTGTCGATGCAAAAAAAAATATTAACGTGTCCTACGTGTCCCAATACAAATTTATAGTTTGTTGGAATCTCAAGAAACATAAAAATTTATACACGTTAAAAATTATATACGAGTACTAAATATACCCAGCCGCATAAATTATCTTAAAGATGATTGTACCTATCTAAACGTTATAAAAGAAACCTCACCCCCTTTGTATTTCATATCAACCAATGAATTGCTCTCTTTATCTATAGAAAACCTCTGCCACTAAGGAAATTCAAAACCCAACAAAGCCCTGCTTCTTTTTTTATCCCCTCAACATGTTTCCCTCCACCACTGAACCCCAAACTCTTCCAAAAAGCCCCTGCTCCACTGCCAGCTTTCCTTCCTCCGCCGATCCTCGGCCACACCGAACCATCCCCTGCCACCAACGACTATTCTTCTATTTCTTTTTCATTTATTTCATTTTATTATTATTATTATTCTCCCATGGATCTAAATTTTTGAAGCTCATATATATGTGTAGATGGATATACGTGTGTGTGTGTGTGTGTGTGTTGGCGATTTGAATCTCTGACCATCACCCCTGCCATGGTGATGGCCGACGACCAAAACACCCCAAACAGTGAGTGGGTTTTCCCCCTTCTGTAGCAATTTCATTTTTTTATATATACACACACATATACCTATAAATAGTCCTGCTCTTGTGCGGACTAGTCCGCATTTTAAGAATGCGGACCGGACATGTGTCACCAGGTGGTGCGCCCAGAAATTACCGCCTAAATTATAGGCACACTCTCTCTCTTTTCTGGGCTCACCATCAGGTGACACATGTCCGGTCCGCATTCTTAAAATGCGGACTAGTCCGCACAAGAGCAGGACTGTACCTATACATAAATATGTAGATTTCTAATGTGAGATTATTGTTGTACTGTTATTTTTGTTTGAATTCCATCCCATTTCAGTTTGGATGTTCGGGTAGTGTAATCTGAATTTTGTATTAGTCACTGTGACTTTTTACCCTAAAAATACCATTTATTATTTATACTCATTGATGTATGAAAATTCTAGTAAACACAAAATCTCGATACGTACGAATAATCGTATATTTTTCTATGTATATTTGGGCTTGTTTTCATTTTTCTAATAAACTTGTCACTTTTCTTTTAAACGAGTTACGAAACTAAATGACTTGAGGTTATGTCATTTTTGTAAGGGGATTTGTGAATTTAGGGACTATTATAATATGTATTCTAGAAATAGGACAACAAACATTTAATTTTTAATTTTAGTCCGTATTTTTGAATGAAGCCACTAGCACGGACCCATATCTATAAAACGTCAAACAATCACAGCACGTCACGTCAGCGAATAATTTGAAAATAGGGACTAACATAGAAATCAAATGTTTGTTGTCCTATATCCATAACCTATATTATTTTAAGTCCTAAAAGTTCATAATCTATTTTTAAAATTCGAGACTATATTAAGAATCATATTCATTAAAATTGTGATTATGTTGGTCTTAGACTATTTATTTTGTTGTGTTGGTTAACTTTGAAAGTGGTGCGACCACTGTATTATTGTCCAAATAAGTGTAATACCCCGTATTTCTGAGTATTTTAATTTAATTGATTCAAAAATTAATCAGGAAAATATGTTTTAATTAAATTACATGATTGAAGTAATTTAATGTGATTTATTGAATAAAGGACATTATTAAATATTAATCGAGAGATAGTTACTTATTAGTATTTTGATGAAATTTATTGAGAGTAAATAGTAAATAATAAATGGTTATTATAATACAACATAGCGAGTGCTATGTGTGTATTTTAATCTATCTCACTAGGAGTCGCGTATAGACTTGTTTGAGGTGAGAAATGAGAAATATATCTTTAGTGACTCGTATGATAACTTTGAGGTCACGAATGACTCTGATAGGGTCGAAATAGTCAGAATAATGTACCTAGGGATTTAGTTTGGGTCCCGGGTCAATTTTGGACCAAACCGGCACCTATTAGGGGACATTTTGGTCATTTTAAAAATAGAGAGTAAGTGACCTACAAAAATTAAAGTCATATATATGATGGTTAGGATCGTGGCTTAGGGTTCGTAACTCAAATAACATGGACAGGACATTAGAGAGAAGAGGGAAACCAATTCCAAAAGGCCTAAGGAGAATTCTTGAAGTTTGGAAGGTATTCTTGCACCCTAAGTACCTATGGACTGAAGATTTGAAGAGGAAACATATAGATTCATCACCTCCTTCAAGAAATCAGACACTACAGTAATCAAGGCAAGTTTTTTATTACAAAATTTATGAATCTATATTACCCATGTGTAGGGTTTTAATATTTGTTTGTTAAATCCATATCCTTGGGAGAAAAAGAATGATTTTTAGCATGTTGGGATAGGATCTGCATGTCGAAGGATTTAATATATGTAGAGGATTAATAATAAGAGGAGACTTGATCATTAATATGAAATAAATCTAGGTTTTGATTGAATATGTGGGAAGAACACAAAACTAGGGTTTTAATGAAGTTCTGGGTTTTTATTTGTTCTTGGTTAAATTTTATGATGATGGAATATGTTTATCACGTTAGAAACCCTCTTAATGCATGTAGAAATGGTTGGGAATGTTTAGTTGTGATTTTGGTGTAGAGTAATGTAAGTTGGTACTGGATTTAGAGAGAAAAAAAACATGAATAGACAAAGCTGGTAACATATAGACACCGGAACGGTCCGGTACTGGACACATCGGTTCGGTTCGTTTACAAAAAAAGAACCGGTCCGGACCTGGGCATCTCGGTTCGGTCCGGGACCCAGAAAATATAAAATTTCCCTTTTTGGCATTGACTTTCTAAACATTTATCATGGAAATCTCTTCGAACCTAGTTAGAATATAATACGGGAATTATTATATTACAATAGGATTATATTGGGTTGTGATTTAGTCGTATTGAGAGGATTAAGACGGAAGTAAAGTGGGATGAATTATGTCAAAACTTATCAGAGAGAAAGATAAAAAATTACGGAAATTTTGAATGAATTAATAAGTTGATCAGTGGTGTAAATATTGATTTAACTACTGAAACTAATAAAGGGATAACTAGGACCCTTAGAGATGGGTGAACACTTGAATTAGTACAATAGTGCGATAAATCATAAAAGTAAGAAGTACGGTGAGTATGCGAGATAAAAATACTACGTACTAAAAATACATGGTTAGGTGTTGTGTGTACCTATTGAGTTACTTATAGGTGGAGTGAATGCCTAGTATGTACTTGCAACCGTGTTCGATGAGACATTCCGAACCAAGTTCGAGGAGACATTCTGAACTAAGTTCGAGGGGACATTCCAAGCTAATAGTTCTTAATGTGTGATACGGGGACATTACAGTAAAGCATGCACTTATAGTATATATTGTGTGTGAAATATGTACTTTATGATTATTCTACTTATGTGTGATAGTAGACTGACAAATGTGATACATATATATATATATATATATATATATATATATATATATATATAAATTAAGTAGAGAGACTTAATTGACAGATTAAATATAGATTATGAGTATCTAAGAGATTGAATTTAAGTAGTGAGACTTATAAAAATGGTAATACAACATGTGCGAGATGTTACATGAGAAATAATTAACATATGAGAGATGTTAATAAGATAATGTGTTGTATGGGAGGTACGGGAACTCAGACGTGTATATAAGTTTAGTTAGATACTTTAGTCTAGTTAGCTTGGGTAGTATAGCTAGGTGGGCTAAGTAGAAAGCGTTAGGCGTGCACTATAGATTAAAGGCGAGGAGAACTCAATAGAGAGTGTACGTGAACATGTTTAATCAATAACCGACTTTAAATTGTATTAAACACATGCTAAATATTTTGAAAATGTTTTGTGTACTAACACTCTCTAAAATATATTTTTAAAACCTTTTAGGTGTGCAGCCATAGGGATGCCAGGCTTGACTTCATTCCAGGAACTCGGAGTTGTAGCATTATGGATGCTGACAGGATTGATTTGATTGGACGATTCCTCCTTTCAGATCTAGTGTGGGATCTCTTTTTATATTCCATGTATGGACATGTTGCCCATTGAAATTTATTCAGATATTCAGTTCTTTTGTTATTATTGAGTGTTTGGTTTTTGGATCTTAGCCGATGGTTTATTCGGCAAGACTTTGTTTCATTTATATTGTGATGGTTGGACTCTAGTATATTGTGGATGTTAACTTAAGTTTTTTTTCTTTGTTCATTTATTTATTTTAAGGAAAGATAAAAGTTGGTACCCATTTAATTTCACTTAGGTGGTATGTAATTAAAAAGTTTTTGACTATGATGCTAAGATTGAACCATATGGGAAACCTATTTTAATTTAATCACGGCCTGATCACCCAATGTTTAATTAGGCGAGTTGTCACAGATAGTATCAGAGCATCAAGTTCTAGTGTCCTTAGGATCCGTATGGCTTACTACAGATTCAGTGCATCGTCATTTTGTTATAGAGACTTATTATTAGGACTATTGTTTATTCTTTACGTTCTTACGATAATCGTTCTTCTGATATTAGAATTATGTATAAACTATGTACTCATACAAATTTAAATTCTTATTTCAGAATGCCACCGAGGAGAGAGCAAATCGAGAGGGCAGTAGCCCGAGATGAGGTTAGGGAGGACCCTTAGGACCACCAGGGATCCCCACCACCACTAGAGATGGATTTTGCTACTTAGGTGGCGGTGATAGTGTCACAGGCCATTGAGAGAGTTATGGGGGTCAAGGCACCTCACTTTCCTCAGCCTCAGGCACAGCATCCTGCAACACCAGCTATTAAGGCCCAACCAAGGCAACCCACTGTGCACAGCATCAGAGAGACCTTAAAGAAGGGCCACCCGCCTGATTTTTAGGGCGACACATATGTAGTGACGGCATGCCAATGGAAGAAGAACCTTTAGGGCTACCTACATATGTTAGACTGCAACGAGGTTCAAAAACACATGTTGTCTACCTTCAGGTTAGCGGGAGCAGCCTTTTAGTGTCAGTGACCACCATTGAGGAGAGAAACTTGACGACCATTTTAGAGTTTTGGGTTCGATTTGACCACAAGTATTTCCCACTTGCAGTTGAGTTAGATATGAGGAGGAGATTTGGGGAGGTATGTCAGGGTGACCAATCAGTAGTGGATTAATAGGAGGAGTTCACATGTCTTGCTAATTTTGTGCGAGACGAGGTGAGCAACGAGGAAAGAAAGAAGGTTAGGTTCGTGGATGGGCTGTCCTGGAGGATTAGGAAACATTTGATTAGGAATCATACATTGATGACTTACAGGGATGTCGTCAATACTCCATTGGTACACTGCCATGACTATCGCTTACATGCTAAGGAGAGCAAGAGAGGAGCAGAGACAATCCATCAGGGCAATGCAGGATGGAGTATTGGTTGTGGGGTACCATTTTAGTAGTAGCGAGTAGTAAGACAGCATGGACATAACTCTCGACAGGGGAACTTCACCAAGAAATTTAGACAGGTGGGTTCAGATCTGACAGGCATGGATAGCAGGGCCCTTAGCAGCAGCAGTTCCCTCAAGGCCAAGGGAACCAGGAGGAGTCTAGCAGGGCCAAGGCCATCAGGACCAGCGTTAGGGACCGCAGGGTCAAGGACAAAGGAGACCTTTTTTGGGGCAGTGCTTTATATGAAGTAGACAGGGTCACAGGCAGAGGCATTGCCCACAGAGAGATAGACCCTAGAGGCAGGTGCCCACCAGGGACATCAGGCTCCTTTAGCTTCAGCTCAAGTGCCCACATAGGCCCCAAAGCAGTAGCAGGGTCAGATGTATTATGGACGTGTGTACAACGTCTGAGGTGTAGCCGTACCTCCACCACCTTCAACACCGCCTGTAGTCGAGAGTACGTTTCCTATTCATGGGATTGAGGGTAGGATTTTATTTAACAATGGGGCGTCTCATTCTTTTATTAAGACTAGATTTGCACGAGTTGCTAGATTATTAGAGACAGTTGACAGTCTTCTCATGTGTGTCGAGTCCCCTATGGGTAGTGGGTCTTTGATTCATTCAGTTTGTAGAGGTGTTGATATATTGATTGGGAGACTGATTCTAGCGGAAGACCTCTTGGTATTGGACATGGAGGGGTATGACGTGACTCTAGGCATTGATTGGTTAGCAGGTTACAGAGCAATGGTAGATTGCAAATAGAGGACGATTGTATTTTCTATTTTGGTACATGAGATGTTCCTTGTGGCGATGCCTCTTCTCGAGGGTGGATCACGCACTCATTTATACTACATCGAGGAGGAGACCTCGTAGGAGGGGGTTATTCCCTAAGATTTGATTACTGTAGTGAGGGATTTTAAGGATGTGTTCCAGGAGATACCCGGGTTGCCATCGAGCCGGGAAATAGAGTTTGTCATCGAATTAGCACTAGGGTCGAGACCTATTGCCAGAGCACCCTATCATATGGATCCTTCAGAGATGCGAAAACTGAGAGAGAAGATTCAGCAACTGTTGGTGCACGGTTTCATTTGGCGGAGTACTTTGCCCTGGGGTGCTCTAGTGTTGTTTGTGAAGAAAATTGATGGTTCACTTCGCCTGTGCATGGATTATAGAGAGCTGACAAGGTGAAGATACGGAACAAGTATCTATTACCTAGGATTGGCGACCTATTTGATCAGTTAAGAGGATCTACATCCTTCTCCAAGATGGATTTGAGGTCAAGCTACCACCAGTTACGTATTCGGGATGAGGATGTTCTTAAGACTATTTTCCCATCTCGGTATGGATCCTATGAGTTCAAGGTGATTCCATTCAGGCTTGCCAATGCACCTGTAGTGTTCGTGGATATCATGAACAGAGTATTCTGGGAGTTTCTGGATCAGTTTGTGATAGGATTCATCGATGACATCTTGGTTTACTCACGGATGGAGGTGGATCATGCCGAGCATTTAAGAATGGTTCTATAAACGTTACGAGACCATCTGTTGTACGCCAATTTAATAAATGTGGATTTTGGCTTCGGGAGGTACAATTTTTTATTCACATTATGTCCGAAAGGGGCATAGTTATTGATCCGAGTAAGGTATCAGCGGTGAGGGAGTGGGGGAAGCCCATGACATCGATCGAGATTTGCATCTTCTTGGGGTTAGCCAGATATTACTGTCACTTCATCAAGGGGTTCTCAAAGATTGATAGGCCTTTGACAAACCTGACTCGTAAGGGGGTACAATTCATGTGGAACGACCAGCGTCAGTTGGCTTTTGACGAGGTGAAGGATAGATTGACATCAACACCAGTACTTGCATTACCGAGGAGTGTATGGAGTACTGGGTCTGCACAGATGAGTCCTTACATGGACTTGGGGGTGTTAAAGCAGGAGGATAGGGCGATAGCTTATGCTTCTCGAAAGCTAAAACCCCATGAAAAGAATTACCCCACCCATGACCTAGAGTTGGCAGCGGTCATTTTTGCGTTAAGGAGATGGAGACACTACTTGTTGGGAGAGCAGTTCACTTTATTCACGGATCAAAAGTCACTTCAGTATCTTTTCACAGAGAAGGTTTGAACATAAGGATGAGGCAGAGGCGATGGATAGAATTCATAAAGGACTACCAATTTCATATACAATATCATCCTCATAAGGTTAATATGGTGGAAGATGCATTGAACCGATGACCTACTGGGGATTTAGATGAGGTGTGTAAAGCAAAGTGGATGTGCTCCAGCAAGAGGATGAAGTGGCCAGGGCATACATGGCAGTTATTACTATCACATCCCATATCGTTATGTGTGTAGTGAAGGCTCAGGTAGAGGACTATTTCTTTCAGGATAGGGTGCAAAAGTTATTAGCTGAGGGTGCAGAGTCTTACTCAATCAGCTCAGAGGGAGGCCTGCGCTTGAATGGGAGATTGGTAGTTCCCGAGGATGAGGAGTTGAGGTAGGCTATGATGATCGAGTCTCACGGTTCTAGGTTTGTGGTATATCCCAGGGGGGATAAAATGTACCAAGATATGAGGAGACAGTACTGGTGGGTAGGCATGAAGAGAGACATAACAGAGTTTATCTTAAAGTGTACTACTTGTCAGCTGGTGAAATTTGACCATTAGAGACCTTCAGGGATGTTACAGACACTTGATATTCTCATGTGGAAGTGGGAGAGCATCTCGATGGATTTTATTACTGGGCTAAATACGTCGTAGCGAGGTTACAATTTGATATGGGTGATAGTGGATCGGTTGATCAAGGTGGATCACTTTTTGCCAGTTCGCACCAATTATGACACAATGCAATACACGCAACTATTCATTTTTGATATTTTTAAACTTCATGGAGTCCCAATAAATATAGTGTCTGATAGAGACAAATTATTTGTGTAACATTTCTGGCAGAGCTTTCAGGAGGTCATGGGCACAGATTTATAGTTGATTACGACGTACCACTCGCGGACTGACGGGCAAATGGAGAGGGTGAATCTGATGCTCTAAGATATGCTGAGGATGTGCATCCTAGATTTTGGGGGAGGATGGGAGAGATACCTCCTATTCGTAGTGTTTGCGTATAACAACTCTTACCAATTTACTATCGGTATGGCACCGTTCAAGGGATTATATGGGAGGCCTTTTTGTTCACTTGCATGAAGGTTAGAGGTGGGGGACAACAAGTTTTTGATGCCCGAGATGATTTAGGAGACTACTACAAAGATTGAGTTGATTCTAGGACATATTCGGATAGCTCAGGATAGGGAGAAGAGTTATGTCGATGCCGACAAGAGAAATGTGGAGTTAGAGGTTGGTGACCAGGTATTCGTTCGAGTATCTCCTATGAAAGGGATTGTGAGATTTGGAAAAAAAAAAGGGAAGTTAGCGCCGAGATATATAGGGTGGTTTCCTATTATATAGAGGGTGGTATCGGTAGCCTACAGAGTGGGACATCCAGAGCATCTTCAATGAATACACGATGTGTTCCATATGTCATCACTCAAGAGATATAGGAGGAGCGAGAGGGATTTCTGGCATGTTCCACTTAAGGAGATTAACTTACATCCAGACGTCTCATATTAGGAGAGGCCCGTAAAGATTCTAGATCATGGTGAGCATAAACCAAGGTCCAAGGTGGTGCCACTAGTGCGAGTTCAGTGGGGACACCACAATACTGATGAGTCGACATGGGAGCGGGAGGATGACATACGAGAGCAGTAACTAGAGTTATTCACCACAGGTATGTCCTAATTTTGGGGAAGAAATTCCCTTGTAAGGGGGGAAGTATGTAATACCCCTTATTTCTGCGTATTATAATTTAGTTGATTCAGAAATTAATTAGGGAAATACATTTTATTTAAATTACACGAGTGAAGTAATTTAATGTGATTTATTGAATAAAGGTGATTATTCAATATTAATCGAGAGATGGTTACTGATTAATATTCTGATGAAATATACTGAGAGTAAATAGTAAAAAATAAATAGTTATTTCTGCGTATTTTAATTTTATTGATTCAGAATTAATTAGGAAAATACGTTTTATTTAAATTACACGAGTGAAGTAATTTAATGTGATTTATTGAATAAAGGTTATTATTAAATATTAATCAAAAGATAGTTACTTATTAATATTTTGATGAAATTTATTCAGTGTAAATAGTAAATAATAAATGGTTATTATTATACGATATAGCGAGTGATATGTGCATATTTTAATTTATCTCACTAACAGTCGCGTGTAGACTAATTTGAGGTGAGAAATAAGAAATATATTTTTAATGACTCGTATGATAACTTTGAGGTCACGGATGACTCTGATATGGTCAAACTAGTCGGAATAGTGTACTTAGGGATTTAGTTTGGGTCCCGGGTCAATTTTGGACCAAACTAGCACCTATTTGGGGCCTTTTGGTCATTTTAGAAATAGAGGGAAAATGACCTACAAAAATTAAAGTCATATATATGATGGTTAGGATCGTGGCTTAGGGTTCCCAACTCAAATAATATGGAGAGGACATTAGGGAGAAGAGGGAAACCAATTCCAAAAGGCCTAAGGAGAATTCTTGAAGTTTGGAAGGTATTCTTGCACCCTAAGTACCTATGGAGTGAAGATTTGAAGAGGAAACATATAGATTCATCACCTCCTTCACGAAATCATACAGTACAGTAATCAAGGCAAGTTTTTTATTACAAAATTTATGAATTTATATTACCCATGTGTAGGGTTTTAATATTTGTTTGTTAAATCCATATCCTTGGGAGAAAAAGAATGATTTTTAACATGTTGGGATAGGATCTGCATGTAGAAGGATTTAATATATGTAGAGGATTAATAATAAGAGTAGACTTGATCATTAATATGAAATAAATCTAGGTTTTGATTGAATATGTGGGAAGAACACAAAACTAGGGTTTTAATGAAGTTCTGGGTTTTTATTTGTTCTTGGTTAACTTTTATGATGATGGAATATGTTTATCACGTTAGAAACCCTCTTAATGCATGTAGGAATGGTTGGGAATGTTTAGTTGTTATTTTGGTGCAGAGTAATGTCAGTTGGTACTGGATTTAGAGAGAAGAAAACATGAACAAATGAAGTTGGTAAGATATAGACACCGAACCGGTCCGGTACTGGACACATCGGTTCGGTTCGTTTACAGAAAACAAATCAGTCTGGCCCTGGGCATCTCGATTCGGTCCGGGTCCCAAAAAATATAAAATTTCCCTTTTTAGCCTCGACTTTCTTAGAAGTTATCGTGGAAAACTCTTGGAACCTTATTAGAATATAATAAGGTATTTATTATATTAAAGTAGGCTTATATTGGGTTGTGAATTAGTCTTATTGAGAGGATTAAGATGAAAGTAAAGTGGGATGAATTATGTCAAAATTCATCGAAGAGAAAGATAACGAATTACAAGAATTTCGAATGAATTAATAAGTAGATCAGTGGTGGAAATATTGATTTAACTACTGAAACTAATAAAGGGATAACTAGGACCCTTAGAGTTGGGTGAATACTCGAATAAATACGATAGTGAGTTAAATCGTAAAAGTAAGAAGTACGGTGAGTATGCGAGAGAAAAATACTACGTACTAAAAATACATGGTTAGGTGTTGTGTCCACCTACTGAGCTACTTATAGGTGGAGTGAATGCCTAGTATGTACTTGCAAGTGAGTTGATTGTTGGGTTCAATGAGACATTCCGAATCGGGTTCGATAAGATATTCTGAACCAAGTTTGGGGAGACATTCCGAACTAAGTTCGAGGGGACATTCCGAACTAATAGTCCTTAATGTGTGATATGGGTATATTACAATCAAGCATGCACTTATAGTATATATTGTGTGCGAAATATGTATTTTATGATTATTCTACTTATGTGTGATAGTAGACTAACAAATGTGATACATATATATATATATATCTAAAAGTAAATTAAGTAGAGACTTAATTGACAGATTAAATATAGGTTGTGCATATCTAAGAGATCGAATTTAATTAGTGAGACTTAATTATAAAAATGGTAATACAACATGTGCGCGATGTTATATGAGAAATAATTAATAGATGAGAGATATTAATAAGATAATGTACTGTATGGGCGGTACGGGAATGTAGACGTGTATATAAGTTCAGTTAGATACTTTAGTCTCGTTAGCTTGGGTAGTATAGCTAGGTGGGCTAAGTATAAAGCACTAGGCATGCACTATAGATTAGAGGTGAGGAAAACTCAAGAGAGAGTCATGTGAACATGTATAATCAATAACTGACTTTAAATTGTAATAACACTTGCTAAATATTTTCAAAATGTTTTATGTACTAACACTTTCTATAAAATATTTTTCAAAACCTTTTAGGTGTCCAGCCACAGGGACGCTAGGCTTGACCGAAGCTGTAGCATTATGGATGGTGATAGGATTGATTTTATTAGATGGTTCCTCCTTGTATATCTAGTGTATGATCTCTTTTTATATTCCATGTATGGACATGTTGTCCATTGACATTTATTCAGATATTCAGTTCTTTTGTTATTATTGAGTGTTTGGTCTTTGGAACTTAGCCGATGGTTTATTCGGTAAGACTTTATTTCATTTATATTGTGATATTCGGACTCTAGTATATTGTGGATGTTAAATTAAGTTTTTCCTCTTTGTTCATTTATCTATTTTAAGGAAAGATAAAAATTTGTACCAATCTAATTTCACTTAGGTGGCTAGTAATGAAAAAGTTTTTGACAGTAATGCTAAGAATGAACCATATGGGAAACCTGCTTTAATTTAATCACGACCTGATCACCCGATGTTTAATTAGGCGGGGTGTCACAATAAGGAAGGGAGTTTTCAATTTTTTTCTAATTTTTTTTGTCACAAATATTAATTTTATAACTACTCGTACCGAATGTTGAAACTCATATAATATAAAAAATTACAGTCAGGGGCTAAAATTTTAATTAATTTAATTACGTAATTAATTTCGAACAAACTTTGGAAATTAATAATTTAAGAAAAGACATATCGGAATAATACTTGAAAACCGGTCTTTACTTGGAGATTTTGTTAAAATAGTTAAATCGAATGTTTGATCAAAATAATATTTTAAATTGTTGTTTATTCAATTTATTTAGGCAAGTTGAATCTATTGATTATATTTAAAGAATAAGTTCTATTCATATTTATCGAACGACGTAAGTTGTCATAAACCCAAATCGTTCTTCTCGAGCACCGATATACCCACTTTCGTTTAAACCCCAGAGCAAAACTATGTACGAGAACTAGAATACAATAATGGAACATTCTTAAATGTCACGTAAAGCTCGTAAACACTCATAGGTGAATTCTTAATCAATATTATTTTCTCGCAATGCTATTAAATTACACCTATCGTTGATATCACTTTGTGATAGACCCATTATATCATAGTCTCATTGTGGAACTCATATGAGCAGTTCAAATTGTTTGTGTACAATTGATTCATATCATGAAATGACTATGTCATCATATTATTTCACACGATGCTTATGACCTAGTAATTGATTTATAACAAACATTACAATTAAGGAATAATCTTTCATTATACTTATGATCGTATTATTTGGCCTGAAGGACTCAGACATTTGAGGGCCTCGGTTATTACTTACCACATGAAATGCCTCTCTTAGTATTGACTTGACACGATTACTTTTACCTCCAGTTATCCGGATTGATTATCTCCAATTTATTTGGATTTATTTTGTTATATGTATTTTCTATTGTCCTAAGCCTCTAGACAGATAATTATGGGTTATTTGTTTAGAAACCATCTCCAGACTTTAACCAGATCTAACCCCTGATGTTTCTATTTTTAGCAATATCATCATGTATAACTGTGCCTATCTCACTATGACTTTTGAATCAAATTTCTTATTGTATTCACGATGTTCCTTCAGATAAAGACTTTATCTTAACAATTATTTGTATCCATGTTATAGAAATAGAATCATCTACTAGGCAAAGTTTTACTTGGTATTTAGTTATTTTTAGTTATTACCTATTGGATATTTACTAATTATTTCTATTTTTTAGTTATTTTTACTAGGTACCTATAGGATATGATGAATATTTCAGAGATCAGTTGATACATAGAAGCAAGTAAAAGTCATATTTAAAGAAACGGAGCATAGTTTGGTAGGATGAATACTTTTGTATAGAAGTCTGTAATAAGAATAAATTCTCAGATTTCACTTGTAACCCATTTGAGTATCATCTAGGCCTCAGTTGTTTCAGTATTTCAGATACATTTATGATTTAGAATTATGACCAGAACCCTCACGCCTGGGAAACCGAGATGTGATAAAAGGACGATTATAAATCATTCATGAAGTAATAAACAACCGACAAGCCATGACTTAACAACAACAAAATTCTTTCCATTAGATCAAAAGGTGGGGTAAGCCCTTACGAACGTTCACAAGCATGAAAATACAAGGAATTATTGGACCTAAGCTAATACTAACTAGCTTTAGACTTCTTTTTCTTTCACCTGCTCTTGGATTTCGGGGGCGTTGCCTTGATCGGCATCCACAATCTCTTGGTATTCCACAATGTTTTCTTGGACGATATCCGAGGCCTTGTCCTCTTCATCCTACCTTGGTGGAGAACCTGAATTATGACCCTCCCCAAAGCTCATATTCATGGGGAACACCAGTTTTGACCTGGACTGCATCCCAGCCTTTCTTGAAGTTCGACTTATGGATAAAGCCAACTTATTCTTAGCCTCAACATATGACGCCACATACCCCTCATTATAGGCCTCATCTTTGGTCGTGGCCAAGATTCGGGTATGATCCTCGATAGCCTTCTTTAGCTTATCAAGCTCTAACTTCAAGTTGGACATCTCCAAGTCATTGGATTTATTCTCATAATCATATGCCTTCTTGGTAGCAGCAAGTGACTCTTGGGATTTATTCAAGGCAATCTTCAGATATTATTTCTCTTGACCTGGTTGGCCCCCTATCGAGCAGGGTAATAAAGTCTGCCTAGAACTGCAAAAAAAAAAAGATGAACTCGATTCAACACAATAATAAAAAGGGAGTAATAAGACTAAAATCATAAACTTACTAGAGATAATGTTTGCATGGTGTGAGATGTGAGATGCTCTCAGTTTTGTTCAAAACGACCCCCGAAGCAAATAAGGGAAAAAATATGGATTCTTAATTACCAACATTATTTTGTGGCCCTTTATCGAGTTGGGGCATCCATCTTCTTGGTAGGAATTGTGATAAAAGTAGGAGGAGGGACTTTCCCTTTGTAATACTCCGTATTTTTACTAATTTTAAATATGGGATTAATTAAATTAAATACAGGAAATTAATTCAAATTAAAATAAATAATAACTAGCGAGACAAGAGTTAGTATTTATTGATGTGAATTATATTGAGTATTACTTAGTGAATAAATTAATGTGGGATTATGAATATGTTAAAATTGTCGCGAATGAAAAATATGACAGTTACAGTAATTTAGTCGGGATGCGCTTGTCATTCGTGCCGGGACTCAATTTAAGGAAATAAAAAGTAATTTATTTTTAAGTCGTCGATATGGTCATTTTGAGTGTGTCAAAGTATCTGGAAGGGTCAAAATAGTCTAAAACGTCTACCCGGAGGTTTATTTTGGGTTTCGGGATGCTTTCAGGCCAAACAGGCACCCTATAGGGGTATTTTAGTCATTTGTATTTTTGGGGAAATATGACCTACGAAATTTAGAGATTTATATCATCGGGTAATATGAGTCTTCTAGGGTTATAATTCATAGAGTTGTAGAGAGGCCATAGGAGGGAGAAGAGAGGAGGTTCCAAAGGCTAGAACCACCAATTCCTACTCCAATTGCACGACCAACACCACCGTGTAGATCGGGGGAAGAGGAACACTACCTTACCCATCATATTCAATGGATCAGACCTACTATAAAAGGAAAGTGTTTAACTTGGGAATTTATAAGCATATATGATGTACATGTTAGAGTAGGTTTAATTACCTATGAAATTCATGTGCTTTGGAAGACATATATATATATCATAATCTTGGGTGAAATTTGTAATGACCCCACTTTTATATGCTCATATGTATATAGTTGGTTTTTACACTCATGTGTCAGTTATTATCTTATAGGTGTTGTATTATTAGATATGTGGTATTATTGACTATCAATATAACAAACCCCATTTTTTTAAATATGAAGAATCAACTATAAATTGGATCAAATCAAAGTCTTATGACATATCTTAAGGTAAATAATAAGTTTTGGGACAGAAAGTATAAATTTATGAAACTTAAGGGACTAAAATAAAAATATAAAATGGGCCATTTTGTAAATAAAATATTTTCAAGGACCTCTAAGAAATATTAAAAATATAGTGTGAAATTACCAAAATACCCATCATGTGTGAAATGACCTTTATACCCTTAACACCTTTCCACCAGTACCGGTGAAATTCTGTCTAGTTGAGATAGTATTTAAGGGGTGCCCCTGTGAACCTCCATCTCTACTGGGAATAAATCCGGAAATGTTCTGTCTAGATGAGATGGTATTTAAGTGGTGCCCCTGTGACCCTCCATCTCTACTGGGAACCGACTAATTAGGAAGAACTATGAATTGAATTCTTTAAATACGATGAATGAATATTAAAAATTGAGAAAATGGTTTTAGTAACCTTTTACAGCAAGTTATTTTAGGATTAAAACACAAGATTTAGAATTGGGTTTATTTAGAGTACGTAATAAAACCTTTACTGTATTTATTAGATTAACGTGTGATCCAAGACTCAATATCTGTATTTTAGAGCCCCTAATTTAGGTGAGTACTCTATGCAATTTCTTGCGCATTTTGATTATATTATATTATGCAAACTATGTATATTTTGTGAAATGCTTTTATTTTCAAAAATGAATCTGATACTGATGATTCCGTCGTTTGTTATATGTTTATATCTCTCCATATAAGCATCTGATTTGAATTCCAAAACTATTGATTCGGCCTACGAAAACTCTCTTATTATACTAATCTTTGACTACCGCGTGGAAATATTTGGGTGGTACCTTCCGAGCTAGTTTATCGCTGGTGTGCCCTAAGCAAGGCGTTGTTCAGAAATCATGATTATCTGTTTGTGATGTTACCGGATGGAAACATTCGGAAACACTATCTGTCTGGGTATTAGAGCGTACCTGGCCACTAAAACTGAATAATTGACATATGCTCAATTGTTTTATCTTCTCTGTTCTGAACTGTTTATTCTAAATATATATATTGTCATTTACTTTATATATATTACTTGAAATTACTATCTCAATGTATATACCTTATGTTCTAAATTGAATAGGTATCAAATTTCTGAAAAACCCTGGAATGTCTGGAGATTGAATCTCATTCGGCTTTTAGCTGACGTTGTATAAATAACCATTTTTCAGGAAATAATTAAGCTCGTTGATGGAAAGAAAAAGGACTATGTTGAAGATTTAGCTTTTAAAGCTCTTTTTGTTACCTTAAGTAGAAGTTTGTTTAATTAGATATAGCATGATTAGCTCTTTGTGTCAAGTTGTAACTCGTTGATATTTTAATACAAATGAAGTCCCCTTTAGAAAGCTTTGATGATTTAATTCCTTCACTTTCAGTATTTTACGATTCATAACCGTGTGATTATACTTCGGCTACATATATTTTAAAAGAAAAATTTTAACGCCAGAATATTGGATGCCTTGGTGGCATGTCAGGACACTCATTCCCTACTATTTTTGGGTCGGGGTCGTGATAGAGGTGGTATCAGAGCATAGGTTATAAACCCGTAGACTACTGAACATAGGTTTCGAACGTTATAGATTTCATGTTTCCATCCTTGGGATATAGTATTAAATATCTGATTTATGTGATAACCCTCCATATGTGTTATATCATTGGACTTTTAGTTTTCAATATTGATATAGTATAGTAGATCTTATGTTTGGCCATTACTGTAGAAAATGACCAAGAGAAGATGAATGGGAACTAGTGATTCGAGTATAGAAGGACTGGAAGGTGCATACAAGGCAATTAAAAGTCTAGCAAAGATTGTGGAGCAGCAGGTGAACAATGGAGTACCAAAGAATCTTGAACTAAGTAGTTGTACTATTGAATAGTTCAAGAAGTTGAATCCTCCATCTTTTAAAGGTACTCCTAACCCCATCGAAGCAGATGGAAAAGATACTCGATGTTCTTAAGTGTACCGATGAACAAAGGGTGTCATTTGCAACATTTATGTTAGAAGGGGAGGCTGAACATTGGTGGAGAATGACTAAGAGAATACACGGGGAAAGGAATACTTACATAGGTTGGAAATATTTCTTAGTAATCTTTTATGAGAAATATTTTCCGAAAATGGTGAAAGACGAAATGGAAGCTGACTTCATGAGTCTGGTGCAAGGGAATATGACGGTTAGTCAATATAAGGCAAAGTTTACTGAGTTATCCCGTTTTGCACGTCATGTTGTAGCAACTGATGTTTTAAGAGAGAAGAAGTTTGAGCGTGGGTTAAGGTTGAATATTCGTAGCCGAATTTCCATCCTGAAATTAACATCATATATTGATGTCATGAATAGGGCTACAATATCTAAGAGGGATGGCGAGGAGTACAATCGAATTAGAGATGGCAAGAGGAAGTTTGGGGAACAAAAAGGAAAGAACCCGAATAATAGAACTTTCTTTAAGAACACATCCAATGTTGGGGTATCTAGTGATAATAAATAGTATAATAACCAGATATGCCAACAATGTGGAAAGATGCATGGAGGACGACCTTGTCATAAGGATTCAGGAGCTTGTTTTAGATGTGGACAAAAAGGACATCAGATAAAAGACTGCCCAAACCCAGCAAGGGTTCCGATAAAGCCTTTAAGTGCAAACAAGGATCAAGGCAGACAGGGTAGAGTTTTTTCACTTTCTAATACCCAAGCTTCCAATGCGGTAGTGTCAGGTACACTTTATATATATGCACAACCTTTTAAAGATTTGATAGATCCCGGTTCTACCCATTCATTTGTATCTATACATGTATTAAATCTTTTTCATAAATTTCCTGAACCCTTGAATAGTAACATACACGTTTCTACTCCTTCGGGTGAGTTATTGATGGGTAAATTAGTATACAAGGCTTTCCCCATAGACATTGATAGTCATAAACTATTTATTAATTTAATAGTTTTAGACATTAGAGATTTTGAAGTCATTTTGGGGATGGACTGGTTAGCATCATATCATGCTAAGGTGGATTGTTTTGAGAAGAGTGTTACTTTCCAAATCCCTCACCAACCAAAATTTAGTTTTGAAGGAACTGGCGTCATATCTCCAATGTGTATTATTTCTGAAATGCAAGCCTATAGTTTTCTTAAGAAGGGATGTCAAGGATTTCTTAAAACTGTTACCAGTTTGCAGATGATAGGGCCTAGCTTAGAAGATATTCCTATCGCTAAGAAATTTATGGATGTTTTTTCAGATGATTTACCAGGCCTACCTTCTAATAGAGAAATAGAATTTACCATTGACCTTATTACTGGAATTATACCAATATAAAAACCACCATATCGTATGGAACCTTTAGAATTAAGAGAGTTAAAAGTTCAATTAGAAGACCTTTTAGACAAGGGTTTTATCAGACCAAGTATATCACCTTGGGGTGCTCCAGTGTTATTTGTGAAAAAGAAGGATGGGAAAATGAGACTATGTATAGATTATCGTGAACTGAATAAGGTAACCATTAAGAATAAATACCCCTTACTCGTATAAATTACTTGTTTGATCAATTAAAAGGTGCACAAGTATTCTCTAAGATTGACCTTAGGTCAGGTTATCATCAATTAAAGATTAAGGATGATGATATTTCAAAATCAACTTTTCATACTAGATATAGTCACTATGAATTTATTGTAATGCCATTTGGACTAACTAATGCACCAACCGCTTTTATGGATATCATGAATAGAGTCTTTAGGAAATATTTGGATCAATGTGTTGTTGTTTTCATTGACGACATTCTTATTTATTCTAAGAGTATTGAAGAAAACGAGAAGCATTTAGAGACAATATTAAAAATCTATAGGAAAGAGAAATTATATGCAAAATTAAAGAAGTGTGAGTTTTGGATGCCTACTGTTTCTTTTCTAGGACATGTCATATCCAAAGAGGGATTGTCAGTTGACCCTCAAAATATTGAGGTTATACTATATTGGCCAAGACCAACTAATGTGAGTGAGATTCATAGTTTCCTTGGATTAGCAGGTTATTATTGAAGATTTGTTGAAGGACTTTCTAGCATTGCCAAACCTCTATCTAGGTTAGCACAAAAGAAGGTAAAATATGAATGGTCTTAGGAAGCCGAGAAAAGTTTTCAAGAACTTAAGAATCGATTAGTGACTGCCCCAATTTTGACTATTCCTTCAGGTACGAAAGGATTGGTGATTTATAGTGATGCTGCAAAAAATGGTTTAGGAGGTGTGTTAATGCAAAATGGAAAAGTAATTGCTTATGCCTCAAGACAGTTAAAACCATATGAATAAAATTATCCAACCCATGACCTAAAATTAGCAGCTGTAATTTTTGCTCTTAAGATTTGGAGACACTATTTATATGGTGAGACTTGTGAGATTTATACCGATCATAAGAGTTTGAAATATATATTTACTCAGAAAGAATTAAACATGAGACAAAGGAGGTGGTTAGAACTGATGAAGGATTATGATTTGAATATTCATTTTCAGCCAGGGAAAGCTAATATAGTAGCTGACGCTTTAAGTAGGAAGTCTACACCAAATTTAGTATGTATTATTACAAACCAAGAGGCTCTATTGAAGGATTTAAGAAATATGGAAATAGATATTCGTATTTACAGTAAAGGTGGAATAATTGCAAACTTACAAGTACAACCCATATTGATGGAAAGGATCAAAATTGCACAAGTAAATGACCCACAACTGAAGAAGATTAGATAAGAGGTTATTTAAGGGAATAGAATGGAATTTGTGATACGGGATGATATATTGAGGTTTGGAAATAGAGTGTGTGTCCTACGTGATGGCCAACTAAAGAGGCAAATTTTAGAGGAAAGTCATTACTCGAGATTCACGTTTCATCCCAGAAATACCAAGATGTATAGAGATATTCGAAGTTTTTGGTGGAATAACATGAAAAGGGAGATAGTGGAATTTGTATCTCAGTATTTGGTCTATCAACAAGTAAAAGATGAACATAAAAAACCATCTGGATTACTACAACCCCTACCTATCTCGGAGTGGAAATGGGAACATGTCACTATGGATTTTGTGACAGGTTTACCAAGGAGTTCAAATGGTAATGATTCTATTTGGGTAATTATTGATAGGCTAGATAAATCTTCTCATTTTCTTGCCATTAAGATTACCCATTCTTTAGAAAAGTTAGATAAGTTGTATGTGCGGGAAATTATTAGGCTTCGTGGAACCCCAATTTCAATTATTTCTGATCGTGACTCCAGATTTGTGTCTTGCTTTTGGAAAAGCCTACGAGTAGCCATGGGAACATAATCAAATTTTAGCACTTCTTTTTATCCTCAAACAGATGGACAATCTGAGAGAACCATTCAAACCTTATATGATCATTTATCGCTAGTGAAATTCGCGTATAATAATAGTTATCAAGCAAGTATTCAAATGGCTCCGTATGAGGCACTCTATGGTAGAAGGTGTCGTTCCCCTACATGTTGGGTAGAATTTAGGGAAAGAAAATTTTTGGGACCAGAATTGATTTAGATCACAACAGAGAAGGTGAAATTAATACAAGATCGACTTCGAACCGATCAAAGTCGTCAAAAGAGTTATGTTGACAATCGACATCGACAGTTAGAATTCCAAATAGGAGATTATGTGTTCTTTAGAGTATCGCCTGTAAAGGGAGTAATACAATTTGGGAAGAAAGGGAAGTTGAGCCCAAGATACATAGGACCTTTTGAAATCTTTGAAAGGATAGGAGCTGTTGCATATAAAATAGCCTTACCACCTGAACTCTCTAGTGTACATAATGTGTTTCATGTATCAATGATAAAGAAACATGTCCCAGATCCAACACATATCTTAAGTCACGAACCTCTTCAAGTTAGAGAAGATTTATCATACATTGAGCATCCGGTAGAAATTTTGGACCGTAAAGATCAAATATTACGAACCAAGATAATTCCACTGGTCAAAGTATTATGGCGTAATCATTCATTTGAAGAAGCAACATGGGAGAGGGAAGATGAAATAAATGAGAGATATCCATACTTGTTTGTAAATTAATATGAGTCAAGTTTGGGGACCAAACTTTATATAAGGAGGGAAGGATGTAATGACCCCACTTTTATATGCTCATATGTATATAGTTTATTTTTACACTCCTGTGTTACTTATTATCTTATAGATGTTGTATTATTAGATATGTGGTATTATTGGCTGTCAATATAACAAACCCCATTTTTTTAAATATAAAGAATCAACTGTAAATTGGATCAAATCAAAGTCTTATGACATATCTTAAGGTAAATAATAAGTTTTGGGGTAGAAAATATAAATTTGTGAAACTTAAGGGACTAAAATAAAAATATAAAATGGGCCATTTTATAAATAAAATATTTTCAAGGACCTCTAAGAATATTAAAAATATATAGTATGAAATTACCAAAATACCCTTCATGTGTGAAATGATACTTATACCCTTAACACCTTTCCACCACGTGCTGGTCACCTCCACCTTACACATGTCGTCTTTAGAGAGAAAGCTAAAACACTTGTCATCATTTGGTGATATTAAGACTGCAAGACCATTTCGACACGCGACACCTAGGCGTTGAATCACCACTCTAAAAAGCTTAGTTATTTGACACGTGTTAACACCGTAATATCCTTGGAAACCTATAAATGGGGCCTTTGGGATCATTTATTACTCACACCAATTCCTTGAGAATTATAGTAAGAAAGAGTGATAGCTTGGGAAATATCTTAAGAAGGAGTTCTATAATTTTGAAGAAAGAATTTGTTTCGTAGGTATGATTTTTTTTAAATGTTGTAATGCATATTTATAGTTTTAATTTCATTCTTTATAACTTTACTTAGTAGTAATGTTGGGAAAATATACTAAAGGCTCTACTAATCAATTTTATTTTCAAAATATGTCAACTTGTTTGAAAATATATATACGCTTTTTAAAATGATTTTTGTAAGTAATTGCTCGTTATTATGGGATCTCATTTAAGTAATTCCAAAGTCAGTCCCGGAGAAATTATGTCTAGTTGAGATGGTATTTAAGTGGTGCCCCTGTGACCCTCCATCTCTACTGGGAATAAATCCAAAAATATTCTGTCTAGATGAGATGGTATTTAAGTGGTGCCCCTGTGACCGTCCATCTCTACTGGGAATTGACTGATTAGGAAGAACTATGTTTTGAATTCTTCAAATACGATGAATGAATATTAAAAATTGAGAAAATGGTTTTAGTAACTGTTTATAGCAAGTTATTTTAGGATTAAAACACAAGATTTAGAATTGGGTTTATTTAGAGTACGTAATAAAACCTTTACTGTATTTATTACATTAACGTGTGATCCAAGACTCAATATCTGTATTTTTTAGCCCCTATTTTAGGTGAGTACTCTATGAAATTTCTTGCGCATTTTGATTAAATTATATTATGCAAACTATGTATCTTTTGTGAAATGCTTTTATTCTCAAAATGCATCTGATACCGATGATTCTTTCGTTTCTTATATGTTTATATCTCTCCATATAAACATCTGATTTGAATTCTAAAATTATTGATTCGGCCTATGGAAACTCTCTTACTATATTAGCCTTGACTACTGGGTGGTACCTTCCCAGCTGGCTTATCGCTGGTGTACCCTAAACAAGGCATTGTTCCAGAAATCATGATAATCTGTCTGTGATGTTACCGGATGGAAACATTTGGTAACACTATCTGTCTGGGTATTAGAGCATATATGGCAACTAAAACTGAATAATTGACATATGCTCAATTATTTTATCTGCTCTGTTCTGAACTATTTATTCTGAATATATATATATATTGTCATTTACTTTATATATATTACTTGAAATTACTATCTCTCTGTATATACCTTTTGTTCTAAATTGAATAGGTATCAAATTTCTAAAACAACCCTGGAATGTTTGGAGATTGAATCTCATTCGGCTTTTAGCTGACGTTGTTTAAATAACCATTTTTGAGGAAATAATTAAGCTCGTGGATGGAACGAAAAAGGACTATGTTGAATATTTATCTTTTAAAGCTCTTTTTGTTACCTTAAATGGAAGTTTTTTCAAATTATATAGAGCATGTTTAGCTCTTTGTGTCAAGTTGTAACTCGTTGATATTTTAATACAAATGAAGTCCCCTTTAGAAAGCTCTGATGATGTAATTCCTTCACTTTTAGTATTTTACGATTCATAACCATGTGATTATACTTCCGCTACATATATTTTAAAAGAAAAATTTTAACGCCAGAATATTGGATGCCTTGGTGGCATGTCAAGACACTCATTCCCTACTATTTTTGGGTCAGGGTCGTGACAAAATTGATATAGGATAGATTCCATCATGCATGTAGTATAAAACCCACGTATTTACATTTATTCCTTGTGAAGAAATCTGGAATATTTAATGAGATTTTAAAGAAATAGGAAAGTATAGGGTTTTTAAGATTATATTGGATTAAATCTGATTTGGGATTGGTTTTGTAAGAGATATATGATTATCTTACGTTAAAAATCATTGATACATGTTACTATAATGTTATAGACCTTTGGTTGGGAGTTTTGGATAGTATAATGATGGTTTGGAGGTGTAGAAATGGAGAAACCCGTAATAGACAACGGTAGAAGAAAATACCTGTAGGGGCGAATCGATTTAGTTCCTAGCCGAATTGATTCGACTGCCTAGATTTTTGTCCACTTTTCTATTGTTTCTTACAATCTTTTGGAAATTTTAGTGATTCATTTGTTGGATTAAATTTTAAATATAATAGGGATTATATTGAAGTTCTAGTAGGCCTAGGTTGGGTTTTAGTCTTGACCCTATGAGGGGAATTTAAGGGCTAAGTTAATTGGGCTTAACCGAGAGGAAAATCTAAATTGAAGAATAATTTGAGTCACGATAATTCTGGAAGAACGATGAATTAAAACATTAGGATATGAGTGAGTTACTTACTAATATTATGTTACAAAATCATGCACACATTTTTAGTGGTGAGAGATGCTGGGGAACGTACGATCAGAAGTAAAATGAAAATTAATTAATAGGTAGGATATTCATGGGATAAAGATATACTACGTATGGGACTTGTATGATAGGTTGCATGCATATTTATATTAATGATGTAAATAGGTAAATTGTGTGAAAACCTATTGTATGATTTATTGTGTGTATGACATATCTACGTTGCTTGCTATCGAGGGGAGGTTTCACGTTGTGGATGGTCTTATCTTAAAGAGACCATTGGGGGGATCTTAGATTTGTACCGAGAACAAAGGACCTTGGATATGTGCTATCTGAGAGTAAAGGTTGAATGGGAGCATATGTATGTGCATGACCCATTTGGCGGGTGACTATGTTCGCATCCAATACATGTGATTTGTATTTATGGTTCGAGAGAGATATAGAACCAACTGTCCTTTATACAGTGTGTGATGTACCAGGACGTGATAGTAGAGTATGCACGCACCGCATGTCTCATCCTAAGAGTGCTATAATAGTATATATAATTAGAGTGACATGTATATATATATATATATATATATATATATATATATATACACTTGTGATTTAATTCTATTGTTTGTGCTTAGTAGATGAGAAAGATAGTGATATCTAAAAGTATATAAGTATGAGAGAATTTAATATTATATGAGAAATCTATAATGTCCAATAGACATATAACATAAACTGTTGTTATATGGGCGACACAAGTGAGTAACAAAAGTTAGTAGATGAAGTAAAATACTTAATTTGAACTAGTTAGGCAGAGTAGCATAACTAAGACGGGTTCGGAGTATACATTAGGCATGCACACTAATTGAGGGGTGAGGATATCAAGTGAGAGACGTAAACCTAACATGCATATAATATCTGTTAATTATGAATTTTAAAAACTTGATGAACTTTTAGATGTTTCTACTCGGGCTCTCACCCATTTTTCCCCAATCTATTTTTTGTAAAAACCATTTTAGCTTCCCAGACACAGGGAGGCCCAGTTTAGGAGTTTATTTCTACTTGTCGTTGTCGCAGTTGATGTGGACGATTACAGGTCCTAGGTTGGTAGACGCCTCTATTTTCTTGCAGATCTGATACACTCATTACTTTATCTCAGTCGAGTATCCCATCTTCATTTAATAGTTGTTTCCAGAGACATTGTATTTTCTTTATTATTTAGTTATGGATTTAGTTTTTATATTAATTATTGTATTAGAGTTTTAGACTGGGTGATTACTCCCGTCATATTTTATTTGATTCAGTATTTCATTATTTGTGGTGTTAAATAAGTGAGTATGGTGAATGTGATATTTAATTGTTTTTAATCTTTGCATGTTGATAATAAAGGTAAAATTTGACACTAACTTTTCAAATACTAGGTGGTTAGTAGATATTAAAAAGTTTTTCAAAAGTGATGCTAAGAATGAACCAATCCGAATATTCTATTTTTAATTTAATAAAGGCCTAATCACCCGGTATTTAATTATGTGGGGTGTCACAGATGCTATCAGAGTATCAGGTTCTAACGTCCTTAGGATCTGTGCGGCTTTTCACGTTTCAGCTTAGCGTTCTTTGCTATAGAGATTTATTATAGGATTGTTGTATTCCTCTACGTATCCCACTTATGTTATTCAGCTATTAAATTTAGTGATTTGATTCATATGCGAGTTCGTTCGGGCTTCGTACACCGAACAATATAGGACAACCAACGACGACCGTTAGGAGGATTACAGGAGGAGAGGGACAACAAAAGGCATAAAGCATTCTAGAAATTGTGATCGCGATAGAAGGCACCATGGTTATTGTTCAGATAGGTGATATTAGGATAATCACTAGGGAACAGTATCTTCCCCAAACACTGTCGTAGGTAACGATTGTACAATTTCAGACTCACCTAGTGCAGTCGACAAGGAGGGAGTGAGAAGGACTCTTTTGAAGAGCCATCTTTAAGAATTAGGGGAAGATAGGAAGTGTGACAAGCCAATGGAATGAGATAATCCAATGAAAATGGTGTGGGGTGGAGTGCAACAACACCCAGGATTATATTTCAGGTGATATTATTAGCTCATAAAAGTAGCGCTGGGTGATGAAAGTCAGTCACCACATATCTATAAGCATATATGAAGAAAACGAGAAACTTGGGTGAGATTAGAGTGTAAGACCCTACATTTGTTGTTCAGACAGAGATGCGAGTGGATCTTCGAAACTTATCACAAAAGGACTAAGCCACGACTGACTGTGAAAGAGAGGTTGATTTGTTTACCATACTTTATGCCGAACGAAGAGGGTATATAGAATATTAAAAGGGTCTGTAAGTTGATAATGGATTCGTGGGTAGAATTCACAAGTGTGGGTGGAAAATATGGCTAGGATGACTAGTGTCGATGTAATCAAGGACGTACACTTATGAGCTTATATAAACGCTTCCATGAGAAGGGAGCCAAGAGTTTTGAGTATCTAGCCGAAAAGTAAGAATGGAGTAAATGCTATTCGTATAGAACCACAAGAGGGTATAACTAGTAGGGTACCCATTTAAATTATTCAGTTAATTTGAACTCCTGCCAAATGGCAGTGGATTCAGTCGGGGCCGCCGAGACCAGTAACGAGTTCCATAGGGCTAGTGGAGCCTAAGGAATAATAAGGGGTAGAAAATCGGGGATAAGACTACTAGGTTATAGATAAGGACACCCTGACATAGTCAGGGGGACCAGAGATAGGGGATGTCACATAAAGTGTCTTATGTGTGGGGAGTAGGGCCACCTGTATTTAACGTGTCTACAGCGAGAAAGTGAGACTGATCAGATTAAGAAAGTAGGTTAAAATGGTGCTAGTAGGGAACAATAGTGGCAAGAGAAAGACTTTTGTCCGGAGAATAGGACTAAGAGATTTAGGTCCAAAGATTACTAACACTAGATTGGTAGGTTCGGGTAGGACCAGTAAAGTCCTCAATAAGAATAGCAACACATCCGCCTTTTAGGGTTGTTAGGGCTAAGGAAATGGCGGGGGAGACAAGTAGGGCCAGTGCCAGAAGAAAGATAGATTCTCTAGCATGCATATTGCTTGTGGTAAGGGAGACCCCATGAAAGAGGTTTTCCCAAAGCGAGGCAAGGGGTAACTACAGGATGAGATCCTGAATATACAACCATTACAACAAATCGTGGGTTAGTTCTGGTGCAAGAGTTACGTCCAGGGACTTGACGATAAGGCGAGGCAAATGGAAAATGGAGTTAGTATTTTTTCTTAATCCTTGCGAGTATGGGATTAGTTCGAGTGACATAAGTACGTCACAACATATGATTATTAACACTACAATTCATATAACAGTCGATTTTAGTGGATGTGATGGTGGTACTAACCTTATGATAAATACATTTACCATTGGGTAGCGGGACTTTTGAGTGTCACTTGTAGGGGAATGGGTGTGGGAACTAAAATAATTTTTATGTTATGATTTACTACTATTGAGGGTTAGGAAAGTAGGACTTATTATGAACATGTATAATCGCAACATACCGAGGGTTTGAGCGATAGTAAATTGTGTGATAAGACTATCGTGCCTGTTATCTGAGGATGAGTTGCATGGTTTTATATGGCATCACCTGAAAGAGGATGAGGCATATATATATATATATATATATATATATATATATGTGTGTGTGTGTGTGTGTGTGTGTGTGTGTGTGTGTGTGTGTGTGTGTGTGTGTGTGTCTAAATTGTGTTGTATCGTAGACTTTCATAAGCATGTTGCCTAATTATATTTAATCCCAGTGTGGGGGGAATTTTAATGATGTGATTTAGGGTGCGTTGTGTTCCTTGTCGAGCAGATAGATATAGCTCGCTAATTATATAGCGCTAAAAACATGGGATAGTAAGAGCGCCATGTTAAATGTTGTCTTTAGTGACATGAGAGTTGATGAGAAGACTTCTTATGTCAGCAGACAGGACTTTGAGGGTACATTTTGTGGGCTGAGGGCCTAACGGATCTCGACAACTGACAAAGTTAGGTATTAGTGTATCGGGGGGGGGGGGTTCTTTGTTTGGATTTCACTTTGTGAGACATCCCACGAATGAAACTTAGCGAACATTGGAGGTTGAGAGAAGTTTGGTCCATAGTACTCAGGTTTAGTACCCTAACTATTGTATGTATATGTGATATTAACTAGGAGTTGATAGTTATATTACCATTTAAGGCCGAAAGAATCAAATAATGCTGGTGTGAAAAACAGTGTAGAACGTTTATACCACAACTATATCGGTGGGGCAACTTAGAGAATAATTAAGTTGTGATTAGTAGGTTGGTCGAGTATAACCTTACCGTATAGTGATTCCATGTACACGAGAATTAATTCAACACAAGTCTATTATATTTAGTGGAATTGTGCAGAAATGCACGGGACATAAGGTGTATGAGCGCCCTAGTTAGTTAAGATTTTCATAATCATTCTCGATGAATAGACATAAGAATTTATCAAATAAATGTAGATGCGTGAGGAAATTAGAACTGAAATAAAATGGGACAAAGAGAATGTAGTGGCATTGAGAGTGAGGAGAGTCATCAGGAATCTAAGAGTGGATGAAAATGGGCGATTATAGTATTAAAAAGTACACGTAATGTACATTTAAGATTTTGAGGGATAATATCAGGAGCTACTATATGCAGAAGAGTAAAAGTCTGGTGTGAATAGTCGAGTATGATTGCAGATATCTTCCACGAACGGATTGATCACTAGTTCGAAAGTTAGGGTACAAACTGTCGAACTAAACTATACCATTAATGAAGGGGTATCGAGAATAGAGTAATGTTCTAAACTTTAGAAAGATATGGAAATATATGTGTAATAAGAGCAAATGAATAAGGGAGTTAACACATGGGGATGTTAGACTTTTTCCTAGTCGAGGAAATACATTAGCCATGCGTAGAGAGGCTCATAATAAGTGATAAAAAGGGAACGAAATCAAAAAGTGTTGTGTGGGCACCAAAGTGAATTGGTAGATTTAATGATGAAATGTTTTGACATGTGATGACTAAAGTGAATTAGTCTCTAAATGCAATGGTAGGGGAAGACCGTTGGACTGAAGAATACCGTTAGTAGAGATATATCAGGAACAACAAAATGACACAACTGAGATAGTGGGATTTCATGGGGTGTCACTTGATGTCGTGTTCTACAGGGATGAAATCTTTGTGTCTCATTTTTTATAGAGTTTATAAGAGAACATAGGTACGGAGTTATGATTAAAGATAACCTATCACCTGCAGACTGATGGGCAGGTCTAGAGGACGAATCAGATGTTACAGGATACTATACGGATGTGTATCCTTGATCTTACCGGAGGTTGGGAGTAGTTTCTTCCACTAGTGGAGTTTGCTTATAATAACTACTATCAGGTTATGATTGGGATGACACCATTCGAGATATTGTACGGTAGACCTTGTCATTTTCTCTCTTGTTGGATAGAGATGGGGGGACAATAAGATTCTTAAGATAGATGTTATTCGGGATACCTCCGCTAAGATCGAGATGGTTCGGAGTCGCATACGGGTAACTCATAACAGACAAAAAATCTACGCCAATGCTAAGTAGTTTTTTTGAGAGTTTGATGTGGGGGACCAGGTATTACTATGAGTATCACCTATAATTAGGATAATGAGGTACAGAAAAAAGGGAAATTAGCATCGAGATACGTGGGGACATTCCCTATAATCTAGAGGATTGGACCGGTGGCATATAGACTTGGGTTTTCAGAGCACTTACATCCAATTCATGATGGATTCCATATTTCTGCATTAAAGGAGATTGATTTACATCCCGATAGTTCATATGAGGAGAGACCGGTGGCTATTTTAGACTATAGTGATAGGAGATTGAGGTCGAAGGTAGTTCCACTTGTGCGTGTCCTATGGGAGCATCATACGAGGAGTCTACTCGGGAGCGCGAGGATGAAATGCGTGAAAATATCCATATATATTCATACCAAGTATTCCTTTTTCTAAATTTTCGGAAGAAATTCCGTTATAAGGGGGAAGTATTATTTTTAGTGATTTTAAATATGGGATTAATTAAATTAATTATGGGAAATTAATTAAAAATTAATCCGGATTAAAATAAATATTAACTAGCGAGACAACGGTTAGTATTTATTGATGTGAATTACATTGAGTATTACCTAGTGAATAAAGTAATATGGGATTATGAATATATTAAAATTGTCGCGAATGAAAAATACGACAGTTACAGTAATTTAGTCGGGATGCGCGTGTCATTCGCGCCGGGACTCAATTTAAGAAAATAAAAAGTAATTTATTTTTAAGTTATCCATATGGTCATTTCGAGTGTGTCAAAGTGTCAAGAAGGGTCGAAATTTTCTGAAATATCTACCCGGAGGTTTACTTTGGTTCCCGGGATACTTTTAGGCCAAACCGGCACATATTAGGGGTATTTTAGTCATTTTTATTTTTGGGGAAATATGACCTACGAAATTTAGAGGTTTATATCATCGGGTAATATGAGTCTTCTAGGGTTACAATTCATAAAGTTGTAGAGAGGCCATAGGAGGGAGAAGAGAGGAGGTTCCAAAGGCTAGAACCACTAATTCCTACTCCAATTGGACGACCAAAACCATCGTGTAAATCGAGGGAAGGCGAACACCACCATACCCATTATCTTCAACGGATCAGACCTACTATAAAAAGAAAGTGTTTAACTTGCGAATTTATAAGCATATATGATGTACATGTTAGAGTAGGTTGAATTACCTATGAAATTCATGTGTTTTGGATGAATTTGGAAGACATATATATCACAATCTTAGGTGAAATTGATATAGGATAGATTCCCTCATGCACGTAGTATAAACTCGCGTATTTACATTTATTCTTTGTGAAGAAATTTGGAATATTTAATGAGATTTAAAAGAAATAGGAAATTCTAGGGGTTTTAAGATTATATTGGATTAAATCTAATTTGGGATTGGTTTTGTAAGAGATTTATAATTATCCTACGTTAAAAATCATTGATACATGTTACTATAATGTTATAGACCTTTGGTTAGGGGTTTGGGAGAGTAATGATGGTTTGGAGGTGTAAAAATGGAGATGCCGTAACAGACAAAGGTAGAAGTCGATACCTATAGGGGTGAATCGATTCGATTCCTGGCCGAATCGATTCGGACCAGGGCCGAATCGATTCGGCGGCCCAAATTTTTGCCACTTTTCTATTTTTATTTAGAATATTTGGTAAATGTTCAAGATGCACTTGTTGGATTTAATTTTAAATATAATAGGGATTATATTAAAGTACCAGTAGGCCTAGGTTGGGTTTTAAGCTTGACCCTATGAGGAGAATTTAAGGGTGAAGTTAATTGGGCTTAATCGACAGGAAAATCTAAATTGAAGAATATTTGAGTCTCGAGAATTTGTGAAGAACGATGACTTAAACCAGAAGGATATGAGTGACTTACCTTCCTGATATTATGTTATTAAATGATATATATATATTTCGAGTGGTGAGAGATGCTTGGGAACGTATGATGAGAAGTAAAATGGAAATTGATTAATACGTAGAATATTCACGGGATACAAATATACTATGTATGGGGCATGTATGATAAGTGGCATGTATATCTCGACGAACGATGTAAATAGGTAAATTGTTTGAAAACCTATTGAATGATTTATTGTGTTTATGACATAACTACACTGCTTGCTATGAGGGGAGGGTTTTACGTCGTGGACGGTCTTATCTTGATGAGCCCATTGGGGCGATTTTAGACTTGTACCCAGAATATAGGACCTTGGATATGTGTTATCAGAAAGTATGATAGTTTCGACATTTGAATGGGAACGTATGTATGTGCATGAACCATTTGGTTGGGGACTATGTTTGCCTCCAATATATGTGATTCGTAATTACAGTTCGAGAGAGATACATAACCAACTATCCTTTATACAGTGCGTGATGAACCAGGACATGATAGCAGAGTATGCATGCACCATCGGTCTCAGCCTAACGGTGCTATAATAGTATATATAATTAGAGTTACATGTATATATATAATTGTGATTTAACTATGTTGTTTGTGCTTAGTAGATGAGAAAGATAGTGATATCTAAATGTATATAAGTATGCAATAATTTAATATTATACGAGAAATTTATAAATGTTCCATAGACATAGAACATAAATTATTATTTTATGGGTGACACAAGTCAGTAACAAAAGTTAATAGATGAAGTAAAATACTTAATTCGAACTAGTTAGGCGGGTTAGTGCAACTAGGACGGGTTAGGAGTATAAGTTAGGCATGCACACTTATTGAGGGGTGAGGACCTCAAGTGATAACTGTGAACCTAACATGCATATAATATTTGTTAATTATGCAATTTAAATACTTGTTGAATTTTTAAATGTTTTTGCTCGGGATCTGACCCGTTTTTCCCAAATTCATTTTTTGTAAAAACCATTTTAGCTGCCCATCCACAAGGAGGCTCATCTTAGGAATTCAATTCTACTTGTCGTTGCCGCAGTTGTTGTGGATGATTAGAGGTCCTAGTTTGGTAGACACCTCCATTTTCTTGCAGATTTGATGAACTCATTACTTTATCTTAGTCAGGTGTGTTTCCCATCTTCTTTTACCAGTTGTTTACAGAGACATTGTATTTCCTTTATTATTCAGTTATGGATTTAGTTTTTATATGGATTATTTTATTAGAGTTTCAGACTGGGGTGTTTTCTCCCATCATATTTTATTTGATTCAGTATTTCATTAATTGTGGTGTTGATTAATTATGTATGGTGAATGTGATATTTAACTGTTTAATTGTTTTAAATCTTTGTATGCTAATAATAAAGATAAAATTTGACACCATCTTTTTAAATACTTGGTGGTTAGTAAATATTAAAAAGTTTTTAGACAATGATGCTAAGAATGAACAATTCTAGACATTCTGTTTTTAATTTAATAAAGGCCTGACCATCCGGTATTTAATTAAGCGGGGTGTCACACCCCTTATTTTCCTTCTCCTTATCAGGAGAATCCAAAAGAGTAACTACTATGGAGGGACCTCTGACCTCCTTCCTTTTAGAATCTTTTGCCTTTGGAGAGGTTGGGAAATTGGAGTTGTCTACCAACTTGAGATTCCTCTTCCTTGGAGGCATTATTTCTTCAACAGTTAGGATGGCGTTTATGTTCATGGGTTCAAAAGAAAACGAGGTAAACTCACTTTAAGACCCCTTGCTAGTTAAAGGGACTGGCATATCAAGAATGGAATCCATAGGCCCAGCCGTAAAGTTGGATGTTGTGTTGGTATACTCGAGAAAAAAAGATGTCGATCTAGGATGTTCAACACCTATAGTTAAAGGCCTCCTTAGCTTTTTAACCTTAATGAAATCTTTAAACTTGAAATGAGAAATAATATGTTCCTTTCTCTTTGAAGTATTTGCACAAAACAAATAATTGAGGAAAATTAATAGTAATCTCAAATTGATCGACAACAAAACATTTAAGGAGAGGGTAAAATAACCTTTCCCCCTGTTGGGGAACACAAACCCTTTGTATGGTTCACCAACCTCAGGAATGGGTGGATGTTTTCGATTCCTAGAAACAAATCCATAACCTCAACATCATTTGTTGGAGTTAGGAAGATTAACAACTAAAACACTATCTTCCTTCCTTTCCTTCGGTAAAAGACATTGTCATTCATTTTTTATCACTAATGACACTATTTAATTTATGGTATCTGAATTTGTGTACCATATAATTCATTTATCCTGTGAACCCCGTTCATAATCCTTCATGTGTTTGGATAACACTAGGTAGGAAACACTTTGAAAAACTCACAAAACTCCATGAAGAATTGATTGGAGAAAAGGTTACACCCCTCAGCCAGTGAGATATTATGAATCCAGTTACCACCCTTAAGGTTGTAGCAATTAGCAGGAATGATGGTACACTCTATTCCTACCCAACCAGGAATTGAATACCTCTTCCTAAACTCCCATGTAGTTTTATCATTCACGGCATACACCATTTTTCTCAGCTTAGAAAGAAAAAGTGATGGAAATGTGAGGAAAATTATAGGATCGCTGAAGAGAAAATAAAAGAAAATAAAGAGAAATTGACTCACAAGTGAAGAAAGTTTCAGAAACCTCTGTTTTCCTTTAATAGTTGAAGTGATTGAAAAAAATGATGTAGGAAACTTTTGATGACTTGGTTCAAATTCCAAGGTGTATCATCATTTAAAATGCGGTTCAAGACAATAGTTGGCAAAAATGCCTTTACTTTTAGATTTTTTAGGATCTTTTTACTAGCGTACCTTCAACTGATCTGGAAAATTATGAGTGTGCTCTTCGAAGACCCAAAGGGCATGAGAGAGCAAACCTTCATTTCATAATGCTTTATAAGTGTTGTCAAGCTTCACCATCTCAATCTGTGACCATCCACCTCAACCTATCAAAATCTTTCTCAATAATGATCAAACCTCTCCATCTTAATCAAGCCATAGAGCTTTGGAGGCCATTGTGGGGGAATTATCAGAATAGTGTGAATAATAGGGTTTGAGTGACACTTGTCCAGCATCAGGTTGTGAAGGTTGGTAGATCAATATAGGAACAAATGACAGTTCCATTATCTAGAATCTCAGAGTTGATCATCTCAAATGAACTACGACAGCAGCTAATAACTCCTAAAGTCATGCACGACACAATCTCCTTATGACCTCTATAAATGTAACCCATGCCCTTCGAAAAAAAGGCATGTAATTCTTGTTATTTGTAACCAAGTAATATGAAAAAGAAAAACACTCCGTGGACGTAGTCCATTACCAAATCATGTAAATACATGCATTGTGTGATTTGTTCATTCTTGTTGGTTTTAGTTGTTTGGGATTATTCATTGTGGGATAATTTCATGTACAATACACACACACACAAATATATATATATATATATATATATATTGAGTGGCAATCCAAATTCACATTTCAATCTTTTGGAGGATAACGTCACATTCTTACCAATCAATCACCAATATCATAGCCATCAAAATCACATGGGTCAAACCATTTTCCCAACAACTATGTGCATCCCTCACCTGTAGCCTCTCAAATTTACAGAAAATCAAATCACCTCACAACAAACTATTGGTTTAGATATTACTATGCTTATGAAGTGAATGAACAACTCCCATTAGCGCTGGTTTCCACCACCCTATCAGACATATCTCAAGGCCCACATTAGCATTCTAAAACTAGTGCAGTATCTCACTTGACATATTATAAAGATACATTGGTTTCTTATAAAACATATAATGGTAAATCCAAAGTGATGGTTGGTAATAGATCACCCTTACAACACACTCACATTGGACACCCTAACTTAAATTCCACACATGGGAAGATTCATTTACATAAATTCTTAGTAGTTCCTAAATTAATAAAAAATCTCTATTCAATTAGCCTATTTACAGAAGGTAACTCGTGTGTGCTGTGACTTTTCCAATCTGTTTTTAAGATAAAGAGGAAAACCGGGAGGATTACGGGCACATGTAGTAAAAAAGGTGGATTTTTTGCTAAAGATGAGAAAGTAAAAGATCAAGTACTTGTTACAATAAAGACAAAAAATATATCTTCCAAGGACTTGGACATTCACATTCTAAGGGCATCCGTAGTGGTGATGCTAAAAGACACATAAAATGCTAACTTTACAAATTGGGAGGTCTGCAATGGTGTAGTTAAACCAACAAATTCAGTAGAAGAAATGATACGCGTTTTGCAAAGTTATCTGTTGGCTACTGAATTTGCAAATACTTCGTACGAACTTCATTTGTTCGTAGGAACTTCCTACGAAAAAATGAAGTTCGTAACAAATATAAATAATTAGTTTTACTATATCTTTGGGTTCCTACGAACAACATTTATTCGTACGAAGTTCCTACGAACAAATGTTGTCCGTAAGAAATGGCTTTTACTTCCTACGAACAAAATTTGTCCGTAGGAAGTCTTTATCTTATACCCTTTATCCTGTTAAGAGATATCACCACAGTGAAGAGTTGAGACGACGAGAGGTTAAGAATTGGCAAGTTTGCCTTTTAAGAGGATCCACCACCGTGGATGCTCTAATGTTCTTCACCACATATCTTCTAAGGAATATATTGATGTAAGTAGCTAGATAAAAAGTCCTCATGTATGTAATAGTTATTAATGGGAAAAGTTACCGTCTATCAATTTCTTTATATAATAATGTTGTTACCCTTTAGAGAAAATTTATTGAGATTTGTGGGGACCATCTCCAATTTCTTCTTTTTAAATTTCTCATTGCTATGTTATTTTTTTTATGATTATACCAAATCCACATGACTTTATCCGTCATGAGGGAAATCAAAATTCTTTTCGACTTTTTTTCTAATTTCTAAAAAATTATTCAAAAATCAATTATAAAAAAATCAAAATTTTTCAATGCGATTGTGATGGTGAGTTTAATTTTACTGCTTTTCTTACTCATCTTAGTGATTGTTAAATTCAAAGATTTATCTATTTCCCTCGCACTCCTGAACATAATGTTGTCATCAAGCGTGAGCACTTCCATGTTGTGGAGATCAGCCTCACATTGTTGTTTTGTTAACTTATGCCAAAACATTTATGGATTGAGGTCTTTATTACAACTCTATATCTCACTAATTGCCTTCCATCTCATACTCGGAACATGGAAGCACCATTCTACATATTGTATGAAAAATATCTAGATTATCGGCCTCTCTAATTTGTTTTCGTTGCTATCCATATTTAAGAGCATATAATCACAATTTTTTATTACAAATCATACCCATTTGTATTTATGGGGTATAATACTCAGCATAAAGGATATAATTGCTTGCACGCATCTTCCTAAAAAGTGTTTATTTTTCGTAATATGATTTTTTATAAAACAATTTTACCCTTTCTTGATCGATCCTCACGATCAACTCATTAGAATTTTCTATCACAAATCAATTTCTACAACATCAAGCGACAAATCAACAACACCTTATATTTTAATTATCTGTCCCACTCTGCATTCATCACCTACTCCCTCTCCATAATAACCTATTACTTCAAACCACTCACCTATCCTTAACATGTCTACACATAGCTTCTCAAATACTACTAACCATTCATAACTTACCTCCCGCACCCAAATACCACCTTCTACACATGAATCCCTCTAGTCCAGTAGAGGTTTTCCCACGCTTAACCTAAAATCTCTTTACTATACCCCTTATAGTTCTTCTCTCCTCTCCACTACATTCTCCTACCGATCTCCATACCATGCTCACCAGAAAAAAAAATGTAACCATCTTGCTCCTTCCCATGTCCTGATTAATATACAACTATAAACCTAGTTGAACCCAAAACTCTATAAATAACTTTGAGTGCAATGGAAACCAAAATCCATGAACTACGACCTTGATGGTACAATTTATATATTATGATTAAAATTCACATCAAAGAGTTTTATAGAGAAATTGAAAAATAAAATCATTATTTAATTTCAGTCTACTACTCAAAATTAAATCATTACCTTATACAATTATTTCAAATATGAACCACATGCGTTGAATCCAAATAAATACTGCACAATAAAAACAAACAATATTACCTCAATTGTTTATAAACTTGTCGTAGACGATTCTTGGGTTGAGTCACGGACTAAGCCGCTTTCTTTAAAATGTTTCACGATCCTACCCTCTTTGTGCAGGTAGTGAACAGTCACACCGTCCCCAGGATAAAACAAGCCTAGAATTACCTATGTATCATATAACCATGCATTGTAGTTATATGTCATACTAACACCCATTCCATATAAATAGCTCAATTCCACAATTTTATTTTAAGGGGAACAAACTGTTCAACAACGTTTTTCCATAGAGAGAGTGAACATTTATGAGTTTATCCTTTGTCTCAAAACAAACATTTTGCTCAAAACCAAAACTTGAGCTTTTTTTTTTCTTTTTCTTGCTCTTCCAAACTCAAAGCTCTCAAGATCACTCTCACTTATTTTTGGCCACATGAGCGAGTTATTATTGAAGGTAACAAGTGTGCACATAGGTGGAAAATAAAGTGTGGTTTAGTGGGTATAATGGGAGAAGTTGTCTCTTATTTCCAAACGAAAGTAGTGGATAATAGGGATAGTGGGTCTCCCATTTGTATTTTTAAAATACTATTTGACAACAATCCCTCACTTGGATTTGAAAAAACACACTCATCAGTAACAATTCCCCACTTGAAAATTTTAAAAAAATTATTGAGAAATAATAATTAATAGAATTGTGCATAAGCAAAGGTGTCTTTCGACTTGAACCTTTACGCCGTAAAGATGATTCAGATTATGCTAGAGTAACTCGTAGTTTTGAAATCTATCTCTGACAACATCCCACACATAACCCTACTTGGGTGTAGTCCTCAATCCAGCACGTTACGTCCATGTGCTTCTATCCTAGTATGTGAAAGCTCTAGGGAATTTGCCCAAAAATTACCATATGAAGCGATCACACTTTCATATTCACATAGGCGAGTTTATCAAGGATACTCCTATAGTTAGGTACCCCAATCAAATAGATCTATAGATCTTCATTAAGAGTTATAATTAACTCAACCTTAACTCGCTTCAGGATATCATGCTCCATAGGGATGGACTTGGAGTAAAACCCCGTATATAATAATTAGGATGATTTAACCCATATCACTTGTGAGTTATTATTACCATTTGAACCTATTTTTTGGTATCACCCGTCTATAAGTTGGGTTAGCACCACAAATGATTCAATATTAATGGGCTTTAGCCCGATCCCTTTCTAGGTGTTAAAATACCTTCTCCTACACTAGTCCATTCGTCAAAGGATAAGTCAACCTCTGTTCTCATCAGTCAGAACATAATACACACTCACAACTCATCAGTTTTCTATTCTCAATCTACGTTGTTCTTACGACATATTTGTCGCTCTTACCGTTATGATAACGGTTCTAAAATTTTACAATGGCCATGGTCCTATTGTTACGGATAAAATAACTGGTATCAATCTTTACCGTAAATGGTATCTTATACTAAGTCCTTCAACCTTTAATTTCCTCACTATCCATAGCTAATGGTATCACCATAAACTCCATCATTAATTGTGTCAATACTTAATATTTCTTGGTGTTCCAAAAAATAGCATCACAATATGTGTTAAGACACATATCCATTAATTGATTTAGAATCAATTCTCGATTTGTGGTTTTTATCAAAACACATAACCTTTCTCAATAGCATAAGAATGCACTTTTTCAATTATAAACCTTCATAGTATTCCCACAAAAAATAATTTCAAGTCAACTATATTTAGTAACTCAGTTCAGACTACTTAAGATGTTCGCATGTTCATCTTTCTTAACACTGTATATAGTGTTCTTATACTTGGATCGTGTGGAATACAAGATGGTTCACAATTAACATATATCTATTAAATAGATATTCTTGTATATCAAAGTACTCAATCTATTAATGATCCATATTTGGCCTTGTAATATTAACAAGTAATATTCTTGTTTCATTGAAACTCATTCTGCTATGCAATTTATTAGTGCCTTCCATATTAATAAGTTTTTCAACTTCAAGATGGTCCAAATAAGTTGTCTTACCTAGGCCACCATTCGAAAATAGATATTATATACATTTAATTTTAACTAAACATCATACATAATATTAATGTCAATCAAATTAAATTAAGCTACTTCATTTTCATGAGAATAATTTAGCTTGTAACATGTATAACTAAGTTATATCGTTGAATCTTGGCTAGTAAAAAAAAGTTTGTATTCATAAATGATAATGGTCTCAATATTCTTTCCAAGGATGTGTATACACCTTATTATCTTAAGCTTATAAGATAAGTCAATTATAAACTAATTTCTAGTTCATTCCAGGGAATTTAACAAATCATTTATGACATGACTTCTCTAAGGATTTTTTAAGTCATTTTCAATAACATAAGCAAGCTTTTATTTTTAAGTCATAACTCAAAAAATTTAGAGTTCTCTTAAACACCAAAGTTTTAAATTCTATTAAATGTTCTTCAATTATAGTTGAAACGTACTCGCTTGAGTGCCCCCATTATTCTCTAGGTATAACATTAATAAGGTACATGTAATGTGCCGCCACTATATCTTCAATTTATAAAATGGAATCTAAACTTATAGAGTTTCAACATTAAATAAGAATTAATCTTATTTCTTAAAATAATACATGCTTAATGCTTGTCGATTAAAAAAAAGCAAGTTCATTCGTTTTAGTCATAAATTCAGATTTTCAAGTGTCTGAAAGTCACATATAGATTACACATTCTATTTCATAAAAAAAAATATAATATAGAATTTTTCATATATTATTTGTCAAGGTGTATAAGATAATATTCCGTGTTAGAGTTCAAACGTGTCTATTCCAAATCATTCAATTAGAATATCTTTAGCAAAGTAAACATTTCATTTTCACCAAACTCAATTATGATAAAATCCGCTCATTATTATTATTTCGACATATGGTTTATATTTACTCCATATAAAGTCCGACATATGAGATCTTTACTCGTAATATTAGACATTTGTAGGTCTAAATCTATACATAGATCAAACAACCAATTAAAATCATAACATGTTTTATTTCATATGCAAATACACAAGGTAAAATATTTGTCTTGGAGTTCTATACTCTATCCAACACAAAGCATGCGGACAAGATAATTTTACTCGACTAAATTATTTCTACAGCGGTATGAAGCACACCAATTGATTCCAATATAGTAGGATACGATTTTATTATTTACCTTTTCTATCTCATATAAATGAATAATATGAAGAATTAGTCAAATAAAATTCTAGCGGTTGTGCTAGCAAACTCAAATATTGCATAAGTCCTTACACAACTTCAAGAAATTCATCTTCCATAAATTTGAGTCGAAATTTTTCTAAATAGTTCATAAATCCTTTAATAAGAAATTTATAAAGGCTTCAATATATTTTGAATCCGTTAGAAACAATACATGGAACACTTTTCTAAGAAAATGTTCTTGTCCAAAATATTTGTTCAGAAGGAAAAACTTCAAGTTTGATATTTCACCACGATCAAATCGCTTATTGAAAATTTATGAAAATTGTCAGAATTCGTACTCTATGAGATATTAAGTACAAGTTAAGTTAAGCTTCTTTTACTTAAAGCTGTCTAAAAATTCAACACTGTGCATCACATTTGTAAAAATCATAATAAAAGATATACAACTTATTTTTCAAAAATTTCAAGGCTCAATATTCATAATCTCAACATACTATATGCATGCCAAAATTCACGAAATTTTAGTCTACATATCATCAAAAAACTGAGACGATATTCCAACAAAATTCATAACATAAATTTCAGATTTTTTTCCCATCATCAATCACTTTAGTGTGGTTGAAAAATATCAACTACACTTTCATATAAACACTTCAAAAAATATTTGAACAAATTTATTTTGTAGTAAACATAACATAAGGCGCAAATGTTTATAATTTACCCTTTGAGCTCATATAACAAATGTTCATTTGTTTCCAAATATTAAATTTTCATTTGATTCCGTATAACAAATTTTCATTTGTTTTCTTAACCACAAGTGGCTTTAAATAAATTGTCTAAAAATATATACAATTTCATTTCCAATAATAACATCTTACGTGAAATAATATTTCACATTCATAACTAAAAGAATTGGATGACTTATTTAAGAGTTTTTTTCATGAAGGGCCCATTATTGTTCAAATTTTAATTTCCCACAAAACTATTGATCGATTCCGAATTAACATAAATACTGGAAAAAAAATTTACTTCGCAATATATAATATTTAGGAAGTTTGGGGCTAAATTATAATTTCGAGAGGTACAAGATCAAAATTGTAATTTCTAGACATTGAAACTTTATTGACCTTTTTTTTTTATTTTAGGCATCATAAAAATAATCATATAAACGCATAAGATTTATTTTTCGATCTCCATGGTAGATATAAAACGTCTTAAAATTATTAATACAATTTAGACATTGTGACTAAAATTCACATCAAAGAGTTTTATAGAGAAATTGAAAAATGAAATAATTATTTAATTTGAGTCTACTACTCAAAATTAAATTGTTACCTTATACAATTATCGCAAATATGAATCGTATGCATTGAATCCAAATAAATACTGCATAATAAAAATAAACAATATTACCTCAATCGTTTCTAAATTTGTCGTAGATGATTCTTGGGTTGAGTCGCGGACTAGGTCGCTCTCTTTAAGACGTTTTGCTGCTCTACCCTATTTGTACAGGTAGTGTATAGTCATATCGTCCTCAGGATAAAAAAAGCCCAGAATCACCTTTGTATTATATAACTATGCACTGTAGTTATATGTCATACTAACACCCATTACATACAAATTTCTCAATTCCATAATTTGGGGGGAACAAACTGTTCTAAAATGTTTTTCCATAGAGAGAGTGAACATTTATGAGTTTATCTTTTGTCTCAAAACAAACATTTTGCTCAAAACCAAAATTTGAGCTGTTTTTTTTTTCCTTTTTCTTGCTCTTCCAAACTTAAAGCTCTCAAGCTCCCTCTCACTTCTTTTTTGTCAGATGCGCCAGTTATTATTGAAGGTAACAAGTGGGTACACAAGTGGGAAATAAAGTGTGGTTTAGTGGGTATAGTAGAAGAAGTTGGCTCTTATTTTCAGCCGAAAGTAGTGAATAATAGGGATAGTGGGTCTCCCATTTGTATCTTTAAAATACAATTTGACAACAACCCAAATATACCTGGGATCTAGTACCACACTAAAATGATATGCATGTGATTGAATATCTTTTGGGTGTTTAATACCAAACTCAAATCTGATGGTTCAATTAAGCACTTGAAGGCGTGATTCTTTACTAAAGGATATAATCAACTTGTCGTCCTTGATTTTAATGAAACATTCAGTCCAATTATTAGTCCGAAAACCATCTCGTTCGTTATTTCTCTTGTCGTCTCTCATAGATAGACTATTTATTAATTAGATGTTAAAAAACCTTTCTACATAGATCACTTGAAGAAACTGTTTACATGGAGCAATCACCCGGGTTTCATGACTCTCAATTACCAAATTTTTGGTTCCTCCTTCATCGCTCTTTATATGGACTTCAATAAGTGCCACATGAATGGTTTGATCATTTTAGTCAATTTTTGCTCCACCTGGGTTTGTTTTAGAGCCAAGATAATTCTTCATTATTTATTTACAACACCACTGCAATTCCAATTTTCCTATTATTTTATATTGATGACATCATTCTTATAGGTAACAATGCGGCATCTTTATCTTGTTTCGTTTCTTGCCATCACAATGAATTTTTGTTAAAAGATCTTGGTTATTTATACTATTTCCTTGGAACTAAAATTCCTCAGCAGTATTATGGGTTATTTCTATCTCAATAATAGTATGCTAGTGTCGTCTTTCCAAGGCCTTCATGCAAGATGGTATCCTAATTGCTACCCCATTATCTGCTAAACACGATCTCCATCGTAATGAAACTTTTTCGGTTGATCCCACTATATATCGAAGTATGGTGGGTTCACTCTAGTATCTTACTTTGACTCATCCTAGTCTCATTCATGTGGTGAATTTTATATGTCAATATATGTATTCCTTAAGCCATCGTCATGTTTAAGTGGTTGAACTTATTCTCCATTACGTTAATGGTACTGCCCTGATACTCGTCATTCTAAAACTTGTTCATGTGCATTTCTTGGTGCTAAATTACTCTCTTGGATCTCTAAAAAATAGCACATAGTCTCTTGTTCAAGTGTCTATGTCGTGTACTATTCTATGCATGCCACCGCTACTGATTTAACTTCAGTTACCTTTTTACTCTACGACAGTGGCATTCATCTTCCTCGTCCATCGGTCTTATTCTTCCATAATATTAACTGTGGTGACCCGACTCCAAAATAATAGAATATTTTTAAATTATTTTCGTTAAATATATTAGTGATGTGATACATTTAGTAAGACCTTGAATTTAATCACGTATTTTCAAAATAATAATAATAAAAATATATATAAATAATTAAGTGGAACATTTGGAATTAGCTCAAAGTTGAAAAAAAAAGATGAGTGTCAAGAATTATAGGATGAGTGTCTAGCATTATAGGATAAGTGTCCCAAACTTTTCTACTCCATATTAAAACCATCATGAAAACAACCCTAAAGGCTAATGGTTTTGGCTAATACTTATCCTCTTTATGATCCAAATTAAGACCAACTCCTAGAATCATCTAATATTTATCCTCCTTTATGAGCCAAAGTAATACAATTCCTAATTTAATCTAACAAAACCAAAGAAAAAGGGGAGAGAGTGAGAAGAAGAAGAAGAAGAAGAAGAAGAAGAAGAAGAAGAAGAAGATCAAAGAAGAAAGCATAAAGAGGATTTTAAACTCATTCTAGGTGAGAATTTTCTTCTCCTTTCAACTCATTTTTTAAGTATAGTTTTAGTAATGAGTAACCATGGAAGATCTATTAAAGCTTCAATGGCCACTTAGAGAGAGAAAATTTAAACCCCATCCATATTATGTTTTTAAAAAAATTTAAATAAGTAATTTAGTGACCTATGATAATGAGAAATAACAAACTAAAATTTCATCCGCATTTAAGTTGTGTATTTTCTTACAAATTTGGACTATGATGAATTGTATTTTCAATTTCGACCAAAGTAAATTATTTTTTTGGAATTTCTTTATATTTTTACTGGATATAACATAAAATTATCTTTCTTTGGACACCAAAATCGTAATTTTTGGATAAGAAATGGGTGAGGTATGAAGTTTTAAAGTTTAGTATATGAAGTTGGAAATTCTGTGTTAAAAATTCTGACAGCATGTTATATCCGAATTTAATTAAAAAATTTGGCTTATTATTTATGTCTGAGATTTTTTGTGTTATATATTAACTCATATTATAACATTACATAATTTATTGGGAGCAATTTAAGCAGATATAATAATTTTAATAAAATGTTAAAGTTAGTGTTAAATTACTATCTCGAATTTGTTAGTGGTAATTGTTAATTATATAGATTATGTTGCATGAATAGACCATGCCGGAATAAGTGGAATAATTGTGTTTGATGTTATAATTTTTTTTTATGTTAGATATATCATTTTTGGTGAGTATTTAAGTGAATTTTTAAATAAACCTTTGATATGAAATTATTATGTCATGATAACACCAAAATTCTATTGGAGTAAGCCCGTGAGTTACAACACGTCGAAATAATTAAGGAGAATATTAGTTGGTTTCCTATGTCGAGTAAATTAATGTCATATGTGTTTAATCTTATTAAAGTTGTTAAATGAGTATATGCAAGTTGTGGACACCCCCGGATAGACCTCCTCCCAGCGCGGCGGGAGAGGATCCCTCTAGGTCTCGCGCATCCCTCTCGGGTGCGCTTCGGCCGACGTCGGTGAATGAGGTGAAAAATGTAGAGAGATAGAGTCACCAGTATATTTTACTCAAAACAGACAAAATAAAAGGGAGCCATCCCGAAGGAGAACATCCAAACACATACTGATACATACAAAACCAAAATGATTCGAAAAGGGTCCGGAGGCTAAGTTACAAAATGGGAAGGTGTTAGGCACCCATTCCACCCTTACGGTCTCTCATGGGTTCATGCTATTTTCCTTTATTTCCCCGTGATATGTGTGCATGTGTATATGTAGAGTATATAGGAATCATCGACTTGTATCATGGAAGAGATAAAGTGAGTCATCCATATGAATGTTCCTAAAAAGTAACATTAGAAAATAGGATTTATGCGATTAACCTAGCGTCGATCATTATAAGGGAATCATAACGCATGTGGAATAATACGCCACTAAGAAAAAAATATATGTATATGTAAATATATAGAATCTAAGAGAATTGAGTTTAGGGAAGATAAAAAATGAGAGAAAAAGTAATAATAGGACCCGAGTCTCGGGTTTTACCCTGAGATGCCTATGTAGCTAATATAGACACATCAAAGTCCATGTAGTTCGCATGCAAAATGAGGGGTGGGATTTATCCCATAAATCCAATTGGGGACTTCCATTTTATGTGTGTGTGTGTAAAAAAGTGTTTTAGTTATGAGAAAAGTGTGAGAATTCTCGTTTGGAATTTATGAGCAAACCCTCTTTTTCTTATTTTTTTTGAGTTTTTATTTATATGAAAATAAGAGATGTGAAATAATACTAGATAAAAAGTATATTAGGATATGTGAGATGAGAGAATAAAAGTGCTAAGTAATAAAACAAGTTAATGCGAATCTATGAGAATTTAAGGAGAGAATTGAGAAAATTGGTCCTTCTTGAAGATCTCGAGCTTGATCTTGAATGTTGGAGAGCATCCCTTGCACTTGGATGATGATGAAGGGTAGTTAATTCACCAAGTTTGATGAAAAGAATTATGAAAAGTGAAGGTTGGAAAGGGATTTGGATGTGGAAATCACGCTGACTTGGAGAGAGGTTTTTCGGATTTGCTGAGAGTGAGGTATTTCAGATCTGGACTCCCTTTACAATGAGGTCAAGCACTCCTTTTTATAGGCCCAGGGCATTGCCGATCGACATAGCCCTGTTCCTGCCAATTGGCAGGTGCGTTTAGGCACACTACCGATAGGTAGGGTATGGGACCTACCGTTTGGCAGTCTCTTTCAGACTCCTTCGAAAAATCAGTTGCTGAGCGCAAACCATTAATCCGAATCATGAACGGGGTGGATCGTTATAAAGGTAATTCAGAGGCCTTTGAAAGTCCTTGGACCGCTCCCGGGTTTAGGAGTTGACTTTGGGTCAAATGTGACTCGGAAGCGTTCATCGGTCCTTTGGACAGGGAAACTTCAGACGCAAATGGATCGTTCGTTCGTATGGTAAGTCAAAATCGCGCATGGGGTGGACCGTTGGAAATATTAGGAGATGTAATTCGAAATTCCAAAGAGTTTGACCCAGTTTGGGGAGTTGACTTTGGTCAGCCAGTCCCTAGAATCCTTCGATAACCTCTCGGAGTAAAATGGATAGTTTATCCGTACTGTAAGTCAGAATCGTGCATAGGATAGCCCGTTGGTAAGGGGTTTTAGTACCCTTTGAAGATTCATTCAGTCTCAGTTGAGCTGAAGAGTTAACTTTGGTCAAATAGACCCCGGGAGCGCCCAGTGGCCTCCTGATTAGGTTTCAGGGGGAACGGGTCGTTCGTCCGCATGGTAAGTCAAAATCGTGCACAAGACGGACCGTTGGAAAGGGGATTCAGTGCCCTTCTAAGATTCATTTAGTCTTAATCGAGCTGAAAACTTGGACTTTTTGGTCAAACGGAGCCTAGGAGCGTCCGATGACCTCTAGGCCAGTACCCGAGGTATGACTTGGGTTGGTAGTGATGATGGGAGGTGCTAGGGACCTAAGGAGAGTTTAGGGGGTAATAGAATGGGTTGTCTACATAACCCCTCGACATGTGAGTTTGGAACAAATGGCAGCCGTCGAATAGACACCGCATGATGCCTTTTCAAAGAGGTCAATTTTACGGACCTATGGAAATGAGGATGACCAATTCAGAGGGTCGAGGCCTATTATGAGGACCTAAGGAGTGTGTTGGGATGACCAATTCTATAGGTCGAGGTCGATTCGAAGGACCTAAAGAAATAAGGATGACCAATTTTGCGGGTCGAAGCCAATTTTGAGGGCTTAAGTGGAGATGACCAATTCTGCGAGTCGAAGCAAATTCTGCGGGCTTATGTAGAGATGACCAATTCTGCGGGCTTAAGTTGAGATGACCAATTCTGCGGGTCAAAGCCAATTCTGCGGGCTTAAGTTGGGATGACCAATTCTGCGGGTCGAAGCCAATTCTGCGGGCTTAAGTGGAGATGACCAATTCTGTGGGTCGAAGCCAATTCTGTGAGCTTAGGTTGAGATGACCAATTCTGTGAGTTGAAGCCAATTCTCAGGGCTTAAGTGGAGATGACCAATTCTGCGAGTCGAAGACAAATCTACGGGTTATGTAGAGATGACCAATTCTACGGGTCGAAGCTAATTTTGTGGGCTTAAGTGGAGATGAGAAATTTTGTGGGTCGAAGCCAATTCTGAGGTCTTTGGAGAGATGATCAATTCTACGGGTCGAAGCCAATTCTGGGGGCTTTGAAAATGACCAATTCTATAGGTCGAAGCCAATTCTGCGGGCTTAAGTTTGGATGTTCTCGGTGAACTCTGCCGGGGAAATTACCTTGTGTTGTTGGGGAGCCGATTCCTGGGGAAATCTTTGTGATTTTGGAGATCTTGCAAAGGAACAACCAATTTGATGTTGGGGAAGTGATTAGGTGGTCCAGGGTTTGGGCGCATTTCTCGGGGAAAATTGAGACCCTTGGGGAATAGGATATGATCCTGAAGTTTTGGACGTTGTCGGGGAGAGATTCGCTTATATTTTGAGATTTTTGCTGGGGAAATAGGGGTTCTACTTAAGGAAGTGCGAAATTTTCTTAGTGAAAATGTTTTAAATCCTTTACAAGATTTTTAGGAATTTTCTGAGGATTTTTCAGGGTTTTCTCGTATTTTTTGGGAATTTTTGTACAAACATTTAAGGGAGGTGTCGGTCAGCATAGTGTAGAGGTTTCCATTCGGCAGTGGCATAAACTTTTGGACTGCCTCGAGAAGGTAAAAGGTCAGTGCCGATCGGTAGGTTTAGGTTCAGTGCTGATCGGCATCACCTTTAGCATCCTATATAAAGGGGGAAAATTCCCTTCATTTTTCACAACTTCTTACCTTCTCTCTTTTTCTAATTTTCCTCTGCGAATCGTTCTAGCATTCCGTGTTCTGAAAAATGGCTGCTTTTGTGAGCACTTCAGTTTATCAAGAATGGTTGGCTGTTGATGACTGGCCAAACCTGGAGTGGAGGGCCAAGGCACCTCTTATTTTGGGGAGCGAGAACTCATTTGATGCGTTCGAGCCGGTTGCGGATGATCGGACCTTACTGCGGGAGTCGTTGCATCATCGCTCTTCAAGGGTGGTGAACCCTGGGGGTTATATAAGTAAAATTACTTTTTTCTTTCTCTTTTATATTTTCCTCTTTTCTTGGATTTTGACAAGGTTTTTCTCTTTTGGCAGTCTGATGTCTCTTTGAAGAACATGCTTTCCCGCGGGACGATGGGGCTTAAGGATGTCTGGGAGCATCTTCCACCTGTGGTGCATTGGGTGGTATCTTTAACAGGCTTTGGGAGGTTGGCATTTGTGCTAGATGAGATACCTCGTTCGACGACAGTCTTATTCTCTCTCAGGAAGAGGTGGTGGGACACTACCCACACCTTTAATTTTGATTTTGGGGAGATGACCGTGACTCCCATAGATGTGCAACAACTGCTGGGGCTAGATTGTGATGGGGAACAGATAGAGGTGGATCGCTCCCTACAGGTGAGACCGTAGGTGGTATGGGCAACGCTCGCTGACGTGGGGAGGATAGTATCTGGGGATTCCATTTGGCTGTCCCTGTTGAAGGATATTTTGTTGGGTATGGTGGTTGACGTGGAGGATGGGATGCAGGTGAGGCAGATGGCTCGGTTATTTATCTTGCTAGTGCTGGGGGGATTTATGGTGGCGTCGAGCGGCGACGTCGTCCACTTGTGGTTATTTCCGTACTTGAGGGTGCTTTCAAACATCCCTTTCTATGATTGGGGGAGCCTGATTTTGGCAACCATCTATTTTTCTTTGGATGCATTCACCCGATGCTGTCAACAGACTTTTACTGGAGCCATGTATCTTCTTGAGGTATTCTTTAATTTGCGCATTTTACTTTCATGCATTCGCACGTTCCTTACGCGTCTTATTTTTTTTATTGCAAGTTCTTATCCTTGGTAGACGTGGTTCTATGAGCTGATCGGGTGTAATACCCAGATGATTGATTTGAAGGATGAAAGTGTTGGGTACTTTTGGCCGTTATATCGATGGCGCAAGGCCAATCGGTGGTCAAGGGGATCTCTTTCTCTGGAGGCAGTGCTTCAGGTCTTGAATGGCCTGACTAGTGATAGGGTATGACTTTTCCTTCCTTAGTTCTATTCTTTGTATGCTCTAATTTTGTATTATCTTATAATTGCTTAGGATTTTCAAGTGACCTTTTACCCTTGGGGGATTGCTATTCAGGATATGGGGTTGAGTGGGGTGAATGCACAGTTGCGATGCTTACTGGTGCATGAGTTTGGCCACTCTTGGTATCTCGGGGAGAGGTGAGTTCGACAGATCGCTGAGGAGGAGGTGGTGGTGCCACCTGTGTGGCCCTATGTCTATGTGGTAGGAGCGGCTGCTGTCGAAGGATGTGAGATCGCAGCAATGATCGGCGAGTCCTACCTATTGTAAACTGATATGGCTGCGCTGTACGATTACATGGACTTTGTGACGAGCTGTCTAATAGTGCCCATCATATATGATGCCTTACCTTTACCTCCCGTGAGTTCAAGTCGGCCAGTGGGGTCCTCCCACAACGATGGTGGTCTGTCGACGTCTGCGGCGGCGGTAACTTCGAAGGTTCCCTTCGTGCGGTTGCATACTCCTTCGTACAACATTCGACGGGCTGATGGAGGGATGGTGCCTATGTTGCACCGTCCTCATGCGATGGATTCAGAGGAGTTGGGCTTGATAAAGGAGGTCCGTCGTCCTGTGGTATACCTTTATGTTCCTCTCTTTTCTTTCTTTTTTATTTATTTTTTGCTTTGATAATGATTCTGTCTTTTCTTGGGGCAAGTCTGGGTGTCGACCACTTGGTTGAGGGATATTAGAGACTAGATATCTTTGGAGACGGCCCATATTTGGGATGCAGTCCCGATTACTTCTTGCTTGGTGCCATCTGCTTCGTTTGGGAAAGAGTTTGGCTCAGGTATTGGTGGTGCGTCATCTCGTCGCATGAGGAAGAGAGCGTGTCGCAGGGGTGAAGTTTAGGTTAGAGAGAGAGAGAGAGAGGGAGAGAGAAGGTGTGGGTTCGGGCTGTATCCCATTGGTTTTGCTTTTCTATATTTCCTACAAAATTTGATGTAACACAGAAAAACATATATATACAATGCAATGGTGTTTTTTATTATCTTCTATTAATAATGAATGAATGCATTCGCATGTGCTTTTTACTTTGCTGTTGAGACCGTAAAAAGAGATATTTTGGGGATTTGGAAGGAAAGTTATAAAGGTGAGAAATTATACGAGGGATTTTTGAAATTCTGTTAGGAATATCAATTTATTTTAAATGAGTTTCAGATTTTGACAAAGGAGGAAAAAGGAAGATTTCCAAAAATAGGGGGTTACCGATCGGTAAGAAATTGTCCTACGTATTGGAAGTTAACTCCAGTACCATCAATTCAAAACCTTAATGGGTATCCCCTTCATCCTTCTATACTTTGTGGGGCAGGATTCCCTCCGATTTCTGCAGGGGTAATGTGTTTTGTGGGGGTTTTCAAGTATAAAAGAGGGGCAAGAGTGGAGTGTTTTTTTAACACCTTCACATTCTTTCTTTCATGTTTTGTGAGATGGCTCTCCTTAGTAGTGTTGAGTTTGCCAACTACCTCGAGACTTTAGAGGCGATGTGCTCCTATAATGTCGACCACGATGCTTACAATATGCATCGAGTTTCTTTATGGCGTAACCAGCCCATAGAGTGGAACATGATAATGGCGGTGCTACAATTCTAGTACCCCGAAGACCATATATTCCGCTTTGGGTTGGATGAGGTTTGTCCTACCTACGAAGAGTTTTCTACCATGTTTGGGATAAATCCCAGCAATGCTGCGACTTTACCTGAATTTTCTCGTTCTCCTAGGGATTTTTTGGTCAGTCTTCTTTGTATTTCGCCTTCGGCGGTTAGGCCACTGGTTGGTGGAGGAATGATCTTCCTTTTGGCGGTATTGCAATCCATGCATTTGTAGGAGGTTGGTGATGTTAGATACGCTGGAGCCGTTGTTCTGGGCTTGGTTTCAAAATTATTACTGATGACTGGACAACTGCTAGTGGACCCACAACTTGCAGCCGTTACTTCATGGATGTCATACCATCGCAATCCTACGAAGGTGATACTAGAGGAGACTTTAAACGTCCTGGATGCCTGGCGAGAAGGTCGTTCTGACTTTCTAAGGGACATCCCGGGATGTTGTTCATGTGGTTGTCTGAAAGGTTTCGTCTAGTGACTCCTCTAGAATATCCTTTATCGGTTGTACCTAACTTGTTCTTGCATCATTTCATCAGCATTGGCTTGGATATTGAGAGCTGGGAGAATTAGTTTGTGGAGCATGGGGATCTAAATCTGTACTGGTCAGTGCCATGGTGGGGACAGGTGCTGCCTATTCTGGAGCTGGGAGAATATCCATACGTTCGGCTGGTTCGTCTCAGACAGACCTCTTTCGATTTCTATTGGCGGCATCTGCACCAATTTGTCTACGAGCAGGTCGTGCCACCTCGGACACTAGATTTCTTTCCAGTAGAAGATTTGACAGAGAATCTGCGCATGCGTCTTGTCTCTTTATGGGAGGGTCGGCGTCCGTCGACCCATCTCTTTCAGTCTGTAGGGAGAGTTTTGCACATCCCTGAGGATTATATGAAGTGGTTATGGAGGAGAGTGGTCATCAAGATGTTGGAAGTGGAGACTGGATAAGGGTGGATTGCCTTATCGGATACCATGGAGGGAGGTGTGGTAGTTTTTCCAAAACTGGTTCGAGCTTATCGGTCCATGGAGCATTTGTGGCACTTTATTCAGGTAGGGGGAGCTTGGGGACCTCAGGATGTAGATGACGATGGCGGAGCAGGCTCCTCTGGTAGTTGTGGGTAGGGCTCTTGGGGGGAGTTTATTTTGTATTGGGAAATAAATTTAGGAATTTATTTGGCTTTTTTAGGAAGGTAGGGGGAAGGGAGTTATCAGTTTCTTTATGTAATTGTACTGTAATTTCTTATTAGTGAAATAAACAAGTTTCTGATCATCCAGCTGTGCCTTTTGATGAATTTTTTATTTTGAATTATCTATATCGATTGCTAAGGCATACATAATCCTTTTGTTCAAGTATATGTTAGAATAAACTATTGTTCTTGGTGATAAGAAAAGAATAGTTTTTTGTGAAAAAGAAAGGGTCGTGCTCATGTAAGATTTATGAGCTGCCTACGTACCTCTGGGGTTTTTTAAAAAATTTTAATTTTTCTGGGAATGATTTTTGCAGAGGATCGGGCCCACGTAGTTCTGGGTTGAGGGTAATGAAGATTTTTTTAGAATAAAAGGGAGATGAGAAGAGTCGTAGCGCGCTAAGATTTTGGACTAGGGGTAGAATTTCTTGAGACGGTCCAGGTTGACTGGACGAGCCATCTCTTCTCCATCTAGATCGATGAGCATGGTAGCACCGCTGGACAAGATCTTCTTGATAATGTATGGGCCGCTCCAATTGGGCTTGAATTTCCCTATGGGGTCCCAGATGGGCTCTATTATTTCTTTGAGGGCTAAATCCCCCTCTCGAACACCGCGGTCCATGACTCTCTTATTGAATGATCGGGCTATTTGGTGATGGTATCCTTAGATGAGGTATAAAGATTTAAATCTCCTTTCATCTAGGAGGGTCAACTCGTCAAGACGGCTATGGCACTAGTCTTCTTCGCTGACCTTGCTTTCAAGCATGACGCGCAACGAAGGTATTTCTAGCTCCACGGGTAGGAATGCTTCCATGCCGTAGACTAGAGAGTAAGGGGTAGATCCAATAGAGGTTAGGATTGAGGTCCGATAGCCCCAGAGGGCGTATGGGATTCGGTCGGCCCAATCTCGATAGCTTTCGGTCATCTTACTGATAATGGCTTTGAGGTTCTTGTTAGCGGCTTCGAATGCACCATTGGTCTGAGGTCGGTAGGGAGAAGATTTATATCTCTGGATCCCATACTCATTGACCACCTCTGGTACTTCTGCCTCAAAATGCAACCCGTTATCTGACACGAGCTCGTGCGGGATCCCATATCGGCAGATGATGTTTTTCTTGATGAATTAGGCCACTTTCTTGGCGTTCATCACTGCGTATAACTCAGCTTCGACCCATTTGGTGAATTAATCAATGGAAACTAGGATGAACTCATGCCCATTAGAAGCCTTCAGTGTAACCTTCCCTATGATGTCGATACCCCAGGTGGAGAACGGCCAGGGAGAAGTCATGTTGTATAATTCATGCAGAGGCAGATGTTGAAGATTGGAGAACTGTTGGCATTTGAGACATCTCCAAACATATGCGGTGCAATCCTGGGTCATGGTGGTCCAGTAGTAGGCTTATTGGATGATCTTCTTGGCAAGCATGTGACCGTTCATACGGGGTCCGCATTCCCCGCTGTAGACTTTTTACATTACCTCTTCAATGTCAGCCCTTGCAATGCAGTGTATATGGGTTCCATTAAAGTTTCTTTTGAACAGTGCTTTATGACAGATGATGTACTGGGTGGCCAGTCTTCAGAGGGTTGCTCGATCTTTCTTGTTGGAACCCTCGGGATACCTACCATGGTTGAGGAGGTGCCAGATATTATAGAACCAACAATGGGCTAGATCGGGATCCTCTGCTATGACGAGTTCAATGTGGTAATAGTGGGTAGGTTTATCTTGCTTTTGAACTAGGAATGGGGTTATTATTATTCCTTCGAGCATGTAAACCATGGAGGCCAAGGTTGAAAGGGCATCGGATAGGTTATTCTTTGCTTGAGGTAGGTAATGGAAGGTGATGTCTTGGAATTAGGAGGCCAGTTCTTCTAAGTGGGCATGGAAGGGTTGGAGTTTCTCATCTTTAACTCTACACTTTTTGAGAACTTGACCGATGATGAGGGAGGAATCCCGTAGACATCTAGGTATTGAATACCTTTCTTGAGAGAAACATTGAGGCCTACCGTGCATGCCTCGCATTCAATCATATTGTTGGCATAATAGATGGCTCTTTCTTTACGGGAATCTTTAAGGTATTGGGATAGAAAAGCCTTATCTGCAGTGTCAATTATGGTTATGTATAAGAGCAAAGGGAGACCAGGATATGGTGGCATGAGTACCGGGGATTGGGTCAGATATTGATTGATTCAGTCAGAAGCTTCTTGGCAGGCCTCGTTCCAAACTTTAGTTAAATCCTTTCGGAGTAATTTGAAAATGGGTTCGCAGATGGAGGTTAATTGGCTGATGAATCGGCTGATGTATTGCAAGTTCCCAAGGAAACCTCGGACTTCTTTCTCCGTTCGGGGAGGTGGCATCTTAAGTATGTCTTTCAGCTTGGCAGGATATGTTTCTATCCCTTTCTCACTCACCATGAATCCCAAGAATTTTCCTTTTGTAACGCCGAAGACACATTTCTGTGGATTGAGTCTCATTTGATACTGTCGCAGTCGTTCGAAGAACTTTTGGAGAGCGGGAACATGATGTTATCTAGTTTTGGACTTGATAATCATATCATCCACATAGACCTCGACTTCTTGAGACCAAATGGCATGACAGCCCTCTGGTAGGTAGCCGCAACGTTCTTGAGACCAAATGGCATGACAGTGTAGTAAAAGGTTCCCCATGGGGTGATGAATGCAGTTTTTTCTTGATGATCTGGGTGCATTTTGATTTAGTTGTATTCGGCAAACCCGTTGACGAATGACTTGAGAGCATGACTGGCTGTGTTGTCCATGATCATGTCGATATTGGGTAGAGAATAATCATCTTTTGGAGAGGCTTTGTTCCAATCCCGATAGTCTACACACATCTGAACCTTCCCTTATGATTTTGGCATAGGCACTACGTTGACCATCCATGTGGGATATTCAATCACACGAATGAAGCCTATGTTCAACTATTTGACCACCTCTCCTTTGACTTTGAGCGACCATTCGGTGCAGAGCTTTCTCAGCTTTTGTTAAACCGTCTTGTAATCTGGAAGAGTGGGGATCTCATGATGAGATATTTTAGGATCAATTTCAAGCATATCATTATAGGACCATGCGAAGACATCCACAAATTCCTTCAATAATTCTTCGAGTTGTGCGCGTTCATGCTCGTCAAGGGTATCCCCTATCCTAATCTCGCGCAGTTGGCTACTAGAATCGAGGTTAATAACAACAGTTTCTTCTTCATGAACTTGAACGTGGTTATGCTGTTTATTATTAACCTTATTTAGATCAGTTAAGAATTGTTCATTTACAAAATCATCATCATCAAAAGTTTGAGTAGAATCTAAATAATTAATGTAAGGCACATCAAGATACTCATAATCTTCGTTTATTTCATTGATAGAAAAAACATCATTGAGAACCTCATCAAAGGAGGACTCGATTACATTTGAGCAAGGATAGACAACAGAAGAAAAAATAGGGTAATAATTGGGATTAGGGGGATTTCAACAGGTAGAACTGGTGCAGCATGCCAGTTAAGGAGAGGTGTATTAGTAGCTTTAATCAGGTGGGATGGATCCAGTGATGTAGTGCTTGAATGAACCATGTAGAGTGTCAGCCCCAGTGTTTGTAAGTTGAATGAGTCCTCAGAGTCACTTTCCTCAAAATCTTCGGTATCTTTGATGAGCGGTTGTACATAGTGTTGGGAACTTTTAGCCCATGGGTCGCTGTCTTGGAAAAAGATCTCCATTCTGAGTTTCATCTTCTTGTCTCTATGGCCATACCATGATTTTGGAAAGCTGTAAAAGGGAAGTCCTCACCCTCTTTGATGAATAGTCCATTCAAGGAGTCACATGGGATAGTCTGGATGTAGTCTAACCTTCTCTTTGGTCGAGACTGGTAGATCATTTTGAGCTCTTATTCTAATGGTTGATACCCCAAGCCACAAGGAGGGAAAGCTTTCTTCAGTTCAATGGGATCAAGTATCCCTTGTTGTCTTTGTCCTAGCCCCAGTCCGAGAATAAAGTGCATGTTTTTGAACATCTAAATCACATTGGCGTTGCCATGAGGGTCGTATTCTGGATAAACCCTTTCTTTGAAATCATCCCCTATCGAGAGTAGGAGTGGATCAACTTGAAATCCTAATAGGAGCATATCATTTGACCCGTGTTGTATCTCAAGGATTGGATTACTAGTGCTTGCACCCTCGACATTATCATCGTTGCCCAAGATGGTGATGACTCGTCCATTGGCGAAGAACTTTAATTTTTTATGGAGTGAGGAAGACATACCCTTGATACTGTGGAGCCAAGCTCGTCTGAGTAACAGGTTGAAACAAGTTGGGATGTCAATAACTTGGAATTCAATGACAGGGTTTATAGGGCCAACCCCTATTACAAGTTTTATGGATCCCAGCACCTCCAGACGGGTATTATCATAGGCACGTACAACAATGAAAATTGGAGCAAGGTCACTTTCTTTCGGTCCTAAGCATTTGAAGGTTCTTAATGGGCAGACATTCAAGGCGGATCCATTATCGACAAGAGAGAGTGGTATAATCCTCCCCATAACTTCGACAGAGATGTTGAGTGCATGATTATGGTTTGACCCAATTCTGGGGATTTCTTCTTTAGAAAAGGATAGCATTCGAGTTGAGATCAAGGATCCGACCATATTTATTTCTTCTTCTGGTGTAGTAGAGGGAGGAACTATGGGTCAGTGAGCAACTTGATTAAAGTGTTTTTTTGCAACTAAGAATATATGAAAAGCCCCTATAGAGTGATGTAAGCTTAAGTTTTCTTCAGTTGATCGAGGATCTTTCTCTCCTCGAGGGTTATTTCTAGCATAGGAAGGTTTTCAACGCCCTTCCCTTTATCATTGGCTGGTAGTGAGCTTGGGATCTGGTAATGCCTCCCTGATCTGGTCATATGATTTACTGAAAAAAGGAAGAATATGAACCCCATTTCTTCATTGATCTTGATTTGTTCTTCTATCTTGTTTATTTCTCCGAGGAGGTCCTCAAATGATATCATCTCACACATGTTGGCTATCGGGCCAATTTTCTCAAAAACTTATTCTTCATTCGAATCTTCGAATTCTTTCCCCCATCCGGTGGCAATAATTATATCTTTCCATGTAAAGTCAATGCATTCTATAACTTTAATGGCTTCTTTATCCAGGTCTTCCCATTCTGTGGGGATATGTGAGGGTGAAGGGACCAGGCGCTCTTGTAGCTTCATAGTATCAAGTAACTTGGTCATACTACAAATATCATTAGTTTTCCTGAATAATTATGCCATAATCTGGATGATATCATCTAGGCTGACTTCATCGGTCGATACTACCTAACGATCTAATTCTCGGGACCATTTTTGTGCTTCCAAGAACAATGTGTTGAACCTCTGGTAATATATGATCACCTGTGAGGGAAATTTCAGCCCGAAGTCTAGGAGTTGGTTTAAACCTTCTGATATTTCGATACTTCCATTTTCAGAATGGGTACGGATAATGATGCATGCTCTGGTAAGGAGCGACAGTGCCTGATCAGCAAGGCTAGTAGGGTGTAGGATGAAATATGGGCATGTTTGGAGAGGTTTAGGAGAGTATATGGGTGTGATTTGGGTTGAGGGGTCAAGTTTTGGGTTTTCTTCTAAGAAGATGGCATTGGCATGATTTGGGAGTGGGTTGTGAGTAGTGTTTGGCTTAGGATTGGCTGGTGGGGAAAGGGTACCCCGGTCAATTATACCTTGGATAATGTTTCAGAGGTGAAAGCATTGGTTAGTGGTATGGCCAGCGGTTTGGTGAAAGATGTAATGGGCATCTACCTTGAAGTTTCTTGGGAGTGGATTTGGCAATGGACGGGGATCCAAGGGTTTGATAAGGTTTCAGCTTAGCAAGGCTTGATAAACTTTGGAGAGGGGAACATAGACCTCGATGTATTCCTTTCGGACTGGGACATGGTGGATTTCTGGTGCCCATGATGTGGTTGGTTGAGAGATGTTGTTGATGTTTGAGACTGCAGTACTGGAAGGTTTGTTACATTTTCTGGGGATAACCTGTCCTGACACATTCTTTGGTTCAACTTGTGTTTTAGCAACACCTTCCTCGATTTCTACTCTTGCTTCTATAAGAGATCGAAATTTGGGATAGTATTGTCCTCCCATGGTTGCTCGGACATGGGATAAGAAGTTCTTCTTCATTATGCTGACTTGTTCTTCCTCGAAAGGCCGATTGGTCATGGTAGTTGCTTTTTCCCTCCATCGGGCTATGAAGCTACTGACTGATTCTCTGGAGTTCTATTTGAGCAGCTCTAAATTACGACAGGTGACCTCAAGCTCTTCGTTGTACTTGTACTGCTACATAAATTCTCGAGCTACATCCTCCCACCTATGGATTCTGGACTCCTAGAGGGACAAAAACTATCGAAGAGCGCTATCCTTCAAAGTTTGCTAAAATAATTGAGCCATCACCTCTTAAGAAGCCCCTAGGAGAGTCATGGGATGGTGATAACTGCGAAGATGGATGATCAGGGGTCCACTTCATCCGAGTTTCTCGATATTCGGTATCTTGAACTTCTCGGGTAACCGTGACATAGGATAAGGAGACATGTGGGTGTAGTCCATGTAATTTCTGGAGAGTCGAACTTGTTCCAACTTCTTAGTTAGCATCTTGAGATCTTGTTTTACTTTGTTCAGCTCTTCCTCTTTCAGATCAATGATCATAGGCAAGTTAGCCCCAGGCTGGGCAAGGTTCGGCATAAGAAGTTGGGCAGGCGGCGTCCCATTAACAGGAGGGATGCGTGGAGCGTGATGACATTCTTTGGGAACCCGGATAGACTCGGGTGGACCCATAGCGTGAGGGAATAGTGCATCGGGATCTTGAAGAACTGTAGCCTAGTTTCGTTGCATCTCCCGAACCTCAGACTGAAGGTTGTCAATCTTGGACACGACCTAAGCTAGGACTTCCGTCAAATCTGGTTGTGTAACTGGTGCTTGATCTGTGTTCTCTATGGAAAGCGGATGGATACCGAACTCGGAGGAAGTAACGAGGGAATGGACAGAACTACGGGTTGATTTGACTGAAGACTGAAGCCAATAAGGAGCGAGGCCAAGGGCATGCGATCGAACTGAGAAGGCGTAAAATGGGATTCATTTTTTAGAAAAGGAATGAGAATATTTCTGACATTTTTTTTAGATTGAAAGAAAAATTATTTTTGGATTTTTTGATAAATAAGTGAGAAATGTTTTTGAATTTTTGATAAAGAATGGAGAAATGTTTTTGGATTTTTGATAAAGAAAGGATTAATGTTTTTTTGGGAGACAGTCTCAGTATGATTGGTATGATTATTATGTTCTCACTTGTACTAAATTCTCCTAAATGCAAAATGAAATGTCGGACGGGACCCAGGCCTGGAAAAGTTGGGTTTGTAACATATGCAAAGCTATGGCTGGACTTGTAACCAGGCTCACGGGCAGGGTCCCGTTTTAAAAATGCACGAAAATTTCAGTGGTGGGACGACTTTTGGCAGAGTTTCAGGTTAAAACCGATAATCTAATATGTGTGTCCTAGGCTTGACACCTATATGCTGGTATGCAGTTGGTTGGGTGAATCAGAAAGGGTTCCCCCCTTTGGCGTGACTTCCACGATATACGTCTTGCTCTTACGGGTAATCGGTACGTGTGGTCAAGCCATTTCATATACCTGAGTGTACGTGAATTGCCTCACCATATACCTCGTGGGGATGGTACATGTGAGAGAAAATTCGATATACTCGGCGTACGTAAATGAGTTCCCTGCGATATACTTCCCATCATGACTTTTGTTAAGCAGTACGATGCGAGGGAACCGTTCGATATACGTCGAAGGTACTGTGACAGTGGAAGGTGAGAGCCATATCGCTTAGGCTAACTACGCCCTGTCGGACCAGCTCCGATCACGAAGTGACCCTCCAGTTACTGGACAAAATTTGGTCAATAATAATGCTCTTTGGTAACATCGTGTGAATTATGCATGATCCTCTTATTAGTATCTTATGATGAGAGTGTCTTTCTTGATCATGCCGAATAGGGGGCAAAGTATGAGTACCAATGGTATACCAAGTATGGGTGATGCATGCAACATGAGGATATACGTGATCCTAGGTGCACGTGGTGTGAAGTGTACATGGATAATTTTCTACAAGTGTATGAATAGAAGCATAAGTATGGGATATACATGAAAAAGGGGAACATGCAAAAATGGGGGTAAATATAAACAAGCATAACATCTATGTAAATAGAGTCTACCCCTCATGAAAAAAAATCCCCAACAGAGTTTCCACTGTGATCATCACCGAATAGACCCCCTCGCGGCGCGGTGGGAGAGGATCCCTCTCGAGAGCGCTTTGACCCGCGTCGGTGAATGAGGTGAAGAATGTAGAGAGATAGAGTCTTTAGTCTATTTTACTCAAAACAGACAAAAGAAAAGGGGTCATCCCGAAGGACAGCATCCAAAGACATACTGATACATACAAAAACAAAATGATTCAAAAAGGGTCCTAAGTCTAAGTTACGAAATGGGAAGGTGTTAGGCACCCATTCCGCCCTTACGGTCTCTCATGGGTTGTTGCTATTTTTCTTTATTTCCCTGTGATATGTGTGCATGTGTATATGTAGCGGAGATAGGAATCATCGACTTGTATCATGGAAGAGATAAAGCGAGTCATCCACAGGAATGTTCCTGAAAAGTAATATTAGAAAATAGGATTTCTGCGATTATCCTAGCGTCGATCATTATAAGGGAATCCTAATGCATGTGGAATAATACGCCACTAAGAACACATATATGTATATGTAAATATATATAATCTAAGAGAATTGAGTTTAGGGAAGATAGAAAATGAGAGAAAAAGTAAGAATAGGTCTCGAGTCTCGGGTTTTACCCCGAGACGCCTACGTAGCCTATAGAGGCATCAAAATCCATGTAGTTCGCATGAAAAACAAGGGGTGGGATTTATCCCATAAATCCAATCGGGGACTTCTCTTATATGTGTGTTTGTAAAAAAGTGTTTTAGTTATGAGAAAAGTGTGAGAATTCCCGTTTGGAATTTACGAGCAAACCCTATTTTTCTTGTTTTTTTTGAGTTTTTATTTATATGAAAATAAGAGATGCGCAATAATACTAGATAAAAAGTATATTATGATATGTGAGATGAGAGAATAAAAGTGCTAAGTAATAAAATAACTTAATGCGAATTTATGATAATTTAAGGAGAGAATTGAGAAAATTGGACCTTCTAGAAGATCTCGAGCTTGATCTTGAACGTTGGAGAGCAGCCCTTGCACTTGGATGATGATCAATGATAGTTAATTCACCAAGTTAGATGAAAAGGATGATGAAAAGTGAAGGTTGGAAAGGGATTTGGATGTGGAAATCACGCTGACTTCGAGAGAGGTTTTCTAGCTTCGCTGAGAGTGAGGTATTTCAGATCTGGGATCCCTTTGCAATGAGGTCAAGCCCTCCTTTTTATAGGCTCAAGACATTACTGATCGGCATAGACATGTTCCTACCAATCGGTAGGTGTGTTTAGGCACACTGTCGATATGCAGGGTCTGGGACCTGTCGTTTGACAGTCTCTTTCAGGCTCATTTGAAAAATCGGTCGCCGAGAGCAAATCGTTGATTTGAATCTCACATGGGGTGAACCTTTGGAAACATAATTCAGAGACCTTAGAAAGTACTTGGACAGCTCACCGGTTCGGGAGTTGCCTTTGGGTCAAATGTGGCTCAGAAGCATTCGTCAGTCCTTTGGACGGGGAAACTTCGGATGCAAACGGATCGTTAGTCCATATGGTACGTCAGAATTGCACATGGGGTAGACCATTGGAAAGGTTATGAGATATACTTTGACATTCCAAAGAGTTTGACCCGGTTTGGGGAGTTGACTTCTGTCAACCGGACCCTGGAAGCCTTCGATGACCTCTCAGAGTAAAACGAATCGTTCGTCCGTATCGTAAGTCAGAATCGCGCATGGGGTAGCCCGTTGGAAATGGATTTCAGTTACCTTTAAAGATTCATTTAGTCTCGATTGATCTAAAGAGTTGAATTTGGTCAAACGGAGCCCGGGAACACCCGGTGGCCTCCTGATTGGGTTTCGAGGGGAAAATGGATCGTTCCTCCGCATGGTAAGTCAGAATCACGCACATGATGGACTGTTTAATAGGGGATTCAGTGACCTTCAAATATTCATTCAGTCTCGTTCGAGCTGAAGAGTTTGACTTTTTGGTCAAACGGAGCTTGGGATAGTCCAATGGCCTCTAGGCCAGTACCCGAGGTATGACTTGGGTTGGTATTGATGACGGGAGGTGCTAGGGACCTAAGGAGAGTTTAGGGGTAATAGAATGGGTTGTCTACACAAGTTGGCTATATCGAGGGTCGAGGCGATTAGTTAACTTATGACACGTTATAACCTAATATTGTTATTATTGAACTTGAGGTTCCTCCTAAATTGGTTGGGATTGAGATAATCCTACAGTTATGTGACACCCCGCCTAATTAAACCTTGGGTGATCAAGCCTTATTTTAATATAAACAGGTTTCTTAAATGGTTCATTCTTAGCATCACTGTCGAAAGCCTTTTTAAATAACACTAACCACCTAAGTGAAATTAAAACGGGTGCCAAATTTTATCTTTCTTAAACAACAAAATAATCCAAACCACACATTACCAAAACTAGATATGAATACGCAGTATAAAATAATCTGAAAGCATTTAAAGTCTTGCCGTAAACCACGGCCCAAAAAGACAACTACAAATCCATAACTAGAATAAACTGTAATAGAAATCGTGGAACTACATGTTCCAACAAGAATAATAAAACTGAGATCCTGCACTAGAACTGAAAAAGAGGAAGCGTCTAAACAATCCCTGCAACCTCCACACTGGCTGCAGCTCCCAAATCTCTGACATGAATCAAGCTAGGTGTCCTTATGGCTGGGCACCTAAAAGGTTTTTAAAATTTTACATAGCAAGAGTTAGTACTCAAAACATTTGAAAATATTTTGCAAGCGGTTATCACAATTAAGTTATTGATTACACATATTAAGGTTTCGCACGCTCCCTTGAACTTCCTCAACTCTCTTACGTGATACGTAACTATCAAGGGTACTTAGCCTACCTAGTTATACTTCCCATAACCTTAGTTAACTCATTTACCGTTCGTTTTCCTTAATCTTGTAATAATTTCATTATGCCCAAAATTATTACTAAGACATTCACATATCATTTCATTGTCTACTATTCTCAATTTGTAGATTATGCATATAGAAACATTTTGTCCCACAACAATGTATTTAATATTAGTTACCTCTAATATACCCTTTTATTACACACAAAGGACCCTTGGCTCGGAATAATTCATCGACTCCAAGTGAAAGTTGGTTCGGAATGATCCATCGACCCCAACTATCTACAAATATAAATATATACACATATTCTGGTTCGGGACTCTTTCATCGTGGCACCAGTTCAAAGTTTGGTTCGGCATTAACATCGACCCCAAATATATAATAACTTTATGTTAGTTTGGAATGTCACATCGACCCTAACATAATTAGTTTAGGTAATATTCTCGTAACCCAAACCTATTTATATAGACATAGTAGGTACACACTCGACCTAATAAATCATACCCGTACGTAATATATTTTACTTATATTCTCCGTACTTATTAATTACAATTTCTCACTATTGTATTTATTCGAGTATTCGCGTAACTCTAAGGGTCCTAGTTACCCCTCCCTTAATTCAGTAGTTAAGTTAATTTTAACCTACTGGTATTTTCTTTCCGTAATTAAGTCTCACTCTTTCCGTAATTAAATTAACCATTTCAACTCACGGCTAAGTCAATCGTTCTATCGTCATTCCATTTCTCCAACATTCCTACTCAATCATTAGTGGAGGAACCTAATGGTAAACCTACTGGTAAATTCCAAGTCCCCTCATAGGAAAAATATCAATTCTAAGGTTCCCATTAAGTAACGGCATTTAAGGAAATCTCTACACAAATTTTCTATAGTTCAGAGAGGGTCGATCGATCGAAGGAAGATGGTCGATCGATCGACTGCTTCGATCGATCGACATTCAAGGGTCGATCGATCGATCGAGCAGTGACAGACCCAGTTCATCTTCTTCCTACGGGTTTCACCATTGTTACATCTCTAACTTTCATGATAAGCCATCTTATTCACAACCAACAATTTCTAATCATTCCTACATGTTCTGGGATGATTACTAACGATTTAAAACAACAAAATCATTATAAATCTTGGCCAAATTCACTGAAAATCTCTCTAATATTTAAGAACCCTAAAACTGCATTCTTTATATTTTTCATCAAACTTCCAGATTTTCATACGAATTTCTCATCAAGTTTTCTATGATATAAACATACTTGGCAATTCAAAAACGTCCTACATGCAAATCCTAATCAATCATGGATTATTATCAATTGTTTGTTCCCAAGAATATCATAAAAATCATGTTCTTCCTCAAGCTTAAACATGGGTATTATAACTCAATTATTTTGCAATTAACCACTTGCCTTAAGATTTGTAGGGTCTGATTTCGTGGTTGTTGATGATGATTGATGATGTTGGTGCCTCAATCCTTCTTCCCAACAATCTTTGTGGTGAAATCTTCCTAAGATGATCCCTCCTTACTTCTTGCCTAAGGAATTTGCCTCTCTCTCTCTCTCTCTCTCTCTCTCTCTAATGGCTATGGTGCAACTCTCATTGTCTAACCCTAGCCACCACTCTTATAATCAGATTTAGGGTTACAAAAATTCGTAGGTCTTCTTTCCCATAATTGTAAAGAGACCAAAATGCCCCCGAATGGTCCCGGTTTAGCCCTAAGATGACCCGACACTCAACTAGTACCCCCGGCCGGGTACACTATTTTGACTATTTCGACCATTTAGGAATCAACCGTGGACTCTAAATTATCATTTGAGTCTCGTAAATATTTTTCTACTCTCATCCTTAATTTTGCCGAGTTACATCCGGTACGTCCATATAGTCACTAGACCGTACATATTAACATTAAAAATTTATATTCACCTTAGTAAATTTTCTATAACACATATTCATCTTTATTAACATAATATCTATTTAAATTACTCTACTCACGTAATTTAAATCAAACATATTTAATCACATTAAATTACTCTACTCACGTAATTTAATTAAAGCGTATTTAATCCCATTAAATTACTCTACTTACGTAATTTAGAATTAAGCAGAATTACGGGGTGTTACATACTTCCCCCCTTACAAAAGGAATTTCATCCTCGAAATTAGGAAAAATACCTGCTATGAATAATTCTGGATATTGTTCTCGCATATCCTCTTCCCGTTCCCAAGTGGACTCATCCATATTGTGGTGTCCCCACTCTACTCGTACTAAGGGCACCACCTTGGATCTTAGTTTGCGCTCACTATAATCCTGGATCGCCACGGGTCTTTCTTCATACGAGATATCTGGATGCAAATCGATCTCCTCCAGTGGAATGTGCCAGAAGGCTCTCTCGCTCCTCTTGTATTTCTTCAGCGATGCTACATGGAACACATCGTGTATTCGCTGAAGATGCTTAGGGAGTCCCAATCTGTAAGCTACCGGTCCCATTCTCTCAATGATAGGAAATGACCCCACATATCTCGGTGCTAACTTCCCCTTTTTGCCAAACCTCGTAACCCCTTTCATAGGAGATACTCGAATTAACACCTGGTCTCCCACATCTAATTCCACATGCCTTCTTTCGGCGTCAGCATAACTCTTCTGCCTATCCTGGGCTATTCGAATATGTCCTCGAATCAACTCTATTTTGGAGGAAGTCTCATGTATCATCTCTGGCCCTAAAAATCTGTTATCCCCCACCTCTAACCAACAAGCGGGTGAACGACAAGGCCTCCCGTAAAGCGCCTCGAATGGAGCCATGACAATAGTGAATTGGTAAGAGTTATTATACGCAAACTCCACCAAAGGAAGATATGGCTCCCAATTTCCCCCAAAATCTAGAATACACATTCTCAGCATGTCTTCTAGCATCTGGTTTACTCTTTCCGTCTGACCGTCCGTCTGCGGGTGATATGCCGTACTCAACTGTAAGTCGGTGCCCATGGCCTCCTGAAAACTCTGCCAAAAGTGCGACACAAATATCTTATCTCGGTCCGACACAATATTAATAGGAACTCCATGCAGCTTAACAATCTTTGAAATAAAAAGCTGTCCGTATCGCATCGTATCGTAATCCGTACGAACCGGTAAGAAATCTGCGACCTTAGTCAAACGATCCACTATCACCCATATGGAATCGTGGCCCTTCTGTGAGGTTGGTAACCCGGTAATAAAATCCATTGAGATACTCTCCCACTTCCACACGGTAATCTCTAGTGGTTGTAGCATTCCTGAAGGCCTCTGATGGTCAACTTTTATGAGTTGGCATGTAACACACTTTGAGACAAATTCTGCAATATCTCGTTTCATACCTGACCACCAATATACTCGTCGCATATCCTGGTACATTTTGTCTCCACCTGGATGTACCGAGAATTTTGACCCGTGCGACTCTTTCATAACGGCATGCCTTAAATCATCGTCTTCAGGTACTATCAGTCTACCGTTGAAGCGTAGTCCACCCTCTGAACTGATGGAGTAGAACTCTGCCCCCTTGGACAGTAACTGTCGTACTTTATCCTGACAAAATGGGTCTTCTGCTTGTGCCCTCACTATCCGCATAACGTTCTCGGAAGTGATAGCTAGAACTGCCATACATGCTCTTGCCATATCATCCTCGTGTCGGAGCTCACTCCACTTTGCCTTCCAAACTTCTGCTAACTCTCCGATAGGTCTTCTGCTTAACGCATCTGCCACCACGTTAGCCTTACCAGGATGATACTGTATATCAAATTGGTAGTCCTTCACGAATTCAAGCCACCTTCTCTGCCTCATGTTCAGGTCCTTCTGAGTGAACAGATATTGCAATGACTTATGATTCGTGAATAACGTAAACTGCTCACCCAGAAGATAGTGTCTCCAAATCCTCAAAGCAAAAACAACCGCTGCCAACTCGAGGTCGTGGGTGGGGTTGTTCTTATCATGTGGCTTAAGCTTTCGTGACGCATAAGCTATAGCCTTCTCCTCCTGTTGTAACACACCCCCAAGTCCTTGTAAGGACGCATCAGTATAGACTCGGTATTCCACTCCGCTCTTAGGCAAGGTAAGAACGGGGGCTGATGTCAACTTGTCTTTCAATTCATCAAATGCTAACTGGAAACTATCACTCCATACAAAGGGAATTCCCTTCCGAGTCAGATTCGTCAACGGTCCGGCAATTTTTGAGAATCCCTTGATGAAGCGACGATAATAACCAGCCAAACCCAAGAAACTGCGGATTTCTGTCGGTGTCGTGGGCTGTCCCCACTCCCTCACCGCCGATACCTTACTCGGGTCAACAGCAATGCCCCTGCTAGATACGACGTGGCCTAGGAACTGCACCTCCCGAAGCCAAAATCCACACTTCTCAAATTTGGCGTATAACTGATGGTTCCGCAATGTCTGTAGGACCAATCATAAGTGTTCTGCGTGCTCCTCCTCCGTACGGGAGTAAATCAGAATGTTGTCTATGAATACTATCACAAACTGATCCTGAAACTCCCTGAATACCCTGTTCATGAGATCCATGAATACCGTCGGTGCATTAGTTAGCCCAAAAGGCATCACTCTGAACTCATATGACCCGTACCGCGATAGGAAAGCGGTCTTAGGTACATCCTCTTCACGAATGCGCAATTGGTGGTAACCCGATCTCAAATCGATCTTTGAGAAGTATTCAGCCCCTCTCAATTGATCAAACAAGTCATCAATCCTCGGTAATGGATACTTATTACGTATCGTTACTTTGTTCAGCTCTCTGTAATCTACGCACAGACGAAGTGAACCATCCCTTTTCTTCACAAATCGTACTGGCGCTCCCCATGGCGATGTACTCCGTCGAATAAAACCCTGTCCTAAAAGTTGCTGGATTTGCTCTCTCAGTTCCCGCATCTCTGAAGGAGCCATGCGATATGGTGCTCTGGCAATCGGTCTCGTCCCCGGTGTGAGATCAATTACGAACTCTATCTCTCTGCTAGGTGGTAACCCTGGTATCTCCTGAAAGACATCCTCAAAGTCCCTCACAACTGGGATTGAGTCCAGAGAAACGACCACCCCATGTGAGGTCTCCTCGTCAATATAATATAAGTGAGTTCGCGATCCTCCCTCGGGAAGTGGCATAGCCACAAGGAACATCTCCTGCCACGGGATAGAGAACACGATGGTCCTCTCATAATAATCTACCATTGCCCTATTATGTGCCAACCAATCCATGCCTAGGATGACGTCATATCCCTCCACATCCAGCACTAGAAGGTCCGCCGCTAGACTCAATCTCCCGACCATAATTTCCACACCCTTACAAATCGAGTGTATGAGGGACCCACTACCCATCGGTGACTCCACACACATAAGATGAGTGTCTGCTGTCGCTAATAGGTCGGCTGCCCGTGCGAATCTAGTGGAGATAAAAGAATGCGTTGCCCCTGTGTCAAACAAAATATTCCCCTCAAGCCCATGAATAGGAAACATACCCGCAACTGCCGGCGGTGCTGGTGGTGCAGGCTGAAATGGAATGTCACGGATGTTGAACACACGCCCGTACTGCATCTGTCCTGGCTGTAGGGCCTGTACTGCTGCTGGGGCTACTGGTGCCTGCTGCCCCTCTTGGGCACCCTACTCTCATGCCCGGTCTTGCTGTGGACAATTTCTGCTCTTGTGACCCTGCTGACCACAAGTGAAGCACTGACCCTGGAACTGTCTTTGTCCTTGGCCCTGTTGGCCCTGACGTTGGCCCTGTCGCCCTTGGCCTTGTTGTCCCCCATTTTGATTACCCTGGCCCTGTCGCCCCTGAGGGACTGGTTGCTGAGGACCCTGCTGGCCCTGTCGGTCGAAGCGATACTTCCCGTGCTTAAACTTCTTGGCAGGGTTCCCCTATCTGGAATCCTGTCCCAACTGACCCGTTGCCTGCTGCTGTGTTGCACTGCTGCCACTACCTCCATCCACCTTGCCCGGTTGGCTAGGCTCACCCCTCTTACTTCCTTTAGTATGAAAACGGTGATCCTGACAGTGTAGTAGAGCGGTATTGACGACATCTGTGTAGGTTACCAATGCCGGATTACCAATTAAGTGCTGTCTGATTCTCCAGGTTAGGCCCTCCATAAATTTGGACTTCTTCCTCTCCTCATTGCTCACCTCGTTTGGCACAAAATTGGCCAAGCGGGTAAACTCCTCCTCGTAGTCAGCAACTGAGCGATCACCCTGAACCACTTCACTGAACTTCTTTCTCATCTCTGACTCTACTGCTGGAGGGAAATACTTGCGGTCAAACCGCACCAAAAACTCAGAAATAGTCAAAGTATCTCTCTCCTCGGTGGTGGTAACTGACTCCCACCACTGTAGGGCCGCTCCTGACAGACGGAAAGTGGCTAGCATCTGTTCCTGCACTTCGGTGCACTCTAGCATGCGCAAGTGGCGCTGGATATTCTTCTTCCAGTTGCACGCTTCCACTATATCAGTACTTCCCTGAAACTCGGGTGGGTGCCCCTTCTGAAATGTCTCCCTGACTCGTTGCCAAGTAGATGGTCATGCCGGAACTTGCACTGCCGGTGCCACAGGGGGAGGTACTTGGGGCTGTGGAAAGTGGGCTGCCATTGCCCTCATTGCTGTCTCAACTGCCTGAGCCACTATCACTACAACCTGAGTAGTGGAGATTAGCTCGGGTGGGGGTGGTGGTATCGGTACATGTGGCTCCTGATGAGCCTCCCTCACCTCCTCTCTGGCTTCAGCCCTCTCTGCTCTCATTCTCCTTGGCGGCATCTGAAATAAGATTCAAATTGTATAAGTACACAGTTTATACAAAACTTAAGAGAAGAAGTACGATAACGCAACAGTTGGAAATTTATCAACAATCCTAATAGTAGGGCTCTAATACATCAAACGTAACGCTGAATCGTAGTAAGCCGTACAGATCCTATGGACATTAGAACCTGATGCTCTGATACCATCTGTGACACCCCGCCTAATTAAACCTTGGGTGATCAAGCCTTATTTTAATATAAACAGGTTTCTTAAATGGTTCATTCTTAGCATCATTGTCGAAAGCCTTTTTAAATAATACTAACCACCTAAGTGAAATTAAAACGGTTGCCAAATTTTATCTTTCTTAAACAACAAAATAATCCAAACCACACATTACCAAAACTAGATATGAATACGCAGTATAAAATAATCTGAAAGCATTTAAAGTCTTGCCGTAAACCACGACCCAAAAAGACAACTACAAATCCATAACTAGAATAAACTGTAATAGAGACGGTGGAACGACATGTTCCAACAAGAATAATAAAACTGAGATCCTGCACTAGAACTGAAAAAGAGGAAGCGTCTAAACAATCCCTGCAACCTCCACACTGGCTGCAGCTCCCAAATCTCTGACATGAATCAAGCTGGGTGTCCTTGTGGCTGGGCACCTAAAAGGTTTTTAAAATTTTACATAGCAAGAGTTAGTACTCAAAACATTTGAAAATATTTTGCAAGCGGTTATCACAATTAAGTTATTGATTAAACATATTAAGTTTTCGCACCCTCCCTTGAACTTCCTCAACTCTCTTACGTGATACGTAACTATAAAGGGTACTTAGCCTACCTAGTTATACTTCCCATAACCGTAGTTAACTCATTTACCGTTCGTTTTCCTTAATCTTGTAATAATTTCATTATGCCCAAAATTATTACTAAGACATTCACATATCATTTCATTGTCTACTATTCTCAATTTGTAGATTATGCATATAGAAACATTTTGTCCCACAACAATGTATTTAATATTAGTTACCTCTAATATACCCTTTTATTACACACAAAGGACCCTTGGCTCGGAATAATTCATCGACTCCAAGTGAAAGTTGGTTCGGAATGATCCATCGACCCCAACTACCTACAAATATAAATATATACACATAATCTGGTTCGGGACTCTTTCATCGCGGCACCAGTTCAAAGTTTGGTTCGGCATTAACATCGACCCCAAATATATAATAACTTTATGTTAGTTCGGAATGTCACATCGACCCTAACATAATTAGTTTAGGTAATATTCTCGTAACCCAAACCTATTTATATAGATATAGTAGGTACACACTCGACCTAATAAATCATACCCATACGTAATATATTTTACTTATATTCTCCGTACTTATTAATTACAATTTCTCACTATTGTATTTATTCGAGTATTCGCGTAACTCTAAGGGTCCTAGTTACCCCTCCCTTAATTCAGTAGTTAAGTTACTTTTAACCTACTGGTATTTTCTTTCCGGAATTAAGTCTCACTCTTTCCGTAATTAAATTAACCATTTTAACTCACGGCTAAGTCAATCGTTCTATCGTCATTCCATTTCTCCAACATTCCTACTCAATCATTAGTGGAGGAACCTAATGGTACACCTACTGGTAAATTCCAAGTCCCCTCATAGGAAAAATATCAATTCCAAGGTTCCCATTAAGTAACGGCATTTAAGGAAATCTCTACACAAATTTTCTATAGTTCAGACAGGGTCGATCGATCGAAGGAAGATGGTCGATCGATCGACTGCTTCGATCGATCGACATTCAAGGGTCGATCGATCGATCGAGCAGTGACAGACCCAGTTCATCTTCTTCCTACGGGTTTCACCATTGTTACATCTCTAACTTTCATGATAAGCCATCTTATTCACAACCAACAATTTCTAATCATTCCTACATGTTCTGGGATGATTACTAACGATTTAAAACAACAAAATCATTATAAATCTTGGCCAAATTCACTGAAAATCCCTCTAATATTTAAGAACCCTAAAACTGCATTCTTTATATTTTTCATCAAACTTCCAGATTTTCATACGAATTTCTCATCAAGTTTTCTATGATATAAACATACTTGGCAATTCAAAAACGTCCTACATGAAAATCCTAATCAATCATGGATTATTATCAATTGTTTGTTCCCAAGAATATCATAAAAATCATGTTCTTCCTCAAGCTTAAACATGGGTATTATAACTCAATTATTTTGCAATTAACCACTTGCCTTAAGATTTGTAGGGTCTGATTTCATAGTTGTTGATGATGATTGATGATGTTGGTGCCTCAATCCTTCTTCCCAACAATCTTTGTGGTGAAATCTTCCTAAGATGATCCCTCATTCCTTCTTGCCTAAGGAATTTGCCTCTCTCTCTCTAATGGCTATGGTGTAACTCTCATTGTCTAACCCTAGCCACCACTCTTATAATCAGATTTAGGGTTACAAAAATTCGTAGGTCTTCTTTCCCATAATTGTAAAGAGACCAAAATGCCCCCGAATGGTCCCGGTTTAGCCCTAAGATGACCCGACACTCAACTAGTACCCCCGGGTACACTATTTTGACTATTTCGACCATTTCGGAATCAACCGTGGACTACAAATTATCATTTGAGTCTCGTAAATATTTTTCTACTCTCATCCTTAATTTTTCCGAGTTACATCCGGTACGTCCATATAGTCACTAGACCGTACATATTAACATTGAAAATTTATATTCACCTTAGTAAATTTTCTATAACACATATTCATCTTTATTAACATAATATCTATTTAAATTACTCTACTCACATAATTTCAATCAAACATATTTAATCACATTAAATTACTCTACTCACGTAATTTAATTAAAGCGTATTTAATCCCATTAAATTACTCTACTTACGTAATTTAGAATTAAGCAGAATTACGGGGTGTTACAAGTTAGTGCACTAATATAGTCTATACCATAGAAAGTTATCTAGTGGGTACAGGTATACACATAGGCAAGTTGGCCTGTGTGATGTGGCCTAAGGATAACGTACATTAGAAGTTGTTAGTATACCTGTCGTAATATTTCGTTAACTCTTACAAATAAACTTTAGAATCAATAATTTGAAAATGATGAACTAAATCATTAGACATGTGATTCATGCATAAGTTTATTGAAGAAAGGTTTAGTAATTGACATATAAAATATAAATCATTGCTATTAGTATACTTGGGAGATGAATTTTGAGCAGAAGTATATTCTCATTGGGTTGCGTTACTCATGACGCTACACACTTTTTCTTTCAGGTTTTGTGCAGGATTGAGTTTCTAAGTTCGTTTTACCATAGTCCGGTGTATTTTGGGGTGAACATCTTGCTTAACTAAATTTGTATTTCCTTTGTAAATTTAAAGTACTTCTCTAGACATATTATGTTCCCTAGTAGTTGGATGAAAATATGTAATGTAAAAAACCTTTTATTTATTAAGACCTCGTGTGTAATATTAAAATGTTATTGTATTTATGATGGTATTAATTTATTTTTGACAACTTTCTGAGTGCATCGTTACATATCCCAATGATAGTATTGATTTTAAATTATTATCATTTTCTATAATTTAGGGTGTGACAGACTTGGTATCAGAGCTTAGGTTCATCGTAGAGTTGTCAGATATTCTTATTTAGTTTGTTTTAGATCGGGTAAGATTGTCTTAGCAATTTGTACGTATCTGATCCTTCATTCCTGATACGTGTAGGGACTTATGGACCCAGGAGTATGGGATGATGATCTAGTCCATATGGCCTTTGGCCTTCAGCCTCAAGATATGGGGGATTACATTTATTTGATAGATAGGCAGGCCGAGCAGAGGGTATTTCGGGATGCCCTTGATGTAGGCAACACTTTATTGCATTATACACCTAAGATGTAGCGAGCATTATTATATCACCATGCTATGTCTCTCATGAGGGTTGCTTCATCTATGCTTACTCTTATCAGTACCCCAGCTTGATACCAGGATGAACTGTAGAGAGTTGTAGATGATGCTGGTATTGTGTGGCCCCAAGTATAGGCACCTGTTCCTATTGAACCTATTCTACCAGTTGAGCCTGATGTACCCATTGTAGCCATTGATCCTATGGAGCCTAATGTACTACCAGAGCCAGTTTTTCATGTTGAGCCACCCGAGTTGATGCTGTCAGATGTACCAATCCACCCAAGTGATTCTATAAAGCCGACCATTTTAGTATATTGTGCATCCTCAGGACACACGCAGGAATCCACTACTAGTCCTTTGGGTTAAATTTTGGGGGTTGGGGGTTGGGTGAACATGATAGTGGTTCTTTTTTTTGTTATGTACTTTTGAGGATTTAATGTAAAATTTTTAATATTTTGTCTAGATTGCTCAAAACTTTGTTTAAAGTTATATGGAAGAGCTTATATATATGACCTAGGGTTTATGTGTATATTTTGTTGCATATTGTATGGGCAACTAACTGTAAACTAACTCCTGTAATTATGTACAATATCTTATATGATATATGATGATGCTAAGATTCAGCACCACTAGATAAGTGATGATGAGCTCAAATAGTAATAACAATGGCAGCTATAGAGATGTATATATGTGTAAGTATATAGAAGGAGATGAGGATAAGAGGAATAGAGGCAATGATGTATAGTGGTTCAGCCAATCGGGCCTATATCCACTGTGAGTGTGTGATCCACTAAGTATGGGCACTAATGACCTTGGATACAATGCTCATAATCCCACTCTCTCTCTACTGTGTGTACAAGAAGAGTTTTATCTAGGGTTACCATCATCGATCCCTTTACAGGGTTAAAAGTAACAAGTATATATAGGGCTTGGGGGGTGTAGTGTCCCCACCAAGCATGCATGATTCATATGAATGATGATCTAGACAATCCCCTGCTGAAACCTGGATGCGCCCATGTGCCATATGAGTCCTACGCGCACTGTTCCATGCATCTCCCAAGTCACGCGCTGTGATGATGTCACCCTTAGCCTAGGATGCGAAGCTGAGGCTAAAGTTAATACGGGCATTGGGCCAGGATGGATGCGGGCCTCGTACTATCGTCCCCTCATAGGTTTGTCCATCCCGTGCTAAGGGGTCGACCCCTTGAAGGGTCGTCTATGCCAAGCTAAGGGATCGACCCCTTGAAGGGTCATCTGGGCCAAGATGAGGGGTTGGCCCCTTGAAGGGTCGTCTGGGCCATGGTGAGGGGTCGGCCCCTTGTAGGGTCGTCTGGACAAACTGAGGGGTCAGCCCCTTGAAGGGTTGTCTGGGCCATGGTGAGCGGTCATCCCCTTGTAGGGTCATTTGGCTAGGGTGAGGGGTCGGCCCCTTGAAGGGTCGTCTGGGCCATGGTGAGGGGTCGATCCCTTGTAGGGTCATTTGGGACAAGCTGAGGGGTCCTCCCCTTGAAGGGTCGTTTGACCCTGATAAGACCCCTGTGCAATAGTTGTTGAATCTTCGTCCAAGGTGAGGGACACCCTCGGCCTGGCCCATGGTATATATGGGTATATGAATCAACCCCCAGCCATTAGCCATCGATGTTGTTGAGATAGCTAAGGGGTAATGTTTCCTTTGAATGCCAACTACATGATCAGTTTGATGGATGACATTTGTCAAATTGCAGTCAAGTGTCCATGATCGTTTCAATTTCCCAGGTGTGGCGGCTGCACACTGTGTATGGGGATGCACACTAATGATGCATCTCCTCGTGGGTTGTGCACCGCCTTGATTTATGGGCCCCCAATAACAAAGTATTTAAACTATTTTTAAACAATCATTTTTTTTCCTTCTTCGCATTTTAAGCTTTCTCTCTCTAGTTCCTTTAACAGCTTCAAACGACATTTCTTCCATTCTCTACCTTTCTTCGTGTTCCAAGATTGGCTATGTCATCATTCTTTCTCAGGTACTCTTTCTGCCCTAATTCCCTCTTTATCTTCCATTTTTATTTTCTTTCCTGCTTTAGGTTTGTTTTTCCTGTTTTTCTTGGTTATCTTATACCCTTCTGATGTGCAAACCCGCCCCCCTGTGGCAGTTGTAGGGTTGAACCTTAGGTTTTAGACTTCTTAGGATTACTCCTCCACCAATTCGTGGTGGTTTAGTGCCTCTTTATGGTACTTCTTAGGTTTTTTGTTTGTTCTTCGACGCTCTTATCCGATGGTCTTATTTCCACTTGTTGTTGGGTATTCATGATCAAAACCCTTTATTTCTTTGGTTTGATCCAGAAGTCAACTTGGTCAAATACCAAACCTATTTGTAGTTAGCTTGAAAGAATTCCTCTAAGTGTAGGGTCATACCCTTAATGCTTAGAAGACTTTATGATTTAGCCGAGGAATTCCCATCATTGAGAGAGAAATTCTTTGTAGAGATTAGGTGAATAGAAGAAGAGGACGAGCGAAGACGAGAGGCCGACCCTAATTGGGTATGACCCATCTTCCCCATTCCTTTAGCCACAATAATACCATCTGAGTCCTATGGGTCGTCTTGTCGTCCAGTAGATAGTTAGACATACGAGGGGGAGATGAGTGAGAGATCATCGTCACCAATAGGTGTTGGAACTTCTGGGAGGAGAGGGACGTCTAATCCTAGTCTAAGCCGACAGGCCGAGGGCACAGTACCTTCTGAGGCTGTCCTTGTAATAGCCTTGTCCCCTCTTGCCTTCCAGGTGGCCTTTCCAGATGGACCACCAACAGACGTTGAGGCCGAGAGATCTCAGGACGAGGGTCATGAGGATGATAGTGACGATCTGGATGTTAACCAAGTTAACACTTCTAGTGTCTCGGCTTATGTCTCATCCGTTAGGGATCACGACCTCTTTCTGTGGAGGCACATATTTGGTATAAAGCCCAATGTGACTATGAGGGTCCCAAATACATATGAGAGAGTCTTACAGGGGAATGAGGGGGAAGTTGTTGTTTATGAGCAGATGCTCAAGGTAGGTGTTAGGTTCCCTTTGCACCCTGCTATAGTCGACATATTATCTGCCCTTGGTGTTTCTCCTTCTCAACTTCCTTCCAATTCATGAAGGACCATCCTTGGCTATATTTCCCTTTAGAAGAATACTTTCACCGACGATCCCTCAGCGGATTTGTTCATAGCCTGTTACAATATCACCTCGTGGTCCAAACATCCTGGGTATTTTCATTTCGGGGCTAGGAAGTCCGATAAGAAACTTCTTCACATAGCTTAGACTTATAATGATGAATCGAAGAAGAAGTTTTTCTTTATCTCTGGGGATTGGGTATTAGCCGCCGAGGTAGAGCCTTTAAAAGACAACCTGAGGGTTCCAAGGTCATGGTCTAACCCTTCAATGAGAGCACGATCAGACCCCGGACTCATCTTGGAGGAGAGGGTCATTGTTGACTACCTGAGGGAACAATGACTACCAACATAAAGAGGGTGAACTTCACAAATTTGAAGATTTAATGACCCCTCTCTTCCTCAAAGAAGTTGGTCTGAGGGTCGGCCCCCTGGCAGTATTATGTGAGTAGATTTTTGCTCAATTTTTAATTTTCTCCAAGTGTTTCCTCTTTGCCACTGTATCTTTCTGATATATCGTCTCCTTTTCAGGTCGTCCTGTAAATATATTTGATCAACTCTGGGAGATGACTGCTCCAAGTTTACTGTCTGGCTTGGGAAAGAAAAAGGCAAAGAGCCTCAGCATGCTCAAAAGAAGACAAAGGCCGTAAGGCCGACGAAAGTGGATTTGATCACCGACAGTCGCAAAGGAAGGAGCTCGAAGTTCCTGGGGGTTCTCGGCCTGACTCACGGACGAGAGCGAGGGTAGAGGTGTCTCAGGCACACACTAAGGGGACCAACTCCTCTTCTAGCATGTGTTCTTATTGGTCTCACAATCTTGCTTTCCTCAAGGCTGAACCTTCGTCTCTCATAGCCAACTTGAGGGCGGCCAAATCCTCAATGTTTTCTTCACCCTCGGCCACAGATTATGAATTCTTATCATGGATGCCCTCGACCAAGGTATATGATTACGGTCTGCACATTTTGGCTCAGGTACCCCTTTCGACTTCATTCTTTTTTATTTATTATTTCATGAACTGTTCCCTCGGCCCCTTTTAACATGTGTTTATCTATGCAGTCTATCTGCGCCTTCACCTCGGCCACCAAGTTGATGGCTGAGAATCAACAAAAGTTTCATGAGGCCGAAAGGGCTATTGATCATGAGGCCGATTTGAAGACTGAATTGGAAACTGCCCAAGCTGAGCTGGAGAGTGCAAGGACTGAGCATGCAAGGGTCCTAGATGAGCTGGCAAAGCAGCATGAGGCTGACTTGAATGTGAAGGACACCCTCATCAAAGAAAAGGAAGAAGCCTTGACCAACCAGGGGGCCCAATTCAAGGTTGAACTTGATGAGGCAGTGAAAAAAGACGTGACCGATGCAGTGGAGGCTTATAAGCTCTCCGATGAGTTCTAGGGCTTTGGCCTTGAGTACCTAGAGAGGGAAATTAGGACGGCCTGTTGGTGGGTCATCTTAAAATTTGATGATGCCGTGTCGTCCACCCATCCCTCTCTTGAAGCAGTGGAGATGGAGGACCCTCTCATAGCTGAGGCTCTATCCCATGTAGAGTCTCAAGTACAAATCTAAGGCATCGAAACCTCTGAGGATCATCCTGTTTTGGTCATTGAAGAAACTCCTCTGATTGACGTTGAAACCTTGTTTGCTGATACTGCTTAGTAGGGTGGCTGCCTGTAGCCAATACCCTCTTCTTGTAAAAATAGTTTTGTACTTTATTTTTGTTGGACAAGCATTTATAACACTTGATTTATAATATAATGTCTCTTTCAGTCTTCTATGCTTGCCTTAGCTTATGATATTTGAACTAACCATCCTATGAGCTCCCCCCTCGTCTTTCTTGAGAGTGAATGGGGGGTCGTCCCCACCATTAAACCTCATCATAGCCGAGGGTGATTTTCACCAACTTAATGATGTTTTCAATTATTTCAAGTCCCCCCCCCCCCGTCTTTCTTGAGGTTGAACCCAACCATTTACCCTCATCATAGCCGAGGGTGGTTTCCACCAACATAATGATGTTTTCAATTATTTTAAGTCCCCCCTCATCTTTCTTGAGGGTGAATGAGGGAGTGTTCCCCACCATTTACCCTCATTATAGCCTAGGGTGGTTTCCACCAACTAAATGGTGTTTTCAATTATTTCAAGTCCCCCTCGTGTTTCTTGAGGGTGAATGGGGGGTCGTCCCCACCATTTACCCTCATCGTAGTCGAGGCTGGTTTTTACCAACTTAATGATTTCAATTATTTCAAGTATCCCCTCGTCTTTCTTTAGGGTGAATGGGGGTCGTCCCCACCATTTACCCTTATTATAGCCGAGGGTGGTTTCCACCAAATTAATGATGTTTTAAATTTCAAGTCCCCCCTCGTCTTTCTTGAGAGTGAATAGAGGGTCGTCCCTACCATTTACCCTCATCATAGCCGAGGGTGTTTTTTACCAACTTAATGATTTCAATTATTTCAAGTCCCCCTCATCTTTCTTGAGGGTGAATGGGCGGTCGTCCCCACCATTTACCCTCATCATAGCCGAGGGTGGTTTCCACCAAGTTAATGATGTTTTCAATTATTTCAAGTCTGCCCTCGTCTTTCTTGAGGGTGAATGGGGGTCTTCCCCGCCATTTACCCTCATCATAGCCGAGGGCAGTTTCCACCAACTTAATGATGTTTTCAATTATTTCAAGTCCCCCTTCGTCTTTCTTGAGGGTGAATGGGGGGTCATCCCCACCATTTACCCTCATCATAACTGAGGCTGATTTCCACCAACTTAATGCTATTTTCAATTATTTCAAGTCCCCCTTGTCTTTCCTGAGGGTGAATGGGGGGTCTTCCCCACCATTTACCCTCATCATAGTCGAGGGTGGTTTAACGAGGATAGCCCTAATCACACTAGAATTAACAAACACGAGATGAGTGGCCAATATGACATTATCATTAACATTCCAAGTGTTCTGTTGGAGCAACACATTCATTACAACTGTTGTCCGATAGGAGATTACATTATTGATAGTATTTCTTCAAATGATCTGCGTTCCAGGGGTTGGAAAAAGGCTCCCCTTCAAGGTTATTTAGTCTGTAGGTTCGAGGGACAGCTTAATCAATGACCCTATATGGGCCATGCCAATTTGGGTGGAGCTTGTTTGGCTTTTTCCAAGTCTTTTTTAGGACTAGGTCCCCCACAACGATTGGCCGTTGCTTCACCCTCTGGTTGTAGAACCTGGTCATCCTCTGCTTGTAGGCAGCTTGCCTTATCTCAACATCTTCCCTCTTTTCCTCTATCAAATCCAAGTCAAGTCTTCTTTCTTCTATATTTCTCTGGGGGTCATATATTTGGACTCTATGAGTAGGAAACCCAATCTCGATGGGGATGACGGCTTCTGAGCCATACGCCAACATGAATGGGGTTTCTCCGGTAGGAGTCTTTGCCATCGTCCTATAGGCCCATAGTACACCGTACAACTCCTCAACCCATATTCTTTTTGCCTCCTCGAGTTTTTTCTTGACCGCGTATAGGATGGTCCTATTTGTAACCTCAGTTTGCCTATTATCCTGAGGTCGTCCTGGGGTTGAGATGAATTGTTTGACACCGACCCTTTCGCAGTATTTCTCCAGAGATGCATTCTGGAATTGAGTCCCGTTATCTAAGAAGAGCGTGTTATGGAGACCATATTTGCATATAATGTTTTTCCAGATAAACTGGAAGGTCTTCTTCTAGGTGATCGTTACCATCGGCTCTGCCACCACCCAATTTAAGAAATAGTCAATTGCTACGATCAAGTATCGATAGTTATTGATGGCCCTAGGCAAGGGCCCTACTAGATCGATTCCCCATACTATGAATGGCCATGGGGATGTGATGGAGGTAAGAGGCTGATGGGGTATGGTGGTGAACCTTTGAAATTTATCACACTTTTTTAGGTATGCCGTGGTATATTTCCCCAAGGTCGGCCACCAGTATCCTTGGGTTACTATCCTCTTTGCTAATGACCTGACCCCTATATGGCTTGAACATGACCCCTTGTGCACATCTTGCAGAATGTGTGGGGCCTCAGACAGGTGCACATCTGAGCAAGGGGAGCAAGAACCCCTTTTTGTATAAGGTGTCTCCGAGGATAGTGAATTTCGCACCTCTGTATCTCAACTTCTTCCTTTCTTGTTTTGTTTTTGGCATCTCCCCCTATTTGATGTAACTGATTAGAGGGTCCATCCATGAAGCTTCCATGTTGATATTTAAGCAAGAGCCAAGTGCTCCGTCTGCATCTTCAATCGTTGGTTGAAGTAAGATTTCCACTAGGATTGTCCTTCTGATATATGTCCTCGTCGCTGAGGCTAGCCTAGCATGTGCATCGGCTCGGCCATTATCAAGCCTAGGTATCCTCTTTAACTTCACTTCTCTAAATCTCTTCAATAGTGACTTCACTCTTTCAAGATATTTGGCCATTCTCTCATCTTTAGCCTCGTATGCTCCTAGTATCTGATTCACTACCAGTCTTGAATCGCTATGGACAAAGATGTGGTCGACACTAAGAGATTTAGCTAAGGAGAGGCCTGCTATCAGGGACTCATATTTAGACTCATTATTGGAGGCTTTGAAGTTGAACCTCAGGGCGTACTCAATTTCTGTGTCGTCAAGGGTTGATACTATTAATCTAACCCCACTTCCGCTCTCGCAAGAGGACCCGTCAATGAAGAGGTTCCACACAGCCTGTTTTCTGAGAAATTTCCCTCGGTGAGGGACCCTTATTTAAAGAGATATCTTTCCTCTTTGTTTTCGATAACTTTTCTCTAGCGGTGCTTGTCTCAACCTTATCTCCAGACGGGTCAACAATTCTGCTTTGCTAGGTATCTATCTCTTTCACCTCATCATCTTCCCAAGTAAATTCAGCCACGAAATCAGCTAATGCTTACCCCTTAATGGCTATACTAGGTTAATATATATCAAACTCTCCCAGCTCTATAGCCCAGGCCATTAGCCTCCCTGATTTTTCTAGCTTGTGCAAGACCTGCCTAAGAGGAGAGTTAGTGAGGATGACCATGACCATTGTATGGGACTGGAAGTACGGCTTCATCTTTCTCGATGCATGGATCAAGGCATAGGCTAACTTCTCCATCCAAGGGTTTCTTTGCTCTGCCCTCTGGAGTGCCTTACTATTGAAGTATACAGGCTTTTGTACCCCATCCTCTTCTCTCATAATTGCTGTGCTGATGGCTGATTCTGAGATGACTAGGTACACATGTAGTCGTTCACCCTGCACTGGCCGTAACAACAGCAAGGGAGACCCTAGGTACGACTTATATTCTTTGAATGCATGGTCACACTATTCGTTCCATTCAAAGTCCTTTCTGAGAATTTTGAAGAATAGTAAACACTTATCTATGGCTCTGGACACGAACCTGTTCAAAGCAACCACTCGCCCTGTGAGCCTCTAAACGTCTTTAATGGTCTTAGGGGTCTTTATTTCTAGGAGTGACTTTATCTTTTCAAGATTGACCTCAATGCCTATTTGATTGATGATTAACCCTAAGAACTTCCCCGCTCCGACCCCGAAGACACATTTGGCCGGGTTGAGCTTCATTCGGTACTTGTCCATCGTGTTAAAGGCCCTCTCGAGGTAGGCCACATAATCCTCGACCTTCAAACTCTAGGTCAACATGTCATCTACATAAACCTCTATAGACCTCCTGATTTGGTCTTCAAACATTTTATTCACAAGGCGCTGATACGTTGCCCCCATATTGTTTAGGCCAAAGGGTATGACCCTATAACAGTATGTCCCCTTATCGGTAATGAAAGCCATTTTTCCAAGTCCTTAGGGCTCATGAAGATCTGGTTATAACCTGAATAGGCGTCCATAAAGCTCATTAGCTCATCACCTGAGGTAGCGTCTACCATCTGATCAATGTGGGGGAGAGGGAAGCTGTCTTTAGGATAATGTTTATTGAGGTCGGTGAAGTCTACACACATCCTCCACTTCCCGTTGGCCTTGGGGACTATGACCGTGTTAGATAGACCCTCGGGATAGATTACCTCCCTGATGAACTCGGCATCTTCCAGCTTCTTGACCTCGTCCCTTATGACCTTATATTTTTCTCGAGAATAAATTCTCCTCTTCTGCTTTACCTGCTTCACACCCTCTACCATGTTGACCTTGTGGCACATGATTTCGAGGTCGATCCCCAGCATATCTGCATGACTCCATACGAAGACGTTTTGTCTTCCCCTTAACAGCTTGAGGAGGTCTTCTTTAATGTCTTTCTTTAGAGCCTTGCCTATTTGGACTATTTTTCCGGCTCATCCTCATTGAGGATGATGGATTTTACCTCTTCTTCAGCCTCTCCTTTCTTTAGCTTTGTCTCACCCCTAGGGTCGTGGGTGTCAATATTGTAAGTGGTCATTGCCTTCTTGTGCTCCTCCCTTTCTTTGGCTGAGTCAAAGTAACATTCATGTGCCATCGTCTGGTCTCACTGAACTTCCCTTACCCCATAAGGGGTTGGGAATTTTATCATCTGATGAACCGTGGATGACATGGCCTTAAATTCCTTGAGGGCCACTCGCCCCGGTATAATGTTGTAGGCCGGGAAAACGTGTTCATCCATCATAAAAAAGTTTAACTTCTTGGTAAGCCAACTTGACCACTCATCCCCCATCCTAACATCGACCTCATACACTACTAGAGGATGAACTTTTTCCCCACTGAAACCAATCAAGGGGTGATGGAATGGGACGAGCCTAGCACGACTGAGACCCAAGGCTTCAAAGCATGACCAGAACATCACATCTGTAGAACTACCCCCATCTACTAGGATCCTTGGCACCTCGCACCCGTGTACCCTGGTAGTAATGACGATAGGGTCATCATGTGGGGCCAAGAGGCCTTTGAAGTCCATTCTTGAGAATCCTACTATCAGGGTATCCATGTCAACTTTATTCCTCTTTTCTGACTTTGCTTTCATAGAGGTCGAGTGTATAGCTTTTGTCACTACCTTGGATTCAGATACATGGGCCTTCAAAATGGCGACCTCTGACCCTCATCCTGCTAGATCCCCGTAGATCACCCCTACACCGAGTGAGATCATATTAAGTCTTTTACAGGGTCGTGGTCATCTCTTGGTGGGAGGTCAGGGTCGTCCTCATTATTCGAAGGGTCATCCCTTCTATTTGAAGGATCTTCTTTACATGTATCACCTCTCTTCTTCCTGGGGTCATCCCTTCGGCCCCTCTTGAAGGCACTCTTATAAACGTATTTCCTTAACTTCCCTTCTTTTAACATTTTTTTAATTTCGTCTTTCAGAGCAAAGCATTTATCGGTCACATGGCCATGGTCTTGGTGAAATTCACACCACAGGTTTTTGTTCCTCTTATGAGGGACTGCCCTCAACTTCTCAGGCCATTTTAAGGACCGATCACTCTTTATCTCATTCAAAATGTGTTCGCTGTTGATCAATAGAAGGGTGTAATCAGTGAATTTTTCATATGCAGACCTCTTCTTCCCATATTTGTTCTTTTTCTAGTACTTACTCCCACTAGTTCCTCCTTTTTCATCTTCGTAACTTGTGGCCATCGCCTCTTTGGCGTTCATCATATTTCCCGCTATTGACAGCAATCCATCCATCATCTTCGGAGGATCTTCATCAAGCTTCCATAAAAGCTTCCCCTTCTAGAGTCCTCCAATGAGGGCTGTCATGGCTATGATTTCCTCATAGTCTTCGACCTCTAAATTTTCTTTGTTAAATTTGGCTATGTGGTCTCTTAGACTCTCGTTCTTCCCCTTCTTAACATAGAGCAGGTGTGTGGTTTTCTTCTATGGACTCACTCCAAAGTAAAAGTTATGGATAAACCGGTCTGCTAACTTTTTAAAGATTTCAATGGAGTTCTTCAAAAGAGACATATACCAGACATATGCAGCCCCAGTCAGAGTGCCGGAGAAGGCACGCCACCTCATCTCGTCTAAGATAGAGTATATATTTGCCGCTGACTGGTACATCTCAATATGATGGACAGGGTTGGTGCTCCCATCATACCTTGGGGTGACCACAAGTGGCTTAAACATAGATGGCGTTGGGAAGTTGACTATCTTCGCCAAAAGGGTGAGCCTATGGAGTATCCTCTTTAAAGAAGGTCCCGACTTTTTAGGATATCACCAATTTTATCCTCCAGCCTTTGGATCGAGTCATTCCATAGCCTCGTAGGGTTGTCTAAACCAATGTCATCACCTATCGGCTCTTTGAGGTGGACGGAGGGTTCTGCTGCGGCAGGTCTGTGTTGGCTGTTTACTTCTCCCTGACCATTGTCCCGTTCGTGGGGTCGGCCCCCGCGAGGTCAGCCATCTGCTGCCTCCAATCTGGACGTGATAATACTTCTTGATCGGGACAATTTTTCCCGCAGATCATTTGCTGGGCCCAGCCTCTCAAAGGTCGACCCCCTGCTCAGACGATCAAAAGTAGAGCCCCTCGAGCGATTATCGGGATTTTGCCTTTCACACTTCCTTCTGCTTTCCTGTATATGTCGCACAGTATTGTTGGAGACCTCATACGGCTCCCAGCATTCTATGGGGGCCTCCCCCCTTCAGATCATCATATCTGTCTTTAGGGCAAGGGTTTCCTTACCTCCCCAGGTGTAGACATCGGGGGTCAGTAACATTTGTTCTCCGCTGTGGAGGTGGCTAGTCTTTGCGTGGTGCCTGGGGTGGTCCCCTGGCCTCATGCTGCCTTGGAGCTACTGCCAGAGTAATCATCTCCGGTGAGACCCCTGGTCGTCTTAGTATGTTTTAGCTAAGAGCTGTGAATTGCTCCTGCATAATCCTCTGGCTTGATTCTAGAGACTTCAAGGCGGCCGCCACATCGGCCATCTCATACTAACGTGGTGGATGACTGGAACTAGGTCCTACTCCACTATCCGGAGAGGAAATGGTGGTGGCATCTCTGGTGCCATGTGTTTGAGCTATAGAGAGCTGGATGGTCAAAAGACTAATGAGCTTAGGAACCTTAATGAGTCTCTTTCAATGGTGAAACAGCTCCACAAAGGGGAGAATTGGTTCACCACCAGAGTTCCTGGTAAGGTCAAGCTGTATAAAGGAAGATATGTCTTATCGTTCCCACAGACGGCGCCAAACTGATGATGCTAAGATTCAACACCACCGGATAAGTGATGATGAGCTCAAACAGTAATAACAATGGCAGCCATAGAGATGTATATGTGTGTAAGTATATTGAAGGAGATGAGGATAAGAGGAATGGAGGCAATAATGTATAGTGGTTCAGGCAATCAGGCCTACATCCACTGTGAGTGTGTGATCCACTAAGTATGGTCACTAATGCCCTTGGATACAATGCTCATAAGCTCACTCTCTCTCTATTGTGTGTACAAGCAGAGTTTTAGCTAGGGTTACCATCATCGATCCCTTTACAGGGTTGAAGGTGACAAGTATATATAGGGCTTGGGGAGTGTAGTGTCCCCACCAAGCATGAATGATGCATGTGAATGATGATCTAGCCATCCCCTGCTGACACCTGGATGCGCCACTTGTAATCAATGATGACATAATATTCCCTCACGTGAGGGGATGATATTGTTATAACGGTTTAGCCCATGTGCCATATGAGTCCCACGCGCACTGTTCCATGCGTCTCCCAAGTCACGCGCTGTGATGATGTCACCCTCGACTTAGGATGACAAGCCGAGGCTAAAGTTGATGCTGGCATCGGGCCCGAATGGATGCGGCCCTCGTACTGTCGTCCCCTTATAGGGTCTCCCGTACCGTGCTAAGGGGTCGGCCCCTTAAAGGGTCATCTGTGCCAAGCTGAGGGGTCAGCCCCTTGAAGGGTCATCTGGGCCAAGCTGAGGCATCGACACCTTGAAGGGTCATCTGGGCCATGGTGAGGGGTAGGGTCGTCTAGCCAAGCTGAGGGGTCGGCCCCTTGAAGGGTCGTCTGGGCCATGGTGAGGGGTCGGCCCCTTGTAGGGTCGTCTGGCCAAGCTGAGGGGTCGGCCCCTTGAAGGGTCGTCTGGGCCATGGTGAGGAATCGGCCCCTTGTAGTGTCATCTGGGCCAAGCTGAGGGGTTGGCCCCTTTAAGGGTCGTCTGGCCCTGATAAGACCCCTGTACAGTAGTTGTTGAATCCTCGTCCTAGACTTAAGCCCTCGTCCGAGGTGAAGTACACCCTTGGCCTGGCCGAGGGTATATATGGGTTTATCAATATAAACGAGCATACATGATCCTTCTTTTATGTCATGTGTTTAGAAAAAAAAATATTATTAATAACCAACAATATAACAATTATAATGGGTTATTATAGAGGAAATATAAATACGTCGGCCTTAATTTTTTTTTCTTTCGAATTAAGATAATAGTAGAAGGAACCAATATGGGAGATCAAAACACACTCTTAAGGGAGTTTGTTCAACAAATCGAACAAATGAATTCCCATAGAGATGGTCATGTAGTAGACGATGATAGACTAACAAGACTTTCACCTCAATTTAAGAAACTCCAACCAGGAAACTTTGAAGGCACAGCAGACCCGATTGCTGCAGAAGGATGGATTCAACAACTAGAAGATATCTTTGAGGTTGTGGAGTGTTCTGAAATTGAAAACGGAAGTTGGCAGTATTTCAATTATCTACGGAGGCAAAGAATTGGTGGAAGTTGGTGAAGACTATGGTGGGAACAGAGACCACCACCACCATGACCTGGACTATGTTTCAGGAAAATTTTTGGATAAGTACTTCCCAAACACAGAGAGAGAGAAGCGAGAAGTGGAATTTTCTGAATTAAAATAAGGATTAATGACAGTTGCTGAATACCAGAACAAGTTTGAAGCCCTTGTAAGATTTGCACTGGAATTAATTAATACCCCAGAACGGCGCACTTGCAAATTTTCATGAGGATTAACTCCAGTAATTCGATGATTAGTGATTGGAAATAGGCTAAAGACGCACGAGGAAATAGTCAATGAATCTTTAAACCTTGAGGTTGACAATTTAGAATACAAGAAAGAAATGGAAGACAAGAACAAGGGAAAAGCAATGCAATGGGGAAACTAAAGTACCGAGTTTTAAGGACAACCAACATGCATGGAAGAAGCAGAAGGCAAGTAATGGAACTACTAGGGCAACTTTGTCTGTACATTCAGAAATTCCAAATAAGCCGAAGGCGAAGTGTTATAGTTATAGAGGAACAGGACACCTAATAAGGGATTGTACCAAGATGCGTGTGCCAGGAGGGGTTTATTTTAATTGTGGAGAGAAAATTCATCATATTAAAGACTTCAAGAAACCAAGGAAGAACAACCAAGTACAACAAGGTGGCCAAGTGAGGGTATATGCAGTGGTAGGGGAACAAGCTAGAGTTTAAGGTAACCTATCCATATTTAATTGTTGTGCAAAGATTTTATTTGACAATGGTGCTACACATTATTTTATTTCATCTAATTTTGTAAAGATGTTAGGATTAGTGCCTAATCATTTATACACGCCATTAGTGGTCAGTTCCCCTTTAGGTAAATTTTTAACCCTTGACCTAGTCTGTAAGGATTGTCCAGTGAGCATTAAGGGTAGAGAAATGCCAGCCAAATTGATAGTACTTGTGATGAGACATGTTGATTTTATTGTTAGCATGGATTGTCTCATTACCTACCATACCATAATAGATTTCTTTGAGAAAATAGTAGTCTAATCCATCCCGGACGAACCACCATTTACTTTTTCTCGGGGTCGCCCATATGATGATTTGATCGAGAGTTTCCTAGACCACATCGAGTCCGGTAATGAGGAAGTGGACATTAGTCGAATCCTATTAGTATGTGAGTTTGTTGACGTGTTCCAAAAAGTCCCTGGATTGCCACCAAAGAGGGTGATTGACTTTTGTATAGACCTTATTCCTAACACTTCTCCGATGTCTCTAGCACCATACCGTATGGCACCCAAGGAAATTTTAAAACTAAAGAAGAAAATTGAAGAATTATTAAGCAAAGGTTTTATCAGACCAAGCGTATCGCCTTGGGGAGCCTCTATTTTGCTTGCACCAAAAAAGGATGGGTCCCTTAGACTGTGTATCGACTACCGCCAACTAAATAAAGTCACCATAAAAAATAAGTACCCGTTACTGAGAATTGAAGACCTATTTGATCAACTTCAAGGTGAAAAAAGTATTTTCGAAGATTGATTTAAGGTCTGGGTACCATCAACTCTTAGTTAGGGAAGAGGACACTTTGAAGACATCATTTCAAACACGATATAGGTATTATGAATTTTTAGTTATGCCTTTTGGAGTAACAAATGCCCTAGCTACTTTTATGAATTGATGAATCAAATATATCGCCCCTACCTAGACCAATTCATTATTATCTTCATTGATGATATTTTGGGTTACTCGAAATCAAGGGACGACCACGAGAACCATCTTCACCTTACACTTTAAATGTTATGAAAGAATCGTTTATATGCTAAGCTAGAAAAGTTTGAGTGTTGGTTTCCCCAAGTAAAATTTCTCGGTCAAATGGTATCGAAAGACATAATTTCAGTGGATCCTTCGAAGGTTGAAGCAGCATTGAAGTGGGAACGACCGAAGACACCTACGGACATTCGAAGATTTCTTGGTTTAGTAGGATACTACCAAAGATTTATTCAAGGGTTTTCTCGTATAGCTTCACCACTCACCAGCCTAACCCGCAAGGATGTAAAGATTATTTGGGACGATGGTTGTGAGAGAGCATTCCAGGCGTTAAAGAGAAAATTAACAATTGCACCAATCCTCATTATCCCAAAGAGTGGGATGGAGTTTGTTGTTTACGTTGATGCCTCTTACCAAGGTTTAGGATGTGTCTTGATGCAAGATGGCAAGGTAGTTGCTTAGCCATAATCTTTTCCCTAAAGTTATTGCGACACTATTTGTATGGTGAGAAGTTTGATCTTTTCTCCGACCATAAAAGTTTAAAGTACTTGTTTTCCTAAAAGGAGTTAAATATGAGGCAACGAAGGTAGATGGAGCGTCTAAAAGACTATGACTTTACCGTCCATTATCATCCAGTAAAGGCCAATGTAGTCGTTGATGCCTTGAGTCGTAAGCCGCGTGGTATCATCGCCCTTTTGATGGTATAAGAATGGCGTATGATTGAAACTCTAGAAGAATTCAACATTCAACCATTAATACATAGAACTGGGGCTTATCTTTATAATTTTATGCTTCAGCCAACCTTGATCAGCAAAATCCTGTAAACAAAAGGACAAGATAAGAAATTACAATTGAAATTTATAAAAATGACAGCAAAGGAACCAACTAGTTGGAGCGTTGGAAGTGATGGAGAATTTAGATTTCGTGGAAGATATTATGTTCCCAACATAGATGACCTAAATTTCCTGAAGGAGGCAAACCATTCAAGGTATACAATTCATCCTAGTAGCACAAAGATGTACAAGGATCTTAAGAGGAACTATTGGTGGGAAGACATGAAGCGTGACATTGCTGAGTATGTGTCAAAGTGTTATACATGTCAATAAGTGAAGACAGAACACCAGAGACCCGCAGGACTTCTACAACCACTTTGTATTCCGGAGTAGAAATGGGAGCACGTGACCATGGAATTCATCACCGGACTTCCAAGAACGAGGCAGGGTCATGACGCAATATGGGTTATTGTAGATCGTTTAACAAAGTCAGCTCATTTCATCCCTTACTGTGTTACGTACACTATAGATCGCATGATTAGGTTATACATTCAGGAAACAGTGAGACTTCATGGGATAACGATTTCGATCATTTCAGAACGTGATCGGCATTTCACTTCTCACTTTTGGGCAAGAGTCTAAATTAGGTTTGAGTAATCAATAGATATGAATCAACTTCTTTAATACAAATTCCCGCTATGGATTAAATTATTACATAAACACTAATGGTTCGTGATCAAATTAAAAGATAAGAAAAGTCCATATCAAAACATATGTCAGTCAAACCCATTTGTGAAGTTTCTTGCCGAAAATATCCATCCATATTTGTGTTTGAAGATATTTCATCAGTCCCAAATCTAATCATGGGGTCTTGAAGGTCTGAAGGAAGTGTAGATATTTGTCCAACTTCATTTTCAAGGAACATGTTATCCCACCACTGATCGTTATTGTCATCACCTTCAATCATCGGTGGCAATGTTGACATTAGGCTGCTGACATTCAAAAGGTTTGAATTCGAATTATCAACCCTACTTGTTGCATTTTCCTCGTTTAACAAAGGGACGTGTTCTGAGAGTCTCCGAGGTTTAGGTTTTATAATAACGGTTGACTCTTTGTTATCCTGTTCTTTAAGATTCGCCATATTGTTTTTTGCCTTTAGTTTCTTCTTCATATGGGAATTCCAATAATTCTTCACTTCATTTCTAGTTCTCCGAGGGAGTCTACCAGGAATGAATGACCATCTATGAACACATGAAGTAAAAGGTTTGTTAAAAAATAATGCATAAATAAAAAGAAGGTGCAAGGTATTGAGTACATGTTTTGTGGTGCACTTAGTTCATATATGATACATTTCTAATAAGGGTATTGTTTAATTGGGTATTTTTCTCCATGTTGGGGCATGCACAACGCACACATTTGAACCATGTATAGTGAGTGAAAACACCATATGAGTTTAACGTGTTACACTTAAACATTTATCATGTTTATGTAGGTTGCTGTGTTAGAAGGGTCATGATATGTTAAGGGGTAATGCTACAAACACCAACCTTTAGTACCAACTCAGTATCGATTGTGCTTTACATGCATTGTACCATAATGGGATTCACTCTTTATTACATGGGGACCATACTTTGGTACAATCATTTAAAGCACATTTGGTACTGGATTGGTACTAAGAGTATGTGTATGTATCATTATTCTAGGTTAAGTGTTGAATACGAATACTAGGTTTTCATAGTATATAATTATTTATTAGTGAATTACTCATTCAAAACCTAAACAACTCGGTTGCTATAAAAGAAACCCAAAACTATTTTATTGTTACATCGACTGATAAACTATTCAAATATACTTGACATTATAAACTCTCTCTCTCTCTCTCTCTCTATATATATATATATATATATATATATATATGTGTGTGTGTGTGTGTGTGTGTGTGTGTGTGTGTGTTATACATATATTGGAGCAACTAACCAAAAGCAACTTGGCTATGGGTGGAGGGGGTCCATGATGTTATATATTGTCATGTGAGACTTTATGTCTCAACACGCCCCTCACATGTAGTGTTAACTGACACTAGCATATGAACATATTTATATTGGGTGACGCAAAGTAATTGGTTCACTAGGCCATGATAAGCATGTTATAATACTACGTTAAATATCAGATCATCCAAGTCAAAACCAATTATTTTTTCTTATGTGGGACTTTATGTCTCAACAATGTCACTCACACACACAAAATCAAACTTTTATGATCTTTCCATCACAACACCGCCACTAAGAACCTAGATATCACCAACTTCACAAGCGAACCCCCATCCCACTTTGAGAAACAAACAATCACCCTCTCATGATAATCCTTTTTTCGGTGACATAACGTAAATGGGTTTTGGTAGTTTGAACATAACCATCTTCTGTGAATGTGAGTGTTTTGGTAGTTAGAACATAACCATCTTCTGTGAATGTGCGTGTTTATATATATATATATATATATATTGGATTGATTTATGGTGCATAATGAGTAACTTACCATTTTACATGGTGCATAAAATTTACATAATATATGTTGTTTGCTCTTACCTATTTCCTAACAACTTGTGAAGTCTTATCATGAGATCAACTTCATCAAAAGCAAAGTGACCTCTCTTTATTCCTAGTTTAAGGTAGTTTAACCATCGTAGTCTACAACTCTTCCTGCATCGATTCAATCCCGTGACCACAACAATCAGTAAATGATTTTGTCACGCCAAAATTGGATACATATTGATAGAACATGTGTACTTATATATCTACTAATCTCTCTCTCTCTCTCTCTCTATATATATATATATATACATATATATATATATATATATATATAGAAGATTGTAGGGGAACCCCCCCTCCCCACCCACCACAAAATATAAGTCATTTTTTGTGGTGGTTGGGGGGGGGGGGGGGGGGTAGAGGAGGTGTTATTCCCGGGGGAACTTTTGTGCAGCATGAGACTAATCCCTTTGTCTCAAGAGCAACCGTTATGCATATATTTCTTTCTGACTCTCCGATCCTTCGTGGAATCGAACCGGTGATCACTCGGGAGTAAACTCATGATCTAGTCAGTTGTGTTGACATCATGACTAAGATATCATGATTTACTCCTTAGGAATTTGTTCCCTCATAACCAAAAATAATAGTATAAAATTAAAATTGCCATTGACAAATATTAAAGTCATATTTGTAATATTATTTCTTATCATATATAGATAAGTGTGGCACGACACACGTCATACTATACTGGTGGTTATTGGACTATTTCTGCAGGGATAAAAAAAATATGGAATATATGAACTCCCTAATAAAAATTTAGAAAACCATACTTAAATTGTTAATCTTGAAGGCTACACTATAGCAATACCAAGTGGTGTAAAGAGTTCATATGCATTCATTTTCTCATTTGGGACCAAATGAATGGGTCAAACTATAATTAACTCATATAATTTTTTCCTCAAAAAAATAAAAAATATTCATGTATATTTTACAAACTTATTATATACTTTACTGAGAATAGGGTATACATTAAGAGAGAGGGACCTCGGAGGGAAAAATACGTTAGTTGGAGAGGAGAGAAAAAAAATTAGCAATCCCGAATTTTTTTTAATACGTTTATTGTACGACTCACATAAAATGGCATACTAAAGATATGGGGTCAATTCCTGTATAGTCTCCAACATTAATACATATTTTGTAAAAAAGGCAACTATTTTTAGTTAACCCATTTAATCCCTTAAACACTAATTTACATAATATTTTCTTATTTTTAAAGGTCCGTACTAGCGGCACCCCCTCCCGACCCCACCCCCATCGCTGGAGATCCGACAGTCCTTGCTGGAGCTCCGTCATCCCCCACCGGAGCTCCGGTGACTACCCAATATTTTATTATTTTTAAAAGTCCACGCTAGTGGTACCCCCTCCCCACCTCTCCACCCCTTACCGTTGGAGCTCCTACAGCCCTCGTCGGAGCTCCGAAAGTCTAGTTGGATCTAAGGTGGTGGTGATCGTCAGAGCTCGGGGAAGGGGGGAGGGAGGGGAGGGGTGTCAATGACTTTGTGTGTGTTCTTGTTTTGAGTGTTTTTGTGTGGTAAACAACTTTTTTTGTATCAAAATAAAAGGTTTGAATTAATCATGTATTAATATTTATTTAAGAGGCTAAATGAATTAAAGTCCAAGATATATTGATAGTATTAGAGATTCGAGTACGACACTACAAGCCATCTTATTAAATTAAGAGACTAACTATAGTTTAGTTTTTTAGGTTGTTTGATTAACTCGGTTATGTGTTATATGCCCTCATTATTTAAAATGTTCAATTGATTTTCATATCCGTGAAAAATCACTCTTTCAGTTAAACTATCTCAATGTATCATTGTTGTGTCGAACTACAATTACTCTACTAATATATAAACAATAAATATCAGTATCAATCTCTCTCTCTCTCTATAGAGAGAGAGGGACTCTTATACATACCAATTATACACAATGCTAACACAAACCATTTTTTTAACAGAGAATTAAGGTAGATGTCATGTTCCTTCTTATATTTGAATTTTTAGGACAATGCTTTTCATATTTATAAATCTAGTCTCTGTGATACAATAGCATTTATTGTGTGGTCCCTTTAGAGTTAGGAGTTCATTTTTTGGGACCGTGCCAGCGGCACCATTTTTCATGGTATTTTAATCATGTTTTTAGTCGAGAGATAAAATTTATAAAAATTATGTGAATGTCCTATTTTTTTACATTTTTAGAATTATGAGGACCTTTCTCCAAAACCCTATTTTTTAAATATTAAAAAAAATTGACTTGAGTTTTTTTGTGTGATATTTAAACATTTCAATGACGCATATAAAAAAATCAGCTCAAAATAATTTTTTTTGCTATTTTTACAAAATTGATCAAATTTTTGCAGCTTTTAAAGTGCTTTAAAAATGTGAAAGTTTAACCAATTTTTAAAATAGCAAAAAAATTATTTTTAGCTGCTTTTTTATATAAATTCGTAGAAATATCTATGTGTCATATAAAAAAATTAAGTAAAATCGTCAAAAAGGTTTGTTTTGTTAAAAAATCCACTATTTAAAATGCCCAGCTAGCAATGCTCACAATGTTTGGATGTCTTCAAGCAGCAGGCGCACGATTTGGTCCCAAATATTAAAAGGACAAGTCAAGTTTAATCCGAATTGGTCAAAATTTAGGCAAAAAATGGTTTTCAAACAACTCAGATTTTATCAAATATTGCAACCGGGCCATGTGGAACTGAAAATTTGGAAAAGGATGCTACTTCTAGTATTTCGGAAACTTCAACCTACCTAGCTGATAAAAGATGAGATTGCTTCTCCAAATAACTCGAAACGAAATACTCACCGAGCTGTTTCGGGAACAACAGGTTTGAATAGGGGTGGGCGCGATCCGGTCCGGTTTTTGGTCATTTTAGGTGACGGACCGAATTATTCGGTCCTATATTTGAGAAGACCGAATTCAGACCGATTTAATCGGTCTAGCCTATTTTATCGGTCTAGGCTATTTTCGATCCGGTTCGGTTAATAATCGGTTCACTTTTTACATTTATTTACTTTTTTTTTTCAATAAAAACCTGTTAATTTTTTGTTGTTTGTAGTAATTAAAGGCTGTTTTGAACTTTTTAGGTGCTGTTTTGCACCTTTTAGGTGCTGCTTTGCCATTGAAATAGTGTTGTTTTGTACCTTTTAGGTGCTGTTTTGCACCATATAAGGTGTTGTTTTGCTACTTTAAAGGTGCTGTATTGCACCATTTAAGGTGCTATTTTGCTACTTCAAAGGTGTTGTTTTGCACCATTTAAGGTGCTGTTTTTTCCTTCAAATGTGCTGTCTTGTTTTGCCTAATTTTAGTAGAATAAAATGTTGTTTTGCCCAATAATATGCAAACATTAAAATAGCTTCAAAAGTAATACATATCCACCATAAGAAAATATTACATGTCCAAGCAAGCACCATAAGAAAATATTACATGTCCACCATATTACAAGTCCCATAGTCCAGAATAAACATAAAATAACTTCAAAAGTAAGCTAAAACAAAGTCCTTGAGTCTCCTCCACCTCTAAAAGTCACATCAATCCACCACAATAGTTGAAATTGAGGTCTTGAATCTCTCTCCCAATATTTCTACAAAAAATAGAAAACAAAGATTATGTCAAATAAGAATTCAATAACAAAAGCTTAACATTTAAATGATGAAAAATATACATTAAAATTTAAAATTAACTATTAACCGAATCAAGTTTCTCCATTTCTTGAATTTCATCCATGGCATCTCGAATGTTGATAGGTTTTGTTGAAGATTTGAGACAATTTTGTGCACAAACAAGTGCCTCCACCATTTTAGGAGCTAGAGAGCTACGAAAAGGATCAAGCACACGACCACCCGTACTAAAAGCGGATTCGGAGGCAACGGTAGACACGGGAATAGCTAATACATCTCGTGCCATACGAGATAGCACTTGATACTTGCCTTGATTATTTTTCCACCAACCAAGAACATTAAAGTTATCATTTTCCACTTCACAAGTTTCCAATAAATACTTTTCCACCTCCGATTTTGCACCTAAATTATCCTCCGACTCTAAATGCCTTTTAAATTGAGATGTTAAAAATGCACGACCATCCTCATCCTCATCAACTCCAACCACATTAATTGGTTTGTTCATATTGTTTGAAGATATATTAGATGATTTATGACCATCATACCACTCAAACAAACGAATTAATGTCTCTTTAACCCTTCTTGACAACTCCATGGATTTAACACAACCATACAACTCACTAAACCAAAATTCAACATACTTTAACTTGTAACGTGGGTTAAGGACAATTGCAATAAACAACAAGAAGTTAATTTTCTCTATATTCCAATACTTTTTAAATTTGGCAATCAATTTTTCGGCCATTGAAGATAAAAAAATCATCACCATAATTTTTCAAATGCACCAACTTACTTTCAATAATCACAAGTTCATGAAAAAAAGCATTGGATGTAACATATAAAGATCCCGAGAATTTTAGAGTAGCATTATAAAAGATTCGAAGAAACTTCACAAAACTCTTAGCTTTTTCCCAATCCTCAAATTTTGGAGGTCCTAAAATTCTACCAAACACCGACCCCCTTCCCCTCTCATCACCATCACCATAATTTTCCTCCTCTACACCAAAGTAGGACAAATAATCATTGTCATCTTCCTCCATCCTTTTAAATGCTTTCTCAAATTTAATGGTCGCCTCCAACATCATAAATGTGGAGTTCCATCTCGTTGGAACATCAAGACATAACAAACCATTTGATTCTATCTTTTGCTTCTCACAACAATTTTTAAACTTTACCAACCTAGAAGGTGACGACTTCACATATTTAGGGACGCTAGATATAGTTCCCTTTGTGGAGTTTGAAGTAATGCATGTAAGTAATAAGAGTGCTTCTGCAGTGACTCAAAATTAGAACTTATAATCATGACTCGCTGATATGGCGTGTCGCGATTGGTTAGCCTCGCTGGTGCGAATTTATGTCCATAAATAATTAACCAATGACGACACGCCATGTCAACAAGAGTCCCAATCAAGAGTCACCCTGTATTTTTTAATTAATGACTCAAGGAGTAAAAAAGAGAAATTTTAAGTGTACCAAATTGAAACCGCATTGCCTACGTGGCGTGCTATGATTGGTTAATTCTTTATGGATATGGGTTTGTGTCAGCGGCATTAACCGATCACCGCTTGCCATATAGGTAATGCGGTTTGAAATGGCGGTACATGTAGAATTGCTCAGTAAAAAAAGAGGTTGTTCTTCCTAAAATGTTGGAACATGCATCTAATTAATAACTCAAGGAGTCAAAAAAAGAGTCTGTTCTTCCTAAAATGTTGGAACAAACTACAACTCATGCAAAATAGATGTACTTTATCTCATGTGGCTTACATGTATGATTTTCCCATAATATTGGAACAAAGGAACTTCAGAAATTTGGGGGCGTTAGTCCCTGAAGAATTTTTATTATTCTTTGAAACTTACCCTGTACAAACTAAAAATAATAAACTTTATTCATGGAATTTAATTTCCGATAGTGATGATTCTAATGAAGAAATGCTCCCTCTAAAGGACATTCCCTCTAGGTTGGTAAAAATTTTGGAAAAATTGAATTTCAAATGGCTAATACTTCTAAAGATTCACGAGTTTAAGTCAAAATGTGGAGATTGGCAGAAAAGAGAATAACCAAACATGCTCAAGTGGATTCCGTACCTAATTAAAAAAGAGAAATCGATTCTTAAATATAATTTAAGGCTTCCTCCTATTTCTAGTTCAAGACGTCGTAAATTTTCATAATTTTTTATTTTCTTTACCGCTCGTAAGATCCACTAAGATAGGCTTTTTCTCCTAATCGTTTTATAAATAAAATTTCTTTTTTAAAGAAAAAAATTAAACAGAAACATAATTTTTTTACAATTTAAAAAAAATAGATAAGTAGATTTAGCATGTACTTAAGCATATATATATATATATATATATATATATATATATATATATATATAAAATACCAGCATTGAGAGGAACTCGGTGCCAATTTCCTTCACCATACTTTTCAATGCATGTCTATTGAAGAGCATCCTCTTCTTGAGTCCATGCACCCTTTCTCACTCCTAATGGAGCCTTACACATAACTTTGATGAGTATGTGAGTAATATTAGCAACTGTGTGTATAAACTCCCCTAAAGCTTTTACTTATATATACACCTTATTCAAGTCCCCAGCCAGACCTTCGTAGCGACGTGGAAATTGCTCGACCGAGGAAACCAAATTACGGAGCTTTGACGTAATCTTCTATTCAACATTAGATCGCCGGAACAAAATTGACCATCAAATTCTTTTTATTAGTGAACCTATGATATACATACAAACACGGATATCACAATATGAGCTGCACTTTATAAATGTATTGTACATGCCACAGCTTTATAAATTGTGTACGAAGGAACAGTGACATATGTTGGAATATTTGGGACATATGTTGGAATATTTTTATATTATAATGTGAACTTACATATTAAATATTAAATAGTAATTATATTCGAAAATTTTAATTGGGCTAATTAAGTGATCTAATTGGTACACCTCAATAAAACATCTAAAATGAGTATGGACTTTACAGTGTGTGGTTATACAAGAGTCACTTATTGACTACTCAAGAGACGTGATTACTCAAGAATCACCTAATTAGAATTTATGGGATTCTAATTTTATATATATATATATATATATATATATAGAAAGATATTACTCTGTGGAAGACCTCTAACCTCCAAGTCTCAATCACCATTATGGATTCAGGTACACAGTATAACAATTTTATTATATAATCTTGATAATCTAATATGTTGATCTTAAAAATTTCATCACAACAAGCAGAGCGACTAGGGGTGGACAAAAAAAGGACCAACCCGACTGACCCGATTGGATCGAATAGGACCGGACCCACATTCATAGACTTTTTTATAAATTGGTCCTAATTCGGTCCTAAATCAAGAGACCCGGATATATTCGGTTCGATCTAAAACACCCATTTAAAATTTGGTCTTAGGACCAGACCGTTTATTTTAATATTATATAATATATATTAATTTTATGTAGATATATCCTACATGTTATTAGTAAATAACTAAACCCTAAATAAAATTATATCCATCCCTCACACATTGCACGTCCACCTAACACATTAAAAGAAAACCCTCTCCCTCTTGCGTCTATCTTCCTCTCTCATTTTCAGTCCTCTCCTCTCTCTCTCTCTCTCAACTGTATAAACACCACAACAAAAACAATGACCAGCACGTTAGATCCATCCTTTCTCAACTCCTGAACCACTCTGCCAGCACCGACGATTACAGAGCATCATTCTACGGTATTTTTTTAAACTGTTTCTTATGTTTTCTTGGTTTATTTTTCGGGTATAAACCCCATCTTTTCTGGGCTTATTTTTCTAGTAGCTTTCGATGCAGTTAGTGATGATAGTGTAGTATGATTTGTTGAAGGAATGATGAGATTTGCTATATGTTCTTATTATGCAGCGCAGGAGAAATTTTTTCGAGTTTATTTTTCGATTTTTCGATTAAAACATTACACTGAGCCTGACCTATTCTCCTTAAATTGATTTTTCAATTTTTTTGATTTATATTTTTTTATTATGAATGAGTATATTGTTTATTATACTCAGTATATTGTTTATTATGAATCAATATTTTTTTTATTATGAATCAGTATATTGTTTATTATGCTCAGTGTATTGTTTATTACTAATCAATATATTTTTTATGAGTCAGTATATAAATGCGGACCGATTATTAACCGAACAGGACCGAAAATAGCCTAGATCGAATAAGTAGGCTAAACCGATTAAATCGGTTCGAATTCGGTCTTCTCAAATATAGGACCGAATAATTCGGTCCGACACTTTAAATGGCCAAAAATCGGACCGGATCGTGTCCACTCCTAAGAGAAACCTCATATTAGATTACTGGGATTGATAATGTGATTATGATTTAGGAGTATTTTTTGTATTATCATACATACGATCTGGAAAGAACCCATATAACTTTTAGAGTTCTATATAAAAATTTATGTATATATTCTTATGTTCTTCATATTCATAATCCCAAAATTAATTAAAAGTTGATTTTAGATCCATAGTGTGTTTTTGATTTCTCTGAAAAAGGTTTAATTCATTATGGATCCGGATGGATTGATTTAGTTTCGTTCAAGATAAATTGAAAATCATTTTGAGGGACATTTTCGGCGACATGTTTCGTTTTCTTGCTCAGAATTTTACGATTTTTTGATGGTCACCTGAAAACGTTGAAATAAACAAAACTCATGCAAAATAATGGACACCACCCTATCTCGACGATTTGACATCGTTTAGACCCCTAAAAATGTGTTTTTGCATTTTCGTTAATAATGTCAACACTAATAACATTCGCTTAAAAATTGATTTTACGATTCCGAGAATTAGAGAGTGATCATGAAGAGATTGTTTGTGTTATTGTGGTGATAACTCAAAAAAAATTATTATTGAAAAAAAAATTATTTTTTTATATTTAATGGTATAAATCACTAAATTTATTTTTTATCATTAAATGTTTATTTTATTATTCATGTTATGTATTATTTAAGGTTGACCAAAGGTTCAATATAAAGTTTTGAATATCAGATATATGATAAGGTATTCATATGGTTAATGGGAGGAAGAAAAATCCCATCAGGGCAACATATGTTTTCTGAATGAATTGGATTGAGGATATTTTTTTTATAGAACCAAAATCATGATCATATTTGTGATGTTTAATTAATACCCTTTCATCTTATATCTTAAAATAAATTAATTGAAGTAATATGTTGTCAAAGTAACCTCTATTGCGTTAATTAATCTATTTTGAGTTATTAAGATGTGTGTATTTATTTATTCTTTGTTTAATTTGTAACGCCCCGACCCGAATTTATGTGTTACCCATAGTCAACTCGGTCCGAACCGAGCGTCAGGTGTGAAGTACAATAAAACAAACTACATAATGTTACTAGTCCAGTTTTATTTTAATTAACGTTTCACTTGTTTAGCATGAGATTCCAATTTCAAACGTGAGAGACCCATGGGGAGCACCCCAAAGTCCAAGCACAGAGGGAAACTAACGTAATGTAAAGAAAATACGTACCTGTATAATGCTTTTAAGATACGAAACTGCCCTCAGCCTGCCGAAACAAAAAGAGGGAGTGAGTCAACTACTCAGTGAAAAATATACAAATGTAGTATGGAATCGAACGGCAGAAACAAGACTCTAACACGTTACACCTACATGCACATGCAGCTACCTTGTATACATATATAAACGTATATATATATATATATATATATAATCCATAAAACAGTTTACTAACGAAAATCCTTATTTATCCAAATTAATTCACCTTAATCTTGTAAAAGACTTCATTTTTCTCACTTTGATATTTCTCATACTATTTAACACACACGGTTAAATACTTGGAAGAACTAGCCGAAAACCATTTCTTTACCGAAATTACCCCCTTTAATTTTAACCGATCCACATTAATATTCTCATTGAAAATTATCCTTTCAACACATGCGTTCACCTTGTTTGAAAATACTTATTTAGTCTTTGAAAACCTTTTACAATACATTCATGTGTTAGAGTATGGGTTTAACCACTTAGATTGTTTAACCATCAATTAACCGACTAACTTTACCTCATGGACATTAATCGATCTACACATTTACTTATCCATTTCACCTTTATTGGAGCGTTTATTAATTCATTCAAGTTAGGTTGTGTTAACAGATTCTCACCACATAACCCATTTCTTGATATGTTCCTTTTTCCTTTATATTTTCTCGAAATCTTCCAATAACTGCATAATTCAACGGGCTCCACAACACCGGCCATGCGCACCATATGCTCTTGCCAGTTATTTTGGGTCTTCACCCCAGTGCTGTGGGCCCTCCTTAATTTATTTGGTGTCATTCGAGTTCTTTACGTGTTTTAATATTTTACAAATGTCCACATTATTTCACTTTTCTTTTTTCTCGGTCGAAGGCAAAATCCGGAGTTTTACCCCAACTTGTGTTACACCTTGAAATTAGCAATTCATGTCTTTTACACTTTAACTTTGATTTTATTCCAAAATCATATTCATTTAGTACCACTTTGTGTAACACCCTTTCCAACATTTTTGTTTCATAAAAATATTACACTTTAAGTAAAATTACTATTTTACTTATTTGTTTCCAAACTCATCTTTTACTCTATTTTCACAAGTATTAATTTTTCCAAAACACTATTAAGTTACCCATACTAACTTATTAAGTGTTTTAACATCTTAATACCTTTTTAATCTTAGAGTAATATTCTTCTTAATTGGAAACATCTTTATTTCATTATTTTATTCTCAATTTCATAAGTGCTAATCTTTTACAACATTATTAAGTTATACACCCCAACTTTCCAATGTTCGACCATTAACACTTATTAAACACCTTTACTAACCATCTTTTCAAATTAGACATTTCTTTACTTTCTTCATTCAATAAATCTAATTACACTTAAAGACTACTTTTACAAGAAAATACCATTTCCATTTTATCAATTCAAGTAGTCATACAACTTTACACTTATCATACTTTTACCCCCTTTTCACATACTTTAAAGACAAGAATTTCTACTTTTCTTATTTCTTGTTTAAACCCATAAAAAACTTCTTTAAACTTGTTCACATATTTATTATCAAAATATTTCAAGTTTATAAACATGAGAAGATGAATTTAAATCCTAAAATCACACTTTTGGGTTAAACATACATTTTCTTTTAGAAATTCATCATACTTGCAAAAATATACTTTCAAGCCATAAAAGACATTTAATTTCTTCAAACTTAACAAATGTCCATTTTCATAAACTTTACATTGTTGCAAGAAACTTTGAAACATTATTTCACTAATGTTTAGCAAAATAAATCTTTATTTTTAAACATTATATTACATAAAATGTTTAACATCAAACTTTCTAGAAAATAGTCCATTTTCATACAGTGCAATCTTTTAATATTTCAAAACTTTGAAATATTTATTCATTCTATATTTTCAACAAAATAATATTTTAGTAACATTTTTATTTCCTAAATATATTAACATTATTCTACTGAAAATTATCATTTATTCATGAGCATCCTACTTATGCAATCTAACCATGAGACTACTAAAAAGGCAATTAAAGTCTTAACTACTAAGGATAGATTTTTCACCTCTAAAAGCTCTAAATGGTGGTAAGAATGTTAGTGTATGAGGAGCAACCCCCACCTCCAGAGTGTAACACCCCGTGTTTTTAATAGTTAATTAAACTATTTAATTGGAAAATTCGAGAAAAAAATAAAATTTTGGACTTAATTATTATTAGTAATTAAATATGTTGGTATTTATGTATAAAAATAAGGTTTTAAGTGGAATTTAAATCGAGATTAAAATTTTGGAAATTATAACTTTTTGTATAAAAAAATCGGGGGAGGATCCGAGCTAAGGAGGATAAAAATAATATTTTTAGAAATTCGATCGTCTAATTGAGCTGAATTTTTTACCGCAACCCTATCTCGCCGTTCGCTACAACATATAAAAATTTCAAGCGATTTTGACGGTCCAATCGTCCGTAATGATTTTTCAAGTCTTTGTATTTGATTAGGACTCTAATTCTTTTTGGTATATAAACATAAAGTGATGCGTTTAGGTCTTTTAAAACACATTTTAGCTTCTAAAAAATTAGAAACCTCCCATCTTCTTCATCTTCTTCAACCTCCAAACCCTAGCCCCATTATACATAACTTTCAACTCAAGTTTTGTCAAGATTAACCGGATTTTCTCAAGACGTGTCAAGAATGAATCTTTGTCAATTTTTTGAGAGGAATACACATTCAAGATCAGATTTCTAAACCAACTTCTATTTAGGCATGAATACTCTATTCGTTTCATTTAGTACTATGCATTTTAAGTGTTGTCTAAACCTTAATTCAATATTTTCTTAAAATCAATTAGCAATCTAATTAGAGAAGGTGGACACATAAAACTTGGGTACGTAGGATTCATGAGTGAATTGTGGGTTTTGTTGGTGTAGGTGGCATGTAGAAAAACCCTAGTTTTGAAATAAATGAAGTTAGAGGCGTATAACTCATGTAATTTGTGTAGAGATAATGAAATTTGATTTTTGATGTATAAATGATGAAAACTCGGTATATTTAATTTTAAAATAATTAAATGAGATTAATTGGACATTTTGACGTTGTGATAATTAAATTAATATTTAATTGAATTGGACTATCATGCGTAGTTTTATACGTTGATTAATTACGCTTGTTTGTGTGACTTGTTAATACTATTATATTACCATTGTGACGATGGGTTGTTGGGTAATATTTCTCTCCTTATATTTTAGGATGCCTTCTGGGTAAGAGACTAGTGGGTAGACCTTTTGATGATTTACGCCTTCTAGGTATGGGAATAGTGAGGGTAGATTATTGCGACTTTATTATGTCTGGAGTGGGCTGATTTTTGATACTTTGTCGTCGTTACGCTAGCCTACGCATGAGACTAGGTCGAGGTTTAGGTTAGAAATTCATCCTATACATAGGGTAAGACGGATTGATAACTTGGGGACCCTTAGGTATGGGACTAAGGGGTATTTTGAGAATCTCACATTGATAAAAGGGTGGAGTAATTTACAAATTATGAAATTGAGAAATTGTGGATTAATGCCTAAGATAAAAACTGGTTTTAAAATTTGTAGCGACATAATGTGTCAGGGCTGACAGTTTAAACGGGACAGAGGACGATTTATGTCGTGTCGTGGGTGGAACCTTGTCATGTGTCGGGGCCGACAGTTTAAACGGGTCAGGGGACGATTGATAAGGGGAAGTGTGACACTTTGGTGGATTACCACCCGGGACAGGAGGACCGTCATAATTAAAAGTGAGAATAATAACAAAACGCGCTAATTAAATAAAATTAGCATCAGGGGACTTGGGAATTTAAAATCATATTGGTGGGCCTTTATAAATGAGGATCTCTACGGGTAGTTAGTAATTTATATTTATTGCGTTTAATTATCCCGTTTAATTTAAAATATTCTATTGTGATATTTATTGTGTATAATGCTACTGTCTGGATTCAAGGATCCTATTTGAGGGGAGTAGTGTGTATTCATGCTCAGGGCTCTGACCTCGTGCGTTGACTAACTTTTCAGGATAATATTTGTAAAAGATGCATAGGATTATCGAAGTTATCATTTGGAGGTGCAGTTGGAGTTATTCATTTTATGTCATAGTTTAGTTAGACTTTTCTTTTCAGTTGTATTTAATTATGAGACTCCATTTGAGTTTTATTCGGCCATTTGGTTCCAAAGTTGTCTGGAGGACTTTTGTCGGATTATTCAGATCTTTAGTATTCAAATTTTATTTAATCATTATTGGAGATTGGATTTACTCAGAGTTAGCATGTGATGGATCTTTTATCTCTTAGTTGTTTATGATCATTTGAGATTGATTCAATTATTTATCTTATGGATTGATTTATTTATGTCTCATATCTGTCTCATTCTAAGAATGGTATTTATGTAGTTCACGCCTGGCATAGTTCAGCGGTAGTGGCTGGCCACCCCATCTGTCGGATTTTACGGCGTGTGACACATAAGTGACCTCAAAGGGTTACTAAAAGCATTCTCTAAAATGCTCAATTTGATCTTATAAGCTAAGAACTCCTTCAAACTCCATGAATGCTTCATCTTCCTCTTCTCCAAAAACTCCCAACAACACCTCTAAAATTTGTAGCTCCACTTCAACAATGTGTAAATGGGTATATATGGTTCAAACTTGGTGGAATATACTAAAAATGGTGATTTATGGTTGAGGTATGGTGGTGGGTGGTGGTTTTGGATGGAGAGGAGCTCTCCCATAGTGGAAAACCACCTCCCTCACTCTCCAATATTCTTTCCTCTTCCCATGTCAAATGATCCCAAACAACCCATTTAAAACCCTCCAAACACCCGTTTTTCATAATCTAGGCAAATCTGAGCTCGACAACTCAAAGATCTAAGGACTTGAAATGTGACAACGCATAAGGGCATTATGATTTAAATATTTTTGAGACACGTCGTTCGAATGACATGAGCCTCATTCGAACGACATGTCCATCTCATTCGATGAATGAGTTCGCGCGACATGGGACTGTAATGCAGTAAAATCTTATTTGAAGGCCTGCTTCGTGCGACCTTCGCGCGACACACAATATCGTTTCTAATGACAACACTATGTCATTAGAACAACCCCATTTTCTATTTTTTTCATTCTCTATAATTTTGACCCACATTTTTCTATAATTCTTATCAAACCTTACTCCATTACATTTTGTATGTAATTTAATCGAATTATTGGGACAGGGTAATACACGATTAGTGATCGTCCCAAAGGAAGATAATTAATTGGCGAAATAATAAATATACATTCGGGAATAAATGCGTGACGATTATAAAGATTCCATATGGATAATATACAGGCCTAAAGGAAGATTGTTGTTTGACCGGATTTATCATCAACATTTGATTTCTGCGCTAAGAGTACCACTTAGAAGTTATTATTTATGTCCAAATACTAAACGTTAATGTTGTGTTAGGTATATTAAATAGGTCCCATCATTATAGTTGCATAAAATTTATGTCTTGAATTTATTCTTTTAATATGTCATGACATGAATTTTAATTTGACCTTATGTTATTTATATGTTCTCTAAATTCAGCTACTGCCTCTTATACTAATATCACTGCCAACATGAACACAATTCTTGTACTTAACGACACAAACATCAAGAATTGGAAGGAGAATTTTATGAAAATTCTCGGCTGGATGGATTTAGACTATGCACTAAGGCAAGGACAACTCGCTCCTCTTACGAAAATATCCATTGAGAATAAATTGAACTTTGAGAAGTGGGATCGTTCTAATCAGTTAAGTCTAATGATGTTAAAGCCTAGTGTTCTAGAAGCATTCACGGGCAGTATGTCTGATGAGGTAAGTGCTAAGGGTTTCCGACTAGATATTGAAAATCATTTTGGAAAGAATGAAAAGGATGAGACAAGTAGACTTTAAGATAAGCTTATTCAACTGAGGTATAAAGGTAAAGAAAACATAGGGAAGTAAATTATGGAGATTTCTAACATCGCTTCAAAACTTAAGGCACTAAAGTTAGAGCTGCCTGATGACTTTCTCGTGCATCTGGTACTGATTTTCCTTCTTTCACACTATGGATTGTTTATAATAGTTATAATAATAAAAAGGATAAATGAACTCTTAATGAGATCATTCCTCATTGTGTGCAAGAAAAGGAAGGATTGAAGAGAGAAAAGACAATTAAAAGTGCTCATATTTCATCTACCTAAAAGAATAATAAGCGAAAAAGTAATGATAGTAATAAAATTACAGTTGGAATGTCACAAACCAAAATTCCACAAAAAAGCATGATCCATAATTTACCTGTAACTTTTGAACGATACCTGAGAATATGAAGAGGCATTATTCCATGTATGCTGCTTGGCATGTAAATAAAGGCACACTTCTCAATTTAATTTCTAAAGTTAATTTGTCTTTTCTACCTCACTATCAGAAAATACCATTTTTTGACATTTGTAAAAATGACTTTAAGACACTTAAAAAAAATTGTCATTAAAAGTATAATCCTAGTACTTACATGACATATTATTTATAAAATGTCATTATAAATTTATTAGTATTAATATATTTGATAGTTTAAATATAACATTCATATTTAATAGTTGATATTATGACTGCTTTCATGAAAAAACTACATACGTATTTGTTAAGATAACATATATGACACTTTTTCCTCCAAAATTTGGACGCGCATAATGGAAAAAGGCGAACTCCTTTCACCCCCATCTCAAATTTGAACTCCTCCAAAGTAACCTAATCCAAAATGTCAACCATCTTCATCCAAAATATATAAGGTCATCGTTCCCACCATAACGAAAATCAACCTCTGATTAGCCATCCAATTTTGGCTTGTTGGTAGGTACTCTCTCTCTCTCTCTCTCTCTCTATCTATCTATCTATCTATATATATATATATATATATATATATATATATATATATATATATATATATATATATATATATATATATATATATATATATATATATTGACACACAAACTCACATACACATAAACACACATATCCATTCAGATTTTCTTCACACACAAAAACACACATGTTTGTATAGAATCGTGTCATCAAATGCAAAAAATTCGATTTTGTATTACGCTCTCAACGATTTTGATTTTGTATCAAACCCTCACCGGTTCTGTCACATCGTAATCGTGTGATATATGATGTTTGGAGATCCTTATGTTAAATTTATGTCTTTGTTCTCATTAGGCTCTCATCAGCTGTAAATTACAAACAATTGGGAGGAAAAATGTCATATATGTAAAGTGTCGGGCATGTTTGTTTTTCTAAAATTTTGGGTGCCGAAACTTAATTATTAAAAAAATTAAAGGTTTAAATGTAATTTATAAAGATAATTGATTTTTTAAAGGTGTAAATCATGAATGATCAATGTGATTCATTTTATATTTTGGGTATTGTATCATTCCATGTGGAGTTTAATCTTCATCGTTGAAAATGATTAAAATAAGGATGGTTTGCCCTAAGTTTTCCTTATATGTGTTGTGAAAGTTCTTGATTTACACATAATATGTTTGTAAATATGTCAAAAAGATTTTTTTTTAATTTACACACAAATTGATAGGCTTGAATGGGGGTGTTTATCATTATGTTTGTCTTGCTTCGAATGTGTTGTCTTTAGATACTTAATATATAATTCCAAATGAAATGGTTTGTAGCATGTTTTATTTAATTTTTTATATCACATTCTTCATTTAGTGTTTTGTATTTAATTAAACTTTGTGTTAAAAACTTGACATTTTGATGTTAGATTTATAGGATTCCATAAATCCCAGTAATGTAAACAACTCAAGCAATTTGCAAACTATTTTGCTGGTGCATTTGTTTCTTCTCACGTTCGGTTGATGAAGAAAGTGTTGTAAGTTTATCGCATTTTGAGTTGTTTATATTTATTTTATCCAATTGTCTATTCGAGAGAAATTAGTTGTGCTTTTGACTATTGTATATGGTTTTATTTTTCTAGACTAATTTTGGCTTAATTGACGTAAGTGTGTACGAGTGTGGATAGCCCTGGAAACACTTAGCATAACCCGAACATAACATGATAAAATCTAGTGAGCATGTGTGTCACCAGATTCTGTAATCCTTTATTAGATTTTCAATTAACAAATGGAGTCTAGCCAAAGGCTATATATATATATATATATTGACTATAGGCCTTAAGGGGAGAAAACCAAAAACAATGACCAAGTTTCCTAAAGATAACATGGACACCCTATAGGGCATAAATGTAACCCGTGGTAAGTGATCGCGTCCTCATTGGGCTCCTGGTTGCCAAAATTAACTAATATAAGCTCGTTTTTGGGTTAAAAGTGAGTGTTACGAGGCAAAAATTCGAAACAACAATCTAGTTGCCCGTAGATGGGTACAGACACTCTATGTGGAAAAAAAGTAACCTATGGGAATTGACCGCATCCTCTCTAGGCTCCTAGTTGTCAAAATATACTAGTATATATTTGTTTTGGGGTTAAAAGTTCGCAATAATAGGCGAAAACTCAAAACAGTGATCAAGTAGCCCAAAGATAGGTAAGGACATCCCATGGGGGCACAAAAGTAAACAATGGGAAATGACCGCAATATCACCAAGCTCCTGATTGCGGAAATTAACTATTATAGGCTCATTTTTGGGTTAAAAGTGGGCGTTAAGGGGCAAAAACTCAAAAGATCGATGACTAGGTAATTTACCCAATATTGATAGATACAAAATTGGGAAAAGTTTTATCTATTGAAGTGAGATAAATTCCCAATGGTACTTCTGTATGAATTATCGAAGCTTGTATAAAGACAATTACTACACAATAACCGAACAAATAATTATATTTAAGAAAATAAACTCGATGAACTTCTTATTAAAATATAATTCACTTGACTACAAGTATACAACGTTAGAAAATGACCATTATTTTATGCGTGTTACTAACCCTATTCCATGGTGAATAAGGAATTCTATCAAAGAAAATAAGGCTAAGTAATTATTAGACTTGAATACTATTGATAGACTTAATTAAGGAAATAATAATACATAAATAATGATATATGTCAGGATTCCAGATGCATCCTATGGCAGAATAATCGCATTTCGCAAGTCACTCTTCTTGTTTAGAGAGATCGAACCGAGCTTCAAAGTGGTACACCATCATAACCCACTCCCCTTTAATTCAACCTGGATCCCATTCTGTAAACCCCCATCATAATGGTTGATGGAAACATAACACCATTGCCTCTTATCTCTCTCAATCTTGGTGTGATTACTAGTAGCTGGGTTGGTAATGATTGTTAGAGAATCACCCAAAGCAATTGTTAATGTCTATAAATGGACTAACTCCAATTTTATAATCACAGATAAAAATAAGATAAGTAACTCAAACCACACACATAAGAGGCAAGGAATTTATAGTGGTTCAACGATAAAATAGCTTATGTCCACTGTTGTTGTTATTTAGTAGAGTTTATAATAGCTCAGTATGGTGTGCATATGAGTGATTCGAGTTGTACCTTGAGCTAAGGGATTAGTTTGTATTTGTAGTGGTGTAAAACCCTAAAGATGGAGCACCTTTATATTGACAGATGTTTACATATGTGTACAATAAGTAAAACTCTTGAAATTTAGTGCTGGTTGGCATCCCTTCCGAGAAACTATTGATGTTCTTGTTAGTTGGCCATCTGGAGTTGGTCGGCATTCTAGACGACTAAATGTGACTGAGGCCAATCAAGCTGTCTGGTCATGCATGTTGGATGACAGGTGTACATTCATCATTGGTCCACATGGGAGTATAATTTTTACATACAACAAAAGCCCCCCAATGATTAATGCTTGATTCTTGTGTAAAAGTGTTGAGTATATATCCCAGAAAATTGCTCGATGTTCTGTTTTAGTGTTTGGTCAGCAACTGACCTCCCATACTTGTAGAAATTTATGATGGTACTATTTAACGATGGCATTATTGTAAATAATTTGAACATTTTTGAACTGCTAAAGGACACAGTCATCTTTTAACGCTTCAAAAAGCATGCAACTGGCGGTAGCTATACGATTCGTTTCACATTCCTCGAGGCAACCTATAAATAGGTATGAAGTTTTCCTCTTTATCTCTACCTCAAATCATCTGAACTTTAGCTATCTCTTTTCTTTTGAGTTTTTCTCCATGCGATTGTTTCCTTCTTCAGTTCATGCCACTGTATTTGATTCCCTGCAAGCCCTCTTTTCCCTTTCATTTATTTTATCATATTTTCCTCTTTTTCACCATGGTTCACATCGTTGATGATAACTCTTTTGATGAGTTTAGAGAAAAAGGAAAATCCCATCCTGGGTAGACTTAGAGAAACCCAGGGGTCCCATTGACGTTTATTCCCTTTCTGGGGTCCCAATGACGTTTATTCCCTTTCTGGGGGTCACTGGATCCCAACCTTATTTATAGCTGAGTGTGGTATCACATTTCCACTAAATCCTTTTTTCTCCAATTTTGCTAATATTTTGACGTAGTTCCTGGTAGAGTAGCCCCCTAACACTTGAAGGGTTGTGAATGGGGTTCATTGATTAAATGAACTTTATAGGACCCATATTAGGGTTTTGGAGTTGATTTTTTGCTATAAGTGGTCCACTGTTGGAGAGAATACCTACTATTTGAAGACTAGGCAAGCCAATAGGGGTTTAGTATTAAATCTGCCTGACTCTAATAAAGTTTATTAGGAATATGGTATTATTGTCAAGAACTGGAAATATGCTCCCCTCCCAACTAGGGTGGATTATACTTGTCCCATATGTCCCTAATCAAGACATTGCATAGGTTATCACTTTGTTAATTATTTTTCCTCTTTTGATTTGATTTATGATATATGCCGACTAACTTTGCTATTTCTTTTTTATGCAGCGGAAAGTAAGAAAAGATGCCCCAGGGAAGGGGAAATCAACCTCAAGTTTTTGTGGGGATTGAACCAAAAGTTCGGATAAGAACATCGCAGGGTTGCATCTTTATTTCTTGAATAGAAAAGTTCCATCACATCTTTTGTTTTCCGACCTACAGTTGCTAAGCCCCCAATTTTTATCAACCTTATAGAAGACCCCCTGCCAACTTCTTTATCCAGTGAGTATGCTGGTTCTAAAGTTATTCTAGGAGGAACTTCTTCCTCGTTTAAGTCTTTGTACATTTCTGAAAGTCCTCCTTCTCCTTCTATAGAGGTGACTAAGAGTAAAATTCCCAACGTGATGGGTGGTCTCCTATCTCCTACCCCCAAAGCTGTTTATATGGGCAAGAAGAAGTTTAAGTCCAGTTATAAGAGCCCTAATTGTTTTGTTGATAATCAAGGTGAGGATCACTAATTAAATAGGATAAAGATAGGTTTGTTTTATCATTCAAAACAGGTTCAGAAGACATCAGCCGAGCAGCAGGACTTAACTGCAAAGAAGATCGCCGACCAACAAGAGTTGATGAGAAAAATTCAATCTGACCTTGATACTGAGTCAGTCTCTGTTGTTATTACCCCGGGTTGTCTAAGGGTTGGATTAAGTTTGGAACACTCCTTTTTAGCAGAGCTGCGTCAAACCCCATGTATAGGTCCAGGCTGACGAAAAGAGCTTGTCAGAACTTCTACTTGTTGGTCCCTTTTTTTTTAATGGTGATGAGTTCTTTCTGATAACTGACCTTTTTCCCTTATTTGTAGTTCCTGGTTGAGTTTAACCAGATGATGGAGAAGGACGAACAACTGCATTCTTCTCCTGGAGAAGTTAAATAGATCTTTAATGGTCTGAAGAATTCTTTGGTAGAGTCCCTATGAGGTTTGGAGACAAGGAAAAAGTCTTGGAAAAATAAATTAAAAAAGGCCAATGATATGTCCAATACTGCCGAAGGCCAGATAAAAGTTGTCGAGGATAGAGATGAAACTGAAAAGAAAAGGATAATTGATTCTGAAGGTAGGGCCAAAGCTGCCGAGGATAAACTATCAGATGCCACGACTAGGGCATAAGCTGCTGAGGTCAAAGTGGCTTCTTTGAAGTCCAAAGGCAAAGTTTCTTTTGATAAGGGATGGGAGAAGTGCTTGATGGTGAAAAGTAGTGCATGTCAAGACGATAATCGTTGTTTTTTATTCACCTCCTCAATACAAAAACCTAAACTTATGACTATACTCTTTTAAGGGAGTATAGTGGCTAAGTCCGGGTATCGAAAATCCACAGAGACGAGTTGCTAGAAATTAGTGGATTTAATACTTCAAAAATAAAAGTGTAAACGATAATTGCTAACAAAATACAAGATAAATAAAGGAAAAGGTTAATCTAGGCGAGTGTATATTAAAATAAGATTGACAAAGTGAATAAAAACTATAGGTTGCGTTGGATATCCTTCACCCCGAGTTAACTAGTATAAAATGGTTACATGGGTCGACGAGCTATTAAGATTACGTCTCGTTTCAACAGTTATTTAAACCCAGAGTTGTCACACCCCTAAATTCGCATAAAAGTCTAATAAGATTTTGGTGTCAACAAATACCTCAAAAATTACGCACGCAAGGTTGTAAATACGGAGCATACATAATATACCTCGTTAAATCTCCTAGGCATAATAGCTAGGACAACCCACTCAAAATAAACACATAAAACTCCATCACTAAAGAAAAGCAACTAAATCAACCCTAGGTGAGTTCAATCCGACAAAACCTAATCTAAATTAGCCGCTACACATAATTAAAAGCATTAAATAAATTAACTAATTAATTAAAGGACTAAAATTAAACTAGACTTGGAAATAAATGGAAAACAGACAAATTTAGGGCACAAAACTTAAAGTAGGCAAACGAGATAATAAATAGTATCCACTTACATTAATGGGTATCAAACCAATAATAAAATGGAGGAGAGGGGTGTCTCCACAAAATCCCCAAAAATACTTCCAAACCCTAAGTCTAAACTAAAAAGAGAGAAAGTAGAAGATCCTTACAAATAAACCAAAGTTGGCTATTTATACAAAGTTACAAAAGCTAATAAAAGAAAAAGAAAAAGAAAAAAAATAAGGGTTAAGTATTGAATAAACAAGAAAAGAAAATAAAAAATAGAAAAGAGGCTACAGATGGTTTTGACAAAACAAGGGAAAAGGGAACCGGTCGACCAGGGCTTCAGGCCGGTCGACCGTTCCAAATGGTAGGAGCCACTGTCTCGGACTCAGGTCAAATTATGAACACCCGGTCGATCGGCGGAGCATGTTCGGTCGACTGCGGCTACAGAAAACTCCCCACCACACTGCACTGTTGAGACCCACTTCGCAATCTAGTTGCTACACCACAAAGGAACCCCAAATCGTGGCTTCCATGGATGCAAAGAAAATCGAGACCAAAGCTCCCATCAAAATCGAGATACCCACTTCCCATGTCCAAATATGGCCAAAAAGCTCCATGTCCATTAATGGTGGCAAACACCAAACCAAGACCGATTTCGACATAGCACATATGACCCATATGCATGTGTGGTCAAAGATCGTGCTTCAATTTTGGACAAACCCAAAACCCGAGCACAAACCCGAGCTTGGCCAAAATCGCCCATGGATGAATTGGGGTGTGCTACGAAATGAAAGAGAAAAGGACATGGAGTTCATTAAATAAATTGTTAATGAATAATAAATTCTTATAATTCTTCCCCAATTAAAGGCTCGTGTTTTCTTCGTTTGGACTCTGATTCAATCACCGTTCATGGCCATACGAAGCTTGTCCCAAGGGATACAACTTCCGTGAAGACTTTGGTAAAAAATACCGAAGAGTGAAATTATGAAAATGCCCCTGAACATGCGAATCATGACAAAACTTAACTGGAACGCACCCAAACTTCATACTAAGCACTTTAGTTCCTATAACGGCTCAATTATACCTCAAATAATATGTTATCATATAAAACGGAGGTTGTTTGATTAACGAGCATAATTATAGGCATTAAAGTGCCCGAGGGGGCTAAAATGCATAAGTTTGAGGGTATATATGCGCAATATTCGATACGAATCACACCCGCTAACTTACACATTCGTAGTCCCTAGTAATGAAATTCAAAGAAAGAAGAACTATAAGAAATTAAAAAAAATAGGAAATATATACAAAAGGGATAAAAAAAGATAAAAACCACTTTCGCGGGCGAGCGATTGCATTTAGTGTTTGCAATAAGACGTTAAATCCCTAGGTTACCTTAGTGGACGAGTGTTGTCTCGTGAGGGTTTTCAGGGATCAAACCCACAAACATCATATGGTTTCCTCAACATATACCCAACACAACATGCGACAAGCCTAACAATATCGAAAAGGATTTCATACACATTATTAGAATAATGAACGAATTCAAATGAAAGTCCATTTCAGTAAGATTATAGAATGCACCTCGTAGAATTGAAACTTTAAAATGTGGGAGGGGAGCGAGCACATGAAAAGTGTGATTTGGCGAAAACTTAAATAAACCGAATAAAAATTAAAGCAAGCATATATGTCAATCCTCACCGGGCATTACACTCAACAAATGAATTCCCTATTAAAAGGGAGGTAATACACAGGACATGCGAGCATAATAAGTAAATGTAAATGAAAACTAGGACGCGCACATATCACAAATGAAGAATGCTTATGGGAAATTAAAAACTGTAATCTCAATGAAAGATACCGCCCATTAAAGGAGGCGAAATGTTTTTCCACAGATTATAAAAGTTATTATGACTTTTGAATTAAATTCACCCTAAGATCAAATAGGACTTGTATAGGGTTGTACTTTAGGCTGGGCTAGGGTTCGAAACGAAGGATATGTATGTACGGATTCAAAGTGTTCGGAATGAAAACTTAGAATAATGAGAAGAATGTGGGAAATATCAAAAATTGGAAAATACAATCCATAAAAGGCATTGAATATAACAATGGGGAGAGTAATCAAAGCTTATTGAATACTATACACAACATATACAAACTTCCACTTTATTTTCTTTTCTTCTTTTTCTCATGTTTTATTTTCTTTTCTTTTTCTTTTTGCCTTTTCTTTACTTTTTCACTACTTTCTTTTCTTTACTTTTCACACTCTCACATGCCTAAATTGTAACCACGAGACAATAACATCATTAAATCCCAAGTAACATTGTAAAAAAAGGTATGGAAGGTAATGTGTATGGTTTATAACTACGATTCGGAGTTGGTTATGGGATTGGGAAAGTCTATATTTAGGCTCAAAGGGGGTTAACTAAGGAAAACATTTAAGGTGAGGTCAAGGTCAATATGGGTGTTATAACAAAGATGACCTATGATCATTTCCTAAAGTTTATGCAATTTTTGAGTCAAAACAACTTTGGAAATCATGCTCAAGTAACACAATTCAAATATGAACTCAATTAATAAACGATCAATGAAAGAGTAGTGAGATTACCAATTACTGTAATGTTTTCAAAGAGGAAATCGTTGTGTATAACACTCACAAATGAATGTATGTCTCTAATCTCACTCATGTAAGTATATACAATGCAACAAAAGATTACCGAGTAATAAAAATCTTAAACAAAATCAATAAAGCAAGAAAAGTGCATGTGCTCATGGGATTAAAGTTTAATTCATGAAGTTATTCATAATATAAATAATTGAGGACTAAAGTCTAATAAATTCCAAAATCGAGAACATGCATCATTGAGTTTTCTATTGGATCGGGCATTTATTAAAATTTATCATCGGAAACAAAAGCAAAATGCCTAACAAAAGAGAAAAAAAAGAAAAAAAATCTTTTTGAAATTTTTTATTTTTACAAGAAGAGCATGCTTGGGAAGAACATATAATAAAATCAAAGAAACTACCAATGAATGGATAGAATATCCCACACACCCTAACTTAAAACCTCACATTGTCTTGAATGTAAATTAAGAACCATGTTTAAGAGAGGAAAAGAGCGATATTACCCACAATGGAGCAATCTACGAAAAGTAAGAGTCCAAAGATTCTACAAAACATGTTACTACCAAAGCATAACAAAGACAAATAACAAAAAACTTAACTAACTACACTAGACAATAAGTAAGAATAAAAAAAAAATAAGAAAACTAAAACTAACTATTTACGACCTACAATTTTAACTTCTAACTAAATATATACTAGAAGTCTAAATAGTTGAGGATCCACCCAAAAAGGGATTTGACTTTGAAAGATAAAAGGTGGACCCTCTAAAGTAAACATACCTCTCGAAAAATAAGAATTCTATTTGAACAACGTAAGGCGTGTGTAAGGCGAAAGATATGAACCGTCCCCAATTAAAAATTTTGGAGGGAGGATGGGGGATTTGGATAAGACGGGTGACAAATACATAAGGGGGCTAAGAAAAATAGAATTATCTCCCAAATATTTTGAAATTAGAATGGGTGGTGGAGCAAATGGAGGCCAAGATGCATTCATGGAAGGTGACTCGAGCAAGTACTCATCATCGGTGAAAAGGTTTAACACTTTAAAGTTTGGAACCGATTCATCGGGTACTTGTATCGGTTCGATAACGGAGAGTGAAAAGGGGGAGGAAAGAAATTCAAACTCAAGAGATGAGTCATCATCACTTGAAGATTGAGTTTTGAAGGGAATAAGATCATTTTTAATGAAATATTCTTCTTTGGGGACCAAAGAAGAAATCATTTCATTTCAAATGGATACTACGTCCAATTCGTCCTCACTTTCATTCTCTACTATACCATGGACCATGTGAGGGATGGTTTGTTCCAAAGTAGACAAAAATTCCTCATTTGGTTCAAAAAATTCCTCGACTTCAAAAGTCTCGAAAGAAAAATCGTCATCAAATTCAAATAATAAATCCAACTCATGCTCCCACAAACAATTTTCTTCCCGCTAACGATTTTCAATTTTCTCATTTTCAAGCATGCATAAGCCCTCACCGAAAGTCATAGGCCGGGGCGCAGATTCTTGCAAATGAGAACTTTGAAAATTATTGTCAGGACTATACTCAAAATCATTATTATAAGAATTTTGAAAGATATGGCTTTTTGTTTCAACATTTTTATTATAAGGAATTGGAGGCCCAAAATCATTATCATCATCCTCAAAATACAGCACTCCAAAGCTTGACTTTTGTTATACTCACCCAAAGACATTTTTGAATTTGCAATTTTTCAGGCCTCTAAGTATTGACCAAAAGTCATAGGTTTTTTGGATTTTGATAATTATCACTGCGATTACCGAAAGAATTGAAATAAGACATGCTTACCCCAAAGAAGGATCGAGAAGATAAATTCCATAAAGATATGCACGACCGAACAATTCAAGCGTTTCTTAGCGCTTAAATGAAAAGGTCCTATAAAAAGGTTAGAAAAAAATACAAATAGAAAAAAAATACTACGTAATACTAAATCAAATAAATTCTAAAACAAACTCATCCCCGGCTATGGCACCATTTTGATTAAGAGTGTAAAGTGGTGCGTGTCAAAACGCCGATCGTTGTTTTCTGTTCACCTCCTCAATACAAAAACCTAAAATTATGACTACACTCAAAAAGAGAGTATAGCGGCCAAGTACGGGTATCAAAAATCCACAGAGATGAGTTACTAGAAGTTTATGGATTTAATACTTCTAAAATAAAAGTGTAAAAGATAATTGATAACTAAATAAAAGATAAATAAAGGAAAAGGTTAATCTACGAGAGTGTATATTAAACTAAGATTAACAAAGCGAATAAAAACCATAGGTTGCGTTAGATATCCCTCACTCCGAGTTAATTAGTATAAAATGGTTACATGCGTTGACGAGTTATTAAGATTGCGTCTCGTTTCAACAGTTAATTAAACCCAAAGTTGACACAGTCCTAAATTCACATAAAAGTCTAATAAAATTTTGCCGTCAACAAATACCCCAAAAATTATGTACGCAAGGTCATAAATACGGAGCATACATGATATACCTCGTTAAATCTCCTAGGCGTAATAACTAGGACAACCCACTCGAAATTAACATGTAAAAATCCATCACCAAAGGAAAGCAACCAAATCAACCCTAGGTGAGTTCAATCCGACACAGCCTAATCTAAATTAGCTGCTACATATAATTAAAAGCATTAAATAAATTAACTAATTAATTAAAGCACTACAAATTATAATAGAATTGGGAAAAAATGGAAAACATGCAAATCTAGGGCACAAAGCTTAAAGTAGGTAAAAGAGACAATAAATAGCGTGCACTTACATTAATGGGTGTTAAACCACCAAGAAAATGGAGGAGAGGGGTGTCTCCACAAAATCCCCAAAAATACTTCCAAACCCTAAGTCTAAACTAAAAAGAGAGAAAATAGAAGATCCTTACAAATAAACCAAAGTTGGCTATTTATACAAAGTTACAAAAATTAATAAAAGAAAAGAAATAAGGGATAAGTCTTGAATAAACAAGAAAAGAAAATAGAAAAAGAAAATAAAAAAAATAGAAAAGAGGCTACACTTCATTTCGGCAAAACAAGGGAAAAGGGACCCGGTTGACCGGAGCTTCAGGCCGGTCGATTGCTCCAAAAGGGAGGAGCCACTGTCTTAGACTCACGACAAATTATGAACACCCGATCGACCACCAGACCATGTCCAGTCGACCGAAGCAGTAGAAAACTCCCCACCACGCTCCACTATTGAGACCCACTTCGCAATCTAGCTGCTACACCACAAAGAAACCCCGAGTCGTGGCTTCCATGGCTGTAAAGAAAACCTAGACCAAAGTTCCCATCAAAATCGAGATACCTACTTTTCATGTCCAAATATGGCCAAAAATCTCCATGTCCATTAATGGTGGAAAACACTAAAACCAAGAACCATTTCAACAAAGCACACAAGACCCATATGGGCGTGGGGTCAAAGATCGTGCTTCAATTTTGGACGAAAGTCCTCAATTTGGGATGAACCCAAAACCCGAGCACAAACCCGATCTTGGCCAAAATCGTCCATGGCTGAATTGGAGTGTGCTGCAAAATGAAAGAGAAAAGGACATGGAGGTCATTAAATAGATTGTTAATGAATAAATAAAACAATAATAAATAAATTCTTATAATTCATCCCCGATTAAAGGTTCGTGTTTTCTTCATTTAGACCCCGATTCGATCACGCGAAGCTTGGCCCGGGGGATACAACTTCCGTGAAGACTTTGGTAAAAAAATACCAAAGTGTGAAATTATTAAAATGCCCCTGAACGTGCGAATCATGACAAAAATTTACCGGAACCCACCCAAACTTCATACTAAGCACTTTAGTACCTATAACTGCTCAATTATACCTCAAATAATATGTTATCATATAAAACGGAGGTTGTTTGATTAACGAGCATAATTATAGGCATTAAAGTGCCCGAGGGGGCTAAAATGCATAAGTTTGAGGGTATATATGTGCAATATTCGATACGAATCAAGACGGCTATCTGTGCTTCCTCTACTCAGGTTGAGTACACCAAGAAGTTATCCTTCAAGTAAGACTGGACTGAGGCTTAAAAGGTGGTCGACACAAAAGAAATATCATAAGTCTTCGCAAGACATGGCCTTGGTACTCCTCCTAAATTGGATGAGGAGTTTGATGACGAGAAGGGTCAGTAGAATCTTCTATTGTAGCTATTGAGTCTTCAATGGTACCAATACCAATGTCGACTAACCAGTTATTGGCTAAGACCAGTTCAAAGAAAAAGGAAAATGTCTAACAAGTTTACCTTTTTTATTTTTCATTGTCTTTTCTTTCTTGAAGATGTATCCCCTTTTGTACTTTAATTATCAATCAATGAAAGAATTAATTTTTATCTTCAAGTGTTGTCCACACTTCAGAATGACTTGTAGTTTTTGTTAAAATATGTTGCTTTACTTCTTGTGTTGTATGATCCTTTGGATTTCCATAAACTCATGTATTTCTAACTTTCCAGTTTGATTCTAGGAAAAAAGGCTATAATATCTACTCAATTGGACCTTCTCAGGCGAAGCAAAAATCTTCTAGAAGCTGTTCATCTTCCCATATCTGAAGAAGACTTAAAGGGATTTATCGACCCAGCGTATTCGACCAAGTGAAAGTGTTATATATCCATCTTTATTGCTTGTTGGACATATCCGTTGCTAACAATGTCTCATATTATGATATGATTGAGGAATTACAACAAGATCGTAAGTTGTCCTTAGCCCACTATAAGGAAAAAAGGTATTAGGGACGGGAGTATTTGGGATGGCCGTGTCGTTTTGTCCCTTTTGATATACCAAATGGGACGATTTTTTAATCATTATCCCTTTTGATATATCACAAAAGGGACGATTTTTTAAAACCGTCCCATTTTCTATACCAAATGAGACGGTTATTACAAACTGTCCCTTAAAGTATTTGAAAATTTAGCGCTCTTTTTTTTGGACAAATATAAGGGACGAATTTTTAAAATCGTCTCTTTTGGTATAGAAAAAGAGACAGTTTTAAAAAGCCGTCTCATTTGGTATAGCAAAAGAGACGGTTTTAAAAATTCGTCCCTTTTGATATACCTTGAATTTTTAGACTTTGTGATTTATCAAAAGGGACGAATTTTAAGAACTGTCCCATTTGGTATGGAAAAAGGGACGATTTTTAAAATCCGTCCCTTTTGATATACCAAATGGGACGGGTTTTTTCGACCCTTTTGGTATTTTCACTCATTTCCCCCCTTCATTTTTCAACCCTCGCCAAATTAAAGTCTAATTCTATCTTTCTCTTGCGCCACATCTCTCGCTCTCATGCGCAACCCACTCTCTATCTCTTGTTGCTCTATCTCTCTCTCACCGTCTCCCACACCCCTCCATCGCCCCACCCCCTGCGCTACCTCCTCTCCCTCTCCTTCTCAGTGTTACAACCCCTCCCTCTATCGTGGTCCCTGCGCTGCCCCACCACCCCACCAGGGCTTGTAAAACTCACTTACTAAAGAACTCTGTAAGTGTTAACTTTGTTTTTGGCCTTTCATATTTTCAATTTGGTTTTAGATTTTTCTTTGTGAAAGAAAAAGGAATAGATATATACCTCTTTCAATTAGATTGGTGTTGGCAATGACCTAGAGTTTCTCAGAGTTCCTTCAGAAATAACAAATAGTGCCAAGTTATGCTATTTTATATTGTTGTTGATATTTATTAAGTATTGGATTTTAAAATGTAATCAAAATGAATTGTAATCTTCTCAATATGTGTGCATCTTATTTTTTTTTCTCAGTAATAATCCTTATATACATGAAAGAAAATATCAACAATTTTGAATCATATTTTGTTTGCCCAATTTCTGTTGCTCCAACTTGCTTAGCATCTCCTTCATAGAGAAAAATGGATATGTTGAAAATATCGACATTGTTTGCCTTTATTGATTTTGTTTAACATGGATACGTTGAAATTTTGGGTTGTAGTTGATTATGACCCATATGATACATTCACAAATTGGAACCTTGATGATTCTGACCCATGCATGTGGTTGGGTGTTTATTGTGTCAATGGAGAAGTGAAAATGATGTAAGTCCCTGTTATATTTCTTCTTCAATTTATACAAAATCCCATTTATTTTAGGGTCTTATTTTGTATGTAAACATTTTTTTATACTAGTTTATAATAGGGTAGGTTTGAAATTTATATGAAATGCTTTGTTCTTGAAAATGTACTAATCTCAACGGGCTTTCTTTGTGAGGAGTAATAGCACTAGAGCTTGCGAAACTCACTTAAGAACTCTGTAAGTGTTGATTTACATCGAAATTAAAAATATTTATACACGGTAATCTTCTGCATTAAATATTTTATGTTATAAAATCTTTGTTTTGAAGTTGTTTTTTGGTTCAATTGAATGACTAATATGGTAAATGTGTTAATACCTTCTCTTTCGATGCTTGTTTGTTTCTAGTTGATTATGTTAGGGAAATGAAAGTAACCTACTATTGTTCTAAATATTTTTTTCTAATGATAATATTATGTCATAATTTATGTGGATCTAAAATATTTTTACTCCTGATGTGTCTGATTTGTCTTAGAATTGATCTTTAGTTATTTTATTTGTTGGATATTGCAGATAACAATGACCACATTTGGATGATACCAGTTGATTAAAACTTTTAAAGGTTGTATTCGTAGATCATTTACCTTAATTTAGTCATATGTTAGTTCAAATATCAAACAATCACCTTTGAATTTACCTTGAGAAAGTGACCCCAAATTTTATCTCACCTTTTTCATACTTTGTGGATCTATGTAAGTTTTGTAGATTAAAAAATCAAAAGAATAATAGTACTTCAATTTCCCTAAAGTTAATGCCGTGATATTTTTAATAAAAATCCTACAATTTCTGATGCACCAAATACTTATTTATGCACACGTTGATTTGATTTATTTTTTATTTTAAATTGTGTTAAAAATGATAAAGGTCACCGTGTTTAGGTCTGTACATGCCAACATTAATTGTCTTTAAATTGGTTTTGTTATTTATCACAATATCAATTGTATAAAAAGTTAAAGTCGTCCATTATTTCTATTTAGTTTCCAACTTTATTAGTTATACATATAGGACGGGGAGGGGAGTAAAATGAAAGATGTAGCGGATTACTCATTATGGTAAAAGATAAAGAAAATACATGTGTATGTGGTCAATGAGTATGTATTTATCTATTTAGGAGTGTTATTGCATGGATTTTGCATATTTTCCTTTATGCAGACTTAACTGTGGGATACTTTGGAGAAGACTTATTTGACCTTATTTTCATATGTATAGTTTTGGTGATTCTCTAATGATGCTTAATTTTATTATCGATCTTGTTCACTTGTTTTTGTTAGGAACTTTCTTCTAATTTATCACTTAATTGTTGAGATCATGCCTGATTCAAACTTACAATGGTCCAATTTGGATTGTTTTCCCCAAGCATTTATGCGAATACTATTCATAGTTGTTTGGTGAGAAAGAATCTATTATCTGCATCTACAACTATATTTTCTTGTTGTTCATCGAGTAAAAAAATCCTATTGTCTCTTATCATATGAAGGTGTGATGTCTGTGTTAATGGGTCTCCTAAAATGCAGAATTTAATGACTGAGGTGCAAATTTTCATGTAGATTATTGCTGATCATTATATGAGTACTCTTGCATTGCAACTGTTCTTTAGTTTCGATTTTGACTTGGTTATTATAAGTCCCTCAAATTATTGATGATGTAGCTCGTAATTGTTGTTCGTATGTACTTGTATTGATAGTCACTGAGTGTCTAGTTGATATTGATCATTCAATTTTTTTCTTTGGAGCATTACTCTTTCTTTGCATAGTTTTGAAAGTTAAATATAAGTATGGTAGAACTATTTTAACGTTGAAATTTATAATTAAAATTTGCAAATAGTTAGACTTAGGAACCGTCCGCGTAGTCACGGGACTCGCAGCTTGAGTATAATATGAAAATTTGTAAAAAGACAGACTTAGGCTTAAAAACATTCTGTCAAAGGTTGAAGTAAAAAAAACCACAAAACGGTCCTGTAAGAGGCAGGAACAACTTACACGAGACCAATGTAACTAGTAGGAACCGATCGTGTAGTCATGGGACTCGCATTTTGAGAATACAATGAAAATTTTCAACCAATTAGACATAGGCTTAAAAACATGTCGTCAAAGGGTGAAAATTTAAAAACATAAAATGATCTCGTAAGAGGCACAATCACTTCGTACGGGACCAATGTAACTCGTAGGAACCAACAGAATAGTCATATGACTCCCGGTTTGAGTATATGATGGGAATTTGTAAACAGTTAGACTTAAACTTAAAAACAAGTCGTCAAAGGGTGAAAAAGTAAAACAACCACAAAAGGGTCCTGTAAGAGGCACGAACACCTCGCACGGGACTAACATAAATTGTAAGAACCGACCCCGTAGTCACCCGACTCCCGATTTGAGTATACGCTAAGAATTTGTAAATAGTTAGACTTAGGCTTAAAAACATGTTGTCAAAGGGTGAAAATGTAAAACAACCATAAAACGATTCCGTAAAAGGCACGAGTACCTCGCACGGGACCAATGTAACTCGTACGAAATAACCACATAGTCTTTGGACTCCCGATATGAGTATACGACGATAATTTGCAAAATTTATACTTAAGCTTAAAAACATGCCGTTAAGGGGTGAAAAGTAAAACAACCATAAAATGGTCACATAAGAGGCGCGATCACCTCTCACGGGACCAAAGTAAGTCTCACGAACCGGCTGCGTAGTCATTGGACTTCCGGTTTGAGTATACGACGAGTATTTGAAAATTTTAGGCTTATGCGTAAAAACATGGCATCAAAGGGTGAAAATGTCAAACATCCACAAAACGGTCCTGTAAGATGCACGAGCACCTCACAACGGACCAACGTAACTCCTATGAATCGACCGCATAGTCACCGGACTCCGAGTTTGAGTATACGATGAGAATTTGCAAACGGTTAGACTTAGGCTTAAAAACATGGTGTCAAAGGGTGAAAGCGTAAAACAACCTTAAAACGATCCCATAAGAGGCACGAGCACCTCGCACGGGACCAATATAACTCGTACGAATCAACTGTGTAGTCACCAAACTCTCGGTTTGAGTATTCGACGAGAATTTGTAAAAAATTAAACATGAGCTTAAAAGCGTGTCGTCGAAGGGTGAAAATGTAAAACAACCACAAAAAGGTCCCCTAAGAGGCACAATCACCTCACATAGGACAAATGTAACTCGTACTAATTGACCGCGTAGTCACCAGACTCCTCGTTTGAGTATGTGACGAGAATTTGCAAATGGTTAGACTTGAACATAAAAACATGGCATCAAATGATGAAAATGAAAAAATGACACAAAATGGTCTCGTATAAGGCACGAGCACCTCGAATGGGACTAATCTAACTCATACGAACCGATCGCATAATCATTGAAATCCCATAGTCTTAAGTTTAAACACATGATGTCAAAGGGTGAAAAGGTAAAATAACCATAAAACAATCCCGTATGAGGCGCAAGCACATCGCACGGGACCAGTGTAACTCGTACAAATTGATCGCATAGTCACTTGAGTCCCCGTTTGAGTATACGATGAGAATTTTCAAACGGTTAGACTTAGGCTTAAAAACATGGCGTCAAAGGGTAAAATAACCATAAAACGGTCCCGTAAGAGGCACGAGCACCTCACACGAGACCAATGTAACTCGTACGAATCTACCGCGTTGTCATTGGACTCCCGTTTTGAGTATATGTTGAGAATTTATAAAAATTTAGACTTGACCATAAAAATATGTCTTTAAGGGGTGAAATTGTAAAACATCCACAAAACGGTCTTGTATGAGGTACGAGCACCTCACACGGGATTATTGTAACTCATGCGAACCGACCGTGTAGTCACAAAACTCCTCGTTTGAGTACACGATGAGAATTTATAAACGGTTAGACTTAAGCTCAATAGCGCGGCGTCAAAGGGTGAAAATGTAAAAAAACCATAAAATGGTCCCGTAAGAGGTACAAGAACCTCACATGGGACAAATGTAAATCGTATGAATCGATCGCATAATCACCGGACTCTCGGATTGAGTATATGATGAGAATTTGCAAAAATTTAGACTTGGGATTAAAAACATGATGACAAAGGGTGAAAACGTAAAATAGCCACGTAACGGTCCCGTATAAGGCACGGGCACCTCGCACGAGACCCATGTAAGTCATGCGAACCGATCGCGCAGTCACCGAACTCCCCGTTCGAGTATACGATGAGAATTTGTAAACGGTTGGACTTAAACTTAAAAGCATGGCGTCAAAGGGTGAAACGTAAAATAACCTCAAAACGATCCCGTATGAGGAACAAGAACCTCGCACGGGATCAATGTGACTCGAACGAATCGATCGCGCAGTCATCGAACTCCCGATTTGAGTATACGATGAGAATTTGTATAATTTAGTTTGGGGATTAAAACCATGGCGTCAAAGGGTGAAAACGTAAAAAAAATAAAAAAAATTGTCCCGTAAAAGGCACGATCACCTTGCAGGGGACCAATGTAACTCGTGTGAACTGACCGCATAATCACCGGACTCCCGATTTGAGTGTACGATGGAAATTTTAAAAATTTAGACTTAGCGTTAAAAACATGGCATCAAAGGGTGCAAACGTAAAACATCCACAAAATGGTCCCATAAGAGGCACGAGCACCTCGCACGAGATAATGTAACTCGTACGAAGTATATGGCGAGACTTTATAAAAATTTAGACTTGGACTTAAAAACATGGTATCAAAGGGTGAAATCATAAAACAACCACAAAAAAGTCCCGTTTGAGGCACGAGCAACTCGCACGAGACTAATGCAACTCGTTCGAACTGACCGCGTAACCACTGGACTCCCCGTTTGAGTATACGACGAGAATTTGTAGATGGTTAGACTTAAACTTAAAAGCACGACGTCAAAGGGTTAAAATGTAAAAAAAGTCACAAAACCATCCCGTAAGAGGCACGAGCACCCTGCACGGGACCAATGTAACTCATGCGAACCGACCGCGTAGTCACTAGACTCCCGGTTTGATATACGACGAGAATTTTCAAATGGTTAGACTTAGGGTTAAAAACATAGTGTCAAAGGGTGAAAACGTAAACAATCACAAAATGGTCTCATAAGAGGCACGAGTACCTCACACGGGACCAATTTAATTCATACGAACTGACCGCGTAGTCACTGGACTCCCCGTTTAAGTATACGATGAGAATTTGCAAACGGTTAAACTTAAGCTTAAAAACAAGCCGGCATAGGGTGAAAAGGTAAAACAACCACAAAACAGTCTCGAATGAGGCACGAGCTCCACGAACGGGACTAATGTAACTCGTAAGAACCGATTGCGTAGTCACCGGACTCCCGATTTGTATATACGATGAAAATTTGCAAACATTTAGACTTTGGCATAAAAATATGACATGAAGGGGTGAAAACGTAAAACAAACATAAAACGGTCCTGTAAGAGGCACAATCACCTCATACGGGACCAATGTAACTCATAGAAATCGATTGCGTAATCAAGAGACTCCTAGTTCGAGTATACGACAAGAATTTGCAAAAGTTTTACTTAGGCTTAAAAACATGTCGTGAAAGGGTCAAAATGTAAAACAGCCACAAAATGGTCCCATATGAGACACGATCACCTTGCACGAGACTAATGTAACTTGTACGAACCGACTGCATAATCACCATAATCCCCGTTTGAATATGACGAGAATTTGTAAACAGTTAGACTTACGCTTAAAAACATGCCATTAAATGGTGAAAAGGAAAAATGGCCATAAAATAGTTCCGTGTGAGGCACGAGCACCTCACACGGGACCAATGTAACTCGTACAAACCGACCGTGTAGTCACCGAACTCTCAGTTTGAGAATATGATGAGAATTTGCAAAATCTTAGATTTGGTTTTAAAATAGGGGTGTAAGCGGTACGGTTTGGTCGGTAAATAGTAAATACCAATACCAAAACCAAACTCTAGATGGTAAAACCAAACCGTACCAGTTTACCACCCGGTACACCAAAATCAATACCAAAACCAAATCGGCTGGTATTTCGGTTTTTTCGATAATTTTGGTTTTTTCTGGTTTCGATAAATTCTGGTCTTTTCTTGTTTCTGGTTTCGGTTTTTTCTGGTTTCGGTAAACAACACTAAAAGTCCCAAAAAAACAAAAACAAAACCAACCTACTTTTTCTGGTTTTGGTAAATTCGGTATGGTAATTTCGGTACGATTTTTCTTGTTTCGGTAAATTTGGTACGGTATGGTAATTTCGGTACGGTTTTTCCTGGTTTCAGTAAATTCGGTACGGTAAATCGGTTTTTTAAATATTAAAACCAAAACCAACCAACTTTTTTGTGGTAATTTCGATTTCGGTAAGACTGGTTTATGGTATTTTAATATATGAAACCAAAACCATTTTTTTCGGACCAAAATGGTACGGTACGGTAAAAACCCGTACCGTTTCCACCCGTACTTTAAAACATGGAGTCAAAAGGGTGAAACCTTAAAAAAAACACAAAACGGTCCCGTAATAGGTAGGAGCACTACGAACGGGACAAATTTAACTCGTACGAACCGTTCGCAGAGTCACCGGACTCCCATTTTGAGTATATGATGAGAATTTGCAAAAATTTAAACTCGGGCTTAAGAGCATGGCATCAAAGGGTGAAAGCGTAAAATAGATAGAAAATAGTCCCGTTTGAGGCAGAGCACCTCGCAGGGGACTAATATAACTAGTGAAAATCGACCGCGTAGTCATCGGACTCCCCGTTTGAGTATACGACGAGAATTTGCAATCGATTAGACTTAAGCTTAAAATCATGGCGTTAAAGGGTGAAAATGTAAAACATCCACAAAATGGTCCTGTAAGAGGTACGAAGACATCGCACAGGACCAATGTAACTCGTACAAACCGATCGTGTAATCATCAGACTCCTGATTTGAGTGTATGACGGGAATTAGCAAAAATTTAGACTTAGGCTTAAAAACATGGCGACAAAGGGTGAAAACGTAAAATGACCACAAAATGATCCTGTATGAAGTCGCATGGGACTTATGTAACTCATGAGAACCGACCACATAGTCACCGGACTCCCCATTTAAGTATACGATGAGAATGTGCATATAGTTAGACTTAGGGTTAAAAACATGCCGTCAAAGGGTGAAAACATAAAACAGCCACAAATGGGTCCCATATGAGGAACGAGCACCTCGCACGGGAGTAGTTTAACTCGTACGAACCGATCGCATAGTCACCAGACCCCCGGTTTGAATATACGAGGAGAATTTGCAAATGGTTATACTTAAGCTTAAAAGCATGGCGTCAAAGGGTGAAATCGTAAAACAACCACAAAACGGTTTCGTAAGATGCACGAGCACCTCGTACGGGACCAATGTAACTTGAACCAACTGATCGCGTATTCACCGATCCTCGATTTGAGTACATGATGAGAATTTGCAAAAATTTAGACTTCGACTTAAAAACATGGCGAAAAAGGGTGAAAATGTAAAAAAGCCACAAAACGGTCCCCTATGAGGCACGAGCACTGCACACGGGACTTATGTAACTCATGTTAACTGATCACATACTCACCAAACTCCCCGTTTGAGTATATGATGAGAATTTGTAAACCGTTAGACTTAGGCTTAAAAACGTGGAGTTAAAGGGTGGAAATGTAAATTAGACGCAAAACTGTCACGAAGAGGCCCGATCACTTCGCACGGGACCAATGTAACTCATATGATTTGACCGCGTAATCACTGGACTCCTGGTTTGAATATACGATGAGAATTTACAAAATTTAGACTTAGGCTTAAAAACATGGCATTAAACGGTGAAAACGTAAAACAACCACCAAACAATCCCGTACGAGGCACGATCACCTCGCACAAGAACAATGTAACTTGTATGAACCGACCGAGTACTCGACAGACTCCCGGTTTGATATATGATGAGAATTTTCGAACAATTAGACTTAGGGTTAACAATATGTCGTCAAAGGGTGAAAACATAAAATAATCACAAAACGGTCCCGTAAGAGGTACGAGCACCTCGTACGTGACTAATGTAACCCGTGCGAACCGACCGCATAGTCACCAGACTCCCCGTTAGACTTAAGCTTAAAAGCATGGTGTCAAAGGGTGAAAAGTTAAAATGGCCACAAAACGGTCCCATCTGAGGCACGAGCACCTCACATGGGACTAATGTAACTCGTATGAACCGATCGCGTAGTCATCGGACTCCCAGTTTGAGTATATGATGAGAATTTGCAAAAATTTAAACTTGGACTTAAAAACATAGCATTAAAGGGTGAAAACAGAAAACATACGAAAAAGGGTCCTATAAGAGGTACGAGCACCTCGCAAGAGACTAATGTAACTCGTACGAACTGACCGTGTAGTCACCGGACTCCTAGTTTGACATACGATAAGAAATTGCAAATGGTTAGACTTAAGGTTAAAAACATGCCGTCAAAGGAGGAAAACGTAAAACAACCACAAAATGGTCCCATGCGAGGAGCAAACACCTCGCACGAGACTAATTTAACTCGTGCAAACTGATCGCGTAGTCATCAGAATCCCGATTTGAGTATATGACGAGAATTCACAAATAGTTGGACTTAAGCTTAAAAGCATTTTGTTAAAGGGTGAAAACGTAAAACAATCACAAAACGGTCCTGTAAGAGGCATGAACACCTCGCACCAGACTTATGTAACTAGTGATAACTAACCACGTAGTCACCCGACTCCCCATTTGAGTATAAGACGATAATTTACAAACTTTTAGACTTAGGATTAAAAACATGGCGTCAAAGAGTGAAAACGTAAAACAACCACCAAATGGTTTAGTAAGAGGCATGATCACCTCGCACGGGACCAATATAACTCATATGAACCGACCGAGTAGTCATTGGACTCCCTGTTTGATATACGACGAGAATTTGCCAACGGTTAGACTTAGGGTTAAAAACATGCCGTCAAAGGGTGAAACCATAAAATAGTCACAAAAAGGTCCAGTAAGAGGCATGAGAAACTCGCAAGGGACTAATGTAACACGTGTGAATTGATCACATATTCACCAAACTCCCTATTGGAGTATACGATGAGAATTTGCAAACGGTTTGTCTTAGTCTTAAAACATGCCGGCAAAGGGTGAAAAGGTAAAATAACCACAAAACGGTCCCGTATAAGGCAGGAGCACCTCGCACGGGACTAATATAACTCGTATGAACTGATCGCATAGTCATCAGACTCCCAATTTGAGTATACGATGAGACTTTGAAAATTTTAGACTTATGCATAAAAACATGGCGTTAAAGGGTGAAAATGTCAAACAGCCACAAAACGGTCCCGTAAGAGGCACGATTACCTCGCAACGGACCAACGTAACTCGTATGAACCGACTGCATAGTCACCGGACTCCATGTTTGAGTATACGACGAGAATTTGCAAACGGTTAGACTTAGGCTTAAAAACATGGCGTCAAAGGGTGAAAGCGTAAAACAACCTTAAAACGGCCCCATAAGAGACACGAGCACCACGCACGGGACCAATGTAACTCGTACAAATTGACTGCGTAGTCACCGGACTCCCGATTTGAGTATTTGGCGAGAATTTGCAAAAAATTAGACATGAGCTTAAAAACGTGTCGTCGAAGGGTGAAAATGTAAAACAACCACAAAATGGTCCCCTAAGAGGCATAATCACCTCACGTAGGACAATTGTAACTCGTACTAACCGATCGCGTAGTCACGAGACTCCTCATTGGAGTATATGACGAGAATTTACAAATGGTTAGACTTGAACTTAAAAACATGGAATCAAATGATGAAAACGCAAAAATGACACAAAACGGTCCTGTATAAGGCACGAGACCGTCTTGTAAAAGGCATGAGAACCTCATACGGGATAAATGTAACTCATCCGAATCGATCGCATAGTCATCGAACTCCTCGTTTGAGTATACGATGAGAATTTGAAAACGATTAGACTTACGCTTAAAACATTCCGTCAAAGGGTGAAAATGTAAATCAACCACATAACGGTCCCGTATGAGGCACAATCACCTCGCATGGGGCCAATGTAACTCGTTCAAACCGACGTGCAGTCATGGACTCCCCGTTTGAGTATATGATGAGAATTTACAAATGGTTAGACTTAGGCTTAAAAACATGCTGTCAAAGGGTGAAAACGTAAAACAACCATAAAATGGTCTCGTATGAGGCATGAGCACCTTGCACGGTGCCAATGTAACTCGTAAGAACTGGTCGCATAGTCACCAGACTCTCGGTTAGACTATGTGATGAGAATTTGCAAACAATTAGATTTGGGCTTCAAAACATGGTGTAAAAGGGTTAAAACTTAAAAAACACAAAAAAGTCCGGTAAGAGGCACGAGCCCCTCATACGGGACCAATATAACTCATAGGAGCCGACGACGTAGTCACCGAACTCCCAATTTGAGTATACAGACTTCCCCATTTGAGTATACGACAAAAATTTGCAAACGGTCAGACTTGTAAACATGTAAACTTAGGTTTAAACATTATTTGAATACTGATATCTTTTAGCTTTTGTGTCTTACATTTTTTTTCAAGGTAGCATTTCAGCGTTATATTTTATTTACGTAGAACACATGAACAAATCAATGGTTTGAGCCAGGTAGATTATTTATTAATTATTGTTGATATGCGAGATTGTTGTTTTATATTTTTTTTCTAGATGTTCAGGTTTTTGTGTTGATTATACAAGTTGGTTTTCACGTATAAATGAAGGAGATTCTGCCGATTTTTTTTAGAATTGTAAAGAATTATTGATATGTGAGATTGTTGTTTTCAGTTTTTATGATCGTATGGTCTTTTGTGTTGATTAAACGGGTTTGTTTTCATATATAAACAAAGGAGACTCTATCGATTTTTTTTAAAAAATTGTTAAGAGTTGTTGATATGCGAAATTGTTATTTTTATTTTTTATGGCCGTGTGGGCTTTTGTGTTGATTAAACAAGTTTGTTTATATGTATAAACAAAGGAGACTATCGATTTTTTTTTAAAAATTGTAGAGAGTTTTTGATATGCAAGATTGTTATTTTCATTTTTTATGGACGTGCGGGCATTTGTGTTGATTAAACAAGTTGTTTTTCATGTATAAACACGGAAGGTTCTATCGAATTTTTAAAAAAATTGTTGATATGATTAACTAATGTATTTGGATATTTGATTTTACTATAATATTATTTTGATAAAATGATTATTTATTGATTGCAGGTTGTATAGAAGAAGTTACAGAGACATGTTTTTTAGTGCGTCTACTATATGTGATATTAAGAGAAGTTTTTGTCACGTGACAACTATATTTATCATCTTAATTTAGGGACGATTTTTTTTACAAATGTATTTCTTATTAATTAGTATGATTTTTTACTCATTTAAATATTTAACTTGAATGCAGTTCCATGGAAGAAATTCTTATTGGATACATGTTTCAATGAATGTCGTTGATATATTACATTTTTTCATTGGATGATTTGACTTATAATACAAATTAGACGTCATTTATTATTGCAGCGTAAAGCATATAATAATATAATTGTTTATCGCAATTTTTTATTTATCAATTGGAATGGTTATAAAACGTCCCTAATACCCATTTTGTATGAATTAAGAATACCTTTTGGGACGGTTATAATCCGTCCTTAATACCCATTTTTCATTAATTGAAACTACCTTTTATGACATTTTTTTACCGTCCTAATTGGGGTTGCCAGAATCTGAGTAGTATTAGGGACGGATAAACCGTCCCTAATACTACTCGCGGGATCGAGAATTTTTTGGTGAGAACACATTTTGGGAGGAAAAAATCCGCCCCTTATGCCATATGAAGAGCGTCCATGAATTAACATTTATGATGGTAAAATTCATCCCTAAAATATTTGCGACGCCTAATATAAGGGGAGGATTTTTGCCTTTGCATAATCCGTCCAAAATACTCTTTAGGGACGGATTTGTCATTTTAAGGAAGAATTTGTGATTTTAAGGACGTATTTTTACCATCCCTAATACTCATTTTTCTTGTAGTGGTACCTTATTCTGACTATGAGGCCAAGTATAAAGCTTTAAGTGAAGGTTGGGATTTTGACACCAAGCTGAATGATATCACTTCTGCCTAGAGCAAGAAAGAACTTTCCTTCAAATAATATTTGAAGAATGCTAGTGCTAGACCCCGCCTAATAAAATATCGAGTGATCAATCCTATACTAAATTAAAACAGGAGTCTCATATGGTTCATTCTCAGCATCAGTGTCGAAAACCAATTTAATTACTAATAACTTATTAGGTTGGCATCAAAATTTTATTTAACTAATCTTTTTAATCAAACCAACTAAGTAAAATAATCACATAAGTTTATATATATGAAACTGAAATAAAATAAAATAACAAAACACTCGGTACAACATAATACAACCAAATCGAATGCCGCACTAAAAGGCGGTAAAAGAATAGATGAGTACAATTGGGCTATCAGCACGAATGTTTCTACAATACCTCCTATCTATATCTCAAGGATATAAGCATCTACAATAAACATTCTTGCATCCACAGCTGCTGCAGCAAAGGTCTGACTTGAAAGAATCATAATCCAAGCGTCCCTATGTCTGGACACCTAATATATATACATATATAGGAAGAGAGGGGAAAATAAAGAATCGGGTTAGAGCATGGGTTTTGAAAATATTTAGCAAGTGCTTAAAAGCCATATTTTAAAATAATGAAATATCTCGTATTTAAACTGGTATCGCACTCTCATGAGATATACCTCACCCCTCTTCTAATAGTACACACCTATCGCATACGTTTAACAACCTAGTTAAGCTACCGTTCCTAACTAATCTCTTGCACCCATCTTCTAAATCCTCCTAACTATCACCTACCTTGTGTGATATAATATAGGTTGTACCGTAAGCTATTACATAAGCTCTTAGTCGCTATAATCATCCATGTTATATATATATATATATATATATATATATATATATATATATATATATAGTTCTTGTTTATATATATATATATATATATATATATATACAACTATACCGCTCATAATCTGTAACCTTCACTAATTTAAAATACCCTATTCACTCTAGTATATAAAGTGTCGTATATATATAATTCTCATTTCAATATACGATTTACATTGTATTAATCCGGATATAAGTCTCCCGGAAGAAGAATAAACCATTATTCATTTTACTCTTGACACAAGTCAAAGCTATATGATATCTCATCTTCATATACAAGCAATATACTATACGCAACATGTATAATTATACCTATTACAATCATAAGTATAATAACCATCCCACCGAGCTATAACTTGAGGACGCAGACTCAAGTTCCTATCCACATCCAGGTTTACTCAATCAACCACGGTACCAAGCAAAACTCACTCATGGTCATGGTAGAAAACTAAATGGTGGTGGTCGTCATATTCCTTCCTGAATGTGGAATAAAAATATCACACTCGTATGCAGGACGATATGACCTAGGGATATACTCTACCTGCTCCTCAAGCCAGGGGATTCACTCACATCGCGTAACCTCCCTGGATAGCACTAGAGAAAATATATAATCTGCTTATCCAAACTTATGCCCAGGGAAGCCTGTGGAACCAGCCTCTAAAGTACAAATATACCAGTCACATACAAATATATTTATATTCATATCATATCATATCATTTATATACTGTAACAACTTCCGAATATATAATATATATATATCCCTTCCTCAATATGCTCTGGCTATAATTGCCGAAGTTTTATAGCGATAGCCAATAACCCGAATTCTCCCATTAATAATAGTATATAAGTACTCATATACTTAAAATACTAAACCCATAAGTATTCTCTTAGTTAAAATATAACTCACACCTTAATCACTTTTAAGGGTTATAATATAAACCCGAATATACCAATTCGTAATAATTAAATAAGTATATGAACTACTTATCTTAATTCCATAGGTATCGTATCACCTATAACAATAGTCGTCAATAGACCTATCGAGTAGCCGTTAAATTCTCCTTAGACCACATCCTAAATTACATCCTAATCGTATCCTAGTATTCATAATATCACATCTAGAATCCCCTACTAGAATCTACAATTTGTGATTTAACTCCCTATACACTTAAGGGAAGAAAACTGCCAAATTCAGCAAAGGCGAATCAATTCTCCCCAAATGTGAATCGATTCAGGCTAGCGAATTGATTCGGTCTCCATCCAAATCATTATGGAAAGTGATCTGCAAGAAGGTCCCCAAAGGCAAATCGATTCGGTCTCAATCCAAATCGATTCGGCCTGAGACAGCCTTACAGATCCCCTTATGCGAATCGATTCGTTCTAGACTTGAATCGATTCACCCTGTTTGGAGGGAACTGTTTGGGCAATTTCATCTTCTCCAAAATACCCAAATATCAACCCAATCTCCATTTTAATGGTTTCTAGTCTCAACCAACAACAATATAATCATCCTAACGCTGATTTATAATTAACACATCAATTAATTTGTGGTATTAAACCATTTCTCTTAGATTTAAACCCTAAAACCATTAAAGCCCTAGTTTATCATTTCTTCCCATTTCAAACCGTTTCTACACACCATTAACATGGGTTTAACACTAGAAGTCATCAAGAGTTGACAATACATCAATTTGTAAACTAAAAATCAAATTTTCCCAAATTTATTTTAAGGGTTCTAACCTAAAATTTATCTAGTTTACCAACTAAAATATGAGACACACTCCCAAATGAATAAAGAAAATAAATACTTGCCTCGTGGATAAAATTCGACGACCTCGAGTCGAATCCCCCGGAGTTTGGCCCGGAATCCCCTTTCTTCTTCCTCTTTTCGCTCTTCCTTTATTTATTTCTTATTTTCTCTCTTTCTCTCATGCCCTTGTAAGAGAGAATAAGGGTTTATCCCTTATAAAACCCAAAAATGATCCGTTTACTCAATTGTGAGTCCCTACTAGTCCAAAAATCCCTAAAATCTAAACACTGCCCCCCAGATACTCTATTATGACTATCTCGACCATTACGAAACCAACCGTGCACTCAAAATCTCCATCCGAGTTACTTAACTAAAAATCACTAATCGGACCTAACACTTCTCAACACGTGTGTTCTCCAATTAAAATACTATCCTTTGTCGCTTTACCCAACTGCGACATAAAAATAATCCAACTCATTTACTTAGTCCCGTAAGAAAATATAACCCATATAAATATTAATCCGACACTTGCAAACTAATATTTACTAATCACTTTAAATTCTCAAATTCATCAAATTATACTCATAAATTCCAAAATTACTATTCATGGTAATTTTCTCTAATTACCAAATTTCACCTATATATCTAATTTAAATATATATATATAGAATTACGGGGTATTACAGCTAGGTCCATTGCTGCCCTGTTAGAAAAGAAGAATAATGCCTTGAGGGATGAACATGAAAGATTAAAGAGATTAACTTCCACTGGTCCCGGTGAAATATCTTCATTTTTAAAGAATGAAAATGCAAGACTGTTGGAAGAATTGGAGACTTTTCACAAGAAGAAAACTAAACTTGGGCAAACTTCTAGGCAAATGGTAGTTGTTTGACCAACTGTTGAAGAAAAAAGAACTAAAAAGACCCATGCTGACAAGGCTGCCTAGTTGAAAGCCAAAGATAATGCCATTACCGAACAGGCTGCTCAGCTAAATTCCAAGGATAATGTTCTTAAGAAGTTTCAAAATCACGTTTAGAGGCTAACATTTCAATTTCATAAACAACCCAAGGAAGTCTAGATGGAGGGTTACAATAAGATTTTAGCCCACATGGGCGATCATCTTGATCACAGAAGTCGTGAAGGCTACAAGTGTGGATGGACAAACTTGCTAACTTTGTTGAAGTATAATCAGAGGAGTGACTTATGGCATTGGAATGACCTAGGTTTCTTAAGCTGTGATAAGCCTCCATTTAAGTTGGACACAATATGGATTTATCCCAATGAAATTCTCCATTTCCTGATAACTAAGTACCTTGGGGATTATGGTCTCGATGATGAGCATGAAATAGTCTGAACTTCTCACTTGCTTGATAGACCAAGAACCAGTAATAGAAAAATGCTGAGAGATTTCAACTCAATAAATTCTCCACATACTTTGGATGATCCTCATGCTGGGATGGACAAGGTCCAAGGAAAACTCCCAGCAGAATAAATTTATATTTCTCTTATACTGCTCTCTACTTATTTGTCATTGTAATACATTGTGATCAATGAAATATTCTTTTTTTTCGACTAGATGAACTGTATAAGGATTAGTTAATCGGCTTACAGACTAAATAACATACTCAAATATTTAACATCTGATTCATGTTTGAATCATGTATACAACCTTAGAGTTTACTAATGCACTTAGATAAAATCGTGAATAGCTTTTTTGTACTAAGTTGCAACATTAGTTATCAGTGGCGACCAAGTGTATTAAGAATGTATCATTATTCAAGTATTTTAACCTGGTTGGGTAAAACTTCTAATTAATAAACTTTACTGACTTCATGTCCGTTACTTGCCAAGGACAAATCATACATAAAGTATAACTTTTCTGAAGTTGGAAAAGTTTGAACTATGCCCTTCTCTGCGAGGAACTTTTTGAGAACTTTTCTGAAGTTGGAAAAATTATGAACCATGCCCTTCTCGGCGAGGAACTTTTGAACTTTTGGATAACTTTTCTGAAGATGGAAAATCCTGGAATTTTTTGGAAACTTCTAATTAAAATTGCTCATAAATTGAAATTCCTCATATTAATTATGTGTAACCACCATACTCCAAAAAATACAACACAAAGAGGTTTTATAATGGAGAAAAGCTGAGATTTTATTAACTTGAATAAGCAGTTATATTAAGGCTAGGATTTTCAAACTGAATTATTGATAATACTTGCGTAGATGGCCTGTGTTCCAAGAACTCTTGAATTCTTCCCCTTCCAAAGTCTCCAATCGATAAGTTCCTGGTCGAATAATCACTGAGATATGGTATGGATTGTGCCAGTTAGGCCCCTGCTTATTGTTCCTCCAGATTACTTTCTTAAGTACCAGGTCTCATTACTTTAGGTTGGTCATCTTAACCCTTGGATTATAAAACTTATAGTTCTTTGTTAATAGGCAACCATTCGAATAACAGCATCTTCTCGAACTTCTTCTATCGTGTCCAAATCTAGTCACCTCATGATGTCACTTTTGGGTGAATCAAAGTTCAATACCCTCTGAGTGGGCAAAGCTGTTTCCACTGGAACTAATTCTTCAATGACAAAGTCTATCATGTAGGGAGTTTATCCTATTGATGTTCTGGGAGTAGTCATATATGCCCAAAGAATGCTATGGAGCACATTAATCCATTTGCCTTTAGCTTCATCTAACATTTAATTTAACCCATCTAGTAAAGTTTTGTTAGTGATTTCTGTTTGACCATTGCATTGTGGATGCCGAGGTTATTAATAAAGTTTCTATATGCCTTACCGAATAAAATACTCCTCAAGTTCTTCATTATCAAGATGAGTGCCATGGTTAGTGATGAAGACATAGGGAATGACATATCTGCAAATGATCTTCTTCCATATGAATTGAAACTCTCTAGTAAAATAATAAATGGCCACAATTAGGTACTTAAATCTTCCTTTGGTGGTTGACAATGGTCTGACCAGGTCAATTTCTCGTATGGAGAAAGGCCATGGAGAAGTTATAGGTGTTAGAATTGCTCCTAGTCTTCTATGGATAGTAGCAAACTTATGGAATTTATCACACTTATTAGTGAAAGACAAATAATCTTCTTTCATCGTTGGCCAGTATTAACCTCGTATCTCTATTCATTGCCATAGGGATCTCCCAGTTGTGTGTGCTCCACATGAACCTTCGTTCACTTATTTTATTCACTTCATATGGATTAACACAATGAAGTAAGGAAACAATTTATCCTTGCCTGTATAGGACACCTTTTTTTAGCACATAATGGGTTGCGTTCGACCTCATCTTCCTCACTTTCTTTTGGTCGGATGGTAGTGTTACTCTTTTAATGTACTCTCTAATTGGCTCCATACATTAGGCATCAAACTCCATGGATATGGAACTAATTTCCATTCCATCAATGCTTCAGTTGGTAAGAATTTCCAGTGGGGTTGTTCATTTGAGTTTTATTGCAGTTGTTGAAGCAAGCTGAGCAAGAGCATCTGCTCGGTAATTTTCAAGTCTAGGATTCCTCACTATTTTGACTGGAGTGATCAGAGAGATAACGGCCATTGATTTTTATGATACCTCATCATAACCTCCTCTTTAACGCCATAATTTTGCTACATTTGATTAATAATTAATTGGAATCACTATATACCAATACCTAATCGGCACCTAATGATGAAGACAATTATATTCCTGTGATCAAAGCTTCGTATTTAACCTCATTGTCGGAACCCTTGAATTGGAATCTCAGAGAATATTCCACATCAATACTATTCGAAGTGTTGATCATGAGGTTTGCTCCACTTTCAGTAGCATATGAGGATCCATCTATAAATAATACCAAGATGGAACAACGTCAGAAAATTCTTCTTCCACCATTACTCCATATTTTGACACCTTCTGGATCTAACTCACTTGTTCCCTACCTATTTAAAAAAGCCTCTACCTACTCGATTTACAAATCCCATAAATTTCAACCCAACTTCGGGTTCCGTATTACACGGTCCCCCATTAACATCAAGTGGTTACAAACTAACCCGTCTTCATTCCTCCCTAAAATGAACATACCAAGAAACTATACCTTTAGAGAACTGTTATTTCCATTCTATCTATCAAGAACCAAACCCTACTCCTTACCCCCATGTGCATGATGTACCGTACAAGGGCCCCGCCATAAGTTCATACTCCCACCTCTATCCTTAAATACTCTCCTCTATAAACTTTTCACCTCATGTTAATATCTCCATATCCATTTTCCTATAAGGTCTTTGTTAAATCACTTTAGGTTCTCCACACCTGCTCCCCCTATTTTCATCGGATTGCACACCGCTTCCCATCCCACCAGACTACACTCGAAAGATTCCTCATTTTCATTCTAAAGGAAGTCTCTCATTATCTTCTTAATCTTTTTACGAATTGAAGAGGGAAAAGGAAGGATGGATATGAAGTATATGGGTAGACTAGACAATGTACTTCTATTCAAATTCCACCACCACCCTTTCTAAAGATAATTATTCTTGGATTCTACCAGCCTATTTTTCATTCTCTCAAAAATAGGTTCCCAAATAGTTTTATATTTAAACTTATCCCCTAACGGTAAAACGAGATAATGAGAATGAAAATAACTAACCCTATAGCCAATAATCGCAGCAAAACCCTCCACACTTTCCTCGCCCCCAATCTGAATCATCTCACATTTTCTCGCATTAATACGAAGGCCCACTACACCAAATTCTGTGAATAGTCACGACAGGGGGGTCACATATACGATTTGTGTCCAGTTGGTCACAGATCAAAGTTGTGACCATATCAACCATTGGCATGACCAATTTCATGACCAAGTGTGGTCATGGAAGTATTTGGAGTTCGTTACAGCCTTGAACCCTTACTTTAGTGGTTCACGACCCTCATCCGTGACCAAGGTGCGACCATCATAGCGCCAAATTCATGCCAAAATTCCCTCTAAGTGTGGTCACGGACTAAGGTCATAACTATGTCCATGACAAATACTAAAAATCCATCAAATGGGGTCACTACTTTGGGCTATGACCAGTTTAAAATGGTCACACATGTGGGCCACGGATTAAGGTCGTAATGACAACTATTTCATAGCCCTTGGTCATGGCTGATGATGTGGAAAAAGTTTGTCCATGGTAGTGCGTCATGGCTTTGGGCCTTGACCAGTGTCTTTATACTTAAAATCGAGACAGATTTCTCATTTCACCCAAAATCTCCCCCTCTCTCTCAAACCCTAACATTTTTCAGCTTCCTCTCTTTCAATCTCAAGTTTTTTGGCTTTCACTCTCTCAATCTCAAGTTTTTTGAGTTCCTCTCTTTCTCAGTCTCAAAGGTAATATTTTTATGTATGTGGTTATTTCTATATTTGTATATATGTGTGTATTTGGGCATTTATGCATGTATAATCCGTGTATGTATGTATACTGTGTGTACGTGTGTCTGTATTATGTTATGCGTGTGTGTGTGTATATGTATATGTGTATATGTGTCTCTCTCTGTGTGTGTATGTATGTGTGTGTATGTATGTGTGTGTTTATATGCAGTATTTATGTATATATATAAGGGACGAAAATAGAATTTAATTAAAGGTTTTTAAATACTAATACCGAATGAATGGAGATTAGACACATTATACATATTCTAAAGTCTTACTCTGAAAAAGTGTGTATATATATATATATACATATATGTATATATATATATATATATATATATATGTATATATGTATATATATATATATATATATATATATATATAGTCATAAACTTGATTAGTTAGTTTTAATTTCATATTATTATAATTATTTAGTGTATTATGGTTTTTCATTTTTCTAGATAATGTGAGGAGGCAGTGGTCAAAATGTACCATGTGACGAGGTGACACCCCCATGAGGATCCTCATATTTTGCACAACAAAAAGAATTATCATCACCAATCACTGAGAAATTCACAACTCCACCTTTGGTTCATTCCCTTACTCCTAGTACAACTCCAATTATGAGTAGGCAACAAACCCTTATTGCTCCAACGCCCCATCCAGCACTTTCGAAACCTCCCACTCAAATAAAAAGAAGCCCATTCTCCATTATTGGTAGTAACCCACGGGTGATCAAAATGACTTGCTGAGCTTTAAAGCCTAGTGTTTGTCCCTGGGAAAAATGAACATGGGAGTTGTGGAACAAAAAATTTGGAACCTTGTTGTTCAAGAAATCAAATATGACATCTATGATCAACTCTGGAAGCGATTAAAATTTCCGAACAAGTCAAAGTATAAGGTTCTTTCTCGGGATGCTGACCAATTGAGGACATACCGGAGAAACCTTCGACAGAGACGTTTCTCAAAGTATGCATCGAGCTTCGATATTTTATATCTAAAAGACAGGGTGCCTCACAATGACGAAATGTCGGTGGAGCAGTGGAATGATTGTTTGGAGAATCAGTTGAAGGACAAGAAGCTTGTCCATAGGGAGAAGAATAAACAAAATAGGGAAAAACTGATGTCCACATGATGGGCTCTAAATCTTATAAATATTTGAAGAATGAATGGTCGAGTATGACAAAGGATGGTCTAGATTCCAGTTAACAACCAAATTAGGCCGACTAACACGTTCATGCTCGACGGGGAAGCGATAATAAGTTCCCGACGCACTTGGCTAAGACTTTAGAATCAATAGAGGCCATTATCAGTCAGTCAAGTTCAATCCCTTTTGATGACTTGGATAATGATGTCCTAACCCTGACTTTTGGAAAGGAGAAAAGGGGGAGGATGAGAGGTGTTGGATCTCATATGATAAAAACAAAATTACAACACATGGAACCTCCCATGTACGAACTTTCTTCTGTCGGGAATCGTATCTGGAACTAACACGAATAACGGCCCAGGACCGATGGGGATGTCTTGGAGAATAAAAATAACTTAAGAATCTTGACGAATCAAATTGGAAAACTTGTGACTCTTTTTACAGAAGGTTATTGTACCCTAATACCTCTTCAAGGTTTCCCTTACTATCCTCCTCAAGGTTTCCCCTTTCCTCCCTCTAGAAGTTTTCCGTCCTAAATTCCACCTCCTTCACCATTTACCTCCCAAATGCCGCCTCCTTTAATATTCCACTCCATAATGACACCTCCTTTAACATTCCCTTTCCCATTGCCTCCGCCTATCACAACTCTTATATCATCATCGACAACTCACATTGACTATAGAAAATAGTTATATTTTAATGACCTGACCAATAGTAGGATTATTGTCATGTACACATTCATCTCCATAGTTGTCGGAACTAAAGTACACGACCGAACTTTATAGAAGGGTGAGACTCAAATAATGATCAGTGAAATATATAATGGCTTCGAAGATGTACCTGTGTATGTTGACAGTGGGGAAAGGAGATAGTTGAGGAATTATGTAAGTTCTTTTCCCACTTGGCCAGTTTATCTATTGGTTAAGTTCTTCAAATATTTTTTTTTTCAATTGTAGTATCAATTTTTTTTGTTTTAGTTGTAATAATATTTTTTTTCAGTTGAGTTTTAATAATATTTTTTTTCATTTCAATTATATTAATATCACAAGGAAAATTTATTTAATATAAGGTTTCAGTTGTAACATTTCTATAATCATATTAATTTATTGAATAAAACATGACATTTGTTTTAATCTATCAACACAGGAAATAAATTTTAAAATTGTTAAATGGATTTCCCACAATACATAGAGTGGATGGGGGACACTAAACGAATAATAAATAATTACGTAAAGGGAATTCAAGAATTTGTTAAATATGCTTACAAAAATCTTAAAAGTGAGAAGATTTCATGTTAGTGCACCCATTGTAAGAAAAGAATATACAATTCATTAGAAGACATTGAGTTAATTTTAATAAAGTGGGGAATTTTCAAGACTATAAAATAGGGACATACCATGGTGAAAAAAATTACCTTATGTTCCAGAATAATTATTGGTACCCGATAACATGACGAAACCCTAATGAGTAGAAGTGGTACATGATTCACCAACACATCATCCATTACCCAGCTTAATTGGTGATGCTTACGGGGTCCACATCAATAAAAACCATCCACCTATGGATACGAATAATGCGCATTATGACCAAGTAAATGAACAATTTGATTCTTAACTACCAGGAGATAGATAATGCATATGGTTCAAAGCCGATGTGGTTAGACCGTTGTATAAAGATTTCGATGAACATCACTCGGTATTATATGCAATTATTGGATTGAGAATAGGCCCCAGATTTGAAAATAGGAAGACTTAGGCTTGAAAATGTGTAGCGAGGGGGGACGCCTCCACCCCAACAGCACTGCGAGTGGAACGAACACCTTGTGCGCATCCAACGTAACACGCAGCAGCCAACAGTAGAGTTGCGGGACTCCAAATTTGAGAATATGACCCGAACTTGAAAGTAGGCACACTTAGTATTGAAACATATTTCAAGGGGGTGGACGCCACCACACCCCAAAAAGGCACCTTGAGTGGAACGAACACCTCGTGTGCGTCTAACATAACACATAGCAATCGACTATGCAGTCGCGAGACTCCCGATTTGAGAATTGAAACTATATTTTAAAATATACACACTTAGGCTTGAAAACGTGTCACAAGGGGGCAAACATAACCAACCCCGTCAAAAAGCACATCAAGTGGCATAAAAACCTCGTACACGTCAAACGTAATACGTAGAAAATCGTTCACGCAGTTGCGGGACTCTCAGTTTGAGAATAGGACCCATATTTGAAAATAGGCACACTTAGGCTTCAAAAATATGCTATGAGCGAATGGACGCAACTATACCCCCGTCAACGGCACCGCTATTGTCATGAACACCTTGTGCGCATCCAACGTAACATGTAACAACCGATCACAGAGTCGTGAAACTTCTGGTTTGAGAATAGGACCCGGATTTGAAAATAAACACACTTAGGCTTGAAAATGTGCCACGGGGGGGTAGACTCCACCCCCTACCTGAATGTCACCACGAGTGGCTCGAACACCTCATGTGCATCCAACATAAAACGTATAAATCTACCAAGCAATCGCAGAACTCCAGGTTTGAGGATAGGAACCAAATCCGAAAATGCGCACTTAGGCTTGAAAACGTGCCGTGAGGGGGAGGATGCCACCCCCCAAATAACACATTGAGTAGCATGAACACCTCATCGCATCCAACATAACACGTAGCAATCGTTCATGTTGTCACGAAACTCCCGATTTTGAAATAAGATTCGAATTTGAAAATAGTCACACTTAGGCTTGAAAACCTATTGTGAAAGGACGGGAGCCACCCCCGCAAAAGGGCTCTGTGAGTGGAACGAACAATTCATGTGCATCCAACATAACACATAATAACCAGCCACGCACTCACGGGACTCCTGATTTGAGAATAGGACCCGAATTTGAAAATAGGCACTATTAGGCTTGAAAACATGTCGCGAGGTGGCGGACGCCACAACTCTCCCCAAATAGTACTGCGAGTAGCACAGACACCTCATACACGTCCAACATAACACGCATCACCCGACCACATTATCGCAGGACTCCCGATGTGAGAATAGGACTCAAATTTGAAAATAAGCACGTAGGATTTAAATGTGTCATGAGGGGGCAAACGCCACCCCCCACAAACCAAAACAAAATAGCACCATAAGTGGAACGAACACTTCATGTGCTTCCAACGTAACACATACCAACCGTACACGTAGTCACAAGACTCCTGGTTTGAGAATATGACCTGAATGTGAAAATAGGGTCACTTAAGCTAGACAACATGCGGTAAGGGGGCGGGTGCCACAACCCTAGTTCCACCTCAAAACGGCATCGCGAGTGGCATGATCATATTGTGGGCACGAAATATAACATGTAGAAATTTTCCACACAATCGCAGGACTCATGGTTTGAGAATAGGACCCAGATTTGAAAATAGGCACACTTAGGCCTGAAAACGTGCCACGAGAGGGCGGATGACCCCCGGCACCGCATGGGGCACAAACACCTCATTACATCCAAAATAACACGTATCAACCAACCTCATAGTCACGGGACTTCTAGTTTGAGAGTAGGATCCAAATTTGAATATAGGTACACTTAGGCTTGAAAACATGCCGTGAGGGGGTGGATTCCACCACTTCCCCACCCCCACCCCCCAAATGGAAACTGGAGTGCCACAAAAACCTCATGCACATCAATTATAACATGTAGAAATTAGTCGTGAAATCGTGGAACTCTTGGTTTGATAATAGAACCAAGATTTGAAAATAGGAACACCCCCCATATTTTTGAATAATTTAGAATTTATTTAATTCTGGCATTTTTAAATTACACATGTGTAGTAATATAAATTAAAAAGGAAATGTTGTGATAGTATCTTATATTGATTGGAGAGATTAAGATTAATATTTATGTATTAAATTTACTAAGTATGTATAGTAAATAAAATTCGGTAACTTGTAATATGTCGTAATGGGTGGGAATGATAGGAGACTATTTTAAAGGCTAAAATAGGAAATTTATGTTAGAGGAATCGGATGGTAATTTCGAGTTCACATTTTTTTCCAGAATGTGTCAAGATAGGCAGACTTGAGTATCCGGGGGTAGTAATTCTGTTTCGGGGGCTTTTTAGACTACATCGGGCTCACATGGGGGCGTTTAGGTCATTTGGGCTTGGCCCATTAGACTAATTATGGGATTAATATTATTTAATCTAGGGTTAAGGTTGTGAGGAAGCATAAACACAATTCTAAACCCTAACTAAGTGAAGGAATAGGGGGAATTTAAAAAAGAAGAAGAAAAATAGAGTTTGGGGAGCCAATTCAAGGAGCAATTCATCTTCTCCAATGAAATTTTATGTGTGGAATTTGTGTTCATATCATAGTAGGTGTAGAAAATTACTTTGGGAAAAAGGGGATTTTGTGGTTGAATCTATCTCATGAAAGGTTAACATGATTTTTAGTGGTGAATTAATAAATTGAGATGAATTATAATCGGTAGGATTTGAAACATTGATGAGATGTAGAAGTTAATTTGATTGAAATTCGAATTCGTGAAAATGACCTTGGGTTTTGGTGGAAGATTTGAAAATAAACCCATTTACTTGTTAAAATAGAAATTGTGAGTCCAATCTCTGATATTATGGCAATTTAGAGGTGTTAGAATTATCATAATTATGTTTCTTTGTGTTGGAGGGATTTTAATGTAGGTTAGGTATGGTTTGGAAGAGTTTTAGATCATTTTGGGGGAAGAAGGTTTGCTGTCAGGGGTAGAGAATCAGTTCAGATTTGGGGGCGAACCGGTTCAGGTGTGTGGCCGAATCGGTTCGGACCATCTGACACTCCAAGTTTTATTATTGAATTTGTAGGTTAATTTGGAGGGTTTCCAATAGAAATTTTGACCCATAAGGATGAGAAAACTTTGTTGGGAACTTAAGGCAGAATTATATTACCTCAGTTTGAGTGGGTAATTAAAGTGGGAGATTATTATAACGCAAGAATTATTTAGTGCTTAATTTTCTTAATGAACTAGGTGGGTTAATTCGTTATTTATTTGACATACGGGATGGTTAAGTAAGTCTGAGAATTTAGCGGAGTGATGCTACTATTTTAAAAATTTATGAATGAGAATTAAAATATGTTCAAGAGTCAGGGATGTACACTCGTATCAATTAGGCTAATGCTTTGGGCGACTGGCATTATTAAGCCAAAATGGTACTAAAATATGTATGAGTATAGAGTGTATATATATATATATATATATATATTAGAATGATGATAATATTTGTATGTATGAAATTGATTTGAACATACCTCGCTAGCGCTATCAGTGGAGGTTGAGTGATGTGGGTGATCCTCCCTTGCTAGTGAATGAAGAGTTAGTGTAATCCCCAGGTCATAGAGCCACTCATGCTCCCTCATGAGGATTGAAGTTCAAAGTGAGATAATTGCAGGTATGGTTATAACTCACTATCGAATGACTATGGCTGCCACCAATACCCTTGTGATTTTATCGAGTCGGTGTGAGATTCCGACCGCCGGTAGCTGGGATGATGTGTCGATGATGATGGAATGTAGAGAAACAACTTTGATGAATTATTAATCAGGGGATTATAATTATACATGAATTGTGTTGTAGTATATCCTTTACGTATATAATGGTGTAGTAATCTTTATATTAGTTTAACGCATAAAGAGTGATTGTATGTGTAACTCTTAAAGTGTATCTATAGGTATATAATAGAGTGATAAATTATATACAGATTTAATACATTAAGTGTGAATGTTTAGAAATAACTAGAGTAAAGTTATATCAATGATAGATGATGAGATAATTAAATAAGCTAATGAACAAACTAGCTTAGTAAATAACTGGAGTAAATTTAAATCAATGATAAATGATGACTTAATTAAATAAGCTAACGAGAAAACTACCATAGTAAATAATTGGAGTAAAGTTATATTAATGATAAATGATGAGATAATGACAAAATGAGCTTAGTAATGAATGCTAGACAATCACTACACCAAAAACAACAATTTGGCACACCCGAATATTAAAAATCTTGCACAGTTTAAAACTGTACAAATTCTGGCACGATTTAATAACAATCTGGCACACTTTAAAACAGTTCTAAAATTTGGCACTGTTTTAAAGTGTGCCAAAATTGAGTACACTTAACTAAAATATAAAAGTGCCTAAAAATTTTCATTATACTCACACTTTGTATCCCGCTCACCCCACACATCCCTTTCTTTGTAACCTCTTGCTAAGCTCTCTCTCTCTCTCTCTCTGGTTTGCTCATGCTCTCTCTCCGTTCTGTGCTCTATATCCCTTTCTCTTCGGTCTTCTCTCTCACTCTCCATACACAACCCTCTTCGATCTGCTCCTGTCGTCTCTCTGATTTGCTTTAGCTCTCTCCGGCCAGCTCTTTTTTAGGCACCTAGGGTTTTTCATAATCATGGGATTCACAATTTGGATAAGCTTTTTTTTTATAAGCACTGATACATTAAGATAGATTTATTTTGGATAAGTTCCTACTGCTTTTTGCCTATTAATTTTATGTGTACTGATAGATTTTTTATGTTGTCTACCTATTAATATGATGTAGTGATAGATTTTTGTTATGTTTTTATGCCTTTGGTGTAGTGATAGATTTTTGTCATGTTTTTATGTTGTTTCAATCATATGCCTTTGACATACATGATATTCTCTTTTAAGGGAAGGAATTGAGAGAAGAACCAACTCCTACAAGTTACCATTAATTTTCGCTTGTCTTTTATCCGTGTAAGGATATTTTTATTACTTTATCTATTATTTCTAATTCAATTTAGTTTGGGGGTTAGATGAACATTACCATAATTGTGAGCTATTTTATTTAATAAAGGTTGTTTGTACGATTTTAGACATGGTTGTTAGGTATTAGTTTAACATTATTTTTGACAGGGTAGTGTAACACATGGAATTCTTAGCAAGGAGGACGGTGCCGGGAGGCTCTCGATGTTATCCCAAAATGAGGACTGCTATTTGGGGTTGGTATAGACAGAAGCTTGAAAGTTCTTATTATATAATTTTCTCATGAGTCATAATACACCATGCACTCTTATTTGTCTAATATATGGATATAGTTGTAGTTTTAATTTACTATTTTCTACTTGACACTTGCTCAAAGTGAAATCTCTTTATCAACGGGTTATGTATTATTATAAATGAAAAAGAAAATAGTTGGATGATCTTAGTATTTGTTTTAAGTTATGTCTTATGGAGTTTTTGGATGTCCTATTAATATGAAATTTTATTTCATTCTTGACATTTCGAAGACTATATCACTATAGTTGTTAAATGTGCGCGCCTTATCTTGCGCCTAGGCTCTAGGGAGACAATTATGCTTTTGTTCACCTTGTGCCTTCACTAAATATCACATCATTATCATAAGTTAACTGCAAATCAAAATTTTCATTCCCTAAATGGTGTTTAAGAAATCTTTTAAATTATACTACATTAAGATTGATTTCTTTTCATTGGGAATTTAGTATGACCACTCTTTTATTTATATTGTCATTGTTGTTAGATTATTTTTTATTATTCACAATTGATTTCATGATCATTCACTGCATTAAATTCATGTTAAGATAAGGGGATGTCATAGAAATACCTCTTAGGTTGTTAGCTCGTGATGCTTGACGATAAGATATTTTTGGTTGAGAAGCATGAGCGTCTTATTGGTTGGGGCCAAATTCAATGTAAATTTTATCATTTTAGAAATATTTCGTATGCAAATCATTCTTTAAATATTAGGCATCACATTTGGCCAAAAAAAGGATGCCCCAGACGGTGATGCCACAACTGATCCGCTTATGATTGACACCCAATGAATGTTGCATATTATTAACTCTGCCAAGACTGAAATAGTTCATATAATATATCCCCCCTCTTTTAGTATCACGACCAACGATCTCCTTGGTGAGAATATCCTAAAGAAAAAAAATTAGGATAGATTGTTGGACAACAATTTAATTCTTCAGTAACTTGGTCTACATACATTAACTAGTCACTTTGAAATAGACTTGGGGAAATAGTTTATTCAGCCCTCGACTAAAATAATTTTCAGGAATGAGAAATAGACTTGGGGAAATAGATAGGATCCCCTTCTAATAAATCTCTTTACTGTTAAGGGCCATTAATAGTTTAGCTCTGCAATCTTGAAGACTAACTCTCTTTGGATCACTTTTACATCTTTCATAATCCATCTCGCTTTTAAGAACTTCATCTTCCAAATCATTAACTAATTGGAATATGTCACAAAAATTGTTCTTGTTCTATGTTTTCAAGACATCGTTAAGTATCTGCACTTTAATAGATAATTTCCTCATGACTAAAGCCCGAACCACGTCATTAAGATTTGACCACGTCAACAAAATCATGATGGTTGCACCACATAGATTAAAATTTAAACGCTTTAGGAATGATGTCCAACTCAGTTTTCACAGACACTAGCAACGAATCATGATTCGAACAAATTATATTCATTTTAAGGATACTAGTATGAGAAAAGAGTGAGGACCACTAGGAGTTCCCTAGACCTCTGTCACGTGTATCCATAATTAACACTTGGTCAGATATATTATTCCACCAAGAAAATATGGTTCCTATAAACCCCAAATCCAGTAAGCCGCAGTCATCTATGGTTTGACTAAAATCTCTAACAACATTGGAATCCACCTAATTTTCACCTAGTTTCTCTTCTTAACAAGTAACAACATTGAATCTGTATTTTGTGAGTTTTCATCAACTTTTTAACTCTTATTGAATAAGATCTTTGAGCCACTCAACTAATGTTCCACACAATGAGACTGGTCATTTAGTTACTTTGGGATTTGAGTTTAAGAATCCTTTATAATTGGATCTGGTAGCCTTTTTATTCACATCTTTGAGCCGAGCATTATTGGTTACTTTAATAATGTTTTTTTCCCTTGTATCTCCATTCTTCTTTGGACTTCTGCTTTATTTCCATTGTATTTTTTAAAATTGTTTTCCAACATATTTGAAAAAGTATTTAGATTGTCAATCAGAGGAATTCTTATATTCTTCTCATCTTCCCCGCCATTGGCATAGATGGGATCTACTATAAAATTCTTATCATTATTAGTTAAAGAGTTTGCTCTAGGCCTGCAAATACTGTAATCATGTATTTTAGGTTCTTGACAGTCTAACTCGGACATGGGAGTACATTGAATCTGCTCCACAGTTGGATATTAACCCTCTCTTTGTAGAATTAGGAATAACGAGAAGTCATTGTGTTCTCATGGTCTTCGATTTGAAATTGAAGTTCACCCTATTTAGTAAGGTGCCTGATGTATGTTTCCAGAATGGGAAACTACAGGTATCACCTTAAAATTTTTGTTCTAGAATTTGTAATGAAAAGTTCAAATAGAGCCTTATAGCTCCACTTATTATAAGTTTATTGCGACACACCATAAATCTTCATCATTTATCCTATCATATTAGTCTTTTCATCACGTTTCCCTCACAATTCTGATTTTTAATATATTTTGGTTCTTTCCAATTTTGTTCATCTTATATTTCATTAATGTGTAGATTGGTGGTATCGTGTAGATTCAAGTATTTTACTTATGAAATTATGTTGAGTGATGTGTTTGGGGTTTTATATCTTAAGTAACCAAGTGCACTGGCATCAGTAACCAAAGGAAGATATTTAATTTGATATATAGCAGATTTAATATTATGCACTGGCATCAGTTTGCATTTGCAAGACTAGACTTTCTTACATGATGTGTTATTCTATTTCTTATATCCTTGTTAAACCATTTGCAGGGGAAAATCAGCCGTGAGTCATAGTATTACTTGGCGGTATCCTATTTCTGTCAAGCGAGTATAAGTTAATGGCGCAATTGCTTTTGTATCTTCTGGTATGTCACAATCTTCACTTATTCTCTCCAGTGCAGAACTTCACATATATATGATCTAAGCATCATCTCCGCGATACTTACTGCGAATATTATTGTAAGATTTGATAAAGAAAATGTTATGTATACCTGAGCATTATGGTTTATTGTTGTGTGAAAGCTGAAAACACATCATGTAAAATAATAAAATATTATCATGGAAAACTAATTTTAGGACATGATTACGTCATCTAACAATAAAACACATCTTCTTGATAAAGAATTTTCTTTGTTGTTTACCAATGAGAAAGAACTTTCTTTTAGCCTAATAAACACATCGTTTTTAACCAATACAAGTGATGCTATGCAGGAGCAATTCCCCTTCAACAAAGGGCGGCAGCTGACTCATTATTGGGGAAGCTTGTTGGGCATCCAATGCATAGGTCGAGAGTGGCCACGAGACTGGCCAGGTTTCTACCTTATGGGCTAGTAGCTATTATAAGGGACGGTCCTGGTGAAGCAACTTTGAGTGCCCTTGAACAAACAACAGAAACTCTAGAACTCAAGTGGACCCCAGCAATGGCTATTTCTTTGTATGTACAAGTTGCAACTATGGCATCGATCTTTATCAGGAACAAATGAAAGGTCGTGTTATTGATTGGGATGTACCTGAGCTGGCATCTAGTCAACATGACATAAGAGATGAGCCACAAGTACAGTTTTCTCCATACTACGTCCTTCTACTCAACATGACATAAGTGTTATATACATATATATATATATATATATATATATATATATATATATATATATATATATATATAACAGCACACACACACACACACACACACATATATATAGCAGCACATATATGTGTGTTGTTATATATATAACAGCCTTAAATATATATGTTGTTATATATATAACAACCTTATATATATATGCTATTATAACACACACACACACACACACACACATATATATATATATATACAACACTTCTGCTAAGCACTAGGAAACAACAATTTGAGACTATGAAAGACATCAAGCAACCAACACTATATATGCCACTGATGTAGAAGATGAGATCAATTCCCCATTCATAGAAGAGCTTCAGGTATTTGCTAAGACAATGGATCACAAATTAAAGTTATTGAAAGCACCATCACCAGAATCTAAGGGGTCAGAAGCTAAAGGAGTCCCAATCACTGCAAAGAAAGTTCAATTCAAGATGAAAGATCCTATATTCAGAAGATTCACAAGATCTGCAACTAGAGGTAACAAACACTTTTTCCAATCTCTTCTCCGTGATTAATCTTATAGTTTGGAGTATTAGAGGTGTTGCAAAAAAAATCCTCTTCTAGAAGACTAAAGATGCTTTGCAAACTTCATAAAGTTCCTATTGTAGCTCTTTTGGAATTTTAGAAATGAAGTAAAAAGACGCAGAACATTAATCTACACTCGGTTTCCTTATCAGGTGAAAATGCTCATTGAGTCACCCCTCCCCTCCCACTGCTTCCCCCACGTTTTTTTTAAATGTTTTATGTATATATATGGATGGGGAGTGGGGTGGGTTGGATTTGACAATTACCTTTTCTCTTAGATCACGGAGAAGATTCATAAACTTAAATAATAATTAAAACGTAATAAATGTAAAACGCTGATGATAGAGACCTAACAAATCACACAATTAGGGTGAAAACCAAGCCGTTTGAAGGTGAAAGTGCAAACGAGTCCCCAAACGGCCTCGTAAGAGGCACGAACACCTTGCACGGGACCATTATAACTTGTACAAACTGGCCGCATAGTCGCGGGTCTCCCGGTTTGAGAATATGATGATAATTTCAAAATACATAGATTAGGCTTGAAAATAAGCCGTTTAAGGGTGAAAACCCAAACCAGCCCCTAATGGCCTCGTAAGAGGCACGAACACCTCGCACGGGACCAATGTAACTTGTACAAACTGACCGCGTAGTCGCGAGTTTCCCGGTTTGAGAATATGAGGGCGAAAACCCATACCAGTCCCCAAACGGCCCCGTAAGAGGCACGAACACCTCGCACGGGACCAATGTAACTTGTACGAACTGACCACATAGTCGCGGCTCTCCCGGTTTAAGAATATGAGGATAATTTCAAAATATGTCGATTAAGCTTAAAAAGCCCTTAAAGGGTGAAAATCCATACCATCCCCCAAACGGCTCCATAAGAGGCACAAACACCTCACACGGGACCAATGTAACTTGTACAAACTGACCGCATAGTCTAGGGTTTCCCAGTTTGAGAATATGACGATAATTTCAAAAAAATACAGATTAGGCTTGAAAATAAATCGTTTGAGGGCTAAAACCCAAACCAGTCCCCAAACGGTTCCGTAAGAGGCACGAACACCTCACACGGGACCAATGTAACTTGTACGAACTGACAGCATAGTCACGGGCCTCTCGGTTTGAGAATATGATGATAATTTGATAATATATGGATTAGTCTTAGAAACAAGCTGTTGAAGGGTGAAAACCCAAACCAGCCCTCAAACGATCCCGTAAGAAGCAGTAACACCTCACACGAGACTAATGTAACTCGTAAGAACTGATCAGGTAGTCATAACTTGCGTAAGATTTTAAATTTTAGAATATAATAATAATTGCAACTCCTATATGTAATTTTTTTATCTTGAGTAAGCTTTTTTTTTATAAATTACTTGGTTACTAAAATCTTTTTTTTTGTATCCTACTTTTTTTGCAGGATAACATTTTATCGTTATCATTTATTCACGTGGAACAGATGTAGAGCTCGATGGTTTACAACAAGGGGTTTATTCATGATTCTATTTTTTTGTGTTATGGTCGTGCAGGCTTTTGTAGTTTTATTGTTAACTTTTATGGCCTTACGGGCTTTTGTAAGTTTATTGTTATATTTTGTGTCCCTGTGGGCTTTATGTTACGCAGGTTTTATATTAGCAGGTTTTAGAATGCCCAGAAAATAGAGAAAACTCTACCAATTTTTTTTGGGTCTGTGAACTACTAAAGACTTGTAATATTTTGAAGTTTGTATGTACATTAGTTTATCAACAATGTGCAAGATTTTCAATTTGTGAATTTTCTTGTTTTCAAATAAATTTTTTTTTTTTGTTTTATCCAAAAATTTGGCACAGTTCAAAACCGTGCCAAAAGTGATCAAATTTTGGCACGGTTTTTAACTGTGCTAAATTTTTATGAAAATGTGCTCAATCTGGCATAGTTCAAAATTGTGCCAAAAGTGTGCCAGAAATATCAAATTCTGGCATGGTTTAAAAGTGTGCCAAAAGTGTTCCTGTTTGGTCAAATCTGACACACTTTTAAACCGTGCCAAAAAAATGACCATTTTGGAACACCTGATTCTGGCATAGTTCAAAACCGTGCCAGATTTGATCTGGCACAGTTTTAAACCGTGCCAGATTCCTATTTTTGGTGTAGTGAATACTCGAATTAGAGTAATGGATTTGTGATACTTGCAACAAGGCTAGTTAGGCAGTATGACGTAACTAGGCAGGTTATATGCGAGGTGTGCACAATAAATGAGAGGTGAGGGGTATCTCGAGAGAGTGCGACACCGGCTTAAATATGAAAATCTTACTGCATATTTATTTACTATATTTTAAACACTTGCAAATATTTTCAAATGTTTTGGGGTCTGACCCGTGTCAAAAATATTTTCGAAAAAGTTTTAGGTGTCCAGCCACAGGGATGCCATGGATGTTCATTCGTTCTAGGGATACGTAGCTACAGTAGATGTGGAGGCTTTTATAGTTCAGTGTAGTCGCTTCATTTATTATTTCTTAGACTAGGTTTCATCTCAGTTATCAGTTGTGCATGTTTTCCTTTATTCATACATTAGTGATGTTCTGTTTATTTATTTCATTTTGGATATTTGTACCGGATTCAGTGTGACCGTTGGTTTATTCAGCATCCTCTTATTATTATGCATTTAGACTTCTATTGGATGTGATTTATCATTTATTTATGTCATATGGTTTATGTATGGATGGTTTTATGTTGTATATAATGACAAGATTAAAATTGACACAACTTCTTAAAATAATAGGTGGTTAATAATTTAATTAACTTTTCAATAGTGATGCTAAGAATGAGCCATATGAGACTACCATTTTATTTTGGTAGCAGAATGGCCACGCATTATTTGGATAGGAGAGGTGTCACAGATGGTATCAGAGCATCAGTATCTAGTGTCCTATACGATTTTTGCATCGTTTTGCATTTCAGTGTATCGTCCTTTGATATAAAGCCCTATTTTTAGGACTATTGCATTCATATTTACGCATTTATGTACTTATGTTCTTTCACTAATCACTTTGTATTTTACTGTGAGCTAATACAAATTCAATCCCCTTTCAGATACCGTCAAAGAGAAACCGTCAGGCAAGAGTAGGCACTGGGGAAGAGGCCCCACAGGGGAATATTATGTTGCAGAGGTGGCAGACATCGTAACCCAGACAGTTAATGCAGTGATGACCACAATGGCGCAGTATTTTCCACAGACTTAGCCACAGCAGCTAGTCAGGAACACCAAGGGCCATCTGATTGGCAGAGAGTGAGGGACTCATTTTAGAAGGGGAACCCATCGAAGTTTCAGGGTAGCTTCAATGTAGTCATTGCTAGTCAGTGAAAAAAGGACATGCAGTGTCACCTTTGTATGGTTGAGTGCATGATCCTCAGAAGAAAATTTCGATGACATTTAAGCTAGTGGGTGTAGCTTTATAGTGGTGGGAGTCGATCATCACCTACGAGGATTGAGATACTATGACGATCAGTGAGTTCTAAGGGTGGTTCGATCGCAAGTACTTTCCTTCAGCAATCCAGAAAGAGAATAGGAGGGAATTTAATGAGGTTGTATAAGGAGATCGGTCCATAGCTGAATACGAGGAAGAATTTACCTTTTTGGCAAGCTTTGTACCCTATGAGGTGAACACTGAGGAGAAGAAAATCCTAAGGCACATGGATGGACTAACTTGGAGAATCAGGCAACACTTGATTGGTAATTTGGCATTGAAAAATTATACTGAGGTCGTCAATGTCTCACTATTACATTACCAGAACCTTCACTTCCACCTGAAGGGAAGCAAGAAAGTGGGAGAGACCATCCAGAGTGGGAAGGCAGGTAGGAGTGGTACCAATGGGGCACAACCACAGTAGGCGAGCCGGTAGCTCTTGTAGGATTTATGACAGTTAGATCTGGCTAAGAGATTTAGATTCGGAGGATTCAAACTAGAGGGTAGTGATTTTTAGTAGGGCTGGTAGGTCCTCATCATGCTCAGCAGTAGTAGGTTCCCTAGGGCCGCCAGGACCAAGGGAATAATGGGGGTGGCTAGTAAGGCCAGGTCCATATAAGTCAGCGGCAAGGACACACGTTGACAGGGCCACCAGGGTCAGAGGCAAAGAGATTTCACTGGTCATTGCTATAATTGTGGAGAGACGGGTCATCAAAAGAGGAATTGACCACGCCCAGGTAGGGGACTATAGTAGGGTGCCCGGTAGGGGAAGCAATCATAGTTACCACCGATAACACTAGCTCCACTAGCCCCACGGTAGTATGGGAAATTACAGTATAGACATGTCTATAATGTTCGGAATGCTGCCATACCCCGGGGACTGCAAGTGTCGTTAGTAGTAGCGAGTATTGCATTCCTCCCTCTCTCTCTCTCTCTCTCTCTCTCTTTCTCTCTCTCTCTCTCTCTCTCTCTCTCTCTCTCTATATATATATATATATATATATATATATATATATATATATGTATGTATACACTAGGGTATGGCCGTGGTTGAAGGCACGCGGATAATTTTGAAAAGTATAAAGTCATGTATAATGTAAATAAACCATGACTTGTTATATACAAAGACTTAATTTCTACTTTAACTACAGATTTACACACACCATTATAATTTTTATGATTTGTAACCATATCAATATTATTCAATATAAAATTCACTCCACTTTCTACTGGACATGCTCAAATTCTCAATTCTTTAGAACTGAACCTGTATTGCAACACAAAAAATAAATGAATAAGCCCCCTAAAAACACGTTATTTAGCTTATAGTCACATTAGGATATAAGACATCAATAATAATGGGTAAACCCCAATTGAGTATTGTAATGAATATAAACTAAAGACCTCAATTAAAATATGTATAATTCCCAAAAATAAAGGAGGAAAGGAAACTAATAAAAAATGCAAACTAATCTAAGGAAAATGGGTTTCACATAGATACCTATAGAAGTATCATGAATGTGACTATGACTCTTAAAATATAAGCAATCAAAATTCATAGTTAAATAAATCAATCCCCAAAATCCACTATACAACACTTTCAGCATAAATAATAATAACTCCATAATCAAAGTTGAACTAATATATATATATATATATATATATATATATATATATATATATATATATATATACTTCTGCTTCATCATCTTGTTCTTCTTGTTCTTGTTCTTGTTTTATTACAGCAGTTTGTAGTGATCCCTCGGTTGGTGTCAATAATTAGAATGGGTGTCATGTCGTTATCTATAGAACATGTTAGGAAAAAAAACACTCAATGTGAAGCATGTGCACTTGATTAATAAACACGACACCTAACGAACTATGATTTTCCTTCCTGTCTCCTATTTATTTTGTGTCGATTTGTTCCCTAACTTCAAATCATATTCCACCTGTATAACATATGAAGAGTGTCAGGAATCCTTATGGCATGACATTAGGTGTAATTAATATGTTACTAAGCAGACACCATATACCACCTATGATATAAAAAAAAGACTTTGATAAATATGTTACTGAACAAACACCATATAATACCACCTATAATAGTATTTTTATATGAAATACAATTGCATACTTGAAACAGTACGTATACAATTTTCGTTGCAGATCCCATATTCAAAATTATGATTTTCAAGCCGTAATATAAATTTCTAGATCTATTGCAAATCTATTCCAGTACGTACAAGAACAAAATAGATCTATCAAAGATCTGGAAAACATAATAAATATGCTTAGAAATGTAAAACAATGCAAGTAAGAACAAAATATAACCAAAATCGAACCCAAAAAAATTCTCATTGAACCCAAGACATACTAACTAATAGTACGAATCTCAAATTTCTATTTGAGAGTGCACTAAAGCCATACACACTGTTAGATCTAAAAAGCATTTAATAAGATGAATATCCAAACAAAATACATATACCATTGAAAAGTTCACCTCGTTCAATCCGGCGAGTGTAAGGCATTAGATCGACTGAATTACTGGTAATGAATGTCCAAACATGTTGCATAATAAACTTGAATATTGAAATGAATATAAAAGACAAAACATAATTTGGATTTAACATTCAAAGCCCCATATAATGAAATGAATATGAAAGAGATAACATTGCTTCGATCTACACAACATATAAGATGTTTTATTTCCACCGGAAGAAGCTACAAATGCAAAAACAATATTTTAAATAATCAATCCAACATGTTTTTAAATGAAGCCATTTCAAATTCCAATATATTACTAAATGAAATTCAAGAATAAAAATTCAAATTATGAACAAATAATCAATTAGTTTTTAAATCACATACAATAAAAACTTTTACTCCAAAATCACCTTCTTATGAAAACAATAGGGAATATAGTAATTAAAAAGTACTTAATGCCCTTGTAACTCATCAAAGCTTTGGTATGGAACTGGTTGTTGCTACCCTACTTGTTAGATTACCAATTGTTTCCATAAGAAGGTGATTTTGGAGTAACTACTTTTAAAATTAGTTGTTTCCCTAGTAACTCATCAAAGTGTTGGTATAGGAACGGCTGCTACTACCTTCCTCTTAGCAAACTCATTGGCAATGATAATTGTAGTCTTACTGTGATGCATAGATAACTATGAAACTAATATTTTCTTCTCTTCGAATGTTAGATCACCATGCCCACCCAATCTAGAAGTCCTATCACAAACAGCATGGTGCATGAGAATGCCAGTAGTAACCAAAACATTAAAGGAGTTGCGCATGACCAGTCCATAAAGTAAACAAAAAATGCATTCATTCCCATGTGTGTAATGGCGATGCGATAACCACGTGACTTTAGACATCAAAGAACTCTTGGATAGAATTCCAAAGTTCTATATCCAACCACTTCTCAGCCTCCATGCTAACATGACAATTTTCTAAGTACTTTTTGATCTGTTACAGGACACCACGTGAACGAAGTGTATCCCACGAGCATCGACGGATCTAGACGTAGTAGAAACATTCCTAAAATCAACCAAACCCTCGACCACTAAACAAAATAAATAGATCCTATTCTTGACCACATTTCTAACTCTCTCCTTTCTCAACTCCAATATATAAGGATCCACCAAACAAACAAATTGTATATATTTTTAGTTTTGTACTTATATTAATAAAACATTATCATTAATTTTTAATTATCCCCAAACCATTTTATTGACTGTAAACCTAGTGGATAAAGCCCAACCCATTGGTTTGTTTCAGACAAACTATCAATGGGTAGTTTGAGACAACTGCTTGCAGTGACGCTTACAATGTTGTTTAAGACCACCAAGTACCCACAATAAAAGTTACAATGAGTAATCTTAAAAGAATCATAAAAATATCATCATATAATTAGCCCATTTACCCAAATCAACATGAAATCGTGTTATTTAAAAAATCAACATAAAATATAATAAAAGTTTGGCAGCATTTATGAATAAGATATATAAAGTAATTCAACTAAAACCCTTCTTACTACACCTTTAACCCCAATAGGTCAAATGCCCTGCCACATTTAAACATGAATATGCAAACTCATGTTTATGAACTACGTTATAAAATAGGTCTCCAAAATATTCAACAACATAGAGTGATAAACAATTCAAGATCGTAAAACTTATGAAGAGATCTCAACTTGAGGCGTCTAACAAACAATGTAAATTATTTAACCAAAACATAAATACAAAGTGAGAAATCAGTCATCGGCTTAAGCATAAAGTTGGGAAAGAAAGTAAAACTTGTAAATTGAGGGAGACATGTACTGACATATGTACATAACATATATTGGACCTAATTGGGTAACTTTGACATAGAAAAAATCGTACATAGCACAATAAAACCACCGAATCTAGTTAAACAAATAAAAAAACATTACATATGTTGATCCATAAGTTTGTGTTGGCCCAAAGTTGTCTCAACATAAAGATTTAAACATCTAAAAACAAATTTCATCAAAAAATATTGTGTGGTTAAGAAATTCATAGCTCATTTTAGTAATTAGCATCTGATAACATGAAAGAGAATGATTAAAGATAACCCTAGACACAATGTAAAAGAATCCATACTAAGGACATTTTTTCAAACACGTACTATTCTACAAAGAACATATGATAAAAAAAACTTGATTAACATTGACCTAAAAAAATGAATAAGCTGAACCTAAAATCATCAAAAGAAGAAAACACAATGACCATTAAAATTGACCTTAAAATTAGCAAAAGTAGTCAGAAGTTCAATACACATGCCTATTGCAAATTTAGTAAATCTATTTATTTTTTGTTGGACTTGTGGCTCGAAGAAGGTGTTTGGAGAGGAGAATAGAAGACATTGTCTAACCAATAGGTTGTTAGAGAGAAAAAGGAGTATAGTTCCAAAAATACACATAATTAATTAACTATATCTTATATTTCCAGAGCAGGAGAGTTAGTAAATGCACACCTAAAAATGACTTGGAGAGATCATAAATGCAGTGTAGACTATATAAATGATCAAAATGCTAACTTTTGTTAATGGAAACTTGAAACTCCAAAAACATACAGGGACAATGGTGTTGGAGACTCAAGTATAGTAATGACTATATACTTTGGTGGTCTTCAATCCAAATGAAACTCATCCCCAACAAAAAAAACTTTTGTTTATTATTCACACCTAACTATTAAAAAAAGTCCATATTACACAATTATATTGGTACCTATGCATTTTTGGACATGAATAGCAACTTTCATATGTTGTCTTCGGGCCACATTATAGCTAAAGTTAAAAATGAGAATTGATGAGAAAAACTCTAATAGTAACAAACTCTTCCATTTAAACCAATAAAAAGAATGAGTTTTATTAAACATTTGAATTCAACCAAAATCATGAACATGAGGTGTCCCAAAAACAACAATCTCAACATCAACACTATTTTTTATTTTATATAAAAATAAATAAGAAAAATTATAATTATCACTTGTACATTGTGTTCAATAGTTGAGAAGCAACACAAAAAGTATCAAGTTTCAGCATAAAACATCACATATAAATGTGTAAACTCAACTCAGCTATCCTAGCCGAAATTCATCAGTAAACTCATTGAAACCCCATTATAAAGATTAAAAATCATCCCCATCTATAAAACCTTTTCAGCTAAACAACCAGTAAACCCATCTCAACTAAACAATTAGTAAACCCATCTCCTATAATTAGTAAACCATTAAAAAAATTACAAAAGAACAAACAAATATGGACACCAAAAGAAAAACCTAGATAATTGAAATCGCACCTTGTCAGTTAGGATTTTCGAGATGAGTAAAGAAAGGGGGTACCTGACTTCGTCGGTAAGGAAGAAACCCATATGAAAAGAACAATCTTACGAGAAAGAATATCATAAAGTGAAATCAAGCATCCATTGAGTTTTTCAAAACTTAATCGAAACTAAACAACAACAAAAACTTATTTTGTACATTGTACCTAACTTTTTCGGTAAGTAAGAAACCCATATTAGGCCGATAGCAGGGCACCGGGATGAAGGGCAGCAGCGGGAAGAAGCGAGAGGCAGCGGCATATATATATATATATATATATATATGTGTGTGTTATACTCATGCCCATGATTTCATATATTTCCATGTAAACTTAAAATAGTGATGTGTGTGTGAGAGAGAGAAGCATCGCGGAGAGAAGTCAAAGAGAAAGGAGAGAACGTCGAGGGAAATAGTGAGAGGGGAGACACAGAGGAGATGATGAGAGAAAAGAACGGTGACACTAAAATGCTACAATACCATTATACCCTTGTTTTTGAATTTTAAAGAGAAGGGGGAAACAAATTGGAGTGTGTAGAAAGAGGGGGAATTCAAAATTTTTAAGTGCAAAAGAGGTACTCCACGAAAAACTCATATAGATGACATCATAGTTGTCTCTTATGACATACATAAGTTTTACTCCTTATTTTATATATATATATATATATATATATATATTCTTACGTTTTTATTTTTTTGACTCCTGTGAGAACTGTGGTTGTACAGATCTATATTAAGGGAAATATAAGAAAAAGAATTAAAGCAACACCGGTCAAGGAGGAAACAACACCACAAAGTTGCAAGGCTGTATATGTAATAAACCAAAGTTTCAAATATTTGTGTCACATACATAATCTAAAAATAAATGAATAGAAAAATTAGAAATACATACCATCCTTCTCAGAAATCTGTTTCCATAAGTGGGGGAGCAATATAATCTAGAGGGGCCATCACAGGGGGTCCTTGATGATTCCCTGCTAAAAAAATTAAACCATAGGAGAAATTCTCTGAAGAAAATATTAATTATTGAAAATATCAAACATGTTTTCGAGATTATATATAAAACTACTAAAGTTTTAGTAACCACGAATCAATATATATATATATATACAGTGAGAAGTGTCTGATGAATTATAGTTTTTTTTAATAAAATGAAGATCAAAAATACAAATAACAACACGAAAACTCAATACGATATGGTATGACTAGGGGTGATAAACGGCCGGATACGGAACAGATACCATGTTTTTCATATCCGTATCCACGATTTGGATGCACTATCCGTATTCGTATCCATATCAGCCCGAATAGTTAAAAAAAATATCCATATTCGTATTCTCTCGAATACCGGGGATTCGGATAATATCCATAACCGTTTACGTTGCTTATCCCTTCCTGCTAAGTACTAACTAAAATTCATATTAAATAAAAATTAGACGATCAAAGTTCAAGGGAATTTTGCTATAACTAAAAAAACAATATAAACTCTTAATCTTAAGGGAATGTTTGAAATCAAGTACTAACCTCAAATGCTAATATTCATGAATCACAAGTTCTTTTTCCCTCTTATAATATTGAATAGTCCATCGCTCCTCAAAATGTATTTTCCCTATATTAAAAATGAAAGATAATTAAATAAATAATGCTATTTAAGTAAATAAATAATGTTATTTTTAGTGGTTTAATAATTGGATAAGTAAAAAACACTTATCTCTTTTTATTATGTGTGGATGATCAAAATTTTTTTGTTGTTTCTTAAACCATCACTGCAACGAAATTTTCAAATAAAATTACTGGACATTAACATACAAAAGTGGAGGCACTTTTATAGTAACGTATATCAATAACAATCTAAAAGACAAGTCACCAAACATAAATAAGTCACTGAATTACAAAAAAAGGGTGACAGTGTCACAATATAAAGTCAAGTCTCTGAATTATAAAAAATAACTACTACTAATAATAAGGATTGCCATTTTCGCCACACCAGCCAACCATCAAAATCCACATCTTCAACTTTTCACTATTCAGTGTCGTTTGTAACCTTATAATTTTCTGAAAAAATTGAATAATGATTAATTGTAATGATAAATAAATAATGACTAATAAAAACGACAAATAAATAATGTTTTTGTAAATTTGTAATGCCAAATGAATAAAGGATTAATTGACTTTTGTCATCCACAATCCGACACTCCCAACTAAAAGCCGACTCTAACGCAATGGTTGAAATTGAAATAGCCAAAATATTGGAAGCTATCTTCGCAAGCACTTGAAACTTTGGCCCATTAAGTTTCCACCAATTCAAAATATCAAAAGAAAGGTCATCTGAATTATCTAAAGGAAATAAAGTTTCCTCCAAATATTGTTATAATTTTTTCTTTTGAACCAAACAAGTTCCAAAACGATCCCTAATATACCTTTTAAATCCTCCAGTAAATCCACCCCTCATTTGGTTTGTTATTTCACCATCACTATCACCCACATGATAAGAATGATCAAATGTTGTGGGAGTAGAAGTAAATGAATCATTTGCATTCTTATACTCGCCATACAAATCATATAAATCATCATGAACTCTATGTATAACTTTCTGCCACAGAACCATATATCTCATCGTAAGCAAATTGAACGAACTCCATTTTGTATCTAGGATAAAGCACTAATCCAAATGTTTTGTTAAACTTAAGATGCCTCTTCAATGCCATCAAACGAACATAATTCACATTACTTTGTTTCCATTGCATCAATTGATAAATAATTTGGCACACATCATGAAAGTAGTACTTTGTCATTGGGTATTCTGTTCCAGAAAGACGATTTGTCATGTCATAAAATATTTTCAAACATTCACAAATTATTTTCCCTCATTTCCAATCTTGTTCACTTGGAAGCCAATGATATTCCTTATACAATTCCTCTAGATGCTCAAAGGCCTCTCTCACTTCTATAGCACTCTCAAGCATTAGATAAGTAGCATTCCATCTAGTTTGATAATCTAATTCTACATTGTTTTTTGAATTCAATTGAGTTTGTCGTAATGCTACAATCCATGTGTGACCTCTTGGAAGTGATGAACCAACATACTTGACACTACTTCGAATTCTTTCAATGAAACGATCAATTACTTTCAACCCATCCTTCATAATTATATTAATTATATGTGCACTGCATCGAGTGCGAAACATGTCACCAATTTTTAGAAGATATTTCTTACCATTCAAACACAATATGATATGATCAACCATTGGTTTATTATAGCTATCATTATCAACTGCGATGGTCATTAGCTTCTTATCAATATTCCACTCCAAGCTTCTAGCCTTCACCCACTCGACCACATTCTCCGCATCATGTGGGCACTTGATCCAACAAAAGGCTATTATCGTTTTATGAAAATTCCATTCATCATCAATGTAGTGACATGCTAAACAATAATAGCAAGTGCCTTGATGCTTAGGAGTCCATATGTCAGTGATGACTTGAAGAAAGATTTTCAAGAGCTTTGTAAAGTGTTTATTTATTGACTTTGAAATATTTTTTCAATTCATTTTTCAATGTGGCTCTTGAATGAAATTTTTATGTGGTGAAAAAAATAAGAAAGCCAATACTTGAAATACTCCTGCTCAAACATAAAAAATGGATAATCGTGTCGTGCAACCATTTGAGCAAATAACATTCTCTCCTTCTCCGTGTCAAACCTATGATTGAAAAACTTAGGGATTACCTCAGTGGGTGACTTAATGGAGTCGAGAACTTGTTGTCGAATGTCACCACCATCCACTGGCCTTGTTTTATATGATTTCTAATGATTATTTAGGTGAGATGTCCCCTTCAAACATCCAGCATCGAACTGTCTCTTATAAAAAATACAAGTGGCCTTAATGATTTCATGCCTCAGGTGTGTGTTTCTTGTTTGATTGTTTTACCTCTTGAAAACTATCACTAACATAAGGTGGAGCGGGGGAAGACGCATTTGTGAAAATATTTGTCTAACTTGCCTTTTCTGACATTATCCTACAAATTTTGGAATATACACAATTTATTAAAAGGAAATGAATGGCTCTGTTTTGAAAATGAATATACACAGTTTATAAAAAAATGACTGAGAAAAATAAACAAGCAATATAATAAAGAACCAAGAAAAAACCAACAACATAGACCAACAACATAAACGAACAAGCTTAGGTTTTTTTCCTAATAAACTTACACAAAAATCTTATATAATAATGTTTGAACCCAAACCGAGATCTGAACCAAAACATAAATCTTATATACTAATTTATAACATCTGCAGTAGTCGTTTCCAAGCATTTTGGTTTTGAACAAAAATCGAGATCTTCTATACTAAAGTTTTGAACCAAAACCAAGATATGAAATCAGCGTTTTGAACTAAAAAAATTGAACAAAATGGAGAGCCGGGGAAAAAATTATCTTACTTATACAGAAAAATGGAAGAAAATGGAAAGTGATGTTTTGAACCAAAAAAATAAAAAGGATCTTACTTAGAGATAAAAATGGAGAGCCTGAGCAAGGATAGGGGAACCGGGTCAAGGATCGGGGAGCGGAGCAGAGAGAGAGTAAGGATCAACGTTAGTTTTTTTTTTAGAGGAAATGAGGGAGGAAAGAGGGAGAGTTATTGGGGGAGAAAAGAAAATGAGGGGGAGTTAGGGGTGTCAATTATTTCCGAACTTCCAAATTTTCCGATTTCCGATCCGAATTTTTCCAATTTTGGCATCATTTTAATTTTTCCGATCCGAATTTTTCCGATTTCCGACTTTTCCAATATAAATTGGAATGGAATTGGAAATCAAATATAGATTTCCGACTTTCCAATTTTCCGTTCCGAAAATTCCGATATCATGCCGATTCGATTTATCCAAAATATTTTCCGAAATAATAATATTTTTATTCATTTTAATAATTTTTACTCATCACATTTCCTAATAATCTCACCCTTCATTTAAAACAATCCCACCCATTCATTTAAAATAATCTCAACCCTTAATTTTTAGCTATAAAAAGGTTATTTTGCCCCCTTTCTTTTCTCATTTCTACACTAATTAGAATGAATTCCTAAATCCTATCATTTCTAATTCCTCACTCAATCAGGTGGTCTCATTCCTCTCCGATCTATTAAACATAATTTTGTAGCTCTATTTGTTAAACATATCTTAAGTGTTTTCCTTGTATGCTTACTAACATTGGTGTTATTCTTTGCTTATTTTTTCTCATAGTAATATGCACTGCTCACTTGGTCTTACCAGGTTCAACTTTTAAGCTTAACATCAATACTCAATATTGCTTGAAATTGACATTTGTATGGAAATAAAACTACCCCCACCCCCCAAAAAAAGTGGAATAAAGAAGATAAAATTGATAATTTTGTATTTCCGATATTATCCGAAAAAGATAAAACTGATATTTCCGATTTTTCCTAATTTTTTCCGAATAAAAAAATATTCAAAAATTCCGAAAATTCCGAATATTCCGAAGTCGCCGACATGGAAAAGAAATTGATTTTCCGAAATTTATTTTTCCGACTTTGGAATGGATTTTAAAATTCCGAAAATTTTGGAAAATTTTTCGAACACCCCTATTCCGATCCGATCCGGCCGAAACACACCCCTAGGGGGAGTGATGTTAAGCATGCTTAAAATCTACTTAAGCTTTTCCTTTTTTTTTTTAAATTCATTCCCTATTATTTTGTGTTGATAAAAAATATGAAGTAATACTATTCTTTTAAATGAGTAAAAAATGATAAGATTCTTTTATTATATTATTATAAATAAAAATGTTATATATTATTATTATTATTATATAATTAATTTTAATAATAAATTATTATTTAATACAATACGAATACGGAAATCCGAAAAAATGGACATCTATAATTATTGATACTCTGCCTCGGATATGGATTATCCGTGTCGGATACACATACTATCCGTATCAGTTTTCATTTTTTCATATATTTTAATACAATATCCATATTAGTATCCATATCCATTTTTTCGGATAAATATTCGTTAAATTTGGTCTTGTATACCGGAAGGATTTATATTTTCGAATATTCATTTATACATCTAGGTATGACCAACATAAGTTAGAGTTTTATCACAAGCATGACACAATATGACAAGACTTCGTGTAAAAATGAATATGCAATTGTCTTGAACATGATTTATTGTGATAAAAATTTTGTCATTTACGTATATATTATTTTGGAAATTGTCAGGCTTAAATGTATGGCTGTATACATGAGTAGTGTGATAGGAACCAAAGTAAGAAGCATTGTAAGAAAAAAAATATTAGACATAATAATTATCCATAATTATAACTTGATATTATTTGAGATGCAATTAAATATACTTAATACTAACACTACCTACGATATGGACTAGAATTTTGAAAATTTTCCTATTAAAATTAATTGCCTTTTATTTTGAGTATTCAAAAGAGACTATGTTTCCAATTTGTTTGTTACACATAGTTTGAATGTTAACCTTTTTAAGCTGAAACGCTGCGAGTTTACCTACATATCATTAAATTGTTTTATATTTTTAAACTTTTAACCATGCCTTTTGGAGACTTTTGGTCTATCCTATCAATTACTTGAAATTGAATATGGAGAACTTATACCTAATGGTCCGCACATTAGCTTATCACATATTAGATTGTGACTCACATATGTCTTATTTTGCCACACCTAATCATTATTACAAATTATCTGAAATATTTTTACGACCTTGTCATCGATAAGAGTACACCCTAATATACATATATACTTTCCCCAACCATCACTAGTATCTAAAACTAGGGGAGTATCACTATAATGGCCTAACGATGAAAATACCCTGGGACTATTTACAAATCCTTTTATACCCTTCGATTATCAATCTCTCCAATTTCCTATTGGGACATATACCAAATACTCCCTCGGACATTTTTTAATACTCATTTAGTCCAAACTTTTTTATTTTGCCTCAAAAAGTCCTTTGCCACATATTTTGGAGAGGGAGTGCCGCTGGCGCGGACCTCTGAAAATAAGAAGATATTGAGTGCTTGAGGGACTAAATGGGTTAAACTAAAAATATGTGTCATTTTTAAAAAATATATATTTATAGTAGGGACTATTTAATAATTGACCCTTTCCTATTTCATATTATAAAATATTATTTAATTGATCCTTGTAAGTAAACCAAGCGGGCACTCACTTTCTTCGTAGGTAGGATATTTCACTCCATTTTAAGCTCTGGTTACAATACTGAAGACTGTGATGGATATTTTTGGTATTGAAATATTTGTGATTTGAGATTTTGTGTTGACCATTTTTATTTCAATTTGTGTGGTGCATATATGGTTGAACTGTCAGTTGATTACTTATTTTTATTTTGTTTGTTTTTATTTATTCAAAAGAATATCTATTTTGTTTATATTTTTTGATTAGGGTAATAAGTGTTTGAAATTGAAGAGTCAATTATTATTTTACATTTTATAACTAGACTTCAAAGGTGAAATTTCTACTCATTTAGTTTGCTAATGCGTTCATTTTTTATGAAAAATAGTTATGGAAAATGGAATCAGAGTGTAACTTGGTGTATGAAGGATGTATATTTCCCATGTCATTAAAAAGGAAATATAACGTGGGATCATTGTTGTCTCTCTTATTTCTTTAAGTCTTGGCTTCAATTTCTCTATTTACCATTTCTAAGAACACCCAAGTTATTGTTAGGAGTAAAATTTAATATATGAGCTTATATATAAAATAAATATGAATTATAGACTATCAAATAAAAGTAGGTCAATTAAAGTGAGTAATTTAAGTTTTGGGGCCTTACTAATGTATTATTAAAGTGTGGGTTTTATTGTGTAGAGTCTCTAAATATAGGGGTTTTGGAGTAAAAGTTTGATACTATATTTTTAAATGTTGGAATTTTTTGTTTTTGCATTTAAGGTTTCCACCCATATCTAGACTCTAAATTTCAACAACTGCTGTATGGGGGTAGAGTTTTGATAACATGTTTCCTAAGAGTACACACTTAAAATTCAAAAATAATAGGGATAAAGTCATGGCATACACTTAATAAAGAACATATACTTATATAGACCTATCACACATGTTAATATTTTCCTATGGGTTTAATAGTTACAATATTGATTTATGATTATAATGGTTTTAACTGCAAAATATGGTATTGAGTTTTGATTTATAGGTTATGACTGTTTCTGCCATGTGGATTTATTGTAACCCGTTTTTTGTTTCTCATTATCCTTTTATCTTCTAGAAAATACAGATTGTTCCTCTCTTTGCTGTCATTGTTGATTAGGAAGCAGTAAAAGAAAATGTCTCAAGCCAACAAGGCCAAACATAAGGCATTTGTTAATGCAACTGCGTGGATGTCCAACAAAGTTACTTATGTTGGGATTATCATCATCAATAAAACTTTAATGGATACATATGGTTTTAGTTTTGGTTTGTTTCTCTATGACTTTACTTTCAAAATATTTTCTTATTATCATCAATAAAGATTTGATGGCCACATATGCTTTTAGTATTGTTATGTTTCTCTATGACTATACTTCCAAAATGTTTAAAATCTCTCTCAATGATTTGGTTGTTTCCTGTTAATATATGAGAGATCCATTTTTTTTTTTGTTACTTCTAAATTATACTTTAGGAAATTTAGGCATTCAATATAGCATATTGTTTTTATGTATAAATAGAACCCATTGAGAAAAATATTATAATATAACCTATTAAAAAATATTTTATGTAAAAAGTATTTATTTGTTAAGCTCCCAATTTTAATCGTGGAAATGTCTTTAAAGGAGCCTTAATCAAAGCCTGAAACGAAGTTTTTTTTCTATGCTACCTTAACGTTGGAATATGTCATCATGATTATGAAGGATGGCCTTATGGTACTTGATATTTTGTCAAATTCTTTTATTCATATCACACATAATCATTAAATAGCACAATAGGGTGAGTGACAACTCTTTATTAAATTGAATTCATCAATTGTGTATATTATTTAAAAATTAATCATGAAAAAATATTTGTTTCTTATTTCTTTTAATCTTTGTATTTTTGTGTTTGCCTTACATAAATTTACATTTAACCGAAGCAATGTAGATGAATCTAAAAGGTTCATTGAGTGGATGGTAATATCAATCAAACACTAAGATATTTTTCTCCTTTTGGGTGCAAAGTTTCATTTGGTAATAAATCTTCTTTAAGCTTCTTGCGATGTTGACTTTCTTTGATATCTCTTATATATATAATTGCAAACTTCCAACAAAATGTATTAGCTAAAATTCGTAGTTTGAATTATATATTTTAAGGATTTGCTTTTAGTTTGTAGGTCAATTTTCTCTTGTGTCCATAGAATAAACATTTTTTTATGTTTATAAATATGTAAAAATTAGTGCAATATTTTGAGAGCTCAACTAGGTTAATTAAGTATCTGGCTAATCAAATATTTATTTTGGTTGTTACTTATTCAAGAATGGGGTTAGTTATGTTATGGTTCTCAATGACATTAGGTTTTGTACTTGTAATTACTAGGTTTATTTAACTTTCTTTAAACCTGATACCTCTATTTCCACAGTCATATACAAAAAATAGTTTATTTTTATGACTTTCTCTCTCTTTAAGTTTTGGAATTAATTCATGTTATTTATCAATAACACATACAACTGATATGGTTTTCTGATGTGGTAATGGATATCGTTTATATACTCAAAAATGTTATACAAGACTTAAAACTCCTCTTTTTTTAAAGTGTCCACGTGGAAACAAAAATTAAAACATTCTCATCTCTCCTTCTCTCTATGTTTGTACTACTCAAAGTTATGGAGACTTTGGGTGTCATCTCAAAGTTGTTACCAAATGCTCTACACGTTATTTTCTATGTTTTCTTTTCAATATCCCAATCTATCTCTCTTTGCCTTTTCATATTTCTCTCGACCTAAAACATAAATCCTATCTCCCATAAATGACACCCCGCCCAATTAGATACCGAGTGATCAGTTTTTTATTAAATTAAAACAGAATATCCAGTTGGTTCATTCTTAGCATCACTATCGAAAACTATTGATTACTAATCACCTACATTAGTTAATTAAGTTGGTGCCAAATTTGAAATCTTTTAAATTAATATGAAATGGTCTGATATAAATAATAAATAAACCACATTCACTATTCCAATTAACCAACATCATAAATAATGAAATAATCGAATTAAATAAGATATGACTAGAATAAACACTCCAGCCTGAAACTCCAATACCATAATCCATATCTAAGACTGAGTCCAACAACTGAAAATAAATGAAGTACAATGTCTCCAGAAATCACTAGAAGGTGGGTGACATGCCCTATTAGGATAAATAAAATGATGCATCTGATCTGAAAGAAAAGGAGGCGTCTACTACCGATGTGACGACCCGAATATGATTAGGATAAGCCATGTTTAAATCATGCTTACCATATGGAATGGGGATAATGTGTTATTGGAACATATAATGTTAAGTTATTGTGTTTAGTCTAATTCTATTTTCATAACTTATGAAATATTGAATTAGTCATAAACACAAATTTGTGAAGTCTTCTGTAGGAATGTTCGAGTTCGGGACTAGTTTTGGCCACTATAATATAATAATTAACTTGAGATGAAAACTAAATAGTTGTATATATATGGGTTAAGTTTTTAATAGAACAAACGATGTGTAAAACAGAGGTCCGAGAAAGAAGTTAAGTTGGAATGACGAAGCAGGGGAAAATATGTCCATTCGTTAAGTGTTTTTTTTTCTTCTTATATGTATAACAAATGGATGGATTTCATTGGTTGAAAGTTGGGGGGGGGGGGGGGGGGGGGGGAAGATTGACCGAATTAAGACCCTTTAAATGACCTCCTTCTTCAGCCAAACTCATCCATTAGAGAGTTTGGCCCGAAGAGAGAGAAATGGGAAGTTTAAGAAGAGAAAGGCGAGAAAAATATGGAGAAAAATCCATAGGAAAGTACGAAAACATCCTTAAGGTAATTCTACTCATAAATCTTGTTATATTGTTGGAATTATTCATTTAAATGATAAAAATAATCATTTGTTTACTAAACTTCTGTGTTTTGAGGTATACGTATGGATAGATGCGATTTAAGCAAAGTTGAACGTGTAAATCATGTATATTGATTCGATTGGAAACCATGTGTATTCAAACTCCTATATCTTTTTGTATATTTATTAGAATTGAATAATTCTAGTTGGATAAAAAAAATAGACTCATATATGTATAATATATCTAAAAATTATGTGAAAATACAAAGAAATGTATATTTGGTGATAGTTTGAAGTTCAGGTATAAAATCTTCCCCAAAAGTGTAAGAATGCACACCAGTTGTTCGATGTTTTGCTTGACATGGCAAATGAACCTTAAAAATTATGAAACTTTAATTTTGTATTATTCAATATGTTTATGGACGTTGGGTGAAATATCAAAGGATGTTAGGATGTATAAAAATTATGAAAATTCTTCGAAGTTAACTGAACGATAAAAGAGTCTATAGGGCAGATTTGATTTGTAATAAAGAAATGGACACATCTTACTCTAGGAAACTTGAAATGATGTGTTGTATTTTTTATTGGTAACCTTATATGATAAGAATTGGATTACCTAGAAGAAATTAAATAATGTTTGGTCTATGGATTGGATATGTTAAATATTTTAACATGAAATTGAATGAGACTTCATTTATGATAAATGATTAGAATGGGATGATATGATGCTTATGAATTCGATTAAGGTTAATTTATTCTTTGGATTGTTAATATCCTTATGATTATACTAATATTTTAAGACTTTATAATGAAAAAGGAGGAAGAAGAACCTGTTAAACAAGTGACAGAATAAGGCAAGGAAAAAATACATGAAGTGGCCAAGGTGAGTGTACTCACTGTAAAAAGATGTATTATACATGGCTATGGAGATGATTTGAATATCACTCACGGATAAGATGTATTACAAATGGTTATGGATACGATTTGAATATCACACATGGGTAAGATGTATTACACATGGTTATGAATACGATCTGAATATCACTCACTGGTAAGATGTATTATACATGGTTACGGATATGATTAGAATAATATTGATTATGAATTTGTTCATTTCGGTTTATCAAAATGGAAGTTTTCTCCCCGAGCCAGAATGGGGGAGATTTGTCTATTAAAGACAAGGGGTTACTCCTCGACCAGGAATGGAGGAGAATTGTCTATTGCAGACAGGATATGTGAATCATGATTCGGATAAGTTGCCCATTCTTTATGAATGAGCCAGATAAGTACATAATTGGTCATTCTTTATGAATGACCCGGATAAGTATATAATTGGTAATTCTTTAGGAATGAATCGGATAAGTAATACATAATTATGAATGGGTCGGATAAGTATACATAAATTACCACATGGATATGATTTATTGCATTTAATTATATGCAATAGTTTAGTAGTGATGCATTCACTGGTCTATTTTGCTCACGGTTACTATGGTTATGTGTTTCAGGTAACGTGATGTGACTGCCAAATCTAGGAGGTCGGGTTGGGTTATCAAAGGATGCAAAAAAACATAATTTTGGTCAAATAAAAAAGGGGTAATTTAATCTTACTTATCCTTTAAGCAAGTTTGAATAAGCATAATTACTTTAAAATTGTGAAAGGTTCTAGTTTTATTGCTTCATGTTAATAATTGAAAAAAAGATACTCGTGTTTATGGTTTGATTAAGGTAATTATGATTTGACTCACTTTGACTTTCAAACTTAATTATAAGTAACTGGGTTGGGGTGTGTCAACTTTGGTATCAGAGCCAGGTTTTTAGAGGTTCTGGGGTGAGGAACGCCTAGATTTGGCAGTGGAAGTAGAAATTGTTTTGAGTCATAAGTAAATTGGTTGTTGTTGACTAACATTTGTCAGTTATACATACATATTGTTGTACGAGATGTGAAATGCAAGGATCTTGCAGGAAAGGAAATGAGATGTTAAGGTTTATTCGGGGATGGCAGCAAATATAGGTATTTTTATATGAATCATTGCATTATTTTATTTGTGGTATGGACAAACATGTCATTGAAGGAAAATTTTTAAAGACAAAATGTGGTGTACGAAAATTGTGAAGTATTGGAAGTAATCCCTTCTTATACTGGAATATGTAAACTTGAATAGTGTCACTTATTAAGCCATGGTTTGGTGTGTGCCCATTTATGTGGGAGTGTGAGGTACAGGAACCCATATTCCGTTAAAGGATGAGATGGTAAATTATTAGAGTGTGAATCAAATTAAGATTCACATGGTAAAGGTGAAGTGAGAAGATTAATAGTTGTATATGTTTAAATTTAATATGTGAAATGGTCTGAAATTCAATTACTAGTCAATATATCACAATTGATCCGAATATGGGTTCATACTGAATTATGATAAGTAGAAGAAAAGAGTAATAAGACTTGAGATGTATTTTTTTAATAGTATGCGTATTTGTAGTGAATATTACTCCTGGGATGTTTTGAAATGCTTATATGAATAGCAGAGTTGAGACGAAGTGTTAAAGAGTTAGAAGTTTAAAAATATTGGACAGCCCTTTTAAGAGTATGTGATGTGTGTGAGTATAGGACAGATTCTAATCGGGTTGGGATATCAAAAACTGGTTTGGGTGGATATTGAGTTGTATTTGTCATTGTACGTACATGTTATCACTGAGAGTATGACATGTAATGAATATGATTGACATCATATGGAGTCACCAAGAAGTATGTGTAAGGATAAGATGTTATGTGAGATACCATAATGGGATACATTAAGGTATTTGTTCAAGTTATTTGAAAGAAACACGACATATAATAGTTAAGATAAGTATTATGCGGTTGGTAGGTATGGTTAATGTTTTCAGTGGTGATGTTATGTTTAACATCCATACATAAGACTGTAATGTTAATAAGGATTGGGGTAAGATTATGGTTGTAATGTTATTGTGCCAAATAAATGACTCGTTAAAGTCATTGTATGTTTAGGTAAAGAACAATCATACGATAATGAAAGGAGGAATATAGTGAAAAGCTATATTGAGTTCATAGTGCATGACTGCACAATATACATGAACGTGAATATGAAATCTTGGTTAAGAATAAACATTTAGTGAATAATTGTTCAGTTTCGATATATGAGAAGTAATGAGGCTATATTTAAATTAAGAAATTGTAAGGACGAGATTTAACATACTCTTAAACATCAGAAATGATATCGATAGTAGTTAAAGTCAAACACATGTATTTGGTGTTAAATGGAAGATGGAAAGATGTCGTGTAATAAGATAATCTGGTAATATGATATTTATGATTTGAAATATTACACAATGATAAGAATAGACTATAGGAATGAAGGAAGAAATGTAAAGAATGATACTAGGTTTGTTAAGAATATTCACTCATTGGGAATATACGATAATACAACTGATAATTTAGTATGTGTGAATGTTTGACATACATATATAAAGGTATGAAGTAATATATGAGTTGGGGATTGGTTATCATTAATAAGAAATCATTAGACGATTATTCTTACGTTTAATGATAAAGAAACTGAAGTTATTATGAAAGAAGATTTGTTGTACATCGAGGAACCGGTTGAAATTCTTGGTCGTAAAGAGAAAGTATTAGGGAATAAATTTATTCCCGTAGTTAAAGTGTTGTGGAGGATCCATAAAAATAAATAAGCAACTTGGGAAAGGGAATATGGAATGAGAAAATAGTATCCCCAATTGTTTGATAAGTGAAATTCATCCTAAATTTTGGGGACGAAATTTTCTAAGAGGGGAAGGTTGTGATGACCCGGATATGATTATGATAAACCATGTTTAAATCATGATTATCGAAGGGTATGGGGATAATGTGTTATTATAACATATAATGTTAAGTTATTGTGTTTAGTCTAATTCTATTTTCATAACTTATGAAATATTAAATTAGTCATAAACACAAATTTGTGAAGTCTTCGGTAGGAATGTTCGAGTTCGGGACTAGTTTTGGCCACTATAATATAACAATTGACTTGAGATGAAAACTAGATAGTTGTATATATATGAGTTAAGTTTGTAACACAATAAACGGTGTGTAAAACAGAGGTTCGAGCAAGAAGTTATGTTAGAATTACGAAGCAGGGGAAAATTTGTCCATTCGTTAAGTGGTTTTTTTTGTCTTATATGTATAACAAATGGATGAATTTCATTGGTTGGAAGGGGGAGTCAAGATTGTTCGACTTAATACCCTTTAAATAACCTCCTTCTTTAGACAAACTCACCCATTAGAGAGTTTGTCCTGAAGAGAGATAAACGGGAAGTTTAAGAAGAGAAAGGTGAGGAAAAGTTGGAGAAAAATCCATAGGAAATTATGAAAACATCCCTAAGGTAATTCTACCTATAAATCTTGTTACATTGTTGCAATTATTTATTTAAATGATATAAATAATAATTTTTTTTCTAAACTTCTATGTTTTTATGTATACGTATGGATAGATGCGGGTTTAAGCAAAGTTGAACGTGTAAATCACGTATATTGATTCAATTGGAAACCCTGTGTATTCAAACTCCTATATCTTTTTCTGTATTTATTGGAATTCAATAATTCAAATTGTATAACAAAATAGACTCATATTTGTATAATATGTCAAAAAATTATGTGAAAATACAAAGAAATGAATCTTTGGTGATAGTTTGAAGTTCAGGTATAAAATCTTCCCCAAAGGTGTAAGTATGCACACCAGGTGTTCGATGTTTTGCTTGACATGGCAAATGAACCTTAAAAATTATGAAACTTTAATTTTGTATTGTTAAATATGTTTAAGGATGTTGGGTGAAATATCAAAGGATTTTAGGATGCATAAAAATTATGAAAATTCTTCGAAGTTGACTGAACGATAAAAGAGTCTATGGGGCAGATTTGATTTGTAATAAAGAAATGGACACATCTTGCTCTACGAAACTTGAAATGATGTGTCGTCTTTTATATTGGGAACCTTATATGATAAGAATTGGATTACCAATAAGAAATTAAATAATGTTTGGGCTATAGATTGGATATGTTAAATATTTTAACATGAAATTGAATGAGACTTTATTTATGATAAATGATTAGAATGGGATGATATGATGCTTATGAATTCGGTTAAGGTTAAGTTATTCTTTGGATTTTTAATATCCTTATGATGATACTAATATTTTAAGACTTTATATTGAAAAGGGGGGAAGAAGAATCGGTTGAACAAGTGACAGAAAAAGGCAAGGGAAAAACACATGAAGTGTCCAAGGTGAGTGTACTCACTGTAAAAAGATGTATTATACATGGCTATGAAGATGATTTGAATATCACTCATGGGTAAGATGTATTGCACATAGTTATGGATAAGATTTTAATATCACTCACGGGTAAGATGTATTACACATGGTTATAGATACGATCTGAATATCACTCACTGGTAAGATGTATTATACATGGTTACGGATATGATCAGAATAATATTGATTATGAATTTATTCATTTTAGTTTACCGAAATGGGAGGTTGCTCCCCGACCCGAAATGGGGGAGATTTGTCTATTAAAGACAAGGGTTTACTCCTTGACCAGGAATGGGGGAGAATTATCTATTGCAGACATGATTTGTTAATCATGATTCGGATAAGTTGGCCATTCTTTATGAATGAGCCAGATAAGTACATAATTGGTCATTCTTTATGAATGACCCAGATAGGTATATAATTGGTAATTCTTTAGGAATGAATAGGATAAGTAATACATAATTATGAATGGGTCGGATAAGTATACATAAATTACCACATGGATATGATTTATTGCATTTAATTATATGCAATAGTTTAGTAGTGATGTATTCACTGGTCTATTTTGCTCATGGTTACTATGGTTATGTGTTTCAGGTAACGTGATGTGACTGCCAAATCTAGGAGGTCGGGTTGGGTTATCAAAGGATGCATAAAACCATAATTTTGGTCAAATGAAAAAGGGGTAATTTAATCCTACTTATCCTTTAAGCAAGTTTGAATAAACATAATTACTTTAAAATTGTGAAAGGTTCTAGTTTTATTGCTTCATGTTAATAATTGAAAAAAAGATACTCGTGCTTATGGTTTGATTAAGGTAATTATGATTTGACTCACTTTGACTTTCAAACTTAATTTTAAGTAACTGGGTCGGGGTGTGTCAACCGAGGTCCTGCAATCGTCCACAACAACTGCAGCACGTCAAATGAGATTATACTCCTAAGTTGGGCATCCCTATAGATGGGCACCTAAAATGGTTTTAAAAAAATAGATTTGGAAAATGGGTTAGAGCTCGAGTAAAATAGTTTAAAAATATTGGCAAGTATTTAAAATGCATAATCAACAGATATTATGACATGTTAGTTTCACGTGCTCTCGCTTGAGGTCCTCACCCCTCAACTATTGTGCACGCCTAACATATTCTACTAACACCTCCTAATTATGCTACCCTATCTAACTAGTTCAAGTCCCTTAGCTTACTACACATACTTACTCGTAGTACCCACTCGTATTACCCATATAATACGTCATTGATTTATTTTCTCATATCATTTAAATCTATTTAGGGTTCACCAAATAAATGTTAAGTTTCCACTTTCTTAGGTTATTTTAGACATCACTATCTTTCTCCTCTAGTAAGCAGACACAGTAGTATAAACCACAAATATATATATATATATATATATATATATATATATATATATATATATATATATATATATATATATATATATATATATATATATATATATATATATATTAGGGGTGCACATCGAAACCGAAAATCCGATAAACCGAACCAAACCGACTGCATTGGTTCGGTTTGGATCGGTTTTTTTGCTCAATGGTTCGGTTCCGGTTTGAAAAAAAAACCGATACATCGGTTCGGTTCTCGGTTCCAGGGTAAAAAAACCCAATCCGATCCGAAAATCGATCCGATCCGAACCAATCCGGGACCGAACCGATTTATAATTACATATATATATTTATTTAATATATTTCACACTTGTAATTTATATTTTTGTGATTATTTGAGTTTCTAACTTAAGTTATTGAGGTCAAAATTAATTTTGACCTTAAAAAAATTAGTTATGAAACACATTAATCTAAAAAAAATTAGTTATGAAATATGATTTTGGAACCGAAAACCGATCTGATCCGATCCGGGAACCGCTGGTTCGGTTTGGTTCGGTTCTGTATTAAAGTCGGTTCGGTTCCGGTTCCAAAAATTTGGAACCGACCCAGGTCGGTTCGGTTCTCGGATTAGTACCAAAACCGATCCAAACCGAACTGTTTGCACCCCTAATATATATATATATATATATATATATATATATATATATATATATATATATATATATATATATATATATATATATTTGTCACTTTATATATATACTAATACAACACCCTTAGGCTGAGACCTGTGGTGCATGCATACTCTGCTATCAAGTCTCGGTACATCGCGGGACTATCGGTTCAGAATCACTCTCGAACCACAATATACAATTCACACATAATGGGAGGCGAACATAGTTCTAGGACTTTGGGCTATGAACATACCTACTCTCCCGAATAACCGGGTAAACCTTCATTCACAGAAGAGATGTTCATCCCTAAGTTCTATGTTCTGAGGTATAAGTGTAAAATCCCCCAAGATGGCTTATCAAGAGAAGACTATCCCCTTTTTAAACCTCCCACGATAGCAAGCAGCACAGGTATGTCATACATGTAATAATTCAAACATTAGGTATTTACATGACCTATGTATATAAGTTCAGTAAAAATAAGTAGCTACCATATAGTATATCCTACACGTAGTCTATATAACTATCGAATATACTATGTACCATTAATATACCTCCCTGAAGTCAATTTAGTAGCTATCTCTCTCATACCCTACCTAAGTCACTGATTCCCTAGGAATCCTCATGTCATGATAAGGTTCCCCGAATTTAAATAATCCTTGGTCTACTGGTGTTTAACATAACTCCCATTATATTTAAAAATTACCTGAAAAATTAACCCCATAATTTCCCACGCATCCTAAGAAAAATGGGAAAAATTTGCCAAAATCTAGGCAGCCGAATCGATTCGGCCTTGGACAGAATCAATTCGCCTGCTAAAGGTCTTCATCTTCTTCCTTAAACAGTACATAAGGAAGGCCTCCTTTAGAACTATGGGCTTAAGGATCTCTTATTGGCGTCTCCCTATCCCCATTCCAGGAAAGATGTGCATGTTCTTGAACATCTGAATCACATTGACATTTCCATGCGGGTTGTGTTCCAGACAGGCTTGGTGATTAGGCATAAATATTATATATTTATGCCCTTAATTTTTGTATTTTTATGATCTTGTGCATTGTAATTGACTCTGTTTTATTTCATAATCATGCTACTAAATCTCCTTGGAAAGTACCTTATGTTTTTTGTATCTCTTATATGTTTTACAGGTATTTCATGCAAGTTAGTGCGAAAGAGAACTCAAAAGAACAAAGAAAACCCAAGAAATTGTGTGTTCAAGGGTATTTTGATAATTCTACAGCCTGATTCCGGAGGTGGGGCCTACTAGAATTTGAATAGATTGAAATTATAAAAAAACTGGAAAAAATTTCACCCCAATCGGAGCTACGGTGAAAGAGTTATGACATTTTGAAGATTGAGGAAAAATCATAAAAGAAGGAAAAAAAATGCCAGCAAAACCAAACTGATCCGGTGAAAAGCAAAAAAGAACCGGTCCGGTGTGGTCAAGTTTCCTACATAGGCAGAATCTATCTGGTTAAGTGGAAAAAAGAATCGGTCCGGTGCTACCAAATTCTCTGTATAAACCAAACTGATCCGGTAGGGGACCGGTCCGGCAGGCAAAATTTGATTTTTTAATTCTCAAAAATAGAGTTTTGCATGGCTCAAACTCTTAAAATAACATGATGTATTTATTATTTGGTCATACAAGACATTAGAGAGTTCTCTTTTTGTAAGTTTTAGATATATTTTAAAGCCAATAACCCTAGGGAATTATCATCTTCAACAATTGTTCAAGTTTTAGGCATTAATTCAAGAATTTTCGTCATTCCAAGTAATATTTTCTTCATGCTTTCAATTGCTTTCATATTTGTGTTTGATGATTCATAGAAATTAGGTTAAAATCCTTCTTTATAAGTTTCGTTCCATTTTTTACGTAATTATGAATTCATGTATTATAGATTTCTTATTCAAGCATAGTTTAATCATGTATAGCTAGATTTCTAAGGGTTGGGTTGCATGAACCCAACCCGATGTAGTTTGTACGTATAAAAAATTAGTCTTTGAATTAAATAATGATTGAATCATGTTTGTAGTGATCACAATCGTCGTAGGCCTTTTAACCTCATTTTGCCTTAGGTAATCGGGGTGTTTAAGGATGCGACATGCGTGTCAATTATTTCGACACTGCTTTTTTCTTTCCCTTGAATACGTATGATGCGGGCTAGTACCCTCATATATGTAATTCTTGAGATTAATAATGATTGGGTTTAATCAAATATCTTATTCAAAAGCTAGTTTTATATCCGGTAAATGTACTAGGGTTTGGGGAATTGTATTTCAACCTACTTTTATCATTCATGGTTAATCACCAGAAGTAGTTTTAATTTGGTGCACTTAGTTTAGTTAGTAATTTTAATTTTAGTGTGCATTTATATAGTAGCATTCGATTCCAAAATTAATCACCTTTTCATTTTTTCTCGAATCAGTTTAGGGTTAGTCTCATTTCCTTCGTCGGATCGAGCAATCGTCCTAATTCCCTGAGGATCGACCCCAACTTACCGAGTTTATTACTTACACAACTGGTTTGCACTTGAACCATAATTAGCAAGCACTAGAGACACATTTCCAGTTGCGTCACTTGATCTTTGAATTTTCTCCTACTGAAAGGAGAGGCGGATTAGCTCTGAATCCAGAGAGGAGCATGTCATTCCTCCCTTGATAAATTTCCAATACTGGATTACTTGTGCTGGTATTGTCTATACTATTGTCATCTCCCAAAATAGTGATAAGCTGACTTGACGAAGAACTTCATTTTCTGATGAAGAGAGAAGATACCCCTCGGATATTATGGAGCCATAGATAGCCAAGGATAAGATTGAAATATGCAGGTATGTCAATGACTTGGAACTTGGTGACAGGATTGATAGGGTCGGCCCCTATTGTGAGTTTTATGGATCCCATTATATCTCAGCGAGTTTTATCTTAAGCACGCATGACGACGAAAGTGGGAGTGACATCACTGACTTTCAATCCCAAACAATTGAAGGTTCTGAGAGGAAAAACATTGAGAGCAGATCCATTGTCAACGAGTGAAAGTGATATTATCTTTACCAAGACTTCAACGGATATATTGAGAGCAAAATTGTGGTTAAAGCCGATCTTACGTATCTCTGCTTCAGAAAAGAAGAGTGGTGTGGAAGAGGTCAGGAACCCAACATGAAAATCCCCCATAGGGTGATATTGGCTTGGGTTTTCTTCTGCTGGTCAAGGACTTTACATTCTTCTATGGTCGTTTCTAGCATGGGAAGTTCTTCAGCGACTACCTTTCCTTTATCTATCTTGGTCACATGAGGAATAGGATATTTATAGTGTCTCTTTAACCTGGTTATATGATTTATGAGGCGGGGAAAAACATGAACCCCGTGTCTTCATCTAGCTTGGCTGAATGGCAACTTTGTTGATTTCTCCTAACATATCTTTGAAAGATATCATTCCACATAAACTGACTACTAGACTAGTTTCTTCTCGATTAGTTTCATTATCTGAGCTATTAAAGTCACCCCCTATTCGATGGAGAATATGTCATCTTGCCAAGAGAAATTAATACGTTCAAAAACCTCAACGACCTCATTATACAAATCTTCCCACTAAAAGGGGAGGTGCAGGAGTGAAGGGACCAACTGTCCTTGAAGATTCAAAATGGTGAGTAGCTCATCAATGATGCAAATCTCACTTGTCTATCAAAATACATCGGCCATTATCTGTACCATATTATCTAAATTAACTTTTTCAATAGGTACCATCCATTCATCTGATTCTCGAGCCCACTTCCGGGCTTCTATGAATAAGCCACTGAATTTGTGATAATTAATAGTTATCTCAGCAAATAATTTCAACCCAAACTCTAAGAGTTGGTTTAATATGGATGATAATTCCATGTATTTCCCTTCAGATCGGGTATGAACGATAGTACAGGCCCTTGTAAGGAGTGATAAATCTTGATCGGTGAAACATGTAGGGTGTAGCAGAAAATATAGGCAAACCTTGAATGGTTCAGGTGAGATTATAGGTACGATGGATGCTTTACTGGGAAAAATATGAATAAATTGGTCAAATTCTGGGTAAACCTATAAAAAGATGGCACTTTTATGGGTTAGAAGTGGGTTATGAGTGGTATTGGGTTTAGGATTGGTTGGTGGGACGATAATACCCAGAATCATCAAAGAACAGCCATGGATCACATTCCTAAGGTGAAAGCATTGGTCGGTAGTATGGTTAGTGAAATGGTGGAATTCACAACGGGCATCGAATTTGAAGTTTATAAGGAGTGGATTTGGTAATGGACGGGGCTCTAAGGGTTTGATGAGATTTTGGCTCAACAGGGCCCGATAGACTTTGGGCAGGGGAACATGAAGTTCAGTGTACTCTTTCTTGGTAGGAATGGGGCGACTTTTTGGTGCCTAAGAGGTAGCAGGTTGGGAAATGTTATTAGTGGTTGAGACAGTTGCACTGGCGGGCTTCTCATATTTTCGAAGAGTGAATTGTTCGATCGCTTTCATCGGCTTAGATTCGACTTTGGTAATGCCTTCCTTAATTTCTGCACCAATTTCTCGAAGAGCTCGAAAGTGTGGGTAACACTGTCCTCCTATGGATACTCAGATATAAGGCAAGAAGTTCTTCTTCACGATACTGAGTTGTTCCTCCTCGAAGGATCTGTTAGTCATTCTAGCAACTTTCTCTCTCCACTTTCCTATGAAACTACTGATTATTTCCTAAAGGTTCTGCTTAAAAATCTCTCGATCTCAGTTCGGTTGCATGTTGGTTTCTGATGGTCATCTTCTTCCTTAAACAATTACGAGTTTCACCATTTTTAATCATCAAAATCTTCATTACATGATCCCACACTCCCAACAAAACTTACCAAACACCATACCAACGTATGTACATGATTTCTAATGTTATGTAATCATCAAATCATCAAAGAACATCAATTAATTTGAATTAATTCAAGATTGATCTCTAAAAACCATAGTTCACCATTTTTCATCAAGAACATCTACAGAAATCATATTTCTTCACATTTTGATTATCAGTAGTTCATCAAATTTGTCTTCTTACATAAGGGATTCAAACCTAACTTTAATTCAACCCAAGACATGATTTAAATCTCTCAATTTTGTCATCAACATTCATGAAATCAAGATAATAAACATCCTACTCTAACATGGATATTCTATCTAATCAGAATTCAGCAAGATAAATACTTCCCTCGAGTTGTAAGTCTAAATCTCTACAGATGAGTGGTACGGTGGTGTTCTTCTCCTTCCGATCTACACAATGGTGGTGGCGGTGGTGTAAAATGATGTATAAAAGCCTTAGGACTCCCTCAGAAGTCTCCTTCTTCCTCCCCTCATAGCCTCTCTTAGTTTTTGTTTTGGTAAGCCTAACTTACCTAACACAAAATCTGATTTTTACTTATAAAATTCGTGGGTCTATTTTCCTCAAAAATTCAAAAGACTAAAATACCCTTTCGGGGTACCCGTTTGTTCTAAAAATGCCCCGAGACCCAAACTAAACCCCTGAGTATACTTTTTTGACTATCTCGACTCTTTGGGACACATTGGTGCACTCAAAATGACCATATAGAATATCAAAAATAAAATTATATTTTATTTTCCAGATTAAGTCCCGACACGACTGACACGCGCGTCCCGACTAAATTTACTGTGACTACCGTATTTTTCACTTACGACAATTATAATATTTTCTTATCATTATTATTACTCATTAACTAAGTAATATTCAATATAAATAAATAGTAATCCTTATCTTGCTAATTAATATATATTTTAGAGGATTAATTTCCAAACATAATTTAATTAATCCTAATTAATTCCCAAAATAAAAATCAATAAAACTACGGGGTGTTACATACTTCCCCCATAATAACGGAATTTTGTCCCGAAATTTGGAAAAGGGAAATACCTGGTATGAACAACTCTAGATACTTTTTTTGCATCTCATCCTCGCGCTCCCAAGTGGACTCGTCGGCATTATGATGCCCCCACTAAACTCGCACAAGTGGAACTACCTTCAACCTGAGTCTCCTCTTGGTATGGTCTAAGATAGCATCCGGCCTCTCCTCATATGAAATATCGGGATGCAAATCAATCTCCTCCAAACCGATGTGAGTGTGAGCTAACTCATCCCGAAGATATCATCTTAGCGAAGAAATATGAAATACATCGTGAATTCGATGTAAGTGCCCTTGCAACCCATGTTTGTATGCCACTGACCCAAACCGCTCAATTATACGTAATGTTCCCACGTATCTCGATTCCAACTTCCATTTCTTTCCAAACCTCATCATCCCCTTCATAGGAGATACACGTAGCACTACCTGGTCCCCCACATTAAACTCCCAAAAGAGCCATTTGACATCAATGTAACTCTTTTGTTTGTCCTGAGTTACCCTTATACGACTCTAAATCATCTCAATTCTAGCCGAAGTATCCTAAATAAACTCTGGATTGAGAAGCTTGTTATCCCCCACCTCTATCTAACAAGTGGGAGAACGATAATGTCTACCGTACAATGCCTCAAACGGATCTTTTCCAATAATGAACTGGTAGGAGTTATTATACGGAAGATACTGCTCCCAACCTCCACTAAAATCAAGGATACACATCAGTAGCATACCTTCCAACATCTAATTGGTCCTCTCCTTCTGCCCATCTATCTGCGGGTGATAAGTTGTACTCGATCGCAACTCGGTACCCATAGCCTCCTGGAAACTCTCCCAAAATCGAGACATAAAAATCTTATCCCTATTGGACACTATGTCTAATGGCACACCATGCAACCTCACTATCTCAGCAATAAAAATATGGTCATACTATCCTGTAGTATAATCAGTCCGAACTGACAGAAAGTGAGCTACCTTGGTAAACCAATCCACTATCACCCATATAGAATCGTGACCTCTCTATGAAGTAGGCAACCTCATAATAAAATCCATGGAAATGATCTCTCATTTCCACATAGGGATTTCAAGTGGCTCTAGAAACCATGTTGGTTTCTGATGGTCCTCTTTTACTAGATGATGAGTGGCACACTTCGAAACAAACTCGGTGATCTCTCGCTTAATCCCACTCCACCAGTAATTCCATATCATGTCCTGGTACATCTTATTTCCACCAAGATGTACCGCAAATTGAGATCCGTGTGACTCTGACATCACCATGTGTCGCAGGTCCTCTCCTTCTAGAATAATCAGTCTTCTATTAAAGCGCAAGACTCCCTCTGAAATCACTGAGTAAGACTCTGTCCCCCTGCTAAGAGTTGTCTGAACCGCTCCTAAGAAAAAGAATCAGTTGCATGTGCCTGTACCACCCTCGTGACAATCTGGGGCGTGATGGACATAACTGACATAAACGATCGGGAAATTGAATCCTGATGTCCTAACTCCTTCCATTTTGCCTTCCACACCTCAACCACCTCACCTACTAGTCTACGGCTCAATGTGTCTTCAACCACGTTAGCCTTTCATTGGTGATACTGTATATTGAACTAATAATCCTTCATAAATTTTATCCACATGTGTTGACGCATATTCAAATCCCTCTGAGTGAACAAGTACTGTAGTGACTTATGATCTATGAAGAGGCAAAACTTGTCTCCCAACAAATAGTGTCTCCAAATCCGTAAATAAAACACGACTACCACTAACTCCAATTCGGGTGTGGGGTAATTCCTCCCATGAGGCTTAAGCTTGTAGGAAGCATACCCTATAGCATGATCTTCCTGCTGTAGGATAACTATCCAAGTCCCTGTAGGGATGCGTCAGTGAAAATAAGGCACCTTACTCCTTCCCAGGGAAGTGCGAGTATGGGTGCTAAAGTCAACTTCTACTTCATATCATCAAAGGCCAACTAACAGGCGTCATCAGTGGATCCGCAACCTTCGAGAATCCCCTGATAAATCGTATATAGTACCTGACTAACCTCAAGAAACTGTGCACCTCCGTCGGTGTCATGGGTTGTTCCCACTCCCTCACCGCTAACCCCTTACTCGGGTCCACCGATATTCCTAACTCAGAAATAATATGCTCCAGAAATTGTACTTCACATAGCCAGAAACCGCATTTTTCAAACTTTACATACAACTGATTCTCACGTAGTGTCTATAAGACCTGATGTAAATGCTCGGTATGCTCCTCCTCGATTTGGGAATAAATCAGAATGTCATCAATGAAGACAGTAACAAAATGATCCATGAACTCTCTGAAAATCCTATTCATCAAGTCCATAAATATGGCTGCATTATTGGTTAGCCCAAATGCCATAACCCGAAACTCATATGACACATATCTCGTTAAGAAGGCAGTCATAGACACGTTATGCTCCCGTATATGCAGATAGTGATAATCAGATCTCAAATTAATCTTAGAGAAGTAGGAGGCTCCTCTCAACTGATCGAATAAGTCATCAATTTAGGGAAACGAATACTTGTTCCGTATCGTGACTTTACTGAATACCCGATAATCAACACACAGTCACAAAGACCAATCCATTTTCTTCATAAATATCACTAGTTCCTATGGCGAGGTACTCCTATAGATGAATCCCTATCCCAAAATCTTATTTGTCTGATCACGTAGCTCCCTTATCTCCATAAAAGCTATGCGGTAATGTGCACGTGCTATTGGCCAAGTGCCCAGTGCTAAATCTATCACAAACTCTATCTCTCTACTAGGTGGCAATATCGGTATCTCTCGAAACACATCAGCGAACTCACATACGACTAAGATCAAATCGAGGGAAATCACCACCCCCTGAGAGGTCTCCTCCTCTATATAGTACAAATGAATGGACGCTCCTCCCTACGGACGAGGCATCGCCACCAAAAACATCCCCTGGACCGGTAGAGAGAACACAATACTCCTACTATAATAATCAATCATGGCCCTATAAGTGGATAGAAAATACATGCATATAATGGCGTCATACTCCGACATGTCTAACACAATCATATCGACAAGCAACAGTAGTCTCCCAATATTTATACCCACTAGTTAGAGTTCAGTGGGGACATCACAGTGCCAACGAGTCTATGTGGGAGAGGAAGGATGACATGCGAGATCAGTATCTAGAGTTATTCACCCCAGGTACGACCTAATTTTGGGGACGAAATTCCCTTGTAAGGGAGAAGAATGTAACACCTCGTATTTTTGGGACTTTTACTAATTAATTAATTCGTTAAATTTGAAATTACTTGCGCGTCGTAATTTAATTGAATTAATTAATTTTATTATTTAAATATTAAACCGGTGTGTAGACGATTAATATTTTTTGGAATTAAATGATACTAGGAGAATAGTACTAAGTTGATGAATGAATATTAACTTTTAGTAAAATAATTCAGACGGAAATTCTGAGTGTATGGTTTAGTCCGGATGGGTCGAAATAGTTGGAAAAGAGTGTTCAGGGGTAGTAAAGGATTTTTGGGACATTTTTAGGCCTATTTAAGGATACATAAAGGTATTTGGGCCCTTTTATTAAATCCCATAAGCCTAAAAATGGGATTAGCCTATTAAATCCTAAAAGTGAGAGGGTGTGCGGACATAACTCATCTTAGAAACCCTAAACACATAGAGACAAAATAAGGTGCAATTAGAGAAGAGCTTAGGAGCCTCATCAAACCCATCATCTTCAACAAAGATTCAGACCCTACAAATCCAAAAGGTAAGTGGTTTAACTTGCTTCTAATTTAATTTTCATTTCATGTTCATATGATGGTAGGTGTGGGTTGAATGAAATGTTAGGGTTAGTTCTTAAATTAAATTTTGGGTTTCTATAATTTCTGATTTATAAATTTGCAGAGGATATAAAAATATGATTCTTAAATCCCCAATCTGTATAGATGTTGTATTTAGATTGAGGATTTTAAATGGGTGGATTTGGTGTAATTTTGGAGGGTTTTAGGGGGAAATTCTAAGCAAAAAGTAGATCTTGAAAACAAAAATGGCGGATGTGTTTTTTGGGTTATGATGGAGGAGAAAGAGAGAACCAGAGTTGTTCGAACGACCTTGTATCTTATTCGAACGACAACCAAAGTTGTTTAAATGATAGGCCAAGTCATTCGAACGAAGTCATCTGACAGCTGCTCCTCCTTCCCTATTTCGGCCCTAGATATTCAATTATTGGAGAGGGTTACTGTTTTGGCAGATTAATTAATTGGGTTAAAAATAGGGGTTTGAATTATGGGAAATAATCATGGGTTATTGTGGTGTAGATCCAAAAAGGGAAGTTAAGGTTTAATTTGAGAGAATTAATAACCTTAAATAAATAAGTATGTAAAACTTATTAGGAAGAATTTTGAATAAATTTGGGATGTTTCTTTCCAAGCCAAGTGAGCGAGTCCGAGTATGTTTTGGTTGTGTGACACCGAGGTAATAAATTACTTAATGTGTGATCAATTGAATTTTGGGATCAGAACATAATAATTGGGTATGTTATATATATATATATATATATATATATATATATATATATATTAATTATAAATATTTTGGTGAGGAGTAGGGTGAGTATAGTCCCCAGGTCATAGCATTCGAATTCAAGAATGATAGCATTTTAGAGAACACGGTGAGTGCCTACTCGGAGGATGGTTATATATTTACTACATGTGCATGAATGTTGTAAATATTTGATATATATATATATCGAGAACAAATATATACGAGAAAAATACATGTTTTGAATTTTACTATTGTTATATAACTTGTGAGAATATTATATGGTTCAAATGGGATAAGTAAATGTGACTAACAACTTATTCATCATTGAAATAAAAACTTACTCGGGTTAGAGGAATGGGAGAAATAGGAACTATATGACAACTACTTACAGGGTAGATAGCTAGATAGGTTATATAGAAAGACGGTAGGTGTGCACATCAGTTGAGGGGTGAGACGGTCCTCAAGAGATTGCGACACTAACTTAAATATAAAGAGCATTCGTGCATTTTAATTGTTGAAATTAAATTCACTTGCTAACTATTTTCAAATATTTTGGGTTCTAACCCTTGCTATAGAATATTTTCAAAATCTTTTAGGTGTCCTACAACCGGGGCGCCAGGCTTGATTCCTTTTTAGGGTATGTAGTTGCAGTACAGGTGGGTGCTGTGGGATTTGCATTAGACACCTACATCATTCTCTTCTGGATAGGGATAGTCTCCGATCTACCTCGAGCATGTTGCTCATATTAGTTGTACTCTCTATTTTTATTCATCTTGTATTAGCTATACTTTTCATGCTTGTATCTAGTCAATGTTTTTGGCAAACACTTATTCTAGACATTTGTGGCATGATTAGGACTTTATTATATTGTGTTAGTTATATTTGGGTTCTTGTTTTATTTGTTGGTTTGGGTTAATAAATAAGATAATATTTGGCACTCGATTAATTAAAGGTTAAGTGTTTAGTAATAAAATATGTGGCGAAAGTTATGCTAAAAATGAACCGTAACTTGATTAAGGCCTGATCAACCGAAATTTAATTAAGAAGGTTGTCATAGGGTGAAGCCCCAGTATCAAATAAAATACACCCTAAAGTGTCGTGAATGAGAAACATACCCTCCACTGTGGGTGGTGCCTAAGGAACTGTTGCCTGGTGGATGTTATATACATGCCCACACTGCAACTACCCTGCTGAGGTGGGGCTGCGGGAGCAACTGGTATGGCAGGCAAGGCTGGCATATGTGCTAGTGCTGGAAGGGCAACTGAAGAGATAGACCTCTGTGGCTCCTGGAAATAACCATGTTGCTGCTTCGGGGCCCTACCCTTATCAGGGCCATCCTGATGCTTGTGGTCATTCTTGCCACAAATGAAACATATCCTAGTAAAATTTCCTCCCCTCTGACCCTATTGTCCTCGACCCTACTAGTTGTTACTACCCCTCCATTAGCCCTGCTGATTGCGCTGCTGGCCCTGCCTGAAGCCTCCCTGCCCCTGCCTAAAGTCTCTAGATCTTAATCGCTTAGGAGGATCTCCCTGGTGGGAACCCTGCTCACCCTGCCTAGGCTGCGTCTGAGATGATAATACCCCACTAGCACTACCGCCCCCTTTCCTGCCTTGCTGGTTGGACTATCCTCTTTGTTTGCTTCCCTTAACATGGAAGCGTTGATCTTAGAAATGTAATAAAGCAGTAATCATCACCATAGTGTATGTCTTCAAAGCAGGATTTACCAACAGGTGTTGTCGGATCCTCCAAGTAAGGCCATTCGTGAATAACTGTATCTTCTTCTCCTTTATAGGTACCACTCCTAGAAGGAATTTAACTAACCTCGTTAATTCCTCCTCATACTCATTCACGGTCTTCCCCTCCTGGGTGAGATCTAATAGTTTCCACCTCATCTCAGTGTGGATGGCATATGGGAAGTATTTGCGATCAAAAACCTCCCAGAACTCCTATATCAGCATACTGTCTCTCTCCTCTGTGGTGGTAATAGACTCCCACCACTGTAATTCCGCCCTAACTATCTTAAATGTATCTAGAATCTGCCTCTGAATGCTCGTGCACTCGTACATCCTCAAATGCCTCTGGATGTCTTTATTCCATTGGCTAGCAACCACCACGTCTGAACTCCCCTAGAACTCGGGAGGGTGTACCTTCTGGAAGGCATCTCTAACTCGCTCCCAAGAAAAAGGGAACACTTGCATCTGAGCTAGTTCCATGACTTGTGTCTGGGGTGGTGCCTACTATGCAACTGTATTCAATGTTGCATTAACTGCCTGTGCAACAATAGCTCAACCTCTACAGCATTCATAGTACCCTGGGCTGGAGCTAGAGATGGTTGAGGCTCTGGCGGTGTCTCTAGGTTGCCTCGTGGTGCACGATCGGGAGGAATCTGAAATGAGAGAGAATTTTCCATCAGTCCATAATTAAATATGTCTTAAAATAGCTGAAGACGTATTTGCGTAATAAAAAAACAACAGTCATAATAATAGGACTCTATATCAAAGGACGCTTCGCTGAAAACATAATAATCCATAAAGATCCTAAGGACTTTAGAACCTGATGCTCTGATACCATCTGTGACACCTTGCCCAATTAAATACCGAGTGATCAGTCCTTTATTAAATTAAAACAGCATATCCAGTTGGTTCGTTCTTAGCATCACTATTAAAAACTTTTAAATTCTAATCACCTATATTAGTTAATTAAGCTAGTGCCAAATTTTAAATCTTTTAAATTAACATGCAATGATATGAATAAATAAACCACATTCACCATTCCAATTAACCAACATCATAAATAACGTAATAACTGAATCAAATAAGATATGACTGGAATAAACACTCTCTAAGACTGAGTCCAAAAACTGAAAATAAATGAAGTATAATGTCTTGAGAAATCACTAGAAGGTTGGTGACATGCTCGACTGAGATAAATAAAATGATGCATCAGATTTGAAAGGAATGGAGGCGTCTACTACCGAGCTCCTGCAATCATCCACAGCAACCGTAACACGTCAAATGAGATTAAACTCCTAAGATGGGCATCCCTGTAGATGGGCATCTAAAATGGTTTTTAAAAATAATTGATTTGAAAAATGGTTCAGAGCCCCAGTAAAATAGTTTAAAAATATTGGAAAGTATTTAAAATGCATAATCAACAGATATTATAACATGTTAGTTTCACGTTCTCTCACTTGAGGTCCTCACCCCTCAATTATTGTGCACGCCTAACGTATTCTACTAACCCATCCTAGTTATGCTACCATGTCGTCCCTTAGCTTAATACACATACTTACTTGTAGTACCCACTCGTATTACCCATATAATACGTTATTTATTTATTTTGTCATGTCATTAAAATCAAATTAGGGTTCACCAAATAGATGTTAAGTTTCCACTTTCTTAGGTTATTTTAGACATCACTATCTTTCTTATCTACTAAGTACACACAGTAGGACAAAACACAAGCATATATATATATATCACTTTATAAACCTGCAGTGCATGCATACTCTGCTATCAAGTCCCGGTTCACCGCGTACTAAATAAAAAGGACTATCGGTTCGGAATCATTCTCGAACCACAATATACAATTCACATATAATGGGAGGCGAACATAGTTCTAGGCCCTTGGGCTACGCATATACCTACCCACCCAAATAGTCGGGCACACCCTCATTCACACAAGCGGTGCTCATCCCTAAGTTCTATGTTCTGAGGTACAAGTCTAAAATCCCGCAAGATGGCTCATCAAGATAAGACCGTCCCGTTTTTAAACCTCCCGCGATAGCAAGCAACGTAGGTATGTCATACACGTAGTAATTCACACATTAGGTATTCACATGACCTATGTGTATAAGCTCAGTAAAGGTAAGCACACACCCTATAATATATCCCGCACGTAGTCTATATAACAATCGAATAGCCTATGTACCATTAATATACCTCCCTTAAGTCAATTCATTATCTATCTCACTCATACCCCACTGGTGTAAGTCACCGGTTCCCTCAACACACAATTATGTTCAATTAACTTTATCCCTAAATTTTCCTCATGTGATTAAGTCTCCAAATTATCCTTGCTCTACTGGTGTTTAAAATAACTCCCATTATATTTAAAAATTACCTCAAAAGTTAACCCGGTCATTTCCCACGCGTCCTAAGCAAAATGGGAAAAAATTTCCAAAATCTGGGCACCCGAATTGATTCGGCCTTGGACCAAATCGATTCACCTGCTACCGATCTTCATCTTCTTCCTTAAACAGTTACGAGTTTCACTATTTTTAATCATCCAAACCTTCATTACTCGATCCCACACTCCAAAAAAAAATACCAAACATCATACCAACCTATGTACATGATTTCTAACGTTTTATAATCATCAAATCATCAAAGAACATCAATCAATTTGAATTAATTCAAGATTGGTCTCAAAAAATCCTAATTCAACATTTTTCATCAAGAACATCTAAAAAACTCATATTTCTTCACATTTTGATTATTAGTAGTTCATCAAATTCGTCTTCTTCTATAAGGGATTCAAACCTAACATTAATTCATCCTAAGACATGATTTAAATCTCTCAATTTTGTCATCAACATTCATGAAATCAAGCTAATAAACATCCTACTCTAACATGAATATTCTATCTAATCAAAATTCAGCAAGATAAATACTTCCCTCGAGTTGTAAGTCTGAATCTCTGCAGATGAGTGGTAGTGTGGTGTTCTTCTCTTTCCGATCTACATAATGGTGGTAGCGGTGGTGTAAAATGATGCCGAAAAGCCTTAAAACTCCCTCAGAACTCTCCTTCTTCCTCCCCCATAGCTTCTCTTAGTTTTTTTCTGGTAACCTTAACTTCCCTAACAAAAAATCTGATTTATACTTATTAACTTCCTGATTCTATTTTCCTAAAAAATTCAAAAGACAAAAATACCCCTCTGGGGTATCAATTTGTCCTAAAAATGCCCCTGAACGCAAACTATACCCCCGAGTACACTTTTTTGACTATCTCAATCCTTCCGGACACATTGGTGCACTCAAAATGACCATATGGAATATCAAAAGTAAAATTATATTTTATTTCCCAAATTAAGTCCTGACACGACTAGCACGCGCGTCCCGATTAAATTTACCGTAAATGTCGTATTTTTCACACATGATAATTATAATAATCCCTTATCATTATTATTGCTTATTCACTAAGTAATATTCATTATAAATAAATATTAATCCTTATCTCGCTAATTAATATTTATTTTATCAGATTAATTTCCAAATATAATTTAATTAATCCTAATTAATTCGCAAAATAAAAATAAATAAAATTATGGGGTGTTCCCATCTACAAATCCCTACCCCCTGACACAAACCTCTCTCTCTCGCTAATTTTTTCCTCACGATTCTGGAACCCGAATGGAAGAACACCCACCTTCCCTTACCGTTATACCATCGTTTAAAGCCAAAAACCAAAGCAACTATATTTTACTAGGACATTCTTTTGGAGGATATGTTGTAGCCAAATATGCTCTCAAGGTGAATATTTCCCGCATTGATGTCTGAATTCTGTAAGACAATAGCTTCCCATTATTGATGTCAACTATATTTTTGTTGTAGCATCCGGAGCACGTACAACACTTGATTTTAGTGGGACCTGCTGGGTTTTCATTAGAATCAGACCATAAATTGGAGCGGCTTACGCAGTTCAGAGTAACCTGGAACGAAGCTCTCTTGAATCATTTGTGAGAGTCTAATTTTACTCCGGAGAAAGTTATTAAGTAATCAGTTTTATCTTGCTTTAATATTGTTGCCATCGTCGTTTTTTAGCGAGCTTTCAAAATTTTTTAGAACTAAGATCACGTGTTAGATGTTTTTTCTTCAACAATGAACACAGTTTACACGTTTGACATTGTACATTATTTTCGACGCAAAGGCGATGTACAATAAACAAATATAATGATAATTATAAAAATTAGTATATAACATAAATTCAATATCTTATTTTAAAGCCATTATAAAAGATTAATTTCTTCATAAATAAAATATGTCTATTATTTTTAAATGCTTTTCTTATATAAAAACTAATTTTTATGAATAAAAATTTCAAAAAAACTATATGTATTTTATATAAAAAATTATATATATTTTTATTTGTTTTCAGTTTATAAAACTGTATGTCATTTATAGATATAAACTTAAAGTTTTTTCTATAAATAAAACGTTAAAAATATTTTTATAAGTAAATACTTTATTTTTTTATATTAAAAACAATTTTGAAATTTTGAAAAGGTTATTTTTCTTTTTCCATCTATTTCGTTTTGCTTGGCGTGGTTCGATTTCGAGAACACTAAGGTCTTCATCATTTCGCTCATCCCCCACTCTGCCCCCCTTCCTTCTTATCCCCTTGCTATCGCCTCCCCATCACCAATCTCAGGTTCATTTTCTCACTCTCCCCCATACAGATTTTTTCATATCACGTACAAATATTCTCCATTTGATATTTATGATTATTTGTTTGTTAGGAATTTGGGAGAATGAAAATCCCCATGGCGCTGCTTGCTGTGGGAACTTTTGCTTTTGGAATGGGAAAATTCAATAAGAATAGGTTATAATATATATTTGTTAAATATAATTTTTTTGCCGGTAGAGTTCCAATATAATCATATTACCCATTTATTGGAAAGTTTTTCCCAACATTTACAATTTAAAATTAATCCTTGCTATTTATACTTCTCTGGCAAATTATTTATGTTAGGTATTGATATTATGGTTTAGGCAAACAAATTTGGTCGGTATCATTATTAGAGGAAGCGTGAGAAAGGTATGTATGTATCAAAGAATTGGATGAACTTACAATTTTTGTTTAAATCTGTGTCTATGTTTTTATGAATGTGAATGATGTTTTTTGGAGTTTGTTTTCTAAATCCGTGTTATCTTCGTGTTAAGTCTAGCTGGAATTTTTTGTTTCAGAAATTTCGTTTGTTCCCTATATTTGGAAAATCTGAGCTAGGGTTTTTAATTTAGGAGGTTTTTTAATGAATTTTTTTTATTTTTTTAATTAAAAATTATGTTTGAAATACTTTTATATTGGTGGAAATCGTTATTTTATTATTGGAAATCATATTTTATTTGCTTGAAATAATTTATTATTGCTGAAAATTATTTTTACTTGCTGGAAATCATTTTTACATGCTAGGAATACTTTTATATTGCTGAAAATCATTTTTTTTTGTTGAAAATCATATTATATTTGATGGAAATATTTTTATTATTGGTGGAAACCAAATTTTTTTTATTCCTAAATCTGACTTAATATCGTGTTAAATATTTATGGAATTTTTTGCCTCGAAAATTTACTTTTTTCCCTGTATTTGGTAAATATGAGTTAGGTTCATTTTTATGGGGAATTTTTTTCCTGTTTTTTTTTATTAAAAATTTTCTTCGAAGTACTTTTATATTGCTAAAAATCATTAATTTATTATTGAAAATCATATTTAATTCTATTAAAGTAAGATATTATTACTAAAAATTATTATTTTTTGCTGCGAATCATCTTTATGGGGAATTTTTTATATTTTTTTATTAGAAATTTTGTTCGAAATACATTTATATTGTTGAAAATTGTTAATTTATTGTTGAAAATCATATTTATTTGAAAGAGTTGGCGCTTGCGTTCAATTAAGAAATAATACAATAACTGTCATTTTTAACCCAAATTAACCCTAAGCATGCAACTAGGTGTGATTGAAACAATATGAAATCATGCACAAGATATTCAACACACAAAGTTAAGAAAAAATCCCCCACAGGGGCAAAACCATTTGTATATCACTATAATTTGTAAAAGACGGTTTACAATCGGATTACAATGAAATACAGTTTGACTAAGAATTACCCTCGGGTATCGGATTCTGTAGTCGCGGCTGGAAGAAACCCTTTCCAGTAGGGCTGGCGGCTGGAACTATCCCTGTCCAGTGGGGCAGCAATGAAGAGGAAGAAGCGGTCCACTTCACAAAGGGTTGAACATCAATGGTGTTCTCGGGTTACCAAAAGTGACTCACAAATGTATGGAATTTGTGTGAATCAAGGGTATGAATCAATGGACTCAAATACCATGAAGACTTATGAGTTATGGAACTCAGAAAATCGTGTGTAAGTCTTGAGAAAACCAACTCCCCGATCGTGGTATAAATAAGAATTCATTTGCCCTAAAAATCTGCACACGATCTGTTCGTGGTTATCCAGGGCGGACCGGTCTGGGCCTTAGGCAGATCGGTCCGATGGCGGACCAGTTCTTTTATTTTGAGGCTGATTCGGTTCGCATTCGGTCCGGGGCTCACTGGTCTTAAACGAGCAAGGCGGATCAGTCCGGGTCTCAGCGGATCGGTCCGGCTAGGCGGATCGGTTCGTTTTAATATCAGGCGAACCGGTCCGGCTGTATGATTTTCTGAATTCTTCCTTTCTTTTGATCTTCGGATTTTGTTGATGACGATGTGATCTTTTCAACTATCATTCTTGTAACGGCGTATGACATATCATATACATAATGATGGACAAATTGTCCTTACAAATCTCCCCCTATGTCTATGCCGGAACAAACATAAAAAATCCGAATTATCAAGTATGAAATAATGCCTATACAAATCTACCCTTCCATGAACCCAAAACTGAAAGAGGTACAAATGACTAAGGCTGCATCGATTGTTCTTCGAATCTTCAGAAATCTCACCGCTTTTCTCATCAGGGTGTGCAATTCAGAGATAATCAAGGATGTACCTACACACATGAGACAAAGCAAATACCAAGTGACGTATCGAGTTTGAAATGAGATAAACATAAGTATATATATCCATTTAAGATGATATTCTCAGAATTTCAAAACTCCCCCATATCATATTCAGATAATTCATTCTCCCCCTTTTTATGACGTCCCCAAATAGACAAATGAGAGAAATAAATCAAGCAATCAAGTACCGAGGAGACACAAGGCATAAAATCACACCATGAATGAACATAAAACAACCAAGTCGGTGATAGCGTAAAAGAATGGGTGTGATCAAAATTCGATAGGAAAATCAAAGCATACAAACATGACATATGTGCACGATGAATATTAGATATTCCTAACGAATGAACTCAAATGCTTCCTTTGGTGTAAAAGATTGGAAATATACGACATTGACTATATCAAATCTACAAATCAAAGCTCAAAGTGATTTCTACACCAATAACGTCCAAAATGATTTTCATGCTTTTTCAGGACTTTCAAGGAAGTGCAAACCCGTTTTTCAATCTCCAACCAGACTCCCTCAGATTTATATTTTGAATAGAGGTATACTAAATTCTCAAACTTTGGAGAATTGATGGTGAAACTTAAATGGCCCATATATGGCATGTATTGCTTTTTATTGCCTTTTCAATTTTTTTCGGGCTCTTTTAACCTCTTAGGACCTCGGATATAAAAATTCCTCCATTTTTTAGGTCCTTTTTAACGGTGGCTTTTGCGCAAAGGATAAAAATCAACTTTCGCAGCCCCTCCCCGTTATGCAAATTATCACACAGTCTCACCAAAACGGTTTTTACATGCAATCCAATCTTGTCAAGTTTTATCGCATTTTATACATTGTATAAACAGGATTGAGATGGAAACACTCAAGTCAACATGAGATTAACAAGCGCAACAATCAAATATAGCCGTGCAGGTGTGCAATAAAGGATATAGGAGTCAAGCATGTAGGAAATATCACTAATTACATCTCAAGGACTCCAATCAATGTTAAGCACATGGATGAAATGATGTAGCCTCTCAAATCTCTATCAAACAGTCACATGGATATATGGAATGAAGTTGTGACTTGGCTATCTTAAATGCTCATCCATAAAAGGCAAATCTCTTTTTGGTCTTTTTCAAAAATTTTATCAAAATAAAATCTTTTTGTGCTTTTCTCAAAATTTTCAAAAAAAATCTTTTTGTATTTTTCTAAGAATAATAAAAAATACATAAAAGCTGTACAACAAAGAATAGTACATATAAACAGACTAGCAATAGGAAGGATATGATATGATCATGAAGAAACATCCTATTCTAGACATAGACCAACCCCTCAGTCAACTGTGCAAATCCCCAAAGACTTCCTAAGACTCTCAAATCTAAGGGCATCTAAAGGTTTCGTGAAAATATCGGCTAACTGACGGTCGGTAGGAACAAAACTCAGGGTTACGACCTTCTCATCAACTAACTGACGTATAAAGTGCTCGCGTAACCTGATGTGTTTTGTGCGCGAATGTTGGACAGGATTGCGGGATATGTGTATCGCGCTCGTGTTATCACAGGAAATGGTCATGGTGTCCTGTGAAATCCCATAATCCTCCAACATTTGCTTCATCCACATGAGTTACGTGCAACAACTCCCGGCGGCGATGTACTCCGCCTCCGCAGTGGACAAAGAGATGGAGTTTTGCTTCTTGCTCAACCAAGAAACAAGAGCAGAACCAAAGTAGCAACATCCACCAGAAGTGCTCCTACAACCATCTACGTCCCCTGCCCAATCGGCATCCGAATAGGCGGACAAACGGTCATCGGTATCAAAGGAATACCAAATACCGTATGAGAGAGTCCCACTCACGTATTTGATAATACGTTTTAGAGCGAGTAAGTGTGACTCTTTAGGAGACGCCTGATAACGCGCACAGACTCCAACACTAAAGGCAATGTCGGGACGACTAGCAGTCAAGTAGAGAAGACTGCCTATCATACTCCGATACAAGGTTTGCTCTACGTCCTTGCCTGAAGTGTCCTTATAAGCTTGGTAGTGGTACTCATAGGAGTACGAGCATGCTTAGCGGAGTCTAAACCAAATTTCTTCACTAGGTCTCTAGCATACTTGGATTGAGAGATGAACATCCCATCCTCTAGCTGACGAACCTGGAGACCAAGGAAGAATGTAAGCTCACCAACCATGCTCATCTCAAACTCACTTTTCATCTCCTCCTCAAAGTGGTGAGCATGCTGGGAGCATGTGGATCCAAAGACTATGTCGTCCATATAGACTTGGGCAACCAAGATAGCACTGTCATCTCTCCTGACGAACAATGTCATATCAACTCCCCCTCTCTTGAAGCCACGGGCTAAGAGATAGGAAGTAAGCCTCTCGTACCAAGCACGGGGTGCTTGCTTCAAACCATACAAGGCTTTCCTCAGATAGTAGACGTGATCAGGGTGCTTAGGGTCTTCAAACCCTTTTGGTTGTTCCACATAAACCTCTTCCTGTAGAATGCCATTGAGAAAGGCACTCTTGACATCCATCTGATATACTTTGAAGTGCAGATGACATGCGATGGTGAGTAGTAAACGGACGGACTCAATCCTCACAACAGGAGCAAATGTCTCCCCAAAGTCTACACCCTCTATCTGTGTGTAGCCTTGAGCGACCAACCTAGCCTTATTTCTGATTATGGTACCATTTTCATCCATTTTATTCTTGAAAATCCACCGGGTACCAATAACATTAGTATTACTAGGTCGGGGGACAAGATCCCAGACATTGTTCTTCTTAAACTGAAGCAACTCATCTTGCATAGCAGATATCCAGTGTTCATCTTTGAGTGCTTCTTTGTGATTCTTGGGCTCGACTTTGGACGTGTAGCAATGATGACTAACAACGTTCTCTAGTTGAGCACGAGTCTTGAACCCTAGAGTGGGATCGCCAACAATGGCTGAAGGATCATAACTCTTGCGAACCCAAGCAGGTGTGTCCCCTAACACAGGAGTAGGGTCCACAGAGTGTGAGAGAGGAACAGGTAAATCACTGTCAGAACAATCCTCATTCTCACACTGAAGATTAGGATCAATAACCGTTGAAGGTTCGTCATCTTGCACGGTGACGTTTATTGATTCCATAATCTTAGAGCTCTTCAGGTTAAAAACCCGATACGCTCTACTGTTCGATGAATATCCTAGAAATATTCCCTCGTCGCTCCGAGAGTCGAACTTTCCTAATTGCTCTCTATCCCGTAGGATGTAGCATTTACTCCCAAAAACACGGAAATATGCTAGGTTGGGCTTCTTGCCAGTCTATAACTCATAAGGAGTGTGAAGTGTGTGTGGACGCAGATACACCCTATTCACCGTATGGCATGCAGTAGACACTGCCTCTGCCCAAAAACTCCTAGAAACTTTACGACCTAGAAGCATAGATCTAGCCATCTCTTGGATCGTTCTATTCTTTCTCTCAACAATCCCATTTTGCTGAGGAGTTCTCACAGCAGAAAACTCATGTTTGATCCCAAGGCTATCATAGTACAGATCCACCTTTGCTTCCTTAAATTCAGTGCCATTGTCACTACGTATTCTGTTAATAGTGACTCCGTGTTGATTTTGAAGGACACGGCACTTGGTCGTTAGGAATTCTACAGCATCGGATTTTTCTCTCAGAAAACCTACAATAGAGTACCTGGAGAAATCGTCCACCATCACGAGAATGTATCTCTTACCACCTAGACTCTCCGTGCGAGTAGGACCCATAAGATCCATGTGAATCAACTCAAGAACACGGGAAGTGGTAATGGAATTCAACTTCCTATGAGGGCTACAGATTTGTTTTCCCAACTGACAGGGTCCACAAATCATGGAAGTTGACTTTCCAAGTGATGGTAAGCCACGTACTAGGTCCTTTTTGACTAATCGAGATAAGTCTCTAACGTTCACATGACCTAGACGTTGATGCCACATATCTATAGGAGTGATCGTGGCGCTGTTGCAGACAAGTGAGGATTTGGGTTCAGTCCCATAACAGTTATCTTCTGTCCTCACCCCTTGCACTAAAAGTTTACCGGCTTGATTATAGACCTTACAAGCTTTCCAGTCAAACTTCACTGCAAAGTCATCGTCGCACAGCTGGCTGATGCTAAGAAGGTTTGCTTTCAAACCTTTGACGTACAGCACGTTCTCTAGCTTTGGAAATCCTGGTAACTCTACTGTACCTCATCCAACTATGCTAGATTTGCTACCATCTCCAAAGGTGACTCTCCCATCATTATAATCCTCAAGATGGGTAAAATATGAGGCATCACCTGTCATGTGTCTGGAGCAACCACTGTCAAAATACCACTGTGAGGTATTATGGGCTTTGAGAGCGACATGGACAACTAGGGCCTTTTTCTATTTCTTAGGAACCCAAGAGTAGGTACCTTTTTGTATTCCCTTGTTGTTGTTGGTTTTAGCCGGAATGCGGGGCGCATTCATTGATGATAAGGTCATCCGTCGGAATTCCTCCATCAAACTCTGTGATGTGGCGGCTAGAAACTCAATACGCTCTCTCAGACTGGAAAACTCATCAGTCTGAAGTGGTGGAGCAAACGTACGTCGTGTCCGACCCAACTTATAGCAATCATCCCTAAGGTGTCCATTTCTTTTGTAATGGGAGCAAAAGGGCACAGTATTTGGAGGACCTTGGTTTGCTTTTCTTGGTCGAACTCTCCTTCTTGGTTTTTTATGACGGCCATAAGGAGTCGTAGTGAACTCAGGAATTGGTCCGGGTGCAATTTGGGATGTGGAGGCACCATCAAACCCTATTCCTTGCCTGTCACCAAAACCTAAAGCGGGACCGAGGAGTATCTTTCCCACCTTTCCAGATCTGTCCTCGATTTGTACCTTGACTTTCCTAGCTCTCTCAAGGTCATGAGTAAGCTGGGCAACAAGGGCTTCAAGTTTCTTCCGAGTCTCCAGGGAGGAATGGAGCTCACTCGTAAGATTATCCACTTGTTTAGTCAAGTCCTCTTTTTCTTTCTCAAAACTGCTCTCTCTCTCTTTAAGCAAATTCTCTTTACTAACCCAGGCAGACTCTCTCTCTCTCATGGCGGTGCAAGTGGAGGACTCTCTCTCTCTCGTTTATCCTAACTCCTCTTCTAACGCGGTGATCCTAAGCACTAGGGCTTTGTTACGATTTTTAGTTTTAAATGATTCATTATACAATTCAGCGTACGCGCGTTGAAGGTTACTCTCGTCCTCACTACCTTCCTCCTCTCCCTCACTCACTTCGCTCTCGCTGTCGAGGTGTCCCTATGAAGTAGCAATCTCATCGTCGTGAGATGCACTAGGAGTACTCACATGACTAGCCATGAACGCGGTGAAGTTACGCTCATGCGGTGACTCATCTCCCGAGTCCACCGTCTCGACCTCACTGTCGTCACTAAGGGTAGCATTTAGGACAACTTTACCCTTTTCCCTATTCAGACGAGTGGCACACTCAAACGCTCTGTGTCCCTTACCGTCGCACTCAAAACACCTCTCACTGTCTTTAGGGGGTTCTTTGAAATCTTTCTTTTCAAACTTATTTTTCTGAAAGTTCTTTTTATCTTTGAAATTCCCATTTTTCTTAAATTTCAGAATTTTCTTGAAGTTTTTAGCAAAAAGTGCCAAATCATCTAGGTCAAACTCACATTCAGAATCAGAAGTTTCTATCTTTCTAGACGACTCGACTCTCTTTCTTGTCGACCCCTCACTTTTTCTCTCTTGGGCTTTAAGGGCAATTCCCTTATCTTTTGACTTGGCAGATTTAGGAAACATGTCTATTTCATAAGTTTGTAAATCTCCTACCAGTTCTTCCAATTTTAGAGTATTTAAATTACCCAAGGAATTTAGCACAGTGACTTTAGGTATAAAACGCTTAGGAAGGGAACGAAGAATCTTTTTAACAACTCTAGCATTTGGAATATGTTCACCAAGATTATAGCTAGTATTAACAATGTCAGAAAGCCTAGCATAAAATTCATCAAAACATTCATTTTCATGCATGGTGATGGTTTCAAATTGAGTTGTTAAATTTTGCAATTTTGACTCTTTAACAGCATTCGTTCCTTCATGGGTAAGTTGCAAAATATCCCATGCTTCTTTTGACGTGGTGCACGTCATTATGCGTTTGAACTCATCAGGAGTGACAGACCCAGAAATAGCACTTAGACCCTTAGAGTTAAAAGATGACCATTTAAATTCATCATCAGTCCAAGTGATGTCAGGTTTCAAGTTGGTCACATTATCAACAGTCACGGTTGGAGGAGTCCACCCTCGTTCAACCAAAATCCAGACACGTTCGTCAATGGCTTTTAAAGCCGACCTCATACGGGCTTTCCAATAGGCATAATTCGACCCGTCAAAAATAGGCATTTTATAATATGACTTCTCCATTTGAACACGCTCTTTTCAAAAATCAATTTATTCAGAAAATTGATATCTTAGAAAAATTTTGCGGAAAAAGGAATACGCGATAGATTAGCGTAACCTGCTCTGATACCAATTTGAAAGAGTTGGCGCTTGCGTTCAATTAAGAAATAATACAATAACTGCCATTTTTAACCCAAATTAACTCTAAGCATGCAACTAGGTGTGATTGAAATAATATGAAATCATGCACAAGATATTCAACACACAAAGTTAAGAAAAAATCCCCCACAGGGGCAAAACCATTTGTATATCACCATAATTTGTAAAAGACGGTTTACAATCGGATTACAATGAAATACAGTTTGACTAAGAATTACCCTCGGGTATCGGATTCTGTAGTCGCGGCTGGAAGAAACCCTTTCCAGTAGGGCTGGCGGCTGGAACTATCCCTGTCCAGTGGGGCTGCAATGAAGAGGAAGAAGCGGTCCACTTCACAAAGGGTTGAACATCAATGGTGTTCTTGGGTTACCAAAAGTGACTCACAAATGTATGGAATTTGTGTGAATCAAGGGTATGAATCAATGGACTCAAATACCATGAAGACTTATGAGTTATGGAACTCAGAAAATCGTGTGTAAGTCTTGAGAAAACCAACTCCCCGATCGTGGTATAAATAAGAATTCATTTGCCCTAAAAATCTGCACACGATCTGTTCGTGGTTATCCAGGGCGGACCGATCCGGGCCTTAGGCGGATCGGTCCGATGGCGGACCGGTTCTTTTATTTTGAGGCTGATTCGGTCCGGGGCTCACTGGTCTTAAACGAGCAAGGCGGATCGGTCCGGGTCTCAGCGGATCGGTCCGGCTAGGCGGATCGGTTCGTTTTAATATCAGGCGGACCGGTCCGGCTGTCTGATTTTCTGAATTCTTCCTTTCTTTTAATCTTCGGATTTTGTTGATGACGATGTGATCTTTTCAACTATCATTCTTGTAACGGCGTATGACATATCATATACATAATGATGGACAAATTGTCCTTACATTATTTTTATTGAAATAATTTATTATTGCTTAAAATTATTTTTTATATTTTGGAAATCATTTTTATATGCTGAAAATACTTTATATTACTGAAAATAATTTTGTATTCCTACAAATATATTTTATTTCATTGAAATAATTTATTACTGCTGAAAAACCTTTATTATTTGCTGGAAGTCATTTTCATATGCTTAAAAAACTTTTAGATTGCTGAAATTATTTATGTATTGGTCGAAGTCATATTTTATTTGTGAGATGTGATTTCTTTTTGCAGAATATCATTTTTATTTAGTAGAAATCATTTATATATGCTGGAAATGTTGGAAATAGTTTTATATTTATGAAAATCTCTGTTTTTCTTTTTTGAAAATCATATTATATTTAATGGTAATAATTTATTATTGTCCAAAATCAATTTTTCTTCTTGGAAATCATTTTTATATGCTGAAAATCTCTTTTTATTAGTGGGATATGTTTTATTTACTAGAAATAATTTATTAATGCGAAAATTAATTTTTCATTACTGCGAATTATTTTTTTGGCGGGAAATAAATTTGCAGTAATTATTTTAAATATAATTTCTAATTTTTTTTTTATAACTTCTCAAAAATATATATTAGTTATTTGTGTTTTCTAGATTTTTAATATATATTCTTATTTTTCAAATGTAAAAGTTTGTAAAATTTCCCATGTTTATTTGATATTTTTAAAGTTTTTTTTAGTTATGTAAAAGTAAAAGCATATATTATATATTTTTTAAATTCTAAATATATATAATTTTTATATTATGGAAAATGAACACTTAACGTCTGTCCCGATCATTATAAGCGAAACTCAAAGCATCATTCATGGAAGTCAACTTTCACATGGAGTTTCCTCTTCACAATCAAACAACTTTGATGCCTTTGACGTTGAAATTGAAAATAATTCAAAAAGGAAGTGAACCATCCGATAATTCAAAATAGTTTCATCTATTCATGTTTGCACCGTCCTAACATTTAACTCGCGCATAACGTGAATTTTCAACTAATGTCTACTTATAATGTCTTGTTTGTTGGAGATTTTTAAAATAAGAGAGTAAGAGTTTTTTGGGTGTAAAAGCCTTAAGAGCTTGTCCCACATTGGAAGTGTGAGGAAGAGGTGGGAAGCTAACCCAAATATAAAAGGGGATAGTGTCCCACATTGGAAAATGTACAAAGCTAAGTGTCACCACTAAGCTATAAAAAGGGTGGGCAACCTTTGAGTCCCACATTGGAAAAATGTTAAGAATTTGTACACTTAATAAGTACAAATGGAAGATGAAGAGTTAATTCATCTAGCATTTAAGAGGCTATTCAAGAGACCTCAATACGGTGCGAAGCACCGTACGCACACGCACACGCGCGCGCGCGCGCGCGTGCGGGGCAGTGGGTTGTAGAGGCGCTAGTGGCGCACTTTGCACTTCGCATGCCGCGTGTCCGCAGTGGTAGCGAGTTGCCGGGATTCGTCCGGGTTGGATCGAGGTGGCTCGGGCGCGGTCACTTTTTTGTTGACCCGTGCAAAACCGATTGTGTATTATTATACCTGTTCGGAAAGGACTTAAGACTGTTGGTAATTAACAGTCATACCTGTTCGGAACTGACTTAATTCAACAGTCATGACTCTTGAAGACAAAGCATTTCATTATCTATAAATAAAGGTTGCCTAAAAACGGAATTACATTGATAACAAAAACCAGTTTCAGATTTCCAGACCCTGCTATTACTCTCTTACAATTTTCAGGAGATACAAATTCTCTTATTCTGTTTTGTGCACATAAACAGAATAAGAACTTGATTGACTGTTCTTCGCTGCTACATCCAAGGGCTGTCTTCAAATATACAAGTTGCAGACAGTGCAAGTGCTTCATTGTATCTTGAGTACGGATTTGCTGATTCCCGTTTGTATACCGAAATTCTTCGTGTGGGGCAAATACTGTATTTAGGAAAGTGACATCACGCCTTGAAGTTTTATAGTGACTATTCAGAAATTACATTGTTGTATTGAAGTTGACATTTTTGAGATATATAAAGAGTTCCATTTCTGTATTTGCATTCATAATTACCAACATTGTTCCATATTTTTACTTAGATTAACTACCCAGATACGATTGCACGTGTGACGCACATGAAGCACCTAATACTTTTAAATGCATATTTTTCGAAGAGCATCCTCTTCTTGAGTCGATGTACCCTTTATCACTCTTATAGAAGACCTATAATTATTCATGTTCCCATTCACACCATCGTACCTACGTGAAAATTTCTCAACCTACAGAGCTTTCACGTGATGTTCTTTTCAAGATTTAAATGTCAGAAAAAATTGGCAATAGAATTATTGTTGAAACGTGGACCTAAGATATACATACAAACACCGATATCCCAACAGGAGCTTCACTTCGTTAATGTTTTGTACGTGCCGTAGCTTTATCAATTGTGTGCTGAACGAACAGCCACAGAGATTTTTGTCTTTCTCAATTATATAATTTACGCCCGCAAATTGATGTTGAAACAAGCTACCCTCTGATTTTTCAAGAGCGAAATGTACAGTTATTTAATAATGAAAATTGATGATAGAAGGACAAATAAATAATGTGAGAGTTATTTAGAAGTGCTGTTCTATATTACGCAACTGAAGAGAACACTTTTTTGTATTTATAGACTAATGTGAATATATGTAGTTGGAATAGATAATTATCCAATTATATCATAGTTACAATAGATAGACATCAAAGAATGAGGTTTTGTGGCTAATTCTAATGGTTCACTTATACACGGATGGCATCTCTGTATTAATAAATTAGTCTCTAAAAAAATATCATCCAAAATACCATCTCTCTCTGGTGTGCACCTCAGGTGCCGCCTCTCGTGGGAGTGACACTTCGTCTACGTTGTGACATAAAGTTACACAGGAAAAAATTAAAGCCTTACATTAGACTATATAAGATTATGGGTCCCTCCACCTACTCTCAATTGGATTTGTATTGGATAATCAAATATTTAATATGGTATCAGAGCAGGGTATTCATGTCCCAACGATCAAACATAAAGTTTCATATGGAAAAATTAAAGTCTTACACCACAATATATAAGATAGTCTCCACCCATTGTCTATTGATTTTGGGTCAAACGCTCCAATATTTGACACTAGTTGGGTATGGAAGATATTTGATGTTTCAAACGTAATCTACCAAAAACTTCACTAATATTTATATTTTCCTTTTATTAATTTTATCCTACATTATATTTTTAATTTTGATTGGGGAATTTGAAGTTTAGTCATAAAAGTTTGTATCCTTTGTTCTTAATTTTCAAAACTGATGGGTTCTTCAATTTGCAATAAGTACTTATCATGAACCAATAAGTTTTTGATAGTAATATGTGATTCTAATGTATTAGTGGGAGCATGAGGATATTTTAGACTAAAAACTGCGTAAATAGGTTTGCAATGTTTGACATTGCCTATTCTATTTTGCGGGAAGTTTTTTACAAATTATAATTATGTGCTATGCGCGTCTAGCGATTTGTAGGGAGTTACAATGCAAAATTACAATTCGACAAAAAAATACGTTTAAAAATTAAAATTTGTTATTTTTTCCTAATATTGAAAATTTAAATTTGCATTTCATTATGAATGTTGACTAGAGGACTGGTTATCGGAACCTATAGATCTGGCAAGTGAACGCTCGGAGATATGGCTATTAGAGTTTTAAATATTTATTTATTTTTTTGAAAAGTAAATGGTTCCATTAAACAAACCACCCTAAGGGGGCGGAATCCTGTATACAGGAATATTCCAAACATAAACGAAAGCAAATGTCTGTAACCCAAACAAGGACAAGCCTACCACTCGAACTCCTCCAGAAACTCAAGAAAAAAGGGACAACGACGTATCCACCCTTTTCCGATGCCAAGAGAGAAAAAGACTTAGAAAATAATTCCGTAAACGTGAAGGATCCAACTATACAACTTCGAAGCATCTCTGATTTGCCTCCTGCCAAACCGTCCAAAAGATACAATGCGGGACCATGTTCCAAACACCCCTTCGACCAAGCCATCTCGTAGTACACCCCCAAGCCGCCTACACCTCGCTCACCTCCGGTGGCATAACCCACAAAATCTTGCCTAAAGCGAATACCAAATCCCAAAGGCCCAGAGTCATGCGACAATGAAGAAGAAGGTTATTGGTCGTCTCCACCTCCTTCTTGCACAACCATAATCTGCTGGACAAACTCCTCCCCCATTTCTGCAACCCCTCAATAGTCAATATGACCTTTCTAGCCACAGTCCACATAAAAAATATAAACTTAGGTGACACATGACTCTTTCAAGTAGTCTTCCAAGGAAAAGAGACACTCCCACTGCCCCTAAGCACGATGTAATAATTCTTAACCGAATAAAGACCATCCCGAGAGCCCATCCACCTCAAACCATCAACCCCTACGGAAGAAAAAGAAAGCATCCACTCATAGAACTCCTCTGCCTCCTTCAACTCCCAATCCCTAAATCCTCTCCTAAACTTTAGGTCCCACACCACTCGATCCCCTACCCTCCTCCTATGACCCTCAACTATCCCCTCCCTATCTCCACCAAGTCGATACATCCACGAGAATAGATCATTCAGAGAGCCACCCTCCCCCCATCTATCTTTACAAAACCTGATGTGATCCCCTCTCCCGAGCTGGAAGCAAGTGGACATAGAAAAATCATCCTACCCACGCGCAATAAACTTCCACAACCCCACTCCATGAAAAATTATGTCGAAGATTACTTAGTGAGTAAAGTAATATATAATGAGAATAGTATATAATAGCCGTGTGTGAAAAGTACGACAGTTACAGTACACTTAGTTGGGACGCGCAGGTGAGTCGTGTCGGGACTTAAATGAGAAATTAAAATGTAATTTTATTTTTGGTTATTCGAATTACTGTTTTGAGTATGCCAGTGTGTCCAGAAGGGTCGTATAGTCCAAAAAATCTACTCGGGGGTTTTAATTTGGAGTCCGAGGCAATTTTAGGCCAACCCGACACCCCAGAGGGATATTTTTGTCTTTTGAAAAATTGGAATTAATTAATGGACGAAAATTGAAGAAATATATATGCATGTATGTGGGAGAGTTAGGGTAAATAACTGGTAAACCCTAGATAGACTCCAAGAGGAATAAGGAGAAGAGGTTCTTAGGAGTTTGAAGGCCAAACCCGATCACCTTTAACCAAAAACATCATCAATGTGTAGATCGGGAAGAGGAGAACACATTTATACAAATTTCAAGCGACGAATTACACCTTGTGAAAAAGGCAAGTGTTTATCTTGCTTCATTTAGAGCATATAATGTCCATGTTAGAGTAGTTGATGATTTATTCATGACATTATGAAATTTGGGACTGAAATTGGGTATTAATCCATGATTGTGGTATAGGTTTTGCATGTAGTTGAATAAACATATATTAGGGATAAAAAACCTGGGATTTATATGTTAAAATCATGAATTTGAATCTGGGTTTAATTGTGATTAATGGTGATAATATGAATTTAGGGCTTTTTGAAGATTCGAGGAATTAATCTAAATTCATGTTATAACTTTGAGGGATTTAATGTTAAAAACATGTTGGAAAGAATTCTATTACAAGGGAGTATAATTTAGAATTGTTGGATTTGAGTTAGGATAAGTTTTGGGTGATTTGGGTAATGAAAAAGTTGTAAAAACACAGTTTTTAGATGATTGGGATGACCTGCGAAATTCTCATTCGAACGAGAATTTCAACGACCCGTCCAACGAGAATTCAGAGAGTACTTCGTTCAAAGTTTCATTCGAACGACCTCGTTCGAATGAGATTCCAACGAAAATTTAGTCCTTAGTTCGTTCGAAGTTTTGTTCGAACGAGTTTTCCCCAGCTTCTAACGAGATATCAAAAGTTCAATTTTTTGCCCGGACAAGTTAAAACCTTATAAAGTTGATTCAAGTGAGAGAGAATGACCTATTATATTCTTGAGAGACTTCATTACATAGTCTAGCGGTGAGATGATTATGTAACTACTATAGGGAATATGTTGGAATAACAGGGCCTTATGGAATATATAGGTTAGAGAGATTAATCGTATAGATAGAGTAACGCGAGTATTAGATATAATAATACTATGTATAAATTTGGGGACTTGGGTTGTGTGAATACCTAATGATTAGTATAGGTTATGTATGTAACTATTGATTGAATTATTATGTGAAGAACATACATATGCTGCTTGCAATTGGGTGGAGGTCGCGCGTTGTGGACGATCATATATTGAGGAGCCTTTGGAGGGATTTTTATTCATATCACTATAACATAGAATCTAGGTACGGGCTATCAGTGAGAACGATAGTGTTAATGGTCATATTGGTGCGTAAGTATGTGCGTAACCCATCGGCTTGGAACTATGTTCGCCTCTAATATGTGTGTTTATTTTTTATGCTTTGTGAGAGAGTGAACCTATAGTCCTTCATGCAATCAGTGATGCACCGGGACATGATAGCAGAGTATGCATTGCACCAAGAGGGCCTTAACCCAGGGGTGCTGAAATAGTATATATATAGAGATTGATAAATATATGTATACTTGTTACTTATTCTACTATGCGTGTTTAGTATATATGGAAATAATGATATTTAAACATATTCTTAGTGAGGAAAAGGATACCAATGAGAATAACGGTTGTGTATATGAATAACTATCCTTAAACATATGATATTATGGGATACGAGCGATATGGGTAAACGCATGAGGTTATTGGTGTGATAATAGTCATCTTCGGGCTAGTTAGGCCGGTTAGCATGACTAGGATGAGTTAAATATATGTGATAGGTTTGCACATTAGATGAGAGGTGAGTATCTCAAGTGAGAGTACAAAAATCTAACATGTACACAATATGTGCTATTGTTTTCATTTAAGTACTTCCTGATTTTTTAAACTGTTTTCAACTCAGACTCTGACATATTTATTGCAAATCTCTTTTATTTTGTCAAATATATTAGGTTCCCATCCACAAGGACACCAACTATAGGAGTTCTATTCATTTGACGAGTTATAGCCGCTGTGGAAGTTACAAGACTTGGTAGTAGACGCTTCCATGACTTTAATTTCTTTATCTTGAGTTATTTGCTCCAGTTAGGGCATGTCTCCCATTTTACTTATTCAGACAGTCAGAGATTGTGGATTTAATTATTTACTCCTTTCAGTTGTTGGTTCATTCTGTTGGATTTGTATTTTGGGTATTTGGGTTGGAAGTGTTTACTCCAATCACATTTATTATTTCAGACATTTTATTTCCTATGAGATTAGTTTGAATGGTGTATGTTTAATAATTGGTTAATTTGGTTTTATGTTAATTAAATGATAAATTTTGACATCAACCTTTTTAAATATTAGTTGGTTAGTGTTAATAATAAGTTTTCGATAGTGATCCATATTCTGAACCAACTGGATATTCTGATTTAATTTAATAAAGGATTGATCACCCGGTATTTAATTAGGTGGTGTGTCATAGGTGGTATCAGAACATCAGATTCTTGAGTCCTTAGGATCTGTACGACTTATCATCCTTCCAGCGTAGCTTTCTTTGATATAGATCCCTATATTTAGGAATGTTGGATTCATAAATTGTGCATTTTACATATTCAACTATTTGAGATATGATTGTGGACTTATAAAGCTTCTCTCTTATTTCAGATGCCTCCAAGATGTGCACATCGAGATCCTAAGGACGCCCATCCCGAGCCCCAGGCGGCTTCGGCCTAGGGTATGATGAATGCTGCAAAGGTTGCCGCTATCGTAGTGCAGGAAGTGAATGAAGCTTTGGCCATGGTATAGCAATCCCCACCCCACGCACCGGCAGTGGCCCAAGCACCAGCTCACGCATTCCCTTCTTCTTGTAAGTGAGTTAGAGATGCCTTCCAGAAGGCACACCCTACGGAGTTCGTAGGAAGTTTAGATGTTGTGGTAGCGAGCCAGTGGAAAAAGGACATTTAGGGGCACTTGAGGATGAATGAGTGTACTGAGGTTCAGAGGTAGATACTAGCTACTTTTAAGCTAGTGGGAGCGGCACTGCAGTGGTGAGAGTTTATTACCACTGATGAGGAGAGAGACATTATGACTGTCCAGGACTTCTGGGTGCGGTTCGACCACAAATATTTCCCTTTCGTCGTTCGGACTGAGATGAGGTGGAAATTACTAGATCTCACTTAGGAGGGGAAGGTCATTGCTGAGTGTGAGGAAGAGTTTATGAGATTTATTAATCTGGTTCCAGATGAGGTGCCTACTGAGGGAAAGAAAATACAGCTGTTTATGGACGGCTTGATATAGAGGATTCGTCAGCATCTTTTGGGTTATCTTTTGTTGGGTACATATACTGATGTACTTAACGTTGCCCTACTACACTGCCAGGATCATTGCTTCCATAAAAAGGGAAGCAAACGAGTGGGGGAGTCCATCCAACAGGGCAGGACATGAGGTAATGGTGCCAATGGGGCACAACTAGCTCAGGGTCAGCAGAGACAGGGCGAGGAGAGTTCCTATTAGGGGGACCCTGCTAAGAGGTTCAGATCAGGTGACTATAGGCAGGGACAGGGAGGTTTTAGGCAGGGCCATCAGGGCTAGCCTGTCCAGTAGGGACAACAAGGCCAAGAGAGGGGTGGTAACGGCCATCAGGGCCGAGGGCAACAGATGTCGAGGGGAGGACACTTTCCAGAGAGATACTTCTCCTATGGAAACACTATCCATAAATGTTAGGACTATCCTCATAAGGGTAGATCCCCAAGGTAGCAATAGCAGCACGACACTCATCAGGAGCCCCAGCGGCCGATATTTCCAGCCGCCCTCCTAGCACTATCGAAGATACCAGCTTTGCCAGCTAGTCCAGTAGTTTCGATCTAGTAGGGACAAATACATTATGGGCGTGTCTACAATATCCACTAGGCCACAATTCCCTCGGCTCTACCCACGATTGAGGGTACATTTTCTATCTATAGGAGTTTAGGGCAGATATTATTTGACACGGGGGTTTCACATATTTTCATTACCACTAGTTTTGCATGCACCATGTGGTTATTAGACATGGCAAAGAGTACAGTTACTAGTGTAGACTCACCATTAGGCTATGGGTCATTGATATTCTTTATATGCCGGGGAGTGGGCATAGAGATTGGGAGATTGATCTTACCGATCGATACGCTTGTCTTAAATATGCACGAGTATGATGCTATTATCGGGACGGATTACCTAGTTATGTATAGGGCAATGATTGACTACTATAGTCGTAGTATTGTGTTCGCCATACCAGATCAGGAGATATTTTTGGTAGTGATTCCTCGTCCTGAGGGAGGTTCATCCACCCATTTATATTATATAGATAAGGAGACCTCTAAGGAGGTGGTGATTCCACTAGATTCGATTTCGGTTGTTCGTGAGTTCGCTGATGCATTTCAAGATATACGAAGGCTACCGCCTAGAAGAGAGATAGAGTTTGTGATAGACTTGACATCAGGCACTCGGTCGATAGCTCGTGCACCTTACCATATGGCTCCAACGGAGATGAAGGAGTTATGGGATCAGATTGAGCAGTTATTGGGACAGGGCTAGGGATCTCCCGTACTATTCATAAGGAAGAGAGATGGGTCATTATAGTTGTGTGTTGACTACCGAGAGTTGAATAAGGTCACTATGCGGAATAAGTATTCGTTGCCCCGAATTAATGACTTATTCAACCAGTTGAGGGGTGTTGCCGACTTCTCAAAGATAGACTTGAGGTCGGGATACAATCTGTTACGTATCAAAGAGGAGGACGTGTCTAAGACTGCCTTCTTGACGCGATGTGGATCCTACGAGTTCAGAGTTATGCCATTTGGGCTAACCAATGCACCGATTGTATTCATGGACCTTATGAACAGGGTGTTCAGAGAGTTCTTATATGAGTTTGTCATTATCTTCATTGATGACATCCTCATTTATTCCCGGACTGAGGGGGAGCATGATGAGTACTTGAGGCTAGTTTTGAAAACACTCTGTGAGCACGATTTATATGCAAAATATGATAAATGTGGGCTCTGGCTAAGAGAAGTTCAGTTCTTAGGGCACATTATTTCTCAAGAGGGGATAGCCGTAGGTTCGGAGAAGGTGTCAGCGATGAGGGAGTAGGGATAGCCCACAACGCTGACAGAGATACGTAGTTTCTTGGGGCTGGACGGATACTATAGGAAATTTATTCGGGGATTCTCAAAGATATCGGGTTCGATGATAAATTTGACTCGCAAAGGGGTGCCATTTATATGGGATGATGCCTGCCAGTTGGCTTTTGATGAGCTGAAGAACAAGATGACTTCAGCACCAATTTTATCACTACCCAGTCCGGGGGTGGAATACCTGGTTTATACTGATGCATCCTTACTAGGACTTGGGGGTGTGATTCAGTAGGAGGATAAGGCTATAACTTATGCTTCCCATAAGCTTGAACCTCACGAGAGGAGTTACCCCACCGACGACTTAAAGTTAGCGGCAGTCATGTTTGCACTTCAGGTATGGAGATATGATCTCTTGGGGAGAAATTTTACCTATTCACAGATCACAAGTCACTACAGTACCTATTCACGCAGCGAAAGTTGAATATGCATCAGCGAAGGTGGCTTGAATTTGTGAAGGACTATCAGTTCGACATCCATTACCACCCGGGGAAGGCTAATGTGGTAGCAGATGCATTGAGCCATAGGCCACCAGGTGAGGTGGCCAAGGTGTGGAAGGCGAAATGGAAGGAACTAGACATCAGAAGGCAATTTCCTGCTCATTCATGTCAGTGATGACAGTTACACCCGAGACCGTTACAAGGGTGATATAGGCTCAGTCAGCAGACCCGTTCTGTTAGGATCGGATTGTATAGCTTCTAGACGATGGGTTAGAGTTGTATTTTGTGATCTCAGATGGGGGCTTACGCTTCAATGACATGCTAGTAGTTCTAAAGGGGGAGGATTTAAGACATGCGATGATGGAGGAGTCGCATGGTTCACGATTTTTGGTACATCCCAAAGGGGATAAGATGTACCATAATATGAGGAAATAGTACTAGTGGAGTGGAATAAAGAAGGACATCGCCGAGTTTGTTTCGAAATGTGTCACTTGTCAGCTAGTAAAATAGGACCACCAGAGACCGCCAAGGCTTCTACAGCCGTTAGAGATCCCTATGTGGAAATGGGAGAACATTTCAATGGATTTCATCACAGGCTACCTACATCGCAGAGGGGTCACGATTCCATATGGGTGATTGTGGATCGGTTGACCAAAGTAGCTCATTTTTTACCAGTTCGGATCGATTATACTACAGCGCGGTACGCTCAGATCTTCATTGCAGTGAGACTCAATGAAGTGCTCCTTAATATTGTGTCCGGCCGGGATAAGATTTTTGTGTCCAGATTTTGGGAGAGCTTCCAGGAGGCCATGGATACGGAGTTACGATTGAGTTAGGACTATCACCCACAGACAGATGGGCAGACCAAGCGAACGAATCAGATGTTAGAGTATACATTGCGGATAAGTATCCTTGATTTTGGCGGGCGCTGGTGGAGTTTTCTTATTATAACTACTACCAATTTACTATTGGCATAGCTTCATTCGAGGCATTATATTATAGCCCTTGCCATTCTCCAACGTATTGGCTAGAGGTGGGGGACAATAAGCTACTTGGGCCAGAGGTGATTCAGGATACCTCGGCCAGGATTGAGATGATTTGGAGATGTATTCGGTTTGCTCAGGATATAAAGAAGAGCTACGCCGATGCCAAGAGGTTCTTCAGGGAGTTCAATGTGGGGGACCAGGTGTTATCATGAGTATCTCTTATGAAGGGGGTAATGCGGTTTGAGAAGAAGGGGAAGTTGGCACTAAGGTACGTAGGGCCATTCCTTATTATTGAGCAGATTGGTCCAGTAGCTTACAGACTTGGGTTACCGGAGCACTTGCATAGGATTTATGACGTGTTTCAAATTTCTTCACTAAGGATATATCTTCGGGATGACATGGGCCACACTCATATTTCTTTAGAGGAGATTGACCTACAACCCGATAGTTCCTACGAGGAGGGGCCAATTGTTATTCTAGACCGTAGCGAGAGGAAATTGAGGTCAAAGTAGTTCCGTTAGTACATATTCAGTGGCGACATCATAATGTTGAAGAATCCATCGGGGAGCGCGAGGATAAGATGCTCAACAAGTATCTAGAGTTTTTCCTACCAGGTATACTGTTCTTTTTATGCTTTTTCAAATTTCGGGACGAAATTCCGTTATCAGGGGGAAGTATGTAATACCCCGTATTTTTGAAATTTTTTATTTTAATTATGGGAATAATTAATTTAATGGGAAATTATTTATAATTAATCAATATTTAAGTAAATAATTACTAGCGCGATGAGAGTTAGTATTTATTGGTGAGAATTTTGCCGAAGATTACTTAGTGAGTAAAGGAATATATAATGAGAATAGTATATAATGGTCGTGTGTAAAAAATGTGGCAGTTACAGTACACTTAGTTGGGATGCACGGGTGAGTCCTGTCGGGATTTAATGAGGAATTAAAATGTAATTTTATTTTAGGTTATTTGGATGGCTGTTTTGAGTACGCCGGTGCGTCCAAAAGGGTCGAGATAGTCAAAAAAGTTTACTTGGGGGTTTAGTTTGGAGTGTGGGACAACTTTAGGTCAACCCAACACCCCAGATGGATATTTTTCTCTTTTGAAAAATTGGGATTAATTAATGGACGAAAATTGGAGAAATATATCTTCATGTAAGTGGGAGAGTTAGGGTAAATAACTGTTAAGCCCAAGAGAGATTCCATGAGGATGAAGTTAAAGAGGTTCCTAGGAGTTCCAAGGCCAAACCCGATCACCTTTCACCAAAAATTTCATCAACGTGTAGATCGGGAAGAGGAGAACGCATCTATACCAATTTCAAGCGATGAATTAGACCTTGTGAAAAAGGAAAATGTTTATATTGCTTCATTTAGAGCATATAATGTCCATGTTAGACTCGTTCATGATTTATTCATGATATTACGAAATTTGGGAGTGAAATTGGGTATTAATCCATGATTGTGGTATGGGTTTTGCATATAGTTGAATAAACATATATTGCGGATAAGAAACCTGGGTTTTATATGTTGAAATCACAAATTTAAATCTTGGTTGAATTGTGATAAATGGTGATTATATGAATTTAGGGCTTTTTGAAGATTTGAGGAATTAATCTAAATTCATGTTATAACTTTGAAGGATTTGATGTTAAAAACATGTTGGAAAGCATTCCATTAAAAGGGAGTATAGTTTATAATCGTTATATTTGAGTTAGGATAAGTTTTGGGTGATTTGGGTGATGAAAAAGTTGGAAAGACTTAGTTTTGAGAAGACAGGGATGACCTGCGGAATTCTCGTTCGAACGGCCTGTGTCGTTCAAACGAGAATTGCAACGACCCATGGAATGAGAATTTAGAGAGTACTTTGCTCAAAGTTTTGTTCGAACGTCCTCGTTCGAACGACGTTTGAACGAGATTCTAATGAAAATTCAGTCCTTAGTTCGTACGAAGTTTCGTTCGAATGAAATTTCCCCAGCTTCTAACGAGATTTCAAAAGTTCAATTTTTTGCCCGGACAAGCTAAAACCTTATAGAGTTGATTCGGGTGTTAGAGAATTACCTACGCTATTATTGAGAAACTTCATTACATAGTCGAGTGGTGAGATGATTATGTAACAACTAAAGGGAATATGTTGGCATAAGAGGGCCTTATGGAATATATACGTTAGAGAGATTAATCGTACGCATAGAGTAACGCGAGTATTGGAGATAATAATACTACGTATAAATTTGGGGAATTGGGTTGTGTGACTACATAATGATTATTGTAGGTTATGTATGAACCTATTGATTGAATTATTGTGTGTATAACATACCTACGCTGCTTGCTATCGGGAAGAGGTTGCACGTTGTGGATGATCATATCTTGAGGATCCTTCGGGGGGGTTTTGATTCGTATTACTAGAACATAAAATGTAGGTACGGGCTATCAATGAGAACTATAGTGTTGACGGTCTTACAAGTGCGTAGGTATGTGCTTAACCTATCGGCTTGGAACTATGTTCACCCCCAATATGTGTGTTTATTTTTTATGGTTCACGATATATTGAACCTATAGTCCTTTATGTAATGAGCAATGCACCAGGACATGATAGCAAAGTATGCATTGCACCAAGGGGGCCTTAACCCAAGGGTGCTGAAATAGTATATATAGAGAGAGAGATAAATTTATGTATACATGTTACTAATTCTACTGTGCGTGTTTAGTGGATATTGAAATAATGATATTTAAATATATTCTCAGTGAGAAAAAGAATACCAATGAGAATAACGGTTGTGTATATGAATAACTATCCTTAAACATATGATAATACGGGATACGGGCGATATGGGTAAACGCATGAGATTATTGGTGTGATAATAGTCATCTTCGGTCTAGTTAGGCGGGGTAGAATGACTAGGATGGGTTAAATATACGCTTTAGGAGTGTGCATTAGATGATAGGTGAGTATCTCAAGTGAGAGTACGAAAATCTAACATGTACATAATATGTGCTATTGTTATCATTTAAGCACTTGTTGATTTTTTTAAACTGTTTTCAACTCGGGCTCTGATGTATTTATTGAAAATCTCTTTTCTTTTGTAAAATTATTTTAGGTGCCTAGCCACAAGGACACCAACTATAGGAGTTATATTCATTTGATGAGTTGTAGCTACTGTGGAAGCTATAGGACTTCGTAGTAGACGCCTCCATGACTTTCATTTCTTCATCTTGAGTTATTTGCTCCAGTTAGGGCATGTGTCCCCTTTTACTTATTCAGACAGTCAGAGATTGTGGATTTATTTATTTACTCCTTTCAGTTGTTGGTTCATTCTGTTAGATTATTGTTTTGGGTATTTGGTCTAGAAGTGTTTACTCCAGTCACATTTATTATTTTAGACATTTTATTTCCTATGAGATTAGTTTGAATGGTGTGTGTTTAATAATTGGTTAATTTGATTTTACATTAATTGAAAGATTAAATTTTGACATCAACCTCTTTAAATATTAGGTGGATAGTGTTAATAATAAGTTTTCGACAATGATGAATATTCTGAACCAAATGGATATTCTAATTTAATTTAATAAAGGACTGATCACCCGGTATTTAATTAGGTGGGGTGTCATAATAAGCAGAGAGGAGCGATCCCACCATACACCCAAGCACCCCAGCCAAATTCCCAACATTGATGACCTCACCAATGAAAATCATAACGCTCTTCCAGACATTGATACGGATCCCAGACACAACCTCAAAACACACCAGCGACAATCTCAACATCCTCACCTCATCCACAGATGCCCCAGATAATAAGATCATATCATCTACAAACAACAAGTGATAGATCACAACAGGTTTGGGAACAACTCTCCCAATAAAAAACTCGAAGACCAAGCCACCCTTTACCGCATGACTCATCATCTGAGAAAATGCCTTCATAATAAGAATAAAGAGAAAGGGTGACAATGAGTCACCCTGCCTAAGGTCCCGAGAGGTCGAGAAGAAACCTTCAGGCACCGTATTAACCAGGACAAAGAACTTGACCAAGGAAACACATCTGAGCATCCACTTGCACCACCGCTCCTTGAAACCCATCCTCCACAGAAGATAAAAGAGGAAGTCCCAGCTCACGTGATCATAGGCCTTCTCAATAACGACCTTGCAAATAATACCCTGGATCCCGCTTCTCAACCTAGACTAAATCCATTCATTCGCCACCAACACCATATTAAGAATCTCGCGGCCACCGACAAAATCACTATGAGCATTGGACACAAGAGTATCAATTACCATTCTAAGCCTAACCAATAAGACCGTAGAAATAAGCTTATACACACTACCAATAAGACTGATGGTTGTGAAGTCTCTCACATCCGTCGCTTCTACCTTCTTGGGTAACAAAGTAATGAAACTAGCGTTCAAACTCCTCAAAATGTATCCCCTATCATAGAGCTCGTAGAATAATGCCATCACATCCTCCCTGATAATCATCCAGCAATGTTGGAAAAAGGCCATAGTAAACCCGTCAAGACAGGCGCCTTGTCCCCACACATAGACCTTAAGACCTGGACCACCTCCTCCTCCTCCTCTGTGAATACCCTTTCCAACTGATCCACATCGTCCCCCGAAATGCTCGTCACCGGAAGCTCATCTATCTCAGGACACCAGGACTCCTCCTCCATATACAGTCTCTCGTAAAACCTAATAATCTCCCTACAAACGTCACACTCCTCAGTGTACTCCACCTCCTCAACTATAACCTTCCCAATATGGTTAAATATAATTTTCAAATCAAGAAGAAACTATTAGTTAACAATAGTCAAAACTAATTTTATAAGTAATTAAATAGATGTCCAAAACAAATAATCAACAATAGATTAAGTATTAATATTAATTCTCTAAAAAAATCATCATTCTGATTTTTTTAACTAAATTTTTATAAATATATTACTTAAGAAAATGGTCATCCTTCCACAAATAATGACATTTGTTTTTTGTCTCGCATGAAAACTAATGTGATTATCATTTTTTAAGTACCCGTCTTGTTTTCTCTATGATTACACTTAAGGATACAAACTAATGTGAAAATATGGTAGCCACTAATTTTTGTAAAGCCATATGTACTATTAGTTAACAAGTAGATGGTAGACAAAATTTTCTATGCTTAGTTGTTATAGTAGGAATATTTGCCTATCAATTTTCTTTTAAAGTACCTATATAATACACAGTTAAAACGAGTATAATGGTATGATAAGGGTGTCAATACATGCTCTTAAACTAAAGAGAAGTCAAATAAAACTATTTAAAATAATTTCCTTTTTTTAAAACTTATCTTTCAAGAGTTTTTGATTTAAATGGTGAACTAATACTAAGTAATAAAAGTGAAAGCTAGGATAAAATATCATGTGTAAAAATAAATTTGGGAAAGTCAAATGATAGAGTTAGCTATTTAATTCTTTTACCTTAATTTCATAATTTTTCATTTAAAATGCTCCAATATAATTATGTAAGTCACTACTTAACTCTCGTTACTACTAGTGATTTTATTAGTTATAGTTTTAAAATACTATTATTTTACTTTAATAGACTCTTTTAAATGATGATTTCTAAGTTTCTCTAATAATTATTCTACTAAGAATAAATATTTCAAGTCATTGTTTATCATAAAATAATAATTTTGAGTTGGATAATATAAGGATACAAAATATAATTTGAGAAAAGTCTATCTCTCGATTAGTTTCAACTACATTTTTTATTCTAAAATTATTATTTTCACTCGAAAATAAATTCATAGTTTTTCAGGTCATGCACTAAAGGGATTAAAGTAATAATAATTGTATTTAAAGGGACATAATAAATAAATAATTGTTTAATTGAAAATTAGAAATTAAATGCACCATTTCACCCCTAGAATGGCAATTTTAGCCAATCATTTCAAAATTAATACCAATAGAAAGTGTTAATGACTCCATTAAGGCAAATACACAAGAATATGAGAGAAATGATATTTATTACCAAGTCTCTTGAACACTAAAAATATCAGTCCCAATACCACTATGAGAAGAAGTGTACTTTTGTATTATCAAAACGGTTCACAAAATATTGTCTCCAACAATTTGAAAATTCACACTTAATAATTTTAAACACTACTCTCCCTTAATATTTATATCTTTGTACAATCACTCACACTTTACAATCTAAAAAATATATGCCCTCTCAAATGTGTCTATCTCACTCAACTCACTAAAAAATGTAAAACAAAAACAAAAAATTAATATTAAACTACTCATAATAGTTACAGTACAAATTAGCTCCAAACTAAGTTGTAACCCCTTAACCTATTTTTTCTTCTCTGTTGGCCCTCTTGTATATATATAATTGAATGGCGACTCAAAATGAGGGAAATTGGGGTCTCTTTTGGGTAGTTGTCGAGTGTGGGTATGGGTTTAATGGTGAAAATGATGAACACCACGCATATATATTCACATTATATATATATAAGTGTTTGTGAAGTTGTCTGTAGGCGTGGGGGAAGGAATGGGATCTCTGGGGTTGTGTCGGGTGCGGTGAGTTTGTTGATAGAACATGGGATAATAAAATGGCTATGAGATTTATCTAACCGGTAGACCGATTGAGGAGATGGGACAATGTAGTTTTGGTTTTATTTGTATGTGGTAGGTAAATGTGTTTTGGAGAACCAGCTTCTCGTGAAAAGGAAGGCAAAAGATGATGGGATGAGGTGGGTTTGGTTATGTGGGTGAGTCGATGTTTAATATATATATATATATATATATATATATGCATGTAATAAAATATTTAATAACTACAATATTCAAACGACACATAAAATATGACACACAAAATAACACACATATATACACTAGTATAAGGCACATATATACTAGTATATACAAAATGAAACCACATAATATTATAAACACATGAAATAGTAAAATACACAAAATAACAAAAGGACACGAATGTATAATAATAATAATAATAATAATAATAATAATAATAATAATAATAATAATAATAATAATAATAATAATAATAATAATAATAATAATAATAATAATAATAATAATAATAATAATAATAATAATAATAATAATAATAATAGCATAGGCAAATAACACACACACACACAAACACAAACACAAACACAAACACAAATATATATATATATATATATATATATATATATAAAACACGTAGTCCTTATCCCCAAAGAAGCTATTCCTTCTACTTGCTCGCAATTCGGACCTATAAGTTTATGTAACTTCTCTAATAAAATTATATCTAAGATTCTTAATGAGAGATTAGCTTCTGTTCTTCCTATTATTATATCTCCTAACCAATCTGGTTTTGTCAAAGGTAGAAGTATTAATGACAGCATTTTGTTGGCTCATGAATTAGCTCAAACTTTAGGAAAAAAAGTTCGTGGTCATAATGCTATTATTAAATTAGACATGGATAAGGCTTATGATAAAGTGTACTGGCCTTTTCTATGTCAAGTTTTGAGAAAATTTGGGTTTAATGAAATGTTCATTGATATGATTTGGAGATTAATTTCTAATAATTGGTTCTCTATATCCATAAATGGGAAAAGTAAAGGTTTTTTCCAATCTTTTAGAGGGCTTAGACAAGGAGACCCTCTGTCTCCTAGCTTGTTTATTATAGATGCCGAATTTTTAAGTAGGAATATTTATAATTTTTTCATAAATGATAAAGCTACTCCTTTTTCCCATCCTAGGAACTGTAAATTGATATCTCACTTGACTTATGTTGATGATGTTATAATATTTTCCAATGGGAATAAGAAAAGTTTATTAGCTATTAATAAATTGCTTAAAACATATGAAGAAACTTCTGGACAGACTATAAACATCTCTAAAAGCTCTATTATTGTTGATAAAAAAACTTTCCCCGTCTATAAGATATAATATTGGAACCAATTCTAGTTTATCTATTAAAACTCTTCCTATGAAATACTTATGTTGCAATATTAATAAAGGGAGAAATAAGCTATCTCAATTTTTTGATCTTATGAATAAAATTATAGAGAAACTCAATTCTTGGTCGTCTAAGTTAATTTCTCAAGCTGGTAGGGCCACTTTGATTAGAAGTGTCCTTTTATCCGTCCCAGTTCACACCATTTCTGTTTTTAGCCCCCATAAAATTATTATAAAAAGATTGCATAATATTTTTTCTAAATTTTATTGGGGAGGTGTTAATAAAGATAAACCTTACCAATGGTCTAACTGGCATGACATGTGTTTTCCGTTTGAAGAAGTAGGATTAAATTTTAGAAGTTTGGAAGATATTATCAATGCTTCTAGCATGAAATTGTATTGGAAATTTTTATTTGATAAAGGTATTTGGGCTTCTTTTATGAGATCTAAATATCAGAGTAGAATGATTTCTAATCCTGGATCTACTACATTTAGAAGAATTAAAACCACATCTAGCATAGCTGATGAACATATTGACTTTGAGAATCAAATATGGATCCCATCTTTCACTGGAGATTTCTCATTGAAAGAAGCATACCAAATATGTAGAAAGAATAATCTAACTTCTCTCACTTGCAAAATAAATTGGTCTAAAGATTGTCCCATTAAAATTTCTAACTTCATTTGGAAATTATTAAACAACAATGTGCCTTTTGAGACAGAAATTCAAAAAATTGGTACAAGACTTGCTCCTGTTTGCAGAGAATGTCTAACCGAAGAAGATAGCGATAAGCATGTTTTGATTGACTGTAAAATGGCTAAAGAAGTTTGGAATTACTTTTGTCATCTTTTCAAAATTATTCCTAACAATATTTCTTGCAGGGCTATGATTTTATCTTGGTGGATGATTAAAAATAAAAAATATTTTCAAGAGATCCTTTTCTCCATAATTCCTAAAATTATCTTTTGGGAACTATGGAAGGCTAGAAATAGATTGTTTTTTGAAAACTCAAAATCTTTTGTTAATTATATTATTAATCAAATAACTTTCTTACCGTCTTCCATTCTCCAAAATTTAAATCTATATGATACTCCTAGCCCTGAAGATTCTCATATTAGTAACCATTTCCATGTCAAAGTTAGACCTAAGGTTGTGCAGATTATAAAATGTTATTGGACTAATCCCCCAAGTGGGGTTTTTAAGTTAAACATTGATGGAGCTTCTAAAGGTAATCCTGGAAATAGTGGTATTGGAGGGGTGATTAGAGACTCCAACTGGGATTTCATTGCAGGGTTTGAAAAATCTATAGGAATACAATCATCATTTTTTGCAAAAAGTTTGGCTTTAATTGAAAGATTGAAATTGATATCTCAATTAAATATTCAAAAAGTTTTAGTGGAATCCGACTGCAAGTTCTTGATAGATGTGGTATTGAAAAAGTATAAACCTCCTTGGCAAACTAAAAAGATGCTTCAAGATCTCCAATGTTCTGAAGATGTGACATTTAATCATGTTTGGAGACAATCAAACTCAGTTGCTGATCATTTAGCCTCACGGGATTCTATTAACATCATGGATTCTCTGTATTGGAATTATAGTTCTCTCCCTAGATTGGTTAAAGGATTACTTCAGCTGGATAGAATGCACACTCCTCAAATTAGACATAGAATAAAAAAGATGTAAATGGGGATAAGATAAATCCCCATATTTATTTTCAAGATTATCTCTATGTAATGGGGTTATGATAAAATCCCATATTTATCATTTTCTTTCAAGAGTATTGGTCCCAACCTCTAGAATTCAAGTTTGTTTGGGTTTGTAAGATTTGGAGAGGCTTTTTCTCCTTTTTTATTTATAAAATGTGTGGGGGTTCCGTCCCTCTTTGATAAAAATAAATAAAAATAAAAAACATGCATACACACTCACGTGATATGGGAAAAGAAAACGGTTTGGGACTTTGCTATGGGGTTGGTTTTTATTGTTGTGATTTCAAGTCTTGGATCACATAGATTTCTACTTTGAAGCTTTTGACCTCATTTGTATCGCATTTGCATGTAATTAAACATTTTGACACCACAAGTGCACATGTTGTAACAACCTGTAACTTTATCCAGTAACTGATTAAATTAATTCAGAATTCAAAAAGCTAGCTTAAAAGACTCCTAATATGAGTATATATAAGTCTTCGGTTGTTTAGAGGAGTTTTCAAAACATAAAACTCTCTAGGCTAAAAAATAGGGCCAAAATAAAAATCCTGCTTCAGATAATTTGTCAGGGCCTTAAACCGTGACTAATTGTTTGTCATGATTCCGAAACGTGACTAATAGGCGAACCGTTTTAGTTTTAATAGGATTCTAATGCCACTTAAATTATCTAGTCTTTCTCCATTTAAATTAATACGAGGTTAGGACTTTTCAAACATATTTTCACAACCTCTTAGACCAGTAGACCCTTATAATTTTCATCTTCTTCCTCCTACAAACCCTAGGCCCAAAGTTATTAAGTTCCAACACTAGATTTGAAGGCTTATTTGATGTTTTCTCGAGTTTGGGCAAGAACGAGTTTTTATTATTTTCGTGCGAGGAACGCAGTGGTATGATCAGAATTTTTAGGCAGAATCTTATGAGTTTCTTGTGATAATTTGAAGGCACGGGATTTACGCAATATGCTCCTTGAATCTATGGAGAGTAGTCATTTTGTTCATTATTTATTTGTACTCATATTGTTGATATCATGACGTTTATTAGAATATAAAATTTTGATTCAATTTGAGATATTGTATTTGTTGATTGGCATGGTGTCATGAAATTTTTATGTGGCACAGAGAATGATCACCTGCCTATAGTCCAAAAGTCCAATAGCCAGGATGAGGCTTTACGAAGCTTAGGTGCGGTGAGGTGAGGCCTGGTGACCTATTGATGTGTTATTGATAATTCAAATTGGTATAATGCTTGAATGTCGCATTAAACTTGAATTCAGATTCGTATTATTGCATTTATTCACTGTTATTGTTTTGAGCATATATTCTTGTCATATTGTGTACTTCTCCGTATTTTTCTTTTAGTGGCAGGTTGGCGTAGATTTGGATGCTATGAATTTTTTGGAGGATTTTAGAGCATGACTTTTGGAGGATTTTATTCTTGTATAGCTTGGCAGTGTATTTTATTTGGTGGGCTTAGCATTATTTTTATAGGAATTTAATTGTAATTATTTTGAAAGTGTACATTTTGGATTCATTATATTTATTTTATGGAATATAGATACTCAACATTAATTATTGAGGAATTAGTTTAGTTTAGTTTAGTTTATAGTGGGGCCACGTGTTTTACGCGGGGTATTACAGATGGTATCAGATCTTAGGTGTACGATAACCCTTGGGTCTTTGGGTTTGGGTCTAGCATGCAGGTTAAATGTGCTTCGTTGGAGATAAGTTGTTTTCATTGAGGACGTGATAGGCATCATGGTTAGGATTAGTAATCTTGATGTGAGGATGTTTAGAATTAATTTGAGGACTTTAGTGTTGTGATAAATTTTTAGAGATAGAATCGAGTAGTGATTTGTGCGAGAGTGCGTAGAGAAACATGCGAGAAGGATTGGGTGTATGGGTGCCTAATCATGATTTTTATGGGTAGGAATTTATGCACCGTATTTTATCTTGAGCGTTAGGCTTCATTGAATTTCGAGGATGTACTGTAACACCCCACGATTTTTTAGACTGAGAAATTAAATTTTGGGAAAATAAAATTTAATTTAAATCGGAGAATTTTAAATTTGGGAATTTAAGTCCAAAAATATAGGATGTTGTAAAGTATTCCGGATGAGAATTTTGAGGGTACCATTGATCCCGGAAGGGTCGAGATAGTCAAAAGGACTGTCATTGAGTTTTATTTCGGCTCCGGAATATTTTTGAGTCAGTTGACTCGAATTAGAGTAAACGAGTCATTTAAAGTGTGTATTAACATTTAAAATTGGGTTTATTGTTTTAAAGGATTTAAGGCTTACGGATGAAGCCTTCTCATTTGAGAAAAAAAAGAAAGAAAAGAGAAAGAAGAAGAAAGAAAAGGAGAGAGGGAAAAAAGCTTGGGGATTTCCGGCGAAATCGCGACATCGAGGACGATCCAACCTCTAAAAATCTGAGGCAAGTGTTTAATCTTGCTAAATAGCTATTTGTGTATTTTATTTCATAATTTGTGGGTTAAAGAAATGGTTTTTGGGTATAAACATCAAAACCAAAATTTTTGGTTCAAATCTTGAAATTGAAGATTTTAATTGGGTTTAAGGGATATAAATTGATGAGGTTAAATTAGGATGTGTTTTGATGTTGGAAATTATGTTGGGATTGAAGATTAAGGGTTGGAAGTAGTATAAATCGAATTTTGGGAAGTTTTGGATTATAGAAAAATAGCCATTTTCGTGGCTTTTTGAACTGGCCGAATCGATTCGCCCCCACCGAATCGATTCGCCAGGTTTCAGAAGTCTCAGGTCTTTAGGACCGAATCGATTCGCCCCTAGCGAATCGATTCGGAGGGTTGCAGAATCTCAGGTCCCTTGGACCGAATCGATTCGAATGGGCCGAATCGATTCGCTGTTGGGCCGAATCGATTCGGAGAGGCCGAATCGATTCGAAAAAGAAGCATTTTGAGAAATTTTCTCTTTAGTCAATTCCAACCCTTTTTGGTTGGATTTATTGATTTGGGGCTTTCTCTTATGAAGTAAGAGATATCTTTTGGTGACTTATAGGGGGTCTCTCACTTAGTATATGATAGTGGGGACTTCTTGGAATAATTGGATAAGAACTATCCATGTATGTTGTGAAATTTCTAGGTCGACCTTTATGTCAAATCATTATAAGGATAGGATATTGTTAAGATACAATTTGGGGCCAAATGGAAGAGAGTGGTCGCATACTCTTAAAGAGTGATGGGTCTCATATCCTTAGAAATGTTTAGACTAAGGAACAATTGATAACTCAATAGGAATAAGGGTTCCTGAGATTTATTTGAACCATAGGTGAAATTGGGAACGTTTGGGATCGTACTATCGACTCGTACTATCGACTAGAATAAGCGGTAGCATAAATTCTAGTTAGGGTAGTTTACACGTAATTATGGGGATATGACCATTGAGCTTCCAATACTTGAAACGAGGTTGGAATAATTTGAGGGTTTTAGACTATTAAGTCATTGATGTGCCTATGGTTAAATAGTACTAAGGAAAAATATGTACTTTTAAATATGGATGAAATGTGTAGTGATGGATTCCTACACAAACTCTTGGGTGATAACCCAAATGTTGAATACATATGTATAGATATATACATATGGTTTTGGGAGACTATTCATCATAGGAAAAATGATAGAATATGTTTCGAATGAGGGATTGTTTTCACATATCAACATAAATTTGCTGGACTCTCCCGATCTCTTGCCTTCAGCCATGTGAAAGCGATGATCCTGGCAGTGTAACAGTGCAGCGTTAACCATATCAGAGTAAGTGGACAACGATAGATTCCCCAACAAATGCTGACGGATCGTCCAAGTCAACTCGTCTGTAATTTTTTGTATCTTCTTCTCTTCTGTCGGTATCTCATCCGGGACAATATTCAGCAGATTTGTGAATTCGACCTCATACTCGGCCACAGTCTTACCTTCCAATCTGAGATTCATTAACTTCCTCCTCATTTCCGTGTGAACAGCTAACAAAAAATACTTGCGGTCAAACCGCATCCAAAACTCCTGTATAGTGAGAGTATCTCTCTCCTCCACGGTGGTAATAGACTCCCACCACTGCAGTGCAGACCCCACTAGCTTAAAGGTAGTTAGTATCTACTTCTGTACATCGGTGCACTCATACAAACTCAGGTGCCGCTGAATGTCCTTCCTCCACTAACTCGAAACCACAACATCGGAGCTACCTGCGAACTCCGGTCGGTGTGCTTTCTGTAAAGCATCACGTACACGTTCCCAAGCAGACGAGAATGCATGTGCCTGAACTGGCGCGGCTACTGGCGCCTGAGGTGGTGCCTGCTGAACTACGGCTAGTGCGGCATTTACCGCCTGGGCCACAATGGCTGCGACCTCGGCCGCATTCATCGTGCCCTGAACTGGTGCGGGCTGTGGTTCTGGCGTTGCATCCCTGGGAACCCGTTGTGCACGTCGTGGAGGCATCTGAAACAAGAATAAAGTCTATAAGTTCGCAGTTATAAACTTAAAATAGCTGAAGAACGTAGCATATACAAAAGAATACAACAGTCCTAAAATATAGGGCTCTACATCAAAGAAAGCTCAGCGGAAACATAATAAGTCGTACAGATCCTAAAGGACACTAGAACCTGATGCTCTGATACCACCTGTGACACCCCGATTAATTAAATACCGGGTAGCTACTCCTTTATTAAATTAATACAAAATGCCAAGTTGGTCCAGTTAATAGCGTCATTGTCGAAAACATTTTAATGATTACTAACCACCTAGTATTTAAAAAGTGAGTTGCCAAATTTTAAGTTAACTCTGATTAACATGCAATAAGAGGATAATGAAAGAATGATAATCATTCACCATAACGAAGAAATAGAATAACCAACAAGTAATAATAAGTCCGGAGGAAAACTCCTCACAACAATCCCACAACTGAACTAAGTAAAACAATGTAACCTGAATTAATTACATGCCAAAAGTCTGAAAATCTGAAATAGGAAATGTTTCTAATAGAAATGGGCGACATGCCCTACAACTGATGAAAGATGAATATAGAGTCAAGATAGATGAAGCGTCTACTAGCAAAGTCCTGTAACTTCCACAAACAGCTACAGCTCGTCACCTGAATGAGAATCCTAAGCATGGTGTCCTTGTGGCTGGGCACCTAAAATGGTTTTTGTAAAAATAGATTTGAAAGCAAACGGGTCAGAGCCCGAAAGTGGAGAGTATTTTAAAAATAGCAAGTGCTTTAATGACATTAAAACAATGAATGCAAAATACATGTTAGGACGTGCACTCTCATGAAATACTCGCCTCTCAACTGATTGTGCACTCCTAACGAATAGTACCCATCTAAGTGATATTTTATCTAACTAAACTAACATGAGTTCTATCCTTTCTACTCGGTTCTCATTATACATTCTAACGTCATCAATTAAGTATAGGGTTTTACTTAAACTCAGATTCTCAATTATTAGCAATACAATTCATTACAGGTTATCTCTTTATAGTTACTCAAAGCGTTTCCGTATCTATACTCACAATACCAACATGAAAGTTCTCATTAATTTAAGTGTATATTAGTCACGCCATAAATATACAATACAAGCACCCGAGACTAATCTACGGTGCACACATACTCTGTTATCCATCCCGGTACATCACGTACATAAGGATCACGCATTCCGAATCTCTCAGGAATCGTTCTCAGATAATAGCAAATCACACACAATGGAGGCGAACACAGTCACATCACATGGGTCACGCACATACCTACGCTCCCACGATCAGCAGACTTATTAACATCCCAATAAGTCCTTCTCTGACCTATGTTCTCGAGGTACCAATCTATATCCCCCCGTAGGCACACAAAGATTAGATGGCCCTAAACGAACGCAAACCTCCCGTGATAGCAAGTATGGTAGGTATGTCATACACATCAAATCATATATACTAAGCAAGCACACATCTTAGCTATTACCATATTTATTTTAGTGGTATACTTCTCGTTCTTATGCCCACACGTTTTTTCCCAGTTTATACGTCACCCAATATCCTCACGTCGTAATTAGTACTCATGTTCTAACCCATAAATATCATTTGGTTCAAACCGTACTTCTATATTTTACTCCCCAATATATCCCAAATGTCCCAACTATGTCAATTATTCGTCAAGGAAATGTCAGCTCTACCATTTAATAAGGTTACGGAACACTCGAAATCAAATCAGGCCAAAAAGGCCAAACTGTTCTCTCGTTAGAAGTCTCGTTCGAACGAGGCTGGTTCGAACGAGAGTTCGTTCGAACGAACTGGGCATCTAACGAGATCTCGTTCGAACGAAAGTCATCGAACGAACATCCCTCTCGTTAGAAGGCAAACTGACAACTCGTTAGAAGCTCGTTCGAACGAGCTCGTTCGAACGACCTGTGCAGGTCTTCTAACGAGGTGACAGTTTGAGCCCAGAAAATTCCTATTATGTTTTTCCAACTTTTCTTCACCTCTAATCTTATCTAAATGTCATTCCAACAAGGTTTCAAGGTTTCTAATGATCCCTAAACATATTAAATTCGTATAAAAACATTTATATGGGGTCTAATCATCCCAAACCACATCTAATCATCAAATCTCTCCAATTTTCCCCAATTGTCAAGAACATGAACCCTAGAAATTTAAAGTCTTACATATTTATAATTAAATCCGTTTTTGCATATAAAAAGTAGTAATTCTCTTAGTTCAATCATCCAATAACAGTTCTACATGCAATCCTACATTAAAATCTGAATTCACAACTCCAATTTCATGGGTTTTTATAGATCTCCCAAAAACAATACAATTATATGAATTTCCTACACATGGAAGAAGCATTCTTTGCAAAAATGAAATTAAACCACTTGCCTTATGTCTTTCTCAGATTTTGATGTCGAATCTTGAAGGTTGAATTGTCCTCTCTCTCTCTCTGCAGAATTCTCTTCTCTTTCTCTCTCTACAAATTTCTTCTCTCAGGATGACAATGGAGATGGGGGTTGGTTTGGCAAGTTTAAGGTTTCTAAACTTCTCCCGTAGCCCACTACCTAGATTGGGGTTGGAAATGGCTTAGTGGGTTAAGACTAAGTCAGATTTTTAACTCTAATTTTCGTGGGTTTTAATTCCCCAAATTCTAAAATTACCAAACTACCCTTTTACGTTGCCGGTATGGCCTAAAAATGCCCCGGGACCCAAACTAAACCCCCAGCTAGTGTTTTCTGACTATTTCGACCCTTCCGGACGCGTTGGCGCACTCAAAATGACCATACAGTTTATAAAAATAAAATTCACTTTTTAATTAAAATAAGTATATTCCTGATGCGACTGTCACACGCGTCCCAACAAAATTTCCAAATTGTCGTATTTCAATCTCACGACAAATTTCATGATTCAATATTCATATATAGCCATATATACTCATTAAAATCAAATACCAACTCGCATCTCGCTAGTATTTTTATCCGGATTAATTTCCAATTAATACACATTTAATTCAATTAATCCCATAAATAAATATCATAAAAATACGGGGTATTACATACTTCCCCCCTAATAACAGAATTTCGTCCCGAAATTCGAAACTAGAAAGTACCTGGTAAGAATAACTCTGGATAACGTTCGCGCATCTCAACCTCGCGCTCCCATGTGGACTCCTCGACATTATGATGTCGCCACTGAACACGCACTAACGGAACTATCTTTGACCGCAGTTTCCGCTCACTTCGGTCCAAAATAGCAATTGGCCCCTCCTCGTAGGAGCTATCAGGCTGGAGATCGATGTCCTCTAAAGAAATGTGAGAATGAGCCAGGTCGTCTCTAAGATATTTCCTTAGCGAGGAAATATGAAACACATCATGAATCCGATGCAAATGCTCCGGTAACCCAAGTCTATATGCAACAGACCCAATCTGCTCGATGATAGGGAATGGCCCCACGTTTCTCGGTGCCAACTTCCCCTTCTTTCCAAATCGCATAATCCCCTTCATAGGAGATACTCTAAGTAAAACCTGGTCCCCCACTTGGAACTCCCTAAAGAACCTCTTTCTAATCAGCATAGCTCTTCTGTCGATCCTGAGCTACCCGAATGCGACTCCGTATCAATTCTATCCTCGCCGAAGTATCCTGAATTACTTCCGGTCCAAGTAGTTTGTTATCCCCCACCTCCAACCAACATGCTAGGGAATGACAAGGTCTACCGTACAACGCCTCAAATGGAGCTATGCCAATGGTGAACTGGTAGGAGTTGTTGTAAGCAAACTCCACTAGTGGAAGATACTGCTCCCATCCACCCCCGAAATCAATGATGCACATACGCAACATATCCTCCAACATCTGGTTTGTACGCTCGGTTTGCCCATCGGTCTGCGGGTGATACGCCGTACTCAACCGCAATTCTGTGCCCATGGCCTCCTGAAAACTTTCCCAAAACTGTGAAACAAATATCTTGTCTCGGTCAGACACGATATTTAGGGGCACACCGTGAAGTCTCACTATCTCTGCAATAAAGAGCTGGGCATACTGTCCCGTAGTGTAGTCTGTCCTTACGGATAGAAAATGAGCGACTTTGGTCAACCTGTCCACAATTACCCAAATGGAGTCGTGACCTCTCTGTGACGCAGGCAACCCCGTGATAAAGTCCATGGATATGCTCTCCCACATCCACATCGGGACCTCCAATGGTTGTAGAAGTCATGCCGGTCTCTGATGATTCACTTTTACTAGTTGACAAGTGGCGCATTTAGAAACAAACACGGCAATATCTCTCTTCATCCCGCTCCACCAATACTGTCGTCTCATGTCTTGGTACATTTTGTCCCCACCGGGATGTACCGTGAATCGTGAGGCGAGTGACTCTGCCATCACCTCGTGCCGCAATTCTTCACCTTCTGGAACTATCAATCTCCCATTGAAGCGTAATCCCCCGTCTGAGCTAACGGTATAGGACTCGGCTCCCTCTGCTAGTAATCGAACTATCTGCTCCTGACAGAACGAGTCATTTGCCTAGGCCTTTACCACTTTCGTGATAATCTGCGGCGTAACAGTCATCACAGACATGAATGATCGGGCCACTGTATCCTGGCGTCCCAACTCCTTCCACTTGGCCTTCCACACCCCTGTCACCTCATCTACTGGCCTACGGCTCAACGCGTCTGCTACCACGTTAGCCTTCCCCGGGTGATATTGGATATCAAACTGATAGTCCTTCACAAACTCAAGCCACCTTTGCTGCCGCATATTCAACTCCTTCTGCGTGAATAGGTACTGTAGGGACTTGTGGTCCGTGAACAATCAAAACTTTTCCCCCAAAAGATAATGTCTCCAAATCCGAAAGGCAAATACCACTGCCACTAACTCCAAGTCATGAGTGGGGTAATTATTCTCGTGAGGCTTTAGCTTACGGGAAGCATAAGCTATGGCCTGACTCTCCTGCTGCAATACACCTCCAAGTCCTTGCAAGGACGCATCGGTGTAGACTAGGTACTCAACTCCCAGTCTCGACAATGCTAACACGGGTGCTGAGGTCAACTTGTCCTTCAACTCATCGAATGCCAACTAACAGGCATCACTCCAGATGAACGGAACACCTTTACAAGTCAGATGTGTCAAAGGACCTGCTATCTTCGAAAATCCTCTAATGAACCTCCTATAGTATCCTGCTAGGCCCAAGAAACTACGGATCTCAGTCGGTGTCGTGGGCTATCCCCACTCCCTCACCGCGGATACCTTCCCCGGATCAACAGATATCCCCCGGTCGGAAATAATATGCCCCAAAAACTGAACCTCCTTCGGCTAAAACCCACACTTCTCATACTTTGCATACAGCTCGTTCTGACGTAGTGTATGCAAAACCTGCCTCAAATGCTCGGTGTGCTCCTCCTCTGTCTGGGAGTAAACCAGAATGTCATCAATGAAGACAATGACGAACTGATCTAGGAACTCTCTGAACACCCTATTCATTAAGTCCATAAACACGGCTGGGGCATTGGTCAAACCAAAAGGCATAACTCGAAACTCGTAGGAACCATATCTCATTAAGAAAGCAGTCTTCGAGACGTCCTCTTCCCTGATACGCAACTGATGGTACCCTGATCGCAAATCAATCTTTGAGAAGAAAGAAGCTCCTCTCAACTAGTCGAATAAGTCATCGATTCGGGGCAACGGATACTTATTCCGTATCGTGACTTTATTCAACTCCCGGTAATCCACACACAACCTCAACGATCCATCCCTCTTCTTCACGAACAACACAGGGGCACCCCACGGTGAAGTACTCCTCCGGATAAACCCCTGTCCCAATAACTGCTCAATCTGATCCCGTAACTCTCTCATTTCAGCTGGAGCCATACGCTAAGGTGCGCGGGCAATAGGCCGAGTGCCCAGCATCAAGTCGATCATAAAGTCTATCTCTCTACTCGAAAGTAATCCAGGTATATCCTGAAATACATCAGCAAACTCTCGAACAACCGAAATTGAATCAAGTGGTATCACCACTTCCTTAGAGGTCTCATCCTCTATGTAATACAAGTGAGTGGACGATCCTCCCTCAGGACGAGGCATCGCCACCAAAAACATCTCCTGCCCAGGAATGGCAAAGATAATACTCCTACTGAAACAGCCAATCATGTCTCGGTACGCAACAATCCAATCCATACCAATAATGGCATCATACTCGGTCATCTCTAATACTAACATATCCGCGGGTAAGGTAAACCTCCCGATCTCTATACCCACGCCTCTACATACACGTGAAATCACGGAACCCCTACTCAACGGCGAATCTACACATGTAACCGTTCTCTCGGCGGTGTCTAACAACCCAATGGTGCGTGAAAATCTCATAGAAATAAAACAGTGTGTAGCCCCCGTGTCAAATAAAATACTCCCCATAGTCCCCTGAATAGAGAACATACCCTCAATGGCTGGTGGATCCTGTGGGACTGCGGCCTGCTGAAGCTGATATACTCTCCCATACTGCAGCTGCCCCTGTTGAACTGGGACTGCTGGAATGGGTGGTAATGCTTCCATCTGTGGTGGCGCCGGGAGGGCGGCGGGAAATATGGGCCTCTGCGGCTCCTATCGAGCACCCTGCTGCTGCTGCGGGGCCCTGCCCCTATCAGGATTGTCCTGGCGTTTATGGCCAGTCTTGCCACAAACATAACACTTCCCCGGGAAGTTCCCCCCTCTCTGTCCCTGCTGCCCCCGGCCCTGGTGGCCATTACCGTTCCTCCCCTGGACCTGCTGAAACCGTTGTTGGCCATTCTGACCCTGCTGGCCCTGATGGCCATTCGGACCCTGATGTCCCTGCCGGAAACCTCCCTGTCCGTGCCTGAAATTTCCCGATCTGAACCTCTTGTGATCCCCTTGCTGGGAACCCTGGTCACCCTGTCTCTGCCCCTGAACATATTGTGCCCCACTGGCACTATGTCCTCCAGTCCTGCCCTGATGGCTGGACTCTCCCGATCTCTTTCCTTTAGCCATGTGAAAGCGATGATCCTGGAAGTGTAACAGTGCACCGTTAACCACATCAGAGTAAGTGGCCAACGATAGATTCCCCAACAAATGCTGACGGATCCTCCAAGTCAACCCGTCTATAAATTTTTGTATCTTCGTCTCTTCTGTCGATATCTCATCCGGGACAATATTCAGCAGATTTGTGAATTCGGCCTCATACTCGGCCACAGTCTTACCTTCCTGTCTGAGATTCATCAACTTTCTCCGCATTTCCGTGTGAACAGCTGACTAAAAATACTTGCGGTCAAACCGCACCCAAAACTCCTGTATAGTGAGAGTAACTCTCTCCTCCACGGTGGTAATAGACTCCCACCACTGCAGTGCAGACCCCACTAGCTTAAAGGTAGCTAGTATCTTCTTCTGGACATCGGTGCACTCATACATCCTCAGGAGCCGCTGAATGTCCTTCCTCCACTGACTCGAAACCACAACATCGGAGCTACCAGCGAACTCCGGTGGGTGTGCTTTCTGAAAAGCATCATGTACACGTTCCCAAGCAGACGGGAATGCATGTGCCTGAACTGGCGCAGTTACTGGCGCCTGAGGTGGTGCCTGCTGAACTACGCCTAGTGCGGCATTTACCGCCTGGGTCACAATGGCTGCAACCTCGGCGGCATTCATCGTGCCCTGAACTGGTGCAGGCTGTGGTTCTGGCGTTGCATCCCTGGGAACCCGTTGTGCACGTCGTGGAGGCATCTGAAACAAGAATAAAGTCTATAAGTTCGCAGTTATAAACTTAAAATAGCTGAAGAACGTAGCATATACAAAAGAATACAACAGTCCTAAAATATAGGGCTCAACATCAAAGAAAGCTCAGCGGAAACATAATAAGTCGTACAGATCCTAAAGGACACTAGAACCTGATGCTCTGATACCACCTGTGACACCCCGACTAATTAAATACCGGGTAGCTACTCCTTTATTAAATTAATACAAAATGCCAAGTTGGTCCAGTTAATAGCATCACTGTCGAAAACATTTTAATGATTACTAACCACCTAGTATTTAAAAAGTGAGTTGCCAAATTTTAAGTTAACTCTGATTAACATGCAATAAGAGGATAATGAAAGAATGACAACCATTCACCATAATGAAGCAATAGAATAACCAACAAGTAATAATAAGTCCGGAGGAAAAATCCTCACAACAATCCCACAACTGAACTAAGTAAAACAATGTAACCTGAATTAATTACATGCCAAAAGTCTGAAAATATGAAATAGGAAATGTTTCTAATAGAAATGGGAGACATGCCCTAAAACTGATGAAAGCTGAATATAGAGTCAAGATAGATGAAGCGTCTACTAGCAAAGTCCTGTAACTTCCACAAACAGCTACAGCTCGTCATCTGAATGAGGATCCTAAGCATGGTGTCCTTGTAGCTGGGCACCTAAAATGGTTTTTACAAAAATAGATTTGAAAGCAAACGGGTCAGAGCCCGAAAGTGGAGAGTATTTTAAAAATAGCAAGTGCTTTAATGACATTAAAACAATGAATGCAAAATACATGTTAGGACGTGCACTCGCATGAAATACTCACCTCTCAACTGATTGTGCACTCCTAACGAATAGTACCCATCTAAGTGATATTTTATCTAACTAAACTAACATGAGTTCTATCCTTTCTACTCGGTTCTCATTATACATTCTAACGTCATAAATTAAGTAGAGGTCTTTACTTAAACTCAGATTCTCAATTATTAGCAATACAATTCATTTCAGGTTATCTCTTTATAGTTACTCAAAGCGTTTCCGTATCTATACTCACAATACCAACATGAAAGTTCTCATTAATTTAAGTGTATATTAGTCACGCCATAAATATACAATACAAGCACCCGAGACTAAGCTGCGGTGCACACATACTCTGCTATCCATCCCGGTACATCACGTACATAAGGATCACGCATTCCGAATCTCTCAGGAATCGTTCTCAGATAATAGCAAATCACACACAATGGAGGCGAACACAGTCACATCACATGGGTCACGCACATACCTACGCTCCCACGATCAGCAGACTTAATAACATCCCAATAAGTCCTTCTCTGACCTATGTTCTCGAGGTACCAATCTATATCCCCCCGTAGGCACACAAAGATTAGATGGCCCTAAACGAACGCAAACCTCCCGTGATAGCAAGTATGGTAGGTATGTCATACACATCAAATCATATATACTAAGCAAGCACACATCTTAGCTATTAATATATTTATTTTAGTGGTATACTTCTCATTCTTATGCCCACACGCTTGTCCCCGGTTTATACATCACCCAATATCCTCACGTCGTAATTAGTACTCATGTTCTAACCCATAAATATCATTTGGTTCAAACCGCACTTCTATCTTTTACTCCCCAATATATCCCAAATGTCCCAACTATGTCAATTAGTCATCAAGGAAATGTCAGCTCTACCATTTAATAAGGTTACGGAACACTCGAAATCAAATCAGGCCAAAAAGGCCAAACTGTTCTCTCGTTAGAAGTCTCGTTCGAACGAGGCTGGTTTGAACGAGAGTTCGTTCGAACGAACTGGGCATCTAACGAGATCTCGTTCGAACGAAAGTCATCGAATGAACATCCCTCTCGTTAGAAGGCAAACTGACAACTCGTTAGAAGCTCGTTCGAACGAGCTCGTTCGAACGACCTGGGCAGGTCTTCTAACGAGGTGACAGTTTGAGCCTAGAAAATTCCTATTACATTTTTCCAACTTTTCTTCACCTCTAATCTTATCTAAATGTCATTCCAACAAGGTTTCAAGGTTTCTAATCATCCCTAAACATATTAAATTCGTATAACAACATTTATATGGGGTCTAATCATCCTAAACCATATCTAATCATCAAATCTCTCCAATTTTCCCCAATTGTCAAGAACATGAACCCTAGAAATTTAAAGTCTTCCAAATTTATAATTTAATCCGTTTTTGCATATAAAAAGTAGTAATTCTCTTAGTTCAATCATCCAATAACAGTTCTACATGCAATCCTACATTAAAATTTGAATTCACAACTCCTTTTTCATGGGTTTTTATAGATCTCCCAAAAATAATACAATTATATGAATTTCCTACAGATGGAAGATGCATTCTTTGCAAAAATGAAATTAAACCACTTGCCTTATGTCTTTCTCAGATTTTTATGTCGAATCTTGAAGGTTGAATTGTCCTCTCTCTCTGCAGAATTCTCTTCTCTTTCTCTCTCTACAAATTTCTTCTCTCAGGATGACAATGGAGATGGGGGTTGGTTTGGCAAGTTTAAGGTTTCTAAACTTCTCCCGTAGCCCACTACCTAGATTGGGGTTGGAAATGTCTTAGTGGGTTAAGACTAAGTCAGATTTTTAACTCTAATTTTCGTGGGTTTTAATTCCCCAAATTCTAAAATTACCAAACTACCCTTTTACGTTGTCGGTATGGCCTAAAAATGCCCCGGGACCCAAACTAAACCCCCGGCTAGTGTTTTCTGACTATTTTGACCCTTTCGGACGCGTTGGGGCACTCAAAATGACCATACGGTTAATAAAAATAAAATTCACGTTTTAATTAAAATAAGTATATTCCTGACGCGACTGTCACACGCGTCCTAACAAAATTTTCAAATTGTCGTATTTCAATCTCATGACAAATTTCATGATTCAATATTCATATATAGCCATATATACTCATTAAAATCAATTACCACCTCGCATCTCGCTAGTATTTTTATCCGGATTAATTTCCAATTAATACACATTTAATTCAATTAATCCCATAAATAAATATCATAAATACGGGGTATTACAAAAGGCATATTGGGTAACTTATTAAATTATAATTGGTTAAAGTATAAACCGGAATCCACTAAGCCTAATAAGGCACACATGATTGAAAATAATTACTTAACTGTGGATAAAAAGGGGTGGATTCTTGGGGTATGATAGGAAGGTAGATCTCGTGGGTATAGGCTAGGCCTATGATAAGTTAGGTTGTCCTAATAAATGGGGGTAATTTAACTAATAAAAATTGAGGACACGAATAGGTGCGCGCCTTTAGAAGAGAGGTGAGTTGGGGCTTCATGACAGTGCGATCCCATTTTTAAGTATGAGATAAGTGCACCGATATTTATTATGCACGATTAAAACACTTGCTAAATATTTTCACAACTCGGGCTCTGACCCGTTTACTTTTCTCTCCTGCCTGTATATATATATATATATATATATATATATATATATATATATATATATATATATATATATATTATTTCAGGTGTCCTACCGCATGGATGCCGGATGACTTCCTATCCAGAGTCTTGGGAGCCGTGACAGGTGCGGACTGTTGCGAGATGTATCTGGTAGTCGCCTCTTACTTTCAAAATTCTAGGTAATATTCATGTTGTATATCGGGTTTGTGCCCAAGGGATATTTATAGATGTTTATATTTATTCCATTCTAGTTATTGTATTTGCTGTGACCCGACAGCTTATTCGGGTCTACTTTTTTAATATATTCTGTGGTAGTTATTTCTTTCATTTTTTTTATTCTAGAATTTCATTTATCTAGTTCTTTCATGCATCTTTCTTTCTTTTATTAGTAGTGTTAGTTGGTTATCTGTTGCATTTTATTTAATTTTAACATCTCGCCTATATGATATCGGGTAGTTAGTCCTATATTATATAGTATGGACAGTTGATGTTGAGACTATACCGTCTGAAACTCCTGATTTAATATAGTATAGGGCTGGCCACACGTTATTATTTTAGGCGGGGTGTTACAGATGATATCAGAGCATCAGGTTCTATAGTCCTTAGGATCTGTGCGAGTTTTTTGCATTCTTCCGTTAACGTTCTTGACATAAAGCCCTACAATTAGGACTATTGTGTTCACTTCGTTGTTTTCTTCTGTGAAGTATATTCACTTGATTGGCGTTATGATAACAGTTGCTCTTGTTTCGTTTCAGACGTCGCCTAGATTTTTGTCGTCTAGGAAAGGATAGGATTAGAAGTACAATACCCATAGCATATTTTGGGTACGCTTTAATCGGGGGTATTTGTTTTCCCCGATTCCGGAGGAGATATTGAGGAGATTTCTAGCAGTGGTTCGAGGTGATTTGTCGGTGGTTGAGTAAGTAAGGAAAAATTTACTCGAATGGCGAATCTTGGGCTTAGTAAGGAAAGTCTGAGGAGAGGTTAGTGCAGTCCTTGGGAGGTTTAGGTTGAGAAACCCATTGACCTTTGTTAAAAAGCCTGGTGTTGGTGACTTTTCCCTGACGTGAGGTGTGTGGAGTTGTCCCAATATCGGGAGTATCGCCTTCTAGGATGAGGGAGAATGCATTTGGAGACTCAGTTTCGTTGTGTAGGACTGAGTGAGTTTCGGTAGTCGCAATAGCATGGTCCTTCAATGTGGTTAGGAAGGATTTGTGAGGAAGAAAATTCTTTGAAGAGAATTAGGCCTTAAGAAGGAGTGGACAAGTGTGGTCTTTATGCGACATCTTCTGGAATAGTAAAATGTCTTATATTGAGCTAGTAGAGATTATCTCTATTGATTTTGGGAATGTAAATTGTTAAGGTTGTTGGTTCTTTTAGGGAAGAACTTAGTTTATGGAAAGGTGTTGATGTGCTGTAGAGGAATTTTTTTTATATACTGGAGAGGTTCAAGTTTGGTAGATTTTGTTGAGCGGATAATTTCGCTCCTAGTTGTGCTAGTTTTATGAACTAGGAAATGGTTAGAAGTATTGTATTTGTTGAGGCCTTGTGTTCTAAACATGAGGTGTTTGTTTGGCGTGTCGAAAGACGCGAAATATAAATTATATCGTATTGTTGTATAGGCCCTCGGGCAGTATCTAAAATTATGAAAATCTTTTTATAAAACTTTATCCCTGGTTCAACTAATCTCAATTCCTGACCTAGCTACACAGTAGTGTATTGGTAGGGTTCCTTGTTTGGATTTCGCTTACGAGACCTCCCCCGCACGAAGGTAGCTAGTGTCACGAATTGAGGAGAGTTCAACCATTGGGAATTTTTGAACTTATATATTTTTAGTATGTTATTATATATTATAACGCCGAGGGTTATTTTGCAATTGGAGGCTAATGGAGCCTGATTATAATTCTACGAGTGGAAACTCGGATACAGGGTGTATGGGCGCCCTAGGTAGCTAGTGATTTTTAAATTTATATGGTTCGACATGAGAACCAGGAAGGATCGGTATAGTGATCCTAAGAGTTGATGTTAGGAAGAGATATTATTGAGGTCCTATGTGTATTTTAAATTTCGCGGACGAAATTTTTGTAAGGGGGAAGATTGTAACACCCCACGATTTTTGAAACTGAGAAATTAAATTTTGAGAAAATAAAATTTAATTTAAATCGGAGAATTTTCAATTTTGGAATTTAAGTCCAAAAATATAGGATGTTGTAAAGTATTCCGGATGAGAATTTTGAGGATACCATTGATCCCGGAAGGGTCGAGATAGTCAAAATGACTGTCATTGAGTTTTATTTCGGCTCCGAAATATTTTTGAGTCAGTTGACTTGAATTGGAGTAAACGAGTCATTTAAAGTGTGTATTAACATTTAAAATTGGGTTTATTGTTTTAAAGGATTTAAGGCTTATGGATGAAGCCTTCTCATTTGAGAAAAAAAAAAGAAAGAAAAGAGAAGAAGAAGAAAGAAAAGGAGAGAGGGAGAAAAGCTTGGGGATTTCCGGCGAAATTGCAACATCGAGGACGACCAACCTCTACAAATCTGAGGCAAGTGTTTAATATTGATAAATAGCTATTTGTGTATTTTATTTCATAATTTGTGGGTTAAAGAAATGGTTTTGGGGTATAAACATCAAAACCTAAATTTTTGGTTCAAATCTTGAAATTGAAGATTTTAATTGGGTTTAAGGGATATAAATTGATGAGGTTAAATTTAGGATGTGTTTTGATGTTGGAAATTATGTTAGGATTGAAGATTAATTGTTGGAAGTAGTATAAATCGAATTTTGGGAAGTTTTGGATTATAGAAAAACAGCCATTTTCGTGGCTTTCTGAACTGGCCGAATCGATTCGCCCCCACTGAATCGATTAGCCAGGTTGCAGAAGTATCAGGTCTTTAGGACCGAATCGATTCGCCCCTAGCGAATCGATTCGGAGGGTTGCAGAATCTCAGGTCCCTTGGATCGAATCGATTCGGATGGGCCGAATCGATTCGCTGTTGGGCCGAATCAATTCGGAGAGGCCGAATCGATTCGAAAATAGAGCATTTTGAGAAATTTTCTCTTTAGTGAATTCAAACCCTTTTTGGTTGGATTTATTGATTTGGTGCTTTCTCTTATAAAGTAAGAGATATCTTTTGGTGACTTATAGGGGGTCTCTCACTTAGTATATGATAGTGGGGACTTCTTGGAATAATTGGATAAGAAATATCCATGTATGTTGTGAAATTTCAAGGCCGACCTTTATGTCAAATTCTTATAAGGATAGGATATTGTTAAGATACAATTTGGGGCCAAATGGAAGAGAGTGGTCGCATACTCTTAAAGAGTGAGGGATCTCATATCCTTAGAAATGTTCATACTAAGGAACAATTGATAACTCAATAGGAGTAAGGGTTCCTTAGATTTATGTGAACCATAGGTGAAATTGGGAACGTTTGGGATCGTACTATCGACTAGAGTAAGCGATAGCATAAATTCTAGTTAGGATAGTTTACACGTAATTGTGGGGATATGACCATTGAGATTCCAATACTTGAAACGAGGTTGGAATAATTTGAGGGTTTTAGACTATTAAGTCATTGATGTGCCTATGGTTAAATAGTACTAAGGAAAAATATGTACTTTTATATATGGATGAAATGTGTATTAATGGATTCCTACACAAACTCTTGGGTGATAACCCTAATGTTTAATATATATGTATAGATATATACATATGGTTTTGGGAGACTGTTCATCATAGGAAAAATAATTGAATATATTTCAAATGAGGGATTGTTTTCACATATCAAGGTAAATTTAAAGGAAATTGTGGTGACGGCTTGTATTGAGGATTATGTATACTTATAGCCGGGTTTATATATCTTATACATATGAACGAGAATTAGTTTGTATATATAATGATGTATCGATGTGTGAATATATGTACATATATCTATATATAAATATAAATATATGGATATATTTATGCTGTGGACATACATGGTATGGATATTTAAACCGTATATAATGGTTTATTATTTGATCATATGATGGGATCATATGGATGTATGTATATTGCGCATGTGAGCGATATATATACTTATGTGGCTAAGCATACCCCGCTCATGCTATCATTGGAAAGTTTTCGCGCATAGGGTGAGCATCCTAGCATATAGAGCAGGGTGAGGATATTCCCCAGGTCATAGTCGTCCGGTGTGTTATTATACGATAGATATATTTTTGGGATGAGACGTGGTGGGTATGTTTCGTCTCATTGCCAGTGGAGCTATGACCGCTTCCCGGGACGTCGTGTGTGTGAGTTATCACGAGGTGGGTGTCGTTGATCCCCACCAGGTGGTCCCCAGTTGCTACGTGAGCCGGGCATTGGGAAGATGATAGCATTGATTCAGTTTTATCGGCGATATATATAGCCGGGTGGATTATGTGCATGTCCATTGTACATCAGATATGATACGTACACTTGGTCATGGGTATGGATGATTGGTATATGTATATATATGGTGAGCATAAAATACCTATATATATATATATATATATATATATATATCCTATAGATGAAAGGATATAGAATCTTTGTGGAGTACATCTTGGATGATTATGGTGTACTAGATTGATGGGGGTTGATGTATAGCATTTAAGGAATATTTCGATTACATCATCCCAAGGATATTATTGGAGTTTTGGTAATAGTGGTAGTATTATATTGTATATATGGCATTATGGATCTCTAGGATCGACATTGTCAAGGAGTAGTGTAACGGGGTGGTTCCTTGTTTGGATTTCGCTTTGCGAGACACCCCACGAATGAAACGCAGTGCAGTGTTGAGATTGGAGAAAAGTTCTGCCAATTATGGTATGTACGGAATTATGGATCTCTATGATCGACATTATCAAAGAGTAGTGTAACGGGGCGGTTCCTTGTTTGGATTTCGCTTTGCGAGACACCCCACGCACGAAATGTAGTACATTGTTAAGAGTAAAGAGAAGTTCTGTCGATATTGATGTCTGGCATAATGGATCTCCAGGATCGACGTTGACATGGAGTAGTGTAACGCGGTGGTTCCTTGTTTGGATTTCGCTTTGCGAGACACCCCACTCACGAAACGCAGTGCACCGTTGAAATTGGAGGGAAGTTGTGTCAATTATGATGTTGCATGATTATTAATTAGAAATTAAATCATATGTTTCAACCCAAAGGTATATTGGGTAACTTATTAAATTATAATTGGTTAAAGTATAAACCGGAATCCACTAAGCCTAATAAGGCACACATGATTGAAAATAATTACTTAATTGTGGATAAAAAGGGGTGGATTCTTGGGATATGATAGGAACGTAGATCTCGTGGGTATAGGCTAGGCCTATGATAAGTTAGGTTGTCCTAATAAATGGGGATAATTTAACTAATAAAAATTAAGGACGCGAATAGGTGCGCGCCTTTAGATGAGAGGTGAGTTGGGGCTCCACGAGAGTGCGATCCTATTTTTAATTATGAGATAAGTGCACCGATATTTATTATGCACGGTTAAAACACTTGCTAAATATTTTCACAACTCGGGCTCTGACCCGTTTACTTTTCTCTCCTTCGTGTATATATATATATATATATATATATATATATATATATATATATATATATTATTACAGGTGTCCTACCGCATGAATGCCGGATGACTTCCTATCAAGAGTCTTGGGAGCCGTGGCAGGTGCGGACTGTTGCGTGATGTATCTGGTAGTCGCCTCCTACTTTCAAAATTCTAGGTAGGATTCATGTTGTATATCGGGTTTGTGCCCAAGGGATATTTATAGATGTTTATATTTATTCCATTCCAGTTATTGTATTTGCTGTGACCCGGCAGCTTATTCGGGTCTACTTTTTTAATATATTCTGTGGTAGTTATTTCTTTCATTTTTTTTATTCTAGCATTTCATTTATCTAGTTCTTTCATGCATCTTTCTTTCTTTTATTAGTAGTGTTAGTTGGTTATCTGTTGCATTTTATTTAATTTTAACATCTCGCCTATATGATATTGGGTAGTTAATCCTATACTATATAGTACCGACAGTTGATATTGAGACTGGACCATCTGAAACTCCTGATTTAATATAGTATAGGGCTGGCCACCCGTTATTATTTTAGGCGGGGTGTTATAGATGGTATCAGAGCATCAAGTTTTATAGTCCTTAGGATCTGTGCGAGTTTTCTGCATTCTTCCGTTAACGTTCTTGACATAAAGCCCTACAATTAGGACTATTGTATTCACTGCGTTGTTTTCTTCTGTGAAGTATATTCACTTGATTGGCGTTCTGATAACAGTTGCTCTTGTTTCGTTTCAGACGTCGCCTAGATTTTTGTCGTCTAGGAAAGGATAGGATTAGAAGTACAATACCCATAGCATATTTTGGGTACGCTTTAATCGGGGGTATTTGTTTTCCCCGATTCCGGAGGAGATATTGAGGAGATTTCTAGCAGTGGTTCGAGGTGATTTGTCGGCGATTGAGTAAGTAAGGAAAAATTTACTCGAATGGCGAATCTTGGGCTTAGTAAGGAAAGTCTGAGGAGAGGTTAGTGCAGTCCTTAGGAGGTTTAGGTTGAGAAACCCGTTGACCTTTGTTAGAAAGCCTGGTGTTGGTGACTTTTCCCTGACGTGAGGTGTGTGGAGTTGTCGCAATATCGGGACTATCGCCTTCTAGGATGAGGGAGAATGCATTTGGAGACTCAGTTTCGTTGTGTAGGACTGAGGGAGTTTCGGTAGTCACAATAGCATGGTCCTTCAATGTGGTTAGGAAGGATTTGTGAGGAGGAAAATTCTTTGAGGAAAATTAGGCCTTAAGAAGGAGTGGGCAAGTGTGGTCTTTATGCGACATCTTCGGGAATGGTAAAATGTCTTATATTGAGCTAGTAGATATTGGCTCTATTGATTTTGGGAATGTAAATTGTTAAGGTTGTTGGTTCTTTTAGGGAAGAACTTAGTTTATGGAAAGGTGTTGATGTGCTGTAGAGGAATTTGTTTTTATATACTGGAGAGGTTCAAGTTTGGTAGATTTTGTTGAGCGGATAATTTCGCTCCTAGTTGTGCCAGTTTTATGAACTAGGAAATGGTTAGAAGTATTGTATTTGTTGAGGCCTTGTGTTCTAAACATGAGGTGTTTGTTTGGCGTGTCGAAAGACGCGTAATATAAATTATATCGTATTGTTGTATAGGCCCTCGGGCAGTATATAAAATTATGAAAATCTTTTTATAAAACTTTATCCCTGGTTCAACTAATCTCAATTCCCGACCTAGCTACACAGTAGTGTAATGGGAGGGTTCCTTGTTTGGATTTCGCTTGCGAGACCTCCCCCGCACGAAGGTAGCTAGTGTCACGAATTGAGGAGAGTTCAACCAATTGGGAATTTTTGAACTTATATATATTTAGTATGTTATTATATATTATAATGCCGAGGGTTATTTTGCAATTGGAGGCTAATGGAGCCTAATTATAATTCTACGAGTGGAAACTCGGATACAGGGTGTATGGGCGCCCTGGGTAGCTAGTGATTTTTAAATTTATATGGTTCGACATGAGAACCAGGAAGGATCGGTATAGTGATCCTAAGAGTTGATGTTAGGACGAGATGTTATTGAGGTCCTATGTGTCTTTTAAATTTCGCGGACGAAATTTTTGTAAGGGGGAAGATTGTAAAACCCCACGATTTTTTAGACTGAGAAATTAAATTTTGGGAAAATAAAATTTAATTTAAATTGGAGAATTTTAAATTTTGGAATTTAAGTCCAAAAATATAGGATGTTGTAAAGTATTCCGGATGAGAATTTTGAGGGTACCATTGATCCCGGAAGGGTCGAGATAGTCAAAATGACTGTCATTGAGTTTTATTTCGGCTCCAGAATATTTTTGAGTCAGTTGACTCGAATTGGAGTAAACGAGTCATTTAATGTGTGTATTAACTTTTAAAATTGGGTTTATTTTTTTAAAGGATTTAAGGCTTACGGATGAAGCCTTCTCATTTGAGAAAAAAAAAAAAAAAGAGAAAGAAGAAGAAAGAAAAGGAGAGAGGGAGAAAAGCTTGGGGATTTCCGGCGAAATCGCGACATCGAGGACGATCCAACCTCTACAAATCTGAGGCAAGTGTTTAATCTTGCTAAATAGCTATTTGTGTATTTTATTTCATAATTTGTGGGTTAAAGAAATGGTTTTTGGGTGTAAACATCAAAACCAAAATTTTTGGTTCAAATCTTGAAATTGAAGATTTTAATTGGGTTTAAGGGATATAAATTGATGGGGTTAAATTTAGGATATGTTTTGATGTTGGAAATTATGTTGGGATTGAATATTAAGGGTTGGAAGTTGTATAAATCGAATTTTGGGAAGTTTTGGATTATAGAAAAACAGCCATTTTCGTGGCTTTCTGAACTGGTCGAATCGATTCTCCCCCACCGAATCGATTCGCCAGGTTGCAAAAGTCTCAGGTCTTTAGGACCGAATCGATTCGCCCCTAGCGAATCGATTCGGAGGGTTGCAAAATCTCAGGTCCCTTGGACCGAATCAATTCGGATGGGCCGAATCGATTCGCTGTTGGGCCGAATCGATTCGCTGTTGGGCCGAATCGATTCGGAGAGGCCGAATCGATTCGAAAAAGAAGCATTTTGAGAAATTTTCTCTTTAGTGAATTCCAACCCTTTTTGGTTGGATTTATTGATTTGGTGCTTTCTCTTATAAAGTAAGAGATATCTTTTGGTGACTTATAGGGGGTCTCTCACTTAGTATATGATAGTGGGGACTTCTTGGAATAATTGGATAAGAAATATCCATGTATGTTGTGAAATTTCTAGGCCGACCTTTATGTCAAATCCTTATATGGATAGGATATTGTTAAGATACAATTTGGGGCCAAATGGAAGAGAGTGGTCGCATAATCTTAAAGAGTGAGGGGTCTCATATCCTTAGAAATGTTCAGACTAAGGAACAATTGATAACTCAATAGGAGTAAGGGTTCCTGAGATTTATTTGAACCATAGGTGAAATTGGGAACGTTTGGGATCGTACTATCGACTAGAATAAGCGATAGTATAAATTCTAGTTAGGATAGTTTACACGTAATTGTGGGGATATGACCATTGAGATTCCAATACTTGAAACGAGGTTGGAATAATTTGAGGGTTTTAGACTATTAAGTCATTGATGTGCCTATGGTTAAATAGTACTAAGGAAAAATATGTACTTTTATATATGGATGAAATGTGTAGTGATGGATTCCTACACAAACTCTTGGGTGATAACCCTAATGTTGAATACATATGTATAGATATATACATATGGTTTTGGGAGACTATTCATCATAGGAAAAATTATTTAATATATTTCAAATGAGGGATTGTTTTCACATATCAAGGTAAATTTAAAGGAAATTGTGGTGACGGCTTGTATTGAGGATTATGTATACTTATAGCCGGGTTTATATATCTTATACATATGAACGAGAATTAGTTTGTATATATAATGATGTATCGATGTGTGAATATATGTACATATATCTATATATAAATATGAATATATTGATATATTTATGTTGTGGACATACATGGTATAGATATTTAAACCGTATATGATGGTTTATTATTTGATCACATGATGGGATCATATGGATGTATGTATATTGCGCATGTGAGCGATATATATACTTATGTGGCTAAGCATACCCCGCTCATGCTATCATTTGGAAGTTTCCGCGTAGAGGGTGAGCATCCTGGCATATAGAGCAGGGTGTGGATATTCCCCAGGTCATAGTCGTCCGGTGTGTTATTATACGGTAGATATATTTTTGGGATGAGACGTGGTGGGTATGTTTCGTCTCATTGCCAGTGGAGCTATGACCGCTTCCCGGGACGTCGTGTGTGTGAGTTATCACGAGGTGGGTGTCGTTGATCCCCACCAGGTGGTCCCCAGTTGCTACGTGAGCCGAGCATTGGGAAGATGATAGCATTGATGCAGTTTTATCGGCGATATATATAGCCGGGTGGATTATGTGCATGTCCATTGTACATCAGATATGATACGTACACTTGGTCATGGGTACGGATGATTGGTATATGTATATATATGGTGAGCATAAAATACCTATATATATATATTTATATATCCTATAGATGAAAGGATATAAAATCTTTGTGGAGTACATCTTGGATGATTATGGTGTAATAGATTGATGGGGGTTGATGTATCGCATTTAAGGATTATTTCGGTTACATTATCCCAAGGATATTATTGGAGTTTTGGTAATAGTGGTAGCATTATATTGTATATATGGCATTATGGATCTCTAGGATCGACATTGTCAAGGAGTAGTGTAACGGGGTGGTTCCTTGTTTGGATTTCGCTTTGCGAGACACCCCGCGAATGAAACGCAGTGCAGTGTTGAGATTGGAGAAAAGTTCTGCCAATTATGGTATGTACGGCATTATGGATCTCTATGATCGACATTATCAAAGAGTAGTGTAACGGGGCGGTTCCTTGTTTGGATTTCTCTTTGCGAGACACCCCACGCACGAAATGTAGTAAATTGTTGAGAGTAAAGAGAAGTTCTGTCGATATTTATATGTGGCATAATGGATCTCCAGGATCGACGTTGACATGGAGTAGTGTAATGGGGTGGTTCCTTTTTTGGATTTCGCTTTGCGAGACACCCCACGCACGAAACGCAGTGCAGCGTTGAAATTGGAGGGAAGTTGTGTCAATTATGATGTTGCATGCTTATTAATTAGAAATTAAATCATATGTTTCAAACCAAAGGCATATTGGGTAACTTATTAAATTATAATTGGTTAAAGTAATAACCGGAATCCACTAAGCCTAATAAGGCACACATGATTGAAAATAATTACTTAATTGTGGATAAAAAGGGGTGGATTCTTGGGGTATGATAGGAAGGTAGATCTCGTGGGTATAGGCTAGGCCTATGATAAGTTAGGTTGTCCTAATAGATGGGGGTAATTTAACTAATAAAAATTGAGGACGCGAATAGGTGCGCGCCTTTAGATGAGAGGTGAGTTGGGGCTCCACGAGAGATCGATCCCATTTTTAATTATGAGATAAGTGTACTGATATTTATTATGCACGGTTAAAACACTTGCTAAATATTTTCACAACTCGGGCTCTGACCCGTTTACTTTTCTCTCCTACTTGTATATATATATATATTATTACAGGTGTCCTACCGCATGGATGCCGGATGACTTCCTATCCAGAGTCTTGGGAGACATGACAGGTGGAGACTGTTGCGAGATGTATCTGGTAGTCGCCTCCTACTTTCAAAATTCTAAGTAGGATTCATGTTGTATATCGGGTTTGTGCCCAAGGGATATTTATAGATGTTTATATTTATTCCATTCCAATTATTGTATTTGCTGTGACCCGACAGCTTATTCGGGTCTACTTTTTTAGTATATTCTGTGGTAGTTATTTCTTTCATTTTTTTTATTCTAGCATTTCATTTATCTAGTTCTTTCATGCATCTTTCTTTCTTTTATTAGTAGTGTTAGTTGGTTATCTGTTGCATTTTATTTAATTTTAACATCTCGCCTATATGATATCGGGTAGTTAGTCCTATATTATATAGTACCGACGGTTGATGTTGTGACTGGACCATCTGAAACTCCTGATTTAATATAGTATAGGGCTGGCCACCCATTATTAATTTAGGCGGGGTGTTACATGAACTTCTTGTGCTAGTGGGAAAGTATGTAACAACTCCTGATTTTTAAACCGGTTTTAACAAAATTAACTCGGATTTTGAAAAAATAATTTTTTGAATTCATTTCATTTTGGTATGAAAATAATGTCGATTTTTAGATATAAAAATAATGAATTTTAATTGTTCAGGATGCTTAGAGTTTATTTGGAAAACTATATTTATTTGGCAGAACGTTAGTATAAATTTTGGGTATATCTAGTATTGATGTAGTAGTGTGATGTTATTTGACGATTTAGGCATCGCGATGACTTTTGGAGATAGAATCGGGTGGTGATTCATAGGAGAGCGTAATACGCTGTTATTTTCATAGTTATACGTATATACAGTTAGGATATATATTGTATCTTTAATTGTGGGGTTTATGCATGTAGGATTGGGTGTATGGGCGGCCAATTATGATATTTTACGGGTAGGTATATGTGAGCCCTATTTTATTTTTTTGCATTTTTGCATCATCGAATTTCGAGAACGAAACTCCTATGCTAGTAGGGAAGTATTTAACAACCCGTAATTTTATCCGGTAATTAATTAAATTAATTCAAAATTTGGAAAGCTAGCATAAAAGACTCCTAATATGAGTATATATAAATCTTGGGTCGTTTAGAGGAGTCCTCAAAACATAAAACTCTCTAGGCTGAAAAATAGGGCTAAAATAAAAATCTCGCTTCAAATAATTTATCACTGCCTTAAACTGTGACTAAATGTTTGTCACGATTATGGAGCGTGAGTAACAGGCGAAGTGTTTTAGTTTTAATAGGATTCTAATGCCACTTAAATTCTCTAATCTTTCTCCACTTAAATTAATCGGGATTAGGACTTTTCAAACTATTTTCACCACCTCTTAGAGAAGTAGACCCTCATAATTTTCATCTTCTTCCTCCAACAAACCCTAGTCCCAAAGTTATCAACTTTTAACCCAAGATTTGAAGGCTTATTTGGTATTTTCTCGAGTTTGGTCTAAACGAGTTTTAATTATTTTTGTGCGAGGAACGCAGTGGTATGATCAGAATTTTCAGGAAGAATCTTATGAGTTTCTTATGATGATTTTAAGGTACGGGGTTTATGCGATGTGCTCCTTAAATCTCTCGAGAGTAGTCATTTTGTTCATCATTTATTTGTACTCTTATTATTGATATCATGACGTTTATTGGAATCTAAAATTTTGATTCGATTTGAGATATTGTATTTGTTGATGGGCATGATTTCATGAAATTTTTATATGGCATGGAGAATGATCACCTGCTAATAGTCCAAAAGTCTAATAGCCAGGATGAGATTTTACGAAACTTAGGTGAGGTGAGGTAAGGCTTGGTGACCTATTAATGAGTTCTTGAGAAATTAAATTGGTATAATGCTCATATATCGCATTGAACTTGAATTCAGATTCATATTATTGCATTTATTCACCGTTATTATTTTGAGCTTCTATTCTCATCATATTTTGTACTTCTCCGTATTATTCTTTTAGAGGCAGGTTGACGTGGATTTGGATGCTATGAATTTTTTAGAGAATTTTAGAGCACGACATTTGGAGGATTTTATTTTTGTATAGCTTGGCAGTGTATTTTATTTGGAAAGCTTAACATTATTTTTAGAGGAATTTAATATTATTTTGGAAGTGTTAATTGTGGATTCATTATATTTATTTTAGGGAATATAGATGATCTATACTAATTGTTGAGGAATTAATTTGTTTTTAATTATAGTAGCACCTCGTGTTTTACGCGGGGTATTACATATGTCTAATAATAACGAGAACTAACATTTAAAATCGGACTATATAGAGTATAAATATAACACTTCTTTGTGTTTATCACACAACCCCCAAACATAATTTTGCTAGTTCTCGAGAAAAAGTAGGAAAAAAACAAAATAAGTAACCAATAGTGTGCTACTTTCCCACGCACTTGCTTAGCATGTGCAATAAACTATTAAACCTTTAGGCTACCCTACAGGACAAGTGTTGTCTCACTAGGGTTTGTAGTGAACATACCCACAAAATTCTTAAACATTTTTATTGGAAAATATTGATTCAAAAGCAACGTGTTTCTTATTAGATGTAGGAAATACCACACAATCCATCATTAAAGAATTTAAGGATTATGAACATTCAACTATGAAGTGTATGAATATATAATCTTACTTAATACGAAAGGAATAATCCTTCCCATAACTCAACATGTGTCAAAATAGTTCTAAGCATCATAAGAGTAATTCTGAGATTACCTTTGGAATCAATGTTTCAACTTCAAATCTTACCGGATATCTCCCTCTCAAATGATCACTTTGAGATTTGGCTAAGTGTATCTCTCTTGTGTGTAAGGAGGTGTTTAAATGTAATTAAGGTCAAATGCCTCACACGAATATAAGAAAGAACAAATACATTAAATAAAAGTGATCTCATGAAAGAATGCCAATCACTATTTTGATAATGTCGAGTTTATTCACCTTGTTAACTTTTCATTCGCCCGAACTTCTCACCAAATGTAAAAATGTGGTTTATGTAAGGGATAGGGGGAAATGTGATGGGTAGGATGGATGATACAATATTTTTTTTGGGGGGGGGGGGGGGTCGAGAACAGTGGACTACAACATGAATATTTTATGTCTTCATTTCACAAAATTTTGATCGCATTTGATTTTCTTCTTTCTTCTTTTTTTCCTTTTTTCCTTTTTTTTTATATATAGGCTTTTCCTCTTTCTTGTGATGCATTTTTCCTTTGATACAAAAATGAAGACATTTTTACATTTCGAATTTCAACCACTCATTTTCTAAACATAAGGATAATGATATAACATGATATATGGATAATATTGTTGGGGGGGGGGGGGTATATATGGGCAAGGGAAAGTGAATGGTTATTTAATACAGAAAATGATAAGTGTATATGTGAAAAAGTTTGGTTCTCGGGACAAACAACAAGATAAGTATTTCTTACAACTCAGAGTGATGTCATTCTCAATGATTAAGCCAAATATGAATAATAATGATATCTTGCAACGAGTTTAGTATGGTAACCTAAGAAAGTTGAGTCAATTTGTTACTCAGATATTGCATACAAACCCTCAAAAAGATGAAAAGCTCAAAAACTCATGAGTTTAAGTCTCCACTAGGGATTTTTAAGCTTTTCTTCCGAATTTTTATACTCCTCAACTTTTGACTATTTATACGTGATAAGTGTGCAAAAAGGTGTTAATTCTAGGAATTCGTAGGGAAAGTATGCCTTAATGATATTACTTAAACCTATACGATTAAAATATAACCTCAAGTTACAAAAGAGTATTCCTAGACTTTTGGAAAAAAATTAATTACGGATATACAACATCAAGTTTGAGATAAGCTACATAAAAATTCTGTGAAAATGGTTTGTTTTAAACGAAAAAAAATTCAAAAGAGGTACTATTTTGATAACTTTCCCACCCCAAAACAAAAAGATAAAATCAATCTCGATGTTAAAGCCATGTTTCAAAATTTGAAAGCAGAAAGTAGGAAAAAGATTATTATAGTCAACCGCTAATGAAAATTATACCGTAAGACGTAATCAAATAGAAACCTAAATAAGTGGGTACAAGTCTGTAAAACATATATACACATAAGATATAGACGATAAAACATTGCCCTCAAACAGGTTAAGACTCGTACTCAGAAACAAGACGCAACAGGTTGCCTCTCGGTAGTACGAAGTTTAACATGTTCAGCCAGACATAAAGGTACTCACCCTTAATAATGGAAACAAAGATACAATGGGGTGGCGGAGTAGTGAGGGTGGTGCATATTGTCCCTAAACAAGAGTGCAAAGTCGGCCTTGGAAGATCGGGCCAATATGCTTAATGCACTTGTATGGAGAAGTGAACAACATGATGAAGATCATTAGTTGGCCATGGGAGAGAAAAAGTGAGAGGATATGGATGACGATCAATGGACACGACATGGGGATGGTGGGAACGAGCCTCCTTATGCGTAAATGTGAGGGAAACAAGGTCCATATAAGCATGGTGCTCTAATTGTATATAGAGAAAAAAAATAGTGATGTGGTGGGCCTGATGGAAATCACGTGAATGTTCTATAAATGGACGATGATAATGGTCATGATGTGATACACCAATGAGATGACTATAAGAAAAATCACCATAAAAGGGGGGCAGTGTGCGTAAAGTAACAATCTCTGTGTCACGTGAGTAGGGAGTGTCACCATAAACACTCATAATGATGGTGAGGTGGAGGAGAAACTCATGAGATGACTCAAGGAGATCAAGGGTGTAGGGTGGTTGTAGGTAAGGACATCAAAAGATAGTTGACAATTTGAGAGGTATAATAATAAGGTCCAAACACGATGATGAGTTAGGTGGGATAATGGTTGGGTCCGATAAGACAATGGTTTAGGTAAGGCAATCTCACTCGAGATTAGGGGACACACACTCATTAGGAGGGTTAGAATTATCCTCAAGGACACTCGCAAGAGGGAGTTTTTGTATTAAATTATGGAAAGATCAACTTAGCCACCCATTTATCACGATCTGTTATTGTGGAAGAGTCTAATGAGGCATTAAGATTTGAGATATATGAGATGAAATCAAAAGTAGGCTTAAAGTGAGCCAAATATTATTGGGCCAGATCCATATCAATAGAGGTAGGAACCATCTCTGATTCAATCTTGGTAAATTATTGTGCACTTGTAGACGAAATTAACCTATACGAAGGTGTTTCCACGTGGACAGACTCGATGCGCACAACAAGTGTAGGATCAGGCATATTTTGTATTTGGCGGGTGGGGGAACCTCATAATTAAATTCTTTGGATATGACAGGGATATGAACCTCGATTTTATATTCTTTTGGAATTTCAGAGGATTGATCAGTCTCACATTCTTTGGAAAAGTTAACACTACTATCAACTTGCATCCTGGACAACTGGGTGGTCTCAATATCAAAATTCTAAATTAATGTGGGTTGGTAACACTCAAAATCTTCATAAGCCAACTCATTTCCATCCCCCATAAGGTAAGAAATTTGTTGACTAGGGAAGGAATATATCTCTCATTCAGACTCATAATTATTTATGCATTGTTGAAGACATTTTAGGGATTTCTCTTGGTGGGTGATGAATTGTTACAAGATACTTTTGGGAGAAGATTTATATGGTGTTTGTGGATTTGTGTTGTGTTAAAGTGGGACCAACTCACTATTAGCGAGGGGAATCGAACAATACTCATATGAAGTGGGTGGGATGTGGTTAAGTTGGTCATACACAAAAGGTGGACCTATGTGAGAGACAAAATGTTAATGGCACATTGTTGGCATGGAAATCATTGGAAAAAGTAAGGAACCTCAACATATGGTTGGGATTGTTATTGAGTAGGAACTTGATCATGACTTCACAAAATGTTCAGGGTAGTGAACTATGTATTTGTTGCATCGAACATGAAAGAGTATTAACGATTTTTTTGAGAGAGTTAAATAAATTAAGTAGATTATGAAGGTTCGACTCGGTCTCAACTTCATACATGCTTCGAGAGGATAGGAATGAGGCGAAGTAGTACCTTAAAGGATTTTATTCAGCCATGACATGATGGATGGTGGGAAAAAAAGAATGTCTCCAAGTAATATTTTTTTTGTTTTGTTGTTTTAGAGAAAAATGAAGAAAAAATATTTTTGGGTTTTTTGATATAAAAAAAGGAATGAAAAATATTTTTGTCTTTTTCTTTACAAGGGATAAATATGGAGAATTTTAAACATGATAGAGCAAAGCGTAAAGTGGACTATCAAATGATTTTAATAAGGCTAGTACAAGCAAAGGACAAGTCCTATCTAGAACATAATTTTTTTTTATCTTCTATTAAGTGATTGGGTAGTTAAATGTTAATTAATTTGCATGCGAGAAAAAATAGAGTCTTACACATCGCCTTTGAAAAATGTGACCATCTTGGCTTTCTAGTTGGACAATTTTAATTAGGTGGTGGCACGAGTTAACAAGAAAGTGGAATTAAGTGATTGAGTGGTTAATGAAATTTCAAGTAATACTCGTGCCCAATATTTTATTATTTTTTCCCGCATAAATTGTAAACATTTTCAACTTCAGATTGAGATTACCTAAAGTTTTATTATGGGTTGTGAGTTGATTCTTCAAGGAAAGGTTGAAATCTAAGAGATTTTAATCGGCCTTCCTGTAATGTTCACCTCGATCGACGAGTTATTGAGTGACCTTCATACTTTATATAAAAATAAGAAAAAAATTGATAACAAAATCATGTGTAGACAGTAAATAAAGATACAGAGTAAAGCTCCTTCCTTCTGGAGCCTCTCCAAAGTAAAGTTCCTCAAATCAATCATGTTACACAGGTTTATCAAAGACCAAGCTACGGAGTAAGAAACCTACACATCTATATGGTGTGAATCACCTAAATAAACACCTCTAGTAACATCGTTAGGAGTAGGTTTGGTAGTTAGGATTGTGTCATCACCAACCGCAGTATAATCGACGATTGAAACCTTTGGGAAATTTGAAAACAATTACTAAATGGACAGTCAGATTATCACCAATAAGTACATTGGCCGCTATCTGGTGAGTCTCAACACCTTCTAGGTGAAGCCATTTCCAAATTGTCTCTAGATGATCAAGCTTCACCTTGAAATTTGTCAGCTCAGTATTCAAAATGCAACATGCATAGGAAAATGAGAGCGATCAATAATGCAAATTGATCATGCTATATTTCAAACAAATGAAAAAATTGGATAACCTACCAGGTGCCCCTTTTCTTGCGGTAACCTTGATCCCGTTATAGTTTTCATCGTATAATTCCCCAAAAAATACAAGGACATTCCTTCCAATGTCCTTTTGTGTTTAGGGCAATATGTGATCGAATTGCGACCTTTTTCCCTGACCTAAACGTAGAATATGTCATAGGTTGATGAAGAATACCTCAAATCGTAACAATAGCTAATCTCCTCAAAGCCTGAGTCTGTCCCCACAAATATGGTTTATAGAAATCATCCCCATAACAATCCGTTAGAAGCTATCATTTTCCTGTATTGGGAGTATTCCATATTAGCGGAATACTCTCATCGAAAATAGGTGGAGGGGAAACCGAAATCCCCCTCCGATATAGCAACTGTTATTAAGGCAACCTTACCAAAGGGCAGATCAATATGTCTTCCTCCTCTGTGATTAGCCTAATCTTGAAATTTTCAGATAATTCCATATTTATCACAGAATTTACGAAAATCATCAATTATAATAACCTCATACTTTCTATGCCTAGACATGATAAGGTTAGGAAGAAGGAGAAAAAGAGAGAGGTTTCCATTAACTAAAGACTTTTGAGAGTTAATAAAAAAGATTACCTTCATCTAAAACTGAGATGGCAAGGTAAAGAGGGTTTTGAAGCCATATACCTTATATCGGTTGTCAACTCATCATTCGCCTGCCTATTTGGATCAGGAAATCACACGCTCACGCACCATCATTACCTAGGGAAGTGACGTCGGATCGCATGGCCCAATGAGTAAAATACTTGCAAAATGATTCCAAGAGCAATGATTAAAGTCCCATCGCATAGCCTACGGAATAGGCGCGTGCAAACTTGGGAAATACATTTAAATAATTTTTTAATAACACTTGGCCAATAACTTAAAAAGAAGGCCAGGTCAAACATCGTGTTGGATGATCATCCCAACCCTAGGGGAAATTGAATGGAGACTGGACGAATTCTTGTCACGTGGATGCCACATGACTTATATTAGAAGATCAAGTATATATAGGGAGATAAGTAAAAATCTTGGAAGATCACGTTGGCGAGTTGGAAGACAACTTCTCATAAGGACTCTAGCACCTGTGTTTAGGATATACATAAAGACACTTAAAATTGGAAAACACCATTTTTCTAAAAAAAACGCCTGGGCTTAAGGCTTGGGAGAAGCGCCCCGCCTTAAATTTTTTACGCCTTATTCTTTGTAAAACCCTTAAGGCACACTTTTTTTTTCCAAAAATAACAATGCCTTAGTGAAACGATATCGCCTTTAAAGAATTTTTTTACTAACCAGACTATTATCTCATCCAAAATAATCAAATAGTATTTTAATTTGCATATATTCAGACATATTTATATGATATGTATAATTTTAGTATTTTAATACTCTTGTTATGGCTAAAAAAATATTAAAATATATTAAGAAGACCTAAATGTCTTTTCACGCTTTTTCACGCCTAACGCCCGCCTAGGCTTCTAAGGCTTAAGGCTTGGTCTCCACGCCTCAATCACGCCCCGCAATTTTTAGAACCTTGGAAAACACTAAGAACTATAAATAAGGGTGACCTCACCCAATTTGAGGTACCAATTATAACCTGCACATGGTGACTTGGACTATCACCTACCAACCCTATCACTCTAATCTCTATCGTTCTTCCTAAGTAATAAACCAATATCCTTCACTTCCATGTGGACGTATAAAGACCTATCTTCTGAACTACATACATATTGTCTTATTTATTCTTTCCACTACACCAAAATGGGTAAATTGGCACCCTTCCAGCGGCTAGCTTTGTCATGATCAATGATCGTGAAAAAAAACACGTGTTTTTTATCACGGTCATTGACCGTGACATGTCCGTGACAAATTTTGCAGCAAAAAACCCTTACCCCTCCTTTTTTTTCCCCACCGATTTCTTCCCTCATTTTTTCTCTCTTTGTCTATGTTGCTCTCCCTCTCTCTATCTACTTTCAGGTTAGTTTCTCTCTCTCTCTCGCTCTCTTCCATTTATATATATGTGTGTGTGTGTGTGTGTATATATATGTTCATGTGTGTGTGTGTGTGTGTATATATGTTCATGTGTGTGTGTGTGTGTGTATGTGTGTGTGTGCGTTCGTGTGTGGTGGGTGGGGGTGGGTCTATGTGGGGGGGGGGAAGGGGTGGGTGGGGAGGGGGTCTGTTTGTGTGTGTGTGGTGGGGGAAGGGAGTGGGGCAGAGTGGGCAGGCAGGGGGGAGGGATTGGGGGTGGGTGGTGGGGTAGGGGTGGGGGGCTGCGTGTGTGTGTGTGTGTGTGTATGTGCGAGTGTGTGTGTGTAGTGTGCGTGTTTGTACGTAGTGTCCATTGTAAACGAATTGATTAATTATTAATTTTTTTAGTAAATTAATATATGATTGCCCCTCATTGTAAATTAGTAAATTAATAATTGTATACTTTAATTGTTAGTTTAATTGATGAAAATAATTAATTGAGTAGATGAATTAGAAGGAGTATGGGATACATATTTGTTGTTAACATTGTTATTGGATTATATTGGATCGATGTTGGGTTGGTTAATTTTAAAAGTGGCATGACCACCGGATTATTGTCCATATGGGGGTGGGATTTTTCAACTTTTTTTGAAAATTACTTTTTATATCGAACAATATATATATAATATGATAATTAAATGAAATATACTCGAAATTACATATAGTGCGCATAGATACTAGCCTTCTAGTTCATATGCGTACGCATTCAATAGCCCTTAGACCCATTCGAGATTCATTACCCATGTAATGAGATCCCTCGAACTGTCCCGTTTGGACAGTTTGGGACTGCATAATTTCTGTATAATATTCTTAGTGGCTTAAAGTTGTTACTTTTGGAGGAACTTTCTAAATTACTACATATATTTTGGGTAAATTTCCTTTGTAATACATAATAACAACACTCGACCACAACACTTAATATCTGAACCACATCCATGTACATATAGTCATATATGATATAAATATACACCAATAGTGTGTTTCTTAATATATAGTGAACTTGCTCAATATTTTCTTAATTCTTATACTACTTCCCTCACTAAGTGGTTTCGTTGGGTGAGAGTAACCCTTTTCAATAGTTTCCTAAACATCATCACCTAAGGTTCTATGGATGAAAGAATTCATCCTTACATTCCAGTAAGGAAAATTGTGTTCATCGAAGACAAGAGGTCGGGACAGATTAACAAGTTTTTCAAAATTTTAATCCATATTGAAAACAAAAACAATTTAAGAAGCTCAAGATCAAAAAGAATTTTAAAAGCGCTTTGATAACACTTGAAATAGATTGACCTTATGTTTTTAACAAAGTTAAAGGCTAAAATTAAAAATCCGAAACAACTCTTTGAGGAAACTCTTATTTTTATCAAATTAATTTGACACAAGGTGTGTAAAAACTAGAAACAGTTGTAAAGATTTAGATGTGAAATTCTTAGTAAAAAGAATTAAATCAAATAAAATGTTCCTATTAAACCCAATCCAAGCAGAGAACCATGTGTAATACCCCGTGATTTTTAATGATTTTTAAAGTGGGTTATATTTTAAATTAATGGATTAATTGGATTTTATTATTAATTAATTCATTTGGGTTTTATCCGAATTGTGGATATTAAAAAGAACGATTCTGGTTATTACTTAAAGATATTTAGGTAATATGTGAATGTGATGTTATTGATATTGCTGTGAGTTATTAATTCAGTAATTTAAATTTTTAGTCGGACGCGGTATGGGACGTGTCGGGACTAATTTGTTAAATTAAAAAGGAAACATATTTTTATGTCAACCTATACTCGTTTGGACTGCGTCGTTGCATCCGGAAGGGTTGAAATAGTCAGAAAAATCTATTTGGATGTTGGTTTTGGGTCTCGGGTCATTTGGAAATGAAAAGACAACCCAAAAGGGCATTTTGGTTATTTTTACAAGGAGGGTGATAATTGCAATCTAATTTTGTATATTGTCCATGTTAGGATAGTTATAAAAAGATGAGATTTTTACATGTTTGGAAGATAATGAAGGGTTGTTAATGGATTTCTGAAAAATGGAAGTTTATAGGAATCAAACTCATGTTGTAGATAGATAGTAATCCACGAAATAATCATAAATTTGTTAAATAGATGAAGAGAATCAATGGTGTGTTCTTGAAGATATTATGAATATAATTTTCTGGAAAAAAAGGATAAACATATGATTTTAATTCAAACTCTTGATGATTCTCGGATGTTTAGAGCATTAGAAATCATTCACATATGTTGATATATCATGTAGTAAGGATTATAAGTCATTTGGGTTATTAATATGAAGGTTTGAATGATCAAAAATGGTTAACCCCGTAGTAGAAGAAATGCAAAAAAATTGGGCTGTCATCTGGGCGATCGATCAATCGACCCCCTGCCTTCGATCAATCGACCTCCCCAGAATTTGTGAAGTTGTTTCTTTTAATGCTAGTTATTGTCCCAAAACTTTTCTGAATCTTTGGTGATTATTAATTGGATATAATGGGACTTAGGAAAGTTCAGTAAGCCCTAGTTAAGAATTGAATTAATGTGATTGGGATTTAATTGAGGAGAATTATGATAGTTATATTGAAAGAATTTTGGTTGCTAGATTCATGTGTTGGATTCTAATTGGTATGCATGAGGATTAAGGATAGGTCAAGTAGGGGAGATTTAATATAACACCTGGGTAGCCTTAGGGTTACAATTTGAGCATCAAGGACTGAGTTGAAGCTCATTATTGATTTCGCAAGGACTGAGTGTAGTACACGTGTTTGGCGGTATGGCTCCTGGATAGAGATGGGAGTTCGGACCACATTTGGTTTAAAGAGGGGATGAGGTTATCCCGGTTACGTATTTGAAGTTGACGGACCTCCACGACCAACAAAGTTAAGTAGTAATGTATTGAAGGGGTTCCCTATTTGGATTTCTCTTTGCGAGACGCTCCACGCATGAACCTTAACGACGTCGGGAGTGGAGAGATGTTATAGGATGCAAGGATGTTGATTTTGTTGATAAGTCATATAGTGTGAATGAAACACTATAGACTATGATCCTTGTGATGATGGTATTCAATCCTAGTTGATAGAAGATGTGTTTATAAGAGATTAGAAACAATCGGTTTTAACCCTAATTAAGGGAGAGATTAGTTCGTAGTAATTCGGGAGATAAGATTATACGGATCAGTAGGATATTAGTGAATTCTTACTGAATAAATACATTGAGGAAAATCTATTTGAACCTTCAGTAATGAGTGAGACTCTGGAATAATTAAATTAAGAAGTGAAGTTATAATATTTTAGTACGTAGGATTTGAGAGATATAATGTTGCGTATGGAAATTATCGTAGGATAATGTGAGTACCTTGTTGATATTATATTATAGGTATGATAATGCCTATTTTATTGATTGATGTTTTATGTGTATGACATACCTAGCTTACTTGCTATCGATGGGGAGGTTTGCACGTGAGGGCATTTATATCCTGATGAATCCATGGGATCTTTGATTTGTCGCTCGAGAACATAGGTCTATGAAAGACTTATTGGGGAGTTGATAAGTCCGCTGACTATGGGAACGTAGGTATGTGTGTGGCTCATGGGTATGAGAACTATGTTCACCTCCAATTTGTGTGTTGTTGTTTGTGGTTCGAGGAATCTTTATCGAACCTTTAGTCCCCTATTCGGCGACCAGCGATATTGGGACATGATAGCAGAGTAATGCATTGCACCACAGCTGTGACTCGGGGTGCCGTATTATATATATATATATATATATATATATATATATAAATATTCATTATATATATATATATAATGAATTGTATGAATGTGTTTCTAGTGGTTAAATTATCTATTGTGCGATAATTATAGATAACGGTGAATTGAGAAAAGAATTGAAATAAGTTAATGAATATTTATTGAAAAGCTTAATTCATATTAATGATAATCGATTCATGTTAATGGGAAATGTATATGAATGATTGTAAAGGCTGGAACCCCGGAATGTGATTTTCTCAATTAAAATCAAAGTTAATTTCCTTTTAAACTAAACTCGATGCGGAAGCGTTAGGAAGATGATGGTTCAATAAAATTAATCAATTAATGTATTCACTTAAACCGATTCATTAATCTAAGTCCTAGAATTTGCCTAAGTCATATTTATCAATATTAGCAAATTAGGCGAAACCAAATTTTAGCAAATGACTTGAATTAAATTGACTTTACCCAATATTTAATTTAGTCCCAAATTAAATGGAGTGTGATAATTTAAACCGAATTTTATCTTGAATTATCCTAAGCATGCGTTCTAAATAATATATGCAAAATAAAATAAACCAATCACGCTACGCCGCGATGTACGAGGAAAAACCCAAGACGGGAAACAACCTCGGACGGCCCTAGCCACAAATCCACTAGATACGGAATTACAAGTACAAGACAGATAGACTTACAACGACTGACTCGATCCCTCTCAAGCCTCGACGCTTCTTCTTGTAGACACCTCTTCCTAGAGGATAACCTCGGAACACCACCGCGGTCTCGGAATCCACCGATAGTACTTTATATGGTCACCGTCACCCGAGCATAGAGCCTTTCTCCGTGTGGGTAAATCAACATAGAAACACTTCTTCTTTCTTTGTGGGTGGTGGAAGCAAAACCCAAAACTTCTCTTCAATTCGGTGTAGAGAAAACCGGTGCCAAACTCCAAGCAATTGATAAGTATATAAGAACTTGGATAAACAATATTTTGGGTGTAAACACTAGAGTGATATATGAATTTCTCTTTGAAAAGTAGCACTCAAAACATGAACATTTTACTAAACAATTTTTGTTCTCAAACTCTCTCTAAGAGATAAACTAGGATGGAAAAGTTATGGAAATGTTAAGTTGGAAAATGTCATTCCCGCACATATTAAAGTCTGTAAAAGTTGGTTAAAAACCAAGTGGGGAAGTGGGTGCAAAACTGCCAAAAAACTGCCAAAAACTGTTCCCGCCTGGCATCTCGTTCGAACGACTTTTCGTTCGAACGAAATCTCGTTCGAACAAGACTTCTAACGACGTTCCAGATTGAACTCGTTAGAATCTCGTTGGATATCTCGTTAGAACGAACAGTCTCGTTCGAACGACATATCGAACGACGGACCAATATACTTTGGTGGGAACTCGTTGGCAAAACTGGTTCGAACGAAAAACTCGTTCGAACGACATATCTAACGAATGACCAGAAAGATTGAAAATTCATTTTATCCCAGAAAACTTTATAAACTTATTTTAAAGTTTTATTTAATTCTTTCTGAAAATTAAAACACAGTTTTTACAAAACCTAACACCCAATAAACTTGTTCCAAGCTCCTATATATATATAATTGCATTCATACCTTGGGAGCATGGAACTATGGTTGATGACGTAGAGACGAGGCACGCAAACCGGCATATTTGATGAGGCTTTATACTCTTTGCCGCTACGTCTTCAACAATCACTTCATATGCTTGAGAATATTACAATTAAATACTATCCTATGAATAAATGTTTTTTTCCGGAATTGAGCCAAAACTATATATGGACTCAATTGGAAATTTGTGTCCTTACAAATCTCCCCCTTTGGCTATTCCGGGATAAAAACCAAACAAAAATCCTAAAGGGCCGTCAAGCTCTACTAGACTCAAAACATAACCCACCCAATCTTGACTCAACCCAAGGATCAAACGCTTTGCCGTTTAAACAATGCCGCTTTAGAAGAAATCCTGCACACTTAAGCAAACTCATCAAATGCATAGGGAATATCAAAGTATTAAATGCAATTAATTAATTACTCCCCCTAAATTAATTCTCCCCTTTATCAAATACATGACCTACTTAGAAAGACGTCTCCCCCTAAGATAAATCTTCTCCAAACTAAGATACGATAATAATAGGATTAGATACCATTTCTCCCCCTATCATCATTCTCCCCCTTTTTGTTCAGGAATAGGCAAAGGATAAAGAACTAATAAACATAAAAGCATGTTGAAGCTTAAAGTGATAAGATATGAAAGCATATGGGCAATAAAAGCATAGGCAAAGACAAAACAAATATCATATATATATATATATATATATATATATATATAAACTAGAAATATACCAATAAGTACTTGCATATATATATAGATATAAACACACACATGACACAAAATACAATAAGTTTGCACACTCGTATGGCAAAAATGTGTCATATGGAAACGGAAGTGTAGGGGTGTGAACTAGCAACAATTAAATTTAGACCCAAACACTTAATAAACATTCACGGAGTTCTCATTTGATTGAAAACTTCATCACATTTAAATATAACCTCATGTGAAAATATAAATATTGAACTCAATGAACAAACATACACAATGCATACAAGCCTAGCATGAAGATGATTCTACAAACCAAATAGAGTCATGACATTAATGACAACTAGGATAAACGGACATTGTGCAAACCGTTGATATACCATCCAATTCTCCCTCAATAAGCATATATATTATTTTATTTTTTGAATGAATATATCAAACAAACATAGGCCTTAGCAATTGTTTTCTTTTTAATGCCAAATATTCTGTTTTTAGGCCTTTGGATCACGTATTTCTTTTAGATCCAATAAACGGTGGCTTACTATCGCAAAGGATTTAATTCATCCTTTCGGAGCCCTTCCCCGTGCACATATATATTTATCATGTTTTTCATGTTTCACACAAATCTCACATGCAACGGATTTTGACATGCACTAGTCCTCCTAGGTCATAGATATGTAGATGACTAGATTGGTAGGAGAACACCTCAAAAAGCTCAAATATAACATGTGACATTAAGATTTCAAAAGAGCTCGTGCATGTGTGAAAAGAGGCATATAGAAATAGAATCCATTTAAACAACACAAAATCCAACTACTCCATATAAAACATGGTAAAGAACATTTTAAGGATTGAAAATCTAAACCAAAAGTTCTAGCCACGTGGGAGCGTAAAAGATGGGATTCAAACACAAATATATGCCACATAAAGTGTGTCAAACTAAAATACACATAAAAAAATCTTTTTGAGTTTTTGACATTTTTCACCAAAAATAATATATATATACTCAAAAGAATAAACAAAAAATCATTTGTATTTTTCATTAAGCTGAAATGAAATAAATAAAACACAAATGATAAGCAAAAATCTTTTTATATTTTTCAATAAATTCAAACACAAAATATAATACAAAAAGATAAACAAGTCATAATTTCTAGCATGTGATATGAAAAAGGCAATGACTAGAAAATGACGAAACAAACATACATTTAGCATGTGAATATAGCATGAAGTACAAAAGCTAAAGTATGCAAACACTAACACATTCATCCTTTAGATTTAGCAAGGGAGGAAGCATGTGAAAGTAAATGAGAATCAAAAACCCTATTTTGCAAGGCAACCAAGTCGGATTTCCTAACCCAAATTAATGAAGAATGACTATCTTGGGGTGTTGGAACTTTAACTACCGTGGTTACTTTACTATGGGGTTTTCTAGGAATTCGTTTAAGATCAAAACAAAATTTCCTAAGATGACGTTTTCGACCACAATGTGTACAAGTAAAAATATGTCGAAAAGATTTACTTAAGGAGTGATCTTTAAATGCATTCCTAGTAGATTCTCCTAAAACATTGGTCTTGGCATTACAAGTATTGAAGCCTAAACCACAAGTGTCATTTTTAATTTGGACCGTTCCTAAGATTTTATCTAGTTTTTCCGAATGACACTCCAAATCAAATTTGACATGACTAGAATCTTTTAATTTATTTTCCAATTCAAAAATGTTAGATTCTAGTAAAACATTTAGCTCTTCAAAAGCAAGAAGCTCCTTTTTCAAGGACTCCATTAAACCCCTAAGGCTATCTCTCTCGCCTTCTACATATTCTAGCTTCGCTTGAAGAGTCCTCTCACGTGTCCTAAGGTCTTCTATTAAGGCATTTTCATCAACGACCTTGACATTCTCTCTTAAACAAGCTTCTAACTTCAAATTAGCCCTTTTCAATTTAATAGATTCTTTATAAAGTTCTTGAAAAGCATTTTGAAGTTCACTCACATTAACCTCTTCTTCATTTTCACTCTCTCTTTCTTCTCCACTCTCACTATCATCAAAAACAAGAGAATCATAAACTTTGACCTTGGAAGTGTCATGAGTTAAAGTTTCATCGATCGATGAGTTCTCACTATCACTCACATGACTAGCCATAAAAGCCACAAAATTTTTCTTAGTGGGGGAATCGGGCTTCTCTTCCTTATCACTATCACTAAGGGTCACATTATATGAAATGGGTCGCTTACCATCTTTCCTTAGTTTAGTGGGGCACTCATAAGCCCTATGGCCATAACCTTCACAACCAAAACACTTATTAGACTCGTCCCTATCTAAATTTTCATTACTAGGTTTAGGGATCTTTTCTGCTCTAGGAATCTTCTCCTCTTTAGAAATCTTCTCGTTCTTTTCATGCTTAGAAGATTCAAATTTCTTAAAATCATTTTTAAATTTATCTTTGTTAATTTTAAGAAATTTTCTAAATTTACGAGCAAACAAAACCATGTCTTCCGAGTCACTATCACTCTCGCTCTCTACTACTTGTTTGACCTCTTTTCGGGCTTTTAAAGCAACGCCCTTTTCGATTTTATTTTCAGTTTTAGAGGGAAACATATCTAGTTCATAGGTTTGTAAATCACCTACAAGCTCTTCTAATTTCGTAGAGGCTAAAGTTGGTAAAGAATTTAAAACGGTCACTTTTGGAATAAATCTATCGGGTAAGGACCTTAAAATTTTCTTTACAACACGGTCGTCAGGAATTTTCTCTCCCAAGTTAAACGATGAATTAACAATATCGGAAAGTCTAGCATAAAATTCATCAAAAGTTTCTTTTTCATTCATTTTGATAGTTTCAAATTGAGTGGTGAGGTTTTGGAGTTTTGAAGCTTTAACGACACTAGTTCCTTCATGAGTTAATTGTAAAATATCCCAAGCTTCTTTAGAGGTTTCACACGTCATAATACGTCGGAATTCATCCGGTGTGACAGCGCTAAACAAGGCATTTAAACCACAGGAATTGAAATTAGCAAGTTTAAACTCATTCTCAGTCCATCTATCGGCGGGTTTGATAACACGTTCATTTTCAACTAAATAAGTTGGTGGGGACCACCCGTTAACAACAGACATCCAAACTCTTTCGTCGATAGATTTTAGTGCCGATCTCATACGCGCTTTCCAATACGCATAGTCTGAACCATCGAAAATAGGAAATTTTGAAAATGGGGAAAAATCCATTTTAGCCAAAAATTATTTAAAAAGATCGTTTAACGAAATAATTTATCGTTTTTGGCTCTGATACCAATTTGTAAAGGCTGGAACCCCGGAATGTGATTTTCTCAATTAAAATCAAAGTTAATTTCCTTTTAAACTAAACTCGATGCGGAAGCGTTAGGAAGATGATGGTTCAATAAAATTAATCAATTAATGTATTCACTTAAACCGATTCATTAATCCAAGTCCTAGAATTTGCCTAAGTCATATTTATAAATATTAGCAAATTAGGCGAAACCAAATTTTAGCAAATGACTTGAATTAAATAGACTTTACCCAATATTTAATTTAGTCCCAAATTAAATGGAGTGTGATAATTTAAATCTAATTTTATCTTGAATTATCCTAAGCATGCGTTCTAAATAATATATGCAAGATAAAATAAACCAATCACACTACGCCGCGATGTACGAGGAAAAACCCAAGACGGGAAACAACCTCGGACGGCCCTAGCCACAAATCCACTAGATACGAAATTACAAGTACAAGACAGATAGACTTACAACGACTGACTCGATCCCTCTCAAGCCTCGACGCTTCTTCTTGTAGACACCTCTTCCTAGAGGATAACCTCGGAACACCACCGCGGTCTCGGAATCCACCGATAGTACTTTATATGATCACCGTCACCCGAGCATGGAGCCTTTCTCCGTGTGGGTAAATCAACATAGAAACACTTCTTCTTTCTTTGTGGGTGGTGGAAGCAAAACCCAAAACTTCTCTTCAATTCGGTGTAGAGAAAACCGATGCCAAACTCCAAGCAATTGAAAAGTATATAAGAACTTGGATAAACAATATTTTGGGTGTAAACACTAGAGTGATATATGAATTTCTCTTTGAAAAGTAGCATTCAAAACATGAACATTTTCCTAAATAATTTTTGCTCTCAAACTCTCTCTAAGAGATAAACTAGGATGGAAAAGTTATGGAAATGTTAAGTTGGAAAATGTCATTCCCGCACATATTAAAGTCTGTAAAAGTTGGTTAAAAACCAAATGGGGAAGTGGGTGCAAAACTGCCAAAAAACTGCCAAAAACTGTTCCCGCCTGGCATCTCGTTCGAACGACTTTTCGTTCGAACGAAATCTCGTTCGAACGAGACTTCTAACGACGTTCCAGATTGAACTCGTTAGAATCTCGTTGGATATCTCGTTAGAACGAACAGTCTCGTTCGAACGACATATCGAACAACGGACCAATATACTTTGGTGGGAACTCGTTGGCAAAACTCATTCAAACGACATCTGGTTCGAACGAAAAACTCGTTCGAACGACATATCTAACGAATGACCAGAAAGATTGAAAAATTCATTTTATCCCAGAAAACTTTATAAACTTATTTTAAAGTTTTATTTAATTCTTTCTGAAAATTAAAACACAGTTTTTACAAAACCTAACACCCAATAAACTTGTTCCAAGCTCCTATATATATATAATTGCATTCATACCTTGGGAGCATGGAACTATGGTTGATGATGTAGAAACGAGGAACGCAAACCTAAATATTTGATGAGGCTTTATACTCTTTGCCTCTACGTCTTCAACAAACACTTCATAGGCTTGAGAATATTACAATTAAATACTATCCTATGAATAAATGTTTTTGTCCGGAATTGAGCCAAAACTATATATGGACTCAATTGGAAATTTGTGTCCTTACAATGATTATACTACGTATGGTATGGGACATACGGGATTATGATATGGGATGGAATCATATTATGGAAACTGGTGAAGAGGAGCCATTAACTAGGAGGTTAATAGGAAACGTTAAGTGTGCACTCTAGATGAGAGGTGAGAATAGCAAGTGAGAGTCGGATACTAACATGTACATAATAAACTCTTTATTGCACTTGTTAAATACTTGTTGTTTTCAAAATTATTTTCACAATCGGGCTCTGACCCGTTTTCTTGCATATTTTCTTTTCTATTGTATCTTCTATATCAGGTGTCCAGCAGCAGGGACGCCAACCTTAGCGGATTATGACGAGCTATGGAGCTATGGAGTATTGATTAGATGCCTATATTCATTTGATTCGCAGTATTCTCTTAGTTAGGGCATGTCGCCCAAAGGAATTCAGTTATCTTTTCTGTCGGAGTCAAATACTCTTGTACTCGTGTCAATCTAATACATTTAATATTGTTAGGATTACTGTATTGAGAAATTATTTGGGAATGTTTATTACAATTGCATTTAAATTCTTTTGTGTTATCTATTTGGTTATCAGTGTTGTAGAATAATTTGTGTTGTGTTATTCTTAAACTAAAAATGGGTTTTTGTTGAAATTAAAATTTGGAAAGTTTTTAACACCAGCTTAATTAGATATTGGGTGAGTTGTAAATGTTTTCGACAGTGATGCTAAGAATGATCCGACTGTATATTTTGTTTTAATTTGGTATGGGACTGGCCATCCGGTATTTAATTAGGCGGGGTGTTACACCATGTAAGAGTTAAGAACATGTAAATAAATAACAACACTAGTTTTAAAGTGGTAAAACCCCAAACCTAAGGGAAACATCCACGATGACCTCTATGCCATAAAATAAAATCCACTAAAATAAGAAATATAGTTTATAAATACAAACATGAAACAAGATCAAATCGAAAATAAATATACCTAAATTTGAGCTACACCTCAAGGTACTCTTTTTGATCAAGCAGTTGATGTGACCATAAATCGAGCAAGTCTTTACATCGACTAGAAATCTTATTCTCCAAATAAAAACTGCACAAAATAAGTGATGTGTGTGCAAACAATGTTTGTGTAATATTGACCTATTCTATATGAACATGCTAGTCATACACCCACACTTAGGGGTACAAACAAACCTATCAAATTACAACAGGTGTTTATATAAACAAATCTAAACAAACTATATCATAAATTATTTAAGATGATTTAGATCTTCTGAGATCAGTATAAAAATATATCTAAAATGAGGTTTTCTAGATAACCGATTTCAAAAGATATAAATAAGTTTCACAAAAGTTTTGAGATCTAAACACTAAAACAACTTTTGATATATCTTGTTTAGAAATAATAAAACAGCAAATGTAAACCATGATCCACTCGAAATGTCAGAAAATGAGAAAAGGTTTTCAAAAATAGTTTTGAAATAGATATTTCGAAAAACCAAAACTCAAGTGTATGAAATATATCTCATAGTTTTAAAACCTTGATTTTATTGAGTAAAATCAAGATCTAAAAACCAGGGAGAAAATCGATTTCAATAAGGAGGATAAAACCTAGGAAGTCGACTCTCTAGACTTATTTACACTAACGTTGAGGTGTTTAAAAGAAATCTTTGGGCGAAACTAAGTCTTTCTTCCTTTCTCTCTCTATTTTTCTCTCAAATTATCTTGAGTTTTCTTTCTTTCTCCTCTTTGCTTTCTCTTTTGTGTCTTCTCTCTAAATTGAAGCCAAAATTTGAGATAATAAGACAATAGGGGCTTTTATACACAAGGTAGAAGATTCGGGAAACAAGCTTCGAAATCAACGAATGAGATGATTTATACTGATTGAGATTTAATCCAACGGTTATTAAATAATATTCTCAGGTAATCTAACCGGTTGAAACAGGTTACTAGTTCAAGGCATTCGATTGATTAAATGTGATATGACAAGGACCAAACCAAATCTATATAAGCCACTGATAAAATAATCCAACGACTGACAAAAAGTGATCGATTTTATAAGGCAGAGAAAGCAAAAAATAAACCAAGCAAATATCGACAGTTGTAACACACTATCTTCATTAACAATGCCAGATTAAGTCTTAAGGAGGTAATTAAAAAAATAAGAAATTTTATTTTTAAAAACATTTAAAATGATTTTATTTAATGATGAAAATTGATTTTTAATTCAAATTAATTTCTTAAAATTATTTAAAAATCATTTAATATTTTGAATAAAATATGGAAAACACTTAATATGCATGAAATGCAGAAAGTTTCCTAATTTCGGTGGAGTTTTACCTTCTTTGCAACTTGACATTGGATTTGAATTTGTTGAAGAAGAAATCTTGAAGGAGGTTGTCTCGGACCTTCTTGAACTTGAAAAATAACCCATTCATGTGCTTAATAATTAAAAAAATCAGTAATAAAAAAATGAAAGTGTTTTCGTCATATCCAAACTAGATGAAAAACTTGTGCAGTGTAGACCCAAAATAAACTTAGGAGGTTCACTGCATAGGGTGTTTCAAACACAACCCGTTAAGAACACGACCCGGCATGACATGACATGAATAGCATGATAAATCAATTTTGTGCCAATTGACACAATTCATCACGATCCAGCATGATAAATCGCTTATATTTTATATATAAATGTCATTTTTTTAATTTTATATTGCCTGAATTATATTAATAATGAAGGAATGATAATCGGGGGAAATCAAGTTGCGTATTTGGGTTGTAATTGGGCCAAAATGGGCCAATTTCGAGCCAAACCTAGGACACGACCATGACACGACCTGCTATCAGGACAGAATATCCTGACCCGAACACAACAGACCATGTTAATTGTATGCTAATTTTGTTTTGGGTCGTGTCGTGTGTTCGTGTCATGTCAGAACTTGCCAACCCTAGTCACCAGTTACCCAATACGTAAAACAAAACCATCTTCCACCATATGCACAACAAAACATCATCATATAAAAATCCCAACCTCCACCATATACACCCCAAAGCATCTCTATCACAATATAGAACAAACAACCATGGCCCCCATCTAGGGTCATACATGAAAGGATAATATTTCTTCACTCTCCGCACACTCCAACTAATTAGCTCCTAGCATTGTTGATTATTTCATCGTCTTTTATTTCTATCTTCCAAGAGAATGGGGTTAAGCATAATTCATTTATAAAGTTTAAAGACAAACTAAATCAAGTTAGGGCTTAACATATCTCTACAATTATCTTAAATCAATATTTGTCTATAAGATTATAACAAGGGAGAATTATAAATTTCTCGATTAGGATATAATCCAATAAAGTGTACAGATTTCACATGATATAATGAGAATTGAATTTGAGAATTTCTACTATAATATATGTAGGGGTTCTTTGTAGTTGGGCAACAAGAAAGCAATTATGAAATTCTCTAATAGCATACAAATGGCCACTATTCGTGAATTCCCAAAGTTTACATGTATTTATGAATTTCTACTCAAAATTTGTCTAAGGTGTTTGGTAAGGTGAAAATCACGCATCGTGTAAATACGCTTGTCATTGTCGTTAGTTTTGCACCTCAATACAAAAACCAAAACTTTAATTACACATGTTTTATATGTATAGCAGTGAGTTGGGGTATCGAATCCACAAAGAATATCGCTTAAAATTTAATTGAATTATTACTTCTCAAAAAATATAAAAGATGATTTTTGGTTACTAAAATATTGTGTACTACAATTAATCTAGGCGAGTATTGAAACTAAATTAATTAACAAATATGAAAACCATAGGTTGAGAATTAAATCCCTCTCCTCATAATATGTCACATAAACGGTTACATGGTAAAAAAGTTTTAGAACATGATTAATACTTGTTTAAACAATTAATTAAAATTCAAGTTGTTACTCCCCAAATTTCCATAAAAATCTAAATATGAGTTTGATGTCAATAATATTCTCAAAATTACACAAGCAAGGTATAAAATATGGTGCATACATGATATACCCCATTACGGTTCATAGGTCTAAAAATGGGAATAATCAATCCGTTAAAACCAAACCATTCCATTATACCATATTGAAGCAACTATACACCCAAAGTGAGTTCTTCAATCTCAACCTAATTAAAATTACCTAAAAGAATTTTTAAAAGGTTAAAACAATTATTAAGTTGATAAACTAATTAATAAAATAGATAAATTAATTTTATAAAAGCATTTACTATTTATGAAGGAATTTAACTAAATAAAAATAATCAACTGAAAAAATAATTAATTAAAGAGAGAGATTTAAATTAATCAATAAAATAGGATTACAAACTAAAATTACAAACAATCTAAACTAAAAACTACTTTAAGAATGGTAGCAGATGACCCTATGGATCCCAAATGGTGACTAATTTATAGGTGAAAAAATGGTGATTGGGAGTTAAAATAGGAATTACAACATTATTTGGTGGGTGTTGTGACACCCCGACTAATTAAATACCGGGTAGCTACTCCTTTATTCAAATTAATACAAAATGCCAAGTTGGTTCAGTTCATAGCATCACTGTCGAAAAAAAATTTAAACGTTACTAGCCACCTAATATTTAAAAAGTGAGTTGTCAATTTTAATTAAATCCGATTAACATGCAATAAGTAGATTATGAAATGCTAACATAACCACCACAACATAATGGCAATGGAATAACCATAAAATAGTAATGAGTCTGGAGGGATACTCCTCACAACAATCCAAATATAGGAATAAACAAACACTAAGTCTGCATCACTAAATTAATTACAACCCAAAATCTGATATAACTGGATAAATAAAGTGCCTAAAATAAATGGGGCGACATGCCCAACAGATGGGAAAAATCTTATAACATAGAGTCAAGATCGAAAGTGGAGGCATCTACTGTCAACGTCCTGTAACTTCCACAGCAGCTACAGTACGTCATCTGAATGGAACTCCTATGCTTGGTGTCCTTGTGGCTGGGCACCTAAAATGTTTTTACAAGAAAATATATTTGGAAGCAAACGGGTCAGAGCCCGAGTGTGAAAATAGTTTAAAATATAGCAAGTGTTTTAACGACATTAAACAATGAATGCAAAATACATGTTAGGACGTGCTCTCACATGAAATACTCACCTCTCGACTATCTGTGCACTCCTAACGTATCCGTAACCAAATCTAGTTATTCTACTATCAAACTAGTCCACTTCAATATTGGTGTTTACTAAACTAATCATGGTTTAATTCCCGACACCTTTATATAAAATGGGAGTTTTACTTTCATTTGATTCTCGGATTAATCATAACAAATTCTAAGAGTTTTCCCATTTTTAATTCTACAAAGATGTAACATTAATTCACACTTGCACTTATATAAATAGTTCGCTTCAATATTTCATTGCATCAATCTTCTCATAATTATATAATACTGGCACCCCTAGACTAAGCTGCGATGCGCACATACTCTGTTGTCCAATCCCGGTACATCACGTACATAAGGATCACGTGTTTCGAATCTCTTAGGAACCGTTTTGACAGGTAACAAACACACATAGTGGAGGCGAACATAGTTCACATCACATGGGTCACGCATATACCTACGATCCCATGATCAGCAGACTTATTAACTTCTCAATTAGTCCTTCTCTAACCTATGTCCTCGAGGTACCAATCTAAACCCCCCCCCCCCCCCCCCCCCGTAGGCACACAAAGATTAGATGGTCCTGAATAGAACGCCGACCTCCCATGATAGCAAGCATGGTAGGTATGTTATACATATATAACCACATATAATAAGCATTCACACTTCTTAGATATTTCAGTATATTAATAGAGGTATACTCCTCATTCTTATCCCATCATTTACTGTTATACTTTTATAAGTTCCCGTTTTAAATGCATTAGAGTTGTCAACTCTTCTCACGTCGTAATTAGGTACTCGTTTCCAAATCAACAATTTTCATCCGGTCTACTATAAGATTCTAAGTTCTACTCCTCAACGTACCCCAAATCCTCACAATTATACCCACCAGTCAATAAGGGAAGGTTAATTCTTCGTTAATTAAGTCTACGAAACATTTGAAATAAAATCAGGCCTGAAAGGGCCATTCTGTCAACTCGTTCGAACGAGTGTCGTTCAAAAGAAAGGCTTCGAACGAACTACCAACTCATTAGAATGGATAATGTCATCTCATTAGAAACTCGTTCGAACGAGGTCGTTCGAACGACCTGGGCAGGTCTTCAAACAAGATGACAGAACACGCCCAGAAATCTGCAAAATCCAATTTTCTTCCTTTTTCTCCTTTCTAAATCCATCCTATGATCATCCAAACTAAGTTTTGATGTGTTTAAGCTACACTAAGTCCTCCTAGGTCACTCTTTAAAATACATATGGGGTCAATACCTCCTAGATCAACATGTAATCATCATAATTCCCAAATCTTGTCCCAAACCCTATAAACATGAACACATAATTTAATGTCTACAACTATTTCTTATAAATTCATTTTTAAATCATAAATAGATATGTTTTGGATATGAAATTCATCCATAACTTATTCTACATGCGGTCCTCATATAGGATTACGATTTCTACCTCTAATTTCATGGGTTTTCATCAAACTTTCAATACAAGATATATATTCAATTCTAAGCATGGAGGAAACATTCACTTGAATTTATGTAATTAAACCACTTGCCTTATATGTTCTGATTTGATGTTGAAGGATGAAGGTTGATTATCCTCTTTCTCTCTACAGATTTCTCCCAAAGATGGTGATGGTGGCTAGGGTTTCTTTTGGAACCTCTTAGGACTCTCCCTTTTAACTCCCGTAGCCCACTACTTGGTAAATGATGAATAATGGACTTAGTGAGTTCATTACTAATATAAAATTAACCTCTAAAATTTGTGGGTTTTAATTCCCCTATTTTTAAAATTTTCAAACTACCCTTTTGGGTTGTCGGTATGGCCTAAAAATGCCCCGGGACCCAAACTAAACCTCCCGCTAGTGTTTTCTGACTATTTTGACCCTTCCGGACACGTTGGCGCACTCAAAATGGCCATTCGATTGATAAATATATAATTCAATTTTTAATTCAAATAATTTCATTCCTGACGCGACTGACACGTACGTCCCAACTAAATTTCTAAATTGTCGTATTTCTGCCTCGCGACAATTTTAATATTTTCATTACTCATGAAATTTTCAATTTTAACATCATAATCAAATACCAATTACTCATGAAATTTTCAATTTTAACATCATAATCAAATACCAACTCACATCTCGCAAGTATTTATATCCGGATTAATTCCAAATTAATTCTCATTTAATTTAATTAACCCTTTAAATAATAATCAATAAAATTACGGGGTATTACAGGTGTTAAAAATACACAAAAGTGATCGAAAGTTGGAAGGATGCCTATCCCTAATTGTTGAAAGAATGGGCTCTAATCATATTTTATTACACTTGGGAGAGAAAGTAGGCAACTAGGTATTTGAAATACACTAAACAAGATAACTCTTACCTTTCCTTATTTTATATGGGACAAAACCCATAGAGAAAAATTAAGAAGAAAGGGATGGTAAAAGCACTCATGGGAAGCTAGAAAAAGGAAGAACATTAGAAAAAAAATGAATAGAAATATTTGTTGGTCGTAGAAAAAAACAAAGGAGATAAACACAGCTGGTGCGAACTAACAGAACTTTTGGCAAGTAGGTTGGCTCTACATGGCGTGACATGTGGCAGCTATCTAAGCCTGCACGGTTGAATCCAGAATAGGGGAAGAGTTGAACTCAGTTCTTCTGAGACCGACTTTCCCTCTTTAACCTTCAAGTTAAGCATTACATCATTAAACATAATACATCCAATAATAAATAAACCTTATATTAATCCAAATTTCCATATTTGCAATTAAAACCCCAAACTTCGTATCTTCATCATATGACCTCAAATTTGTACACCGCTTGAACTGACATGTCCCCCATTTTGATGCCAAAAATATTTTAATAGTGTTAGGGTCGTAAGGTCTAACTTCGGAGTTGAGTCGAGACTTTGACTTTTGACCTACTTTCGAATTCAAACTTTGAATGATCATAACTTCTTTGTTTGAGATCAGATTGACGCACTGCATATGTGAACGTTTAAGGTTATACAATAGTTGAGTATAAAAATCGAGTTTTAACGAGCATGGGACTATAATATAACACAGAAACAGAGGTAATAAAATGCAATTTTTGACACTAATCAGTGTTATTAAATTAATATAAGTTACTGAATCAAACTAACACTTATATTTTGGAATTTTTATAGTTAAAATTGGCATATGAATTTATGTAATTCAAATTTGACATAGGAAGTTCAAAATTATCTCAACATTCATACAATTTAAGATATTACTAAACATGAATTTCTAATTAGTTTTATACCATTTTAATAATTTAACATTTAAACAATATTAAATCACTCATTTATAAAAACAAATATGGAAGAAACGTGAAATCTAAATTATATATAACTAATTTAAAATATTAGAATTAAGTTTAGGTGGAAATTATTATTTAATTATATAGGAGGGGAGGGGTAGATTGTTAACTTGCCTCAATGAAAAAGTACACAAAAGTGTAAAATAAGTGTAGAAGAAAACCTCTTTAAAAAATGGTTGAATTGACACCGTAATTGCTCCTAAGACTTGTACCAATTTGACTCCAAAAAGTTCTCTAGAAAATCCCAATTGTTATTTTATTTCTAGAGTATAATTTTACGGTGGGAATGTTATATTTTGGGTGGGATTTAGATTAAAGTGTAAGAGTTAATTGGGGGTTTATAAGAGAATGTAGTAGAGTTTTGTTTCGATTTGTTGTAGAGAAAATGAGTATTAGACATACAAAGAAAAGGTTGAGCACCTTTATATCATTAGCAGACTGCTATAGTTGTTGCTCATGACTGTTGTAATGGCTTTGAGACTACTATAACGGCTATAAAGGCACACTATAGCATGCATGGAAGTAATAAAATATGTAAGTAATAAAATGAATAACCTACTTTTCACTTTTAGATGGTGCATATAAGTAATAAATATATGATATGTAGTATGCACCTTCATATTGGTTAACAAGCCATGAATTCTTATCATGGAATCAACATCGTGAGACGCAAAGCCTCCTATCTTTATTCCAGGTGAAAGGAAGTTTCACCATCATAGTCTACAACTCTTTCTGCATCAATTACATCATGTGACCACAACAAACATTAACTATTTTTTATCCCATCAAAATATAGGTAGAAATAAATCAAATATGTTTACTTAGATACCAATAAACTGTATATGTGCGTGTGTGTGTGTGTGTGTGTATATATATTAACTAAAAAGAGAAATTTATTAATATAGGCAGAAAAGCCCTACCTATAAGGCATTTACAAGAGTTTAGGAAGAATACAATAACGATAAAGAAGAAACTTAATTGAGGGAATTCCTTGAATATCCATTCTATATAAATATCTAGATGGACTTGGAATCTCCATTACTGAGTCATAAAAAGATATGGAAGTATTTTGAGCCCCTTGAGAGGCTAGTCTGTTAGCTACAAAATTTGATTCTTTAAGGTAGCGTTTGAATGTAACTTGAAGAGGAATGATGAGGTTCTTTATCTCCTTGATTATGTTGATGAGTGACCATGGAGGTTTTTTAATTCTTGCAAGTATCATATATAAAATATAGAACAAAAGATCTTTATATATCGATTACTAAATTAACAAACGACTAAATATAAGTGTCTATAAGTGACACGTGACTTAGAATTCATTTTTATATTAGGATAATATGTTTTGTTTTACTAAATGATATTATGGTATATACTCTTTAGAAATTAAACCTATTGTAATAAAAGTAGAAATACCTAATTAAAAGGATAATTATGATGTCCCAACCCGCTTTTAAGGGTCACTCGTGAGTCAACCTGACCTGGCTCGATTGTGTTAAGTGTGGAGTGATGTGAAGAAACCTAAATATTATTTATCGTCCATTTTAATTTCTTATATTAACCAATTAAGCATACAATTATGTTTTCCAAACATATAAGCACTGTGGTAACAAATGTGGAACCCATTAGGAGATGTCGTATGGTCCAGTAATTAGAGCTGCTAGTGCAAATCATAAGAATCACTTACCTAGAAAATTCCCTAAAAAGACAGAGTATCGCTTAACCCATCATAACAAAGGGTATGGGGTGATCTGATGCCTAATGGAGTTCCCAATAATAATGCAATATAGAACTGAACTACAAAAGGAACAGGTGCAAAGTCATACATTAAATCGAATGTACATGCCATAATTGACTATATACCCATTAATTGAGTTTTATTCAAAAATATTTCTTTTAACTTAGGTTAAAATCCATTAACCTTTATTTTCTATACTTTACTCTTTAATCATAAAAACTTTCATTTAAATCATTAATCCACATGACTAATATTTAAGAAATCATATCTTGACATCTTCTTTTTTGTTAATCCAGTTTCCTTTGAAATTTATCAATTTCACATTTAACCACCATGCCCACGTCATTATTTAAGAATATCATTTTACACACACACCTAGTGTGTAAAAAGGTTGCTTTAATTATATTCTTTGATTCGTGTACTATGGGTTATGAATTATCTTAATTAAACATGTAAGGAAAAATTTCCAATTGATCAATTTATATATTGGCTTAATTTTGAGAAAAATATTTCGAATCAAAGGTTAGGCTTTGTATGTTAACCTTTCAAGCCTATAACGTGTTTTGATTAAAGACGTAGTGGTAAAGCTTCAAAGATTAAATATCGTGTCATGTTTCATGCCACTTTTGTCTTCATGTTTCTGAGGATCTCTCATGTATGAATGCATATGAATTTTGATCCTTGGAAATTTTATTTTTGGGCTTTTGCTTTTTGGAGATGTTTTTAAAAGATTATAGACGAAAAATATTTTTATTTTAAAGTCATTCGAACGACTTTATCTGCTTGGTCAAACGATTTTTTTCTATTTATAGAACTAATATTGTTTAAAACTCGATCGAAGCTGGTTCGAACGAGTTTTGTTGTTCGTTCGAATGAGTTTTGGTTTGATTCGAACGAGTTCACAGTTTCGTTCGAACAAGGTCTTGTTTTCATTCGAATGAACTTTCTAGAAAAATGTGCTACCTCAAAAAATGTATTTTCTATATAAAGGGGTTCATGCATTTATTTTTAAAGATACTATTGGCGAAATTCATTTTCCCATACATATCTAGAAGCTCCAAAGCCTAGTTTCACCCAAAGTGTTCGAGATCCAAGTTTCAATCTTCATATGCTTTTAGATCTTATTTATGGGAATCAACAAGATGTTTATTTTCTCATCATCTTGATAGAGAAACATTTTGTGTGGTGCACTCTGTACACAATTTTCTATTTACACACGGTGGATCCCTTGATGTGGTGTTGTGGTGAAGAAGAAGTGGATTATGTGTCCCATATTCGCAGACGCTTACTGAGACTGTTCAATAGATACTAAGGCATGCGTGGACTCGCACACTATGGAAGCTTGCATGGGTGGATTCTTGCATTATCACTGTGAATGAGAGGTTGAAGATCGAAGACCCATCAACACTTGTAAAGGCATCGAGTCGTTGCATAACTCAGTTGTCGATTTTTATAAAACCTTATTGATTCGTATCGAATCTTGCACATTTATACCCTCGAAACATATGCATTTTATCCCCCTCAGGTACTTTAATGCTTTTCTTTATGCTCGGTAATCAGACAACCTCCGTTTTATATGCTAACACTTTATTTTAGGTACTATTGTGCTTTTATAGGTGTTACGGTGCTTAGTGTGAAGCTTAGGCGCGTTTCGATAAAGATCCGTTAAAGTTCGCATGTTTAGGGGCATTTCGATAATTTCACACTTTGGGATTTTTTCTTGAGTATTCACGAAAGTTGTAGCTCTTGGGTCAAGCTTCGCGTGGCCGCAAACGGTGATCGAATCAAAGTCTGAACGAAGGAAACACGAACCTTTAATCGGGGAAGAATCATAAGTTAATTATTTTGATATATTTATTTACTAACAACCTATTTTATTCCCCTTGTGTCCCTTTCTCTTTCATTTGTAGCAAAATCATAATTAGAAATGGCAATTTTGGGTTTTGGCTCGGGTTTTGCTTTGGCTTTGGCTTTGTCCACACATAAATTGGGATGATTGTGGTCCAAATTGTAGCTTGATTTTTTATCACACGCGGACATTATCGAATTGGAGTTTTTGGTTTGGTGTATGCCACCATTTTTGGGTGACTATGGAGCTTTAAAAGGTCTCAATTTTTTGTTGGTTTTGCAACCAAGGTCTTAGCCATATCCTTGGGCCACACACGAATCCGTAGAAGGTCTTACGCGAGCATGGAGGTCTCGGCTATAAAACAAATGGAAGAAATCTAGGTGTTGGGTTGTTCAAACTGAATTGCAGCGTGGTGAAGAGGGCTGCCAGCGCCAATCGATTGATGGCCAACTCGCAATCGACTGAGTTTTTAATTTTTTTCCTTGAGACGCAGACAGTGGCTCCTTACACTATTCTCCCAGTCAACCGTTTTTTTCCCGGTCGACCGGCCCCTATTTTGTCCGAGATATTTGTGTTGCTTCCCTTTTTTTCTCTTTTTTATTTTCGTTTATGTTTAATTTGTAACTTAAAACCCTTTTTCTTTTGTTTTTACTTTTTCTTTATTACCTTTTCCCCACTTATTATAAATAACCAACTTTGGTTTATTTGGAGGAGGAGATAATATCTAGTTTTTCTCTCTCTCTTAGTTTAGGTTAGGGTTAGGGTAATATTTGGGGTTTTTTTTGTGGAGATCACCCTCTTTACTATTCATTGTCTTCTTTCTTTATTTCTTTCTTTGCACCCTTTTAATGTAAATCCCTCTTTACTATTCATTGTTTTCTCTCTTTATTTCTTGCTTTGCCCTAGTTTATTTGCTTTCCATTTTATTTCATGCCTAGATAATTATTAGTTGTTAATTCAATTATTGTTGGTTAATTAATTAGGTGCTTTAGTCAATGTTTTTTATCATGCTTAGTGGCTAGTGTAAATTAGGGTGCGATTAATGGAACTCACATAAGGTTGATGTGTTGCTTTGCTTTGATGATGGAGTTTAAGTATTTAATTTGATTGGGTTGTCCTAGTTATTGCGCCTAGGAGATTTAACGGGGTATATCACATATGCCCAATATTTATCACCTTGCGTGCATAATTTTTGGGGTATTTGTTGATGCCAAAATCATAGTAGGATTTTATGCGAATTTAGGGGTGTGACAACTCTAGATTTAATTAACTGTCGAGATGAGATCCCAGTCTTACTACATCCGTAGTCCCATGTAGCCTTTTATACGCGTTAACTTAATGTGAGGGATATTAGCCGCATTCTATAGTTTTTATTCGCTTTATTAACTTAGTTTAATATTCACCCGCCTAGTATAATCTTTTTTCTTTATTATCTTTTACTTTTTTGTTAGAAATACCTTTTACACTTTTATTCCTAAACTATTAAACCAATAAATTCTAGCAACTCGTCTCTATGGATTTTAGATACCCGGACTGGACGCTATACTCCCTTAAAAGAGTGTAGTCATAGTTTAGATTTTTGTATAGAGTTGTTAAGATGAATATAACAAAATGACCGGTGTCGGTGATGCAACACCACGGCAAAAACCCAGTCTATCACTAATCGTAATGAATTTCCATGTATGGGTCATCTGAGGTTTTTCTCGTTGTGGGTTTTCCTCGTACATTGACTTGTTGTGATTTGAGTTATTTAATTTATCTGCTATCACCTAAATTCATGTTTTAGGTCATGATAAAATTTGGTAAATAATATTATCATAACAACTCGGAATAAAATTAGCGCGAAGTTTTTATTTAGGTTAAATGGATTAATTTTATATATTTAATTTGAAAAAATAAAAATTAGCTTATATTTAATTATCCTTCGGTATATTATGCCTTTAGGAACTTTCAAATTGATATCGTAGTGGGAGCACTAAGTTATTGTGTAGATCCTTGTTTCATGTTGTTTAAGATGGTCAATTTATCTCTCTTTTTTGTTTGTTTTCTCTCGATGACTCATTATTGAGATAAGTTGTCCGATGCAATTTAGCAATGACGATGACTTTGATATTTGAGACGAGTATAATAAGCTTTATAACCGTGTTGAAAATTTAGCTCTTATGAATTTGAAGTTAGCAAAAAGAATTAAAGTTCTTAAAAAAAATTGATTTTAAAGCGAAAATTGAATTTTTGCAAACTGTTTAAACTCAAACAGATATCATACGTGAAAAGCTCATGGACATGAATCTGGATTTTAAAACTTTAGAAGTATCTAAGAAAGATAGTGAGGATAGAGTAATATTATTAAAAAATGAATTACGGGACTGAAAAATTTCTAGGTTTAATAAACGTGCCATTGAGGATAATGTTAAATTGATTAATGATTTCAAGGAACGTGAGAAGACTCTTTGAGGTAAGTTCACTTTCAATGAGGGGGGCGAGGTAACATTCTAAGAATGATTGAAAATTAAAAGAAGGAATTCTTAATATTTGAGGAATCTAAATTTTTTCTTGAGTTTCGGGTTTTAAAGTTAAAAGGTGATCTAAGAGACTCAAGTAGTGTTGGTAATGATGGTACTGGCTTCCATAATTCTAATGCTTCCACTTCTAAAGCCAAGACCATCGTTTGTTTTAGAGGATCAACCACAACTCAAGGTGTTAGAAAACATCAACCCAAAGGTCACATTCATCGTCGCGTCTACACGTGCACACACTATGGTAGGAAAGGTCACCTTAGGTATTTTTACGATGATTTTAGAAAAGACCCTAGGATGTTGATATCTAGTGTCTCACTGGTTCCCAAAACCCTATGCATTAAGTATTCATATATTTGGGTTAGGAAATCAATTTTAGAGGTGCTAAATGTTAGACTGGTTGATTCTCGCATGCTTGCACCTGACTCTTCACATGTTATATCTTATGGGTGATTGCTTGAATGTTTTTCATGCACTAGATTTTGTACTTCATAATATATATGATTGGTAGTTGTATGATGTTTATTATTTTTGTAATTTTATTTCTCTTTTTGGGTCTTAATGAGAAAAAATAAAAAAAATTGTTTATCTTTTATGCTATTCTGTTTAAATTGGTATCATTTTGAAAAATGATTAAAAACTCAATAAGCTTTTTGGTTTATGTGTAGTTTAGTTTTATAGATTTTGTGTGGCATATTGGTTTTTTTGAATCCACTTCATTCATTGTTTCCATCTGTTTAGTACATTTGATTACGACTTTTTATGCTTAGATTGTTCTTAATCATGCTTTCATGGAGTTGCTTGATTTTGATTTGCTTAATGGATTTATTTTGTATATGCCTACACACAAACATGCACGATCTCTTTTTAGTTGTAACTTCACATGTTATATTTGAGCTAAATCAGATGTTCTCCCATTAATATTATCATCTATATATCTATTGACTATGGGAGATTTGTGCATGTAAGAATTGTTGTCCGTGAGTATGTTTATAATTAAAAATATGAGGATGCACGGGAAAGGGTTACGAAAGGAAAAAATCTCCTTTGAGGAAAAACCACCGTTTGTAAGAGCCTTAAAATAAGAGAAAAAAATAATATATTAAAGGCCAACATGATTGTTTGTTTGATTTTCAAAATAATATCTTCAAAATAATTAAGTGAAAAAATATACGATATTTGTTTAGCCTTTAGGGTGTAATTCTTGAAGATCAACGGGTTTGCACAATGAATCCTAGTTATGCTTATCATTTCATGATGCTATTAAATTGTAGTATGATATAAATTCTAAGCTTGTATGCATTTTTTTCATTGAGTTCACTTTATTTGCCACTTAAAGCCAAATCTTAGTATTATAAAGTTTTACAATCAAATAAAACTTATTGGATAATTTTGAGTAATTGGGTCATATTTCTTTTATTTCTAGTTCATGCCCATTCACTCCATCCCACTTGTTTAGACATATTGATACTATACTAGTGTGTAGAGCTTATGTGCTGTCATTTTTGTGGTAGTTTATACCTATATATATATGTCTTTGTGTCATGGGAAAATTTTTCATACTTATATATATGGTATCGTTTTGTTTTTTGAGCCTTTGCATTTTTATTTAATCCATGTTTGCCACATGTTTGACCAAATATCAAAACCTTATGGAGAGCCTCCAGATGCCTTAAAATCATTGTGGGAATAGGGGAAGTCCCCACGGTCCACCTAAAATGGAGATTCCCAATGGGGGTTAAGTATCCTCAGTCTTCTGTCTCTTCTGGTTCATCCTCCAATGTCAAAGTATCAGCTTTAGCTAGTAGCTTACTAGAAAAAGATTTACAGTCTCCTTTAAATTTATCAGTTGTTCCAAAGTAGGGATCACGACGGTACAACACAATTAGGCTTAATGCTTCGCCATCTCAGCCTCTAGGGCTTGGCTAAAAACTCGATCAAAAACCTCTAGTTGATGACTGGAGGAGGCCATTGATGATTAAAAGAAGGTTTTAAAGGAGGAAAAGATGTGAAAGCAACAAAAAAGGAAAAACAACGAGAAATGGGTAGTGCATATAGTGCTTCGCAATGGTACATGATTAGATTAAAGGGCAAATAGAATTTTCCCTCTTTAAGAAAAGCTTGTGCTCTGAGATTTGATGGCAAAAAAGTTTGAAAGTGTAAAGAAATTGTTTAAATGTTGGGTTTTAAACAAAAAGGGATATAGACATTTGGTATGGCCATGAAATTTTATTTTTCCATGTGTGGGGATATTAAAAATGATGGTGTCTTTGGGGAAAATGAAGTCAGCAGAGATAACCCCAACTCTTCATGTGGTAATAAAGTGGCAAATATGTCAGACGATTAGACTTCAGCAGTAATTGGTGGAACCTACTAAAAAAGAGGGTAACTTTTTTGCAAAGAAGGGATTTTACGGTATTTACAAATGCCAGTTGTTCAAATTTTTACCTACCACATTTCTTCACTTTAAGTTCCCATGGATCAAGTCTGTTCGCAAAGGGTTCTTGCAAATCAAACTTGTTTGTAGCAAGTTCCCGCATATCAAATCTGTTTGCAGCTAGAATAGAAGATGATTATCAGAGTAGAGGTTTTTTAGTTCAAAGTATTTCGTACATATATCTCTTGCCCACATGATAAATTTCTCTACGAAGGGAAAAATTTAGGGGGACTTAAAGATATTACTGTAATTATAGGCAATTTCCCATTAAATGAAACTAGAGGAGGATTCAATAAAGTATAGTGAGACTACAAAGTAATGTAAGGAGTCAAGTGAGCTAGGTCATACGCCATCTCAGGAAAAGGCAAAGGAGGCTAAAGGAAGCACAAAGGAGGAATCTGGAAGCAAGCAAAATAATATAAGTGTTAAAATAAGGCACAAAGGAAGCCTTTCCAAGGGATATGTTTAAAGAACCTTTGTATTTCATTTTAACGTAAGTTGTGTACTTATGAGACATATTGTAATATTAATGAGGTTGCTCGGTATCCGCGAGGGACTAGGTCTGATAGGATTTGGAGAGATTTCATGCTCTATCGAACAACTTTACTTTTGGAACCTTTGAAGGAACTGGTTTAGATGATTGAGGAGCAAGGTAGCATAAAAGAATGACTTAACCTCTTTAGATACACTGGGTAAAACACCAGCTAGTCCAAGAGAGCATAAGCTGAAGAAACACGTTGTGATCAACCACTAGTTTCATCGACCAAATGGGTTCATATGTGGCGAGGAGGTGCTGACTTAGAGATGCAACATACATGAATATTCCTTTTACACATGATTTCATGTCGGCTGAGTTTATATAATGTATTAGGCAAAGTAATCATTACCTTTTCATTAAAGTAATATTTATGTCCAAGTTGGGAGACAGTTTTAGGCTATGCTAAACAGTTTTATCCCCCACTACGGGAAGGGGGGGGCTAATATGGGCGTGCTAACCTAGTAAAAGGGATTTAAAGTTCCACGTGATTGGGAACGATTATATAAATATACTAGGTTATTCCATTGAGAGAGGACTGGTGAAAAGTAGGCAATACACATCGAAGAAAGAGAGATAAAGACCTTTGAGCAACCAGAGCTTTAATCCTTCACCATTTATATCTTTACCCAAGTTTTCTACCAAGAACATACGCATTGATTGAGCGTTGACCTTTATTCCTTTGTACCTTGCTGTTTGAGTTGCCTACCTAGGGTGTATCTAGAATGCTTTCTCTTCTCCCCCTTTAACTAGTTATTTCAAGAGTTCATTTTATTATTCTAAACATATTATACTTCATGCTTGTTATTGAGTTATACACGTGAGTTTGTGAGTTTATACTAAAGAATTTAGTAATTCCAATTGAGTTTATTCATTCATTGTCAATAACACCTTGTCTATTAAATTATTGCCGTTATTAGAGGTCACACCTCAGTTTGTATTTAAGCACCCTAGCACAAAGGGAATGCTCTCTTACAATATGTGACAATATTGGCATGGATTTTAAATAGTGCCTACAAGTCGTACGCAATGTCTATGATATACCTTTTGCTCATGAGTTGGTAATCTACCGATTGGAGGGTCGAGTTATACTTTGGGGGATTTGGATGGTCATTGGCATAATTTATATATAGTGCCAGAGTTAGCCATTTACTATATGGTTTATTATAAGCCAAAAATGACATTATTCAAATAGAGTTGGGAAAGGTCAACTGAAGATAAGAAAAGGGACATATTATGTAAGTTAAAATACATAGGGTGTCCCACCGCTATGAGGCTATTTGAGTCATTCATCTTAAAGTAAGGAAAGGTTCGATCGCCAGGGTCGAAGACCAATCGCTTGTGAGCAAAAATGCGAGAAGTTAATGAAAGGGGATCCCTTTGCCTTCAAACACGCCAGGGAATCGACCAAGAAAGAGCACCATGTTATCTAGAGGCCTAAAAAGAATATTAGTTTTATGAAATTCATGCGCCCATACCCATGGTTCCCAAATTGCACACCCACGTACACGAAGTACCTAAAGGAGATACCCGAGTTTTACAGAGGTTTTGTATAAGATATTGTGGATGTGGAAGTGGATGGCAATTACTGCTTTAGATACATGTCTAAGGATGGGGTCTGAAAGAAATGTATGAAGAAGTGTGAGAGAGAATTTGATGGACAAAATGTTTGAAAATAATAATTTTTACATACACTGTTTTGGGAGTCTGTGCTAAATTTGTTAGACGATTCCACAAGCTCATATTGTCTAAATTCTTAGATGGTCATGTCGGAGTGTGATTACCTTATGGCTGAGGTTTACAACTACGTGTGTGTCCTCATATCATCGAGACAGTGGTTTACATTTCTAACTGATGAGATATGAATGACCAAAAAGTCCAATATTCGTGCAGATTGCTCATGTATGCAGGAATCATTATGTTATACTAAAGTTAAAACAGGGTTGTCAATTGCCACCGGTTACAAGTCACTGGCATAATTATTCCTTTCCTGAAGCCAAGTCTTGGATTAACAAATATGCTGATTAGATTCTGAGTTTCGAAATATTCGCCCGAAGGATGTAGCGACAAGTGATCATCATATAAAATCAACTAGTTATGGATATATTATTTTTTTATATACGTGTAACTAAATTTGTAGGTGGCTTATCAGGTATGTGTTGTCTTTTTTGTACACATGTAACTAAATGTGTAGGTAGCTTGTGAGGGATATTTCAATACCAACTATGATTTGGTTTTCAATATCATATGTAAAGTTACTGAAAATATATATCAATATTATTTTTGGATATCATGTTGTGGATTTCAATATCATATGGAATGGATTTCATGTTGTGAATTTCAATATCATGTGCAATGAATTTAAATATCATGGAAATATGTTGGTTGAAATTTAACTCTGGTTTGTGATACATATTTCGAAATAGTGTACCCTCTCGGTATATACATCGCGAATTAAAGTGACTCAGAAAGTGGAAATCACATTGATGTTTGGTTTGGTGTCTTTATAACAAGTAATACAATCTGTATCGCTAGCAGTATGATGAACCAAACTTGATAATGTTTGGTTTATAGTTTTTATAATGAGTAATACATTTTCTTTCTCTATCAGTATACTAAACCAAACTTGATAATGTTTGGTTCTGGGAATTCATCCCTAATAGCGGGGTTTCCACTTTCTGGGACACTTTAATTCGCAATATAAATATGCCGAGTAAGGGTACACTATTTTGGCATATACATCGCGAATCAAGGTTGAAATCCATTACCAATCCACAAAAACTTCACAGTCCATAAAAATTTTTGATCAACCAACATATTAACATAGCTACATCAAACATAATTAGCATACTAACATATTAACGTTAAACATATTATCATATCAACATCTAAAAAAAAGTTCACAAACTAACTAACATAGTGCTATTGATCATAGTTAACATACTGAACATTAACCAACATACTATGGTGGAATGTACACCATATAATAATTCATAATTAAATGCATTATAACCAACATACACTAACCAATAATTCCCAATTTCTAAACTATAAAAGTAGTTAAATTCAGCATAATGAACAACCACACAATTACTAACTTCATCTTCTTTTTCTCTTATATAATTTTCTTTTTGGTCCCTCATCCTCTATTGCCTTCGTTTCCCCTTGTCATGCAATTTTCCATGCTTCTTTTTCTTTTTCTTTTTCTTCCCCTGCTCTTACATGTTAATCTGGGGACTCGTCCCAATTGTTACCGCAAGTATTTAGTTTGCTTATTGATCCCGCGTAGTAACGCCTTCTTCAATGCTCTTCCCCGGCAAATCCATCGCTCTGTGCACTTCGTGCACCTATTGAACATCATTTATGTATGAGAATTCATTCAATTATGAAAATAATAAGAAATGTAATCCTTACTAGTGATGTTTTTCTTGCTTCGGACTAACGATATGTGGGGTTCTGGACAATCGAGTGGGAATAAGTCAATAACCATTTCATGTAATCCTCATTATAGTCCCACTGGCACGTGATGGGTAATGATTGTAACTTTTTTGATAATACGCGGTCTTGCCAAATTTCATGATACCATTTTTATATGTCAAATTTAAAATTGTATCCCGCAGATTTATTTCCCCTCTCGTCTCTTAAGGGGGTCATTGGGTCCAGGGTAATGATTTGAATATGTTCGAGTTATCTCATAATTAATTCTCAAGTAACATTTCATCTATGTTATTTTTCAAGACTTCCCATTTAGTTTTACTACTAAAATTACTACAATTCTCACAATTGTTAACTTTCCCACTTATGTAATTAAGTTTTGCTACTTGAATTACTAAATAGATTTTCACTATCTAAAGGTTCATTTCGTAATTAAGTTTCACTACTTAACTTACCAATTCAGTATCTATCTTCAAATACATCAAATATATCAATCTACCAACACACGGAAGTAGAATATCATCCAGTATATATATATTTCACACACAATATATACTAAATATCAGTCATTTCTATTTTGTCCTTTTTATACACGTAGGACTCTTGGTTCGGAATGATTCATCGACCCCAAGTGAGAGTTGGTTCGGAATTTTCCATCGACCCCAACTTTTTTAAAAATATATATATACACATATTCTGGTTCGAGACTCTCTCATCGCGACACCAGTTCAAAGTTTGGTTCGGTATTTCTCATCGACCCCAAACATATAATAACTTTATGTTAGTTCGGAATGTCTCATCGACCCTAATATAATTAATTAGGTATAATCCCTCTACCTAAAAGATCACATAATTCAGTAGGTACACTCCCGACCTATTAATCATATACGTACGTAATATTTTAATCTCATATATTTACCGTACAATATTCGCTTTACGATTTATCTCATTAATCGTATTTATTTGAGTATACACGCAACTCTAAGGGTCCTAGTTACCCCTTACATATAATTTCAGTAGTTATTGCTTACCCTACTGGTCTATTACTTAAATTGAATTTACTTCGCCCCGTAACTCAATTTCCGAAGTCCCCGATACCCTACTAAATCGGATTATTCTCCTCGGTCCATAATCCAAGCCCTACACCCAATGGCCTTATTGGACCTCAACAATATACCTACTGGTCTTATTCTTACTCCCATATAAGTATAATGTAAATCCTAGAATACTCATTTATTCTCGAACTCAACGAAGGATTAAACATAAAAATTTTGGGAAAACAGCTTGCGTCGATCGATTGAAGGCTGGGTTCGATCGATCGACATAGTCGATCGATCGATAGTTTAAGATCGATCGATCGATCGATCGAACAGGGACAGACGCAGTCTGTCTTCTTCGTTGATCCTCTCCTCCATTAACAAATTTCAAAACTCCATTATTGTCCACCAAACTTCGACCCAATGATCCTAACATGTTTCCACATATACTAGGGCAGTTTCTAACGTATCAAATACATCAAAACTCCAATTCCTTTAAAGAAATAATGAATTAAACCCAGAATTTCTTGAAAACCCTAGTTATGGTGTTCTTCCCATATTATCATTCAAAATCCAGATTTTAATCCTAAAAAATCATCAAGTCTAATCTGAATCTTAATCCTCTACATAAGGTAAATCATTCTACATGCGATTCCTATCCCAACATGTATAAATATCATCTTTCTCCAATTAAAATAATGATTTAAACAAAACTATTCAAAAACCCTACACATGGGTATTATAACTTTATAATTTTTGCAATAAACAACTTGCCTTATGATCAGTAGGGTCTAATTTCGTGGTTCTTGTTGATGATTGATGATCTTCATCCTTCAATCCTTCTTCCCCAACAAGTAGATGGTAGAAATCCCTTTGAATCCTTCCCAAATCTTCTTTTTGCTTTAGAAAGTTGTGCCTCTCTTCTCTCTAATGGTATTGGTGTTTGTCATGGGTGTTCTAACCCTAATTCCTCTATCATACGGCTGATATAAAAATTTAAATTTCGTAGGTCTCCATACCCTCTTATGTTAAAAGACCAAAACGCCCCCGAACGGTCTCGGTTTAGTCCAAAATTGCCCCGGGACTCAACTAGTACCCCCGGGTATACTATTTTGACTAATTTGACCCTTCCGGACTCATTGGTGACCTCTAAATTATCATTTGCGTCACTTAAAAAATATTACTCATTCTCACCCCAACACGGTCTACACGCGTTAAGTAACTATTTACCACTCGCACTAAGTAAATGAAAATGATGCAATATATACCGGTATCTATCTTTCGATTAATATACCATAATTACAATTTTAAATAAAACTCTTTAAATTACTACTCTTACGTAATTTAAATCAAGACGATATTTTCTCATTTAATTCTCCAATCTAATTAAATGGAATATTTGGAATATTCAGAAATACGGGGTATTACATACTTCCCCCCTTGCAAAAGGAATTTCGTCCTCGAAATTTGGATAAGGCTGGTATTAAGGCTAAGGACCTTAAATAAAATTGTATCCTCTAATACCCAATACCAAATCATAACATCCTAACGGTCGCCCCCAAGTACATGCCTTGCTTCATTATAAATCCTTATCGCACTTTGCCCATGCCGCATAACATAATTAAGTCTCACTACTTAATTTCTCCATAGATTTTCCCAATCCAACGTTGATTCTTGAAATTAAGTTTCTCCCTACTTAATTTACCCATTTGATGTATATCTCTATATAACATCTAAGTGTCTACTATCACTCATAAGTAGAATATTATAAGGTATATATTTCACACACTATATATACTTTACGGAAAATTTGGTCCGGCAAAAATCATCGGCCCCAATAATCCTATCATTTACATTGGTCCGGAAATTCCTCGACCCCAAGGTAAATGTAATGCACATGTCGGTTCAGACCTTCCGTCGATCCCAATATTTATCATCGATTTGGTTCGAAAAATCATCGATCCCAACTCGATCCCCCATGTATTGGTCCGGAACATCATCGACCCCAATACAGAGATTAAGCACACTTACTATCGCACATAAGTAGGAAAAATCAATAGGTATATATATCTTACACATAACATATACTACCAACACTTATTTTATAATCACCCCCCTTCTATAACACTTTTGGGATTATTGGCTCGGAATTCCACCTCGATCACCAATAGTTATTAATTACTTGTCTCGGGATCATATCTCGAGCACTAATATATGTATATATATCTCATCGCACATGAGTAGACAATTTGTGAGCCATTATTTCACATTTCATATACCTTAAAATGTCACACTCCAATAGAATGTCCTCATATCACGCGTTAAGGACTAAAAGTTCGAAATGTCTCCTCGAACCACACCCAAAGTACATGTATTGTTCGTAATCGGTACCCACGAACCTAATCCTCATGTACAGTCCATATAGGTGCTTACTCTACCTATAAATATGCTCTTATAGGCATACATTCAACCTATGAATTGATCAGTGGGCTTCTCCAAAATTCCACTATCATAAGGGAGTATCATCATTCTTTCTCACTAACATTGAGTCGTAGGTAGCACAATGTACTCAAAATAAAACCTTATCTCTATTCCTTCCTGACCTTCTCTCACAGGGTGGAATTTTAGGATTTCATCCTGATTCACAATCATGTAGAGCGGCACTGTGCACTCTCCCTTATCAACTACATACTAATCCATCCCGGTCACCCCATTTCGCTACCCCCAACGAAATGTTGGCTTAATTATGATGTTCACAACCCATCAATAATTTATAAGTCTGTCTCCTCATTCCATCATTGGGAATGTGGGTTCACTACCACATTCCGGTTGTTCATTTCGAGTCTATCTTGTCTATTAACTAGAGGTGTATCTGGAGACAATCTCACTACGTCTCTCCTCAACATTGCTTCCCACTTACATCATCTTTCCTGAAGTGGTACTCTATTCCCCTTTCTCTCCGGGTTTATTATACTTTACAATCCGTGCACTCTTCGCAATTTGCGCACTTTTTGGGTTGGTTACTTTATAAGGATCAACATTTTAGTAACACGTAAGTCACTCACAACACTCAGTCAAGTAGCACCTTGCGCTACTTCTTCACCACAGTTAGGTCTCCCATATCAAGAGATAACCTTTGAACGGTTTCCCACCGACTTTCATCCCATAGGGTGTGCTGGATTTCTCAGCACATATAATCTTGGATCATCGTCAATCTCCCATGACGTTCAACCCATTTCATCGATACGACTTGTTTCCTAATTTCCCCAACGTCGTACAAAATATTCCGCATCCCTCTATCTCGGATGTCTAAGGAATCCAAATGACTAGGGTGCCCATACACCCTTTTCTCCGGGTACATTTGCAAAAACATTGCAAATGTCGCACCCGTAACATGCTTTTCTTCAACTCTAGCCTAGTCTACACGACGTGACTACAATCTTGTGGGTATTCTCAATACCCTAGAGACAAAAAATCAAATCTTTGCCCACAAAGTCCCACTTATCCCTTCGTGGTGAGGTAAGCCTTTCAGTGTTTCTCCACAACACTACCGGATCCACTGATGTCCTAGCATCTAACAATGTCTCTTCTCCTGACGTGAATAAAAATTCAGTCGTATTCCCTTCGCAACCAAACTTAAACAAGGGACTTCTCCCCATGTATTCTTACTGAGCATTATCGGAACAACACATAGTCGATATGCTCAAATTCGATTTCTCGACAATATGTGCAACCATACTCCAATATTGCTAAAGGAGTCAAGTGGCACCGCGCTTATACTATCGCTAAGTCTTTAGCACTAACTACAACAGCGAGCTCGATCTCTCCGCTCAGCAGTCATACCACAAACATTGACTCACATCGTTTAGGTTCCCACACACCGAAATCAATTACTAAGAGATGTTCATAATCTCCGAAGTTTCTCACATTTTGATGAATAATGACAACTCGACCCTTTTTCAGGTGAGGAGTCGTCATATACCCCATTCACTCGAGGCTAAAACTCATATACTTCCTTATCCATCGCTCTGGTGATTTAGATGGTTCCCGGACATAACGCGCTTGTCCTCTTCGGAATGCAAAACTTATTGGAGTTATTATTTCTTCAAATAACTTCCAGCTAAAAATAAAATGCGTGGCCCTAGAATCCACACTAGACATCTTTTCAAAAATTCCTGACTCCAGGCCATGCTGACCGGTTTGGGTACCCCTCCTCTCGGACTGGGTAGTCTCGATCCTGAACACTATCATCTTGGTTCCCTTAGTTCTGCTGACTAAGAGGAACGCACTAGGATCTAATCATTAAATCCTCTAGTGGGTTTTCACTTATGGCTTGCACCAGCCCCATTACATTCAGTCTTACTCTTTGACTAAATCTCTAAACTCCCTTAGCTCCGCCCACCCAGGAGCATTAACCTCAACCTTGTAGGAAGTACCATATTGTCTTCATATACATAAGTTGTTCAAGAAGAGTTTTACCAAAAATTGCGAGCTATGACTCGGGAGTCCATTTCCTCAAGGGCTCTTTTCCCTTATACCTATCTCACCGGTACAAGTTCACTTCACAGGATAAATTATTATTTTTCCCTCACGATTGGCCTCCACCAGGCTTTCACGTGAGGGGTTCATATATTCCCATTCACTACGCTACTGAATCATCATTGGAGAACTTTGCGGTTAAACTATACGTAAAGTTCTTCCATTTCTATATACGGACCCTCGGTTCGAATGTAGTAACTGGTATCCCCGCCACGTTGCCTGAAAATTTACTCAAATTTCTCACTTCTGAGTATTTCTACTCCGTCCTAAATGCCAAAGCCTCTGGACATACTACTTCCATTGGTTAACATGCACAGTCGTCGTTTCATCACATTTACGGCTCGTTCTCATCAAATTTTCTTCAGACCTACTCCCACTATCACTGCATTGGGCGGTCTAGACTAGCATTGCTCTTATCGTCGCGACACTTGGAAAATGCCTGCTATGCCTCAACAACCCTTGCAGCATTTACTTCCATTACACGCTAGGAGTGACCTCGACCACGGTCATCTCTCCTATGATTGCTATCTTCGAACACCCCATGCTTTATGTCGAGCTCCTCCCTCCTGTAGTCCTGCTAACGCCAATGCTGGACCTACCACCATATTCGACGTACCGTGCCCAATTGGACTCGTATATATAACACTACGTCTATTAAATAGCAGGAGAACGTAAACTACGTACGTAGAGGAGTACAATCATCCTAAGATAGGGCTCTATATCAATCAAACGATACGCTGAAAACGTAGTAAGCCGTACAGATCCTATGGACACTAGAACCTGATGCTCTGATACCATCTGTGACACCCCACCTAATTAAACATCGGGTGATCAGGCCTTCATTAAATTAAAACAGGTTTCTCAAATGGTTCATTCTTAGCATCACTGTCGAAAACTTTTTAATTACTAATCCCCTAAGTAAAATTAGACCGGTGCCAAATTTTATCTTTCTTAAAACAGATAAATCAACCATGCGGAACAAAGTACAAATAATCATGAACTATAATTCAAACAACAAAGTAAAAGTACAACAGAACAAAAGTATTACCGAATAAACCATCGGCTAAAAATCCCAAACAACAATAGAGTAACCACTAGTCTGGATCTAAAATCTGAGACTAATACCGGACAACAAGTCCATACATAGAAGAGTGTGAGATCCTGTACTAGATCTGAATGAGAGATATCGCCTAGTCAAAATCCTGTAAGCATCCATTGTGCTACAGCTCTGAGTCTCTGGAATGGAATCATCATACATGGCATCCCTGTGGCTGGACACCTAAAAGGTTTTGAAAATATTTTATAGCAAGAGTTAGTACTAAAAACATTTTGAAAATATTTAGCAAGCGTTTATCATAATATAAAATGCGGTTATTGATTACACATGTTAGATTCTCGTACACTCTCTTGAGTTAACTCACCCCTCATCTTTCGTGCACACCTAACGTTCTACACTTAGTTTATCTAGCCATACTTCCCAAGCTAATTAAAACCAAAGTAGTCAACTGAACTTATCTATACCCAAGTTCCAGTATCGCCCATACAGTACAACCTTTTCACTAACATCTCGCGTATGTTAATTAATTCTCAAGTAACATTTCATCTATGTTATTTTTCAAGACTTCCCATTTAGTTTTACTACTAAAATTACTACAATTCTCACAATTGTTAACTTTCCCACTTATGTAATTAAGTTTTTCTACTTGAATTACTAAATAGATTTTCACTATCTAAAGGTTCATTTCGTAATTAAGTTTCACTACTTAACTTACCAATTCAGTATCTATCTTCAAATACATCAAATATATCAATCTACCAACACACGGAAGTAGAATATCATCCAGTATATATATATTTCACACACAATATATACTAAATATCAGTCATTTCTATTTTGTCCTTTTTATACACGTAGGACTCTTGGTTCGGAATGATTCATTGACCCCAAGTGAGAGTTGGTTCGGAATTTTCCATCGACCCCAACTATTTTAAAAATATATATATACACATATTCTGGTTCGAGACTCTCTCATCGCGACACCAGTTCAAAGTTTGGTTCGGTATTTCTCATCGACCCCAAACATATAATAACTTTATGTTAGTTCGGAATGTCTCATCGACCCTAACATAATTAATTTAGGTATAATCCCTCTACCTAAAAGATCACATAATTCAGTAGGTACACGCCCGACCTATTAATCATATACGTACGTAATATTTTAATCTCATATATTTACCGTACAATATTCGCTTTACGATTTATCTCATTAATCGTATTTATTTGAGTATACACACAACTCTAAGGGTCCTAGTTACCCCTTACATATAATTTCAGTAGTTATTGCTTACCCTACTGGTCTATTACTTAAATTGAATTTACTTCGCCCCGTAACTCAATTTTCGAAGTCCCCGATACCCTACTAAATCGGATTATTCTCCTCGGTCCATAATCCAAGCTCTACACCCAATGGCCTTATTGGACCTCAACAATATACCTACTGATCTTATTCTTACTCCCATATAAGTATAATGTAAATCCTAGAATACTCATTCATTCTCGAACTCAACGAAGGATTAACATAAAAATTTTGGGAAAATAGCTTGCGTCGATCGATCTACGGTTGGGTTCGATCGATCGACATAGTCGATCGATCGATAGTTCAAGATCGATCGATCGATCGAACAGGGACAGACGCAGTCTGTCTTCTTCGTTGATCCTCTCCTCCATTAACAAATTTCCAAACTCCATTATTGTCCACAAAACTTCGACCCAATGATCCTAACATGTTTCCACATATACTAGGGCAGTTTCTAACGTATCAAATACATCAAAACTCCAATTCCTTTAAAGAAATAATGAATTAAACCCAGAATTTCTTGAAAACCCTAGTTATGGTGTTCTTCCCATATTATCATTCAAAATCCAGATTTTAATCCGAAAAAATCATCAAGTCTAATCTGAATCTTAATCCTCTACATAAGGTAAATCATTCTACATGCGATTCCTATCCCAACATGTATAAATATCATCTTTCTCCAATTAAAATAATGATTTAAACAAAACTATTCAAAAACCCTACACATGGGTATTATAACTTTATAATTTTTGCAATAAACAACTTGCCTTATGATCAGTAGGGTCTAATTTCGTGGTTCTTGTTGATGATTGATGATCTTCATCCTTCAATCCTTCTTCCCCAACAAGTAGATGGTAGAAATCCCTTTGAATCCTTCCCAAATCTTCTTTTTGCTTTAGAAAGTTGTGCCTCTCTTCTCTCTAATGGTATTGGTGTTTGTCATGGGTGTTCTAACCCTAATTCCTCTATCATACGGCTGATATAAAACTCTAAATTTCGTAGGTTTCCATACCCTCTTATGTTAAAAGACCAAAACGCCCCCGAACGGTCTCGGTTTAGTCCAAAATTGCCCCGGGACTCAACTAGTACCCCCGGGTATACTATTTTGACTAATTTGACCCTTCCGGACTCATTGGTGACCTCTAAATTATCATTTGAGTCACTCAAAAAATATTACTCGTTCTCACCCCAACACGGTCTATACGCGTTAAGTAACTATTTACCACTCACACTAAGTAAATAAAAATGATGCAATATATTCCGGTATCTATCTTTCGATTAATATACCATAATTACAATTTTAAATAAAACTCTTTAAATTACTACTCTTACGTAATTTAAATCAAGACGATATTTTCTCATTTAATTCTCCAATCTAATTAAATGGAATATTTAGAATATTCAGAAATACGGGGTATTACAAAATATAGGATCACCAACTACAGGGACTTTCAGTATTTGAGCTACATCATCAAGATTGATGGTCATCTCCCCAAAAGGCATGTGAAATCTATTTATCTCTGGATTCCATCGCTCAACAAAAGCCTAAACTTATGCGTAGTCAATATATCGACTGCTATAATTGATCAAGCCAATAAGATTTGTCCTTTCCACCCTAAAAGAAACCCTAAAATCCTAAACTTCATGGTTCGTTATAAACATATCGATTCAAACTCAATCTGGGTTCTTCAATGAAAAATCGCGATTCACGAATGGTTCATTTTCTTTAAAATTAATAATATTGAAAAAGGGAAGCAAGTTCTCGGTTCGAGAGCTTTGAATTCGGAGTTTTGCAACGGTTCATGTTCGTATTATGTTATCAAAGGTTATGGATTTTCAAAGGTTTTACCAGTTGTTAATAAATAATTAAACACATCAAATATGTCAAAACCATTTTTTTTATATGTGTGGATGATGTTAATGATGTTGAGTACCAACCTAATTGAATGGTTATTGATGATGATTTGATGTTGGCCTTTGACACTTGATGTTTAGATGTTAGAAGTTGAGAGGTTTATAAGTTATGATGTTGAGAGAAGGAAGGAAAATTAGTAAATAATTTTTTTTAATTTTAAGTAGTAGGTGGCCTATATGGTGGTACAAAGAAATAAAAATGTGGTTTGTGTGGTATTATAGAGTTGAAAAAAGTCTTGTGCTATTATGGAGTAAATATTGAAATGTTGTTAGCGCCACTAAAATAAAATCGCCCATTTTGTATAACTAGGTGTGCCACGTGCGTTGCACATACGATCGAATCCAGGTATTCTATTTAAGCATTAAAATAGGAAAGTAAAGAGAGAATAAGGGGTCCAAAAATATTATTTAAGGTTATAAACTTAAGACCAATGTCAAAAATAGGAGATATGTAGAATAGAAAAATAAATAAACATGTAAGTAAAATAATATCTAACGTGAGCTGAAAAAAGGCCTAAACTAATCAAATTATTAATCTCCATACTCAAAAGAACATGAGTCGCCAAGAATTCTTATGTTTTAGACACATTTCATTAAGTTAGGGAATTTTCACATATGTTAAACATATAAGATTATACATACAAAATTTAGAAGAACAAAAAATAGATTTTAAAAAGAAAAGTCCGAATTAATCTAAGAACATTGTCAACAATATGCCATATATAGAATGACAAAAAAAATAAAGAGACATTATTTTGAAATCCATATATGGTAGGGAAAACAAACAACGTAGTTATAAAAGCAGTATAAGGAATGTGGTTCTCCTCGAGGTAGATGATATACTAAAATGTTAGATGTTGACATTTATTATTAATGCAGCACTGTCTTATGGCAACACTACTCCTAGATGCCGATATAGGATTAGCTAGGCGAGTATGGTGACAACGATCACAATAGAAAATGGAAAATTGCTATCTCTCAGGTAGGCAAGCGTTATAGTAGCAGCAACCACTTGGCTATTTAAGCCAAACGCGAACCTAGCTGTGAACAAGAATAAATATAATAAAAATGAAATAGAATCATGAAACCATACCTACATTTGAGGTCTTTCTCCCTAAGTATCAGACATCAACTTGGGGGTAGTGGTATTGATTGAGTTTTTATAAAGGTTGAGAATCGTTTTAGGGATTTAGGGTGGTGAAGTTAAACTCGGTGAGCCCAATGAGGGGTTGAAGAAAGTTAGATCATTTTTTTGGGGGGTGGGGGTGGGGGTGAGGCCATGATGGGAAGTAATAAATGAATGAATATAAGTGAGGTTAGAAAGGATAATGTGTTAAGAAGTGAGGGCAATAATGTAAAAGTAGTAGTTTCTAAGAGATATTATCTTTTTAAGTAGTAGAAATAAATATACATATAGAGATTAACAAAAACTGACATATTTTAACCGATTTTTTAAAATAATAAAAAAATTCATTTTGAGCTGAATTTGTTTTGAGGGGTACCCTGAAATGTTTAAATACCCCACAAAAAATTTACTCAAACTATTTTTTTTACTATTTTAAAAAATTTGGTCCACATGAAGCGGTCCTTAAGTTGGTCCGCATAGGATCCTCTCCGATCAAAGGATTACCAAAGCATAAAACAAATAAAAATAGTTTTTCTTATGTGGAACTAATTAATAAGTCTTACAAATTTTTATATGAAAACAATAATATATACCTTGTTAAGTTGAGTCTTAGAGCTTCCCCAATACCCCCACCAAGTTATAATCATCCCTTAGAACCATGTTACCTAAGACCATTACGTGGAGATCAAACATTACATTCAAGGAAATGTATAATATGAACAGTGTTTCTATTTTGCAATCAATGTAGTGAAAAAGTATTATTACATGAAAAATTTACGTACTGAAATAAGTTATCAAAATTACAATGTCCGCATAAACTGGTAAGAGTAACATTCCCATGGTGCAATTTTTACATCTAGAAAACAAATAGAATGAAATGATCTAAAAAGGTATTAACAAGGTTATTTGGCTACTAAAGAACTCAATAGTTATTCAAATTTAAATACATAAAAGGAGAGAATAGATAGGTACCGATCTCTTCCTCCAAGCATTAAATTCAACATTTTTTCCACTGGAAAAAAGATGAATATGAGAAATATATACAATAACAGCACGCATAATATAGACAAATATCACAAGTCAATTCAAATTCAGAACATTTTATAAATGTTTTACTACGAGTTAATTTGAAAGCACAAATGGTTTTGAAACCAAAGTAATGATTGCTTCAATATTATTGGGGTTTGAAATTTGGGGTTCCACAAAGGTATAAAAATTAAAAATCTAAATAGTACTAAAAATAAAATTTCAAACCCTGAAATTGATTTCCGAACCCTAGTTTCAACAAAAAACTTCCTATCAAAGTAAAAGTTAAAAACACAGAATGAAGAACTAAGTTGAAAATCAAATTTTTAAAAGTTGAAACACATAATATCAAAGAGGAAAGCGATAATTGAAGATGGAGGGATCACATGGTCAAGCAATCTTAAAGTAGTGGTGATGATATTGGAAGATGTGGAGAGGCCGAGAGGGCGTAGATTAGATACTAAGGGAGAGGGAGCGAGAAAGAGAGAGAGAGTCCGTCTAGTTTCCATTCGAGCTTGTGACGCGAGGATTTGAGAGAATGAAATGAATAGTTAGTAATAAATGTAAATTTTCATTTAAATGAAGTGATAAATTGGATTGGGGTCCAGGTGCTCTTCACCTACTCTGACAAATACAGATACACCTCATCAGCTTTGGCAATATTGTTAATCAATTCCATAACGAGTATTGTTTAACTCACTTCAGCTCCCCCGAATAGTCCTTTTTTTCCTCCGCGATGATAAGGGGCTAAAAGATATATTACTTTAATTCCAATTTAAAAAATAGATAATTTTGTTACATATAGATTAACATCATTATTTAATAATATAAATGATAAAAATAATATTAGTTATAATTATAATTATAGTATATAGCCAAAGTTAACAACAGAACGTGATGATGACATTTGTCGCTTCTCTGGAACGCCACCTAAACAAAAATTAAAAAAACTCTTCGTCTCTTCTACGTAGATAACCACATGTATCTAATAAGTTAATTTTCATTATCCTTAGTCTTTATATTTTCCTCAGTCCTTTCGTCTTCTCTTTAATAGTTTCCTCTCCCCTCTTCTTTCTCTTTACATGCGTGGATTTTAAGGGAGGAAAACACCCATATTCCATCCTCTATTTTTTCTTTTATGTTTTGATTTTATTTCTTTTTCAGAAAACATGTTATGATAATGGGGGTTGTGTATGTTAAAAAAATTATGTGGTTGCAAGTTCGGAGTTTCAAATTTCATAGAGTACATATCAGGTTGGTGGAATCATATCCACATTTTTTTACTGTTTTCAAATGTTTAATCACTATTTGTATTTTCAGAATATTATATGGTTCTATCTGCCTTTTCAGGTACATTGGTTTGTGGTTCATTTGGTTTCATTATTTTATTATACTAAGAATAACCATAAATCTTAGGATTAGAGGATTTGCAGCGAACTTTTGAGGCTGACATTAAACATTGATTAACCACACAAACACTTGAACTCTATTAATTAGCCTACTACAAAATGTTTGAGCCAAATATGTTATATTCTTATTACCTTTAGATTTTTAAAACAAAAAATGCTTGAGATACATATGTGATATGGTGCAGTAGACTATGCATGATTTCCCTTTAACTTACAGAGCTGAAAAGTTAAAAAAATCCTTTGATATTCGATTCTTCGTTATCCCACCAATTTTAAACTCTTTATATTCTGTTATGATATATCATGCCTCTCCCTCCCACCAAGTTGTGAAAAATATACATATATATATATATATATATGTGTGTGTGTGTGTGTGTGTGTGTGTGTGTGTGTGTGTGTGAAATCTGATAGGGTTTGTTCATATCTCATTTTTATTCATCGATTATCAATTTTTATCGATCCATTGTGATGGGGTTTGATGATACCAGAATTGATATCGCCAGATCAAAGTGATGAGAAAGCTCACACTAGTACAACAATGGCAAATATACAGCAATATAATAGTAGAAAGGGATGAGGCAAAGAGGAAGTAAACACCGGATATAAGTGGTTAGGCTGGAGCCTACGTCCACTGTGCAATGTGAATGGTGGTTTTCACTATAATCATGGCTCTAATGGCCTGTAAATACAACACTCGAGCTTTTCTCTCTCACTAAGCAATTTGACAGCATACTATTAGTGTTGTGAATAATAGATCTTTTACAATGTAGAAGAGGAAGTGTATTTATAGTGCCTTGGGGGTGTAATATACCCCCAAGCAAGTAATCAGCGTGTGCATGAGGGGGCTCCCAGCTAGTTGACACCTATCCCTTACACATATAACTAATCATGATGCAATACAATATTCCTTTACGTGAGGGGATGATCTTGTTGTAACAGGCTTGTACACGTGGGATTTTCCATCTTATAACTTTGTACTGCTCGTACTGTAGATGTCGTCTAGAGGGGTCTCGGCCTGGTCGAGTACGAGGCTATTAATGTAATGCAGGGTTTCATGTTGGCAAGTGGTCTCGACTGAAGGCGTGATCTCGATTGAAGGCGTCAAGCCGAGACATGCTATACAAGACATTACCAGGTGTCGGCTAAATTAGAGGATGAGATGATCCTTCGCTGATGAGATGCTTCGCTAAGGTCTCGGCTCAAAAGATGGTCGAGGTTCGGGATAATGAAACTAACCCTAATCTGGATGAGTCTTGGCTACGACCTAAGTGGAGTCCTTGGGAACCCTATTGTGGATGTTAACATCTCTCGTCCTAGGATGAGGTCATACTTGTCATATCAATCACCCCCTAGCCCTCAGCCATCTATGTGAAGAGGTGGATGAGGGATATAAATTGGTCCAGTCTTTGATGAGATGTCAATAGTGACACGTGTCTCAGTTTTAATTGGATAGCGTCTACCCCAAGTTAATTTGACGACTAAGCGCTTAGGACTTTGTGACTTTAATGATGGGCCTTAGAACTCATGCTTAATCATTACCAGGTTTAAAAACGGTTCAAACTCCCATTTTTTCCACTTTCTTCATTTCGCGTGTAGTTTCTCTCTTTAAAACAATCCAGCCTTTCAGCAACCGGTTCTCTCTCTCATTTTTAGGCATTCTTCAACCTCTCTTAGGGTTCTTTCCAGCGAGATACACCAATAGGTAAGCTCCTTTCTTATCCCTGTGCATCTTTCCATTGATATTTCCATTTATTTAGGTTGGTTTTCTGCTTGTTTACTTTTTTTGGCAATTTTTTATACCTCCGACGACCCCCACTGTTGGCCATAGCCCCTTCTGGGAGTGGTTTGTGATTGGCTTGTAGTGGTCTTAGGGTCTCTCACCCCTTTCCCTGGTAGTTTTGCCTCTTAGGAACTTTTTCGACGTAGCTCCGGTCATCTTTTTCGATAACCTTGTTCCATGTTCTTAGCTGTTCTTGAGCAAAATAGTTAACCTTCCATCCTTAGATCATTTAGTCATCAAAAGTCAACTTACATCTTGTTTGTCTTTATTTTCTATTTTTCATATAAGTTGAGTATCGTCATGTTAATGTTAAGGCAGTTATACAAGCTAGTCGAGGAGTTTCCAAGCTTTAGAGAGAGGTACTTTCAAGAAATTAGGAGGTTAGAGGTTGAGGAAGTCGAGAGGCGTAAAGCCAAGTCATTTCCTCTTCGTCCCATTTATCATCCCCCACTGGATGTTATTCGTCCCCTAGTCATTGAGTTGAGTGACCTTATGTCTGAGTCATCTTCTTTTACGGACGATAATATGTCTGTCTCTCAGCCGACCGAGAGTGCTAACTCTTATGAGGAAGCCATGTCTTATCCTACACCTCATACTTAAGGGTATGAGATGGATGAAGTTTTTTCTCGTGTCTCGTCCTCTCAAAGGACCGAGACATCAAACCAATTTGACTCTTCAATCTAAATACTCGAGCCCAGTGTTTCCATTCCACCTCGAATAGATGTTATTCCTCTCTTGACCGTGACAAGAGCTGAGTCTGTTAAAAAATTCCCAAGTGGTGATCTTACAAATCCCCAGGCCAAATCTCTAGAGGATAGTGGTGAAGAGAGTTAACTTGACACCTTTATTGCTGAATCTTATGAGAGCACTATCTCTGAGTTCGACCTTTTAGTTTGGAGACACCTTTATGGCATAGGGCCCTCTATGAGGAAGCCTTTTAAAGATAAAATAGCCTTTCATGGCCGACATGGTGAGGTACGAGTCTAAGAGCATATGTTTAAGGTCGGCTTCCGACTACCTATTCACATGATCATTCGGGCCATCTTAGCCCACTTAGGACTTACCCTCTCCCACCTGTCTCCTAATGCCTGGAGGGTTATTCTCGGCTTTATCTCCATCTGGAAGATTATTCACCAAATTAACCATCCGGTTAACATTTTTATGGCCTGCTATACTCCTTCATCTTCCAATATTCAACCTGGATACTATCACCTCATAGCTAGGAAGTCTGAGAAGAAAGTTCTTCTGGTCACTCAGACCTCAAAACACAGCTGGAATCCCCGATATTTTTTCATCTCAGGGGCTTGGGATATTGGTCCCAATCAAGATTGTGGAACCACTGATCCCAGGACTCCTCTGATATGGGCTAAAGTCTCTGCATCGACCAAACTTGATTCGGGGTTGAACCCTGAGGCCACTAATAAGGTTAAAAAACTTTGAAAATAAGGTGATAGTGGTCATCTTATTAAGTTTAAGCATCTAATGACCCTATACTACTTGGATCGGACAGGTTTGGGGGTTGACCCCTTAGCTGAGCTATGTAAGTAACTTTTCATATTGAACTTTTATCTCGAACCTTATATTTGTTCATAACTGTCTTCGTTCATTTTTTCTAGAATGTCTAGAATACATAACAGATGACCCTTGGGAAATGGTGGCCCTAAATTTGAGCAAACTTGTCAGCAAACACGATAAGAATTTTGATGCTCCTATTGCCTTAATAACTAAAACCACTATGGGTGGACCCAGTCGAGCGGATGATGCTGGGATAAAGAGGAAAGGGAAAGCCGAGGACACAACCGCACAACGTCCAACTAAGTAGGTTCGTCCTGATAGAGCAATTCCCATTTCTATATATGAGGCTTTAGTAGCTCGTCTCTCCTAACTGAAGTTAGACGATTAGAGTGTCATTGTCCATGCTAAGAAGGCCATGTATGGTGTCGGTCACCTCATCTTCAAGGGTGATAAGCTCTTTCTCCAATCCTTGGAAATCTTTTTGCTCAGTGAGTTTTCCATCCATAGGGTTGTTTAAGTACTTTCATAGAATAATTAAGTCTAGTCTCTTATCAATTCTATCTCCTACTGACTTACCTATCCATATTTTTTATTGTAAAGTGTAGTCTCCCTCTATTAGATGGGGGACTGGATTCAGAAGAAACTTCCCTTGATTCAGAAGGGAACGAATGTCGTGACAATCAAGAATAATCTAAAGGACGAACTTCAAAAGTCCAAGTCGGCCCTGCAGAAATCTGTGAATGAGGTTACCAATTTGAAGACCGAGCATGCCAACACCTTAAAGGTAATGGCTGAGAATAAACAAGCTAAGATTTATGCTGCTATCAAGGCTGCATTATACGAGGCTAAGTCGCAAGCCATAGCTGAGTTTAAGGAGTCTGATGAGTTTGGGGGCTATGCCTTCGAATATCTTGAAAGGGGGATAAAGACGACCGATCGATGGTCTAACCTCAAGCACGCTGAGGTTGGAAACTTGTCCCCCAATGATTTTGTGGGTCTCGACTTCAGCGACCCCTTCTAGAGACTGCCTTGGCTGAGGTTAAAAATCCAATCGACCCTTTGGAGGTCCCCATCGAGGTTGCTGAGAATAATTAAACTGTGGCTGAGACAGTCATCATTGATGATGAGATGGCTTAAGCGGGTGTTGATGGAAGCTTACAACTTTAAGCTTTTATAATCTTTTGTTTCTGTTGGGACAGTCATTTGTAGCCTTATACTCCACTTTTTTGTAGCTCTTTATATTGAACTGACTTGTAACCTCTTTATAACAAAATGAAGTTCTTTATTTTCCTGTCTCCTTCTTGTGTTATGCAAATATGTCTGCCCTAATTTTTCATTAGTGGAATGATAGCATAATTTGAATCCACTGCAATTCACAAGCCCCCTCTCGTTGTTTTGAAAGTGTATGGATGAGTGTCATCTCGTCCATGCATTTTCATCTCGGTCGAGAGAGAGAGTTTCCACCAAGTTAATGATGTTTAGTAAATAAACCACAACTAAATGATTTTAAATTTAAATCCACCAAATTATGATGTTAGATCATAAGTCCCCTCTCGTCGTTTTGAGAGTGTATGGATGAGTGTCTCTCATCCATGCACTGTCGTCTCGATCGAGAGAGAGATTTTCCACCAAGTTAATGATGTTTAATAAATGAACCATAATTAAGTGGTTTTAAATTTGAATCCACCAAATTATGATTTTAGATCATAAGTCCCCTCTCGTCGTTTTGAGAGTATATAGATAAGTGTCGTGTCGTCCCGTCCATGTACTGTTGTCTCGATCAAGAGAGAATTTCCACTAAGTTAATGATGTTTAATAAATGAACCACAACTAAGTGATTTTAAATTTAAATCCACCAAATTATAGTGTTAGATCATAAGTCCCCTCTCGTCGTTTTGAGAGTGTATGGATGAGTGTCGTCTTATCCGTGCACTGTCGTCTCGGTCAAGAGAGAATTTTCACCAAGTTAATGATGTTTAAAATGAACCACACTTAAGTGACTTTTAATCCTCTCGATGTTGTTGAGAGTCCATGGACGAGGTCAACCCCGTATGGACTGTCATGTCACCGAGAGAAACTTAAATCTACTTCACCACGAATGATGTTTTATAGCTTAAGATGAGTTGATACATACAAGCAATAAATATACAAATAAACAGGCAAGGTATAAGGGAACACTTGGAAATTTCATTGAATTTCATTCATCATCTAATTCTCATATACATGTACTATAATAGAACTAAAAAGAGACAGTAAAAACTGAAATCTTACTAGTAGTATCTTTTGATATAGTCGGCGTTCCATGGGTTAGAGAATGGATCTCCTTCCAAGTTTTCCAACCAATACGTCCCTCAGACCACCTCTTCAACCACTCTATACGGACCATGCCAGTTCGGGTGAAGCTTATTGGTTTTCTGCCATATCTTTTTTAGGACAAGGTCTCCTACCTTCAGCGGTCGGTCCTTCACCCTCTTATTATAGAACTTCGTCGTCCTTTGCTGATAGGCAGTTAGCCTAACCTATGCATCTTCTCTTATTTCTTCCACAGTGTCCAAATCAAGTCTTTGTTCCATAACATTTTCTTCCGAGTTATACATTTGAACCCTGTGGGTTGAGAGACCCACCTCTGTCGGCACCACTGCCTCTGAGCCATAAGCCAACATGGATGTAGTTTCCCCGGTTGAAGTCCTCTCCATCGTTCTGTAAGCTCATAGAACAACATACACCACCTCAGTCCACCTCCCTTTGGCGTCCTCCAATCTTTTCTTGATTCTATCAAGAATTATTATGTTCGTTACTTCTGTCTATCCATTGGCATGGGGTTGGCCAGGAGTAGAGAAGAACTTCTTAATGCTGACTCATTCATAATATTGCTCTGGGGAGAAATCATGAATTACATCCCATTATCAGAAATCAGGGTATTAGGTAGGCCGTATCTATAGATGATGTTTTTTCAGATAAACTGAAAAGCTTTCTTCTCTGTGATTGTAATCATCGGCTCGGCCTCTACCAATCAATCGCCACAATCAAATAATGATAATTGTTCACATCTCTTGGCAATGGCCTAACCAAATTAATCCCCCAGACTACAAATGGCTAGGGAGAAGTAATATAAGTAAGAGGTCGATGAGGCTGATGGGGTATGGGGTATGCAGCTGTATCTTTGGCTAACGTCGACCACTAGTAACCCTGTACGATAATCCTCTTATCTAATGACCTCCCTCCAATATGATTGGTATAGGACCCTTGATGCACCTCCTTTTAAAATATACTCTACCTCAGATGGATAGACACATCTGAGTAGAGGAAGCAAGAACCCTTTCTTATATAAGATGTCTCCTATGAGGGAGAACTTGGCTGCTTTATACCTTATCTTCTTTTTCTCGGCCCTGGACTCTAGCAATTCCCCTTCTTTAGTATACCGGATGATAGGATCCATCCAGGAAGCTCCCATACTCAAGTTGAAGCAAAATTCCATAGTACTTGCTTCTCATTCAATCGTCGATCGATGGAGAATCTCTACCGGGATTATTCTTCTAATCTCAGTTTTAGTAGCTGAGACTAACCTTGCCAGAGCGTCAGCTCGGGCATTGTCTAGCTGGGATATTCAGCTTCACTTCGCTAAGATGTTTCAATGTTGTATTCACTCTTACCAGGTACTTGACCATTTTATCTTCCTTGGACTCATATACCCTCAAAATTTGGTTAACAACCAACCTGGAATCACTATGGACAAGGAGTTGGCCAATATTCAGTGCCTTGGCAAGGGAGAGGCTTGCTAGGAGAGCCTCATACTCTGATTCATTATTGGAGGCTTTAAAGCTGAACCTCAGTGCATATTCTATATCAGTCCCATCTGGGGCCGACACGATTAATCTTGCTCCACTTTCGTTCTCACATGAAGATCCATCGATAAAGATGTTCCACACAGTACCATTTTGAGAAGAATTACCTTCTTACAGGGTTCCATTCTTGAAGAGGTATCGCTCCTCCTCATTCTCAGACACCTTATTTCTTGCTGAACTCGTCTCGACCTCGGTCGGAGGAAGGAACACCCTATTTTCTTATTCACAAGATGTAGCTTTAATCTTTTCAGTATCGGCCTCATCCTAAGTGAACTCGACTACGAAGTCTATCAGGGCCTGCCCCTTAATGGCCGTTCTCGATTGGTAGAAGATGTGGAATTCCCCCAACTTAATTGCCCAGGCCATCAGCCTTCCTGACTTCTCATGCTTATGGATGACCTGTTTGAGAGGTGAGTTTGTGAGGGCCACCATGGTATGTGCCTGGAAGTAGGGCTTCATCTTCCTTGAGGCATATATCAGAGCATATACCAACTTCTCCATTTTGGGGTATCTTTGCTTAGTCCATTGGAGGGCCTTGTTGTTAAATTACACTAGTTTCTTAATTTTATCCTCTTCTCTGATAATAGCGACATTAATGGCTAACTTTGAAACCATTGACTAAAGATATAACTTTTCTCCTTATACTGGTTTAGATAATAAGAGTGGAGAGCCGATATAGGACTTTAAATCTTGGAAGTCCTTATCACACTCATCGTTCCATTCAAAATCTTTTCTCAACACGTTAAAGAAAGGAAACCATTTATCAGTAGATCTAGACACAAACATGTTTAATGCGGCCACTCGTCTAGTTAGTCTCTACACATCCTCTATTATTGTGGGAGTCTTCATATCCAACAAAGCTTTAATCTTTCTGGGTTGGCTTTAATCCCCCTCTGATTCACGATGAAGCTTAAGAACTTTCCTGCTCCCATGCCGAAGATGCACTTAGCAAGGTTGAGTTTCATCATATACTCATACATCGTGTCAAAAGTGCGCTTAAGTCGGCCACGTGAGTGTCAGCTTTGAGGCTCTTCGTCAATATGTCATCGACATATACTTCCATCGTCTTCCCAATCTGGTCCTCAAACATTTTTTTCATCAACCTTTAATATGTTGCCCCAATATTTTTCAATCCGAAGGGCATGACCTTGTAGCAATAGGTCCCCTTATCAATTAGGAAGGTTGTCTTCTTTGCGTCCGTCCGATCCATCAATATTTAATTATAGCCTGAGTAAGCATCCATAAATCTCATTAATTTATGGTTAGCAGTCGCATCAACCATCTGATTTATCCTTGGCAATGGGAAGCTATATTTGGGGCAGGCTTTGTTCAGGTTTGTAAAATCAACACACATCCTCCATTTGTCGTTTGCTTTGGGGACGATGACAGCATTTGCAATCCCTAATGAAGTCTACCTTCTCCAACTTCTTCACCTCTTCCTGGATGATATCATACTTTTCTTGAGAGTAAACTCTCCTTCTCTACCTGATCAACCTTGCATCCTTGCCCACGTTGATCTTGTGGCAAAGGACCTTTGGATTGATGCATGGAATATCCTGATGGCTCCAAGCTAAAATACTATGTCTCTTCTGTAACAGATTGATCAGGTCCTCTTTGACCTTTTTCTTTAGGGCTTTGTCGATTTGGATGGTATTTTTCGACTCATCCTCATTGAGGACGATGGATTCTACCTCCTCAATGGCCTCTCCCTTTTTCAGCTTCTTTTCATCTTTAGGGTCCAAGGTATTAATGTGTTAGGTCATAGTGGCCATTTTATATGCTTCTCTCTCCTCGGCTGAGTTGAAGTAGCATTTGCGTGCCTAAACTTCTTCCCCCTAAACTTTCCCTACCCCATGTGGGGTCGGGAATTTAATCATCTGGTGGACTATTTAAGGCATGCCTCAAATTCCTTGAAGGCTACCCTTCTAAGATTTATATTGTAGCTGAGTAGACGTTTTCCTCCATGATAAAGAAGTTGATCTTCTGTGTAAGACATGTCGGCCAACTATTTCCCATTCTTACTTCTATTTCATATATACCGAGGGGTTGCACCTTTTCACCACTAAAGCTGATGAATGGTTGGTGATAGGGAATCAACCTCTTCTTGCTCAGATCTAACTCTTTATAATAATTCCAAAACATCACGTCGATTGAGCTGCCACCGTCTACCAGAATCTTTGGAACCTCTTACCCTTGTACCAAAGTAGTGATGACTAGAGGATTACACTCTGCATACGTATTAAAAATCAAAATTGTTCACAACTAGTATAATAATATATTATGATTCAATAAAAGATGTGGGATCTATAATGACTTTGTTACATTGCCTTTCGGATGTTGCCAAATATTTCTTATAATAACAATGGAAGTGCAACAATAACCTTTTGCCACTATACGATGAAATAGTTCCATTATCAAGAAATTTCTTAATATGCACAAGGCTTTCTATTTAATATTTGGTCTACACGTGTTCGTTTGTTCCATTTCGTTGCAATCTTTTACTAGTCTAATTGCGGTTGTAGTTTCGCACATATTGAATGAATGTGTTTACATTTATGTACCTTTTGTTCAATTGTTGATTGCTACAATAATATTCCAATAGTTCCATTGTACCTATGAATCTATCTGGGCCATGAGCCCCATCACCATTTATGTCTTTAATACATTGAAATATGTCTTCTACATTAAGCATGAGAGTTAACTTGTTCATCCCCTTGGTTTTAGTGATTTTGAGTCTAATTAGGCTTCTTCATTGTTCTTGGTCCCAGTCTTTTTTCATTCAATAAGTGTGTGTTAGGTTTCTCAATGTCTGACTCGACTTGGTTAAGCTTCGTAGTGCTCATATTATGTTGAATTTTACCTTCTCAATTATTTTCAAACCATTGAATTATGTTCAAACCAATGACTGACTCTACTTAATTATGCTTGGTAGTGCTCAAACCACTGAATTATGTTTAGGCCTTTCAAAAATCAATGTTGGTTGAGGTCATGCAACTCTTATCTCTATATCCCTCAAATAAATTATGCATTTTTGGGACTTAAAATAAGGTTGTTTGCAAAAACTGAGTTATAGGTATCCCTCAAATAAATTTTGAATCATCTTTCATTTAAATAGTTTATGTTACCTTTTTCAAATAGGTCCTTAGTTATAGGCACCCTTTATCATTAATAACATTATAATTTCCAGTAGTTATTTTGTATTCACAGTATGATTATACATGCATGTAAAGTACATTCACGTTTCTATTTATTTTCATGCCTTTTGGGAAGTGTGGTTTGATCTTAGCATTTTCTATGTATATATATTCTTTTGATGTTGGTTTGTGTTTTTTGGTAAGAAAACTAAGAAAATGAAAGCCTCTGTATAAATCGATGAGGGTTAATAGTTCATAGAAACAATTGGACTCTAGGGTGTTAAGTTTGATTTTTTCTTTCATCTTTTAATATTTTCTTTTGTCTAATTCTCAAACTAACCATTTTCTAGGAATTTGTTTCTTCGCCAATATGAGCTCTCTCAAACATAATTCAGTGGTTTGTGGTTCAGCACTGGTAATGTTTTCCAGCTCCGTGGTTCCTTTTATCGGTCTTTTTGATGATCTATCCTAGCCAAAAAAAATCTGCAAATACTCATCGTCACGGTGTACCTAATTTGACTATCACAGCTGCCATAAACTTCTATTATTTGAATTAGGCAGGGCAGGTGGTGATGTTTAATGTATTTAGGTTCCGAAACAATAATAACCTCTATGTTGGAGATGAGCTTAGCATATGTTGGAGATGAGCTTAGCATTAGCAGGAGCTTGATTGTTGCAAATATGTACATGTATGTTGGAGTGTCACTTTGTAATTTTCTCTATACTTGTTTAGGATTAGGATTATAAGTGATCCGATAGATTTTTTCTATTAGATCCATATGATATTAGATTTATATCCATTTTTGATATTCTCTTTCTATCAGTAGAATTTCTTTTCCCCTGTTCTGTGATAAAAATATGTATACAACACTGTTCTGTGATAAAAATAGTGACCTATGTTTATATTTATCAATCTTCATCTTGTCAATTTTGGGCTCCAATAATGCGATGATAGGTAAGTTATGATTTTTTAACTTCTTAATTTTTCATGAAGATGATCTTTTTCCCACATCCTGACATTTCTTCGTCTAAGTTCTATAAGATAATAATAATGACATTTCTTCTTGTTGTTGTTTTATAATGGTGTAGCGAAAAAGTAGCGGTTAGATTTAGCCCGTAGCAATTTTAATTCTTGTTGCTGAAATAAATGGGGAAATCTTGTCTGGCCACACTTAATTTAGTGGCCAATTTATACTTATATCATGCATATTGCCAACAATTCTTGATACTAAGCATCCTTTGTACAAGTACTGGTTGTGCAGGCAATAGGTCAATAACTTCAGACTTCCTACATCATTTTAACTATTAAATACTTTACACCTCATTCTAGTTGTTAACTGCCAATGGATATATTAATGCTTCTATTTGTGTGTAATTTGGGGCTGCTTGTGCATTTTTTGTGTTTTTAATATAATGTTTTTTTATTTAGTTCCTTCTTGTCTGATACACAGTTGTGCAAAAGTGGCTCATTTAAATTGGTCCATTTACAAGGAAAAAGTCACAATTTACCTACACGGTTTGGTCATTGGTGCAGCAGTGGCTTATTTAAATTGGTCAATTTACAAGGCTTCCAAACAGATAGCTGCGGAGGCATCCAAACGAGTCGATCAGATCAAAATCGAGGCTCTCAAACGTGCTAATCGGATTGAATCTCAGATTCCTACCTCACCGCTCTCGAACCTCATCGACTCAACATCAACCTCCAAGAGGTGCAATCTGAGGATCTCCGGACATTTGGCGTTACTGATGAGTTGTGAGAGTTTGTCAAGGAAATTGCGTTAAATACGTTTCGAGATTGTCCATTAGAAGGTATGTACTTGATTTGCTCTTATCTGTTTCCTATGTGAACAAATAATCCTACTTCTCGCGTCCTATAACAGTAATACATAATCGGCATATATTGTGTTACCATATAAGAGAATGAAGCTTGATCTAAATTGAGTCATTTCTGGAGATTTATAAAATGCCCCGACTAGTGATATTAATTAATTTATTGTCAGTAAGAATAGGCAGAATCATAATGCATTCAAAGCGTTCAGGTGTGTGTGTGTGGGTGGGGGGGATGTTCATGTGCCGGTTCACACAAGTGATAGGCTTAGGAGAAGGTCAAAAGGTTACAGTCGACCCTACATGTTTTATACTCAAACCATTATAAGACCCAAGCGAAACAAGACTAAAACCAGAACTGCTGCTTCTCAGATTGCCAAAATGCTGAGCCCTGCCAGTCGCCCCCTCCAGCAATCAAACACCAATGTATGTCTCTTTTTCTTTTTTCAAAACCCCTACATTTTCTTACTTATTCACATCTTTGTTTATCTCCATCAAATGATGTCTGGTGATTTATCTTCATAACATCTTTGTTTATTTATTTTGGTTTATTTATGAGCACTTATACTCGGTGGTGCATCTTGTTTATTACGCAGGCCCGTAGTCTACCGTAACATCTTGTTTATTACGCAGGCATCTGGGCCAGGTTAGACAGAGGTCTTTCAAACTCTCTATGGAAATCCATTTATCCTTAGCCACTATTCAACATCCCAAAAATTCCTCTGACCATTATCCTCTTTTATTTTCCATCAAATCCCATTTGGATAATTACCCTATACCATTCAAGTTTTTAAAAATGGGGTGCTTTCACAAAGACATAGATCAAGTCATTAAAAATTCTTGGTCTATACCTATACATGCACATCCTAGGGATTCTTTTGCTAAGAAACTCAATATGCTTAAAACCTCACTAAGGGAGTGGAATCAATCCTCCTTTAAAAACATTTTTCAAATGTTATAAGTCTGGAAGAATCCTTTTTATCCAATGAATTTTCTTTTGAAGATGATCCCTCCATTTCCAATAAAATTAACATGTGGTGTGCTAAAGCTAATTTGATCAAAGCCTTACAAATTAAGGAAGATATTTAGAGACATAAATAAAACCTGAAATGGTTCAAGGATAGTGACTTAAACACATAGTTATTTCATTATACTATCAAAGCAAATAAGAGCGGGATACTAATTTTCATTCTGACAATGTTTGGATTGAGGACCAAAAAGAGATTCATGAGGTATTCATCAACCATTTCAAAAACTACCTTACATCTGAAACCTATACCAATCATTTAAACATCAGAAACAAAACCCCCAATCATATATATGTTATAAAACATATATAACTGTTATAACAGTTATATATATTATAACATATATGTTATAACAGATATATGTTATAACACTTATAATTGTTATAACATATATATGTTATAACATATATAACTGTTATATGTTATATATATTATAACAGATATAACTGTTATATGTTATATAAGGGAGATGATCATTGAAAACTTTGAATCTTGGCAACTAGGGTAAGCCTCGAGGATCTTCTCGAATAAGAGGTCTGTCCATGAGAGCAATGCTTCTTTTTAGTCTGGATGAGACTTCCCTGAGGAATATGTTTCATTGGTTTCTTCTTATTGTTGATTTTTTTTCTTTCTTCTTGGTGTAGGTATTTATCTCTTTGTTCACTAGGAATGAGAATTGTTTCAGGTCAGCTATGTTGGAAATTTTCTCTTATGGTGTTTCTGAGTCAGATGTTGCTCCCCTTTATTGTTTACTCCTTCTAATTCCTGGTTTCTTAGATTAAAGAAAGCTATAGGAGGAGTTTATATCTTCCATCTCAAAAGATTTCTCAATTATCTTGTTTCTTTCTTCCTTAATTACATTGATTTGATAATCTCTTGAAATTTTTACTGTTGAAGAGAAAGTGAAATCTCCAGAAGAGGATGATGACCAAACCCATTCATCTCTGATCAGTATTGAATTGTCATTAATGAGGTTCCATACTTACTTTTCCTTCGAGCTCCCATAGATTTTTTTCAAGGTAGGCATGGGTGGATATTTCTTCTTCACGAAGACTACCTATATTGAGGATCCCTTATTATAATCCCAACTATTTTGAGGTTAATAGCCTTGGATATAGATTCCAAAAACCTTACTCCTAGCCCACCTTCTATTTTAGGGAAATAAATGCTCTTCTAACTCACCCATTAATATTTTTTCCCATTTTTTCTATTGAAACCTCATAGAAAAGAACTACAACGTTTATAAATCAGATAAAGAGTCTTATTTGGAGGAAAAAAGGCAAAGAGAATGTAGATTGACATTGATCTTAACACTGATTGAAGAAGGCATAGTCTACCTCCAAAAGATAAGATTTTTTTCTTCCAGTTAAAATATTTTTGCAGCTATCCTTTGAAACAATTAATTAAACATAGAATCTTTCATTCTCCCTTTGAATTAAGGAACATAAAGGTATTTAACAACTCGTTATCCATGCCTGAATTTAGTCACCTCAGCCACAGATTGAATAGTTCTAGAAGGGCATTTGGAGCTTGTGAAGAAAACACTTTTGTCCACACTAATAAGTTAATCAGACTGAGCTTCATAAGAGGATGGGAACTCCATTAGCTTCTTCAGAAATTCATTAGAGAATATTATTAAGTCATCTGCAAAGCTAAGATAACTTATAATATTCGTTCTTTTAGGCCTATATCTAAACGAGCTATTATTTATTATGCACTTCTCAAAATGTCGATCTTAGCTGGTACTCGGTATGGTGGGTGGGCTTAGTTGCTTTATTACTTCGTAAATCGATTATGGGGCATGCCATTACTCTTTTTGTGGCTGTTTTATTATTATAAGTATATTGTTTCAGTCTTTAAGTCAGGTCATTGGTTCAGTTTGTAATCAGTCCGTTAAGTGTTAAATAGTTAAATCAGCTAGGTTTTTAGTGTTTGTTATTAATTTATATTTATATAATCATGACATTTTTGGAGCTGGTTTTTGTATTGGGTTTTAAACAAGTATTGTCCAAGTATCTAAATCAAGTTAATGTTTCTTAACTTTTTTAGAACCATAGCTAATTGCGTTTGGTATCCCATTTGTTGCAGGAAGTTTACTATCCCACGAGGACTCGTTATACTTATACTTGAGCCTTTTATCGTTGGAGCTTTTGCATCTATTCTCTCGAACAAAGACATTGTCGCTTATGTCCTCTTTAGTCTTTCTCTCAACCACAAGCAGGGGTGAGACATATTCAAGTTAAAATTTGTTCATTATGTTGTCCAACGGTAAAAGGAATCGTAATGTGTATATTTATTTATATTAGTTGTGTTAGAAAATTGTGGCTATTTCTGTTGTTGTTTTTGAGTTAATTTTTATGTTTAAACAGGTTGGTTTTCATGAATAGATAAAGGAGACTTTGCCGAATTTTAAAAAAAATATTAAGTATTTTTAAAAGTAAATAATACGAAGATATACAAATTTGATAAGATTTTTAAAGATTGTCATCTATAGGAACTATTAAAAAAAATTACTTCTTTGTTTAAGGTATCTGACACTTAATAAATTTATTGCAAGTGAAAACCCTTTGTGGACAAGACAAGATATTTGAGTCATTTTTCTGGAGGTCGTATGCTTGAAGATTGCGATTTTGCTTTGCGTACATTATTTTATGTTGGGGATAGATGTTTTTTTATGTATTTTTTCTAATGAGATGAGTGAAATTGTATAGAGAGATCTGTGTTGGACACAATGTTTAAATTGTGTATTTTTTCTTTGTATGAACTTTAATTATAATTGAATAGAAAATTATATGTTATATGTTGAAATGGGATGCAAAATATGTCATATTGTTTTTAAGAGGTTTTGTTTATAATTATATAGAGTATATTACGGAATTGATGAAATTATAATTTTGGTGCCAAAATTATTAAAGACGGCTTCTTTGCCGTCTCAAAAGGGTTCCATAGATGGGGACATTTTGAGACGGTTAAGTTATCGTCTCAAAAAACTCTTTGGGGACGTATGTTGGTGTCTCTAAAAAAAACTTTTAAAGACGGATTTTTTGCTGTCTCAAAAGGGTCCTGTGAGCAATGACCTTTTGAGACGGCGTATTTCCCGTCTCAAAAAAACTTTTTGAGACGGCTGCTGCCGTCTCAAAAAGCTTTTAAAATGAGGGTCTAATACTACGCCCATTTGCCGTCTCAAATGGTGTCACAAAAGGTTTTTGAGACAGCCAGAGGACTTTTTGAGACGGCTGGAGCACCGTAGTAAAAAATAATTTTTTTTGTAGTGTTGGTACTCCTCTCAAAACTCAAAGTGTGAAGGTTGATAGAGGCCCACATCTGACCCATTTTGAACGTTTTTCAATTGAGAGAGAGACAAAAGCCAACTAAAAGTTATTATTTTTATTAGGCCTTTTTTTGACTTGTCATTTTAACATGTGCTAAACCTAATTTTTTTCTGTATCAGTATCAAGAGAGAACAAACCCACTTCTCTTTAACAGATGTCACCGCCAAGTAATCACTGGGGGTTTCAAATCTTTATTTCAAAAAATGAAAGGTAAGTTATCTCTCTTCCTCTTGCCTCCTGAGTAAGTTTTCTTAACATTGCCGCTTATTCTAATTTGGAACTAAAATATTTTCCTTATTGTCTATTATAAATTGTAATTGTAATTTTTGTCCCATGAATTTATCGTATGTGCAGATTTTTTCCCTACTTGAAACTTATTTTTTCTACTTTTGTTGTTTATTCATTTTTCGAACTAATTGTTGACCTATAAATTAACTCTAATGGCATCTTTTTGGAGTTTGAAGCTTAGTGTTAGAGGGGACCAACTAATATCTTATAGCGAAAAAATGTAGGTTTACATCTAAATCTCGTTTCCGATTCATTATTTATTAAGTTGGTGAAATTGGAGTGATCCGATAATATCACCATCTTATATATATGTTAGTTAAATTATACATTTAAATCTAGCAACTTTTACCATTTTGGGGATAAATTTATATTAAGGAACTTTTTTATTTTAGTCCCTACTCAATAATTTAATATACTATCATATCTTTCGGTACAAGTTATGGTATGCACAAATTTAATATGTGTATATGCTTAATCCCCAAAGACGATGGAATTAAGCAAAAAAATACATTACGGTGTTGGGGAAAATTATGTCTTTAAATTTCGGCGCCCTCCATGAATAAATCCTGGTTTCGCCCCTGTTTTAGGCTTATACATATCAAAGACATGAGGTCTGGATTTTAGTGAATATAGCGCGTGGGATCGATTTTGGTGATTGTAGAAGTAAATACAACGAAAATTGATAAGAGCCATTGCAAGTGGATAAAGTGTTTTCCTTGTTCTCGTAATAAGTTGACTTTAGTTGATATCTTTGAATTTGTTAAGTAATGTATGAACTTTTCTTTGTTCATTGTGAAGGTAAAGTTTTTTTTATTCTTTCTCTCTCTCTATATATGTTTTTTGTTCAATAATTTTTATAAATTGATGGATACATTCACGTGATAATTTTTAAAAAAAAATTACTACCACAATTTAATTTTTAAAGTTTAAAAATATCGTTACATACATTTTACATGTATAATTTAATAATTTTATTTATAATATATCCACGCATCACGTGAACTGTATATTAATAAAAAAAATATTAGTAAAAACATCAAATACATGATTTTTCTAAGTCTTCATGTTTTTTTTTTTAAGTAGGAACGAAAAAAAATTCTAACATGACCGTTCGAAAAAGTAACCCCTAACGTGGCACAAATTTTATTCAGAAGCTTCCAGAATTTATAGCTGAACATGTAATTCTCCCACAACCTCTGTCCTTTTATGTAACTCAACACCTTATATTGTTTTTAGGGTTCACTCAAACCCTCTATATATTCCAACCCAAACCCATCATCAGCTACACGCTTAAAAAGCCGCTACACTTTTCACTGGGCTATGTTTCAAAGGCAAAATAAATTTTATTTCATCACTAGTAAGTAAATTAATCATACCCATTTCATTTTGTATCTATTTTTATTTTTATTTTTATTTTTATTTTTATTTTTTGTAAGGGTCCTGTGATGGCATGAATCTTTGAGACCTGATTGTCTAAATTTGATGACAATTATAAGCATTTTTTCTGAGGATCTTTTTAGTGATTTCATTTTAATTTGGTGGGATATGTTTAGATTTTATTAATATTTGTTGGATTTTAGTAGATGATGAACATGCACTGGGCTCTGAGCAATTTTATTAATTGCTTTCCTGATGCACAATGCAGCCTAGAAAGCTATATCTGATCTCTTTCATGTATATATATATATATATATATATATATATATATATATATATATATATATATTTATATATTAAATATTTTAGGTGTTATTTAAATATTTTAAGGAATTCATATAAAAAATAAATGAAAATAATGATTTTTTGGGCTTTTAAAAACTGTATTTTAAGTCTTTTTAAAAGGCAAAAAAAACATATCAATTTTTTTTAGATAATTAAAAAACGTTATTTGAATTATTTTATATATAATTGTTTCAAATTATTTTCTTTATCATTATATTTATCCCTGATACACTGAATACAAATGTGTAATGTGTCAGCTAAATAATTCATAAGTTTGGTATTGATACAAAAAAATATAATATAAAGATATTTCTTAATTTGTCAAATTAATTAGAGTGGTTGAATAATATTTAACATTTGAATACAGGGAAGATTGGTAAAGTAATTTAGTTTGTAAATTAAGCCCTTGTTATTAAATGTAATTTGAGAATTAATTATAACAAGCTTTTTATTTAAAACAATTGGTTGAGATTTTACTAGATTTGAAGAACAATATTTAGTGGATTTTGAAGAATCTATTTAGAAGCTATATTTTCTAAAGGTCAATGTTAAGATCTGTGTAGGATTTGGCTAAATTGTATTTAGATTCTTTAACATGTATTTTATGGTAAAATATAATAAATGAAATTCTAGTATTTTTTTACAAAAATAAATAATTTTTTATATAATTTAAATTTCTGAATATTTAATCTGGCTCTATTAATTCTGAGTCAACAGCAGGCACTTTTTAATGGTGACCTGACTGCCGCTTGGAGCCAAAATTTATCTACCAGTTGAAGACACATGAAATTCAATATTTGTTTCATGACACAAAAGACTGGTTAAATTTTGAATTACTAGTAATTTTATTTATTTATTATATTTTAAAGAAGGGTAACAATTTTTGTATTTTTTTAAGATGCTATTTTATTTAGGTTTGATAAAGGGTAATTAATTTGGGCAGTCAGTCAGACACGGGGGTTTGTTTTCTTAATTAATAACAAGTCACCTTTTGCATGATGCCTATAAAAAGCTACTTCACACGATTGAAGGGAGTTTATTTACTTATTTATTTTCCTTCAAATTTTAAGTAGCTAAATTACTGCCTTGTATTTTTTTGTCATTATGGATAAATAAGCTAGTTAATTTATTTTCTTCTAAAACATAAAGCGGGGATGAGAAAGCTAACATGTAAGATTGACCAACTTTGTGTTGGTTTTTCAATGAAATATTATTGTTACGCTTGGCTTCTGAGCTGGAACCTAAAAGGCAAAACATGTTGTTTTTGAAAATATGGACAATTCATTACTCCGATTCAAAGTTGTTAAAAATAGGAAGGAAAGGTTTTTTAATTATGAAATAGTTAATTAATAAAATGGATTTTAAAAAAGGCATCGATAAAAGAAGGTTAATACTACTTGTGATTAAAATTTAAAATGCCGAATTATTTAAGCTAAGCTTGAAAGGAGAATATATTTGCGGATCATTTTGAGAATCGAAGTGGTGATGTCGCATGATGTAGGGTAGGCTATTCTCACTCCCTTAGGATATCGAAGTGGCATCGTCGCCCGACCTAGGGTTTTATAATATTGCATTGCTCGATGTTGTATGACCAAGGTATAACCTATCTTTATTTATCGGGGTACCAAGTGGTCCATAAAAAAGTCCCTTCCAAGATGGATCTTGTATGTACATTTCAGGAAGAAGTTGAGTCTTCTTAGGCCATTTGTAGTGGGTAGTGTAAATGTGTAGTTTTACACATTTTTGTCTCGAAATGAGTAACAAAATGTGTAGTTGGAGGAGAGAGAAAATGTTAAGCAAATGTAAATCTAAATCGTTGATACACAATGTGCAAGTGAGTCCCATGCATTCTGGTTGTTAAACATATATCCGCCCAGTCTGGGCGTCAAAAAGATTACCGTCCAGATTAACTTTATTGATATATTGTCCGCCTAAATTTATTTTTGAAAATTTGGGCGGTAATATGTTAGCCGCCCAGATCTGAGTGGTAAAAAGGTTAACGCTCAACAGGCGCCATGTACCCTCTTTGCATTGTCCCAGTGTAAAATTTCGATCAACAATCTAAACAAAACAACGTAAATTTACATCTACACGTATTCAGTTTACACATTACCACTACAGATGACTTTTTTTACCTTAAGTCTCCAAATTCCATTCCTATTTTCTTTTTTTCCAAAATACAAGAAATCCAAAAATTGTCTTGATAAACCCTCTTTGTTCTCATGGTCCATTTGCACGAATCACAATTGTGGTCGGTTAAATGGGAAAACCACAAAACTTTTAAGAATTTTGCCTTTCTTCAAACTATGCCCCTTTTGTTCAGAACTACCGTTAACAACTTAAAAAGTTTTAATACCTCCTATTGTTCTACAAACTTCTCCAAATCAACTTTTTTGTTACCTTTTCTAGATTTAAAGGAAATATTTTTAGAATTAAAACCTTGTAGGTTTGAATTTCATTCATAAAATAATTAAGGGGATTTTATACAAGGAAGTAAAGTCTAAAGAAAACATTACAAACAATTCAAAGTCTTTATTTAACAATTCAAAGACTTTGTTGGTAATGTTGGTAATTGTTCTTTTCTATATTTAAAGGAAATATTTTTAGAATTAAAACCTTGTAGGTTTGAATTTCATTCATAAAATAATTAAGGGGATTTTATACAAGGAAGTAAAGTCTAAAGAAAACATTACAAACAATTCAAAGTCTTTATAACAATTCAAAGACTTTGTTGGTAATGTTGGTAATTGTTTGTAATGTTTTCTATTAACTTTACTTATATTACAAACATTTATATCATCCAATTGCTTGTGATAATTTATAAGGTTTTAAAACACATTTTTTCGAGTGGCAAATTGCACCAATGTGCAATCCTTGGCATGATTTCATCTTGACCCATCTGTCAACTCCAGGAAAGTGCTCATATATTCATGATCGAAAAATACACATTACGAATTTATTAAAAGAAATGGGGAAAATTGATAAACATACATAGCCTAAATACGAATGTAGATATAAGAGAGAGGTAAACTACTGATTTGCTTCACGTCTGAGCGAGAGGTAAGGCTACAGATAAACATGTGCCAGGATACTCATCGCCAATGGTAGTTTTTCAACCTTCTTCACATCTCTAAGAACATGAAGGTAGAGAACGGAAATCTTGTTCTTTGACTTATTGGGGAAAATTGTGCACCCGACAATATAGAGTAAATGTCGTAATAGTCTTTATTTGCACTCGAGGCATTGGTGTCCTTTAATCGTTCTTTGAAATTCGTAGTGAGCCCGTTCAATCGGGCGATAGCTTGCTTGCCACATTCTATCAGGGTAATGTCCCTACTCCTAACGTCTCCACCATAAGGTCAACAATCGACGGGACCATTACATCCTCATCCTCCTCAATTATGGGTTGCGGGTTATAAGAGGTAATCCGATGACCTATGATCGTTGATATGCTGTCGAGGGTGATTGCCATATCTCCAAATGTCATATGGAATGGGCTGGTCTCCGGATGCCACATTTCAACAAACGCAGATACAAGAGCGTTGTCTATATAATGATGAACTTGCTCCTCCTACAATATAAGCAAAATATTTATCAAAGTAATGAATTATATAAAACATTAATGATTTAATGTTGTAGGGAAATGTACTTTTCACTGAACCAGTCTAAATACCATAATGTGTTAACAAGTTGAGCTCGTCGAAGCCCTTGAAAGCTGCGGTAGGTGTATCAAAGTCTTGTGTAAAACGGTAAACAGGGTAACAGGCCTTCGGGTAATACACCCCCTCAGATGGAATAACATCCTCCTGCACGACATCACCCCCATCGCATCTTATCCCTCCTCAACCTCAATGTCATCCTCCTTCTCAACCTTAATGTCATCCTCCTCATCATGCACCGCAACTTCTTCAGGCATCTCCACCACTGGGGAGTAGCAGTGGCTGTAGACAGAGCATGGATCTCTTCTCGATGCTTCCTCTCTGAGGCAGTTAACGACTTTCGATTCTTACAAAAGTAGAATGTTAGGTTATCCATGGTAAACATGCATTAAAACAATTAACACATAATATTTCACATGGAATTTATAAACATAAGTCACCAAATAGTGATCGCCAAAAGTTTGTGTATATCAAGCCTCAATTCATTTTGTGGGATATTTAGAAAGCTATAAACAATTATTTTTTATATAACATTGGAACATTATCAACATATTTAGGAAGCTATAAACAATTGTTTTTATAAAATATTCCAATGTAGGCTAAAAATAATTCATGTATTTATGATAATAAGTTATGTATTAACATAAGTCATGTATTCGAAGTCATTAAAACTATTCATGAACAAGGTCATTCAGCATAAATATGTTGAAATATGTTAGTTCATTCGGTATAAATACATCGGGAGGAAGGTTTTATGTCGGGGTGAATGTAGCGAATGGAAACTAGGTAAAGCCTAGATTTATTCGACATATATATGCCGATACATTCATTCGGTATGAATGTAACGAATGAAACCCTAGGTATTAAAAAAATCATTCGTTATGAACATATTTTCAAATAAATAGAATTCATTCGGTATGTTCATAACGAATAAAGCTCTAGTTCGTATCCTTCAACTTTTTGAACAATCCAGACGAGGGTAACATTCAAAATGGGTTTAATTTTAACTTATGCTCAGAAAACAAAACAAACATGGATTTCGAGTTTGCTGGTCCACTAGGTAACATTATAAAATTGTTATTCTAGTCATATTAACCTTGGAGAGGTGTAAAGAGATGGTGCAGTTCGTCTGAAGTGTAGAGAAGGATGGAGCAGTTCGAAGTGTTCAAACTCGTTCAATGTCTTGGTGCTGATCGACTGAGTTGTGTAATAAGTTTTGATTAATTCATATATATATATATATATATAAGTTCAAAAGGATACTCAAATGGGCAGTTTAAAACTTTTGGTATTTAAATGGGTAGTGTAGTCAATGTACCAACCTCATACTTCATTTTTATTTGAAGGATAATGGATTTGAATATGAAAAGTTTGGAACTTGAAGATGAAAGGTTTGAAGGGTTGAATGTGTAGAGAGATGGAGGGAAAGTGTGTACATTATTTTTATTACTTTAAATATGTGGTGATCTTAATGTGGTATTTAGAAGTAACTATTAGAATTAAGTGATATTTTGAAGTAAAAACAATGTTGTGGTATTATGGAGTAAAAAATGTGGTGCCCTTAGAAACACTCTTCAATATCTAAATTCGAGTTTAAAATTATTTACTAAATAGTAATTAGTTTATATTTGTGTATTACATTCAGTTTAAATAATTATAAATTTACTCACATACGCATACGATATAAAATAAGTCTAGTGATGTCAGTAGTCACTACAGATGAATAACATTTCAAAATATAACTTCAATTTAAATAATATTTAAATTACTCGATATTACCCCCCCCCCCCCCCACCCCCAAATAAGAAATTTTGTCATTGAAATTCGAATTTTATACCTAATTAGAATAACTCTCGATATTTCACTCGCATGTGGACTCCGCCTCACTATGGTATCTCACTGGGCTCGAACTAATAGTATGAACTTTGATCGCTCCTCATAACTCGCATCGGGTTGTAGCTCAATCATGTCGAGGTCTATATGTTGGTAGGTGTCCTCGTCCCTTAGAAATTTACTTATTATTGATACATTAAAAATATCTTGTACTTGCTAAAGATGGTTAGGTAAGGCAATCAATACGCCATGGCCAGGTAAGGCTAATGTAGCGGGGATGCAACTGCCCTTTATATCCAAATCTGAGTACCCCTTTCATCGGGCTGACTCAGAAAAGAACATGATCTTCCATTTGAAACTCCAAGTTTGTCCTCCTCTTGCTTGGATAACTCTTTTGGCGATCCTACACCGTCTATTAGTACCTAGATGAGTGCTAGCTTCTCTAAGGTGTCCCAAATAATATATGGTCTAAATGTACTATGTTCCCTTGATTCCAACCAACAACTCGGCGAATGACACAGTCGCCCATATAGTGCCTCATAGGGTGTTGTATCAATAGTCTGCTGATGACTATTATTGTAAGTGATTCGTGTCAAATATTGCATTTTATTCCCCTTTTTTATATTCATTTACTGTTAAACCTTAATTATTCATCGATAATTGCTTGTTCAATGGAGAAAAGGGGAAAAATAATATAAAGAAAATAAGGAAACAAAAGTGGCTGCTATCTTGACAAAAGATAAAAAAGAAAGGATTAAAAAAATAATAATTAAAAGACAACAATAAATGCAATGGGAATCTCAGTACAAAGCTGGAAAATGGACTAAGGGAGGGACTGCCAAGAGCGAGCAACAGGTACAGTCTACGGGCAGGCGGATCCAAGGCAGGTGATCAGAACGGTCTAGGTACTACCACGTGGCACACCCGGATAGCCCCACGTGCGTGTCTAGGATTTCAGCAAAATGGGGCGCTTCCCCCTCTGCTCGAACATGCGATATGTTGTTTGCCAAAACATAAACTTACCAATGAGACCACATGGTACTCAGTAATATAATACGCAAAAATATATTTAAGCCCACAATAATTTCCTAATTCCATAGTTACAATTTAAGACCCAAATTCCACACGACCTCTAATCGATGCACCGCAAAAATCGACGTGACCCTCAATTTGGTCCCAGTAATATTCAAATAGTGTCTGGGTCACGAGGTTGGTCTTCGGGTTTGATTCGGGGCTTTGACATTGAGTATCTTTCGGTTCTAAACTTTGCACGGTCATAACTTCTTTGTTTGGATTCCAATTGACTCACCATTTGAAACTAGGCGTCCCTTGATTCAAGGTCTACATTTTTCATGTTTTGTTCGAGTCCGAATATGGATTTACTATTTCGCCCTTTAAAGTTCATACGTGTTTATTTTTCATCCGAATTGCAACCATTCATCGTCCTTAGCTACATAAGCCCTATAAATACTCAAATATACCTTGCACAAGCGATTATTGATGAATAATTAAGGTTATACAGTAAATGAGTATAAAACATGAGTCTAATGAGCATGGGATTGCATTATTATTTATAGAAAAGGGAAATAAAATGCAATATTTGACACGAATCAGACCCCCTAACTAACGTGTCGCTAGTCCCTAATATCATAGTAAAAGATTTGTTCGTGTTGAATTCTGCAGTTTTATTAAAAAATAAATATAAAAAGGATAGAGATCCACTTTCGCGGGATGCACGGTTACATCCTACGGAAGTGGATCTCTATCCTTTTTATATTGTTACCCTAGTGGACGAGTTTTGTCTCGTGATATTTTTCAGTGATGATACTTACAAACATCAGATTTTATCAAGAAAATTACTCATTTTTCTAATAAAAAATGATTTATACATAATCTTGAGTTTTAACAAGGAAATATCAATGACTAACAGATTTCTTCAACAATTTATTTACTATAACTATTATGTTAAATAAATTCATAAGATGTATATGTATTGACAGAGTGTGTGCACGTCACAATATTTTTAGGTGATAATATTTTTTGCTTTTACCGATTCAATGCTTATAATGAAGCGCACTAGTTCAATTCTCGTCAGTGATTACTCTAAAAAAATGAATACACTCTAGATTGGGGTTAGTCACTCGGTACATGTAGGCATAAAGAGTAAATGTAATTGAAAACAAACCCTCGTATATGTCAGTGATATAAGATGTTTATATATAAAACGATAAAATGTAATCTCATGATAGGATACTGTTTTTTAAAGAACATGAAAATATAATCCTTTTAATTTATAAAATCATGTTAACCTTATGACCATTTAATAACTTTTCAGGATGGAAAATGTGAATATGGATGAAAATGATCAACACCTCAAAATGATTTTTATATATTTGAAGAAAGGGTGAACTTTGAAAAGTAAATTCTTTTTCTTTGGAATTTTTTGTTGTTTTGGAATTCCTTTATTTCCACTCTTCGTTTTCTTTTCTCTCTTTTCTCCTCTTCTTTTATTTGTGTTCAGTCCCTACTTCACTTTGCATTTCCTTTTGAATATATTTTCAAGGTGTTGGTGAAAAAATGAAATGATGAAAGGAATTGACTTTAAGTTAGGTTAAAACATAAATTTTAATTTTTGTTTCGGAAAAGATTATATCACCATTCTTTTATCGACAGCCAAAACAAGAATATTGAGATTACCAACGACTTTAAAACATTTTTAAACGAATAATGAATTTTTTTATACCTCACTCAGAATATGAAAGAGAACATGAAGCTCGTAAGGTTGGAATACCCATGCATCTTTAAATTTACCGAGTCAATTAGCTTTTAACAATTACGCAAGTATAATCCGTGATGTGCATAAAATTGTTAATACATGAATCATATGAATTACTAAAGTGTAATAACAATGGTAAATAAACTAAAGAGCTATTTAGACAGGTTAACTACCTAGATAAATTTAATACTTTTTTTTAATTAAAAGAATGAGGTAAGTTTAGAGAATAAAATCCAAGAATAAAAAATCTAGGCGAAATGCCAAAAAAAGAAAGAAAAAAAAAATATATTTTTTAAATGATTAAAGTTGGGTTCTCCAAGAAACTTCCGCCAATAATCACTTTATGATTTTTATTTTATTTTTAATTATTTTTTTAAAGGAAAATGAACATGATGTGTGCAATACATTATTACACCCCTAATTAAAACGTTACATTGTACTTAATGTACTTTAAGAACAATATTCAATTCAAGTTACAGAGAGATGTTATGGGGCAATCCCCGGATACCACGTCCAAAAATCTTGCAAAAATAAATTAATAACAAGATTTTTTTTTATAAATAAATTATGTACAAAATAAAAATATCGTCTTCTAATTTACCATAAACTAGAAGATGAAAATTTTGGGGGTCCACCCAGAAAATAAGTTGACCTTGTGGGATTAGTGGTAGACTCCCACGATTTTTCATGCCACCCGAAAAATAAGAGTTTCGTTTATGCAACGAGGGGAATGGGTTGGGTGGAAAATTTTAACCATAAATTTTTTTTGAATAAAATATTTTTGGGTGATGGATGGTTTGGATATAACATGGTAGGTACAATCGAGAGGAATAAGCATTGTGTCTCTCGATTGCAAAACCAAATCAAATCCAAGAAAATAAACATGATCTCCCCCGAATTTTTCAATTTGAATGAGGGGTAGGTCACATGTTGGAAACAGTCCCATTAAAGAAAACATCTCAAGTATGCATTCTTCGATGAGATTCGGATCAAAGTAGTCAAGACTTTGATCCGCTTCTTATGATAGTTCTAATGGTTCTATAATAGTTGGGAAGAACGAGGACGAGAGAAATTCAATTTCTAAACTTTTATCAAGTTCGGTGTAACACCCCGTGACACACCCCAACCCAGTTACTTATAATTAAGTTTGAAAGTCAGAGTGAGTCAAACCATGATTAATTTAACCAAACCATAAACAAGAGTTTTAATTTCAGAGTCATCATTGTGAATCCATATATCTGATAACCCTTTTTACAACCTCAGAGTAGTCACACTTGTACAAACTTGCTTGAAGGAAAATTTAACTTAATTACATCATTTACATTTAAACAAAATGTTTGTTTCTCCCATTCCTGGCTAACCCAACCCGACTTCCTAGATTTGGCAGTGACATCGCATTACCTGAAAAATGTGAACATAGGAACCATGAGCAAAAATAGCCCAGTGAATGCATCACTACTAAATTACTGCATGAATTTAAATGCAATAAATCATGTACATATTCTTATGTATTAACTTATCCGGCTCATTCATAATTAATGACCAACTTTTCCGAATCATGATTCACATATCCTGTCTAAATAGACAATTCTCCCCCATTCCTGGTCGAGGAGTAACCCCTTGTCATTAATAGACAAATCTCCCCCATTCTTGGTCGAGGAGTAACCCCTCATTTCGGTAAACCGAAATGAACAATTTTATATTCATAACATTATGATCACATTTGTAACAGTATACAAATACATCATTCTATTGAGTACACTCACCTTGGTTGATAACTATGTATTCACGTTTTCTTTTGGTGGAGCTGAACCGGGTTGATTAGACCTTACACCTGTCAATCCAACTAAATCAGTACTGAACCTCAATCATAAATATTATCCTAACATAATTATGTAACTTTCCATGACTATACATCAACAATATAATTCCAATTAAGTCACATTCCATAAAACATAGGTAAAGGCAAAACAATGATATACATGTTGATAAAGTTACGGACATTCAACCGTAGGAAATACCTTATGAGGAATTTACAACCAAAGTCAAGTAAACATGAAATTATACTCCTCAATGTATATACACATGAAACATGTACTCAAATTACTCTTTGTAAGGACGAAATACAAACATTCATTCAAGGGGTATCCAGTATGGCCTGAAATTATTGTACTACATACTTAACCATCCTATATTCCTAAATTGTACAAATACAGGGGTCCAACCTTATCAATATGAAAATATATATGAATATACTTTCCGTTACAAGTGATGGTGTAATTTTTCAAGCTTCCTAGAGCAAGTTATGGCCATTTCTTTACAACACAAGAAATCTGCCCTACAAGCTCCTCTATTGTTCCTTCAACTTCCAAGAATTTTCATAATTTTTCTCCAGCATAGCTTTCCATTATTTTCAACCCATTTTCATTACACATACTGAATAGTACATAATTAAAGTTTCATAATTGTTTGGCTTCATTTGCTATCTCAAAATTTTGACTAAACTCAGGGCATACCGAAATGAAGCATAAAAACAGAAACCATGAACCAACTTGAAATCATCATTACGGCCTAACCACAAGGAGATAAATTCTGATTTTCATATATGATATGAATATATGAGTCTAATTTCATATCCAATTGGAATTTCTCAATTCCAGTAATCACACAAAGAGATATACAAGTTTGAATACAAGGAGTTTCAATACAAAGCAATTTTAAGGGCTTCTACACTCAACTTAACATAAACTTGCATCTAACCATAAATATATATAAAGGGCTGAAACTTTCATAAACCTATGATGATTTAGATCATATAAATCAGTAATATAAGATAAATAACTAGAATTATAATTAGGATTACCTTAAGGGCTTTTTACGTAATTTCTACGGATTTTTCTACACTTTTTCTCCTCACTTTTTCTTCCTAAATATCAACTTTCTATTTCCTCAAGCTAACACTTGAAACTGAACCTAGGGTTTGTTTTTCTGAAGAAATATGTTAGAGGGAGGGTTTTAAGTCGTCCAAGGCTTCCTCCCAAGACAACCAATCAATTTAAAACATTTGGTTTAATAAAAGATAATTTACCACTTAAAGGGAATGGACAGCTTTGCCCTTTGTTCGTAAATTCGGTATAACTCTTTACTCGGGCATCCATTTGATGATCCGTTTGTTGTGTTACAACCCTAACTCACATGTCTACAACTATCTAGTTTTCACCTCAAGTCATTTATAATGTTATAAAGGTCAAAACTAGTCTCTAACAAGAACCTTTCCACAGAAAACAACAAAATTTGTGTTTGTAAATAATTCGACCTTTCATGATTTATGAAAGTATGATTATAATAAACATAATCACTTAACATTAGATATAATAATATCACATTATTCATATCACATAATATAATCATGATTTAAATATAATTCATCATTATTATATTCGGGTTGTCACAACTTCCCCCCTTTAGAAAATTTCGTCCCCGAAATTTAATGTGAAGGTCATTTACCAAACAAATGGGGATACTGTTTCCTCATGCTATCCTCCATTTCCCAAGTTGCTTCTTTAACTCCATGGCTCATCCACATAACCTTAACTAAGGTAATAACTTTATTTCTCAATACTTGGTCCTTACGATCAATAATTTCCATTGGTTCCTCGATGTACGACAAGTCTTCCTTCAGTTCAATTGGTTGAGTTTTCAACTGGTGAGATGGATCCGCCAAATACTTACGAAGCATCGATACGTGAAACACATCATGTAAACGGGATAAATCTAGAGGTAAAGCTAATCTATAAGCCAGGGGTCCAATTCTTTCCAACACCTCATATGGTCCAATGTATCTTGGACTTAGTTTCCCCTTTTTGCCAAATCTCATAACGCCTTTCCATGGTGAAATACGCAGGAATACAAAATATCCCTTTTGAAATTCCAATGGATGCTTCCTCTTATCTGCATAAAATTTCTGCCTGCTTTTCGCTATCTTTACATTTTGATCTTTTCAGTTGTCATATCTATCAATTCAGGACCCAAAATTTTCCTTTCACCCACTTCATCCCAACACAAAGGCATTCTACATCTCCTGCCATATAAAGCTTCATAAGGAGCCATACTAATAGTCGACTGATAACTATTATTATATAAAAATTCCATCAATGGCAAATGATCATCCCAACTACCTTTGAAGTCAAATACACAGGCTCGTAACATGTCTTCTAATATTTGAATCGTCCTTTTCGATTGCCCATCAATTTGTGGATGAAACGCAGTGCTGAACTTCAAACTTTTGCCCATGGCATTCTGGAGACGAGGCCAAAACTTAGAAGTGAACTTTGGTTCTCTATCTGATACAATTGACACCGGTGCCCCATGTAAACGGATAATCTCATCAACGTATATACGTGCATACTTGTCAACAGTGTAGGTGGTCTTAACTGGGAGAAAATGAGCTGACTTCGTCAATCGGTCTATAATCACCCAAATAGAATCATGCCCCTTTGGTGACCGGGGTAATCCCATAACAAAGTCCATCGTTATATGCTCCCAATTCCATTCCGGAATAGGCAAAGACTGCAATAGTCCTGTCGGCTTTTGATGCTCTTCTTTCACTTGCTGGCATACTAAACATTTAGCTACGAACTCTGCAATCTCACGTTTCATATTGTTCCACTAGTAATATTCTTTCAAATCTCTGTACATTTTGGTACCTCCCGGATGCATAGAGTAAATAGAACTATGTGCCTCTTCTAATATATCTTTCTTTAAAGGTGGATCATTCGGTACACAAATCCTATTTTTATAACATAATGATTCATCATTCTTAATCTCAAAGTCACTCTCTCTACCATCCCGAACTTCTTGTTTCTTCTTCTCAAGGAATGGATCACTGAACTGCAAATGTCGTATGCGTTCTGCCAATAAAGGTCTCATTGTGACATGTGCTAATAATCCTATGCTTTTTGAAAACTTCAATTCAATCCCCATCGATGCCAAGTCAATAATATTTCCAACACGGGCACACCGTATGCAACCAAGCATCCTTGATGATTTTCGACTCATAGCATCTGCTACCACATTGGCCTTTCCAGGATGATGATGAATGGTACAGTCATAGTCTTTAATCAGCTCTATCCAACGCCTCTGTCTCAAATTCAGTTCCTTCTCTGTAAACAAGTATTTCAAACTTTGATGATCTGTAAATATCTCACAAGTTTCTCCATACAAGTAATGTCTCCACAACTTTAAAGCAAAAACAATGGCTGCCAGCTCCAAATCATGTGTAGGGTAATTTCGTTCATGCGTCTTTAATTGTCTGGAAGCATATGCTATTACCTTCCCATTATGCATAAGAACACATCCTAAACCCTGAAATGAAGCATCTGTATAGATCACAAAAGACTCATTCCCACACGGAATAGTAAGTATAGGGGCTGAAACCAACCGATTCTTTAATTCTTTAAAACTCCTCTAACATTCTTCATCCCATACAAACTTCACTTCTTTACGAGTCAACTTTGTCAGTGGTAATGCTATTGCTGAAAATCCTTTAATGAATCTGCGATAGTAACCTGCCAATCCTAGGAAACTCCTAATTTCTGTCACATTCTTAGGACTTTCCCATTCAACAATTGCTTCCACTTTCTTTGGATCAACATAAATCCCATTTCCCGAGACCACATGCCCTAAAAACACAATTTCATTCAACCAAAACTCACACTTGTTGAATTTAGCAAATAATTTCTTCTCTCTCAAAATCTGCAATACAAGTCTCAAATGTTTCTTATGTTCTTCCATGCTACGCGAGTAAATCAACACATCGTCTATGAATACAATCACAAATGAATCAATGAAAGGGTGGAATACCCGATTCATCAAATCCATAAAAACTGTTGGAGAATTGGTTAATCCAAAAGGCATCACCAAAAACTCATAGTGCCCATATCGAGTCCGAAAAGCTGTTTTGGAAATATCACTATCCTTCACTTTTAGTTGGTGGTAACCCGATCTTAAATCAATCTTCGAAAATACTGTGGCCCCCTGTAATTGGTCAAACAAGTCATCAATACGAGGTAGAGGGTACTTATTTCTAATGGTCACCTTATTCAGCTGCCGATAATCAATACATAATCGCATTGTCCGATCTTTCTTTTTCACAAATAACACTGGGGCTCCCCATGGCGAAACACTAGGCCGAATGAACCCTCTGCTTATCAAATCTTGTAATTTCACTTTCAATTCTTTCAACTCTGTTGGTGCCATTCTATAAGGAGAAAGGGAAATCGGACCAGTACCTGGAATTAATTCAATAGAAAACTCTACTTCCCTATCGGGTGGCAATCCTGGAAATTCTTCTAAGAAGACGTCAGAAAAATATCTAACCACTGGTATATCTTTAACTTTAAGTGCTTCCTAAATAACATCAACAACATAAGCAAAATCCCTGTACAACCTTTACTCAATAACTTTCTACTCTTAATGGTTGAGATAAGACAATTAGGGACAACATCCCTTTCTCCTATAAACTGGAACTCAGGTTCACCTGGCAGATGAAATGTAACTTCCTTTCGAAATAATTAATGGAAGCATGATACGACGATAACCAATCCATCCCCAATATAATATCAAAATCCCGAATGGCCAACGGTATCAAGTCAACATAGAAATCTCTCTCACCCATTCGTAAGACACAATCTTTATAAACATGCTCCACCATAATTACACTTTCCAATGGGGTTGAAATATATAAGGCACAATTGAGAAATGAATATGGTCTACCCAAATATGAAACAATATGTAATGCCACAAATGAATGCGTAGATCCAGGATCAATGAGTGCATATAAATCTTTGTTCGCAATAAAGAGTTTACCTGTAACCACTTCAGGTGTAGCATGGGCATCTTGTAGCGTCATCGCAAACACTCTTCCTCCTTCCCTCGATCCAGTTTCTTGTTCTGTACCTCTCCCCCTGGTGGCACTGCCTGGAGAAGATCCTTTATGAGGCCCCACACTACTGACTGAAACTGTTCTCGCCAACATAGGACAATTCTTTCTCAAATGACCCTTCTGGTGGCAGTTAAAACATTCTATATTCAGTAACTTTGGGCAATTTATCTTTATATGACCTGATGCCCCACAAAAGAAACAAACATTCGGATCTCCTTGTGCTGAAACTCCTGAACCTCTTCCACCACTAGCTTCACCCCTTTGCAAACTACTTCCACCTCTACCCTGTTGGAATTTCTGCCCTCCAAACCTCGAATATTGTGTACCACTACTCTTTTGATAATTTGGATCAAATCTGCTTCTCTTTACACCTCGTTCTCGATTCCCTCTAGCTTCATTCACGTCCTTTTCTACCAACTTGGCTTTGTTCACCAAGGCTGAATAATTAACAGTCTCTAAAGTCGACAACCGTGATTTAATGACTAACTCAAGCCCATTGAGAAATCGACTGCACATATCTTCCTCATTCCGTATAAACCTCGAAGCAAACCAAGATAAAGCTGTAAGTTTAGCTTCGTATTCTCTAACTTTCATACTCCCTTGATTCAACAGGAAATATTCCTTCTCCTTTTGTTTTTGATACATTGGGGGGAAATACTTATCATACAAAGCTTTGACAAAATCATCCCATGAGATCAGATTCTCACCTCCTGAAGTAATCAACAAATGTTTTGTGGCATCCCACCAGTACTTAGCTTCTCCTTTCAGCATATACGTTCCCAAGGTCACTCGTTGATTTTCAGGCATTCTCATTACCCCAAAAATTAGTTCAATCTCTTTAACCCATACTTCTGCCTCTGCTGGATCAACTGCTCCTTCAAATGAGGGGGGATTCATTTTAATAAATTTCTCATGTGAAGTACTCCTTTCTTCCCGGTGTATCACCTCCTCAGCCCTAGCTAAGGGTTGTGCCTCCAGTTGCCTGGTCTGTTGTTCTTCCACATGAGCCATAAATCTAGCTTGTTGCTCTGCCATTAGGGTCATAGCACGCGCCATTTTTTGCATGTCTGTCAATTGTTCCTGCTCGGGTTCTACATTTCCATGAACAGGTTGCTCAACCTCCACTTCTGCTGCCATATTTGAAGCCTCATCATCTATTCCCACATTCACATTCCCTCGTTCCATTCTCTTATATCTGAAATGAATCAAAGATATAACAACATGCAAATATACATATCTTTCCTAACATAATCGTTAGTATCAAATAAAATATATTTCTAACATTCACTGCCAAATCTAGACTCTTCTCACTCCAGAACCTCTAAAACCTAGGCTCTGATACCAAAAGCTGACACACCCACCCAGTTACTTATAATTAAGTCTGAAAGTCAAAGTGAGTCAAACCATGATTAATTTAACCAAACCATAAACAAGAGTTTTAATTTTCGAGTCATCATTGTGAATCCATATATCTGAAAACCCTTTTTACAACCTCAGAGTAGTCACACTTATACAAACTTGCTTGAAGGAAAATTTAACTTAATTACATCATTTACATTTAAAAAAAATGTTTGTTTCTCCCATTCCTGGCTAACCCAGCCCGACTTCCTAGATTTGGCAGTGACATCGCATTACCTGAAAAATGTGAACATAGGAACCATGAGCAAAAATAGCCCAGTGAATGCATCACTACTAAATTACTGCATGAATTTAAATGCAATAAATCATGTCCATATACTTATGTATTAACTTATCCGGCTCATTCATAATTAATGACCAACTTTTCCGAATCATGATTCACATATCCTGTCTAAATAAAGACAATTCTCCCCCATTCCTGGTCGAGGAGTAACCCCTTGTCATTAATAGACAAATCTCCCCCATTCCTGGTCGAGGAGTAACCCCTCATTTTGGTAAACCGAAATGAACAATTTTATATTCATAACATTATGATCACATTTGTAACAGTATAAAAATACATCATTCTAGTGAGTACACTCACCTTGGTTGATAACTATGTATTCACGTTTTCTTCTGGTGGAGCTGAACCGGGTTGATTAGACCTTACACCTGTCAATCCAACTAAATCAGTATTGAACCTCAATCATAAATATTATGCTAACATAATTATGTAACTTTCCATGACTATACATCAGCAATATAATTCCAATTAAGTCACATTCCATAAAACATAGGTAAAGGCAAAACAATGATATACATGTTGATAAAGTTACGGACATTCAACCGTAGGAAATACCTTATGAGGAATTTATAACCAAAGTCAAGTAAACATGAAATTATACTCCTCAATGTTTATACACGTGAAACATGTACTCAAATTACTCTTTGTAAGGACGAAATACAAACATTCATTCAAGGGGTATCCAGTATGGCCTGAAATTATTGTACTACATACTTAACCATCCTATATTCCTAAATTGTACAAACACAGGGGTCCAACCTTATCAATATGAAAACATATATGAATATACTTTCCGTTACAAGTGACGGTGTAATTTTTCAAGCTTCCTAGAGCAAGTTATGGCCATTTCTATACAACACAAGAAATCTGCCCTACAAGCTCCTCTATTGTTCCTTCAACTTCCAAGAATTTTCATAATTTTTCTCCAGCTGTAATTATGCGATACGATCAAAATCAATCATTAAATTCATTGGATTCACGTTGTACACATACACTAACACATCAGGTTGGGTTCATGCATCCCAACCTTTAAAACCTAGCCGGACATGTTAAATGGACTAATGCATGAAATAGTAACGCTGCATGTGGAAGAATTCATGATAAAACTAGTTAGAAGCATGTAAATACGTATTATGAATGCGAAAACAAGTTGAATCGACTACGAAAACTAAGCATGAAAGAACAACGACAAAAATCTTGAATCTCGAATTAAAACTTGAAAAACAAACCCGAAACAATGAAATCTTGAAGCAATATAATCCTTTGATGTTCCTAGATGTTCCTCTCTATTTTTATCTATCAAAAACTGACTAAAACTATCCCTAATGGCTGCTCCTAAGTTGTTGCCTTCGTTTTCCACAATTTTGGAGTGTTAAAAACCTAATAGGAGTCTTGGGAACCAATCAGCATAAAAGACAAAATTCGCGCATCAAGTACCCCGAACCGGTTCGCCCCCCCAAACCGGTTCGGCCTGGGGTTCGCGAATGTATGCTGGCCTGGAGTTCAACACTTAGGATATTTCTTGCTTTTCTCTTCTTTTCTTGGATTTTTCTTCAACTTCAACTGAGCATAACTTTTCAACCGTAGCTCGGATTTGGGTGCCGTTTCTTCCAGTGTTCTCGTTGTTCCGAAATCTTCAACTTTCCAGTTGACTTATCCTTTCAGATCGGGCTAAGAAATTACCGAATTGCCCTTAAACTTGCCTTCTTAGCTTTTCTTGCACTGTCTTGCTTCCTCTTTTGCACTGCTAGCACAATTAACCTGTAAAACCAATAAGAGAAGCACGAAACACGAAATACTCGCCAACGAAGGTTAGTAGCATAAATGTGAATCAAATCCATATCTGTTACATCACTCGGGTTCACAAAAGTACTGAAATTAGGGGGATAAATATACAATATTTATGCCCAATCAAACCCCCCTAACTTAGAACTTTGCGCGTCCCGAGCAATGTAAAAGAATGAGAGTATGAGTTAAGGACCCTTCAAGGACTTTATTGGTATAGAATACCTTTTTCGCGGGCAAGCGATTGCATTTAGCATATGCAACAAGCCTTTAAACCCCTAGGTTACCCTAGTAGGACGAGTGATGTCTCGTGAGGGTTTGCAGTGAATATACCCACAAAATTCGACTCAAAGAAAATTCAAAATACGCAAAAATTGAGCAATTCAAACTTTTCCAAAAAAAATAGTCATCATTAAGTCATATTCACGAGTCTCAAACCGTAGTGTGTGTGTGCGAAGCCGGAAATATAACTGCCAATTTTCACCGATTGATCATTACGTTACTTATCCGAAAATTCGTTTTGATTTTAATTTTTCACGGAACGCTCTCACAAACGAATCTCTCAGATTATGGCTATTCTCTCGGTATGCGTGATATAAAGAGTAAATGTAAGGGAAAAAAATTCACGCATACAATAAAAAGACGGAAATTTCATGGTGATAGGATCTCATCAATGGATTACGGTTTTAAAAACGGGAACATTGCCTTTATTTCGCGCATTTAGCCTCTTATATTATTTTTTTATGTCTTAACTCTCTACGCGGTAATCAATTTTCGCAATTTGGACTCGGTTAGGACTTTTTCGGGTTGAAGGTTGCATTGGGTAAAATGAAGGAGGTATGGAAGGTTGGAATTGGAAAAGTCATTCGTGATGTTCAATTGTGCTTTTTCCGGGATATTGCTCATTTTTTTCTTCTTTTTTTTTTGTTTTTGTTTTTGTTGAGCATACTATTTTGTTTCTTGCCCCTTTATATGCACCTTTTGGACTTGAAATTTGAATTTTTCATTTTTACAATTCCGGCTATTTTGGGTTTTTCGGGTTGTCAAGCGAAAGGGAAAATTATTCGGCTCAATTTGGGTTACAAAGGGTGATTTTTCGCTACTTTTTCTGGCCAATATTTTTGGGGTGACAAACGATGGCCTAGTTCATTGCCCAAAATGCCAATTGCGTTACCATATGCGTTTCGAGGTGAATTTAAGTTTAGAGACTAATTTGGCACGTTTTTCAAGGCAATATTGCACACATTTTTCAAAACCGATCAAAATGAAAGGATTGAGATCCTTGACAACTTATTAAGCACTAAAAAGAACTTTGATTTAACAATTAACTCAGATTGATTTAAAATCTCGCAAAACGTGATAGGCTCGAATCTCACCGGGTTTGTTAATCTCCATATTTATTCGTTAAGTCGTCAATTTTCGCTCAATTTCCATCTTTGGTCAATTTCGGCTTTGTGTATGTTGGATGTTTACAATTTGAGGCTCCAATTTGACTTTTAATGATATTTTTGAAAAATTTGAATTCCAATTTTTATTTATTTTGAACAAAAATATTTTTGGATTTTTCAAAATTTTATGATTTTTTTGGAAATTTGTGAAGTTTTAGAAATACGCACTTGTGACCCCCCCTAACTTAGACTTTTGCATTGACCTCAAGCAAAAAGGACGAAAATCTAACTCAAAGCGAATAATAAGTGCGGAAAAATAAAACAAACAAATATGAAAAATGCAACAAGACACTATATGACACTCATGCATGACTCAAAAATACAACAACAATCACCCCATACGCATCGGTGGTGCGACGACCTCTCATCTCTCTACAAACTCACCTGACCCCACTTACGGGGGTCGATGCTCTCCTTGTCACTCCCGTCCTAGGATTATATTCCAGCAATCGGAACAAGTTGGGACCTCGCCCATAGATAAAGGATAGACCGGGAGACTCGTCGTGACTAACTGGGAAGGGATCCTCGTGATGCTGACTCAAAGCGTGGTCTACGTGCGCTGACTCGGAGAGGACACCTAGGTTTCTTTTAATTTTTAAGATGCATAGGTCGGGCTCTAAGTCGGATGAACCACAACTTTTATCCTCACTCGCATTTGGGGCCTCTATTGGTGTAGGTGGATTGTCACAACGAAGGAATTCATCAATTTTTTTTTCAATTCACTTTCGTCTAAGTGACTACAAGAGTCCAATAAGGGTTGGACTTCAATAGTAATGCTCTCATCTAGGCTCTCATCCACCGGACCGAATTCTTTTTCAAATTCTTCCATGCTCATGTCCCCTAGCTCTCTCCCCCAAGTAGTGCCTACGTCCTCTCTTACTTGCTCGATTTCCAACTCCACCAGTTTTCTCTCTTCTAACCCCTCTCTCTCTCTTTCAATGGCGGTCCCTACACATCTCTCCCCCACTTTTCTCTCATTGTCACAACTACCACTATTACTTGATGAAATAGGGCACACCCCTGACGACTCTCTCTTGTGGGACCCCTCATTCTCATGGCTCGACACTAAGCAGGACCCTAGGGCCTCTCCACAATCATTTTCCTCAAAGTACTCCCCTACGATCTCGTCTACGAAGCTCACCGCGTGGAGGTCATCTTCTTCCCCCGTATGTTGGGCGACATGGAAGATGTTTGTCTCTAAGGTCATGTTCCCAAAGGTGAGTTGCATTCGCCCATTCCGAGTATTGATGATTGCGTTATCCATAGCTAAGAAAGGGCGTCCAAGGATGATGGGAACATGGTTGCTCGAGTTAAAGGAGGGCTCCGTGTCCCAAATGACAAAGTCTACCGGGAAGTAGAAAGTGTCAATTTGGACGATCACGTCCTCGACTATGCCTCTTGGGATCTTCACGGTTCGATCCGCTAATTGGAGAGTGACCTTTGTGGGATTGAGGTCGCCCAAGTCAAGTTGCCTATAGATGGAATAAGGGAGGATATTGACACTTGCTCCCAAATCAAGTAAGGATTTTCGATTCTGTTTTCTCCAATGATGCAAGAAATGGTGGGTGCACCGGGATCTTTGAATTTAGGTGGGAGATCATTGAGTAGAATGGAGATCACATTCTGTGCTAGAAAGACATTCTTTTTTACCTTCATCTTCCTTTTTACCATCAACAAATCTTTGATAACTTTGCCATAAGCTGGAATTTGCTTGATGGCATCAAGAAAGGGTAAATTCAGCTTTACTTGCTTAAGTACTTCTAGCACTTCATCACGTGGATTCCCTTTTTGAGTGGGAATTAGCCTTTGAGGAAACGGTGCCGCGAAGGGTGGTTTCACTACTACCTCGGCCTCACTAGCGTCTTCTTTATCGCTCTCATTTAAGGAGACATCTTCAGCCTCTTTCATGCCGGGCGAAATCTCCTTGTCTTTAAGTACGTCTCGTGGGGGAGGTGACAAGTCAACTATCCTCCCACTACGTAGAGTGGTAATTGCGCTACATTGCTCAGGATGGTCATGGGGTGTCGAGCTAACACTAGGTTGACCTTGGAGAGGTCTTTGGCCCTGGGCAGGAAACTTGCCCTTCTCTTGGACACTCAACGAGGATTGTATTTTAGACAGATTCGCATTTATGTCACCAATCAGACGATCATATTTGGCATTGGTTGCGGTCTGGCTTGCGATGAATTGATTCATGGTATCCTCGAGAGTTCTCCGCTGTGGCGGGATATAATTTCCTTGAGGTGGTGGTGCTTGCACATGTCCCTGCATGTGTGGAACTTGTTGAAATTATTGTGGTGGAGGAGGGGCAACATGCGAAGGAGGGTTCATTGCGGCATGTTATTGCCCGTAGTTAAAACCGGGATGATTTTTCCATGAAGGGTTGTATGAATTCCCGTGCGGGGCATCGAAATTACCCTTAAAGCCTCCTATGCCACTAACTTGCTCCTGCAACATTACTTTGTAGGCGGGTATCGTCGGACATTCCTCAGTTGAATGTCCCGCCTCACAAATCGCACACACCTTCACGATAGGATTTTGGATAGATCCAACTACCTCACATAAGTCTCGCAATCCTTTCTCAATGGTGTCCAACCGACTGTCCGTCATAGAATTCTTGTCTACGTGGAATAGGTCGGACGTCGACGGAGCGGTGGTAGATTGTCGATTTCGATTTTGAGCGTTCGGATCAGATGTATCCCAGGATTGGGTAGTCTCGGCCACATACCTCATGTGAAGATCAGCATCATGGGCATCTAAATCAACAAATGACCACTTCCCATGGTTTCAACAAGCTGTTTAGAATTAAGATTCAACCCATTATAGATAAAGGAGATGAGTTGCGATGGATCAAATCCATGATGGGGGCATGAAGCCACTAACTCGTTGAAACGTTCATAACATCGATGGAATGGCTCATTTTCATGTGTCCTGAACGCTTGAATTTGAGCTTTTATAGAGATTGTTCGATGTGTTGGGAAGAATTTCTTGAGAAATTTCGACTGGAGCTCATTCCAGGATGGAATCGAGCTTGGAGGTAAAGACCATAACCAGGCTTTAGCTTTATCTTTATGTGAGAAAGGGAAGAGTTTGAGGCGGATTACCTCTTATGTGCATGTTTGATCGTTGAGAGTATCACACACATCCTCAAATTCCCTAATATGAAGGTATGGATTTTCAGAATCCATGCCGTGGTAATGTGGTAGCATCTGGATCATCCCATTTTTGAAACGGAACTGCCCGACATTATACGGGAGTATAATGCATCCCGGAGTGATAGTGCGCTCGGGATATAAGAATTCTCTCAACGGGCGGTACGGAGGCTCTTCCTCACCGGTAGGTGCATTACTATGCTGCGACATCTCTCTCTCACTTGACGACTCGGCGCTCTCACTGGGTGTGCTCGAAGTGTGTCCTACGAAGGAGAAGGGAGTGTTGCTAGAGATTGAGTGTGACGGTGTGGGAGGTGGGATCCAGAACTGTGGGGCGTTTGGAGTGTGGGGACTATCTGGGTTATACTCCACTATAGGATTTTCGTGAATATTGGTTGGAGTATTATGAGGTGTGGAAGTGGTTTCAGAATTTTGCATTAAGCTTGTGAGAGAGGATAATTGTGAACCTTTTTTGTGCTTTTTATATATTTTTTTTATTTTTATTTTTTTTGGATTTTTGAATTTTTTGGTCAAAGCTTTGGATTGACTCGATCTAATCCTAAGTCTACCTAATTCTCCGACAACGGCGCCAAAAACTTGACACGACTCAGAATGTGTCTCTAAAGTGTGTACTCTCTAGGCTCAAGTGCAAGCCTGTCGTTCAAGTAATAATCCGACAAGTCGGGTATCGATCCTCAGGGAAAAAGGACAACAGAGTTGTGATGACGGGATAAGACGGAGGAATCCTAACGATGACTCTAAAAAGAAAGGAAAAGATTTGGTTTTGGTTTTTGGGATTGTTTAAGCTAAATGCAATTATGAAATTATGATGAAATATGCAACTAACTAAGTTATCTAAATGAGGAATGAAGAATTGAATCAAAACTGTTAAACTTAAATGATGAGAAAACAGGATGGGCATACAATCCCCCAACCCTAGTGTAGTGCAGTGACAACGTTAATCATAAATTTATCCGATTAATTCAACCCGGAATTTAGGACTCCCAAGCATTATGTATACGAGGTTCAAGCCCGCGTCATACCTAATTTGAGGATGAGTAAATCGGTATCGCAGTAATTGCATTCAAATTGTACTCTAAATCATCACGAGTACCCAGAGGCAAACGCGATATAAAGATCCACAATTATTATGTAATTATGCGATACGATCAAAATCAATCATTAAATTCATCGGATTCACATTGTACACATACACTAACACATCAGGTTGGGTTCATGCATTCCAACCTTTAAAACCTAGCCGGACATGTTAAATGGACTAATGCATGAAATAGTAACGCTGCATGTGCAAGAATTCATGATGAAACTAGCTAGAAGCATATAAATACGTATTATGAATGCGAAAACAAGTTGAATCGACTACGAAAACTAAGCATGAAAGAACAACGACAAAAATCTTGAATCTTGAATTAAAACTTGAAAAACAAACCCGAAACAATGAAATCTTGAAGCAATATAATCCCTTGATGTTCCTAGATGTTCCTCTCTATTTTTCTCTATCAAAAACTGACTAAAACTATCCCTAATGGCTGCTCCTAAGTTGTTGCCTTCGTTTTCCACAATTTTGGAGTGTTAAAAACCTAATAGGAGTCTTGGGAACCAATCAGCATAAAAGACAAAATTCGCCCATCAGGTACCCCGAACCGGTTCGGGTGTACCTGCGAACCGGTTCCCCCCCCCCCCAAACCGGTTCGGCCTGGGGTTCGCGAATGTATGCTGGCCTGGAGTTCAACACTTAGGATATTTCTTGCTTTTCTCTTCTTTTCTTGGATTTTTCTTCAACTTCAACTGAGCATAACTTTTCAACCGTAGCTCGGATTTGGGTGCCGTTTCTTCCAGTGTTCTCATTGTTCCGAACTCTTCAACTTTCCAGTTGACTTCTCCTTTCGGATCGGGCTGAGAAATTACCAAATTGCCCTTAAACTTGCCTTCTTAGCTTTTCTTGCACTGTCTTGCTTCCTCTTTTGCACTGCTAGCACAATTAACCTGTAAAACCAATAAGAGAAGCAAGAAACAAGAAATACTCTCCAACGAAGGTTAGTAGCATAAATGTGAATCAAATCCATATCTGTTACATCACTCAGGTTCACAAAAGTACTGAAATTAGGGGGATAAATATACAATATTTATGCCCAATCACATAGCTTTCCATTATTTTCAACCCATTTTCAGTACACATACTGAATAGTACATAATTAAAGTTTCATAATTGTTTGACTTCATTTGCTATCTCAAAATCTTGACTAAACTCAGGGCATACCGAAATGAAGTATAAAAACAGAAACCATGAACCTACTTGAAATCATCATTACGGCCTAACCACAACGAAATAAATTCTGATTTTCAGATATGATATGAATATATGAGTCTACTTTCATATACAATTGGAATTTATCAATTCCAGTAATCACACAAAGAGATATACAAGTTTGAATACAAGGAGTTTCAATACAAAGCAATTTTAAGGGCTTCTACACTCAACTTAACATAAACTTTTATCTAACCATAAATATATATAAAGGGCTGAAACTTTAGTAAACCTATGATGATTTAGATCATATAAATTAGTAATATAAGATAAATAACTAGAATTGTAATTAGGATTACCTTCAGGGCTTTTTACGTAATTTCTACGGATTTTTCTACACTTTTTCTCCTCACTTTTTCTTCCTAAATATCAACTTTCTATTTCCTCAAGCTAACAACACTTGAAACTGAACCTATGGTTTGTTTTGCTGAAGAAATATGTTAGAGGGAGGGTTTTAAGTCGGCCAAGGCTGCCTCCCAAGCCAAACAATCAATTTAAAACATTTGGTTTAATAAAAGATAATTTACCACTTAAAGGGAATGGACAGCTTTGCCCTTTGTTCGTAAATTCGGTATAACTCTTTACTCGGGCATCCATTTGATGATCCGTTTGTTGTGTTACAACCCTAACTCACATGTCTACAACTATCTAGTTTTCACCTCAAGTCATTTATAATGTTATAAAGGTCAAAACTAGTCTCTAACAGGAACCTTTCCACAGAAAACAACAAAATTTGTGTTTGTAAATAATTCGACCTTTCATGATTTATGAAAGTATGATTATAATAAACATAATCACTTAACATTAGATATACTAATATCACATTATTCATATCACATAAGATAATTATGATTTAAATATAATTCATCATTATTATATTCGAGTTGTCACACCCCGCGCCCCCGAAAAGTGAACGCGGTGTGCTACTACGATAAAACTAAACTAAATCCATCAATCAACAAGTATAGAGCATCTAAATATCCATAATATAAATACAACAAATCCATAATTTTTTTTTCACAATAAAGATTATAATAAAGTCTCTCAAATACAAAACTCTCCAACTAAAATTTCACCACCAATTGATACATCAAAATACATCTTCCAATCCATGCTCTAAAATAGTCCTCCAAAAAAGTCCATAGCGTCCCAATCCACGCTAACCTGCCAATTAAAAGAAAATAGATGAAGTACACAATATGACTGGAATAGATGATAAAAAATAATTAGCACGAGGAATAAATCGCAACAATACGAATCGCATATACAAATCAAATGCAATACTTAATCATTATATCAATATTAATTTCTCAATAACACATTAATGAGTCACCAGGCCTCACCTCACCGTGCCTATGCATTCTTAAGCATATTCGGATTTCAGACTTTTGGCGGGTGCCCATCCTCCGTGCCATATTAAAATATCATGACACGATGCTCAAAACACAATATAATATATCACGATGAATCAAAATAGATTCCAACAATTTTCAGATTCCAATGAATATCACAATTCAACATGAGTGCAATTGACACAGACAACAAACAGAATACGCTCGAGAGAATTTATGAGCATATTGTGTAAGTCACGTACCTCAAAATCATCACATAAATCAACACATAAAAATCAACCTCTAAATCTGATCTCACCATCACGTTCCTCTCACGAAAATAATCAAATCTCGTTCTAGCCCAAACTCGAGAAAACACCAAATAAGCTTTATAATCTAAGGTTGAAATCTTGAATAACGTTGGGGCTATGGTTTGCAGATGAAAAGGAGAAATTTTGGAGAGGTCTTATGGTTGGAAAGTTTGAGAAAAAGTGATTTGAAAACTCCATCCACGAATTTGTTTATATATAAAGGATTAAGAGTTTGATTAAAAAAAAGTTCTAATCAGATATAAACGTTAATTTTTGAGTTTGATTAAGAAAAAAGTACTAATCAGATACAAACGTTAATTTTTTTTTCGGGCGATTGGACCGTTGGACTTGGTTGAAATTTAAGGGAGTAATAGCTGAAGACGAGAGGAAGCTGTACAAAAAATTTCAGCACGATCGGATGGTCGAATATTTTTAAATATTTTTTTTGTAGAGAGTTTTATGTTTTGAGGACTCTTCTATATAATAAAAATTAAATTAAAACTCCAGTTAATTCCGATTCCAATTCTGTTTGAAAATTTATTTTTCAAATATAAAAACCAACATTTTAAATTATAAAATTTATAAAATTCAAAATTTCATTTTTCTCCGATTTCCAAAATTAATTTAAAAAAATACAGGTTGTTACATACTTCCCCACTAACAAGAAATTTCGCCTTCGAAATTCAACGAAGCCTAACACTTAAAAAATAGGCCACACCAACAATCTCCAAAAATAAATCTCGTCTCCAAAAATAAACCTTAAATATCTCACATCTAACCTCGATGCCTAACACGACTTATCACCAATAATTTCTATCTCCAAAAAAACATGACTAACCCGCATGCTAGACCTAATACCCAAGCCCCGAGGGTTGTCGTATACCTAAGCTCTGATACCATCTGTAACACCCTGCGCCCCCGAAAAGAGAATGCGGTGTGCTACTATGGTAAAACTAAACTAAATCCACCAATCAACAAGTATAGAGCATCTCAATGTCCATAATATAAATACAACAACTCCACAATTTATTTTTTTCCACAATAACGATTACAATAAAGTCTCTCAAATACAAAACTCTCCAACTAAAATTTCACCACCAATTTATACATCAAAATACATCTTCCAATCCATGCACTAAAATAATCCTCCAAAAATAGTTCATAGCGTCCCAATACACGCTAACCTGCCAACTACAAGAAAATACGAGAAGTACACAATATGATAGGAATAGATGCTAAAAAATAATTAGCACGAGTAATAAATCGCAACAATACGAATCGCATATAAAAATCAAATGCAATACTTAAGCATTATATCAATATTAATTTCTCGTTAACACATTAATGAGTCACCAGGCCTCACCTCACCGCGCCTATGCATTCTTAAGCATATCCGAATTTTGGACTTTTGGTGGGTGCCCATCCTCCGTGCCATATTAAAATCTCATGACACAATACTCAAAACACAATATAATATATCACTATGAATCAAAATAGATTCCAATGAATATCACAATTCAACATGAGTGAAATTGACACAGATAACAAACGGAATACTTTCGAGAGAATTTAGGAGCATATTGTGTAAATTCTGTACCTCAAAATCATCACATGAATCAACACATAAAAATCAACCTCTAAATCTAATCGCACCATCACGTTCCTCTCGCGAAAATAATCTAATCTCGTTCTAGCCCAAACTCGAGAAAACACCAAATAAGTCTTTTAATCTAAGGTTGAAATCTTGAATAACTTTGGGGCTATGGTTTGTAGATGAAAGGGAGAAATTTTGGAGAGGTCTTCTGGTTGAAAAGTTTGAGAAAAATTTATTTGAAAAGTCCATCCACGAATTTGTTGATATATAAAGGATTAAGAGTTTGATTAAGAAAAGAGTTCTAATCAGATACAAACACTAAAAAAAAAAAATCGGATGATCGGACCATTGGAATTGGCTGAAATTTAAAGGAGTAATAGCTGAAGACGAGAGGAAACTGTACAAAAAATTTCATCTCGATCGGATGGCTGAATATTTTTTTGTAATGAGTTTTATGTTTTGATGACTCTTCTATATAATAAAAATTCAATTAAAACTCCATTTAATTCCGATTCCAATTCCGTTTGAAAATTTACTTTTAAAATATAAAAACCAAAATTTTAAATTATAAAATTTATAAAATCCGAAATTTCATTTTTCTCCGATTTCCAAAATTAATTTAAATATTCCCATTTAAAAAAATCCGAGTTGTTACATTCGGTTTGAATTTCATATGAATGACAATCACTTTTAATTGATTGATCTTCTAAAATTTTTTGAGATGGAAACGAGATTTCCAACTCCATTATATTTTTGGAAGAAGAGTTCAATTCATTAATGGTGTTTCTAATTCAATATCATCATCATTCTTAAGAAATTCTAAGATATGAAGCAACTCGGTGAGAGAAATTTCCATTTCCTTTAAGCTTCGGGTCATTAGGTACATATTTTGCTCCAAAGATGTCAATCGTTGATTAAAATCCTTCGATTTGTCATATTCCTTGATTGAAGTTTCGTAAGAATGATTTTCAATTATCGAATTTCAATTAATTTGCATGTACTCGCCAAAAGACATCAACTTTGTTGCAAATTCTTCATTAGCGAGAATTGAAATCGCATTATTGTAACTAGTAGAAAAAATTTCATTATAACAATTTTGAAAATTAGTATTATAATAATATTAATTTTCACTACCGTTATTGTGAAAATTTCGTGACCCATTATTATAATAATTATTTTCATAAGTTCCCGAATATTGATTTTATAAATTTTATAAATATTCACCGAAAGACATCGTGTTGGGGAACTCAAAAAATTATTATAATAATATTGCGAACCATTATCAAAACTATTAGAACTATTGAAAGAATTAAATGAATACATACTTACAAATGATTGCTTTTCGAGAATTTCCAAGCACGAGATCTTTAATAATCCTCTTGTGTTTCTTGGATATAAAATGGTAACGGTACCTACAAAACAAATTAAAACAAAATACATAAAAAAATATGTACAAAGAAATAAATAAATAAAATTTAAAACAAATCATTCCCCAACAACGACGCCATTTTGATAGGGTGAGTTGTCGGGTGAATACACTTGTCATTGTCGTCGATTTTCGACCCACTGTAAAAAACCTAAAATTTAACTACTCATGTTTTATATGTATAGCGGTAAGTTCGGGTATCGAATCCACAGGAAATGTCGTTCAAAACTTAATTTATTTATTGCTTTAAAAAGAAACTGTAAAAGATGATTTTTGATTTTTGAATATTTTTATACTGTAATTTATTCTAGGCATATATTTAAACTACGTTAATAGAAATAAAATAAAACTTAGAAATTATTTCCGGCGCTTCGGCGCGCGTAGCATAAAAGATTACATAGATGAAACACGATTTAGACAAGATCAATGCTACTTTTAAATAAGTATTATGTCCAAAATGTCATTTCTCGGATTTTATAAAAGTCCGTTAAGAGTTCGGTGTCAAAGATAGTCCTGAAACCGCACGCTCGGTGTTAAATACGGTGTATACATAATATACCCCCATTAAGGTTCCTCGTGCGTTCTCGTACTAATTAATCCGTAAAGATTCGGTCTTAAACCATTATATCATAGCGAAGCAACTACACATTTGAAACGTGTCAAAAAATTACAACTTATTTATTATTTACGGAAAAAACATTAAAAATATATTAAAGTTCTTGTCTACGTGAGAAGAAGTAATTAAAATAAGAATAACTACTGATTTTTAAAGAATGAGAAACAATATGAGAATGCATGAGAAATTACATAACGAAACCGTAAAGAATGCTTGAATATTGAAGAAGAAACTTGCATTAATTACTAAAAAATAACAAAAAAAAACTAAATTACAACCACTCCTAAAATAAAACTACACTAAAATGAGAGAGAGAGAGAGAGAGAGGGGGGATGTAACCAAGGTCTTTTTGAAGAGAAGGGGGAAGGGTCCTTATATAGGAAGAATTTAAGGCTCGAGGGTAAAATAGGAATTTTACAAATTATTAAATAAATAAAAGTTAATAATGGCTTGATTTATTCATTAAGGGTCATATGGGCTGACGGAAATAAAGGCGAGGGAGTGATGGTTGGTAGGGTTAGTTATTAGAAAAAAATAATGAAGGAAAAGGATAAAAAAATGAGAAAGTTATTAAAGAAACAAAACCCTTGGTGTAAAGTGGAAATAATTAAAACTTTTAGGCTGGTAGAGGAAAGCACCGAGAGCGTGAGGCGCGGGGACGATCATTGGGTCGCCACATAGTGCTGTTAGATGGTGACACGTGGCGTCCCGAGTTTAAATAGATAAAAACCCCACCTATATTTCAGGGGGGGGGGGGGGAAGACTCAAACCTGAGTCCTCCGCCAGCTGTTCTGCAGAGGTTTACATTATAAGTATGCAACAATTAATATAAAACCCCTATTTGAAACCAGTTTCCAATAATTACACTTTAAGCCACAAACTTCATAACAACTTCAGACGACCTTTAAATGATGATTCGCAAGAACCCACATGACCCTACTTTTGATGTTGATAATCTTTCCATATTTTTCGGGCCACTGGTCTTGACTTTGGGTGTGACTCGGGGCATTGACTTTGACTTTCTTCCGATTTTGAACTTTGCACGGGGATAACTTCTTCGTTTGGAGTCTAATTGACTCTTCATTTGAACACATGCATCCCTTGATTCAAGGGTTATAATTTTCGTGTTTTGTACGAGTTCGAATTTGTTCATCTGAATTTACCATATTGCCCCTGAAAGTGCGTCTGTGATTATTCCTTGATCTGATTGCATCCACTCTTCATCCTTAGCATCATAAACCCTGTAAATGCTCAAATAAACCTTGCACGAGTGATTAACGATGAATAATTAAGGTTATACAGTAAATGAGTATAAAACATGAGTCTAACGAGCACGAAATAGCTTTATTATGTATAAAAAATGGAATAAAATGCAACATTTGACACGAATCACACCCCTAACTAACGTGTTGCTAGTCCCTAGTGTCATAGTAAAAGACTTGTTCTTGTTGAATACGGCAATTTTATTCAAAAATAAGTATAAAAAGATAAAGATCCACTTTCGCGAGATTTACGGTTGTATTTAGCTTATGCAACAAGCCGTTAAACCCTTAGATTACTATATTGGACGAGTTTTGTCTCGTGAGAATTTACAGTGATGATATTAAAACATCAAATCTCAAGAAAATTACTCAATTTTAATAAAAAAATGCTTTATACATAATCTTAAGTTTTAACAAGTAAATAATAATGACTAACATATTTCTCTAGTAGTTACTTTACTATAACTATAATGTCAAAGAACTTCGTAAGATGTATATGTATTGACTGAGTGTGTGTGTGCACCATAAAATTTACAGGCGACGTTATTTCTATCTTTTACTGACTTGATGCTTATAATGACATGCACTAGTTCAAATCTCACCGGTGGTTACACTAAAAAATGAGAGCACTCTGAATATGGTTAAGTCACTAGGGACATGTAGGCATAATGAGTAAATGTAATTGGTGTAATACCCCGCATTTTTTATTGAATTAAAATTGAACTAATTGAAAAAAAGAAAAGAAAAAAAAACTATGCCAGTATATATTCGAAATGTTTGGAAATGAAAATTTAAAATGAATTAATTGAGATACGAATGTGCGACTTAAATATTAGAAGCGAATTAACGCGTAAAAGGATCGAGAGGGTTAAATTTGGTGCAATGGCATATTTGTAAACAAACTAACCCTAGGTATAAATAGAAAAGAAGAGAAGAAGTCTTCATTCTCTCATTTGACAAAAGGGGGCTAGGGTTTGGTAGAGAGAGAGAGAGTAAGAAGAGAATAAAACTAAGAGGATTTCAAGAGGATTTCAATTTCTCCATACAATCCAAGGCAAGTTAATAACCTATATGTGTATAATATGTATCTATAATGAAATTTCACATGAACATGTATTTGGATCCCTAAATTAATATGAAATTGATGTTAAAAATGATATGCAATGTATAAGGATCATCCTCCATGTAGATTTAAATGCAATAACATCATTATAGGGATTGAATTGTTGAACAAACTCTTGAATTTGAGAAATCTAAAAAATTGAGTAAATCGTCATATTAAAAACTATTTTAAGCTGTTTTAGTTCCGAAATGGATGTTTCGTCCATGTTTCCCGGTAGAAATCATATTCTGGACAACTTTGTAGTTTTAAGTTTTTTTAAAAACGGATCGAAAATCCTCGAATATGCGTTTTAAAATTCTGCGCAGAAAGTTATCGTGAACAAGTCCGAACTGTATATGTTAGTTTAGGGTCTTTTTCATGCATGCTACGGTAGCGTGCCCGCGTGTCCTTGTAGAAGATCATGTTCCGAACAACTTTGTAGTTTTAAGTTTTTCCAAAAACGGATCGAAAAAGCCTCAAATCGGCGTTTTAAAATTCTGGGTAGAAAGTTGTTGAAAACAGGGGCGAATATTATATGTTAGTTTCGGGTCGGTTTTATGCAGGCTATGGTAACATGCTCGCGTGTTCGTATAGAAAATCACGTTCCGAACAACTTTGTAGTTTCAAGTTTTTCCAAAAACGGATCGGAAGATCCTCAAATCTGCATTTTAAATTCTGGGCTCCATGTTGTTGAAATAAGAGTGATAATATTTTTTTAATGTTGTTAGTAAGATAATTGTGGTGTTGTGCCTAATATCCTAATTTGATCACATACATATGGTTATTAGGGATATATAACCTTGAAATGATTTGATGTTGAATTAGTAAATTAATGATGTAAATTATGTTATATTATAAATAATGACTATTGTATAACTCGAGTAAAAGACTTGACACGATTGTCTATATACATAAGCGTGAAATTATTTTACATGTATATTGTCGAGTATAGACTAGAATAGTCCTCCGATCGATGTAGGCACATGTTGCATGATATTTTTTTTGTGATTGATCCGGTTAGGTTCCGCTCGAATGCCGTGTTGGAGATAAACCACCGGAACCGGACACATGGTTGTAATGCGGGTCGCATAGAAAGACCTTGAAACTCCATGTGATTTAGGACTTAGTATGATTTCCCTTGCCACGTAATATTAGGGAATATTCGTGTGTAGGCCTAGTGTTACGACTTGTTCCCCCGGGTAACGATAGTGACCCGATATGACTTGTTGTGTGAGATATTATACTTGTGTCTTAAAGTAATATCCCGAATCGATGCATTTGATATTATACTTGAAGGAAATATTTTGATACATTAAATACTAAAATGAGATTAATAATGATTAATCATGATACGATGTGAGGCTACACGTTACTCGAGTTTGGGTTGGGTAGTCACGACATAGGAGCATTGGTTGGGTAATTGAACAACTTAATTACTGGAGACGAGTAATGACTAGTGTGCTTTCATTATAAGTACATCTTATAATCTTATAGCTTGTTTTCTTACTTTGACGTTCATCTATCTTGCTTCTTGCTCCTCTCCTATATATATATAATATATAACAGGTCCTCGTCCCACTGGACAATAGACTGTGGAGCTTGATGAGATCATATCAATCTTAGGATTCTTGTAGCCATGGAGTTATTCTATTTTAATTTATGTCTTTTGTTTCCGTTTTCTTAAGGGTGGTATCAGAGATTAATATCACTTTGTTTATAATTGGGATTTAAGAGAATTGTTGTATTACACTTTCCCATTTTGTGTTGGGCCGCATGTATTGGCATTTTATATTTTCAATTTTAGATTATTGATGGATTATTACAGTTAATAGTTACGAGTTGGTTTCACTTGTTATAGCTGTTATGATGTGATATGATTACATGTATGAAAGTGTACATGTTTACTTTACTGCGTTTATTTAAATTATGTTTCTAATGCCAATATATTGACACTCCGCTTTAATTTAATTGGGCGTAGCTAACCGAATTAGATATAAAAAGCAGGGTTGTCACAATTGGAAACAAGGGCTTTACATGTTAGTGATGAAAGACGTTTATATATAAAACAGTAAAATGTAATCTCATGAAAGTATATTATTTTCTAATGAATGTGAAAATGTAATATTTTCAATATGTAAAATCATGTTAACATTGGGATCTTTTAAGGACTTTTCAGGATGGAAAAAATATGAGTATGGATGAAAATGATTAACACCTCAAAATGATTTTTGTATATTTGAAGAAACGGTGAACTTTGAAGAGTAATTTTTTTTTCTTTTCTTTTCTTTGGAATTCTGAGCTCTTTTTGAATTCCTTTTTTTCTATAATTTTTATTTTCTCTCTTTCCTTCTCTTCTTCTATTTGGGTCCAGTCACTACTTCACTTTGCATTTCTTTTTTAATAAAATTTCAAGGTGTTGGTGAAATGAATGAAATAATGAAATAAATTGCCTTTGATCAAGATAGAAAGAACTTTTCGGTATATTTTTTTCGCCATTGCTTGAAAAGCTCCTCTAATCAAAATCCTGAAATACCTACAAAATAATAACAATCTCAAGTGTAGAGGTAAGTAAAGGTATCAATCCACATCAGGGGGGTAAGCTAGAGACAAACTCAAATGTAGTTCAATTTTTATTTTCTTTTTGTGCTTTTTCACTTTTCTATTTTTTTAGCTTTTTCAATATTAAAACAATTGGGTGAGGTGAGGTGAAATAAGACTAAACTAAATTGTGAGATGAAAACAACTAACTAGAAAGTGATTAAAAGTGAAAAATAAGGTCTAACACTAAAATAAGAGATAGAGCGAGGTAAATAATTTTGAGAACAATCAAGGAGTGAGATTACACCATAAATTTTATCAATTCTAACTAATTAATTTAATTAATTGAATTCTCCCAAATTAATATCAACATTACAAATCAACTCTCGTTGCAAATGTAATCTTAATAGTAACCTTTTAGAAAATTAAGTTTAACACCCCACAACTCTAGAAAAATAGATCTAAACTCCTTTTAATTAATCTCCCGCTAGGATCGATCAATTAAAATTTATATAAATCTTAGAAAATAAATTTAGAGTTGAAATTCAAGTTATAATAGCCCACTTAAGAAACCCCTATCTCTAGTTCAAATCTAAAATGGGTATTATAATTAGAATTTCGATTTTCTCTCAAAAATCATTTATCATCTCTCGAGGCGTAAATTTAAGAGTGAGGGATCAAAATTAACATTCAAAGGGAATTTTCAAGTAATCAAACTAATTAAACTAAAATAACATCAAATAAGGGTTCCCCCCACCCCTTGAAAGGGGATTTAGCCTAATATGATATTAAACATGATGAACAAATAATCAAGGCTACTAAAATAAAATAGAAGGGAATAGAACAAGAAAACCAAATCTCTTTGAGAAAGTTGAACTCTAATCTTCCAATTTGAAGCATACAATCCCTCTAATTGAGCATCCAAGTGATTTGAAATTAAATATCCACTCAATTAACTCTCTTACAAAATTTTACCTCACAAATATCTAACAAAACTAAAAAAAACTATTTACAAATATTTCTACCTAATTTATTATAACCTAACTCTATACTTTTCTCTAGAATTTTCTCTCTCTATTTGATGATCTCTATCCCTCAAATGGGGTCTTGAGTTATAGTAGATGCATGGCACACATGGGCTAAAGGGTATTTTTGGTAATGGTTAGGGTGAACATGTGGGAGAGGTGTGAGAACATGTGCATGGAGTGTGAGGATATTTGGGATGTGGGGTAATGGAGATAATAATCTGATTTGGTTAAGGGTTATTTTATAAAATGGTTTAAAGTTGGTAGTTGAGGGGCATTTTGGGTAAAAGGGAATCGTGGGTTTTATGCACATGTGGGTATTGTTGGGGTTTGTCTTGTTTTGGAAGGTAATAGGTCGTGGCTTGGAGAAGAGGATTTGGGAAGAATGGGTTTTGGGCTAGAATTGGGTATGGAAGATGGGGGTTATGACGGGTTAAAACTCGGGTCAGCTGGATTGGGTGGCGGGTTAAGGGGTGTGGTTTATGGTCACGAGTTGCAAGGGTCTTTAGGGCGCTGTCGGGTTTGAGATAGTGGGTTGAGATTAAGTCGCGGAACTGGTTTTCTGGCATGTCCAGCGGGTTAGGGACCGCTGGCAGGATGGTTTTAGGACAGAGGGGTTGGGGTTCAGATCTTGGCCGGGGATGGTTTGAGGTGAGTCGCCGGTGAAGGGGTCTCGATGGTGGGGTCGCTGGTAAACATGGTATTGCGGATCCGGCGGGGTCGTTGCGGCCACAACAGGTAAGGAGAGTAGGACGCCACCGACGAGGGGGGAGTGGGTTGCCGGCGCAAGCTGGGTTGGGGCGACGGAGGTCCGACATTGGTTCAAGAGGTATAAGGGGTAAGAGGGAGGGGAGAAGAGGTGGGTATTTCAATGGAGGAGAGAGGAGAGAGAAGGGTTTGTTGGGGAAGATGATGGGTTGGTTGGATTGTGTGTGTGTGGGTGTATGGTAATGTTGATGAGGGTGAGTGAAGTTAGTTAGGTGTGTTTGTGGTGTAGGCTAGTGTATAGGTTTTAGGGTGTGTGTGTGTTTAATTTGGACCCTAATAAAACTAAAAAATAAAACTACAAAAACTAAAAATCTAAAAATTAAATTCCTACTCTAAAAATAAAATAAAGACTCAATTAAAAATGAAACTAAAAAGAAATAAAGATGAAAATAAAAATAAAAATCTATTAAACTAAAACTAAAATCCTAAAAAAGTAAAATATAATAAAACTAAAATTAAATGAATCTAAAAAAAATCTAATCCTAGTAAAAACTAAAAACTAATAAAAATCAAAATAAAACAATATTATACTGATAAAGATAAAATAGAAAAATAGAAAACAAAACCTAAAAAAAACTAAATAAATAAAAAATAAATACTAAAAATAAAACGACTCAAACTAAAAATCTAAAAAATAATAAAAAGGGACAAACAAAACACACACAGGGTTTGGGGTAGGTTTAAGCTAGGTTTAGGCTCGGGTAAGGTTACAGAGTTGGTAATTAGCTGTATAAAATGCGCGTTTGCCTCGATATATAGCTTTTGACACCGCAAACGAACGTTGAACGTACAAGATAAACATATAAGCACATAAGACCCATATTGTCGAGAATTAGAAACTAAATTACGTCTATTTGGGATATATAATGTACAGTTTTGGGTGCTTATCAGATCAAAAGTTAGGTTAAAACATAATTTTTTATTTTTGTTTCGGAAAAGATCATATCACCATTCTTTAGTCGACAGTCAAAACAAGAATATTAAGAATACCAATGACTTTAAAATATTTTCAAATGAATAATGAATATGTTTATACATTACTCAGAATATAAAAGAAAACACGAAGCTCACAAGGTAGGTATACCTACGAATCTTTAAATTTACCGATTCAATTCGCTTTTAATAATTACGCAACTATAATCCGTGATGTGCATAAGATTGTCAATACATGAATCATATGAGCTACTAAAGCATGATAACAATGGTAAGTAAACTAAAGAGCTATTTAGAGAGGTTAATACTTAGATTAGTTTAATGCTTCTGATTTAAAAGAATGAGGTGAATTTTAGAGAGTAAAATCTAAGAAAATAATAAAAATTTTGGCAAAATGCATATAAAGAACGAAAATATTTTTTGAATTTTTTGAATTTTCTGATTTTATCTGATTTTAAATGATTAAAGTTGGTTTCATCGAGATATTTCATCCAATAATCACTTTTTTTTATTATTTGATTTATTTATTTTTATTAAAGGAAAATGAACATGATGTGTGCAATACATTATGACACCCCCTTTACTAAAATGTTACATTGTCCTCAATGTATTTTAAGAATAATATTTAATTCTAGTTATAGGGAGATGTTATGGGTCAATCCTCGAATATCACATTCGATAATCCTGCAAAAACAAATAAGTAGCAAGAAAAAAATAAGTTTTTTAATTTTTTTAATAAAATATGTACAAAATAAAAATATCGTCTTCTGATTTGCCAGAAACTAGAATAACAAATTTTTGGGAGTCCGCCTAGAAAAAATGTTGACTTTGTGGGATGAATAGTGGACTCTCATGATTTTCATGCCTCCAATAGAATAAGAGTTCCGTTTATGCAACGGGGGGGCATGACTTGGGCGAAAAAAATGAGCCATCAAAATTTTTTGAATAAAAATATTTTTGGGTGATGGGTGGTTTGGATGTAACGGGGGACAAGTACAACTCGATTCCAAGGAAGTCAAAATTTTCTCCCAAAGATTTTTTAATTGGAATGGGAGGTGGGGCACGCTTAAGTGAAAATTCCCTCATGTAAATCATATCGATAAAGCATTCGTTGACAAGAATTTGGTCAAAGTCATTAAGACTTTCACCCGATTCTTGCGGTACTTGTATTGGTTCAATAGTGGTAAATGAAAATGGCAAAGATAAAAATTTAACTTCAATCGATTCATTGTTATTAATCGTAGCTTGAATTTTATCCTTTACATTTTCATTTTCCTTTATCAATTGGGTGAGATGTATAATATATTGCTCTAAATTAAAAATTTCTTTAAAATTTTTGGATTTCGCATTTAGTTCAAAACATTCTTCGTCTTCTAAGTTATTAAGAGGAAAATTATTATTGGACTCAAATAAAGCATCTAATTCTCTTTCCTAATAATAGTTTTCTTCACAATAATAATTATCAAATTCTTCATTTTTTTTTTATTTTGCAAATACACACCAAAAGATTTTAGCGGTAGAGCAACTTCACTAAAAAGAAATTTTGAGAAGTATTATCGTAACTATTTTCAAAATTATTAAAATAACAATTGTAATAATTATTTTGATAATATTTCAAAGAATTACTATCACGATAGTTATTAATATCATAGTAATAAATATTTTGAAGAATTTAATCATCAGAATAATTTTCGTATGTCCACAAACCATTTTCATGCATATTTATATACTCACCGAAAGTTATTTTGCAATTTTCATTTTTTTCATTTTGCAAGTCTTCGCCCAAAGACATAGGGGTGGGGGTGGGGGGTGGGGTTGAAAATTATTTTTATGACAAAATTATCCACCCATAATACCATTAGAATCATCGAAAATACTAGGATAAGACATAATTACCTTGAGTGATTCATAGATGAAATTTCTAAAAGCTTGTGCATTGCCGAGCGGTTGATAGTCCTTGAAGCTTAGTTGTACACGACCGGTACAAATAATACACACACACACACACACACACACACACACACACACACACACATAAATAAATAAATAAATCAATCAAATTTTAAAACAAAACATTCCCCAGGAACGACGCCATTTTGACTACTAGTTGAGTTATTGTGATCAAAGCAATAAATCAATTATGATTCAAAGCAAATCTTTCCCTGACAATGGCTCCATTTTGATTAGGCGAATTATAGAGATCAAAACAATAAATCAATTAAGATTCAAAGCAATTCAACGACACCATTTTGACTAGGGCGAGTTGTCGGGATTAAAGTAATAAATCAATTAAGATTCAAAGAAAATCATTCCCCGACAATGGCGTCATTTTGACTATGCGAGTTGTCGGGATCAAAGCAATAAATCAATTAAGATTCAAAGCAAATCATTCCCCAGCATTAACACCATTTTGTTTAGGCGAGTTATCGGGTTCAATGCAATAAATAAATTAAGATTCAAAGCAAAACATTCTCTGACAATGACACCATTTTGAATGGGCAAGTTGTCGGGTTCAAAGTAATAAATCAATTAAGATTCAAAGAAAATCATTCCCTTTCAACGACACTATTTTGACTAGGCGAAAACCAAGCATCGTGTGATTAAGCTTGTCACTGTCGTCGGTTTTCAACTCAATGAAAAAAATCTAAACTTTAACTACACATGTTTTATAAGTATAGCGGCGAGTGAAGTGAAGGGGAAGGGCCCTTATATAGGAAGAATTTAGGGCTCGGGGGGTAAAATAGGAGTTTTAAAAATTATTAAATAAATGAAAAGTTAGTAATGGCTTTGATCTATTCATTAAGGGTAATGTGGGCTGATGGAAGTAAAGGTGAGGGAGCGATGGTTGGTAGGGTTAGTTTTTAGAAAAATAATGAAAAAAGAATGGCGAAAAAAGATAAAAAATGAGAAAGTTATTAAAGTAACAAAATTCTTGGTGTAAAGTGGAAATAATTAAAAATTTTGGGTTGTTAGAGGAAGGTGCTATGCGCATGAGGCGTGTGGTAAGACCATGGGAGCACAACTGATCCAACGGTCATTGGGTCGCCACGTGGTGCGCCCGGATGGCAACACATGGTGTCCTGTGTTTAAATAGACCAAACCCACCTATGTTCTGGAGGGGGAAGCCCCAAACCTGATACCTCCACTATGGGAGCGCCTGTGCTAACCCGTTAGTCTACACACGTTTACAAATAAGTACTCAACAATTAATATAAAATCCCTATTTCAAACCAATTTCCAATAATTACACTTTAAGTGCCAAACTTCATAACTACTTCATACAACCTCAAAATGACGATCCATAAGAACCCCGATGACCCTACTTTTGATGCTTATACTCTTTTCATAATGTTCGGGTCACAGGTGTTGACTTTGGGTGCGACCCGAGGCATTGACTTTGACTTTCTTTCAATTTCAAAATTTTCACGGTGATAACTTCTTTGTTTAGAGTCTAATTGTCTCTTCGTTTGAACCCATACGTCCCTTGATTCAAGGTTTATAATTTTCGTGTCTTGTACGAGTCCAAATTTGGTCATCTGAATTTCCCATATTGCCCTTGAAAGTGCGTATGTGTCTGTTTCTTGTTCTTGCCTCGTAAACCCTGTATATACTCAAATAAACCTTGCACAAGCGATTTACGATGAATAATTAGGGTTATACTATAAATGAGTATAAAACGTGAGTCTAACGAGCATGGGATTGCTTTATTGTGTGTAAAAAGGGGAATAAAATGCAATATTTGACACGAATAAGTAAGAAAACTCCACGAGAGGTAAATGTTGATCCCACCTGCATTTGAGATCCAACACACATACCCTAAGCATGTTTTCCAATGTATAAATGACTTTCTCAGTTAGGCCATCAGACCGAGGGAAAAATGTCGTACTCAAACTCAACGCTACCCCCCATATCCACTTGAAAACCTCTCCCGAATTTAGACACAATGTCTCGTGGCTTACCATGAATTTTTATAATCCATGCAACAAATAATTTGGCATACTTCTCGGCGGTGAAATTGATCTGCACTAAAAGGAAATGGTCCATTTTAAAATCGTTCACTAAGCGTTAACACAAAATTAAATATTAAGTAAACTCCGAATTAAACTCGTTTAGGAAACTCCTTTTAGAAACCTAAACACAAGATGTGTAAAAACTAATTAAGTCAGATTCAAGACTTGGTGGCTTTATTACCTAGGTTTTAAATTAAAAACATATACTAATTCTTTGTTATGAAAACAAACCATGGAAGCATTAAGAACGGAATACAGTAAATTTGACACAGTCATTTTTAACGTGGTAAAACCTCAAATCTGAGGAAATATCCACGGTGACCGCTACGCCACAACCAAAAATCCACTAGAAGCAGTTTTAAGAATTACAAGCACATGAATCAAACACACGAGATCCTAAAGCTAAAAGGCAGAATGTATACCTACTGAGCTTAAACTCCACCACGATATTCGATTCTGACACTTTTGATCATCTTTACCATTCCTTGCTTTAATTACTTGCTCCTCGTTCCAGTGACTCATTCAAACCGAATCTCTCAAAGAAGAAACACACTTTCTATGCGTTCATGTGAGAGTGTAGTGACTGTGAAGTGCCTAATATGCAGTATGCAGTATTACGTCCCTCTTATTTTATACAAACAATCCTATGAATTTACAAGAGATCTATATGAGATGTAGAGTGTTCAGTTTCAAGAAAATTAGACTAAAAGGACTGAAAAATATATTTTTTTTTTTAATTTCAAAAGGTATGGTTCGCGAAATAGTTCGAATTTTAATTTCTTCAAATTAATTTTCTCTTCTTACACCAAACTTTAATTCAAGTTCTAAATTATGCAAATCAAAGCAAACATGAATTTTGCCAAATTAATGATTCTGACTTTAATTAAATTATACTAAAATTACCCAATTTAATTCAACACCAATTAAATAACTTTTTGTGGTTAAACCAAATTTTATTGTGTTAAACCTAAGCATGCATCTAGTTGAATTTTCAAGACAAACCACAACGCCATGATATACGAGAAAAATCCACAATGGAAAAAACCTCGGGCAACCCAGCCTCAAGTCCACTAAGTACAGAATTACTAAAGGACATGACATAATACTAACACAATGACTCGACGCCCTTGCAAGCCTTAATGCTCTTTGTTCCTTCAACCTCTGCCTAGTGACAATGTAGGAGTCCACCGATGGGGCACTGCTACCGTTAAACACATGGAGTCCACCGTATTTACACCACAAACATGGAATCCACTGCAAGAAACAATCTCAATAGTGTAGAGATAAAATACGGTGCCAAAACTAATCTCAAACATATATCACGGCGAAACTTGGATCATAAAACGCATTGGGTGTAAACTTGGTTTTTGTTTTGAAAGATAAATCATTAAACATTAACAAAAACTTAAAGGAATTTTCGGAAGAGTGTTTGCTCTAAAAGTTTAGAAAAAGTCTTCTAAAAAAGTTAACTCCCACACTACAAAAATGGGTGGCAAAAGTAGTGGGAGGTTATGGAGAAAAAACTGCTTGAAAACTATCATATTTCGAAAAAAATCTCCTGTCGTTCGAACAAGTCTCAATCTCATTCGAACGAGATGTCAACGCATGAAAAACAAAATCTCGTTAGAATTAAGTCTAATGAGGTCATTTAAATGATATTTCATGCCATGAATCTTGGTAATTTCAATGCGAACGCATGACCACTATTTTTTGTATTTTTTAGATTTTTTTTAATAAGTTATGATTTTTCTACGGAAAGGTGTCCGACAAAAATTTTTTAGATAGGGATGAAATTGGGATTTTCGGATCTTGAAAAATGATCAGAAAGATTACATAAAATTGTTGGAGACTTTTTAGAAAAGGAGAAAAGCTTTTCTATTAAAGTTCAAGGAGAAATTCCCTTCAGATTTTCGACCTCCTTATCGTTACCAAAAAGAAAGCAGTCATCAATAGAAGTTAAGGAGAAAAGCTTAAATTTTTTAAAATTTGACCTCTTGGTGAATGAAATTACAGTCTCATTTGAACTACAACGTTTGAACGATACTTCGAATGACAATGCAGACATTCCTATAAGAGAAATCGTTCGAATATGCTTGTTCGAACGAACTCATTTGAACGAGATTTAAAATGACTTATCAGACATTCCTATAAGAGAAATCGTCCGAAGTCGTTCAAACATACTCGTTCGAACATGCTCATGTGAACGACTTGCGTAATTTTGGAAAATAATTTTTAACTTTAGAAGGCACAAAATGATTTAAAAAATCCACTCTAAAAGGAACAAAAAATGATATCGATGCAATTTTCTTAGACTTGGCCACTACATCTTCAACCATAATGTCATAGGCCCGAAAGGTCACAAATAACTTATATCCTATGACTCAAAGAGTTTTGTTCGGAAGTAAGCCAACACTTACAACTTGATTAAATTGTAAATTTGTCCTTACATAGACTTCTCAACAAAAATATTTTAGATTTAAAATTGGATCTTTACAAAAACAGATCTTACACTCAAACTTATTTATATAAAAAATAAATTTTACGAACTGTAAAACTTTATTCCAAGAGAAAATTTCCAGATCTAAATACAAAATGGTTTTTCAAGTCTCTCTTTTCAAGTTCGTGAAAATAGAGGTGTTAGATCTACTAATATATGCAATAAAAAGCTGTATCCAACTAGAGAGTGTATTTCTAAAAAGGAAATACACAGAAACACCTAAATATTGTCGTGTAAATTTATCTCAATGGTTTTTCTCAATATTGCTAGGAAGAAACATGAGAAAAACTTGAAGAACGTGTTTCTAAGAGAGATATCATTTGAAGAGGTTTCTTCAACTAACTAAACTCACAAACTCTCAAGAAAACCTAAAGCTATAACACTCGGAATGGTGCTTTTTAGAGATGTGTTTACACTATGAAGGTGAAAGTGTTTGATTTAGGAGAAAACACTCAGATTTTATTATCTTCTCTCTAGTTCTCTCTCTCTAGTTCTCTCTCTCTCTCTCTCTACTCTCTCTTCTCTATTTTCTCTCAATTTGGATGACTGCCAAAAGTCTTTGAAAGCAAAGGAAAGGGGTCTTAGTTATACTTGCTGAGAGAAGGTTGTGTATCGTGTTTCAAAATCAATGGTTTATATTAAAGGAATATGGATCATTTAAATCTAATGGTTGTAAATTAACTATTGCACCGCTCAACTTGATTGGTCCATTGCGTTTGCACTGGGATTGATTAATAATGTATGCAGACCACCGATAGGATTTGATCTAACGGTTGGGATTGAACCTCAGGGATGTGAGTGTGAGAAAACACAAATCTATCCACTAATGTGTACACAGGTGCCACACAATCTGTCGAGGTAAAACACATGTTTTAGAGTTTAAAAAAATCTAACTTTTTATAACAATATTCTTTCCCCATTTTATTTTCTACCCAAGAAGTTTCTAGGAACTTAATTAATCCAAATTTTATCCCCAAAACATTTTAAATCCAAATTAATAAATGTTTAAAAATCATTTAAATTTTTACAAATCATTTAAAAATTTACAAAAATATTTTAACATATCCAAAAATATTTCAACACCCCCCCCCCCCCCCCAATGCAATGCATGAATATCAAGGGTCTCCAACATTATCAAGATAAAGGAGGCGTCTTTTGTCATTTGTGAAACAATCGTACCCTAAATCCTCATAAACCAATTATAAGCATGAAAACTACCAAGGATATGAGAAATATGCAGAACATATTATGTAAGCACAATCATCCCTATGGCGTTCCTAAGTGATTCAAAACTAATATTTTCCAAAAGTTTAGTTAACAGGTCAGCTAATTATTTTTTAGTGTTAAGATATTATAACACCCCGTGATTTTTTAGCCGTAATAAACTTTGTTAAATTAAAAATTTCTAAAAAAATAATTTTTTGTAATCTATTTAATTTTGGTATGTAAAAAGGTTGATATCTATATGTAAAAATAAGGTTTTAAGAGGAATTTAAATCGAGATTAAAATTTAGAAATTATAACTTTTTGTGTAAAAATCGGGGGATAATCCGACCTAAGGAGCAAAATAAATAAATAAAAATATTCGACCGTTCTATCGAGCTGAAATTTTTTAAGCAGCTTCATCTCCCTTCAACTATAACATTTTAAAATTTCAGCCAATTCAGACGGTCTGATCGTCCGTAATGTTTTTTTTAGTGTTTGTGTTTGATTAGGACTCAAATTCTTTTTGGTATATAAACATAAAGTACGGGTTTAGGAATTTTAAAACACATTTTAGCCTTCTAAAAAATTAGCAGCCTCCCATAATTTCATTCTCTCTTATCTACAAAATCTAAACCCCATTGACATAACTTTCAACCTAAGTTTTTGAAGGCTCAAACGGGGTTTTCTCAAGATCGTTCAAGAATGAGTCTTTATCAATTTTTTGAGAGGAACGCAACCATTCAATCAGAAATTTTAACCTACTTTTCTTCAGGCATGAATACTTCTATTCTCTCTCATTAGTATTATGCATTTTAAATATCGCTTAGACCTTACTTACACATTTTTTAAAAATAAATTAGCAACATTAATTAGAGAAAGTGAATCAATATTGGGATTGTTTTTATGAAAAATCTTAAAATGAATTAAGACTCAAAACCCTTGTGTGTCAAGGGTAGAAGTTGGATTTTTTATTAATATGGGTGTAGGTTTGCACGTAGAAAATCATAGTGGCTTTATTTAAATTAAAAAGGGACTAGGGAAATCGTGTAAAATTATGGAGGCATGAAAAAGGGAAATTTTTTTAGGCTCTCCCTAAACTTGTGTGATGTGAAAATTATATTAGTTGTATAAAATAAATCGGTTAATTATGAAGATGAATTGAACGAATTAAATTAGATTTATTTGTAATCATATGAGAAATTTGTAGAATCGTTAATAGTATGTCGTATCCGAATTATTAGTTTGATTATAATTATCACTGTGGGGATGACGGGATTTTTGGGTAGTTATGCTCTCACCTTAATTTTAGGAGTACTTGATAGGTATGGGACTAGAGAGTATGCCTTGGTGGTGGTTAACACCTTCCTAGTTAGTGTCGATTTTTATGGAGGAGATATTTCGAGACAGGGCTTATTTTTATGTCATTCCATTGATATTGATAACCTAGGCACGAGACTAGGAATATATTTATGTTAGAGATTCATCCTATTTGATAGGGAAAGACACATTCGTGTTTTGGAGACCTCTAGGTATGGGAATAGGGGTAGGTTTGAGGATTTATGCTCTATAATAGGGTGGGGCTAAAACAAAATAAATAATCAGAAGTTGAGAAATTGAGAATTAATACCTAAGATAATAAACGGGTATTAAAATGGAATTGTAGTGCGAGTATGTGCAGGGCTGACAGAATACAAGCCGACTAGCTATAGCGATGTGGTGTGTGTTGGCGTCACGAGTATGTGCGGGGCTGACAGAATACAGGCGGACTGGCTATCGTGACACGCCTTGCATGGAACCTCACGAGTATGTGCAAAACTAAAAGAAATAGGGTTGACTGGTTATAGTGTGGGGAATGGGTGTGATGTGTAAAACTTTAAGCATGCCAAGACTGTGTGCAGGGCTGATAAGGGGTCGACTGGCCATATTGGTGTCGCATGGATAAAAATAATGGATTCATTAAATCAAGTAAGGAGGAGTAAATTTTAAATTATAGTGCTAATGGAATAATTGGACTTAAACTTTTAGGGTGGCATAATTACGTGATTAAATTATAGTAGTTTATTTTACTCGCATGTTAATAATTATCCCGTTAATTAAAAAACTCTATTGTGGTGTTTATAATGTATAATGATATTGTCTGGGTTCACGGATCCTAATTAGGGAGCGTAGCTTGTATTTATGCAGTGGGCTCTGACCCATTGCATTGACTAATATTTCATGTATAGCACTGGAGTAGCTACATAGGAATGATTGGAGATCTTTTTTAGGTGCGACTGAAGTTTATTTTAGATGCCCTAGTAGTTAGATTTATTTTCCTTTCCATCGCATTTATTATGAGACTATTTATGGATTTGGTGGGCTAATCAGTTCGATAGTTGTTTACGGTTTTATTCAAATATTTACAGTTGGATCATTTTATACGAGTTTAAGTTTCTTAGAGATTGGATTTATTTAGGAGATTAGCATGGTGATGGATTTATTATTACATGAATGGTTATTATTATAGGATCGATTTGATTATTATCTTGTGGAATGAAATTTCATGTCTCATATAACTGTCACATGCTAAGAATGATAACTTATTTAGTGACGCCCGACATAGTTTGGCGGCGGCGGTTGGTTACCTCGTTTTCCAGATTGCGCGGGGTGTTATAGATATTCAATATAAAGTTCCTTGTATTCAACAAGTTCATGGATAAAGTGATGTTTAATATTAATAGGCTTATTTCGTGAGTGATGTACATGATTTTTTGATCTATTAATATCACTCTGGTTATCACAATACACGGTTAATTTATCTTCGATGATACCATAATCACTAAGCATTTGTTTGATCCATAAAAGTTGAGCACAAAAACTATCCGCAACTATATATTCAGATTCAACAGTTGAAAGGGATATACAATTCTTTTTTTACTACTCCATCCTACAAGATTATTTCCTACATAGTAACAGGCCCCAGACGTTCTTTTACTATCGTCTGAGCATCCTGCCCAGTCAACATCGGTGTAGCCAACTATCGAGCTAGTAATGTCTTTTCTGCACCAAATGCCAAAATTTATTGTTCCCTTAACATAATTTATTATCCATTTTAGACATAACATATGACATTCTTTAGGTGTGCACTGATATCGTGCACAGACACATGCAATAAAAGAAATATCTAGTCTAGATGCAGTGAGTTATAATAAAATCCATATCTTACTTCTATATAAGGTAAGATCTACGTCTTTCCCATTTTCCTCTTTAAATATTTTCGTGGATGTGCTCATAGGTGTACGTGTTGTTTTAGAATTATCAAGCCCAAACTTTTTAGCGAGATCACTAGAATATTTAGATTATGTTATAAATAATCCTTCACTAAACTGTTTAATTTGTAAACCTAATAAGTATTGCCACTCCTCCATTAAGGGCATCTAGAATTCAGAGTGCATTATATCAAAAAAGTCCTTTACTTGATTAATGGAGGTGGAACCAAATATGATACCGTCTACGTAAAACTATGGTGTTCTATTTTCCTAACAAATAATGTCTGGCCATTGCCACCACGCTCAAACCATTTATTAACCAAAAAGGTTGAGAGGCGCTCATACTAGGCTCTAAGATCTTACTTTAAACCATACAAAGCCTTCTTAAGTCTAAAGACATTGTTAGGGTATGAGGGATCCACAAAATCCTTAGACTGCTCTACGTATACTTCATCTGACAAAATACCATTAAAAATGCAGACTTGACATCTATTTGAAAAGGTTTGAATAACAAATGACACGATATAGCAAGGAGTAGATGAACAGCTCGAGACTTGTGACAGGCACAAAAGTCTCTTCAAAGTCTATTCCCTCTATCTAAGAGTATCCTTGCCCAAATAACCTAACCTTTTTTCTAATTAAAACCCCAGTCTCATCAAATTTGTTTTTAAAAATCCAATGGGTGCCAATAACCTTCTTGTCTTTAGGTCGTGGGACGAGATACCACATTTCATGAATCTAAAACTGAACAAGCTCTTCGTGCATAGCATTCATAAAAAATAAGTCACAAAGGGCATCGTTTTCAGTTCTACTAGAGAATAAAAGATGCAAAGTTATCTACTTTTTGAAGTTTAGGATTATGCTCGCACTGGCTCAAACGGGTTACCAAAAACTTTTTTCGCGGGGTGGTCATTAAAAATCCAGGTTGGTACCGCAGGGATGGGACCTCAGTTGGTAGTGAATTAACTATCTCAGGAGAGTTAGGGGTAAAAACAGTTTCAAAGTCATTTAGGACCACTGTTTGACTGCCATAACTCTCAGTGATTATGTCATTTACAATTACATTAATAGACTCCATAATGACTTTGGTATGCAGATTATAAACACAGTAAGCCTTACTTGATTGGGAGTAACCCAAAAATTGCTTTATTACCTCGGGTATCAAATTTTGAAAGATTTTCTCTGTCTTTATAGAAATAATAAAAACTCACAAAAGTTCTAATGTAATTCAAGTTAGGCTTTTTATTGTACCAAAGGTCATAGGATGTCTCTTTGGTATTTTTTCTGAGGTATACACAAGTAATAATGTGACACGCAGTCTCAACCCAAAAGTATTTTGGCAACCCTTTTGCGTGTAACATCACCCTAGCCATCTCTTGAATGGTCATAAATTTACGTTCAACAATGCCATTCTGCTGGGGCGTCTTAGGTGCACTAAACTCATGTTTATATCCATTACCTACACAATATTCTGTAACACTTGATTCTTTGAACTCTCCTCCTCTGTCACTTCTTATGCTAGATACTTGGGTATCCTTTTTGTTTTAATTTTTTAAAAGAATTTTCAAAAACTCACGGAAGGTGTCAAATTTACTTTTCATAAAAGCGACCTAAGTAAATCGCATAAAATCATCCACCATAATAAGAATATAACTGTTACCACATAGGATCAAACTTCTAGAGAAACACATAAGGTCCAAATGGATTAGTTCAATAGGTTTTGAAGTTAAAAATATCTTTAACCTTCTTGTGAGAAGATTTACTCATCTTCCCCATTTGGCAGGGACCACACATAGAGTTAAAAGTATTTTTAACTCTGGGAAAACCTCTAACTATTTATTAGGAGCTTAATCTACGAAAGTTATCAAAATTTTTGTGTCCCAGTCTATTGTGACATAAATAAAAATCATCTAATCTGGCAATCTTGCAAGATTCAGTCTTTGGAGTCACTGTGTAATAGTAATCCACAATTTTGTTTCCTGAAAGGATACAATTACCCTCTTCATTCAAAATTTTGTAATTATTTTTAAAAAAGGTAACAGTATGATTTGAATCACAAAATTATGATATACTTAGTAGGTTTGCCTTAAGACCTTTAACTAGCAAGACATCATTTAGAGGAGAGAACCCATATTCAGACAGTGTTCCATTACCAATAATCTGGGATGAAACTCCATCACCAAACAAGACATTACGTCCAAGGAAGTATGTCTTGTTTTTTAATTTAGTCTTGTCCCCGATCATGTGTTTAGAACACCAGGAATCCAAGTACCAACCAGTTAAGGTACGTTGGGCCTTAAAAGTTGTTATGACCATATTGCACTTGAGCTGGGGTAACAAGTAATCTTTTCAAATCCAAATTGGCCTGGTTTTAAAAAAATTCTTGGTCTTTAATTTTGAAAATGTTTGAGGGGTCTTTCTAAAAGGGTTCTTCTTAGTTTAAGGTCCCCCCTTTTTCTTCCTATAGTTAAAGTTATGCGTGGTCTGCATTGGGAGAACATATGTATCCCAACTCGTTATCGAATAGTTAGAGTTTTGATAGGTAGGTGTGTACAACCTTTTGTGAAAACACTCAGTAATGGGGTTCCCGTAGACATCGCAATAGGAACACTAGTGATGCGAGGTAGGCTTAACTCTATCACCTAAGTCCTTAAAGATAGTTTTGGTCATGTTATACATATTAGTCCAATTTGCACATGTCTAGTGTTTTGTCTAAGCTCTCTTGCAGGCAGACAAATATACTTAGTTTTTCCATGTGGTTTTGGCTGTTGATTACATTTGTCTTGCATTTTTTAGAGACATTAACATGAAAAATTCATTTCTAAGGTTTTTCCAAAGCCTGACCTTGTTTTACAAAAGTACCATTTTCATGAGAAACAATCGTCTTATTAGACTTAACCACTTCCTCAAAATCCAGGCCAGATTTTTCTTGAGAATTCATTTTACTACCAACAATAATCTCTTCATAAGATTTAGATTGTGTTTCAAAATGCAAACATCTTTTAAAGACATTTGAAACTTTTTATTTGGATTCCTCCAATTCAATTAAAGTAGCCTTGTATTTTTCTTCCAAGACAACATTTTTCTGAGATAGGTCTTTTAGTTTTAAAGAAAATTATTTTGTCTCTGTCTCATGAGGAATACATTGCACAGTGTAGTCTTTTGCATTCTTCTAATACTTTTATTAAGTTGTTCCACACGTTCAGTCAACTGCTTAAGTATCTTATCCAGTTTGGCACTCTTTTTTAGAGTCTTAGTGTAAAACTCTTGAATATCAGGTAGGTCATCATTGGACTCGCTCAGTGAAGTGTGTGCAATGTCCCCAATTGTTTCATTTTTGTGCAGTGTGATTTACACACACGTTCAATTCATCAACATTGTTTTCACTTTGACTCACCCCTAAACTAGAACTATCTACATCATTTTCAATAGTAGTAGATACAGTAATTTCACTAGAAGGAATAATATCCACATCTACATGTATAATACAGCCATCAACGACATCATCAATTGGTAAACATACATTATCATCAGAATATATAATCTTGGCATAAAGGGACATGCATGATTCATCAACATTGGATGAATCAGGTTCATCTTCATCAGAATCATTTGAGTCATCCCAAGTTTTGCACATATTAGTCATAACATTATTGTTATTCAATTTGACTCTACACTTAGCACCAATGTGTTTCATTTTCCCACAACAATGACATTTTATGTGGCGATTATCAGTCTTAGGTCTATTATTTTCAGTGGATTATTTGTCATCGTTTCTGCCATGAGGTATGTGAGTTTGATAATATTGATAACCATGCCTACCTTATTTAAAAGCAACAAAATTTTTAAACTTTATAATTTTCTTAAATTGTTTACTCATAAGAGCAATCTGGTTATCTAAATTATCCAAATCATAGTTCACTAAGGTCTAGGTCAAAGTCAAGTGGGTTCATTTTAGGGATAGTCACTTGAGATGAGAATACCACATTGGATTTAGAGTATCTTTTGTTTTAGGAGGTCATTTGTTTTTTATACTCTAACTCAATCTCTAATGTTCTAAGTTTACTACTAAGTAATTCTGGAGTCAAGTTAGGATCATCCATCTCTTCTACGGCATAACATTTATTATCAAATTTAGTAGGCATGGATCTTAAGATTTTAAGCACTATTTACTTTCTATCACATCTTATCCCATTTACATGAAACTTGATGACAATATCAGTTAACTTTATATAAAAATCATCAAATGACTCATTCTCATCCATAATAAGAGTATTATACTGCTGGACTAACATCTGAGTCTTTCCAGACTTAACACGCTCATCACCTCCATGAGCAGTGATGAGTGTGCCCGAGGCTTCCTTGGAATTGGAGCAAATAAATATACGTTTAAATTAATGCTCATTTATGTAAATAAAGATGCATTTATTTCCCTTATTATTACTAAGTGACATTTGCTTTTTTCCTTTGGTAAACTCACTGAGATTTTTCTTAACTCTTACAGTGTTGGTTTTAGTCAAAGGCTTAGTTGGGTGAACGTAGCCGTTTTCTATCATGTCCCATATATCATCATCCAAAGTCCCTTGGATGGATGCATTCATCTTTACTTTTCAGTAAGGAAAATTGCATCCATTTAAGAGGGGTGGATAGGACAGGTTACGAAGCTTCTTAAATATCTCATCCATTTTAAGAAAAAGATTTCAAAAGCAGTTTCTGGAGTTTTAGGATAAAAAATGTTTTGACGAACCCTCTCTAATACCACTTGAAAATCGTTTACTAATTTTCTAACACAAAGTTATAGATTAAGTGAACTCTGAATTAAACTCTTCTAGGAACCTCCTTTTAGAAATCTAAACACAAGATGTGTAAAAACTAATTAAGTGAGATTCAAGACTTGGTAGCTTGACTACTTAGGTTTTAAATTAAAAACATATACTAATTCATTGTTATGAAACCAAACCATGCAAGCATTAAGAATTGAAAACACTAAATTTGACACAGTTATTTTTAATGTGGTAAAACCTCAAATATGAGGAAACATCCACGGTGACCTCTACGCCACAACTAAAAATCCACTAGCAAAAGTTTCAAGAATTACAAGTACATGAATAAAAGACCAAGATCCTAAAGTTAAAAGATAGAATGTATACCTACTGAGCTTAAACACCTCCACGACATCTAATTCTAATACTTTTGATCCTCCTGGCCGTTTCTTACTTTAATTCCTTGCTCCTCATTCCAGTGACTCAGTCAAACCAAATCTCTCAAAGAAACAATACACTTTTTATGTGTTCCTGTAAGCCTAATATGCAGTATGAAGTATCACCTCTCTTTTATATTATACAAAAAGTCCTATGAATTTACAAGAGATTTATATGAGATGTAGAGTGTTCAGTTTCAAGAAAATCAGACTTCATAACGAAAATATTTTAGATCTGAATTTGGATCTTTATAAAAACAGATCTAATACTCAAATTTATTTATATGCAAAATAAATTTTACAAACTGTAAAGCTTTGTTACAAGAGAAAATTTTCAGATCTAAACATAAAATGATTTTTGAAGTCTCTATTTCAAGATCATGAAAATATAAATGTTTGATCTATGAATATATGCTATAAAAACCTAGATCCAACTAGGGAGTGTATTTCTAAAAAGTAAATACATAGAAACACCTAAAGATTGACGTGTAAATGTATCGCAATGGTATTTCTCAAGCTTTCTAGGAAGATTCATGAGAAAGACCCGGAGAACGTGTTTCTAAGAGAGATATCGTCTGAAGAGGTTGCTTCAACTAACGAAACTCACAAACCCTCAAGAAAACCTAAAGCTATAACTCTTGGAATGGTGGTTTTCAGAGATGTGTTTACACTATGATGGTGAAAGTGTTTGGTTTGGGAGAAAACACTTAAATCTTTATGTTCTTCTCTCTGGTTCTCTCTCTCTCTCTCTCTCTCTCTCTCTCTCTCTCACTTATCTCTTTTATCTCAATTTGGATGATTTCCAAACGTTTTTAAAAGTAAAGCCAAAAGGTCTTATTTATACTTGGTGAGAGAAGGTTCAGGATCGAGGTTCAAAATCATTGTTTGAGATTAAAGGAATACGGATCGTTTAAATCTAATGGTTGTAAATGCACATCTTCACTGCTCAACCTGATTGGTCCATTGGGTTTGCACTGGGATTGATTAATAAAGCATGCATACCATCGATAGGATTTGATCTAACGAATGGGATTGAACCTCAGGGATGCGAGTGGGTGGAAACACAAATATATCCACTGATGCGCACACACGTGTCACACAATCAGTCGAGGTAAAACGCGTGTTTTAGAGTTTTAAAAAATCTAACTTTGTACCACAATATTCTCTACCGGTTTTGTTTTCTACCATGGAAGTTTTTAGGAGCTTAATTAATCAAACTTTTATCCCCAATTTTTTTTAATCCAAATTAATCAATGTTTAAAAAATCATTTAAAATGTTTAATAATCATTAAAAAATTCCCCAAAAATATTTATTAATATTTTAACCCCCCCCCCCCCCCCCCCGCCCAATACAATGCATGAATTGTGTCCTATGTGTGTTGTTTTAACTTCCCTTTTACCCTGAAGGTTGAATTTGATGTAGCTTGATGCAGTGTGATGCCTTCAATTGTACCATAGAGAAGAGCTCTAACTCTAATAAAATTTTGTTAACACATCAAAACTAGATGGAACTCCTATATATCACAGACTCAAGTAAGTAAACCATATAGTGTGTTCTCAATCTCCCACTTTGGATATTGAAGACAAATTGCCCGTGAGTAAACTATACTCATGTGTAAAAAAACTTAATTCCTAGATTCCTATACAAAAGAGCTATTCTACCCATCCCCATACTAGAACCAAAAATAAGATAAATAAAAAATACTTTACTCAACTCATTACATACCAATACCCTAATTTGGTAAGATTGTACAATGGATCTGAATCAGAATGCGTGAAATAAAACACTTAATGGCATAATAGTTAAATCATGGTAAGACATATCAATATAATCCAAAGTCGTTACTTAAGTTCTTCTATATGGCACAGACTCAAGTAAGCCAACCATATAGTGTGTTCTTACAATTTTTGTCAGTTTATTAATTATGACCCAAATTTAATCATGACCTCTTCGGGATCTCAGCAATCCCACTATTGTGACACCTCATCTATTTTAACCAAGGGTGATCAGTCCTTTATCAAAATAAACAGGAATCTCATTTGGATCATTCTTAGCATTACTGTCGAAAACTTTTTAAATTACTAACCACCTTTGATAAATTAAGCTGGTACCAAATTTTATCTTTCATTAACATATAACAACATGCGAAAATTAAAATAATATTACTCAACCATCCACACAATTAATAGAAGTCTGAATCATCATAGGATATATACATAAATGATAAATATCGAATAAACCATCGATTCCCAAAACTAATATCCAAACCATAAGTCTACGAAAATAAATCTGTATCCAAATACATAGTCTAATAAATAAAACTAAATATATGTATCAACTGAAGGGGGAACATGACCAAAGGAAATACAGAATCATAAATCCTAATTTAGGAATGTATAACTGAAGCATCTATACAAATCATACAAGCCTCCACAGGTGCTGCAACTATGCGTCCCTAGAATGAGTCATCAAGCTTGGCGTCCATATGGATGGATACTTAAAATGTTTTGAAAAATAGATTTGACACGGGTCAGAGCCCAAAACCTTTGAAAAACATTTAGCAAGTATTTAAATTGTAGTTATAAAAGCAGTTATTAGATACACACGTTAGTCCAGTGTACACTCCCTTGAGTTCCTCACCTACCATCTATAGTGTACACCCAACGTCTCCTATTTTACCCACCTATTTATGCGACCCAGCCTAACTAAACACAAGTATCTAACTACCCCCAACTAGTTTAGCTCCCCATATCGCCCATACAATACCGTAAAACCAAATATTAATACTACACCATTAATTAAGTTTCTCACCCTTAAAGTACTTATAAATATACACCATCTATCTTTTCTACCATCACACACAAGTAGAATAACCACACTGGTATACATTTATCACACTATAATATATACAAATACATCATCCCCTGGAATGGCCACCGCATTACATGCATATTATGTTATCAAGTTCATGTACCTCTCATACCAAATCAGAGACTATCAGTTCGAAATGTCTCCTCAAAACATATATCAACAACACAAAATGGAGGCAAACATAGTTCTAAGCCTTTGGGTACGCAGATATCTAATGTACCCAAATGACCTGCCAGTCCCACTAATACACAACACATAGTGAGACGCCCTAAGTTCTATGTTCTGGGGTACACATCCAGGCCTCGCTAAAATCACAAAGGTGGGATCACCTTCTGCGCGGAACCTCCCGTGATAGCAGTCAGCATAGGTATGTTCACACATATAACAAATCACATAATAGGTATTCACACAACCTATATACACATATATATATCTCCAGTATAGGTATAAACACAACCTATAATACATCCCGTACGTAGTATTTATATCTCTCGAATACTTGACGTGCTAATGATCGTCATATAATATTTTACTCATATTTTTTGAGTGTCACGGACTACCCGAAGGCTCCTAAATATCCCTTAAGTTATTTCAGTATTTAACACATCACTATACTACGAGTATTTGCCATAGGTCACGATTTACTTTTCCTATCACCCAATTTGAAATTCTCGATACACATCTCAATCAGTTGACTATCGCTGATCCTAATCCCAAGATTACCCTATTTAAGATTAATCGAGCCTTAACTATATATCTATTGACCTTCTCTAAGTCTTTATATAATTAATAAACTATCACCAAAGTTTCCCGTAATTAATTTCATGAGGAAGTATAACTTAAAAGGCAATTCTCAACCAAACTAGATAGCCAAATCGATTCGATAACGATTCTGAATTGATTCACCCACCGAATTGATTCGGTCTTCAAACCTAATCGATTCGCACTTGACTGTATCTTCCCATTGGTTGCTGTTACGAGTTTTCACCATTAAAACCTGATCAAAACTCCATGAAACTTCCCCAAACTCCCATCTAACATACCAAAACCTTAAATATATGTGTAAGGACAATTACAAACCTAAATAACACACTGAAACTATAAGAAATATACCCAAGAAGAGATGAAAACTCATAATTCATCAAAACCCTAGTTTATGTGTTCTTCATGCATATTCGTCAATTTACCTAGATTTCTTTCACGTTAATCATCCCATATTCTCTGATTTCGTGTTATTTACATATATATATTTGCTCTACATGAATTCCTACCCCAAATCATGAATCTAACTCATTCAAATCCCAAGAACATCATTTAAATCATGAAATTATAACCCTACACTACATGGGTATTATAACATGCTTAAAGTGATGCAAGATAAAAATTTGCCTTAATAAAGTAGGACTGATTTTCGTTCTGAGATGGTGGGGATGTTCTTTCCTTGCTCCGATCTCAAATTTGACAATGCCCGTGGTGTGAAGCAGTGTGGAATGGCCTAGGTCTTTTCTCTTTTTCCTCTCCTATGGCCTCCTCTCTCTCCCAAGTGTCATAACCCTATCCTCTAACTCAAAGGGGCTGACATAACAATATAATTTTTGGAGTTCCTTCTACCATAGTCTCTTAAATGATCGAAGCGCCCTTATGTGGTGCCTGGTTGGTCTAAAATCTCTTCGGGACACCCAATCAGTACACCCAGGTACACTAATTTGACTATTCCGACTCATTCAAAATCAACCATCACCTCAAAATTGAAATCCAAGTCACTCTACATAAATCTTCTATCTCAACCTCAATGTAGTCTACATGCGACTCTCGATTGAGATATAACACAGTCACGTTGATATCGCTTATTACGACGTATAATAATTATCATAAGTCATTTACTACTCATTTAGTAACTTTATTCCGTAAATATTAATCATTATATCTCCCAATTAATATCTTAAATAAACACATAAAATTTACTTCAATTAAATTACGACACACATGTAATTTAGAAATAACTAAATTAATTAAATTCTAAATACTCAGAAATATGGGGTGCTACATACTTCCCCCCTTACAAAGGAATTTTGTCCTCGAAATTGGGACGTACCTGAGGTCAATAACTTTTGATACTTCTCTCGCATGCCATCCACCCACTCCCCCGTCGACTCATCAATATTATGGTGCCCCCCTGAACTCGAACCAAGGGTACCACCTTAGATCGCAACTTATGCTCACTACGATCAAGTACAGCCACTGGTCTCTCCTCGTACGAGATATCAAGCTGTAAGTCTATCTCCTCGAATGGGACATGCCAAAAATCTCTCCCGTTCCTCTAGTACCTCTTCAACAATGACACATGGAACACGTCATAAATTTGATATAAGTTTTCTGATAGACCGAGCCTATTTTCAACTGGTCCCACATATCTCAGTGCTAGATTCTCTTTCTTATCGAACCTTATAACTGCTTTATTGGAGACATCCGTACCAAAACCTAGTCACCAACCTACATCTCTATATGCCTCCTATCTACATTGACATAACTCTTCTGTCTGTCATGAGTTATACGAATGCGTCCTCGAATCAGCTTAATCTTGGCAGTAGTGTCTTGAATCATCGTTGGCCCCAATAGCTTATTAACGGCCACCACTAATCGTAAGCGGGCGAATGACAAGGCTGTCCATACAGTGCTTTAAATAGTGCCATGCTGGTGGTGAACTGGTAGGAGTTATTAAACGCAAACTCCACTAATGGAAGGTACTACTCCCCTCCACCCCCGATGTCAAGTATGCACATCCTTAGCATATCCTTTAACATTCGATTAACTATCTTCGTCTGCCCATCTCTCTGTGGGTGATACGCTGTACTTAAATGTAAATATGTAACCATAGCCTCCTGAAAGCTCTGCCAGAAGTGGGACATAAAAATCTTATCTCGATCTGACACAATGTTAATCGAGACCCCGTGCAAACTCACTATCTCAACAATAAACAACTGTGCATACTTCCTCATCTCAAAATTTGTAAGAATTGATAGAAAATAGGCCACCTTAGTCAACCGATCCACTATCACCCAGATGGAATCGTGACCTCCCTGCAATATCAGTAACCCGATAATGAAATCCATAGAGATACCCTCCCACTTCCATAAAGGAATATCTAGTGGCTGAAACATCCTCATCGGTTTCTAGTGGTCTACCTTCACTAGCTGGCAGGCAACACGCTTAGAGACAAACTCCGTTATGTCCCACTTATGCTCGACCACCAATACTGCCTGCGCATATTCTGGTATATCTTATCCCCACCAGGATGTACCGAAATCTCAACCGTGAGACTTTGACATCACTGCATGTCTCAAATCCTCATCCTCTGGAACCACGAGTCTCCTATTAAAGTGTAACCCTCCCTCATAACTAATCGAATAAGGCTCCACCCCATCAGCTAACAACTGGCGTACTCTGTCCTGGCAAAACTGATCCCCTTTTCGTGCTTTCACCACCTGCATAATAATCTCGAGAGTGATAGCCAATACGAACATACAAGCTCTGGAAACCTCGCTACTGTGTCAAAGATCCCTCCACTTCTCCTTCCAAACCTCTGTTATCTCCCCAGCAAGCCGTCGGCTTAATGCATCTACCACCACGTTAGCCTTCCCAAGAAGATACTGAATATCAAACTGGTAATCCTTCATAAACTCTAACCATATCCTCTGCCTCATATTCCTACCCTTCTGCATGAACAGATACTGAATTGATTTATGGTATATGAACAAGGTAAACTTCTCCCTTAAAAGATAATGCCTCCAAATCCTCAAGTCAAACACAATCGTTGCGAACTCAAGGTCATGCGTGGGGTAGTTTCCTTGTGCATATTAAGTTTACGAGATGCATAATCTATAGACCTATCCTCCTGCTGGAGTACGCCCCCAAGTCCCTTCAAGGATGAATCTATATAAATATGGTACTCCACTCCTCCCTTAGGAAATGCGAGTATAGGTGTTGAGGTCAATTTTTCCTTTAGCTCATCAAAAGATAATTGTCAATGGTCATACCAAACAAATGGCACCCCTTTATGAGTTAGGTTCATCAACAGACCCATAATCTTTAAGAAATCCTTAATGAAGCGACGATAGTATCTGACCAACCCAAGAAAACTGCAAACCTCGTTCGGTGTTGTGGGCTATGCCCACTCCCTCGTAGCGGACACTTTACTCGGATCAATAATAATGCCCCTGTCAGATACAATGTGGCCTAGAAATTGTGCATCCCATAGCCGAAATTCACACTTCTCGAATTTAGTGTACAACTGATGGTCTCGTAGAGTCTATAGAATGATACACAGATGCTCTGCATGCTCATCCTTAGAATGGGAGTAAACTAGAATATTGCCGATGAATACGATAAAAAACTGGTCAAGGAATTCCATAAAAAACCAATTCATAAGATCTATGAAAACTGCTATCGCATTGGTGAGCCCAAATGGCATCACTTTAAACTCATGCGATCCATACCGTGTTAGGAAAGAATTCTTAGGAACTTCCTCCTCTCTGACGTGCAACTGATGATATCCCGACCTTAGATCTATCTTAGAGAAGTAAGCTGCTCCCCTCAGCTGGTCACACAGGTTATCGATTCGAGGTAGCAGATACTTATTTCGGATGGTGACCTTGTTCAACTCCCTGTAATCAATACATAGATGAAGTGATCCATCGCTCTTCTCGATGAATAACACCGGCCCACCCCATGGTGATGTGCTATGTCTAATAAAACCATACCTCAGGAACCGCTAAATTTGCTCCCTCAACTCAAGCATCTCTGAAAGTGCCATGCGATAAGGCGCTCGGGTGATCGACCTCATACTCGGCACTAAGTCAGTGATGAACTAAATTTCCTAGCTGGGTGGCAGCCCAGGTAACTCTTGGAACACATCCTCAAAAGTTCCTCACCACTAGAATCAAATCCAAAGAGATAACCACCTCATGTGAGGTCTCCTTCTTAATGTAATAAAAGTGTGTGCTCGATCCTCCCTCAGGAAGAGGTATCGCCACTCACAACATCTCTTGACCTGGAATTGAGAACACACTGGTACTCTCAAAATAATCCACCATCTCCCAGTATCCAGCTAACTAGTCCATACTCAAAATGACGTCATAACCCTCCATATAAGGTCGACGGCATAGTCTCTCCATGTTAATATCCACACCCCTAAAGATCGAGTGCATAAGTGACCCACTACCCAAAGGTAACTCTATACACATAAGGAGACTACCGATTGTCTTTAGTAAACTCAAATGAGTGTGACGGTCCTGTATCAAATAAAATCCTACCCTCATATCCATGAATAGGAAATATACCCTCTATTACTGGTGGTGCCTACCGTAAGACTTCATTTAGAATGTTATAGACATGTTTGGATTATAATTTCCCCTCGTACGATGAGGCTGGTGGTGCTGGTGTTGTCGAGGGTAACTGCGCCTGCTGCCCCTATTGGGCACCCTATTGCTGTGGGACTCTATCCTTCTGTGGGCAGTCCCTCCTCTTGTGTCCCATATGTACATAAGTAAAACAACGTCTTAGGAAGTCACTCCGCCTCTGGCCCTGATGGCCCTGTTGAGGCTTCCCTTGCTACTGGCCCTGGTGGCCTCGGCCTTACTGGCCTCCTTCATTGTTCCCTTAGCCCTAATGGACCTAGAGAATATACTGTTGTAACAAAGGACCTTGCTGGCCCTACCTAAAACCACCACCCTCAAGTCGATAACCTCCATATCTAAATCTCTTGGTCGAATCCCCTATAGGGAATCCTACCCCTAGTGCCTACCCGTCTGCTGCTGCGGTGCCTCACTACCATCGATCCATCCTACGTTGCCCGACTGGATAGGCGCACCCCCTTTCTTGCTTCCCCTTAGATGGAAGGGATGATCCTGATAACGTAGAAGTGCGGAATTTATAACCTTAGTATAAGTCCTCAATGCAGGGTTACCTATCAAGTGATGCCTGATCCTCCAGGCTAGTCCATCCGTAAATTTCAATTTCTTCTTCTCTTTACTGTTCACCTCACCGGACACAAAATTAACCCGACATGTGAACTCCTCCTCGTACTCAGCTACTGAATGGTCACCTAGAACCACCTCATTTAACCTCTTCCACATTTCTGTCTCAATGGGTAGCGAAAAGTACTTGGGGTTAAATCGCACCCAAAACTCGACAATAAGCATAGTGTCCCTCTCTTTGGCAGTGGTAATAGACTCTCACCATTGTAAAGCTGCTTCGACAAGACTAAAAGTGTTCGACATATGCTTCTGTATGCCTCTACACTCAACCATATGAAGGTGGAGTTAAATATCCTTCTTCCACTGGCATGTCAAGATCACGTCACAACTACCCTAAAACTCTGGTGGGTGGCCCTTTTGAAATGCCTCCCTCCCTCTCTGCCAATCTGAAGGCCCCGGGTGGGCCTGGAAAATCGATGCCACTGGCGATTGTGGTGGCTGGGCCTAAGAAAAATGGAGTCCCATGGCAGTCATAGCAGTGTTAACTGCCTGTGCCACCATAGTAGCCACCTCTGCAGCTGTCACTATCCCTTGCGGTGGCTATGGCTGTGGTGCTTGTGGCTCCTACTAAGTCTCTCCCTCACTGGCTCTCACCGCTGACATCGTCGGTCGTCCTCTCCTGGGCAACATCTAAAATTAGATCGAATTGTATGAGTTCACAGTCAATACAAATATAACAGCAGAAGAAAGTAATCTCAAATACATAAAAATGAATGCAACAATCCTAATAATAAGGGCTCAATATCAAAGGACGCTATACTAAAATTACAATAAGCCATATAGATCTTATGGACTCTAGAACTTGATGCTCCAATACCATTTATAACACCCCGCCTATCTTAGCCATGGGTGATAAGGCATTTATCAAAATAAACAACAATCTCATTTGGATTATTCTTAGCATCACTATTGAAAACTTTTAAAATTACTACCCACCTATGTTAAATTTAGCCGATGCCAAATTTTATCTTTCATTAACATATTAAAACATGAGAAAATTAAAATAATATAACTCAACCATCTATACAGTTATTAGAAGTCTGAATCATCACATGATAAATAGATAAATGATAAATACCGAATAAACCATCAGTTTCCAAAACAATATCCAAACCATAAGTCTATGAAAATAAATCTGAATCCAAATACATAGTCTGATAAATAAAACTAAATAAATTTATCAACTGAAGGGGAAACATTCCCAAATGAAATACGAAATCATAAATCCTAATCTAGGAATGAATAACTAAAGCGTCTATACAAATCCTGCAAGCCTCCACAAGTGTTGTAGCTATGCATCCCTGGAATAAGTCATCAAGCTTGGCGTCCCTGTGGCTGGACAACTAAAATATTTAAAAAATAGATTTGAAATGGGTCAGATCCCAAAACCATTGAAAAACATTTAGTAAGTATATAAATTGCAGCTATAAAAGTAGTTATTAGATACAAACATTAGTCCAGCGTACACTCGGGACCCAATCAGTACACCCGGGTACACTATTCCGACCCATTCGGAATCAACAGTGACCTCAAAATCGTCATTCGAGTCACTCTACCTAAATTTCCTATCTCGACCTCAATGTAGTCTACACACGACTCCCGATTGAGATATAACACAGTCACGCCAATATCCCTCGCTACGACGTATAATAATTGTCACAAATTATTTACTACTCACTTAGTAACTTTATTTCGTAAATACTAATCATTATCTCTCCCAATTAATATCTTAAATAAACAAATAATATTTAATTCAATTAAATTACAGTACACATTTAATTTGAAAATGACCGAATTAATTAAATTCTAAATACTCAAAAATATGGGGTGTTATAACTATAAAGTCCATGGAGATGTTGTTCCACTTCCACTTGGGAATCTCCAAAGTCTATAACTCACCTTTTTATTTTTGTTGCTCCACCATTACTAACTAACAGTTGGTAAAGTTAAACACAAACTTCGCAACATCCTACTTCTCCCGGCCCACCAATATGCTTTACGTATGTCTCAGTACATTTTGTCCCTTACCGGATGTACCATGAATCGTGAACCATGTGCCTTGGCTAAAATGGCCTTCCTTAACTCAACTTATCTGGCAATAACAACCGTCCTTGGAATCTTAATCCGTCATTTGAATGGACTGAGAATGAAGGACCTCTGCCTGATATTAGTTGTTGTACCTTTGCCTAATATAAGGCATTTGAAGATTGCGCCTGTATCACTCTCGTTACCTTGGCTGGTGTAACAGTCACTACTCCTAAAAATGTATCAGATAAATCTAATTCCTGAGTGGCACTCCATTATGCTGCCTAAATGCTCGGTAACTACTCATGCTCGACTAACAAAGAAACCAATGTAACAGTCAGTCTCTGACTCAATGCATCAGCTAACACATTCATCTTCCTGGATCGAAAAATGGTAGTTCTTCAAAAACTTGAGCCTTTTAACTTTTATAGGCATCATGGATTATCCCCACTTTATAATTACAAAAACCTTTCTAAGATCTACCAAAATCCTAGTATCATATACGATATGTCCTAAAAACTATACCTCATGAAGCTAAAACCCACACTTGGAGAACTTTGTGTACAACTTATGTTACCGTAGTGTCTGGAAAACTAATCGCAAAATTCTTCGCATGCTCCTCCTTTGACCAAGATATATCAATATTTAGTCAATAAACACAATGGCGAACTAATCCAGAAATGGTCGAAAGACCATGTTCATCAGATTCATAAATAATATTGGCACATTGGTCAATCTAACCGGCATAATCCGGAACTTGTATGACCCATTTCGTGTCAGAAAAGCTATCTTCGAGGTATCATTCCCCTAATACGTAGTTAATGAAAACTAGATCATAAGTCTATCTTGGAAAAAAATGATGCACCCCTCAACTGGTCAAATAAATTTTCAATACGTGGCAATAGATACTTGTTCCATATTGCGACCTTATTCAGCTCCCTATAATGCACACATAGATTAAGTGAACCATCCTTCTTTTTCACAAATAACACAGGGACTCCCCAAGGAGACGTGCTCCTCCATATAAAACCCTAACTTAAAAACTCCTGAATATGTTCCCATAACTCCACCTCTTACGGAGCCATCCTATAGGTTAATCTGTCAATAGGCCTAGTGCTTGGTTTCCAAGTCTATATAAAAATATACCTCCACCACTGGTGGTAACCCCAGAACTTCATCAAATACTTGTGTAAAAATTAGAGACAATAGCTATCGAATCTAACGACATAGTGACCTCATATAAAGTCGAATTTATGTAATATAAGTGTGTGTTACCATCCCTCGAGCCTAGGTATAGCAACTAAGAACATATATTGTTCAGGAATACAAAATGTAATCGCCTTTCTGCTAAAATCTATCTGCACGTGATACAAAGCTAACCAATCCATGCCTAATATGATATCATAATCGTCATATCTAATAATAAGAAGTCAGCAAAAAAACACAATTGACCGATCTTTATTGCCATGCCTCTATCAATATAGCATAACGTAACACCCTTAAATACTGGTGTATCCATATGTGATGATACATCCTCAGCTATATCTATTAATCTAGATGTAAATTCAAATGCATAAGTAGAAAAAGAGTGTGACACGCTCATGTCGAACCATAAATATAAAACATACCCTTAATCTCTTAAGGCAGTAATGTCCTGCCTGCCTAATGGACGTTATAGACATGTACGTAACGAATCTATGGGCATCCCTGCGCGTGAGGCAGAGCCGAATATGTTGGTGCTGGTGGCAAGGTAGAAAACTAATGTGGGGTTAGAAGAGCTCATTGTGGCCCCTATTATTGGTGGCCTTGACCCGCCTGGTTACCCTTAGGGTAATGACGAAAATAATGGCCCTCCTTTCCACAAGTAAAACATTATCCCTTAATAGGATGATCTAGACGATGGACTTATTATCCTTGCCCTTGGGGCTTATACTGGTGCCTCTGACTTTTCCCATGTCCCACCGGCCCTGCTGGTTGTAGTATCCATTGCCCGTGTGGCCTTGCCCCTGGTTTCCCTAACGATAATAATTATCTCCTCTAAATTGTTTTGGGGGATTCTCCCCCTGAATATGCCCTCACTGGAACTATGAGCCTCCCCGTTCACTACATGACTTACTTGACTCAATTTTTTTTTGCCCCTTGGTCATTTACCTTTTTTCTTTCTTTAGTTCCTTCTCCCTCTGGAACTCACTAAATTCACGATAATGTCACAGTGCAATGTCCACTATCTGCATGCAAGAAGTGTACACCAAATTTCCCAATAATATACGCTTGATCCCCTATGTCAGGCCTCTAATAAATTTATTTATCTTTATCACCTACGAATCTCTGATCTTCGGGACAAAGTGTATAAGTCGGGTGAATTCTTTCTCATACTCCGCAACTGTGTGGTCCTCCTTCTTTAGTCAGTTAAACTTATAAAATGGTCATATTTTACTGATCCTCCATGGTGATAATAGCCTCCCATCACTGCAAAACATCACCTACAAGCCTAACACTAACTAGCATCTTCCTCTTGATGTCAATACATTTTAATATGTGTATATGGCATTTGATGTCATGCCTCCATTACATTGCAATAATAGGGTCTGTAGCACTGAGAACTCTAGTGGGTGCCTCTTCTAAAAAACCCCAATAACCTTCTCCCACAAAGCTGTAGTCAGCAAAACAGGCACAAATGCGGTGGTGCTAGTGGTGGTGATTGTTGTTGTTTCTGGTGTGTGGATGCTATAGTCACAACAACAGTCTGTGTGATAATAGAGGCCAAATTTTCATGTGCGATAAAAGGTGCATGTCCCTGTTGCGGTGATAGAGATGGTTGCATCTGCTGCTGGTGTGCCACCGTCTCTGACTCGGTGCTAGTGGTCTGTCGCGATCGACCTACTGATCAACATGTGTTCACCATTTGAAATATAGTAAACAAAACTTATAAATACATGTACAAAAATGGAGTACTCAGTCCAAATAACAAGCTCTAAAGTATCAAAGGATGCTACGCTGAAAGCGATGGATGCACTCAAGATCCCTACGACACTAGAACCTGGAATGCTTTGATACTAACTGTGATACCCCATAAAATTTAAACTAAATTGATTAGGTCTAAAGTAAATAAAACATGAGTCTATATAATTAAGTATCATTATAAGCATTACTGTAAACTAAAACATAATATAAATAATTGCAACACAATAGGTGAACCACAATTTTTCTAATACCAAACCAAAAGTAGTAATAAAATCCTTGCATGTTATCACCATATCATACTACAAGCCTATAATAAAGTGAGAGTATACTAACTAACTAACATAAATCCAATATAAAAGATAAAGGGACTATATAAGCATGAGCACGCAGACTCGGCACCTACATCCTATGAAAGAACTCAAGATTGGATCAGGGGTGAGGCTGCACCTGTGGCCTATGCCCTAAAAATGGTAAATTAACAACGTTGACAACAAGCCTACAAAGTATAAGAATACAATTGAGTTTGGATTATAATATAATTACACATTTTCCTCTCATATTTTAGTGTACCTTAAATTATACACCAAATCCAACAATCTTTGATATCACATGCGTCTAATCCTAAACCCAAGTGAACTCGATGATTACATACTATTCATTTCAATTGAATATTCATAAATCATTGTTCTATATACCTCTCAAGTGTATATATCTAATAATAAAAAACATCTCTACGTGGATATCCACATATGTACATACCAATTATTATATAATTAACTACCTCTCTACGTGCATATCCACCTATGTGCATACCAATTATTATATAATTAACTATCGGAGTACCGACGTGGCACCGTCGCATGACTCAGGGTATACCGAACTGGCTCCCTCTCCCGGTCTAGGGTACATCTCGTGTATATTTATTGGAGTACCAAAGTAGCGTCGTTGCACGACCCAGGGTAAGACCGTCTCTCTCTCTCTCAGGAAATCGAAATGGAGCCTTCATCCGACCCAGGGTTCAATGATACTTCATTGCTCGACATCGTATGATCCTGGCTATAACACATCCTTATTTACCTGGATATCGAAGTGGCACCTTCGCATGTTCCATAATAAAGTCCCCTCCAGGATGTATCTCATACGTACACATAATCAATTTATCTCATATAATATAAAATAAAGTTATTCACATTTTATGAACGATGAGTCTTATTATCTTTCCAAGTAATTTTACATATCTGATTAAAGGTCTCAGATGAGTAGTTTAAAGTGTCTAAGTCTCCAAATTTCATTCACATTTCCCTTTTTTCCAAATATAATAAATCCCCAAATTCTGCCCTATCCGTACGCATGGGACTAAACCCTATCTGTTCGCATTGTCCATGCACACAGACCACAGTTGTGGCCGTTCGAATGGGTTATGAACAAAACTCTCCCCAATTTTTTCTTTCTTTAACCTATAGCACCTGTTACGACCCCATTGTCCAGATCCACCATTAATTTCTTAATTCAAGGTTTTGATACATCCTATATACCCTAAATTATCCTGCAAAATTTCCCAAACCAATTTATATGCTATACTTAAAATTTTTCTAGATTTATATTAGGATTTATAAGTATTTTGCATAATTATAACCCTAAGTTTGAATTTCATTCTAAAGTCCCAAATTTCCAATTAATTTATGTAATAATCAAGGGGCTTTTACTCAATTCTTCAAGTATACACAATTTCAACATCGATTAGCTAAATATAAACCACAATTCATGACAAATTCAATCAAATTCTATTTATGAATAAAAACCTACTTTTTTACTAACTAATTTCAATCCAAAACTTCTTGTTTAATTATCTAAATCACTTGTTCTATATTTAGATTTTGAACCTAATGAATAACTACAATCTAATAACAAAATCAATTATATTAATATACTAAGTAAACTTGCCTCTAAATCGAGGTGGTGAATTTTAAGTCAATATCCCTAATTGTTGTTCTCCTTCCAAGCCAATTGTACCAATTATTCTTCTCCAAGTTATCTCTTCTCTATCGCCTCTCTCTAGTCTTAGGGTTTTTCCTGTAAAGTGTTAAAATGAACTAGACTAATCCTAATCCCCTTTTTTTATCTTATTAACAAAAAAATAAGCGTTGGCCCCCTTATTAACCTTGACCTATTAAGCCCAAAACCATAACTAATTAGTATAAAACCTAGTCCAAACTATATACTAACCCATAGGGCTTAAAATTCACCATTTTAAGGTACAATCAGACACTCTACATACCCCACAAGTCATCCAAACTATCTCATAAACATGTTAATGTCTACATTTATTTGAGTTTAAAATAATATATTAATTTTATTTATTAAATAGTTATTAATTTATTTATGTGTATTACGTTCTATTTAAATAATTATAAATGTATTCACATACCCATATGATATAAAACAAGTCTATTTACATCACTAGTCACTTCAGATAAATAATGTTTCAGAATGTAATTTTAATTTAAATGATTCATTAAAATTACTAGGTATTATACATTGATTCCACACAAAATGATTCCATACTTGAAAATAAAATATTTTCATGGAATCTTGATGTTAATAATATGTATACAATATTAATATAATCGACTTGGGATAATCCCAATATCCTTTTCAACCAATCTTGTGAAAGATCAATCATAAAGATGCATCTGTCTTGTTCTACAAAGTTTATATCGAAATTCGAATAACCACACTCCTATGTAAGACATTACTCCCACCTGATTCCCGATTAGATAAATATTATCCACAAATTGTACTTAGAAATACCACCACATTTTCGTTATGCTGCTTATACGGACAAGTGTTTTTTGGACTTTGATCAAAATCAATACTTGATTACGTGATCAAAATGAATAACACAAGACCTTGATGTTAACTTTGATCCATAAATGGATCATATACGGTTACATCACTTTACTTTCCCAACTTCTTACTATGTACTTGTCAAGACGATCGTTCAAGAATAGAGTCTTGACGTTAAAATATTTTCGACATACTTTAGTATGGCTATCGCGAAAAGGTTTTCTCATAGTCAATCCCTTTCTTTCTGAGTAAACCCTTTCATAAGCCCTGGCTTGAAGGTTTTCACCTTTCCATCCATTTATCTTTTAACTTCTTGTAGGCTCACTCGTGCCCGATGGATTTTACCCCATCAACAAGTCTACGAGTATCAAATATTTATTGGAATACATAAAATCCTTTTTGGTATCCATAATCATAAATCCAAGTAAAAGTCCTTGTCTTGGAATTCCATTATAGTTCTCGACACCCGGTTCGTGTTTGCTGGGATCTCATGGCAACAATCACCAAAAACACTAACCATTCAAGATGACTTCTATGCTCCCACTACGACGTGACAAAACTTGTTATCTAGTATAAGTGACACATGTATCTTGATCATCGATTATGCTCCCACCATGATAAGGTAGTGTATTATCGATATTAAGTCATAATATGATGTTCCTTTTATATTGTAAGATAAGACTAACTTACACTTAGGCCCATTGTCTATTACATAATCCTCCTACAACTTGTCACTGATACAATCAACGTCCTTCTTGTACTTATGAAAGTGATATAAACTACCCCTTTAACCTTTGGGATAATCAATAAATTGCCATACCTCTATTTTAATTTCGACTTCATTCGCTTCTTCCACAACACGAGTGTCAGGCACCCCTAAATTCGAACATGTACTATAATTATCTTGCGCCCACTCTGATGTTCAATGGTAGTTAAAGAAACCTATTAAGAAGAAATTAAATTTAAAATGTATGTGCCATCTCTTATTGTAAAGTCCCAAAAAAAATGTTGAAGTCCTGAGTAACTAACCATGGACCGTATTATGTCCAGAAGAATTCAAAGCCAACTTTCTTTCTCTTTAATGATTTGTCACATAAATGTTATTCATATCAGTAGTTAGAAGTATTGATGAGACAAACCTTATAATGTATACATTATTTCCCAATATACCAAAAAAAATGAAAGATATCCATTTTTTTTAAAAATTCTTCAAAATAATCGAATATCAATTCAAAACCAATTGAAATCAAATTTTCTAAAATCCAAGAACATTAAATATTTTACCTATTTTATCTTTATGTCATCACCATAACCAAAAACATATCCTGCTGCTTATACTGTTGCCCTATTCTAACTGCCCATAAATAGGAACATAGCTCTTTTAAGTAATTTTCCAGTTACTTGGAAACTTTACAACGAGTTTTAGTACTAATTTATGGTTTCCGAGTCTACATACCAGGTTACCGTAGATCGGACCATAAATTATGCGTTTACTTTTAAGAGACACGTCATTACCATGTCCTTTTTCTTACAACGAAAATCAAACATTGTTTCCATAAGTTCGAACTACTTGTAGTGAGAATACATGCCTTTCGATTATCTCATTACTACCGAGGAATATGAATTTCCCTTAACCCAAACGTTGTATATAAGAAGTAGCATTGTCCTCCTACTTTCCTTTCGAGAAAGAAGTAAAGATACTCTCAAACAACTAACATCAACCTTTGACTACCGATGATCCTCACTATCAGATTACTAAATGGTAATGGGTTTCCCCACTATGTCTAACCAAACAATCCTTTCTTCAAACAATGATAAAAGCATTCTAAGAACATGATTCTTACGTAAGTGTCATCAACCAATCATATGTTTCTACAAATTCTCATCGTTTGATTATTTAAAATTAGATACTTATACATAGAACTTTCTAGGGTGGGGGGTGGGGGACCAAAAACATGTAACATTAATTTAAAAGAATTACAGTGGGGGTACGATCCTAACTGACGCGAGGAGTTAATCATAACATAATTTAAAATATTTATGGGAATTGAGGGTTAAAATAGTTTATTATCTCGTTAAGTTAGAACAATGTCCAATTACATTTTCAGTCCTTAAAACTTATTCTAGTTAAAACTTTTAAGCTAAAATAGTGCGAAAAAGTTGAATTCATTTTTGAAATCTTAGAATCATAAAATTAAAAAAAAAATCTAAATAAACACGGTATTTCGACTAGATTTTAAAGTGACATCCCTCAACCGCCAATTTTAAAATTAATTCGTCTGATATCTTAATTCCCTTATGAGGTGGGATTTCTCATGAGGAGCTTAAATCAACGCCAGCTTGAACCAGACAAATTTTCATTTTTTATTATTCTATTCGAATAGTTCAGGAACCTTCTGTCCAACTTAATTTTGGTTCAACAATTAATTATAGTGACTCTGGGGGTGATATTATTAATTCCGTCTAAGTGAATACCACCAGTCCATTCTTTTAAATATAACCCGCTCATGAAGGCATTCCCTGTGGGTGGGATCGAACTCACTCACATTCCAATTCTCAGAATTATCACTTAAGAGTTACAATGAATCCATAAGGCCTTGATTAATTCCATCCGGATGAACCTAATTCACGTGAGGAATTAATGATCCCGACGGAGACTGTAGGGTTTATATTTAAACCCTTACCTACTTACTATTTAAAATCTTTAGGGTTTTGAAAAACTATTCATTCAATTCTAAAATACCGAATTAAATCCTTGGTAATTTTCAATTTACGTGTACAAATCAAATTACTCGATAATCTTATTATTTCAATTTTCAGAAAAATAAACCATTTTTAAATTAAAAAATAAAACCTAGATATCAAAATTTAATTTATACCTTAAAAATAATTACCCCAATTTAATTCAATTTAGAAAAGAATAAATAAAATGAATTTAAAAAAAAAATGGTGATCTAGGCCGGTCTCAGAATTAAATCTATGTTATCCATGAAACAGGTGTTCCTAATTAATACAATTAAGGATTTATATATATATAGGTCCTATAAGAATAGAGTTTTCCTAATTAAGTCCTATTGACTTTTCAACCATTAAATATGTCGTATTCCTAATTTTTTGGGACATTTTTTACAATTTTATCTTTTTAAAACCAACCATCTGTAACTTCTTGGGGGAAGTTCAAAGTGGTTGAAATTTTTTTCCCATCTTATTTTTAATCTTAAAATGATCAATACTTTGGATTGACAAATCCATTTTTTGCAAAATTATTACTTTTGAAATCTGCTTGCCTAGATCTATCAAATAAGATCCATGAAGTCTATAAAATTTCAAGGATAAAAAATTACACAGACAGTAAACTTTACTCTATGTACTAGAAAATGAAATAGTTTTATATCTGTGACATTTTCACAAATAATAACATTTACTATGTTAATATTATACAAATACTAAAATTTACGGTGTTCACAAGAAAATAAAATCCATATATTTATCAAACAAGATCCATGGAGTACATAATATTTCAATGAAAAAAATTACACAGATAGTAATATTTACTGTATACCCATTAAAAAATAGAACTTAATTATTGGCTGAATAGTCAATAGGACTTAATTAAAAAAAATAAAAAATATGAATTACATATAATAATATATATTAATTAAGGGTCAACAATGATCGGCCCCATTGTAGTTTATGTATATATCCAAAAACCCCTTACCTTTTAAGTTGGATAATTCTAAGGGCACAACACTTATTGCAACAAAATACCACAAGATAAAAAAAAGAGTTTTTGCTAAGGGTCACCACATTGTATATTTATTTTTTTTCATAATTATTTCAACACAAATTCCCACACATTACCTCTCTCTACCCACTACACTCCAAACCCTACCTTTGTCTTCTTCACAAAACTCAAGACAACTTTGTCTCCATTAATCCAACCATCTTTAACTTTTTCTTCTTCAACCAACCATCTTCAACATTATTAACGTTCTCTTCCATTGGTCCCCACAACATTATTAAATTTCGTGTCCCCCAACACACCAACCATTTTCAATTCCATTATTAAACTAGGGTTTTATTGGTAAATACACAAATAGCAATGAATAATCCAACCAAAGACAATGACAACACATTCAAAGAAAATGAAAACTCCATAAATGACATTTATGAGGTAAACTTTGGGTCTCATTACAAAATATTTGAATATTCTAAGGGATTGAATAAATAAAAAAAAATCAAAAATTGTGCAAATACATGTCAGTTATTCGGGATCGGGCCCCCGAAATGAAGTCCAAATTTCGGGGTAACCATCCTGAACAAAACTTATATTTTTTTTCCGAACTAGGTCCATTCGGTATAATCACCCCGATGCTCCTTATATTATTCGGCATAAATATGCCATAGTGATAGTTACCCCGAATAAACTGCCTTTGACTCGAGGTAGTTACCCCGAAATACTGTATTAATTTTGGTAGATTCATGCCGAATGGAATTGAAACACAGTTAAGGAATTAAATCCAAACATTCAAGTGATTCAATAGATATTCAAATATTGTGCACACTATCCAAAATGAGATTTTATAGAAAAAAAATAGTTTTCCCACTTCTGTGAAGTTTGTGCACACTATTCATTTTTAATCATGCGCACGACCATTAAAACTGGACAAAAATGAACCTATTGATTATATCTAAGTGCATAATATTTTTACTTATGCAGGATGCCTTCTTGGATTTCAACTATGTATTATTTGACGAGGCGTTAGAAGATATGGAGATACCCAACAACGAGGATGATGCTTCATTAAGCTTTGATGTTAGTATGACATTTTTAATGGATAAGGTATTTCCCACACGGCAAGAGTTGGTTGATTGGGCTCAAGAGCAAACCCGGTCCATTAAAACAGTAATAGTCATCACCAAGTCCAATGCACCTTCTTAAACACTTAAGGTAATTCTACACATTGGTTGTGAGAGGGGAGGGGAGTACCGTGATCATCACGGGAAGAATGTTTGGAACGAAGTTAATAGCCGAGAGAAAAATGGTAGGAAGAGGGGCACGACCACTCGGAAGTGCAACTGTCCATTTTTGTTGAAGGGCATTTCGATTGACAATGGACAGTGGATGTTGTCTGTCGTTTGTGGCGTTCACAATCACCAATTGCCGAAAATGTTAGTTGGACATGCATATGACGATCGACTTACTTCAGTGGAAATTTGTTTTTTTGAAGAAATGTCCTTGAGCGGTGTAAAGTCGACGGCCATTCTAATGATGATTAAAAGTCATAATGTTATAAATGTTTCGACCATGAAAAAAAATTACAATGACAAGGGGAAATTGAGGATCTCAGAACGAGAGGGTAGAAAGACGATGCAACAGTTAATGAAGTTGCTTGGGGATAAACATTACTTGTATTGGTATAGAAAGAATGAGCTACCAAGGAGGTGGAAGACATTTTTTGGGCGCATCCAAACTCAATCCATCTAGCCAAGTGTTTTTCATCGATTGTCATTATTGACTGCACGTACAAGACCAATCGATACAAGATGCCTTTGTTCGAGATGGTTGGAATAACGTTATGCGGTAGGACTTTGAATATATCCTTTGCTTTTTTAGCAACGAAGAAGGTGGAGAACTATTGGTGGGCATTGGGATGTTTGAAATCCCTCTTTGATCCGTTTGTGTGTCCCACGGTTTTCATCACAAATCGGGAGTATGCGTGTATGAATGAGTTGTGGGTTGTGTTCCCCGAGGAGGGAACTATGGTTTACACATTCCACATTCATCGCAATGTGGAGATCCATGCTAGGAAAGAGATCAAAAATGAGGAAACATTGAAGAAGTTCATAAGGGATTGGATGCATTTGGTTGAATCCCCCACCAAGAGTGATTTTAACGAAGAGTGGAGGATTTTTCAATGTGATTGGGTTGCATTCCTGAACATGCTTCAGTACATAGATTGTACATGGTACAATCTAAGGGCGAGCTTCATTCATGCATGGACAAATATGGTTAGGCATCGGGGTAATCGAACTACTAACCGTTGTGAAGGAGCACATGCTAAGTTGAAGAGGCACTTGGAGAGTTCTTAACTTCCTTTTGACTAGGTTTTTGCCAGCATGCACAACTACTCCCATAATATTCTTGTTTTGTGCGAGCTCATAGGTCGAGTTTCTCATTATGCCATTGACCTAATTCTTGAGGATATGAAGACTTGTGATACCATTGGCATGGATGTTAAATCGTGCCTATACTTGGCACGCAAAATATATGATCTATCGCGTGCTCATGAATTGGTCATCTATCGGATGAAGGGTAGGGAAATACTATGGGGGATATTGGTGCACATTGGGACAAATTAACAATGGTGACCAAATTAGCGAAGTAGTATATGGTTTACTACGAGCCAAAAATGATACTTTCTAAACAAAGGTGGGAATGGTCAACTATCGATGAGCAAAGGGCCATGTTACGAAAACTCAAGGACATCGGGTGTCCCACAACTGCTAGGATATTTGAGCCACCCATGAAAAAGCACTGCAAGGGTTGCCTGAGAGGTCGAAACCTAATTGCTAAAGAGAAAAAGCACGAGAAGTCAACTAAAAGGGATCTCTCGGGATTCAAACTTTCTAGGTAATCAACAGAAAAGGAACACCACATGGTCCAAAGGCCTAAGAAGAAAATTGATTTCACGAAGTTCACCCGCCGAGCCCCATGGTACCGGAACTACTCCCCCTCATATAAACAATATATCAATGAGATATCAGTCTTTTATAAAGATTGAGTAGAAGATATCATCAAGGTTGAAGCTGACAAAAATTATGGGTTTAGATGCATTGCTAAATGCCTCAGATTTAAGCCTGATGGATGGAGACAGCTGAGATCGGACTTGATTGAAGAAGTTACGACAAATACTGAATTCTATGCACATTATTTTGGTGATTGGTTTTTTATCACTATTCTACATATGTTTGACGATTATGCAAGCCCATGTATGCCCAAGTCTTGGATGATCATGCCCAAGTGCAGCTATCTTTTGGTAGAAACTTACAAGTGCGTGTGAGTCCTCATTTTGAAGAGACGGTGTCTCACATTTCTACCAATGAGACATGAACGAACCGTGCATCCCATGTTCATAGAGATTGCTCATGTATGCGGGAATCACTTTGTAGCTTTGAAGTTGAAATACGGTTATATCCAAGACTGGTTCGGTATATATATGTCGAATTAATATCCTTATTTCTCTATATTCATGCCTAATGGACCTCACTCTCCAATACATAAAGTACACTATTTGGGATGTATATGTTGAACCAAGTTTCCCATGAACTGGTTCGTTATATATATGCCGAATTATAATCCACAACCAATAATTAGGGATGTTGATGAATTATAATCCACAACCAACAATTAGGGATGTTAATGAATTATAATCCACAACTAGGGATGTTGATGAATTATAAACCACAACCAACAATTAGGGATGTTTATACAAAATAAGCCACAACCAACAAATAATTGCACATTTATAAATAAATATTATAATTAAACAATAAATCAAACATTCATACAATATTATTCCACTTTAATACAAATATTCAATGGCATCCGACCTATTTCTTTGTTTTACTTCTATGCGACCCCTCAACTACTTTCTCTTTTCCCTTGCCTTTGGACTTGCTTTTCTTTGCCACCCGTTCCTCAATGACAACCGGCCTACCTACCCCAATGGCCGCAGCTAGGATATCATAGGCCTGCACATTACGTGCAATTAATTTGGCCAGATCAGCAGTAATTCCATAATCAATATTGTTCTTCATTAAGTCCATAGCCTTGCACACCTCGTCCGTATATGGACCATATAATAACATCGTGGGATTAGATTAGACAAAAAACTTATATATAATTACATATATAATACCGAAAAAAGTTTAGATAAAAAACTTACCAACGATGTTTGCTGTTGTTTCACGTTGCAAAACTTGGGGTTTTGGAGTCTAGGATGGAATTTGGACATTAACTAAGCCATATAATCACTGCTACAATCCCATGGGCTAGATACGAGCACATACCTAGATTTCTCAAATAAAAGGTGGTCTTTCTAGTTTTCTTGGTACCATTTTTGTATATTGAATTTAACTTTGTACCGAGCTACCTTATCTCCCCTATCGTCCTTCAAGGGTGTCATTGCGTCACGCGGTATGATTTGTAGCCGTCCCATTTCTCTAAGGCACTTTTAGGGTAATAGGGATCCCCCACCTTAAAATAAATCATAATCCCACTATACCATGAAGCTTCATGAAAGGGATAAGCAACCCTAGAATCTCGATAGGGTTCCCAAATGACCTACAAATAAACAAAACATTATTTAATATCAGAAACTATCAAAGTCAAAAGAAAACGTTATAAATTTTTTTAAAATTTACTCACATCACCAACACTATATCATCCAATTGCTCTCGAAAATTGATTAAGTTTGTAAATGCATTTTTTTGAGAAGCAGACTGCAATGACCAACGTGCAACCTTGGCATGGTCTCATCAAACTCCATGATATGACCAAAGTGCACCCTCGTACTCTGAGCAACAACGTCGTCCTATCTCATGGCCGAGCCGTCAGAAGAGCCCCACTAGTCAGCAATAAGGTCATCCCTGATGAGGTCGACCTCATAAGCACCAACCTTGGTTGGGTAGCAGCCGAGATCAACAACAACTTTATGGGTTCAACTTGAACCAGTATCATACTCTGCTTAGGCCGATAGCACAAATGAGCCCGATTACCTAACCTCAGCTGTCTTGTCCGACCGAGGTTATACTTGTGGTTGGAGGATCAATGGTCCTGTCAGAGTCATCAACCTTGTACCCAGCTAGGCTGAGGTTTGAGAGGATGATGTCACCAGTCTGAGCATATACAAGTACAAAGAGACCTGGAACACGTGAACAAAACCATTATAACTGGATCATTCCCCCACGTGAGGGAATATTTGATCATTATGATCCACATGTGGAACAACCAGGTGTCCACATGAGATTAGCTAGATCATCCTACACATGCTCATTACATGCTTGGGGCCCCCTAAGCACTATATATACCATTTATCTTCTTCCATGAAGGGGATCACATATTACAAACCCTAGCTATAGTGAAGATCACTCCCCCTTATGTGGAGTTGTTTTGCCATTGAAAGAGGTCCTGCAAGGTCCAAAATCTCTCAAGTCTTCTAAATCATAGCTCAGTTTTTAGGGAAACACATGGCACCTGAATTGCCAGCACCTCCTCCAGTATCTGGTGGTGGAGCACCTAGTTCCAATCATACACTGCCTCTATTCGAGATGGATGAGGTGGCAGCAACCTTAAAATCCCTGGTGGCCAGCCAACAAGTGATGCAAGAGCAGTTCACTACCCTCAGCCAAAATATGAGGAGGAGACCATCAGGAATATCACCGGAGATGATCACTCCGACAGCTGCACAAGAATAACACTAGGAGGCCATGTGACCACCCCAGGAACCACGAAAAGATCTGCCTCCTCCCCAGCGGTGGAGGGACATTGCTAACCCTAGGCATTTATGCTTGGGGAGGTAAGGACACCTTTACCCTGAGGAACAGTATGATGATGTGGTGGCCGATGATGCTCTAGTAGAATGCTCAGAGCCATACAAGATTTCTAACAATACTGTATGACCCCTTCGAGAGAGTCGAGGAAGGTGTAGGAGATAGAAGCCCGAAGATTTCCCGAGAGGCTCAACATTTGATCGTTTGAGCATAGGGTCGGCCTTTGAAAGGCTCAGCCCAGTCAATGACCTAAGGGATATATTATCGAGTCAATAAGCCTTACAAGGTCTAGAAGAGAAGGGGTTGAATATCGGCCCTAACATGGCCGACCCCATCATGTTCGAGTTGGGGGTCATGGGGAAGTTAATAGATGATAGAGGTCAACTGTAGGAGAACCCTCGGTACAACCAATTGAAGTGGTAGGGGATAACATCGGCCAGTCCGACGTTGTGAAACCCAAGAATGATTCAATTTAAAGGCTTGAAGACAAGATTGGCGACATTCTGAAGAGCTGAGACCCTCTATAGAGGGGGTACTCAAAGGTTTCACCCTTCGTTGTAAAGATAGTCAACTTCCCAACCCTGACCAAATTCAAGCCATCTGTAGTGATCCCAGGTATGATGGAAGCACTAATCCTGTCCATCACATTGAAATGTACCAATTGACAACCGATATCTACTCCATCTCAGATGACTTGAGATGTCATGATTTTTCAAGCACTTTGACCGGGGCTTTACACGTTTGGTTTACTTCACTTCCAAAGAATTCTATCGAGAGCTTCAAATAGTTGGTCGAGCGATTTATCCATAATTTTTACTTTAGGGTCAGACCTCAGAAAAAGATGACTCATTTACTTTATGTCAAGCATAGGAAGAATGAGAGTATAAGAGATTACATTGAGAGGTTCAACAAAGAGAAGTTGGAAGTGGAAGACTAAGAGGGAAGCATAGCTATAACAACCCTCATAAGAGGCCTCTATAAGGGATTATGGAAGCTTACTGAAGACCCTCCTAAGTCAATGGTCGATTACTTGAAATAGATGGGAAAGTTATGAATGCTGAAGAGGCAATGGCTGATAAGTATAAGGATGAGAAAGGAAGTGGCAGTGGTAGCAGGTTTCAGAAAAAGAATAGAGATGGGAAGAAAAGGTCAGCAGACGATAAGTTTGCAGACTACACTCTGTTGACTGTAAGTTGTGAGCACATCTTAAACGAGATAAAGAGTGATCGGTCTTTAAAGTTGCTTGAAAAATTAAGAGTTCCTCACCATAAGAGGAACAAGAACTTGTGGTGTGAATTCCACCAGAACCATGTCCACTTGACTTACAAATGCTGTTCTCTAAAGGACGAGATTTAGAAAATGTTAAAGGCTGGAAAATTGAGAAAGTATGTGCAAAAAGGCGCTTCCAAGGGTGGTCGAGCTGACCCTAGAAAGAGGAGGAATGATAAATGTCGAGAAGATGGCCCGACCAGATGAGATGATCCTTCAGGCGAGGATAGTGATGATCCATATCTTCAACCAAAGGACAAGAATGTCCCAGTGAAGAGGCTTAATAATTCGGCAAAAAATCTTCACATTTATCCCCTTAATTTCGATATTTTTACGATCCCGTGCGGTGTAAATAGCTTGGATTTGTCTCATATTTATGCTACTAACCCTTTTTGGCAAGTATTTTGTGTTTTTTTGTATCTCTTATGTATTTTATAGGTATTTCATGCAAGAAAGATGGAAAAGAGAACTCAAAGTAGTGAAAGAAACCAATAAAAGGGGAGTTGAAGGGCATTTTCATAATTTTCAACCTTATTCCAGAGGTGGGTCCAACTAAAAAGTTGAATATCTTTCAATTAGGATATCACTAGAAAAAATAGCACATCAATCCGAACTACGATGAAGAAGTTATGGTCATTCGAAGTTGAGAAAAAATCGCAAGAAAAAAGAACCGAACCGAGACGGTCTAGAACCTTGAAGCTCATTGTCTAAATTTATGAAGCGGACCAATCCGAATTAAATGGAAAACGAACCGGTCTGCCTTTTGTCACGCTCTAGATCCATTACAAAATTAGTCACGCTTTCCAAGTGTGACAAATTTCCAGATACGAGATTTGTATTTTGTCCTTATCTTTTAGCCAAAAGAGTTTTATATTTTTGGGACTCTTCTAAACGACTTATAACCTATATATTTAGTCGTTAGGAATATTTTTATTCAGATTTCAATCATGAAAAAGTTCCTAATCAAGGAGGAACATCTAGGAGAAGAATTTACATAGTTTGCACCTTAAATTCAAGAGCTTTTCCCGTTTTTCTTCAAGCTTTGATTTCTTCTTGCATGTTCTTGTTCTTCAATCTTGGTAACATTTATTTCCAGCACTTTGGTTATTATTTCATTATTTTTTCATGCATGTTAATGTGTTTTTACGTAGAGATTTATAATACCATGCTAGGCTAGGTTTTTAAAGGTTGGGATGCATGAACCCAACTCGATGTGGTTTGCATGTGTGTAAAATTAGTTCACTGAATTAAATAAATGATCGAATCGTGTTGTGTAGTGATCACAACCGTTATAGGACTTTTGATCTCATTTGCCCTAGGTAACCGGGATGCTTAAGAGTGGGACGTGAGTGTAGCTATAATGACACCGCTTTATTCTTACTTTTGATTATGTATGGTGCAGGCTAATACCCTCATATATATAATGCTTGAGATTAATAAAGACTGGTGTTGATGTAAAAAACTAGACTTGATCTAATTAATTAATCACAGATAAATATAAAATAAGAAATAAGAAATAAGACAACAAGTTTTTAAAGTGGTTCAGCCTTATGAAAATGGCCTACGTCCACTATTTTGTACTGCTGGGTCTTTGCCTTAATCTTGATGATGATCATAAATGATCAATCCTCAATTGCCCCGTTATGGAGGGTATTACAATGCATTTATATCCCTTGGGTTGTACATATGAATAGACAATACGCCGTTATTTAATAGACATATACATATGTACATAATAATAATGTTCACTGAATTCGATGTTCATTGAATCTGTAATTGTCGTTTGATCTTCCTGGCTAGATGATCTGCCTATTGAGTAGCTCGGTACGCTAAGTAGCTCGAGGTGATGAGTAGCTCGGTACGCTAAGTAGCTTAGAGTGTTGAATAGCTAGGTGAATATATATTTTTGCCACGTAGGACTACGCGTGTTGTCATATAATTGGTCGGCTTCATCTGACTAATTTTTATATCAACAGAAGCCCCCAATGTTTCACAGTTGAGGTTGAATATGAGAGTGTGGAACATTATGTCCAGAAGTTGCTCAGACGTGTTTTACCCAGTCTTGTTAGATTATAGATCTCCAACACTTAAGAAAATTTCCCTTTAGTCTTGTCATTTGAGCGCGAAATGGCAAACTCGTAAATATTTTGAATTTTCAGCAAACGCTTGGGTATTTGAGTCTCAAAATGGAAAACGCGTAAATATTTTGAATTTTTAGCAGACGCTTGGGTATTTGTGTCTTTTTCATCGTTTAGCAGCAAGAAACGCAATCGTCTTTTCTAGTAATCATTTCTTTTCTTGCCTCCCGATGCAAGGCATTTAAAAGCGATAGAATCAGGTCCTCTTCTACTTTTTACTTTTAGATTTCTGAACTCTTTGTCTTCTCACTCTATCCTTGTACTGGCGTTCTTTCTATCATCTGCCTTAGCAGATTTCCCAGTTTTTCTGTAAGAATTTCTTCCTTCTTCTTTCTTTTCTTTATCCACCATGGTTTATCTTGTTGAGTCATTGGATAAGTTTCGGGCTAATTTTTCAATTCCCTCTTGGGTTATTCTAGAGGATCCTCCTTGCCCTTCTAATTTATTTTCTTTAGCTGAGGGACACTGGTTTCCCTCCATTTTTGAGGCAAAGTGTGGTTTTTCTTTTCCGTCGAATCCTCTGTGTTTGGAGTTTTTCCAATATTTTGATATTATTCCTGCAATAGTAGCTCCAAATACATGGAGGGTAGTTAATTGCGTATATAGGTTAAATAAATTACATGGAACTCGCTTAGGAATTCTTGAAATTATGTATTATTATAAATGGGTTACCAACGACACCACTTTTTATTTAAAAACTAGGTTTTCACATAGAGCTTTAGTGGTCAATCTTCCCGATGCTAACAGGGACTATTTTGATCATGGGGTGGTGATGAAAATTTGGCAACACCCCCTATTAGAGGGAAATGATGTTTCCCAAGGTCCCAGATGTCCACTTTATGGCAATGGGATAGGTTATTTTTATTTTGTTTTCAATTTAGCTCTATTTTTGTTCGATAAAATGCGTCACAGGAATGTACGTTTTTTATTTTGTAGCTGATTGCAAAAGGAAACCTTCAAAAGAGAGTGACGTAAATTAAAAAAACTTGGCACTTATCTGGGGTTTGCATCAGTCCGTTAATGGGGAGCACGTGAGGTATGCTTCTTATTTGCTGAGATACACGAATACTACTTCATCTTTTATTGCCCGACCTCTCGTTCATCCAGTGGTGGTTGATTTTGATCAAGCACCGACTTCTCCAGAAATTGTAGGAGAATCTTATTCTGACTTGGGTACCTCTATTGCTGATTTGATGACTTTGAAGAGGAGGGTACCCGAGTTCTTTACCAAGTTCTCTCCTGGTACTGAAGGAGCGTAGAAGAGCAAAAGCGACGTTCTAGCTGATGGAACTAAGAAGAAGGATGTTGTTCCTCCTACCAAAAATATCATCAAGGAGCCCCCTGTTGCTCCTAAAGAGGAAACACCTTTGATTGAAGATGCTCCTTTAAGGAGGTTGAGGATGGGGTCTTGCTGAAAGTCCTATAGATACTGTTGCCCAACCTTTTGGAGTTGGGATTTCTTCTCTGAGGGCTAGTTTTCCATCTGTCCTTACCTCTGACTTGGCCAAGAAATTGATCAAGTCTGGGACGTTGCCCGACTACCGAGTTGCTGATACTTCAACTCCTCGGGATAAGGTTGTTGATGTGGTAGCCCAACTTCTTGCGTCAGTAAGTGGTCATTATACTTATGTTTCTAATTTTTCATTGATCTGTTCATGCTCTAATTTATGGCCTTCTTATTTTTATAGTTTTTCGTGTGCCTTGATAATATCGTGGAGAAGGATGAAGCCATCAAAGCTTCAACCTCATCTAGTGGTGTTGAGGAAGCCCTTGATGGGTTGTTAAAATATTTAGGGGAATCCCAACAGAAGTATGAAGAGGACAAGGCTACTTGGGAGAAGTAGATTAAATCGGCTGAGTTAGCTCTTTAAGTTGCTGATATAGCTCAGAAGCAGGTTGTGAATGCCTTCAAGGAAGCTAACGCCAAGCTTGAAGAGGCTGAACGACATAATAAAGATCTTGAAGAGAGGGTAAAGTCTGCTAAAGAGCTTCTCAGGGAGAAAACCTCCTCAGAGAGAGCAAAGAGGAAAGCTGCTGTGAAGAAGTCCTTTAGCTATGGCTGGGACAAAGGATGGAACAAGGCCTTAATTGTTATCTCTTCCTAGATGGAGTATGCAAGTTTGAAATACTTCAGAGATGGATGGGTAGCATCTTTGAAGAGGTTAAATTTTGCTGAGGATTCTGAACTGTTTCAGGAATATATCCATGGCCCTTCTCCTACTGTTGAAGAAGAAGATGATGATGAAATTGCATCTGATGAATCTTATATGCTATTAGTAGAACCACTAACTGCTTTTACCCTTCCTTAATCTTTCGAGCAAGTTGAGCAGGCGATAACTTCTACTGAGCAACCTCAACTGCCATTCGAACAACCAACTCCTTCATCCAAATCGACTGAAGATGTTGTAGGAAATAAGGAGAAGGTGTAGAGTTGTTCGGCTCTTTAATTATGTTGTTCTTCAGTTTTTCCCGATCATTTTAACTTCAGTTTTAATTTCTCCTCCAATGATTAATAAAATAGACTTTGTTATTTATTCTGAGTTTTTTACTTTACTTGCTCGACATGTAGTTGCACTGTTAGTGATTGATTCCTATTTGCCTTGCTAGTTTGTTGCCAGGATGGAACTCTTATTAGCTTATGATACGGAGTTGATGAAGAAATGTAATAATTACTTCAAGGCTGGTCATACAGATTTTACTGAAGCTAAAATCGTTAATATCCTTGGACTTGATGCCTCTGAATGAGCAATTAAGGCTTATCAATATTTAAAATGTCTGCTTGATAAGGCTATAGCCAATAATGTTGCTTACTATGAGATGATTGAAGATCTTCAAGGGACGATCGAGGAGCTTCAGCTTCAACACAAAGAAACTACTGCACTTCTGCATGAGGGGTATGATAAGAATTATCAACAATTGAGTGTTGATCGGGGTTATGACAAGTTTTTTTCAGCCCATAAAAAGAGGGAGAGTGTTCTTAAACTTGAAATTGAGGAACATAGGAATATTTCAAAGTTATTGGAGGAATAAAATATTGCCCTGCGAGAAGAAGTGAAACAACTCAAAGCTAGGAGTTGTGGGATTGTGTTCCTACCTTAATTTTCCAATTATTTTAGTTAACTTCTTTATTTTTACCCTTTTTTCATTTCTCACCCCATCATCATCTTTTACACTTTATTTTGTAAGTAATAAATCAATTACAATCTATCAAACATTCCCTGTTGATTCGATACCCAGACTCGCCACTATACATAAGAGAAACACTTTTTTTTAGTTTTTAAATGGCGCCGTGATTAATTAAAAGGAGTGTACATAAATTACACTTGCATAAATTTTAATCGATCGACCCTAGCGGGTGATTAATTAAAAGGAGTGTATATCAATTTTCTAGAGTTGTGGGGGGTTAAACTTAATTTTCTAAAAGATTACTATTAAAATTACACTTGCAACGAGAGTTGATTTGAAATTTTGATATTAATTTGGGAGAATTCAAATAATTAAATTAATTAATTAGAATAGCTAGAATTTGTGGTGTAGTCCCACTCCTTGATTGCTCTCACATTTATTTACCTCACTTTGTCTCTTATTTTAGTATTAGACTTTTTCATATTTTTAGTCACTTTTTAGTTTTTTCTTTACATCTTTGATTTAGTAGTCTTATTTCACCCTCACCACAAAAATTGTTTCAATATTGCAAAAGCTAAAAAAAATTAGAAAAAGTTAAAAAGCCAAAAATAAAATAGAAAGTGAATTATAATTGAGTTTGTCTCTAGCTTTCCCCCTTGAAGTGAATTGATACCCTTACTTACCTCTATTCTAGTTGTTATATTTTTGTGTAGGTGATAAAGGTTTTGATTAACTTGGCTTCAACAACGACTACACACAAAAAGTCAAAGTTATCAATTTCTCACCCTATCATCATCTTTTACACTTTATTTTTGAAGTAATAAATCAATTACAATCTATCAAACCTTCCCTGTGGATTCAATACCCAGACTCGCCACTATACTCCATAAGAGTGTAGTTAAAGTTTAGTTTTTTTTTCATTGTGGTCGGAAGCTGATAACAACGATTAGAGTATTACACGGACGTTCGATTTTTCCATTCGATCAAAATGGCGCCGTTGTCGGGGAATGCTTTGTTATAGGTTATAATTGATTTAGGATTTCGTTAGATATTTTTTCTTTTGTATTTTTTTGTTTTAAATTTTTTTACAGGCTTATACAATTGAGCACCAAGAAACATTGAATCCTCAACAACACACCTCTTTATGTGGATTATCCATTTACAAACTATTTAGTAATCATGTCTTTTTATAGTGTGTTCGGTACTTATAATGGTTCATATGGGTACAGTTCTCAAACTTTTTATTTTCAAGAATCCACGCCTCAACCTATTACCATTGCTGAGGGACTTCGAATTCTTGAAAATGAAAGGCTTGAAAACAAACGTTTGGGTAGCAGTGGTCCTCTAAAATTTTGTGTGCCCATGGCTCGACCTACTACCATGAGTGAAGCCATTCTAACTCTTGAGTGTGAAATACTTGTAAATAAATATCGGGAAATCATTTTTGGGAGCAAGAGTTGGATGCATTATTTGAATCCAATGACGATTTTACTTCCGATATTTTTGAAACTAAAGAACGTTTTCAACCAAATAAGGAATCCGGGGGGTCTAGAGCCAAGGAATCCTACTTGGGAAGAAAGAATACTTTTTCTAATCAATCAAGCGCTCGATTTATTTTTCCACCCAAAGCGCGAAGATTATGGTCTTGTTAAGGAACTTATCTCACTTTGCGATGATATGCATTCTAATTTGGAAAACAAAGAGGAGGTTCAGACTTGTGTGTCACCTCAAATTTTTGAATAACATCTCATTGAAAGTGAGTCTTGCTCCCTTGAAATTCAATCTCCAAGTGATGATGAATCGCTCGAGGTTGAATTTATTTCATCAGCATTTTCGTTCATTGTTATTGAACCATTATAATTACCGCTAGATTCTTATGAGTCGGTTGAAACTTTTGAAACGTTTAAACCTTTTACCGACGAGGACTTTTTACTTGAATTGTTTTCCAATATTTACTCTCCCTATTTTTATTCCCCGCTTCCCATCTTACTTGAAAATATTTGGAAGGTGATTATATTTTTCTTGGATCCCAATTGTACTTGTTCCCCCCAGCATCCAAGTCCCCCATCATCACTTTAAAAAATTTAATTGGAGATGGTTAATTTTTTCCGTCTCATACATGTCTTCCATTGTTCATACGGAATTCTTATTTTTCGGGAGGCATGCATCCTAGTGAGGGTACACTAATTATCCCTCAAAGTCAAATTGTATTTTGGGTCGCCCCTCAAATTTTTCACCTTCTAGTGTATAATTTATTAAAAGTTCAAATTGTAGGTTGTAAATATTAGTTTTTTATTCATTTATTCATTTTTTGAATAGTTTAGTGTAATTAGTTAAAGTTTTTGTTATTCTTTTTGTTACTCTTGGTTCTAACATGTTTTGTAGATTCAATAGGTACTCATCGGGGATCGCTCCATTTGGGTAATATCTTTCTTTTCCTCTCTTTGTGTAGTGTTCTTGATTTGCATTGAGGACAATGCAACATTTAAGTTAGTGTGTGTGGGATATTCTTCCCATTTATTTTTTAGTTTCATTGATTCGATCACATGTTCTTTCCAAGTGTGTTTTTTTTTCAAAAAATTTCAAAAAAAAAAATTTGAAAAAATTTGAAAAAGCCAAAAATATTTTTCTTCAAAATAAATAAAAATTGGAATTTAAAAGCTTCAAAAATGTCACATTTTTCTGTCTCAAATTGTAAAATTCAAAATACACAAAGCCTAAATTGACCAAAGAGGGAAATTGAGCGAAAATTGATGACTTAACGAATAAGTGTGCCGATTAATGAACCCGATGAAATTCGAGCCTATCGAGTTTTTCGAGTTTGTAAATCAATCCGAGTTTATGATTAACTTAAAGTTCTTTTCAGCGTTTTAATAAGTCATCAGGGATCTCAATACCTTTGCTTTGAACGATTATGGGAAACGTGTGCGATGTTATCTTGAAAAACGTGCTAAATAGATCCCTAAATTTAATTAATCTTGAGACGCACATGGTAACACAATTAGTAATTTGGACAATGAATTAGGCCATCCTTTGTCAACTAAAAAGATTAGCAAAAAAAAGTCGTGAAAAATTAACCTTTTTGCAACCCAATTTGAGCCGAATAAATCTTTTCCTTTTTGTTTGTAGCCCGAAAACACCAAATTTAGCCTGGAATTGTGAAAATGAAAAATTCAGATATTTAGTCCAAATGGTGCGATAAAAAGGAGCAAGAAAAATAGACAATGCTAAAAAAAAATAGTAAGAAAAGAAAAGCGTGAAAAATAATATATATAAAAAAAGAAGAGAAAATGAGCAAAAAGCCCGGAAAAGCACTAAGGGACATCACAAGAAATTTTTCCAATTCCAAAATTCCTAAACATTTCAAATTTTACCCAATACACCTTATAACCCGAAAAAGTCCTAACCAAGTCCGAATTGCGAAATTGGTTACCGCGTGGAGAGTTAAGGCACAAAAGATAATAAAATAGATTAAATGTGAATTAGAGACAATGTTTTCGGTTTTCTTATAATCGTACTCTAATGACGAGATCCTTCCCACCTAATATATTTTTGTCTTTCAATTTGTGTGCATAACCCCGTGTCCATTATTTTTAATCTTTGTATCATGCATACTGAGAGAAAATTTCCACATTCCGAGTGATTCGTTTGTTAGTGTATCCGTGAGAATTGAAATCAAAGAGAATTTTCGAGAAGTAACGTAGTGATTAATCGGTGGAAATTAGCGGTTTGACTTTTGGCTTTGCACACACACACACACACATACTATGATTTGAGACTCTTGAATATGAATTTGCGATGACCAGTTTTGGAGCGTTTAAATTGTACAATTTTTGAGTATTTTGATTTTTCTTTAAGTCAATAACGAATTTTGTGGGTATATTCACTGCAAACCCTCATGAGACACCATTCGTCCTACTAGGGTAACCTAGGGGTTTAATGGCTTGTTGCATATACTAAATGCAATCTCTTACCTGCGAAAAAGGTATTCTATCCCAATAAAGTTTTTGAAGGGTCCTTAACTCATACTCTTATGCTTTTTCATTTCTCGGGACGCACAAAGTTCTAAGTTAGGGGGGTTTGATTAGGCATAAATTCTTCGCATTTATTCCCTTAATTTCGGTATGTTTACGATCCCGTACGGTGTAAATAGCTTGGATTTGTCTCATATTTATGTTACTAACCCTTTTGGCAAGTATTTCATGTTTTTTGTATCTCTTATTTGTTTTACAAGTATTTCATGCAAGAAAGATGGAAAAGAGAACTCAATATAGTGAAAGAAACCAAGAAACGGGGAGTTGAAGGACATTTTTGTAATATGGAAGACTTATTCCGGAGGTGGGTCCAACTGAAAAGTTGAAGATCTTTCAATTACAAGAACAATGGGAAAAACTACACCTCAATCCGAGCTACGGTGAAGAAGTTATGGTCATTCAAAGTTGACAAAATATTGCAACAAAAAAGAACCCAACCGAACCGGTCCGGAGCCTTGAAACTCACTTTCTAAATTCATGAAGCGCACCGATTCGAATTAAATGGAAAATGTATCGGTTCGCCTTTTGTCACGCTCCATATCCGCTACAAAATTATTCACGCTTCCTAAGTGTGATAAATTTTCAGATACGGAATTTTTATTTTGTCCTTATCTTTTAGCCAAAAGAGTTTTATGTTTTGGGGACTCTTCTAAACGACTTGTAACCTATATATTTAGTCGTTAGGACTATTTTTATTCATATTTCATTCATTCAAAAGTTCCTAATCAAGGAGAAACATCTAGGAGAAGAATTTACCTAGTTTGCACCTTAAATTCAAGAGCTTTTCCCATTTTTCTTCAAGCTTTGATTTCTTCTTACATGTTCTTGTTCTTCAATCTTGGTAACATTTATTTCCAGAACTTTGATTATTATTTTATTATGTTTTCATGCATGTTAATGTGTTTTTACATAGAGATTTATAATACTATGCTAGGTTAGGTTTTTAAAGCTTGGGATGCATGAACCCAACCCGATGTGGTTTGCATGTGTGTAAAATTAGTTACCTGAATTAAATAAATGATCGAATCGTGTTGTGTAGTGATCATAACCTTCGTAGGACTTTTGATCTCGTTTGCCCTAGGTTAACGGGATGCTTAGAGTGCGACGTGAGTGTATCTATAACAACACCGCTTTATTCTTACTTTTGATTATGTATGGTGCAGGCTAGTACCTTCATATATATAATGCTTGAGATTAATAAAGACTGAATTTAATCAATTATCTAATTCATAACTAGTCTTATATCCGGTAGACATACTAGGAGTTGGGAGATTATGTCCCTACCTCAATTTTCCAATTAGTTTTAGTTAACTTCTTTATTTTTCCACTTTTTTCCTTTCTCACCCATCATCATCTTTTACACTTTATTTTTGAAGTAATAAATCAGTTAAAATCTATCAAACATACCTTGTGGATTCGATACCCAGACTCGTCGCTATACTCCATAAGAGTGTAGTTAAAGTTTTTTTTTTTTATTGTGGTCAAAAGCTGATAACAACAATTAGCGTATTACACGGACGCTCGGTTTTTCCACTCGATCAAAATAGCGCCGTTGTCGGGGAATGCTTTGTTATAGATTATAATTGATTTACGATTTCATTAGATATTTTTTATTTTGTATTTTTTTGCAGGCTTGCACAATTAGGCACTAAGAAACATTGAATCCTCAACAGCACACCCCTTTATAATTGTTGAGGAAAAGGCAATAACAAAGGCCGAGGTTGTGCACTCGACCTCCATTGATGTTAGATCAGAGAAAAGGAAGAAAGTGGACATGGTATAGGTCGTAGTCGGCTTTTCAAGACTATACTTTAAGGGTATCTTATATTCACATGACGACCCTCTCATCATCACAACTAGGGTGCATGGATGTGAAGTGCCAAGGATCTTAGTTGATGGGGGAAGCTTTGAAAATGTTATGTTCTGGCCATGTTTCAAGGGATTGGGACTTAGCCTAGCCAGGATCGTACCATACCATCATCCCCTCATAGGATTTAGTGGGGAGAAAGTTCATTCCTTGGGAATGTATGAGATGGATGTAAGAATGGGGGACAAGTGGCCGAAGTGGCTAACCAGAAAAATCAACTTTTTGTTATGGACGAGAATGTCTTTTCAGCTTACAACCTCATATTGGGATGAATAGCCCTCAAGGAATTTGAGGCTGTGCCTTCAACGGTTCACCAGATGATAAAATTCTCGACTCCTTATGGAGTAGGGGAAGTTCAGCGTGACCAAACGTTGGCACGAGAATGCTACTTTAACTCGACTGAGGAAAGAGAAGCATTTAAGAAGGCAACTACCACCTATAACATCAACACACTTGATCCGAGAGACGAGACAAGGCTCAAAAAGGGGGAGGCCACAGAATAGGTAGAATCCATCGTACTATTTAGCGCTGGTCATCCACAAAATAGGCCACAGAAAGATGAAACTGTACTTCCAAGTTCACTCAATGGTCGTCCTCACTGACTCACCACTCAGACATGTCATCCACAAACTTGAAAAATTAGGGAGACTAATGGCTTAGGAAATTGAGCTAGGAGAGTTTAACATTGTCTACCAATCGAGGGTGGTAATCAAAGGATAGGCATTGGCAGAATTTGTGGCTGAGTTCACTTGGGACGAGGCCGAGGCTAAAAATGAGAATTTCAAGAAGGCAGACACTCTGTAAGGAAGACCTCTTAGCCAAAACTTGGACGAGGCCGAGACAAGCACATCAAGAGGCAAAGTGTCTAAAAATGAAGAGGGGAGATATCTCTTCAAATAAGGATCCATGTCAGAGGGAAACTTCTCGAAGGCCGATGATGTATGGAACCTCTTTGTCCATAGGTCCTCTTACGAGAATGGAAGTGGTGCTGGATTGATAATGTCGGCACCAAACGACACAGACATTGAGTATTCTCTAAGGTTTAACTTCAAGGCCTCTAATGATGAGTCTAAATATGAATCTCTGATAGCAGGTCTCTCCTTGGCTCGTGCTCTTAGTATTGGCCAACTCCTAGTACACAGTGATTCAAGACTGGTGGTAAATCAGTTCTTAGGAGTATATGAGGCCAAGGACACGAGAATGGCTAAATATCTGGGAAGAGTAAGATCGATGTTGAAAATTTTCAAAGGGGTAAAGCTAAAAAGGATACCTCGGCTAGACAACGGTCGAACCGATGCACTTACGAGGCTAGCCTCAACAACAAGAACTGACTTCAGAAGAATAGTGCCTGTGGAAATCTTACTTCTGCCGACCATTGAAGAAGAAAATGGTGCATATGAATCTTCTCTGACTATGAATAGGGGAGCCTCATGGATGGATCCTCTCATCAGATACATTCTATAAGGGGAGTTGCCATCATTAAAAGCCGAGAGAAGAAAATTGAGGTACAAAGCTACAAAGTTTTTTGTCATAGGGGACATTTTGTAGAAAAAAGGGTTTTTGTTTCCTTTACTCAGATTTGTTCATCCATCTAAGTTACCATATATCCTTCAAGACATGCAGAAGGTTCTTGCTCTAGTCATATTGGGGGAAGGTCATTGGCTGAAAGGGTTATTACTCAGGGGTATTGGTGGCCGACCCTAGCCAAAGACGCTGCAATATATGTTAAAAAATGCGATAAGTGTCAAAGGTTTGCTACTATCCCTTACCACCCTCATCAACCTCTAACCTCCATCACATCCCCTTTGCGGTTTGTGGTATGGGGGATCGACCTAGTAGGACCTTTACCTAGGGTAGTGAGAAACTATCGATACCTGATTGTAGCGATAGACTATTTTTCTAAATGGGTATAGACTGAGCCGATGATCACTATTACAAAACAGAAGATCGTCCAGTTCATCTAGAAAAACATCATCTGCAGGTATGGTCTCCCAAATACCTTGATCTCAGACAATGGGCTCAATTTAAGAATATTTCTTTGGAGAAATATTGTGAAAGGGTTGGGATCAAACAATTCTTCTCCACCCCTGGACGACCCTAGGAAAATGGGCAAACTAAGGTTACAAATTGAACGATTCTTGATAGGATCAATAAGAAGCTTAAAGAGGCAAAGGGAAGATGGACTGAAGAAGTGTACGCTGTACTATGGGCTTACAGGATAACAATCAAAAATCTTACAGGGGAAACCCCATTCATGTTGGCTTATGGTTCAGAGGTTGTCATCCCTACCGAGATCGGTCTTCCTACTCATAGAATTCAGATGTATGACCCTCAAGAAAATGTGACAGAAAGAAGACTTGATCTTGATCTGATCGAGGAAAGAAGAAAAGATGCTGAGGTGAGGCAAGCATCCTACTAGCAGAGGGCCGCCAGATTTTATAATTAGAGGGTGAAAAAGAGGTCGATAGTTGTGGGAGACCTAGTTCTCAAGAAAACATAGCAAAAATCGAACAATCTCCATCCAAATTGTCATGGACCTTATAGGGTGATCGATGAAGTCGTACCATGCACCTATCAGCTCAGCTAGAAAATCTAGAAGGAAAACCCTTCTCAAACCCTTGGAATGCCGACTATTTGAAGAAATATTATCTATGACATTGTATTTGTATTGCTTTTATTATAATACATATATCAAATTATGAAGGAGTGAATATTAATGATAATATCAGTGTTTCCTCATCACCTTTATTCATTCATGTGTTAAATTTACCCTAAGCTACAAAACATCATTCATGGTGAAGAAGGCTTAGTCTGCTATCGGTGATACGATAGGCGAGACAGGCACAACCTTGTCTTTTGGCTATCAATAACATCAAAAAAGATGAGAGTAAACATCAATTATTTGATGATCTCATACCTTTAACATCGTTAATTTGGTGAATTGTGAGAGTAAACACCATTTATTTGGTGATCTCAGACCCTGAACATCGTTAAGTCGATGAATTATGAGACTAAACACCATTTATTTAGTGATCTCAGACCTTTAACATCATTAATTTGATGAATTATGAGACTAAAACAAATTTATTTGGTGATTTCAGACCCTAAACATCATTAATTTGGTGAATTATGAGACTAAACACCATTTATTTGGTGATCTCAGACCCTGAACATCGTTAAGTCAGTGAATTATGAGACTAAACACCATTTATTTGGTGATCTCAGACCCTCAACATCATTAATTTGGTGAATTATGAGACTAAACATCAAATTATTTGGTGATATCAGACCCTAAACATCATTAAGTTGGTGAATTATGGGACTAAACACCATTTAATTGGTGATCTCAAACCCTAAATATATATCTTTATTGGTTGTCTCTATTGTTGTTTTATTTTTGTGGTGAATATATGGAACATCATAGAGGAACAAAATATCATGATGGAAAAGTAATTGAAATAAGGCATAATGGGATTCCATTTCATTCATGACAGATAAGGTTATGAAAGTTTACATCTAAAAAACCAAAATGTTACAACCACAATTCGTAGAAGGAAGAGTTACAATTAGCTTTACAGAATAAAAACAAAGCATAAAGAGGCGTTCAGGCCTGAATTTATCCCTAGGTTGGAGCCGACCCATCACCGGATGGGGCTATCTTGTCAAGTTTAGCATCGGTGTCTTCGACCCCATCCTTAGGGTTGGCAACATCTTCAGTCTCAATGACATCCAAAGGGCTCGTACCTGCGGGAGCAGTGCCATCATCCCTCCACCTCCTTCAGATCTTGGGCAAGACGAGGGTCAGTAAAGCCAAGACCAATGAAGTCATATGGAGACAAGCTTACAGACTCCCCATGCTTAAGAGCATCCCATCGGCCAGTTACCCTGATACTCATCTCGAGATAGTCAAAGCTAAAACCTACAAATTCATCAGAATTTTTGTAGTCAGCAATGATTATCTCCTTAATATCGGCTAGTGCAGACTTGATAACTTCATTAATCTTTTCTTTAAGACTATCATCTTTGGCCTTCAAAGCCTTATCATGGTCCTCCTTCAGATGAGTAGTTTGTTCCCTCTCCTGCTTCAGGTCCCCCTTTACCTTCTCAAGGTCATCCTTGAGGGAACCCTGTGTCTTCTCAGCATCTCTCCCCTTTTGGATCAGGGTCATCCTTTTTATGGTCCATTCAGTCAAACGGTGAAGAGACACCACTCCCTGTAGGAAAGGATCAGACATATGAGTAGTGATGATTCAAAGAATGCAGATACAACACTTGAGAAAAAAATTAATCATCAAAGTACCTGAACTGCCCTGTGAAGGGAAAACTCTACCAGCAAGGGAACGTCCAAAGATTAAAGAAAATATTTGTCTTACTCAGTCATGATCCCTCCCATAGCATTAACAACCTGCATACTGTGGCCAATCACGCTATCATCGATCTTTAACTGAGACAGACGAGCAGCTAAAGCATCATCGATGGAGATGGGCATGCCATGGTCTGTATTCTAAGATTTTGGTGGCCTAGTGGAAATAGGGTCTACAAGATCTTTCCTCTTCTTAGTAGTAACATCAGCCTTGTATGTGCCGACACTCTTCTTCGTTTGAGCTGGGGGAGGGACAGTCTTTCCACCTCATCTATTGATGAGATTGGAAAGATTGGGGGCCGATATCTCCTAAAGACCGTTTGAGATACCGTTTGGTCTCTCTGTAAAAGGATAAGTCTCGGAGTTAGCAGCTCAGATAAATAAAAAGTATGAGACATAATGGGTAGTAAAATTTTAAAACTTACAAAGCTCTTCTAAAGTACCACCCCCTAAACCTGTTTGAAAAAGGTAATAGGGGGTCATCTGATGCTCATACTTGACGAGAAGACCATTCTCGCCGTGGTTACAAAGGTTGGTGATGGCTTTGGTGTTGTTCGGACTTAACCCAGGGTCGGCCTTAGCCGACAAAGAGTCTGTGGCCCATCTCAGAGGTGTCCTCATTTCACCGGCTCCACATGCTCAGTTTGGAAAAAATTTCCCAGCCACCCGATATAAAAAAGTATTAAGGTTTCCAGTTGTGGTTTGAAGTCTAAGTGACTAAGAGTAACTTCTTCTCAAAATTTATGGATACAAAGTGATAGTATCCAGGATGAGTTTTGGAAGAAGAGGGGGTATAACAACCTATAAGGACTCTAACTGGAAGGTTGGTATGTTGAACAGCCTTCCAGAGGACGATAGCTCCTATCATGACCCTCCACGCGTTGGGAGACAGTTGGGAAGTGGAAAGATTTATGTATGAAAGGATGGATCGGATGGTGGGATGAATGGGTAGGAAAAAACCCAACTTGAACATCTGCTCATAGATGAAGATCTCACCCTCCTGGCCATCAAAAGCCCTCTTTTCTTTAAGAGGCTTCCTCAAGGAGATTGAGGAAGGAATTCCATACAAATGTCTAAAGACTAAAGGTCGTACTCAGTAATAGAGATTTCATGATCGACAGCTATAGAGGTGTCGACTTCACTCTCCTCATCATCGTCATTGGCCTAGCCAGGAAAGCTCTCTGCGAACTCAGCCCTTGTGGCAACTAATAGAGGAATGGCATCAATTGGGGGAGGAAAGGCGATGTTAGGCTCTAAATTTCTACAGAGGTAGAGCATTGTGAGGGACCAATATCCTTAGAAGATAAGGCACGGGAACAAACGTCCTCATCCTCAAACACTCCATTTCATTTGGGGGAATTATCCATAGCCTCTTGAAAAGAGTCCACACTCTCGACAGGCTCAGAGGTGGACATGGGGTCTGCAGCAGATGACTCCGACATAGGGTCACAGATCTCAACAGGATCAGGGTGTCAGACAGACAAAGGAGGTGGAAATATAGGTTGAAGAGGTAAAGCCTCAGCCTCACGAGCTTTGGCTTGGGCTAACCCTACTTGTCGGATTTTTTGAAAACACCTCTCTTTTAAGGTTGGAAACTCCTCTACAAGTTTATACAGAGGCTGTAACATCTGAGTTATGAGACTACACTTCTAATGAAAGACAAACAAGTAAAAAACTCCTAACACCTAAGTAAAAGGATCAAAGCTTGGAATTCAAAGGGGTTTTTATAAAGAACACCAAGAAAAATGATTAAGCAGCACACCAGAGATGGTGATCAGAGTGGCACCGGAGAACCTAAAAATGGGAAATTTTAACCTAAACCAACCTCGGAACAACCAAAGGTGGCCTAAGGGTCACCAACCAACCACTGACCTAACCTTAAAACCACCAAATAGTTGTGGAAACGTTCGCCGAAAAAAAAAACTCACCCGAAAAGACAAATAAAGAAACCAAAAACCAACAATGGAAATCAAAGGTTGAGGGCAATACCTGAGTGGAAATAGATGTTCGAAAAAGAAGGTTTAAGGCAGAAGAGCTTGAGTTTGCAGGTGAGATGGGAGGTGGGCTATGGAGGATTTGAGGTGCAGAAAACACACAAATGCGAAAAAAATTGGGGAAGAAAATGTAAAAGAAAAAGAAAAGGTTTTAAATATTAATGTAATAATTACGCGCAAAGTCCAAGGTGCCTCATCATTTCTCCTTGAAACCCTAAATGTGCAGCCACATCATTCATTACCTTGGGGCAGACGCCAACTAGTTCCAAGAATGACATGTGTCCCAATGACAATCTCCATACCACCAAATACTTAAAAGTGTCCATTCATTTGCCAAGCATATATACCCCTCAGCCACCTATTCATATAGAAGGCTAAGGGCTAGGGGTGATTGATATGACCAAAGTGCACCCTCATACTCTGAGCAACAATGTCATCCTATCTCATGGCCGAATCATTAGAAGAACCCCACTAGTTAGCAATAAGGTCGTCCCTAATGAGGTCGGCCTCTTAATCACCAACCTCGGTTGGGCAGCAGCTGGGATCAACAATAGCTTCATGGGTTCTACTTGAACCAGTCTCATACTCTGCTTAGGACGATAGCACAAATGATCTCAGTTACCTAACCTCGGTTGGCCTATTCGACTGAGGTTATACTTGTGGTTGGAGGATTAATGGTCCTGTTAGAGTCATCAACCTCGTACCCAGTTATGCTGAGGTTTCAGAGGATGATGTAACCAGTTTGAGCATATGCAAGTACAAAAAGACCTGGAACACGTGGATAAAACCGTTATAACTGGATCATTCCCCCACATGAGGGAATATTTGGTCATTATGATCTACATGTGGCATAGTCAGGAGTCCATATGAGATTGGCTAGATCATCCTACACATGCTCATTTCATGCTTGGGGGTACAGTACACCCCCTAAGAACTAAATACACCATTTAACTTCTTCCTTGAAGGGGATCGCATATTACACACCCTAGCTGAAGCTCTGTCAAAATATATAGTAAAGAGAGAGAGTGTGAGTATTATATCACAAGGCCATTCACAGTGGACGTAGGCCTAGATAGGCTGACCCACTTATATTGATATCTTTCTCCTCTTCTCCTCATCTTATTCTACATTTATATTGCTTATGTGTTGCCGTTGTTATACTTGTTTGATCTCTCCAACACCTTGATCTGGTGGCGTTACTTCTAGCATCATCACTCCATATCAACACATCCATCAACCCTTGTAAAATGCTCATACATCCATGACTGCAAAACACACACATTACGAATTTATTATTAAAAAAAAGCAGGAAATTGATAAACATACACAATCAAAATATGAATGTGTTATTAGTTACTTGTATAAGAGAGAGGCAACCACTCATTTGGCTCACACTTGAATAAGAGGCAAAGCCCAACTGCCTATACATATGCACTAGGATCCCCATACCCCATTTAGTTTCCCCACCTTCTTCATGTCTTTAAGAACATGAAGGTATAGCACGAAAATCTTGTTCTTTATCTTATCGGGGAAAATTGTGCACCCGATAATGTAGAGCAAGTAGGTCCTCGCACAATAGTCTTTGTATTCACTCGATGCACTGGCGTCACGCGACCTCTCCTTGATATTCGCAGTGAGAAAGTTCAAATGGAAGACAACATACTCTCCACATTCCTCCAAGGCAACTTCCCTGCTCACTCCTAACAACTCCACCACTAAGTCCACAAGTGACAGGGACACTACGTCCTCCTCCTCCTCAACTGTGGGATGCGACTTATACAGAGGTGATCCGACAAAAGGAATACCTAAGACCATCGATACGCCGTCGAAGGTGATTGTCATCTCCCCAAATGGCATATGGAATGTGTTAGTCTCCGGATGCCACCTCTAGACAAATGTAAATATAAGGGCATAATCTAAATAATGGTGGCTAGATGAGATAAGCCCCCCCCCCCCCCAGTTTAGCCCTTTGTAAACTTGCACAAAGATCACTGAATTCCCACTCATTGATCTTCGTCCAGTGATTGATGCACAATAATGACACCCGCTCCACCTACAATATAAGCAAAATATTTATTAAGGTTTATGAAAGCAAAGGAAAATTTTCAACATTAATGATTTAACATTAAAGGCAAATGAAATCACCACTGAACCAGTCCAAATACCGTAGGCCACATGATGCTTGAAATGTTTTAATATCGGCGGGGCCTCACTATCCGCAGTAGAGGTGCCTTCTTCAGCCACCTTTTTCTTCGGGTTATATGCTACTGCGGTCTTGTGTAAAATTCTAAATAGGTTATCAGGTCGTTGGGGAGTAACATACTCTAGATAGGCATCACCCTCTGTCACCTCTTGACCCTCCTCAGTCTCATTATCAACCTCAGCGTCATCCTCATCCTCAATCTCATCCCCATCCTCAACCTCAATCTCACCCTCAACAACAACCTACTCATCCTCAACCGCAACCTCCTCAACCGCTACCTCCTCCACCACTGGGGCATCCACCTCCACCACATCCGGGATAGATGCAGTAAACAGAGCATGGATCTCTTCACGATGCTTCCTCTTAGAGGTAGTCAATGGCTTGCGGTTCTTGCGAGAATAGGATACTAGGTTATCCACGGTAGACCTGTATTAAGCTAATTTACACACTGATGAGTATAATGGGGTAAACATAATTCATAAACATAAACCTAAACCAATTTATGGGGTAAACATAAACCTATACCATGTACATAAACCTATACCATGTATTGTGGAAAACAGAATTCATAAACATAAGTCTTGAATTATTGTAAACATTGAGAGAGTAAGAGTTTAACACAATATAAAATTCAATGTGTATTCGGCATAAACATAGTGAATGTGCACGTAGGATTCGGCATAAACATACTGAAAATAATTGAATCCATTCGGCATAAACATAACGAATCGATGGTCTACATTCGGCATACACATAACGAAATATATGAATCCATTCCGGGTGAAAATGACGAATGAAGTGAATTAAGTAATATATTTCGTTTTGATTTGGTCGGCATAAACATAGAGAAATAAGTAATATATTTTAGGATAATGGTAACGAATGGATACCCTAATTTAGAATGCATTAATTCGTTATAAACATGACAAATCAATGCAAGTAAATCATTATGATTATACCAATTGAAACCCTAGTTTTACATGAAATCTAAAATTCAAACAGGTAGTCCAATAAAAACATCATACCGTTCATTTGGATTTCAATAACCAATGGGTTGACCCATTTCGAACCTTTTGATGTTTGGAAGCTTACGATTTCGATCCAACAAGTAAATAACCTTGTGATTTTGATTCAACCTTGGGTCGAAAAACACTTCGGTAAAGAAAATCATGTTTAACAGTTCGATAAAAAAACAAAAGGCTGTAATATTTATATATTAGTTTAATGTATCATCCAAAGGTTTAACTCGTTTGATTGATTTGTAGATGAAAAGTTTTCTTATTTAATGTACCAACCTAATTAGCTTAATCTTCACTTGAAGATGAAAGGTTTGGAAGTTGAAGATGAAGGGTTTGAAGGTTTGAATGTGTAGAGAGATGGAGGGAAAGTGTGTAAATGATTTTTTGAACTTTAAATATGTGGTGGACCTTTCATGCTATTTTGAAGTAACTATTCAAATTAAATAGTATTTTGGAGTAAAAAAATAGTTGTGGTTGTTGATACCAAATTTAGTCTGCTAACGTGGATCAATTATATGGAGACACGTGTCAACCTAGATGGAACCTACAAACACTTTCAATTAACAACACACTGACTCCGAGGAACTTAAACTCCCGACCAACTTAGAGTTCTCGAGCAACCCATGTTCTCCGAGGAACTTAATTGCAACAAGCAACTTAAGAGGTCCGAGCAACTTAGGCAGCCCGAGAAACTTAATGTGCAAAACAAGAAAATCAAAGAGACGACTGCACATTAAATGCTCATTACTATCATACAGATGTACATGTATACTAGACAACAGCGCATTGTCCTTTCATTTGTGCAGCCTTAAGGCTATAAATACATTGTAACCTCCTCATTTTAAGGGGACCGAGAATTTCTTGAGAAAACCATTCTTATCGAAAATTCCAAGCAAACAGTCAACAATACAAAAACAGTGGATGTAGGCCATTCTCATAAGGCTGAACCACTTTAAAATCTATTGTCTAGTATTTCTTTATTCATTTTTATCTGTTAAAATAATTAGATCAAATCTAGTTTTTTTACATCAACAGATTGGCGCGGTGTGTGGGAAACAACTGTACTTAGCATTTTTCATCAAAACAATTCATCATCAATGGCTGATAATCCAGAATCCAGTAAACGAAACACTGGAATTCCTCCAAACCCTTCTTCTCCCCCAAATTTCTCAGATCTGACAGGTATAATGGCTAATTTGGCCCAAGGCCAGACGACCATGCAAGAAACCATGCGTTAACTCGTACAAACTTTTTAAGGCGGAGTCCTAGCCCAATCAGGATAACGAAGAGTTTAAAGAAATACATGTTTACCTTCTTCGCGAAATAAGCGAACATTATTTCCAGAGGAATCTCGATCCAAACACACCGATTCCTATCGTACTGAGAAATCTAATGATCCTTCTTATCAGCCTGGACGGACTTCATCAGTACGAGCTACAAACACTCAATAAAACGTCACTCTATCTCTAGAGAGGACAAGCGCCCTTGAAAGGTTGAGTAGAATCTCTCCTTTTGATCATTTGGAACCTAAGAGGAATAGAAGTCCCCCTAGGATTGTGTCGAGGAACTCTCAAAGACCATCTTATTTAAAGGAAGGCTCTGCCCAATCACGACCAACTGCTCATCATGAAAGGTCCCAAGAGGCAAATTCAGTGCCATCAGTGGCTCGAACCAATAGGCCCGAGGAGGGAAATAATGCATGGAAGGGCTCTATTCAGAGGTTGGAATACATATTAGGGGAAATGGCTAAGGCCAAAAATCCTCTACAAAGAACTTTTATTCAAGGAACACTATTTGTACATGCAATTGTGGATTTCCCCACACCATCAAAATTCAAAGCTCTTGTAGTGACACCTAAATATGATGGAAAAACTGACCCTGTCCTTCATATAGAATAATACCAAGCAGCTGCCGATATCTATGCAGTGTCGGACGAGATAAGATGTAGAGCGTTTTTAGGAACTCTTACCGGATCAGCTCAGATATGGTACAACAACCTTCCTCGGGGGAAGATCAAGACTTTCTTTCAATTAGCAGAGCTTTTTATCGGGAACTTCTGTTTTGGAGCAAAACCAGTCAAAAGAGTAGCACACTTGCTAAGTCTTAGACAAAAGGTAGGTGAAAGCACCAGGGACTATATTACTCGTTTCAGTAACGAGAAACTTGAAGTAATTGATTATGAGGAAAAAATAACAATTACTACTCTGATGAGTGGACTGTTGCCCAATAAATTGTACTATACATTAGCCAAATATCCGCCCAGGACCATGGCAGAACTGATGGCGAAAGCAGCCAAAATCGTGAATGCCGAGGAAGCCATGGCTGTGAAGAAGAACGCAGACACTAAGGAGACCAAGGTGGAAGATGGTAAAACCGAAAGAAAGGATCAAAGGAACAATGGTGGTAACAGGAAATCGAAGGCAAAGAAAATATTGGAACAGATGAAGAAATTTGGAAATTACACTCCTTTAAAGGTAGATATAAATCATATTCTGGAGGAAATCAAGAATAGCGAGGAGCTAGCCTGGCCAGCGAAAATGAAAGCAGATCCGGACAGAAGAGACAAGTCCAAATATTACGAATTCCACAAAGACCATAGTCATACGACCAAATAGTGTATAGCTCTTCAGAATGAAATTGAAGCACTCATCAGACGAGGAAAATTGGTTAAGTATGTTGATCACCAAAATGGTGGAAAGACCAATGACCGAGGAAGAATAAGATCTAAATCTTCTCGTCAAGAAAAAGAAGACAAGAAAAGAAGTCATGAAGAAGATCCAGAAGAGGATCAAGATGATCCCGATCTCCCCAAAAGATCAAGATAACCAGAACGTGAGGTATTTTCTATTGATTTTGGATCATTTGATTGTAATGTTATTACAGGTGGAGATGCAGGAGGTGGAGACCTTACTACGGAGAGGAAAGCTTACCTCAATGAATTCAACGAATAAATCTAGCTGAAGATGATCGCCCGAGGAAGGTAAATAAAGAAAAGTTGGTCATTAATTTCTCTAAAAACGACCTAGAAGGTGTGCTATATCCTCATGATGATCCATTGGTGATCAAAATGAGAATGAAGGAAGTAGTGATTTCATGAGTACTAGTGGATAATGGTAGCTCGGCAGATATCATGTTCTACCCATGTTTTGATAGTTTGAATCTAAAGCTATCCCAGTTGGAGCCATATCATAGACCCCTCCTGGATTTTACTGGCGAGAAGGTTTTTCCACTTGGGACGATCAAGTTAGATATGCGTATCGGTACATGGCCTGCTTGCCAAACATAAAGAGTACGCTTTTTTATAATGGATAAAAATGTCCAATCAGCTTACAATATCATCATGGGAAGAGTAGGCCTAAAGAAGTTCGAAGCAGTACCATCTACTGTACATCAATATTTAAAATTCCCAACCAATTTTGGAGTGGAAATTGTGAAAGGCGACCAAAAAGTAGCTCAAGAATGCTACTATTCATCTGTCGAGCAGGAGGAGTGTGAGGAGTCCATGAAGAATACTATTACTTATTAGGTAGATGAAACAGAGGATGCGAAGATTGAAACTTTGGACCCAAGAGACGAGTCTCAACTCGTTAAAGGCCAGGTCATGGAAGCTACTAAAAATATCATTCTGGACGACGAGCATCCAGAACGAAAAACTCAAATCGGTGCATTACTAGATGTATCAATAAAACAAGAGCTGGTAGCATTTTTAAGACACAAAAAGCAGATTTTTGCATGGAGTCATGAAGACATGTCAGGGATAGACCCAAATTTCCTGTGTCACGAGCTCAACGTGAACAGGGAAATCAAGCCAGTGAAGCAATGACGAAGGGTATTCAGTCTTGAGAAGAACCAAGCCATACAGGAAGAAGTAGAGAAACTACAAAAAGCCTCTTTTATTGAGGATGTCAAATATCCTGATTGGCTAGCAAATATGGTAATGGTGAAGAAGAAAAATAACAAATGGAGGATGTGTGTGGACTTCACTGATCTTAATAAAACATGTCCAAAGAATCATTTTCCTCTACCCCGAATCGATCAGCGGGTGGATGCTACCTCGGGCCATGAATTTTGAGTTTCATGGATGCTTATTCTGGGTACAACGAGATTAAAATGAATCTTGAGGATAGGGAGAGTACCTATTTTATTACCCCAAAGGGAACATATTATTATAATGTCATGCCTTTTGGATTGAAAAATGCAGGTGCAACATATTAGCCTCTGATGAATAAGGTGTTTACAGAGCAAATCAGTCACACCATGGAGGTCTACGTTAATGATATGCTGACGAAGAGGAGGAAAGCTACTGATCATCTAGCTGATCTAGGTCAGACCTTTGATCAACTAGAGAAATATCAAATGAAGCTGAACCCCACCAAATGCATATTCAGAGTACGAGAAGGTATGTTTCTCGGATACATTGTTAATCAACGAGGGATTAAGGCAAACCCTGAAAAGATCAAGGCTCTATTAGAGCTACGATCTCCAACCACGAAGAAGGAAGTACAAAGCCTCACAGGGCGAGTAGCAGCACTTAATAGATTTGTGTCACGAGTAACTGATAGATGCCTCCCATTCTTCAGAACACTCCGGAAAACTTTTGAGTGGAATGATGAATGCGAGAAAGCTTTTCAAGATTTGAAAAAATATCTAGGGACACATACATTGTTGTCCAGGCCAGTGATGGGAGAAAGACTGTACTTGTATCTAGAAGTCTCAGAGAATGTTGTTAGTTCAGCATTGATAAGACTGGAGGGTGGAGTGCAGAAACCAGTTTATTACACTAGCAAAGATTTCCGAGGAGCAGAAATCAGATATCCAAGGTTGGAAAAGTTGGCACTAGCGTTGATTGAAGCAAGAAGAAGAATGAGGCCATACTTCCAAGCCCATACTATAGTGGTGTACACCGACATGCCATTAAGGTAAGCTCTGCATAAACCGGAAAAATCAGGAAGGTTGATGTATTGGGAAGTGGAGCTTGATGAATATGATATAATTTATGAGCCTAGGTCGTCGCTCAAAGGGCAGGCAGTAGCGGACTTTATCGCAGAGTTTACTCAAGAAAATACCTCTAAAGAACAGAATTTGAATATTGATCAACCTGTGGATATTACTGGATCATTAAATGTAAACCCCGACCAACTTACATCGGTAGGCAAGCAGCAAGAATGGATAGTCGAGCAGCGAGAAGTACTGAAGAAGGACAAAAGGAAGTACCAGATATTCCACCGAGGAACTCTCTCTGATCAAAATTTTGATAATAAGTTACCAATATGGAATTTGTATGTGGATGGCTCTTCGTGCACTGCGGGCAGTGGAGCAGAGATTGTTTTGAAAAGTTCGAATGAGATTGATGTGGAGTATGCTCTGCGCTTTCAATTTAAAGCTTCTAATAATGAGGCCGAATATAAAGCAATGATCGTGGGACTAAACTTGGCCAAAACCATGAAGGCAGAGCAAGTCGTTGTGTACAGTGACTCTCAGTTAATTGTAAATAAAGTTCTGGGGGTGTATGAAACAAAAGGAGAATTAATGATAAAGTATCATGCCAAAGCAATGGAGGCTGTATCAAGTCTTACTACAGTACAACTGATTAAAATACCAAGATTAGAGAATGCAAGAGCAGACTCACTAGCTCTATTGGCATCAGCCACTTGTACCGAGCTACGAAGAACCATCCCAATAAAAATCTTAGTTGGTCGGTGCATAGACGAAGATAATGATGAATTTCATTGCCCTCGAATTAGAACCATCTTGGATGGATCCCATCAGGGCCTATATTGAAGATGGGACTTTACCAACTGATAAACTCGCAGCTAAAAAACTAAAATTTAAAGTTGCTCGTTATGTATTGACCGGTGGCATTTTGAACAGACGAGGAATTATAGCAGGGCTACAAAGATGTGTTCATCCCTCTGAAGTGAAAGATTTGATTGAAGAAGTTCATGAGGGGTCTTGTGGAGCCCATGTAGCTGGTCGAACGCTCTTATGAAGAATAACCACGCAGGGGTACTACTGGCCGATAATGAGAGCTGATTGTGCAGCTTATGCTAAGAAGTGGATTAAATGCCAACGCTTTTCGTCCATCCGAAGAACTCATCAGGCATTATTAACACCCATAACGTCCCCTTGTCCATTTTCCATGTGGGGGATAGACTTGGTCGGGCCACTCCCGATGACCAAAGGAAGATTCAAGTACCTTGTGGTTGCTGTGGATTATTTTACAAAATGGGTGGAAGTTGAGCCCCTTTTTGATATGACATATGACAAAGTCTATCAATTCATTTGGAAAAACATTATTTACAGATATGGTCTCCCACATGCATTCATCACTGACCATGGAACCCAGTTTGACAACGAGAAGTTTGCTGCATACTGTCATCAATCCAATATACTGAAAACTCATTCTGCCCCAGGCCGCCCCCAGAGCAATGGACAAACTGAGGTGACAAATAGAACACTACTAAATGGATTGAAGAAACGATTAGATAGTGAAAAATCAAATTGGATTAATGAACTGCACTCTGTGTTATGGGCTTATCGCACCACATCGCGAACAGCAACTGGGAAGTCCCCATACATGCTGGCATTTGGGAGTGAGGCTATCATACCGGCTGAATTGGGTCTACCTACGCATAGAGTACTAAATTTCAACTCTCCTGTCAGTGACTTGATGAGAAGATTAGACCTATATATGCTCGAAGAAGTTAGGGAAGAAGCAACGATCGGGAATGCAGCATATCAACAACGAACAACTTTTTTCCATAACAAAAGAGTGAAGAAGTGTGATTTGAAGGAAGGGGATTATGTGCTGAAGAAAGTGATCCAAAAGCACAACAAACTGGATGCCAACTGGCATGGACCCTACAGAGTAGCAGAAGTTGTTCGCCCAGGGACATACAAGATTGAAACTTTGGAAGGAGAAGAATTCAAGAATGCATGGAATGCAGAGCATCTACACAAGTATTATCAATAATTGTAATTCATATATAATGCTGTTTCTTCAATATAAATAAAGTGATGCTTCATCCAGTTTCTTTCTTTGGTTGAATTTTTTTTCAGAATATCAGTGCTACACACTACACATCAAATTCAGAGCAATTATCAACTCCGGTTGGTCGAAAAAGTAATTAGCACCAACTCCGGTTGGTCGGAAAGCATTTATCACTAACTCCAGTTGGTCGGAAACTCATTTACCACCAACTCCGGTTGGTCGGAAACTCATTTACCAACAACTTCGGTTGGTTGAAAACTTATTTACCACCAAATCTGGTTGGTCGGAAACTTATTTACCACCAACGCCAGTTGGTCGGAAAGTAATTAACTCAAATTAAACAATAAATGTGATAAGTATTATATATACACATATATTTATCAACCATCAAGCAAGAACATTCTACAAATTATTTAGAAGACAATGAAATAGCAAAAAAAATTCATTCAAAATGAATCGAATTACACATGATGTGAAAAATATACTTCATTACAATAAAAAAAATCATATTCTATCGGTTTTTTCCCTTCTGCCTTTGAAATAGGTTCTACTCCAGTAGGAGGGTCTTCTAAGGCATAAGGAGAATTTATAAAATTTACATCTCTCAGCATTCTGACATTCATCACAGAAGGCCGATCAAGAAAATGCCCTGGGCGAGATATATCAACGTTAGCATGAAGATTATAGTCATCAAGATATTTGGAGATTAAGCATCGAGGAATGGCCCGAGCAGGTATCCAACTAAAATCAAGCTTAAAAGGGGGCACGGGAAAGTCGAGCACTCCAGGCTCATAATAATCCCATAAGCAGTGCCCCTGCTCCAATTTCAGCACACACATAGCATTCAACCATCCTTGCTTGTACCCCTCATTATTCGACTGCTGGATCCGATCATCAAGATGGTAAAGGGCTTCATTATACCCATCCATCCAAAATTCTCTGGGTTGTTTGTGGAATTGGTAAGTTAACCTCTCCAATTTCTCGTGAAGATTCTTCACCGGGATTTCCATATTTTCCAAGACAGAACGCTGGGTAGAAAGTTGTTCGTTGAGGTTCAGGATCTTCTTGGACATCTCTGCCAAAGCTTAATTCTTCGCCACCAACTGAAATGCCTGATTCTCCAAGGCTGCTTGAGTTCTTGCTTCTTCAATAGAAACCCGACCAGCCCTTGCTCATCCCCGAGAAGTACTTGCTCGTCCACGAGTGGAGGTGGAAGGTCTAGCCCTTTTCAAAGTTTCCAACTAATATCGCAAGTTGGCATTTTCTACCTCCAAGAAAGAGAAACCTTCATCATTAATAGGGACTAGGGCCCCCGAGGAAGATGCGGCAGACTTGAGTTGTTTAATCTTTTCTTACAAAACAATGTTTTCCTGCTCCAACAACTTAGCAATATGCCTATGCTCTTCAACCTAAAGCTTCAGAATGCTCTCTTTCTTCTCATAAGCAGATATGAATTTATCATATCCCTTTTCAGCACTCAATTGCTGAAATTTCTTTTCGTACCCTTGATGTAAAAGTGCGGAGGATTCTTTATACTGCTACTGGAGTTCCTCGATCGTTCCTTGGAGGTCCTCGATCATCTCATAGTAAGCCACATTATTGGCAACAGCACGGTCGAGTAAGCACTTCAGATATTGGTAAGCTCCAACAGCCCGTTTAGAAGAATCTAAACCTAGGATATCAATGATTTGAGTCTCATCAAGATCTGCATTACCCACTTTAAAATAGTCATTGCATTTCTTCATTAATTTCGTATCATGAGCTGATAAGAGCTCCATCCTAGACATAAACTAGCAAAGAGAAATATAAAGAATCAATAAGGATGCAGAAAGAGCAAGTAGGGGAGAAATTCGAGATGAACAACCAAAAATTCGAATTTTATTTCATCATAAGAAAAGATATAAAGTCTTAGATTACATTCAACAGAATAACAAAATAAAAATCCGAGCAACTTTACACCTTCTCTTTGTTCCCTATGACTTCCTCAGAAGGTTTAGATGAATGGGCTGGTTGCTCAAAGGACAATGATAGCTGCTCGACGGAAGTACTGGTTGCTTAGAGTTGCTCGATAGGCTAAACAACTGGAACAACAGGAACCTGATCTCCAATCATCATGGAAGACTCATCTGAGGCAGCTTCGTCCTCTTCTTCTTCTCCAGGAGAGGGAGGAGGACCATGAGTGTGTCGCTGGAATAGTTCAGAATCCTCAGGAACTTTTAGCTCTTGTAAGGCTGCGACCCATCCGTCCCTAAAATATTTGAGGCTGGCATACTCCATTTGAGAAGACATGGGTGCCAGGCCTTTGTTCCAGCCTTTGTCCCAACCAGCACTAAAAAACTTTTTAACTGATTTTTTCCTCTTTGACCTCTCCAAGGAGGTCTTTTCCCTAAGAAGCTCCTCGGCAGCCTTCAGTTTCTCCTCCACCTCCTTCTTCTGTCGCTCAACATCTTTAAGAGCAACAACTTCATTTTCAGCAGCCTTGAGTTTAGCCTCAAGCTCCTTATTGTTCTGTTCAAGATTTTTTTTTCTCAGAACAAACTCTTTCAATTTCTTCTCCAATTCCTTGGAGGCATTCTGAGCTTGATTTTTGTCCAACTCAATGGACTTGAGTTGCTTTTCCCAAGCAACCTTATCTTCCTCGTACTTTTAATGAGAATCTTTTAAAGACTGGGTCAGGCCAACGAAGGCTTTCTCTACCCCTCCCGAGGAACTTGAAGCCTTGATTGCTTCATCCTTCTTCACAAGGCTATTGAAACACGTCACCAGCTGGAGGAAGAAATAACGATGAGTCACTATATGAACATAATATTATAAAGTGAAAGAATCATACTAATAATACTTACTGAGGCAATGTGTTGAGCAGCCAGTGTTGTGATTCTCTCATGAGAAAGGGAATCCTCAATGCCTTGGAATTCTGGGATAGTCCATGATTTTACCAAGCCCACAGCGGAGCTCGGAGAAACAAAGGTTGGAATACCAACTTCAACAGTTGACGGTTGAGAGACCAGTTCAGCAGTTCTCTCAGAAGAACTTTTCTTTAACTTTCTCGAAGGAGCAGGAACATTCTCAACTAAAGACGTTGTCTTTGTTGGTGATATAACAATAACCTCACTTGGAGGAGTAATAGCAACAATCTTGCTCGGAGCCACAGGGGGTTTCTCAACAGCTTTCTCAGTAGCAACAGTAGGAGGTGCATCAATAATTCTCGTCCCTTCTTCTGGAACATTTTGCTTTCTTTTCTTTACTTCCACATTAGTAGAGGAAGATTTATCAAAGAAGGCAGGAGCTCTTCTTCTCTTCATTAGGTTACTGATGGGAGAAATTAACTCAGAGGAAGAACCTTCTACACTAGTCTCAGAAGCTGGTACTTTGTCAAAATTAATTACCACTGGACAAGGACTAGCAGTGAAAGACGAGGTATAACTCTTGTACTGCAATAAATAAGAGGCAGACCTAATATGTTCCTCAGCAACAGATTGGTGCAAATCCCAGATAAGTTTCAAATGCTTTAAATTAATGTCATCTTCTTTTGGAGGTTTTCTTTTACTGTCAACTGTAACAAAATAAAAATAAATGTCAGTGATACATTTTATCAAGCACCAAGAAAACAATATTTCAAAGAATAAAAACAACCTATTCCATTGCCATAAGGGGGACACCTGGGGCCCTGATATACATCATCTCCATTTAATGGAGCATGTTGCCAATTTTTCATAACAACCCCATTCTCAAAGTAATCCCTATTGGCGTCTGGAAGATTGACTACTAAAGCCCTATTCAAAAACCTAGTTTTCAAATAAAATGTGGAATCACTGACAACCCATCTATAGCTGTACATAATCTCTGGGATCCCTAAACGGGTTCCATGGAGTTGGTTCAATCTATGAACACCATTAACTATCCTCCAGGTATTTGGAGCTATTTTTGCAGGTACAACGTCAAAATATTGACAGAACTCCAAACATAGGGGATTTGGAGGAAAAGAAAAGCCACATTCGGCCACAAAGATACTAGGGAACCAATGTCCCTCGGCCAAAGAAAAATAATCAAAGGGTTCAGAAAGTTCTTCCAGCATAACCCACGAAGGGATTCAAAATTCAGACCGAAATTTATCCAATGACTCAACAAGATAAACCATGATGAACAAAGTAAATAGAAGAAAGGGAAGAAAATCTTACAGAGAAAACGAGATCAGGTGACAACGAACGATGGAAAGAACAAAGGCACAAGATAGAGAGAAAATGAAGAGCTCAAAAATACAAATTTGAAAGGTGAAAGACGATAGGATTTTGCCGCACTTAAATACTTTACCTCGGGAATCGAGAAAAGCAATTATTACAAGGGCGGACGTTTGCGTATCCGGCGGCTAAAAAGAAGAAAAGGGGCACAAAAATCGAAGCGTTCATGAACATTTAAAATATTTATGAGGACTGATACTATGCATTCAAAAAGGAGTTATATACAACGATCGTTTCCCTAAAAACCATACAAACCGATAATCTATGCAATTTTCAAGAATAATGTCCCATACTTTTCTTCGACATCAAACTATGAAACATTGGGGGCTTCTGTTGATACCAAATTTAGTCTGCTAACGTGGATCAATTATATGGAGACACATGTCAACCTATATGGCACCTACAAACACTTTCAATGAACAACACACTGACTTCGAGGAACTTAAACTCCCCGACCAACTCAGGCGTCCCGAGCAACCCATGTTCTCCGAGGAACTTCATTGTAACGAGCAACTTAAGGGGTCCGAGCAACTCAGGCAGCCCGAGCAACTTAACGTGCAGAACAAGAAAATCAAAGAGATGACTGCACATTAAATGCTCATTACTATCATACAGATGTACATGTCTACTAGACAACAGCGCATTGTCCTTTCATTTGTGCAGCCTTAAGGCAATAAATACATTGTAACCTCCTCATTTTAAGGGGACCGGGAATTTCTTGAGAAAACCATTCTTATCGATAATTCCAAGCAAACAGTCAGCAATACAAAAACAGTGGATGTAGGCCATTCTCATAAGGCTGAATCACTTTAAAAATCTATTGTCTAGTATTTCTTTATTCATTTTTATCTGTTAAAATAATTAGATCAAATCTAGTTGGCTATAAATACATTGTAACCTCCTCATTTTAAGGGGACCGGGAATTTCTTGAGAAAACCATTCTTATCGAAAATTCCAAGCAAACAGTCAGCAATACAAAAACAGTGGATATAGGACATTCTCATAAGGCTGAACCACTTTAAAAATCTATTGTCTAGTATTTCTTTATTCAATTTTATCTGTTAAAATAATTAGATCAAATCAAGTTTTTTAGATCAACAGTGGTATTCTGAAGTAAGTTTTGTGGTGCCCTTAGAAACACCCTTTAAGTTTGATGACGCACACAGGTCATCAATGCCTTTATTTCAATGTAGCGGGCATGACTGGTTTTAAGGGGAGGTTAAGGAGGCAGCCGCCTCAGGCCCCTGATTTTCAACACTGTTTAGTAGCCCTAAATTTTTTTATGTGTGTATATATTTATAGTGTTATTTTTTAATCTTCCCCGAAACAATTTGTTGAAAACTGAAAGGACAAACATTTAAACTTGTGATAATTCTCAAAAAATAAGTCGGCATCCTTTCGATTTTAAAAAATCTATTATTTATAAATTAATAAAAAACTACTCATTAAATATGAGACCCCCAATTTAAGAGTTAGTCTCGAACTCCTAAAATCTCCTATGTAAGGGGATCCATACACTCACATGATTGCTTCCTTTTTTTGGTAGCATACCACAAGGTGTCCGGGTCAGCTTACGCGCACCTCGACTAAACCCCATTCACGGTTCGTGGCTTCCGCTAGCCAAGCATTATTTTGACAGTGTCGGGGATCGAACTAGGGACCAAACCGAATCCACCTCCAAGACTGTCCCAGTGGCATAAGCAAGTCCTCTCCATGTTAAAAAACTATCTTGTTATATATAGAACCTTGTGCACGACAGATTTGAATCCATACACTCACATGATTGCTTCCTATTAAAAACCACAAGTAACATAAGCAGGTCCTACTAATTCAACTCAGGCACAAGCAAGGCCTTTTCCCATTAAAAACTGTAAAAAATAGTTTTTATTGTTTCTTGATTCACGTGTCCCATATTCAAAATGATAAATAGTTGGTAACAAAACCCGCATGCTCCATATGAATAAAAAACGATTTTACCACCCAAGATCTTTTTATCCCTTGCTATGCACGAATCCACTTGCAATAACAAATAAAAAATTACACTTATTTTGTTAAAAGTCCTATACTCTATGTTTGGGATGCCTCCAATCCCATTAATTATTTTTTTAGTTTCTAGTTCCAGTGATTATGTTTTTGTAGCAATTTTATAAAATTAAATGCTTTTTTTATGAGTTAGTAGTTTTTTCTAGTCAGTAGGTTTATAGAAAATGAGACCAATATCAAAAATAAAATAACCTAGGATTGCCCACTAAAAAATCTCAACAACTAAGACTAAATTCCTGCAATCCCAGAAAATTATTCTTCACATTCATAATATATAAAAATTAGATTTTTATGATACGAACTTTTTCAATATGCGATCAATCTCAATTGACACTCTAATACTAATTGTTGAAGAAAACAACTCGGAATTGACATTGATACGAAAAAAATTTCAGTCCTAAAGATCTTTGATTAATCATGCATTGAAAAAAAATAAGAACTAAGTTTAAAGATTTGACACACGATTTAACGATACAATACCTTTGCGATTATATTGTGATTCGTCTGAGGAGACAAATATAAAAAATAACAAAATCTGTGTTGCCCTCCTAGGTCTCCAAAAACCATGCTTATAGTGTATGATCCTTCCCAAAGCTAGGTAGATATGTGGGAACGTTTTGAGATGAACCTTTCCTTATGAGTGAGGTATGGTGGTCTCCCTCTAGGCCACTTCACAAAATGTAAATAGTGTTTTCTCTCACCGCTTTCAAATCCATTCTCACACCTTTATAAATAAATACAAAAGGAAAACTGGGCTAAATTGAATTTCTTGAGAGTCTGGGCCTAACGACTTGGGTACGAGGACTACACTCGGAACCCAAGACAAATAATTAAATTAGCTCCAAATAAATACTCGAAAATGACAATTATAATGACCTTAATCAATTTTTTTATTTAATCATAATTAAATTCACTAAATAATTATGACTCCACTCCAATTTAATTATCTTAGTATGGTGGTCTCCCTCTAGGCCACTTCACAAAATGTAAATAGTGTTTTCTCTCACCGCTTTCAAATCCATTCTCACACCTTTATAAACAAATTCAAAAGGAAAACTGGGCTAAATTGAATTTCTTGAGAGTCTGGGCCTAACGACTTGTGTACGAGGACTACACTCGGAGCCCAAGACAAATAATTAAATTAGCTTCAAATAAATACTCAAAAATGACAATTATAATGACCTTAATCAATTTTTTTATTTAATCATAATTAAATTCACTAAATAATTATGACTCCACTCCAATTTAATTATCTTAGAAATCACTCGGATATAATGAGGCCTTATTTGCAAAGTTGATTATGGTATATAATATGATTCCTCATATTAAGTTATTAATACTCACTTGGTCAAATCAGTTTACTGTTAATTGATTTTAACCAAAGTCCAATCAATTTTCTTGATTATTAGACTTAACTTATTTGTTACTTCACCGGGATTATAAATAATCCACCAGTCAGATTTTACTTGGTGCAAAAAAAATTAGTCTATCAAGAGGGTACCATAATCCATGGTATCCCCTGGACGCGAATTCCTCTGAATTATGATCTCATACCTACTCACACAATTATCACTCAACATGCGAGGATCATTTGACTCAATATAAAATCATATCTCACCTATAGTAATCAAAGTGATATTTGCGTGAGCATTCCAATCTTCATAATTCTCTAAATTAAGAATTTGTGCACCGTTTACAAATGGTGTGAGATTTATCGAGTCTAATGAAGACAACCCTTAGACTCAAATCTCACCAGTGGTCGTGTTTAATATATTTTTGGGATATACCGATCACAATGCTCTGTTGAACTATCGAATAAGTTCTCGAACCATTATACATGTTCCCTTAATGTGAAATAAACCACCTAGATTGCATTGAAACCGTTTTGATAGGATGTCAACTCCCTAAATTGGTTTTGAACATTTCAATAGTGTTAGAACTGGAATGCCGATCTAACAATTCCTAAGGTATTATCATAACCACAATTCCTATTTCAAAATGAATTAGCATGAATTTACTCAAAAATAAATGCCATACATGGTTTAAATAATGAAACTCGACAGTAGGTTCGATTATTAGTGGCCAAGGAAAGTCACATCACCACTTCACGAGTCGAGCTTAATAAGATGTTCTCTATGATTATGAATATAATATTTTCTCCCAAAGACTTTAAAGTTCTTAAGTATAAGTTTCCTACCTTTCCAAATCGTATAAAGGACTTTGTCCTAAGCCTTATATAAATATGGGTTATAGCCTGACATGTCTTATTGATCGCTTTGACCCCAAACCATTTAGGCAGACATTTGAAAATCAAAATGGACCTCACCCTATTGGATAGTTCAATTCTTTCTCTCAATAGTCTTATCTTGTTGTAGTGTTTAATGGATTGAAATATCATGGTGTATCCCTTCTTTGTGACACTATTCGGGAATCCCGATTTCCCAAAAATCATTCTTGTCACTACACTATAAGTGCTAATTTGACATGCTTGGACAAGGACCATGGCAGATTCTGGCACGTATCATTAAAACAACAAAATCCTAAACCAAATACAATTTCTCACTAAGTTTAAAAGAAAAAAAATCTCCCACTAAGCCGCAACCAAGAACCCCTTGTTGGATCGAACCCGACTTCATCCTCCCTAACCCCTAACCCCGGTCATTTTGCACCCCAAGCCCAATATTTTTCTTCCCCAGGAAAATCCGCGACCATCGATATTTCTCTATATTTTCTTAGTTTCTGTAGAGTCTAGAGATAGATTTTATTTTTGTGCATAATATGCAATTTCATTTATGTTGGATTTTAGAAATGAAATCGATTTCAGTAGAGTTTTGATGATAACTTTTGTAGTTGAAATTGATATTATTTTTGTGCATAATATGTGATTTAAGTAGAGTTTCGATTTTCATTTTTATTTTATTTTTAGGTGTATTATGAATTTTTATTGAGTTATTTATTTATTGTTAGGTGTTTAGTATGGGTTCTTTGATTGGATTTTCAAATCTGTTGGATTTTTATTTCTATAGATGGGGGTGTTTGATTGTTAGGTGTAGTATGTAGGAGTTTTTGGGTTGTTTATGTTTGTGTTAGGTGTATGGTCTCTTTGTGTGTGTTATGGTAGAGCGTAAATATTTAATAAAAAAATTAGTTTCAAAATTTTTCTGGATGTATATTTCAAATTCCTCTGAATTTTGTTTATTTTTATGTTGGTACTCATCATCTCTTAAAATCGTAATAGAATGTGGTGGGTTTATACTTGTTTTTTTTTGTGTGTGTGTGTGTTGGAGAAATGGGAATGTATCCAAGGAGTTTATTAATTTATACGAGAAAGAGCCTCTCCCTTTTGCATAATAATATTTCTGTAAATTAATTCTGTAAAGTTTCAACATTATTTCTATTGATGAATTTTGTGTAGTTTTGATTTAAATTCATATGTTCATAAGGATATCATCAAGGATCAATAAAGAGTGGATAAAGGAGAAAAACTTTGATCCCTATGCAAATAGACCCGGGGTGTAAGAGTTTTTACAGTATGTGCATAAAACTATTCCCAATGCTATACATTCTTGTCCATTTAGGCGTTGTCACAATGGGGAAAGACACGTTACTTTAGATGAAATCTTTTTCCATATGACGGACTATGGTATGGACATAAACTATACCTTATGGAATTTTCATGGGGATATAACAATTATTAATCCAGTCCAACGACCACCACAACCTGTGACTCCAACTAATATTGAAGAACAAAATGATGTGTCTAATGTTCCTACGTTGGATGACCTTGTGAATGATTCTTGTGAGATGTCCATGACTTAAGTGGGTCCTAGTGCGCCTAATTGTGTAGGTGGTGATGAAAGGCCCCAAACTGTTGACATTCCAAATGACTCTCACACACATACAGGCAAAGGAAAGAAGTATGAGCGTCTACATCGACTCCTATTGGAGCCACTGCACCTTCTAGTTCATCGCGTTATATGACCATGTAAGCTCTTGTGAAGTTAAATTATTTGAAAATGCAATTTAATTTATCAGATGGTGCTATGAGGTAATTCTTGTATTTTTGAATGAGTTACTCCTTAAAGGGAACACCTTAACAACTAGTTATATCGAAATGAAGAACATGGTTAGAGATCTTGGTATGGACTATGTTAAGTATAAAGTGTGTATTAACAATTGCATGTTATTTGGAAAGAACATGAAAACTGTAATAAATGTATAAAATGCGATGCTTTGCAATACAAGTATACTTTAAAAGAGGGTGATGGAGATGAAATTATAAATACAAAAGCCCAAAAGAAGTTTCGTAAGGTTGCTAAGAAGGTAATGCGAAATCTCCCTCTAATCCCTAAGCTAAAGCGATTATATACCATAAAACAGATAGCCAAGAAAATGATTTGGCACCCTTGAGAAAGCTCTTTTATGGAATTTTTGCGTCATCCCCAAGATTCGGCAAAGTGGGTAAATGCATAAATTATGTGGAGACAATTTTCCAAGGACCAACGTAATCTTCTATTTGTAATAGAAATTGACGGTTTTAACCCCCAATAACGTGTATGGCCTTAAGTATAGTTATTGTCCAGTGATTACACTACACCCAAAACAGGAATTTGGCACGATTTAAAACTGTGCCAGCTCAAATCTGGCACAGTTTTGAACTGTGCTAGAATCAGGTGTTCCAAAATGACCAGTTTTTTCTGGCACGGCTCAAAAGTGTGCCAGATTTGACCAAACAGGAACACTTCTGACACACTTTTAAACCGTGCCAGAATTTGATATTTCTAGCACACTTTTGGCACAGTTTTGAACTGTGCCAGATTGAGCACATTTTGATAAACTTTTGGCCTAGTTCAAAATCGTGCCAAAATTTGATACACTTTTGGCACGGTTTTGAACTATACCAAATTTTTGGATAAAAGAAAAAAAATAATTATTTGAAAATAAGAAAATTCACAAATTGCAAATCTCAAACATTGTTGATAAACTAATGTGCATACAAACTTCAAATATTACAAATAATAATAGTTCACAGACCAAAAAAATTGGGCAGAGTTTCCTCTATTTTTCGAACATTCTAAAACCTGTTAATATAATACATGCATAATGTAAAGCCCGCATGGCTATAAAATATAACAATAAAATTACAAAAGCCCGCACGACCATAAAAGCTAATAATAAATCTACAAAAGTCCGTACGGACATAACACAAAAAAATATAATCCTGAAAATTAACGACATTAAGTAAATAATCATGTTGTTGTAGACCATTGACTTCATGTGTTCCACATGGATAAAAGCTAATGGCAACATGTTATCCTACAAAAAAATAAGATACAAAAGGAGATGATGTTAGTAACCGAGTAATTTCAAAAAAAATCTTATTTAAGCTGAAAATTTGCATATACGAATAAAAATTATTATTGTATTCACAAATTGATATTGTTGTGACTACGTGGTCAGCTCCTGTGAGTTACATTAGTCACATGCGAGGTGTTAGTGCTTCTTACTGGACTATTTAGGGACTAATTTAAGTTTTTACCCTCAAACGCGATGTTTTTAAACCTAATCTAGATATTTTCAAATTATAGTCATATTCTCAAACCACGATACACGTGACTACACGATCAGTTCCTACAAGTTACATTGGTCATGTGCAAGGTGTCCGTGCCTCTTACGGGTCCGTTTGGGGGCTGGTTTGGGTTTTCACCCTTTAACGGCTTATTTTTAAGCCTAATCTAGATATTTTCAAATTTTCATCATATTCTCAAACCGGGAGACTCGTGATTATGCGGGCAGTTGCTACAAGTTACATTGGTCCCGTACGAGGTGTTCGTGCCTCTTACGGGGTCGTTTGGGGGTTGGTTTAGGTTTTCACCCTTTAACATCTTGTTTTTAAGCCTAAATCTTGATTTTTGTAAATTATCTTCATATTCTCAAACCGAGAGATCCGGGACTACATGATCAGTTCCTACAAGTTACATTGGTCCCGTGTGAGGTGTTCGTGCTTTACGATAACGTTTGGGAGCTGGTTTAGGTTTTCACCCTTTAACGGCTTATTTTTAAGCATAATCTAGATATTTTCAAATTATCATCATATTCTCAAAAAGAGAAAACCCTGAATACGCTGTCAATTCCTATAAGTTACATTGGTCCCGAACCAGGTGTTCGTGCATCTTACGAGGCTGTTTGGGGGCTGGTTTAAGTTATCACCATTTAACGGCTTATTTTTAAGCCTAATCTAGATATTTTCAAATTATTGTCATATTCTCAAACCAGGAGACCCGTGGCTACATGGTTAGTTCCTACAAGTTACATTGGTCCCGTGCGAGGTGTTTATGGCTCTTACGTGGACGTTTGGTGGCTTGTTTAGGTTTTCACCCTTTCAAGGCTTGTTTTTAAGTCTAAGTGTTAATTTTTGCAAATTATCATCATATTCTCAAACCGGGAGACCCGTGACTACGCCGTCAGTTCCTACAAGTTACATTGGTCCCGTGCGAGGTGTTCGTTTCTCTTACGGGGGACGTTTGGGGGATGGTTTAGGTTTTCACCCTTTAACGGCTTGTTTTTAAGTCTAAGTGTTCATTTTTACAAATTATCATCATATTCTCAAACAGAGAGTCCCGTGACTATGTCGTCAGTTCCTAAAAGTTACATTGGTCCCGTGCGAGGTGTTTGTGCCTCTTACGGTGACATTTGGGGGATGGTTTAGGTTTTCACCCTTTAACGGCTTATTTTTAAGCATAATCTAGATATTTTCAAATCATCGTCATATTCTCAAACCGAGATAACCGTGACTACGCGATCAGTTCCTATAAGTTAGATTGGTCCCACGCTAGGTGTTCGTGCCTCTTACGGGACCATTTGCGAGTTAGTTTAGGTTATCTCCATTGAACGGCTTATTTTTAAGCCTAATCTAGATATTTTCAAATTATCGTCATATTCTCAAATAGGGAGACCCGTGACTACGCGGTCAGTTTCTACAAGTTACATTGGTCCCGTGCGAGGTGTTCGTGTCTCTAATGGGGACGTTTGGGGGATGGTTTAGGTTTTCCCCATTTAACGGCTTATTTTTAAGTCTAAGTGTTGATTTTTACAAATTATAGTCATATTCTCAAACCGGGATACGCGTGACTACACTATCAGTTCCTACAAGTTACATTGGTCTCGTGCAAGGTGTCCGTGCCTCTTACGGGTCCGTTTGGGGCTGGTTTGCGTTTTCACCCTTTAATGACTAATTTTTAAGCCTAATCTAGATATTTTCAAATTATCATCATATTCTCAAACCGGGAGACCCGTGATTATGCGGGCAATTTATACAAGTTACATTGGTACTATACGAGGTGTTCATGCCTCTTACGGGGTCGTTTGGGGGCTGGTTTAGATTTTCACCCTTAAACGGCTTATTTTTAAGTCTAAGTGTTGATTTCTGCAAATTATCATCATATTCTCCAACCAGGAGACCCGCGACTACGCGGACAGTTCCTACAAGTTACATTGATCCCGTGCGAGGTGTTTGTGCCTCTTACGGGGACGTTTGGGGGATGGTTTCGATTTTCCCCCTTAAACTACTTGTTTTTATGTTTAAGTGTTCATTTTTACAAATTATTGTCATATTCTCAAATCGGGAGACCCGCGACTACGTGGTAGGTTCCTATAACTAACATTGATCCCGTACGAGGTGCTTGTGCCTCTTACGGGGACGTTTGGGTGCTGGTTTGGGTTTTCACCCTTTAACGGCTTTTTTTTAAGTCTAAGTCTTGATTTTTAGAAATTATCATCATATTCTCAAACTAGGAGACCCATGATTACGCGATCAGTTTCTACAAGTTACATTGATCTCGTGCGAGGTGTTCGTGCCTCTTACGGGGACGTTTGGGGGATGGTTTCGATTTTCCCCCTTAAACGGCTTATTTTTAAGTCTAAGTGTTGATCTTTGCAAATTATCATCATATTCTCAAACCGAGAGACCCGCGACTACACCGTCTAATCCTACAAGTTACATTGGTCCCGTACGAGGTGTTCGTGCCTCTTACGGGGTCGTTTGGGGCTGGTTTAGATTTTCACCTTTCAATGGGTTATTTTTAAGTCTAAGTGTTGATTTTTGCAAATTATTATCATATTCTCCAACTGGGAGACCCGCGACTACGCAATCAGTTCCTACAAGTTACATTAATCCTGTGCGAGGTGTTTGTGCCTCTTACGGGGACGTTTCGGGGATGGTTTCGATTTTCCCCCTTAAATGGCTTTTTTTTAAGTCTAAGTGTTGATTTTTACAAATTATCATCATATTCTCAAACCGGGAGACCCGCGACTACGCGGTCAGTTCCTACAAGTAACATTGATCCCGTAAGAGGTGTTTGTGCCACTTAAGGGGATGTTTGGGTGATGGCTTGGGTTTTCACCCTTTAACGGATTTTTTTAAGTCTAAGTGTTTATTTTTACAAATTATCATCATATTCTGAAATCGGGAAACCCGTGATTACACGGGCAATTTCTCCCAGTTACATTGGTCCCGTACGAGGTGTTCGTGCCTCTTACGAGCTTATTTGGGGGATGGATTAGATTTTCACTCTTAAGCAGCTTGTTTTTAAGTCTAAGTGTTGATTTTTGCAAATTATTGTCATATTCTCCATTCGGGACACCCACGACTACGCGGTTAGTTCCTACAAGTTACATTGATCCCGTGTGAGGTGTTTGTGCGTCTTACGGGGATGTTTGGGGGATGGTTTCGATTTTCCCCTTTAAACGGCTTGTTTTTAAGTCTAAGCGTTGATTTTTGAAAATTATCATCATATTCTCAAATCGGAGACCCGCGACTACGCGGTCAGTTCCTACAAGTTACATTGGTCCTGTGCGAGGTGTTTATGCTTCTTATGGGTCCGTTTGGGGGCTGGTTTGGGTTTTCACCCTTTAACGTCTTATTTTTAAGCCTAATCTAGATATTTTCAAATTATCATCATTTTCTCAAATCGGGAGACCAGTGACTATGCGGTCAGTTCCTACAAGTAACATTGGTCCCGTGCGAGGTGTTCGTGTCTCTAACAGGGACGCTTGGGGGATGGTTTAGGTTTTCCCACTTTAACGGCTTGTTTTTAAGTCAAAGTCTTAATTTTTGCAAATTATTGTCATACTCTTAAACTGGGAGACCGCAACTACGCGGTCAGTTCCTACAAGTTACATTGATCCCGTGCGAGGTGTTTGTGCCTCTTACGGGGACATTTTGGGTTAGTTTAGGTTTTCACCCTTTAACGGCTTATTTTTAAGTTTAAGTGTTGATTTTTACAAATTATTGTCATATTCTCAAACCGGGAGACTCGTGACTACGCGGTCAGTTTCTACAAGTTACATTGGTCCCGTGCGAGGTGTTCGTGTCTCTAACGGGGATGGTTTAGGTTTTCCCCCTTTAACGGCTTATTTTTTGTCTAAGTGTTGATTTTTGCAAATTACCATCATATTCTCAAACCGAGAGACCTGGGACTATGTGGTGAGTTCCTACAAGTTACATTTCTCCCGTGATAGGTGTTCGTGCCTCTTACGGTGACGTTTGCGGGATGATTTAGGTTTTCACCCTTAAACGACTTATTTTTAAGCATAATCTAGATATTTTCAAATTATCGTCATTTTCTAAAACTGAGACAACCGCGACTATGTGGTCAGTTCTTACAAGTTACATTGGTCCTGATCTAGGTGTTCGTGCCACTTACGGGGCCGTTTGGGAGCTGGTTTAGGTTATCACCCTTTAACAACTTGTTTTTAAGCCTAATCTAGATATTTTCAAATTATCATCATATTTTCTAATCGGGGGACCCGTGACTACGCGGTCAGTTCCTAAAAGTTACATTGGTCCCGTGCAAGGTGTTCGTGTCTCTTATGGGGACATTTGGGGTATGGTTTAGGTTTTCCCCCTTTAACGGTTTGTTTTTAAGTCTAAGTGGTATTTTTTACAAATTATCATCGTATTCTCAAATCGGGAGACCCGTGACTACGCGGTTAGTTCCTACAAGTTACATTGGTCCCGTACGAGGTCTTCATGACTCTTACGGGGTCGTTTGGGGGTTGTTTTAGGTTTTCCCCTTTAGCATCTTATTTTTAAGTCTAAGTGTTGATTTTTTTAAATTATTGTCATATTCTCAAACCAGGAGACCCGCGACTACGCGATCAGTTCCTACAAGTTACATTGATCCCGTACGAGGTGTTTGTGCCTCTTACGGTGACGTTTGTTGGTTGGTTTAGATTTTCACCCACAAACGGCTTGTTTTTAAGTCTAAGTTTCGATTTTCACAAATTATCGTCATATTGTCAAACCGGGAGACCCGCGACTACGCGATCAGTTCCTACAAGTTACATTGGTCCCGTGTGAGGTGTTCGTGTCTCTAACGGGGATGTTTGGGGGGATGTTTTAGGTTTTCCCCCTTTAACGGCTTGTTTTTTGTCTAAGTCTTGATTTTTGCAAATTATCTTCATATTCTCAAACTGAGAGACCTGGGACTATGTGGTCAGTTCCTACAAGTTACATTGGTCCCGTGCGAGGTGTTCGTGCCTCTTACGGTGACGTTTGGGGGCAAGTTTAGGTTTTCACCCTTAAACGGCTTATTTTTAAGCATAATCTAAATATTTTTAAATTATCATCATATTCTCAAACCGAGAGAACTGCGACTATGTGGTCAGTTCCTACAAGTTACATTGGTCCCGATCTAGGTGTCTGTGCCTCTTACGGGGCCGTTTGGGAGCTGGTTTAGGTTATCACCCTTTAACAACTTGTTTTTAAGCCTAATCTAGATATTTTCAAATTATCATCATATTTTCAAATCGGGAGACCCGTGACTACGTGGTCAATTCCTAAAAGTTATATTGGTCCCGTGCGAGGTGTTCGTGTCTCTTATTGGGACATTTGGGGGATGGTTTAGGTTTTCCACCTTTAACGGTTTGTTTTTAAGTCTAAGTGGTATTTTTTGCAAATTATCATCATATTCTCAAACCGGGAGACCCGCGACTACGCGGTCAGTTCCTACAAGTTACATTGATCCCGTGTGAGGTGTTTGTGCCTCTTACGGTGACGTTTGGGGGTTGGTTTACATTTTCACCCATAAACGGCTTGTTTTTAAGTCTAAGTGTTGATTTTTGCAAATTATCGTCATATTGTCAAATCGGGAGACCCGCTACTACGTGGTCAGTTTCTACAAGTTACATTGGTCCCGTGCGAGGTGTTTGTGCCTCTTACGGGTCCATTTGGGGGCTGGTTTGGATTTTTACCCCTTAACGACTTATTTTTAAGCCTAATCTAGATATTTTCAAATTATCATCATATTCTCAAATAGTGAGACCAGTGACTATGCGGTCAGTTCTTACAAGTTACATTGGTCCCGTGCGAGGTGTTCGTGTCTCTAACGAGGACTTTTGGGGGATGGTTTAGGTTTTCTCTCTTTAACGGCTTGTTTTTAACTCAAAGTCTTAATTTTGGCAAATTATCGTCATATTCTCAAACCGGGTCATATTCTAAAACCGGGAGACCCACGACTACGCGGTTAGTTCCTACAAGTTACATTGATCCCATGCAAGGTGTTTGTGCCTCTTACGGGGACGTTTGGGGGTTGGTTATGATTTTCACCCTTAAACGGCTTGGTTTCAAGTCTATGTGTTGATTTTTGCAAATTATCGTCATGTTCTCAAATCGGGAGACCCACTACACGGTCAGTTCCTACGAGTTACATTGATCCCGTGCAAGGTGTTTGTGCCTCTTATGGGTATGTTTGGGGGCTGGTTTGGGTTTTTACCCTTTAACGGCTTGTTTTTATGTCTAAGTGTTGATTTTTGCAAATTATCGTCATACTCTCAAACCAAGAATCCCGTGACTACGCGGTCAGTTCCTATAAGTTACATTGGTCTCATACGAGGTGTTCATGCCTCTTATGGGGATGTTTGGGGGATGGCTTAGGTTTTCACCCTTTAACGGCTTGTTTTTAAGTCTAAGTGTTGATTTTTATAAATTATCGTCATATTCTCAAATCGGGAGTCCCGTGACTACGCGGTTAATTCCTACAAGTTACATTGGTGCCATGCGAGGTGTTCGTTCCTCTTACGGTGACGTTTGGGAGCTAGTTTAGGTTTTCACCCTTTAACCGGTTGGTTTAGGTTTTCACCCTCAAACATTGTGTTCTTAAGAATAATCTAAATATTTTAAAATTATCGTCATATTCTCAAACTAGTTAACCCGTGACTACACGGTCCGTTCCTATAAGTTACATTGGTCCTGTGCGAGGTTGTCGTGCCTCTTACATTGGTGTGTATTATAAAGTTCTTCCCAAAGCACCCTTCATTGGACATAATCAGTGCTGGTATAAACTGTGGCTAGGCGGTGAGTTCATACGTGTTACATTGATCCCGTACGAGGTGTTCGTGCCTCTTTGGGGTTGTTTGGAAGTTGTTTTGGGTTTTCATCCTCTAACGGTATGTTTTTAATCAATTTAGAACGTTTGTTGATTTTAGAAAATTTTAACATAGTTTCATTTGTTTATTCGTTAAATCCAACATGTTTTAACATTTAAAATAAACTCAACAGCAGCAGCAAATTCCAAAACCAAACCACCAGCAAATCCCTCCCACCAATTTAACTAAATAAGCTCATAAAGTATGCCATTTTACGTTTGGCTACTTGATGCCGCTATTTCAGGCCATTTTTTTATTTAATGCTACAACATTTAAAGAGAATTTGAGACTTTGAGACTTACCAGATTTTATTTGTATTTTGATAGCCACCCGATGAACTCTTCACGCCATAACTTCTCGAAAGTATCCCATTTGGTCCAACAATGTCTGTAAATTCTGAAATCATCAACTAACTCCTTTGAATTCTCATCAAATGAATCAAACCTCTTGTTCTTTGCGTTGTGTTAGGTGTGGATATTGAACAATTTTGAGGGGCATCTCGAAGTACAAATCAACCGCTGACAAGGAAAATAAAATAAAGATAAAGAGATACTATTAATGAACCAATCCCATAAATTTAAGCTAACATTCTCAACCTACACTAGAAAATTAACATAGTCCTTATTTTGAGTTAGATTATACCAAAAGAGAGAGAATGAGGTTACCTGAGCGGGATGAGTGGAGAGAGAGCTGTGCGGAGAGCAGGAGGTGCGCGGATAAAGTTCCTTCTCAATGTGCTATCAATTTGTATTATTTGGAAGATTTGGAAAAGTAGGTATTCAGCTGTGTATGACAGTAGGAACCTGAATGTGAGGATCATTATCCAGCAAGTCATTAACATAATTAAAGCTAATTATTTTTATACATATTTGCAATTATAAAAATCATATGCAGGAATTACTTACGGACTCGCGATGGTATTGATGCGACTCAATTCCACAACTGAAATGTGATACCTTGCAATGGTATTATCACGAATGGATTCTAATTGAAAAAGTTTGAATCACAATTGTAAAGATTTATGTTTGAATTCTAATTTTAAATCTTTAAGTTTGAATTATAATTAGTTTTCATTACTCGTTTTCATGGAGAAGTAGCAAACAACCATTTTAGTGGATGGATACTACATCCACCCTTTTCAAGGCCGTGGAATACGAATTGTGAACCTTAAAATTATATATCAACTACATTAAACTCTTTAAACCTAACATATAAAAAGTAAAATAAAGCACAGAGTTTACCTGATAGGAACCATAGTTTAGCGAATCCAAGAGTGAGAAACATAAAAAACAATTCATACATATGAGAGATCTAAAAACCAAAAGGATTCAAATGATTTAGCAGTGGATATATGTATGGAAAATATAAGTTCAAAAAGTATTCAAGAACGCTCGACAACACACAAACAAATTGACAAATTCACGGGTTATTTCCAACATATAAACATCATATACACCTAACAAACATCATACATATATACACAAACATATATTCATGAGTTAGTTTCAACAAAAGTGCAAAAAATTCAAGAACCCTAGGTTAATTCAAATAAAAAAATAAATTGACAAATTTATGGGTTATTTCCAACATATAAACATCATATACAGATAAAAAAACACACCACATACATATACAAATAATTTTTACCCAGTGACATACGAATTTTCAACATACAATCATACATATACAAACAAATATCCTCAAAAGTGTAAATGAAAGGCAACATGTGTGCGGAAATGAAAGAAATATGTAAATATTATCTTATTTAGGAGTCAAAAAGAGGTTAAGGGTTGAGTTATTGAAAAAGATGGTGTTCGGGGGGGGGGGGGTGAGATGGGGTACATATAAAGGAAGGGGGGAGAGTTTGGCCGGCAGTGGTAGGTGTGTTTTAACGGTGTGATGTGGTGTTGGCGTTGGCCTGTTACACTTGAAATTCCAAAACAAAATAACTATTTAGGAGGCTCCAATGCCCAACATACATGTCTTCACACACTTAGTATATTTAAAATTAAATTGTACTGTTAGGGTAAAGTTGTTGTCATTGATTTTAACAAAAACAAACATCATAACACATTATTATTCCCTACTGAAAAGATGTGAAATTTATTTCAAAAATAAAAGGTAATATGAAACACGAAGAACAGATTAATTGGTAAAAAAAAATAGGAATACGAAAAACCTTAATTTAGTAAAACTAGGTCGTCCTCTATTCATCCAAAACAACAAACAAGTATAGAGAGAGATTGATTTAAATCAAATTAACCAAATAAAAAATCACCAAAGATTGCCTTTTGCTTTTGATGCTAAACAGATGACAACAGAAAATAAAGACAAAAAAAAATAAAGCATACACAATACAAAAGATTTTTTCGTGGAGAAACCTGAAATCCAGATGAAACTCCATATTAACCTTCCTAAAATCTACTTTTTTTACTAATTAATTTTTTTAATTAGTGAGTACACTAAATGAAAGACTAAATAAACCAAACTTTCGTGGCTTTCCACCTGTAGAACTCAATGTGAGAACCCTTATTCTTCACATTTAGGTGATCAGTTCTAAATGCTGAAATCAAAGGTGTCAAACAATATAATATATTTCTAAGTATGAGGAACAATAAATAACAACGATATAACAGATAATCAAATCCACAATAATAATTGACTATATTCAACCATACAAACTTTTAGTGCGAGAGAGAGAGCTAAACATACCTGAATGAGTTGAGAAGAAATTAAGGAGAGTAAAAAATCGTTGGTGGAACTCATGGATATTCACTTGGCCCATTTCCCATACCTTAAAATCCGTGAACCTAGCTATTCCACCTTCCAAACCGGATCAACCCGTCAGCCCCAAAATCGCCACCACCCCCAGCACCAGCACCAGATCCCTCTACCCTGGATCCCTCTAATCCAAAACCGCCACCACCTCCAGCCCCAAACTCGATCTGCCCAAATCAAAGCCCGCCAGCCCTGAACCCAACCTGCGTAAATCAAAGCCCCAGAACCCGGAACCTTCTTTATCAAGGTGAGATAGAGAGAGAGCGGGAGACTAGAATGAGAGATCAAAGTGAATGGGAGAGAGAAAAAATTGTGAGGAGTATTATATTTTAGGTTATTTATATTTTAGTTAAGTGTGCTCAATTTTGGCACACTTTTAAACAGTGCCAAATTTTGGCACGGTTTATAAGTATGCCAAATTGTCATTAAATCGTGCCAGGATTTGGCACAATTTTAAGTTGTACCAAATTTTTAATATCAAGGTGTGCCAAATTATTGTTTTTGGTGTAGTGTTATTCAACCTCTTAACCCTCCCCCATCAATGTGTATGAAGAGTGAGTTTTCAATGTTGACTGTATTGATTCTCGGGCCAAAGTCACAATTAAGTAATATTGATGTCTTCCTCTAAACCTTATTGATGAGTTAAAGATCTTATGGTCTGGAGTGGATGCTTGGGATGCAAACAAAAATGAACATTTTCAATTAGAAGCCATATTTATGTGGGGTATTCATGATTTCCCTGCTTATGGGATGTTAAAAGGTTGTTCAACTCAAGGTTATTATGGGTGTCATGTTTGCTCTACAAACACAACTTCTGAATATCTTCATAAGTCAACGAAGTGTTTCTATCAACGATATCATATGTTCCTACCCTAAAACCATACTTATAGGTATGACACATCAAAGAAAGCATTTAATTGTAAAATAGAGACTGCTATGTCTCCACGAAAGTTAACAAGTGTAGAGGTTGAGAAGATTGTGTCAGTTATTACTCGATAAGGTGATCGAAAAGAGGGAGAAGAAGGAGTAGGGAAGGGGAAGGTCAAAGGGAATGGGAGGTAGAGGGGGAGAGGGAAAGTAAAATAGGTAATAGTATTGGAAGATGATGTAGATAATGATGGTCATCCAAGTGAGGGTGATGACGAGGATCACACAGGTACCGAATGTTTTTCAAGGAGGTCCATTTTCTTTTACTTGGAGTACTGGAAGGATCATGATATTCAACATAATTTAGACATTATTTATGTTGAAAATAATGTAAAAAATATTATTTTAGGTACCATACTCTCAACGAAAGGATCGTCAAATAAAGATACATTTAAAGCCCAAGAAGATTTGAAGGATCCGTTAAATCTTAAGAGAAAATTATGGATCCAAGATGTTGACGATAGTAATAAAAGGCGAATGTGACCCAACACCTTTCTCATTGGTAAAGTAAGAGAAAGAGAATCCTTTCATCGCGCCTTGAAAACATTGAAGGTACTAATTGGATTTTTATGAAATTTCAGAAATAATGTCATCATTGACCCTCCTAGATTTACCACTCTCAAATCTTATGATTATCACATGATTATGCAACGATTGTTTCCTTGGTTGCTTATGCATTCATTTCCTGATCATAAGCCTTAATTTAAATCTATATAATGGGTAAGCATATTTTTTAACATTGTGTGTGCAAAAGTGATTTTTAGGGAACATCTTTTAAAGGCAAAACAATTGCTAGACGCACTTTGTGTCCTCAAAATTTACTATCCACCTTCATTTTTGTGATCATGATCCAACTCATGCACCATTTAGCCGATGAAGCATTGATAACTGGTCCACTTAGATATCATGCAATGTGGTTGTTTGACATAGACATGGGAAGATACAAAAGGTGGTCACAAAATAAAAGGTTCATTGAAAGGAGCATTACTAATGAAAATTAATTACATGATGCTTCTTTGTATGTCATGGAATACGTGTTGAATATAGGTGAAGGAACTCATAAAAGGAGCCTTGAGGACTTTTTTGATGATTAGTTTGATGACTCAACATGTCAATGAGCATTAGGAAAAGGCAAGGAATTAACCATAAATAATGTGTAGTCTGATAAAATACGAAGAAGGGTTATAGTTCAATACCACGGTTTTGATGAGTGGAGAAGGTAAACATGTAACCCTTTACTAATTCATATTATTTTAATATAATTGAAAATTTCTTAATGCCAAAAATCATTACTTGTAGAAAATTTGGGTTAACTAGGACTACATCTGCATGGAATTGATGATTTCATCGCTTGGTTAAGGAATGAGGAAAGTCTTTATTTATATATGTATTTGTTTTTTATCATAATTTTCTTTCAATAAAAATATTAAAGCATTATTCATTTCCTTGTAGGCCTCAAGATCTAATAATATAGGAATTTTTCCCTATGCCGATGGACCACTCCACAAGGTTACTAGATACGACAAGTTCCAACGCAATGGTTATACCTTTTCTACTTCTGCACATGAAGAGATTCACAACTTTCAGAGTAGCGATGTATCCATGAATTTTTTTAATAATAAGAGGGTCCTCATAAATTTTTATGGAGTTATTAGACAAATACTCGACTTTGATTACATTGAGTGGATGTGGATAATAAGAATGGATCCAAAGCTAACCAGACCTCAAAATTGGTCATGGTGAACCTTAGTAAGCTCACGAGTAAAAATGCAATACACGATGATTCGTTAATCCTTGCATATCAATCAATTCAAGTGTTTAATTGTAAAGACGTCAAGTTCAAGGGGTGGCCAGTTTTTTTGCATTCTCCCAAGAGATTTACAAAAGAAATATATGCAATTGAGATTCAACCGTATGATGTATTAATCCATTATCGAGGAAAATGAGAAGTTGTTGGAACTTTTAGACACCGAATTCATATAGTGTAATGATTTAGTGGAATGGTATCCTGAAAAAAACATGATTTTCATTATTCTATTGCAATGATTTGAGCATGTTGCATATTGGTTGTTCGAACTTATCATTTTTTTACTATTTGAGCTTTGGTATTTAGTTATTGTCAATCTATTGAATTTATCAAGATTTTTTTTATGAATTGACATGTACTATTTTGTTTATTATTTTTTTCGTATTTAATATTCTCTTTTAGTGGTAATATTATGGTCATGTAATAGTTTGGCTATATAATATGGCGCTGTAGCTTTATATTTATTATTGTTTTGGCGATGTATTATTTTTTTGCTGATATAATATTTCGTTTATTTGGATTATTTTTGTACCAAACAGTCTCTTTTGTTAGATAGTTGTCTTTGGTGGGTGATACTTTAAACCCATCACCAAGTGGTGCAACACCAGGAACAAACTCATGTTTGAAGGTTGTTTTGAGTTCTTCAACAGTGGGTGATGCATCTTCTACGAATAAATTAAGATTTAACGAGCATGGCCTTCCCCTAGGGGATAATTAAGCTACACCCTCTCCTACATTAGGAGACCTCGCAAGGATTCATGTACCTGTTTCTTATACGACACAGAGACATGTAAACGCACGATATAAGAATCAAATTTGGACAATGTTCAAAGTAAACTGTAAAATGTCGTGTGCGATATTGATTTAAACCGATAAGCAAATTTATAAATCAATCTTATTAAATTGGATGTCTAAATATGCTCAAACCAAATACCAATTTTATTCATCCCGTAAACATGCATCTACATGTCAAATCAAATCAATAAATTAAACCAAGCGATGATTAAGCTGACAAACACAGATCCTGTAAAAAACTTTTTTATTTCCACTATAATTTGTAGAAGACGGTTTACACGGATTATAATGAAAAGACAATTGACATACGAAATACCCGCAGGTATCGGTTTGTAATCATTAGTCCAGGAATACCGCAACACTCCCTATGACACGTAGTCAATTAGCCCAGTACCTCCCGCAAGTGGCACCTATTGTGAGCCTAGTTCTTTCTAAGGCACCTAGTGTAGCAGCATAAACTCCTAGCAAACATGTCTTGAGTTCCACAAAACAACTCACACCAAAGTAATTGGGATTTGTGAATTGTAAAAGAAAATCTTTGAACCCTTTAAATGGTTGGAGAAGAAAACAAACACTCAAAAACGTATTCTGTTAAAAATAGTGTTTCTCCAAGAATAAAATCAGTAGTCTGACACCCTTTTTATAGCATCATTTAAGGCGGTGACATGTCAGCCTGAAATTCATGTTGTTCGAACGACAGACGTCGTCGGTTGAGCGAGACAACATCTCGTTCGAACGAGATACATTATCGTTTGAATGACGGTGGCACTGATCCCAAAAAGTCTTCAGACTTTGAAAATAGTTGGAAACCTCAATAGGCAAAACTATCACGGGATCAGAAAACTTTTATATAAAAATTCTTTTATAAGAAAATACTTTTATAAAAAACATTTATTAAAAATTCAAAAAAGATCCCAACACTTTTAATGTGAAATGTAAATGGAACTTAAACATAATTTTAACAAAATTATCTTGTTGCGTGTGAATGTTGAAGTCTTCTTGAAATTCGGATCGTCTTTTGTAGATGTTATCTTCCTTAATCCTTCGACGACTTGTAGAGGTATACGGCATAATTAATTGTGACGGACAATGTCCTTACAAATCTCCCCCTATGTCTATGCCAGTACAAAATAAAAATATTCTAATTATCAATCTCAAAATGACTTATACAAATCTACCCTCCCAAAAACAAAAGTGGAACGATAAACTGTCAAGTCTTCAAGCTTTTCTCATCAGGGTATGCAATCAAAAACTCTTCAATTGTACCTACACACATCAGATAAGCAAATAACTCATGATGTATCGAGTTTGAAATGATATAAAGCATAAACATGAAATCATAATAAAATCCCCCCCATACTTAAACTCCCTCATAAAGACATAATATGTTCTACCCCTTTTTATTTGTATGAAATAGACAAGCAAAAAAGAACAAACAATATAAATCAAATCGGGGTGTCAACGGTAAACCAAGGCAAACAAACTATTTTTGATTTTTCAAAACTTTTGTACAAAAATGCAAAAATGATGATACAACAATCACACACCATGAATTTTTGCTAAGATAACCAAAATCATGGAACCGGAATGAATGCGTGTGAACAAATTCGATAGGAAAATAGACTCAATCGTGACATGTGTGCAAGATGCATAAGTGTACTCCTAACGAATGAACATTAAAAATAGCCCTTAGGTGTAAAATTTTTGAATTTAGATGACATCGTCTTAATCATATCAACAAATCAAAGTATAAATGATTTCCATACCAATAACCTCCAAAACTATGTAGTGCTTTTTCATGACTTTCAAGGACGTGCAAACTGTTGAAAATTCCACGCAAACTCCCTCATTAAAAGATAATGATTTTTATTTTTCTTATGAGGTGATGAAACTAAAACCTATTGGCCCATTTTTGGCATATATTTCTTTTTATTGTCCTTCAATTTTTTCGGGCTCTTTTAAACCTCATCGAACGCCGGATAATTTTCAATTCCTCACTTTTTAGGTCCATTTAAACGGTGGCTTTATCGCAAAGGAAAAAAATTAAAATACCTTTCGCAACCCTTTTTCGTTTTTCAAAATAAATCACATAAACTCACAACCGGTTTATATCATGCACTGATTTTCTTGTCAAAATTTATCACATTTGGTTCGTTGTATAAACAGAATTGAGATGGAAACACTCAACCAACATGTGATACACAATAACAAAAGTTAAACAAATACGTGCATATGTGCAATAAGGGACAAATGAGTCAAACATGTAGGTAGCAACACTATATCATCTCAAAGACTCCAAACTTTGTAAAGCACATGAATGACACAACATATTGTCTCAAAACACTATCAAATAGTCACATGTATAAATGGAATGAAGTTGTGGCTCGGTCATCCTAAGTGTCCATTCATGTATGCTGTAAACAAAATACAAAACTCTTTTTGGATTTTTCAAAAAAAAATTCAAAAAATGAAAATCTTTTTGTATTTTTCAAATACTGTTCAGAATCAACGCAACAATACCAAATAATATAGCAATATGAAGCTGAGGACTGCAAATGGAAAAGATAAAAATTTCCAGGGGTCGCTCGAACGAAGCATCATATCGTTCGAACGAGAAGGGTTCTCGCAAGAAGCCGCTTCACACGAAAATAGGTGTCATTCGAACGAAACCTCAACTCGTTTGAACGAGAAAAATAATTTGCACAAAAATTACAGAATGTCATGCATTTATGTCTAGTGAAAAAATTTCGTGAAAATAGTTCCTGGAATAGGCAAACAGATCCAAAACCGTGCTATAAAAAGTAGCAAAAATAAGAAAAAAATGTAAACTACAAAATGATGCATACTAGCAATAGGAAAAAAATGTCATCATGTAAATCATCCTATTCTAGAAAAAAGTCTAGACCTCATACATTAGGTGCGGGGGAATTTTCCAACGATGGCGACATCCTATGAAAAACTTCCATTAAATCATGTTAGGCCTTGAACAAAACTTTACTTGCTCACAAGTATGTGCAAACTCTCTATCATTATGTGCAAGAAAAGTATCTTGGGTGGGTGCACGTGTGCGAACATGTGTAGAAGTAAAGCGTGATACATTACCCAACTTAAAACAAAACTCCCTAAGGTGTCCTCTCTTTTTGCAATGGGAGCAAACATAAACAGGCCTAGGTACACCTCTCTCAAAATATCTCATATCTTCTCTCCTAACTGGTACAGGACACCTAGGTGGGTCACTTTGAGAGTCATGTCGATCTAACACTAAAGTAGGAACCATCTCGGGGGCAACAAAAGAAGTGGATGCATCGTCATGACTTATTCCTCTATTCTCACCACTACCTAAAATGGGATTGAGAACCATCTTTTCAACCTTCTTAGATGCATTTTATAAAAGGACTTTGACCTCCCGAGCACGTTCAAGATCACTCTCGAGTTTGGATACTCGTGTCATCAGACTAAACAACGTGTCGGTCAAGTCACACTTTTCCCTCCTTAAACCTTCTTTATCTTTATTCAAATCTAGAACCCGACGACCTAAATCCCTATTATACTTCTTTATTTTCAAGGTCTCGGTGTACAAATCCCTAAAAACGTTTTGGAGCTCACTTTCATCTCCACTCTCAAACTCGCTCTCACCCCCACTAGAAACACTCGACTCATCACCATCACTCTCGTGAACACTATCATCGTGGGATAAAGTAGGTGTGCTCACATGACTCGAAAAATATACACACATCCCATGTGTTAAACCTTTATCGAACTCATCTCCCTCACTATCACTAAGAGTAGCAGGGATGACTACATTCTTCCATTTTCTCCTTAGCCTCGTAGGACACTCAAATGCTCTATGTCCTTTGCCTTTACACTCAAAACAGGTCATATCATCAAAATATTCCTCACTCTGTTCTTCTTTATCACCCTCTCTCTCTTTTTCACTACCCTCTTTGGCCTTTTCTTTCTTTTTATTTTTCTTAAAAGAATTCTTATTGGAAGAATTATTTTTGTTCATTTTAAGAAACTTTTTAAAAAAATTCGCAAACAAGGCCACATCGTCAATGCTAGACTCTCCCTCAGAATCAGACTCATAAAATCTCTCTTTCTTTTTCTTCCTAACTCGAGTCTTTAAAGCAATGCCTTTGTCCTTAGCCTTAATGGTTTGGGGAAACATGTCAATCTCATAAGTTTGTAGGTCTCCTACGAGCTCTTCTAACTTAAGTGAATTTAACTTTCCAAATGAATTCAAAATAGTGACTTTAGGAATAAAACGTTTTAGGAGAAATCTCAAAATATTTTTAATGACACGCGTGTTATCAATTGGCTCACCTAAATTAAAACTTGAGTTAACAATGTCCGACAAACGTGCAAAAAAATCATCAAAACATTCGAACTCAGACATGGTGATAGTCTCAAACTGGGTGGCCAAATTTTGTAACTTTGATTCATTAACCGCGTTCGTACTCTCATGTGTCAATTGGAGGACATTCCATGCCTCTTTAGATGTGGTGCATGTCATAATTCGATGGAACTCGTCAGGGGTAACGGCTCTAGAAATAACACTCAAACCACGGGAATTAAAATTAGACATTTTAAAATCATCTTTAGTCCAATCCAACACAGGTTTCAAAGAGGTGATATTATTAGCAGTGACAATGGGAGGGGTCCACCCTCTTTCACAAAGCAACCAAACACGTTCATCAATTGCTTTTAAAATATGATTTCATACGGGCTTTTCAATAGGCATAATTGGACCCATAAAAAATAAGCATTCGATTATATAAGTGATCCATCGAAAAGTTGCGATTTTTCAAACAACTGATTTTTCAAAAAAATCAATATCACAAAATTTATGCGAAAAATAGGAATACGCAATAAATTAGCACAACCTGCTCATATACCAATTTGTAAAATGTCATGTGCGATATTGATTTAAACTAATACAAAAATTTACAAATCGAACTTATTTAATTGGATGTCAAAATTTGTTCAAACCAAATATCAAATTTATTTAGCCCCTAAACATGCATCTACGTGTCAAATCAAATCAATAAATTAAACCAAGCGATGATTAAGCTGATAAACGCAGATTTCAGGAAAAAAAACTTCCGGGTAAAACCCTTTTTATTTTCATTATAATTTATAAAAGACGATTTAGACGGATTATAATGAAAATAAAATTGACTTATGAAATACCCGCGGGTGTCGGTTCGTTGTCGTCGGCCCAGGAACACCGCAACACTCTCTATGGCACGCAGTCGATCAGCCCCGTACCTCCCACAAGTGGCACCTATTGTCAGCCCAATACATTCCAAGGCACCTAGTGTAGCAGCATAAACTCCCAACAAATATGTCTTGGGTTCCACAAATTACCTCACACCAAAGTATTTGGGATTTGTGAATTGTAAAACACAAGCTTTGAACCTTTTAAATGGTTGGAGAAGAAAACAAACACTCAAAAATGTATTATATTAAAAAAAGTGTTTCTCCACGAATAAATCAGTAGTCTGACACCCTTTTTATAGCAGCATTTAAGGCGGTGACATGTCAGCCTAAAAATCTTGTCATTCGAACGACAGACATCATCGTTTGAGTAAGACAACATCTCGTTCGAACGAGATACGTTGTCGTTTCAACGACAGTGTCACTGAACCCAAAAAGTCTTCAGACTTTGAAAATAGTTGGAAACCTCAATAGACAAAACTGTTACGGGATCAGCAAACTTTTATATAAAAAATCTTTTATAAGAAAATGTTTTTATAAAAACCATTTATAAAAAATTCATAAAATACCCCCACACTTTTAATGTGAAATGTAAATTAAACTTAAACATAATTTTAACAAAATTATCTTGTTGGGCATGAATGTTGAAGTCTTCTTGAAATTCGGATCGTCCTTTGTAGATGCTAGCTTCCTTAATTCTTCGACGACTTGTAGTGGTATACGACATAATTAATTGTGACAGACAATGTCCTTACGTGAACTATTTTTTCTCTTTGGATATAGTTGTAATAGTTTCTAAATTCAATTATGTAATGATAAATTTTTTTTATTTCGTATATTGTACAAATACTTTCCCGATGTGAAAGAAAATCAAAAGAGCAATTTTATGAAAAAAATCTAACGAGGCTTGGTAGAAGTTTAAGGCTAGGATAAAGGAAAATTTAAAGGGTGATAATGTTACAAAGTTAAAGGAGAGTGTTCCTAAAAATGTTAAATATGAGGATTGAGAGATATTTTACGATAATTATGTTGTATAGCGTCAAAAGGATTTGCGAAAAAAGAATAAAGAGATAAAACAAAATTATGTGTAAACGGCCACTCATAACACAGGTTATTATGGTTGCCTGAGCTACAGAGAATAGCATAAGTGTGAATCAACCAATGCTAAATTTTGGTTGTCAACTCATAAAGTAAAAAGAGTAGATTATGCGCCTCATTATAAAGTATTTTCAATAATTTAATTTTAATGTTTTTCTATGTGTTTCTTTTACACAATATTTAATACAAATGATAACTCTAATGTTTTTATGTAGAGGATAAGTTTAAATTGATTTTAGATCTATACCAAAAGAGTGGTCAAGATGAGACCTTGGATGTTGGGCCTATTTTTTTATGTATTTGGGAAAGACACGCAAGGACGTGTTCATTGTGTTCTGTCTAAAATTTCTTAAACAACTATATTAGCATTTACATTTGCTCGATAAATGATTCAAGAGGTAAATGAAGACAATGAAAGTTGGAAGGACCATGTGGATAACCTCAAAGAGAAATAGAGGGGTTAAAGTCTACACTCTCACAATTTATCACAAATTTTAAAAGTAGAAAGTTTGCATGTTTTGGACACAGTATTCATACATTACCATCTTTAAGCACTGCAACTCCTTCTAGTCTTCTTACTCCCCCTACATATCAAGTTCCAAGATTTATCTTGATGGTCGAATGCAAAATACTATCTCACACTGGTAACGTTGTCGGTTATGGTAGGAAAAAGACACTAGGATATGCATTTTCAGTAAACTTGCATCAGTTAGGAAAGAGATAAGTGCAAGTTATACTCGATGTCATAAAAGTGCCTGAATATCCAGTTTAGGGTGGAAAACAAGCATCTTGTGTGACATTGGAATTTAGGTAAAAAAGAATTTTTGTATTGGCATAGTGACTTTCTTCCTCCCATTGATGACATCAATGAATGATGAGGAAAAACACCAATGTTGTCTATTTTAGTTCCCTCTTTATCTGATCCTTAATATATATTTTAGTTCCCTCTTTATCTGGTGATTAATATATATTTTTATTCCATCTTAATATTATAATTATTGACATTAAAAATGATAATTATACGTAAGTTTTAGGATAAAAATGGAAAGAACATGACGTTAAAGGGAAAAAACCCAAAACAACCCCCAAACGGCTCCGTATGAGGCACGGACACCTCACACAGGATCAATGGAACTCGTAGGAAATAATTATGTCCTAATAGGACTCCCTATTTGAGAATATGATGATAAGTTGGTAATATCTATACTTAGGCTTAAAACATGTCGTTAAAGGACAAGAATCCAAAACAGCCCCGTAATAGGCACGAACACCTCGCACGGGATCAATGTAACTCATAGGAACTGACAGTGTAGTCATGGGAATTACAGTTTGAGAATATGATAATAATTTAGAAATCTCAATACTTCAGCTTAAAAATATGTCGTTAGAGGGCAAAAATCCAAAATAACCCCCAAACGGCTCCATAAGAGGCACGAACACACACACTGGACCAATATAATTCGTAGGAACTAACCACATAGTCATGGGACTCTCAGTTTGAGAATATAATGATAATTTATGAATATCTAGACTTATGCTTAAACATATGCTGCTAGAGGGCAAAAATTCAAAATAACCCTCATATGGACTCATAAGAGCCACAAACACCTCGCGTAAGACTAATGTAACTTTAGGAACTGACCACATAGTTGTGGGACTCTTGATTTAATAATATGGTGATAATTTTCAAATCTAAAGACTTAGGCTTAAAAACAACGTTAGAGTGTGAAAATCCAAAATAACCACCAAACGGTCCCATAAGAGGCACATACACCTCGTACGGGACCAATGTAACTCATAGAAACTGATTACATAGTTACAGGACTCCCGATTTGAGAATATGATGATAATTTGGGGATATTTATACTTAAACTTAGAAACATGCCGTTAGATGGGAAAAACCCAAAATAATCCTCAAATGGCCCTATAAAAGGCACAAACACCTCGCATGGGATCAATATAACTCATAGAAACTGACTGCGTAGTTACGGAACTCCTGATTTGAGAATAGGATGATAATTTGAAAATATCTAGACTTGGGCTAAAAAACATGTCATTAAAGGGTGAAAACCTAAAACAACCCCCAAATGGCCCTATAAGACGTATGAACATCTCGCGTGGGACTAATGTAACTCGTAGGAACTGACCACATAGTCACATGAATCATAGTTTGATAATATAATGATAATTTAAAAATATCTAAACGTATTCTTAAAAACGTGCCATTGAAGGTCAAAAATCCCAAACCCCTAAACGATCCCGTAAGAGGCATGAACACCTCGTATAGGACTAATATAACTCGTAGGAACTGACCACGTAATCATGGGACTTTTGATTTGAGCATATGACATTAATTTAGAAATATTTAGACTTAGTCTTAAAAACATGCCGTTATAGGGAGAAAATCCAAAACAACCCCCAAATGGCCCGTGATAAGCACAAACATCTCATACGGGACCATTGTAACTCGAGGTGTTCGTGCCTCTTATGTGATTGTTTTGGGTTTTCCCCTTTTAATGGAGTGTTTTTAAGCCCATCTTTAGGCTTGCAAATTATCGTCATATTCTCAAACTAGTAGTCTCGTGACTCGTAAGAACTGACCGCATAGTCATGGCACTTCGAGTTTGAGAATAAGATGATAATTTGCAAATGTATAGACTTAGGCTTAAAAACATGTCGTTAAAGGACAAAAATGCAAAACAACCACCAAACTACCCCTTAAGAGGCATGAACACCTCGCACGGGAACAATGTAACTCGTAGGAACCAACCGCGTAGTCAAGGGACCCTCAGTTTGAGAATATGATGATAATTTGCAAATCTTTAGACTTAGGCTTAAAAACATGTGGTTAGAGGGAAAAAATTCGAAACGGTCCCATAAGAAGCATAGATACCTCGCACAGGATCAATATAACTCGTAAGATCTGACTGCGTAGTCACGGGAATCCCGATTTAAAAATATGATAATAATTTACAAATATCTAGACTTAGGCTTAGAAACATGTCGTTCAAGGGTGAAAACCTAAAATAACCCCCAAACGACCCCATAAGAGATACGAACACCTCGCACGAGACCACTGTAACTCGTAGGAACTCACCGTGTTGTCACAAAACTCATGATTCGATAAGATGGTGATAATTTAAAAATATTTAGACTTGGGCTTAAAAATGTCGTTAGAGGGCAAAAGCCCAAAATAATCCCCAAACAGCCCCATAAGAGGCACAACACCTTACTCGGGACCAATGTAACTCATAAGAATTGGCCACGTAGTTACGAGACTCCCAATTTGAAAATGTGATGATAATTTGCAAATATGTAGACTTAGACTTAAATATGACGATAAGTATACGCAATTTTTTTTTTCTTGAATACAAATTTTTAAACACTATTTGATTACTGATGTCATCTCTCTTTTGTATCTTATTTTTTGTAGGATAACATTTCAGTGTTAACTTTTATCCACATAGAATACACGAACAAAAAATGGTTTACACTGGGGAGATTATTTATTTATTGTTGTTGACATTCAGGATTATCGTTTTTGATATGTTATGGTCGTGCGGGCCTTTGTGATTTTATAGTTTAATTTTATGGCCATACGGGATTTTGTAATATTATTGTTAAATTATATGATCGTGCAGACTTTACATTAAAGTAGTTTTTATATTAACGGGTTTCAGAATGCCCAGAAAACAAAGGAAACTCTGTCCAATTTTTTTTGTTTATGAACTATAAAGACTTATAATATTTTGAAGTTTAATATATACATTAGTTTGTCAACAAAAACGTGATGAATTCACAATTTGTAAATTTTCTTGATTTTTTGCAAATAATAAATATTTTGTCTACCATATTTGCAATTTGCTGATTCTCCTGATTTATTTGCAAACTATAATTTTTTATTTAATAAAAAAACTTGGTACGGTTTAAAACTTTGTAATAATCGTGTCAGATTGTCAAATATGAGTACACTTATGCCACAATGTGGCACGCTTATAATCGTGCCAAAAGCATGCCAAAAAATAAAAATCTGGAACGGTTTTAAATCTCACAAAAAAGCATTCCAAATTAAAATATGACACAGTTTAAAACTGTACCAGACTGGATTTGGTTTGATAGTGTTTTAAATTGTACCAAATTCCTAGTTTTTGGTTTAGTTCATGGTCATTTCAACTCTAATAATAATGCATTTTGTGGAGCTTTGTTCACTTGGGAATGAAGATAAGTTGTGTACGATCGCTAAATTGTATTTATTGCCTCTTATGCTCTTAGTGAGCGTTAGACTTTTGATGAGGGGAATTTCATCCTTCATTAGTCGAGCATCAACGGAGGCATCCCTAGGTAAATAGATCGGGCACACCAGAGGGTGAATGAAGACTGGTAATCTAGAAACAATTTCAAACCCAATTGACTAAACGAACAACGATTCAAGTAAAAGCACACAAATGTTGACTTCGTCTTTTTGGTAACCTAAAAGTGCAGAACTAGTGATATAACAGCGGTAAACCCACATTGCACATCCTTTGTGGATAGTTAGAGACCATAAGGCCACTCTCCCACTAACCAAGAAGATACGATCCTTATCCACAGTGGCGGATCTAGTATTTTTGGTCAGCTGGGGCCAAATTTTCGAGTGGTGCCGGGGGTTCTGAGGCGGGAGCCCCCGAGACAATTTTTTTTGGGTTATTTTGAGTTTTATACAAATTATAATTTTATTTCGACTTTTATACAAATTATAGTTCATCCAAATTGACTACAAATTATATGTTTCGAGTTTATTTCGAGTTTTTTTTTGGGCATATATGTTTGGGACACAAATTACAGAAATTTGACAAGGGGGGGATTACAGAAATAAGGGTATATGTTTGGTGGGACTACAAAAAATCATACATACAATTTCTCCAAAAAATCATACATACAAAAATTCAGCTTAAGATTAAAAAAATACCTGATGGTGATGAGTTAGTGGCTCCGGCTAGCATACAAAAAAATCATACACAAAAATCATACATACAAAAATCATACACAAAAGTCAGCTTAAGGTTTAGATTTTTAATTAATTACAATCTTACACCCTCAGTTTTGAATATAATTAGAGTTATACCTTAAATTTTGGAATTTTACCAAAAAACCCTATATATATATATATATATATATATATATTTTTTTTTTTTCTCTGAAATTGAACCTGGGCCAAGGCCCCTTTGGTCCCCATGTGCATCCGCCACTGATTATACAACATTTTTTACCAACATATGGCTGACAATGCATAACTTTTATATAAAGTAAATGAGGGTTAGATTAAATCAAGTTAGAAATAATTCTGATAACTACCTTATAATTTTCCTCAACCAAGATAATGAACGATCAATTCTTTCTTTGGTCCCATAGACGTAGGTCAATATAAGGCCAAACCACATGTATTTGGTGCCATATTCTCTTTATGTTTTATGTACAAATTTAAAGTGTTAATTTTCATTATAATATCTTTATATTTATCTATGGGAATCAAAGGATTTCTAAACCACCATTCACCATGTTGTACGAGTTAAATGATACGGGGGCAATGTACTAGAGACTAGTAAATTCCATGTTTACGGATCAAATAGGGCAAATTATGGACGTATATATGGATAATATTCTCATCAAGAGTCTAAGGTAGAATGATCACATAATAACCTAGATAAAACTTTCATCATTTTGGACAAGAATGAAATGAAAGTGAATTTGTTATATGCGCTTTTGGTGTTCCTCCAATAAGGTATACGCTTTTGGTTATAATTCGAGGGATCAGAGAAAATCTAAAAAATATACCTATAATACTAGATATTAGGAGAACAAAGATGTTCAAGGAAGTAAATCCTCTCAACGTTCTTCTCATGAGCGATAAATAAATGCCTCACTTTCTTCAAAATAATGAAGAATGTCATCATTTGGATGAACAAATGCACGCAAACGTATAAAAAACTTAAGAGATACCTCGCTGAAGCATCGCTCTTGTTAAAATAAGTTCCACTAAAGGATTTGTACCTATGCTTGGAAGTATTTTGTTAAGCAGTAAGCTCCTCCCTAATTCGAGATAATTCAGGATTCCAAAGGCCGGCATACTATGTCAGCAGAGCATTTGTGGGTGCGAAGTTTAGGTATCGCCAGATATAAAAGATAGAAGTTATGCTTATTTTCTTAGCCCATAAATTGAGGCCGTACTTCCAAGATCACATGATTGTGGTTCTTAATGGTCAATCTCTTTAGAAAGTTTTACATAAAATGGAGATTTTGTCTTGACTGATCAAGTGGTGGGTGGATCTGCGCGAGTTTGACCTTTAGTACGTCCCAAAGATGGCCATGAAAGGGTTCATTCAATAATCAGTTGTATCGAGTATTGTATCACCCAGGGAATTAATATACAAAGAGAAGTTAGTAATGAAGGAACTCATTATAAGAGAGATCATATTCCATTATCAAAAGTTTATCATTTTATAAAAGAAAGATGATCATCGAAGGTAAAACCCTCCATATTGGTAGCTTAAAAAAAATCCATGAAATTATTCATCATGTTCATCATTTGCACTTATCTTGAGGTAGGATTGTACTAAGTTTGGTTGGTTTTAGCCTCTTAATTAAGACTTGGCAAATTTACTTTAGGATTTTACAAGGAGGTATGTATACCATCACCTTCTTTAACTTATTGTTTCTAAAAGATATTTCTATTTATATATTCACTAACCATGATATAAGAACTCCTCTCTATAAATCTCAAAATATAAGAGGGTAGTGTGAATATGAGTTGATTTATGAAAATTTAATGATCAAGATCCACCTCAGAAGAAATCCTCAAGTGTTTGATGTTTTACTGTGGGGGTGATGGGAGGCCACAGACTAATACCCTTATAGGTTTATGTGATGGCATAATATCTATGCCATGGGTTCTTTAGGTCTAAAATAAGGTCTCTTGAAGGCCAAGGAGTAGGTATATTTGGGATATTTTAAGGCCGACACACTATTTGGAGTCCAAGTCGTAGAGGCCCAACTTGAGGCCACAAACTTTTTTTGATTGGGTAAGATATGGGGATAATTGATGTGTACCAATTATTATATAACTTAGGGTAAAAGATTTGGGATCTTCTATACCATTATAGGTCGAGGACACTATTGGAAAATCAATCATATTTGGGTAAATCCTAGGAGCAACCCTAATAATATAAACAGGATCCTTTGGCTCAATTTTCAATGTTTCCAACCATTAAAATATATTTAAATAGACAAAGTAGAGGCAAAGGAAGGAAAACTTGTGGGGGTAGTCATGCACTTAGTCCATATAAGGGATTCCTCATTTTATTCACTTTATTTTTCATTTTTACCCTAATTTCTATGATATGATCCCTAGTTAAAATAATTAAACTAGTATCTAATATTTAGATTCAGACCCAGGCCTTGTCTTGTTCACATCTATTGAAATTGTTAACCTAAATTTATTAACTCCGTATTTATCCTCAAAGTTGTTTAGGTTGGGATTGCTAAAGGTTCCTCAGGTGTTCTCAAGTTTTTGGAGTTTCTAAAGGTTCTTGCGGTGTTCTCGCATTTTTGGGGTTTCTGGGCTACGGTGGAGGTTTTGATCTTCAAAAACTAAAGACACATATTTTTTATGGTGAAACTATAAATTTTACTTAAATATCCTTTCTATTTAATAATCAGAAGTTCTTAGAACTTATTTGAGGTCACAAACATAAGGAAAGGCATGTGCATCATCTTCTTTCTATACCTATTATACTCTTAGGGTGTCATATCCGTGACATTTGAGGTTCGTCAAGCCTCAATATCTGGGCGTGTATCTAACATTTTTCTTCGTGATTAAAGTCTAGGCAAAAGCTATGTCAAGTTATCTCGACTCGCCCTTCTTCTTTGTGCTTAGAGTGGGGGTCTGGTCTAATTATCGGACTGCACCCTGAGTAAAGATCAATCATTACTAGAGAGTCAAAGGATATCCACACAAGACTCACTATGGAAGTAGAGAAATGAAAGCATTGCGGAGAACAACATGGGATTTGATACTCGAGGATGAAAAGACTTAGTATAAGTTTTGATTGAGCTATTTTGGTTTGGATGTGTTTTACACACTTTTTTACTTATGTCTATTCTTTATATGATGACATTGGTTATCTCATTTTGATTTTAGTTAATGTGTTGTGTTCCGCATTGGGGGTTGGGATCCCTTAATGAATCATTTCCATTCCTTTACTTTCTTAATTCCTAGGGTTAGTGGGTTGAGTAGTGGTTGGAGTTTGCATACCGTCTGGATAGAGTCGAGGCCTTAGTTGTATTTTTCAAATAGTTATTTTATATAATTATGCATATTACGTATTGGATGTCAAGATGTTTTTAATAGATTGAAAATTTTATATGTATTGATTGTAAAATAGAGCATGAAATTAAGGAAAAATTATGGATGAGGAAATTTTTACTGATTATAACGACCACTTATAGTGGTTGTGGACTTTATTTTAGTTTTGATGTTTTTATCATGTTCAATCACGAGATGTATGTGAGACTATAAATTAACCATGTGAAAAATTAAAGTGAAAGTCCTTTAGTATAATGGGGTTTGTCCTTAGGCTTGCTCTTAATTTAATTAATGTGTGAGTTGAGGAGGTTCAATTTTGAGGCCTAATGTGGACAAGGGTGGGGTGTGACAAGAAGCATGAGGTGTAATCCATATTAATGAATGTTGTTTTTTATACAATAAATGTAAAGAAAGTACGAGCATAGAAGTATGTTTTTCACAGATGAAGGGCCCATTGAGAGTGCAAGTGTAGAGAGAGATAAAACAATTACTTTGATAATTTTAAGTCACGAGATAGAATGCCAAGTGTAAATGTGTTTAATGATTAATGGATACACAAACTTCTAACTTTCGAAATACAAAAAACTTCAAAGATCAAAGGCATGTTTCATTAAACTTTTTAAAACCTTAAATCATAATTAATTCAAGTGTTTGTTATTTATTCTATAATAATCTTCTCTCTCAGTTGTAGTTGTATAAAATAAATGTTGAGAATGAAGGTTGATATGGATCTTGAGCTTTGAGTGAAGTCTAGTACCTCTCGATGGTCCACACAAACCTTTGTCATTCAAACACAATAAGAGTACACCTTGAAAAAAAATTCAAGACAGAGGTTGTAACTCTACCAATATGAGGTTTATCTTAATGTGACATGACAATACTAGGTTTACCTTCAAGTGACATTTCCTTAATTTCTTGAGAATGGCTTATTGGAAAGTCAGTATGTTATATAATAATGCATGCAGAACTCTTGAGGATTTTACTTTCTAGAGAGATCTCAAATTAAGTTATCTTAAGTAACTTAATGAGGTCACTCGAGAGATCTTGATGTTTCTTATTTTCTATTTAAAAGCGTTAAGTCTTTAATGATGCTTTGTTCACTATCCTCAAATCCATTTACCTTAAGGATCCCTTATTAGCTTCCTTCGTCCATTTAAATTATATTATTTAAGTTATTACTTACTGTGGGTACCCAAAACTAAGGTCATGGGCCTGGACGAGTAGCCCAATTCTGGCGGCCCAAAGTCCAGGCCCCCCACCTCTTATTTTGATTGTGATTAAGTCTCTTACCACGTTCCCATTAAGGGAGGTTATAGGGAGAGATGGAAGACGTGGGGGAATCCAACACCCCCACTCACCTAAACGTACGTGTATATATTGAACCCTAGGTCCGGGGCAAAAGGACAAGTTGTATTCTCTGTAATCACTCCTCAGAGTATATAGAAATAACACCGACTGCACCACCGTAGACGTAGGCACATCTTTGTTGAATCACGTACATCCATTATTGTGTGATTTTCATCTTACATTCCATATTCTTGCTTGGTGATTGCTTTTTTCTTATCTATTTGTGTTGCATAATAATTGTCACCATAATTGGCGCCGTCTGTGGGAAACGTTCATCTTTCCCTGAGAAGAGCCCACACCAAGAAAGGAGTTTAAAACGTCTGGTCACAGCAGCAATGCCCCCCAGGCAGGGGATATTCAAAAACCACCTGCTCCTCACAGGATTAGGTCTGAAGTTCGACGATCAGATCAGAGGGCTCGGTTGGAAAGGCCAGCCTCAGAAGAAAGCCAAGGACCAGCGAGGTCCACACAAATATCCAGACTGATTGATGCATACGAGGCAAGGATCCACAAGCAGAGGGAGTCTTCTCGCAGATACGAGGCTGAGAATGCTCACTTGAAAAGAAGACTGGAAATACTGGAGAGGGAGCTTCATCTGATAACAGGAGACGTCCATACCGCACTCCTAGCCCTCAGGCGAGCAAGTCTCGCAGCCGAGGAAGGAGCCCTAGGCGGGGATCTCAAAAGGTTAAAGGAGGCGAATCAGACGATGACCTCCGCGAGCAGCTGCGAAGAGCTCGTCGTTACCAGAGCCCTACTCGTAGAGATGAAAACATACGAAATCTGGTTCGCAGGGAGATAAACCAACATCCTGCCCACCACGGTACCAGATCGACCCGAGAACTCGCTAGACGAGCTCTCAAAACCCAGATGAAGTCACCTTTCACGAGGGAAATAGAAGAAGAAGAAGAAGAAGAAGAAGAAGAAGCCCCCAAGAAATTTTCCATTCCAAGGTTTAAGATTTATGACGGTAAGACTGATCCCATAGATCACGTCAGGCAGTACCGACAAGCCATGACCCTCTGGAAGCACTGAGACGCGCTAATGTGACAAATTTTTCCCTCGATCTTGCATGACATTGAACAGAAATGGTTTGAAAGGCTCCCCCACCGATCCATCAGAAGTTTCAAATACCTGGCCGAACTCTTTATGGCCCGCTTCATTACTAGTAGCTCCCATCCCAAAAGGATGGATGCTTTACTAAAAATGAAGAAAACGCCTCAAGAAACACTCCGAGACTATGCGAAAAGGTGCTGGGAGTTATTCAATGAGATCGAGGATTGCTCGGAGGGGGTGGCAGTGGCCTCTTTCAAAGTTGGGCTACCCAGTTATTCCCTTCTCTACCAGTCCCTAACGAAGAAGGAGGCTATGACTATTGACGACCTGATGTCTCGCATCGAGAAGTACACTAAGGTGGAAGATGTCACTCGCCTCAGTACAGGAGAAAATGGTCGAGCTAAACTCACTACCAAGGGCAGTGACAAAGCTGAGAACCAGAAGAAAGGAGGAAAGAATGGGGGCAAAAATGGCTCCAACAATGGAGGGAACAATGATGCGTCGAAAGCATTCCAGGCGGTCAACACCGTCTTCAAAGAACCAATTTACAAAATTCTCACGAAGATCAAAGATGAGCCATTCATCAAGTGGCCCAGGAAGATGGGAGGAGATCCCTCGAAGAGGAATAATGCGCTAAGATGCGATTTTCACAAAAAGGGAGGACATAAGACTGAGCATTGCAAAGCTCTTAAGTCTTACCTCGAGGAACTGGCCCAGTCTGGGCATTTGAACGAGTTTGTGGAGAAAAGGGCAGAGAAAGTGGCTGCAATAGAGAAGCGAGACCTGACAACGTGCTCGAAGATGACGCTAGACATGAGTTCACGATAACTCACGGGGAATCTCATGCCAAGAAGATCCAAGGAAATTCAGCTCGAATGGAGATGAAGAAACTTACAGCGGTAATGCAGGCTTTTCAGATCGATCCAGTAAAGACACAGTCAGGAAAGCGTCGACGAGCGGATGACGTCGACTATAACAAGCATATTGCTTTCACAGATGAAGATCTGGTGGGAGTGAGAACCCCACATCACGACGCTCTGATCATTACCCTCAGGATAGCTAACTTTGACGTCGATAAGTTTCTCGTCAGCCAAGGAAGCTCGTCCGAAGTAATGTATCTCAATCTATTCAGAAAATTATAGTTAAGCGACGCCGACCTAAAGGAAGCTACTGTCCCTTTAGTTGGCTTCGTTGGAAAAATAACTATGCCCTTGGGAAAGATTGTATTACCGATGCGCGCTGGAAATGTCTCCAAGATGATCGAGTTTTTAGTAGTTGACATCGACTCGCCATACCAGGACATCCTCGGCAGGGGATGGCTTCATGCGATGAAGGCAGTCTCCTCGACCTACCATCAGAAACTCAAATATGTAACCGAGCGAGGAGCAATGGAGATCCACGGCGACCAAGCAATGGCAAGAAGATGCTTTATAGCAGCCATCCGACCAAAGCCAGAAAGGAAGGCCGATCAGCCCAGCGAGAAAGCAGAAGAAGGTCTGACACCTTCTAAATAGCAATTAAAGTACGGAAGACCTGGAGTGGAGGAAACCAGGCTCCTCCCCTCCGAGCAGGTCGTGGAGGACCTGGTAGAAGTTGCGGCTGGAGATGGCGACAGTAGTAGAGCCTTCTTGATTGGAGCATCTCTCACCGACCAGGAACAAAAGGACTTGATAACTCTACTGAGACGCAACATAGATGTTTTTGCATGGGAGCCATATGAACTACCTGGAATCGATCCTAATTTGGTCTGCCATCAGCTGCACATTGATCCTGCCGTCAAACCCATCACACAGAAGGCACGACAAACTGCACCCGAGAAGGCTAAAGCGGTAGAGAAGGAGGTCGAAAAACTGCTGGATGCAGGATCCATACGGGAAGTACAATTCCCCAAGTGGTTATCCAACCCAGTAGTAGTTCCAAAAAGCAACGGGAAGTGGAGAGTCTGCATCGACTTCACTGACCTCAACAAAGCGTGCCCTAAAGATAGTTTCCCCCTCCCAAAAATAGACCAACTAGTGGACGCCACTGCAGCTCACGAACGAATGAGTTTTCTGTACGCATACTCAGGGTATCATCAGATCCCCTTGTATTCCCCTGACCAGGACAAAACAGTGTTCATCACGACAGTTAGATTATACTGCTACAAGGTAATGCCCTTTGGGCTCAAAAATGCAGGGGCAACCGATCAACGGCTGGTCACAAAGATGTTTAAGGACCAGATGGGAAGCACTATGGAGGTCTACATCGATGACATGCTCGTTAAAAGTAAGAGGAAAGAAAATCACCTATCAGACCTGTCAAACACCTTTGAAATCCTCAGGAAGTATCGAATGAAACTTAATGCAAGCAAGTGTTCTTTCGGTGTCCAGTCAGGAAATTTTTTTGGGTACTTGGTCAGTAAAAGAGGCATAGAGGCTAACCCAGACCAGATAGATGCAATTAACAGGGTACAACCACCTCGAATATTCCGGGACGTACAGAATCTCACTGGTATGCTCGCTGCCCTAAATCGCTTCATCTCTAAATCCTTTGAGAAATGCAAGCCTTTCTTCCAGCTTCTGAAGGGGAATAAAACGGTAGAATGGAGCCCAGATTGCTCGCAAGCACTGGTTGAGCTCAAAGCATACTTAAGCTCTCCGCCACTGTTCGTCATACCACGGCAAACAGATTCTTTGTACCTGTACCTCTCCATTTCCAACCACACTGTCAGCTCTGCGTTAATATGCGAGGTTGCAGGAATCCAGCACCCTGTTTATTATGCGAGCAAGACCCTACTCGACGCCGAGCAAAGGTACCTACCGCTGGAGAAGCTCGCCCACCCACTAGTAGTGGCCTCGAGGAAGCTGAAGTACTATTTCAAAGCCCACACGATCATCGTCCTTACATCGCACCCTCTTAAGGCAGTCCTGAGGAAAGCGGATTTGTCGAGCAGGCTGTCTAAATGGTCAGTAGAGCTCGAGCGATTTAACATCCAATTTCAACCAAGGACCGCCATCAAGGGACAGATCCTTGTTGATTTCATAGCCGAATTCACAGGCGAGGTACCTTCCAACCAACCTCAACTATCAAGGCCAAAGGAGGACCAAGCGATAGTGGGAACCTGGAAACTGTTTATTGATGGAGCCTCCAATTCAAAGGGGGAAGGAGTAGGCATTGTCCTCGTTACCCCAGAAAATACAATCCGTGAACAAGGAATCAGGCTTGGATTTGCAGCCTCCAACAACGAAGCAGAATACGAAGCCATAATAGCCGGCCTCCAGAAGGCACACACTTTGGGAGCAAAGAATTTACAGGTGTTCGACAATTCACAATTAGTCTCCAATCAGATAAATGGATATTACAATGCAAAAGATGAAAGAATGGAAGCTTACCTCGCCTTAGTTAAAAAATTAATGGCGAGCTTCGAAGAGATCAATGTCCAACAGGTTCCCAGAGGGCAAAACAGCCATGATGATGCCCTAGCAGCCCTGAGTTCGGCAGTCAACTCCGACCTAAAAAGAACCATCCCCATCGATTTCCTCACTCACCTGAGCAACCACGAGAGCAGACTACCAGGATGGATGGACCCCTTAAGGGACTATCTGAAGGATGGCACGCTCCCGAATGACAAGAAGACTGCCCACCAGATAAGAGTCAAAGATGCTCGCTTTCACTTATCCCCAGAGGGTAACCTGTATAAGAGATCCTTCTTCGGCCCCTACCTCCAATGCGTTCACCCAGGGAATGTCGAGCAAGTGCTACATGAGCTTCACGAAGGAGTCTGTGGAAGACATATCGAAGGAAGGTCTCTAGCGTTTCGAGTAATGAAGGAGGGCTATTGGTGGCCATACATGCAAAGGGTATCTGCGATGTATGTCTGGAAGTGCCTTAAATGCCAACTTCACGCTCCTATGGTCCACCAGCCTGCTAGGGACCTAAAATCACTGTCCATCCCATGGCCATTCGCCCAATGGGGAATGGACATCGTGGGACCACTGCCTACCTCCACCGGCAATCGCAAATATCTATTGGTTGCGACTGACTACTTAACCAAATGGATCGAGGCAGAACCCCTGACGAACATCCGAGATGCTGATATGATAAGGTTCATATGGAGGAATATAATCACTCGATTTGGCATCCAAAAAACCATCATCACCGACAATGGAACACAGTTCGAAAGCGGGTCCTTTCAAAACTTCTGTAACGAACACAGTATCAGACACCACTTCAGTTCGGTGGCCTACACTTAGAGCAATGGACATGCTGAGGCTTCCAAAAAACTGTGATCGATGGATTAAAGAAGCGATTGGAGCGAGGCAAAGGCGCATGGGTAAATGAACTACCCCATATCCTATGGGCGTACCGAACCACTCCTCGGCGAGCAACAGGAGAAACCCCATTTTCGCTGACATATGGCATGAAAGCAGTCATCCCACTAGAAGCAGGTTTGCCAACAATGAGGTCTAACCTTGTCGACCAGGGCCATAATGATATAGCATTACTCGCTAAGCTCGACCTAGTCGACGAGCGCTGAGAGCTAGCCCTAATAAAACTAGCGAGCTATCAGCAACAGATCGCGAGGCTTTACAACAAAAGGGTTAACCCAAGGGAATTCCGAGTTGGGGACTACGTTCTAAGGAATGTCCTGGGTAGCACAGTAAAACCATCAGATAACCAGAGATGATCTGCAGGGCGCCTATCACTTGGAAACGATGGAAGGCAGAGAAATACCACAAGCATGGAACGCAGCCAATCTCAAGAGATTCTATTTTTAGATCTTTTCTATTGCTTATTCTTTTGTTATGTAACTAGAAGTTCATTTCCCTTGTCATTAATGAAAGTTATTTAAACAATAGCATTCTAATAAGTAACGGATATATGGGCTTTATCGCACATCTTTTCCAAATGACAGTCACATTGATCACCACGCCTTAGTAGGGAAGTGTCCCTCCTCAGGTCATCGTTATGAAACACGAAGGACCTCTTAGCATTGCCCTGGAAATATATGAATCCCTACAGGGGATCCTTAGGAAATATGGCCAAATTTTATGCTGGTCATCAAACCTTCGTTGGTTGAATAAAATCCTGATCAGATAGAGCATCCAACACCAGGTGTGTCCTCGCCAATTGCCACACTTAGGCCTAAGGGATTGTGACAACGCGACCTAAAGGGTAAAGTGATGCACAATGGTATCTCGATATTATACTGGAATGGGAGGACACTTGCATGACAACATAAATTTAGAAGATCATAAAGCAGCAAGAATATGAAGAATATGATACACTTGTTTAGTCGGCAAATTTGCCCAAAACACAAACTTTTCATTAATTCATCATACTTATAACAATGGTGATACATGTTTAGTCGGCGAACTCGCCCAAATCATTTACACTATCAAAAATACAAAAAGCAGCAATTGGCAAAATCTCAATGGGGGTGAGGCCTCTGAGCGAGATAGTCAGCCACTCGAGCTCTTCGTCCGTCATCGGGATCAGGAGCTAACTCTTCCTCAACCTCATTCGCATCCGACTCCAATAATTTACGAGGTATGGCATCGATGGGGATCCATCGATCATCCCTCCGAAAGGGGTTAGGCATCAGGGTAGAGGGAGAAATCTCATGGCAATACCAGAGCATCGAATTCCTCGGGACTTGAAGCTCCTTCAAGGCACTCATCCACCCCCTGATAAAAGAAAGCTCTTTGAACTCTGACAATCTTATTGGAGCATCTGACCAACCCTGGTCGTAGCCGTCAGCCCACACTTGCCGAGGACCTTTCTTGAACAAGTGCCGCAACCGAGTGACATCCCTCTGGATCCCAGCAGCGATCACATATGCTCGATGGACGTCACCAAGAAGCTCTTCCATCTCCCTCTCTCGAAGCTCTTCCATTTCCCTATCTCGGCTCCTGGTGCTCCTGCCAGCTCGCGTCGATGAAGAACCTCGCAGCACAGACTGAATACTGCTCGAGCCAGCCCTACCTCACATTGATAGAGAGCCTCGCAACACTGAAGGGGCGGTGCTTGGCGCGTGTTCCCTAAGTCAAGAGACCTCCTGCCTTAAAGCTTCATTTTCTTGCTGAAGCATCTCACCAACCTGGTTGATCTCGGAAGCATCGAGAAGATTTGCTCTTAATGCATTCACTTCTTCTTGCACTGAAGCACCAACCTCTTCCATCTCCTGGAGCCTGTCCTTCAACTTGGCCACAAGTTCAGATTGCTCCTTATACTTCTGATTCCTAGACCTAAGGGATTTGCAAATCTTAAAGAAGGCTTGGCGAACCTCAAGACTTGCATTAGGACCAAGGGTCCTACCCAATTGAGATGTGTTCGGAATATATTCTTCTACATCAACCAACTATAAGAAATAAGAAAGCATCGAAAAGATAGACAGAATCAGTGCACTGGGAAAAAGAAGCCTTTTGATTAATAAAGGTTGAAATTACATCGAACAGCAAAAAGAAAGCTTACAGATAGAAAAAGCAAAAATACAAAGGAATCCTAGAAGATAGCTAGTTAGCAACCTCAGGTTGCACAGAGGTCGATGGTTGTTTCCCTTTGTCGGCATCAGCAGGGGCACCGCACTCGGTAGGGGTAATCTCTGTCGCCACAATGAGGGAAGCATCAGCAGGGGTCATCTGAGGAACAGGGTCAACACCTTCAACAGCTGGGGCAGGGACTTCATCTATGGTTAGCTTCAGACCCGGGTCATGCTCGTCAAACAGAGGGGAGTCGATATCGACACCGGTAGCCAATAGGGCCTTATTCCAGCCCTTCTTGAAGTTTAGATGACTAATATAGCCCATCTAAACTTCAGCATCCTCGTATGCTGCAGCCCAACCAGAATTGTACGAGTCTTCCTTGGCAGTGCCAGCCTCAGACTCCTTCTTCTTTAGCTCCTCAGAAAGCACCATGTTCTCTTCCACAACCGCCATCTTGCTCGAGCAAACTAAGTCGTAGGTTTATCGCAGCTCTTTCAGATCTTTAACTACTGCATCCCTCTCCCGGTTAGCTGTAGCAAGAGCCAGGTCGGATGAAATCTGAGGAGCTTCAACGGCTTTAAAACTAGCCTCGAGATCTTTACCCTGCAACTTCAGGGCAACGTTCTCTTTCTCCAGCTCACTATTTTTCTTCACTAGCTCATTGCGTGAACGATATAGCACGGTGAAGTCAGTCACAAACTGCAAGAAGAAGAAAACGTTAAAAGAAGGAAATGATAGAATACGTAAAAACATGGGATAAAAGGAAAAATCTTACCAAAGCTAGCCTCTAACTAGCCTGAAGGGCCAATTGCGCGGACCCCACCTCCCTTTGACGATCATCTGGGAGAACAGCTCTCTCGAGCAGAGCGGGGGCCAACTGAGGGGAAATTGCAACAGAAGCCCCCTCGGGCAGCGCGGACACCGGGTGTAGGAGGGTAGTGAGACTGGGGTCTATGAATAACTAGAAAGGGTGAGGCGTGACCCACTCAAATGGACGCTGCCTGCAAGGTCTTTAAGGTCTCCTGGTGCAACTTCTGAAGAAAACTTCTCCTTCTGGTAACAATGGAACTCAAGCTTCAACTCACTCCCTGCAAGAAGGTGAAATTTCACAGCAAAAATAGTAATTTTCTCAAGGGAAACACCTGAGAGTGATGGCTATCAGTGGGGAGTGAAGGAACAACGCACTCAGCACTAAGAGAATGAGCAGGGAGAGAATACTTAGGTAGGTCTCATGATATTTTGGCAGAGTAAAAGTGTAATTTTTTTTCTATTGTCTATATGACCTTGCCCAGGGGTCCTATTTATACTTGGGCACTAAGGCTGGGTTGGTACTTTTGGCGCCAAAACTTTGAGGGTTGGTGAGGGACAAAGTCTGCAGTGTCCTATTTGTCCCTACCTGCAGGCAGGTCTGCCTGTCCCCTCTGGCAGATGCCCCCTGGCGCCGACCAAAGTTCAAAAGCAAATATGTCTTCTAATGGAGACAAAATATCTGATTTTCTAAATATCTTTTGAAACGGTAACTTTGTAAACTTGAGGGGGGGTCTCGAGGACCACCTCCTCTAAAATATTTGCAAGCTTGAGGGGGGTCTCGAGGACCCCCTTCTAAAATCATTTTTCTGGAGAGGGGTTTAGAGGACCCTCTCCTCTAAAATCATTTTATAAACAGTTCTTTTCTTGTGAGCAGCCAGCCCTTTGGCTGCTCACTTCACTTGTAACTAAGTGTGAGGTGTGTGAGGACTCGGTGACCCTAGGGTCTCCTACTAGTATTCTCTTAATCCTATAGTGCTAAGTGGTTGATCTTGCTCAACATACCTTGTCCCTCAGTCGCCAAGCCAAAACTCCCGGGAGGTCCCAACTAGCTGGCTTGAGCCCTACTTGCTCAACTAGGCAACCTGTACAAGAAAGTAAAGTGTTAATACTGTTGTTCATTTAAAGACCGGCGTCTCATGATGAGGATTTGCTCGTGGTAGCTACTCCCTCATCCTGGCCACTCTGGGTGGGTTCCTTCTCAATATGAGTTTGTGCTGAAACCCTTGTAATGGCACTTCTCAAATAACATTTCTGCAGTGACCCTTGCAGTGGCGCTGACCCTCTCGAATGTCATTACTACGGTGACCTTGCAGTGGCGCTGACCCTTGCAGTGGCGTTGACCCCTGCAGGCGCTGACCCTTGCATTGGCACTTCTCAATCTTGTATTTATGTGGTAAGCCTTATGAGACACCTCTCGAATGTCATTACGGCAGTGATCCCTGCAATGGCGTTGAGCCTTGCAGTGGCGCTGACCCTCTCGAATGTCATTGTTGCAGTGACCCTTGCAGCGGCGCTGACCCTTGCAGCGATGCTGACTCTTGCAATGGTACTTCTCAATCTTGTACTTCTGCGGTGACCGTCGCGGGCACCTCTCGAATGTTATTGCTATAGCGGTGCTGACCCTCGCAGCGGCACTGACGCTCGCAGCGGCGCTGACACTTGCAGTGGCGCTGGGGGTTCCTGCTGAATATGAGTTTCTGTCGGGACCCTGGGGTGGTTCCTTCTCAATTATGCATTTCTGCCGGTACCCTAGGTAGGTTCCTTCTTAATATGAGTTTCTGTCGGGACCCTGGGGGGTTCCTGCTCAATATGAGTTTCTGCCGGGACCCTGGGGTGGCTGCTCCTCAATATGAGTTTCTGTCGGGACCGTGGGGGGTTCCTGCCCAATATGAGTTTCTGCCGGGACCCCGGGGGGGTTCCTGCTCAATATGAGTTTCTTCCGAGACCCTGGGTTTCTTCTTAGTATTTCTAATAAAATAATATTTTTACTTTTTTATAGGTAGACACCCTTCTACATTATCCCCTCATGCAAATTTTTTTAGGTTGGGTAGACCAAAAAAGCTTTGTACGGCATAAAGTCGATTTTTATTTTTTATTTTGGGGGACCCTAGGGTTCCTTCATCATTCCCCCTTAGGGTCATTAAATGTCCTGTCACTTCATCCCAAGTTTTGTAGATGAGGCCACTTATAGTGGACCTCCTTATCTGGGTATCAACTTGGGCGGAGGGGTTACTCGCGGTGAGCCCCTCATTCTTGGCCTGCTTCTGTGGCCTTTTTTCTAGGGCGGAGGGGTTGCGCGCCATGAGCCCCTCACCCTTGGCCTTCTTCTGTGGCCTTCCATCTTGGGCGGAAGGGTTGCTCGCGATGAGCCCCTCGCCCTTGGCCTTCTTCTGTGGCCTTCTATCTTGGGCGGAGGGGTTGCTCGCGGTGAGCCCCTCGCCCTTGGCCTTTTTCTGTGGCCTTCTATCTTGGGCGGAGGGTTTGCTCACGGTGAGCCCCTCTCCCTTGGCCTTCTTCTGCGGCCTTCCATTTTGGGCGAAGGGGTTTCTCGCCGTGAGCCCCTCACCCTTGGCCTTCTTCTGTGGCCTTCCATTTTGGACGGAGTGGTTGTTCGCGATGATCCCCTCGCCCTTGGCCTTATTCTGTGGCCTTCTTTCTTGGGCGGAGGGGTTACTCGCGGTGAGCCCCTTGCCCTTGGCCTTCTTCTGGGGCCTTTCATCTTGGCCGGAGGGGTTGCTCGCGGCGGTCCCCTCGCCCTTGGCCTTCTTCTGCGGCCTTCCATCTTGGGCGAAGGGGTTTCTCGCAGTGAGCCCCTCGCCCTTGGCCTTCTTCTGTGGCCTTCCATCTTGGGCGGAGGGGTTGTTCGCGGTGAGCCCCTCGCCCTTGGCCTTATTCTGTGGCCTTTTTTCTTGGGCAGAGGGGTAACTCGCGGTGAGCCCCTCGCCCTTGGCCTTCTTCTGGGGCCTTTCATCTTGGGCGGAGGGGTTGCTCGCGGCGGGCCCCTCGCCCTTGGCCTTCTTCTGTGGCCTTTCACCTTGGGTGGAGGGGTTACTCGTAGTGGACCCCTCGCCCTTGGCCTTTCATTTTGGGCGGAGGAGTTACTCACGGTGAGTCCCTCGCCCTTGGCCTTCTTCTGTGGCCTTTCCTTTTTAGACGGAGGGGTTACTCACGGTGGACCCCTCGCCCTTGGCCTTTTTCGTGGCCTTTCATTTTGGGCGGAGGGGTTACTCGTGGTGAGCCCCTCGCCCTTGGCCTTATTATGTGGCCTTCTTTCTTGGGAGGTGGGGTTACTCGCGGTGAGCCCCTCGCCCTTGGCCTTCTTATGTGGCCTTCTATCTTGGGCGGAGGGGTTACCCGCGGTGAGCCCCTCACCCTTGGCCTTCTTCTGCGGCCTTCTATCTGAGACGGAGGGGTTACTCGCGGTGAGCCCCTCGCCCTTGGCCTTCTTCTGTGGCCTTCTATCTTGGGCTAAGGGGTTACCCGCAGTGATCCCCTCGCCCTTGGCCTTCTTCTGTGGCCTTCTATCTGAGGCGGAGGGGTTACTCTCGGTGATTCCCTCGCTCTTGTCCTTCTTCTATGGCCTTTTATCTTGGGCGGAGGGGTTACTCACGGTGAGCCCCTCGCCCTTGTCCTTCTTCTGTGGCCTTCTATCTTGGGCGGAGGGGTTACTCGCGGTGATCCCCTCGCCATTGGCCTTCTTCTGTGGCCTTCTATCTTGGGCGGAGGGGTTACTCGCGGTGATCCCCTCGCCCTTGGCCTTCTTCTACGGCCTTCTATTTTGGGCGGAGGGGTTACTCGTGGTGAGCCCCTCACCCTTGGCCTTCTTCTGTGGCCTTCTATCTTGGGCGGAGGGGATACTCATGGTGAGCCTCTCGCCCTTGGCCTTCTTCTGTGGCCTTCTATCTTGGGCGGAGTGGTTACTCGCGGTGAGCCCCTCGCCCTGAGTGCTTTTCTGCAGCATAAGTTTGGGAAGAAAGGGCACTCAAGGTGGATCCCCTCGCCCTAGGCTATTTTCTGTCAAACTTGCAATCTTGGGCAGGTGGAGCCACTATAAATGGAACCCCACACTCCAAGCTATTTTACTATTTGTTCACTTTCTTGAGGACTTCTCAATATTATCCCCCTCGTGCAGAAGTGTCTTGTAATGTCGAGAGACTTGTGCACGAAATTGTCGTACCTTTTATTTATACTTGGCAGTTGCTCAAGACTGTGAGCACTCTGGTGCCCTTGGAACCTTAGGTGCTAAACTGTCGCACCTTATATTTATACTTGACTCTTGCTCAATACTGTGAGTGCTCCGGTGCCCTTAGAGCCTTAGGTGCTCAACTGGCGCACCTTATATTTATACTTGATGCTTGCTCAAGACTGTAATCACTCCGATGCCCTTAGAACCTTAGGTGCTCAACTGGCGCACCTTACGTTTATACGTGGCATTTGCTCAAGACTGTGAGTGCTCCGGTGCCCTTGGAGCCTTAGGTGCTCAACTGGCGCACCTTATATTTATACTTGGCACTTGCTCAAGACTGTGAGCGCTCCGGTGCCCTTGGAGCCTTACGTTTATACTTGGAATTTGCTCAATACTGTGAGCGCTCCGATGCCCTTGGAGCCTTAGGTGCTCATCTGGAGCACCTTATGTTTATACTTGGCACTTGCTCAAGACTGTGAGCGCTCCGGTTCCCTTAGAGCCTTAGGTGCTAAACATTCGCACCTTATATTTATACTTGGCCTTTGCTCAAGACTATGAGCGCTCCGGCGCCCTTGGAGCTTTAGGTGCTAAACTATCGCACATATACTTATACTTGGCAATTGCTCAATATTGTGAGCGCTCCGATGTCCTTGGAGCCTTAGGTACTAAACTGTCATACCTTATATTTATATTTATATTTGGCACTTGCTCAAGATTGTGAGCGCTCCGGTGCCCTTGGAGCCTTAGGTACTAAACTGTCGTACCTTATATGTATACTTGGAGTTGCTCAATACTTTGAGTTACTCTTTTTTATATGAGAACCTCAAGATTGAACTTCCCGCTTCTAACTGTGGGGTATTTGCATATGAGATGAACAAGTTAAAATTTTGAATCTCCCCTCTAACTGCGGGGCACTTGCATATAACTGAGCAAGTAAAAATTTGGACGTTGCCCCTCTAACTGCGGGGTACTTGCATATAGCTGAGCAAGTTTAAAATTTTAAAAGTTTCCCCTTTAACTGCGGGGTACTTGCATATGAGATGATCAAGTTAAAATTTTGAAGTTGCCTCTCTAACTGTGGAGCACTTGCATATAACTGAGCAAGTAAAAATTTGGACGTTGCCCCTCTAACTGCGGGATACTTGCATATAGCTGAGCAAGTTTAAAATTTTAAAAGTTTCCCCTTTAACTGCGGGGTACTTTCATATAACTGAGCAAGTTGAAATTTGGAAGCGGCCCCTCTAGCTGCGGGGTACTTCTTGCATATAGCTGAGCAAGTTTAAAAATTTTAAAAGTTTCCCCTTTAACTGAGGGGTACTTGCATATAACTGAGCAAGTTGAAATTTGGAAGCGGCCCCTCTAGCTGCGGGGTACTTCTTGCATATAGCTGAGCAGTTTATAAATTTTAAAAGTTTCCCCTTTAACTGCGGGGTACTTGCATATAACTGAGCAAGTTGAAATTTGGAAGCGGCCCCTCTAGCTGCGGGGTACTTCTTGCATATAGCTGAGAAGTTTATAAATTTTACAAGTTTCCCCTTTAACTGCGCGGTACTTGCATATAACTGAGCAAGTTGAAATTTGGAAGCGGCCCCTCTAGCTGCGGGGTACTTCTTGCATATAGCTGAGTAGTTTATAAATTTTTTTAGCGCAGCCCCGTGTGACTGTGCGGTACTTTTAGTGCAACACCATTTTGTTATGCATATTCATTTCTTGGGAAGTAACTAAGAGATGGGTTAGCCCTTCTCCTTCCACAAACTTTGAATAAAATTTCACATATATCATAAATAAAGAAATAATTATTTCTTTATACAAAAAATTTCCCTTGGTCTGCAAGGTCCTTGTTCCAAACTTTTCTTGGGAACATTTTTTTGTCTTTATAAGAATAACAAGTTTAAAGAGGGGTTAGACCCGCTTCTCCCTATTTTCTGAAAACTGGTCAATTACATTTTTCTTGAGAACAGAGGTTAGGACTTGTTCTCTAGACTATAAATCTGTATGGAATAATAATAAAAATGTAGATTTTTATTATTATTATTACTAGGAGGATAATCCCCTACTGGTCAGGTGACAAAAAAATAATTGTTATGTCTGTAATGGCTTTATTCAGTATACTTTTCCCTTGGGATGGATATTCCTCCAAGTATAATGAGGAAAGACCTTCATGTCATGGACCCTCTTCTAATCTAGTAGATGTTCTACTATTCTATTAAGAAAGAGAAAACATTAGTCCGTGTACCTTTTGTTGAGCGACTCTAGGCCTTTTCGCCTATATTCCGACTGCTTCTACTTTTTGAGTTTAAATGCTTCAGGCGGTTTCTCGTGCTAGGTATCAGTCATGGGAAGTTCTCTGTTTGGGATTCTGGCCATCTCGGGTTCCTCACTTAGGATCTGTACCCCTGGGGGTTCCTTGTCAAAGGCATCACAGAATTCGGGTTCCTCACCCATAGCGCTACTGGTGGGGATTCCTTGCGAAAAAAACATCTGTGGCAGTGGGGGTTCTTTGCTAATGAGGGTTCCTCGCTTGGAGTCCCCAAGCCCCTTCTTCACTGGGTTCGTTGTTGGAACATATAGCTACTAGTGGTTCCTCATGCGAGGTGTTGCCCATGGGGGTTCTTCTCTTGGAGATTGTACTTGTGGGTTCCTCATAATCTCTGTCAATCCAGGTGGGTTCCTCGACGGCATTACTGTCCATGGGTTCCTCGATGACATTACCGCCCATGGGTTCCTCGACCGCTGTCGTGAACGATGGGTGTCTCAACCTCTCGTTTCGTCAAGGGTTACTTACACAAATCATGCATTGATTGATGAGGGTTCCTCGACGATGGCTGGTATTTCTGTGGGTTCCTCGCCAACCATGGCTGCCATGGGCAGTACGCTACCGAGGGAGGGTATCTCGTGACCTACTAAGTTAGTGGGGAGTGGGTTTGCGGCCTTTGGGTTCCTCGCGACCCACCCTATTGCTGGGTTCCTTACCAATTCTACCGTCAACAACTTTGAGGGTTCCTCGTGCGCAGATGCTTTGGGACTTAGGCGTTGCTCGCCCCATATAATTTCAACTATGGGACCCACTTCCAAGGGTCCCTCGCCAATAGATGTTTCTTCCATGGGTTCCTCGTGCGCTGGATCTATGTCCGTGGCTGGATGTTCTGCTGCCACAAGTTTTTCGCTGACAAGGGATTTTACTTGGGGTTCCTCGTGAGTTGGGTTTCTACCATAGGCATCCTCGACTATTCCAAGTAGTTCCTTATTTGATTTTCCATCTGGCGGTGGTGTAGCCAAAGGCTCCTCGCGAGATCCATTTCATACTATGGGTTCCTCGTCCACAGTGTCGTCGTCACAGAATGAAGTTATAGGACTTGCTACTAGCGAGGTCTCTCGCATGGTAATTTTGTATCTGTGTGTTTCTAGTGTTCCATTACTGCCCATGGGTTCCTCGAATGCATTACAACCCATGGGTTCCTCGACCGCTGTAGTGAATGAGGGGTGTCTCGACCTCTCGATTCGTCAAGGATTCCTCTTCGGACCCAATATCCGAGGGTATCTCGACATTGAATTTCATCAAGGGTTCCTCGACCTTGTGTCATGTTGAGGGTCCCTCACGCGTCGACTTCACCTCCAAGGGTGTCTCGACCTCACGCTTCATCGAGACTGCTGCCATGACTTTTTTTGTTGGCGGCGAGGAACACCCAGGGTTCCTCGCCCATGAGTTCCTCGCTCCTCGACTTCCCATCCGGGGGTGTCTCGACCTCATGCTTCGTCGATACTGCTACCACAACTTCTTTGTAGGTGACAAGGGCCACCAAAGGTTCCTCGCGAGTTGACATTTCTATAAGGGTTGCTGCTGCTACTTCCTTTTTTATAGGACAAGGGACACCCAGGGTTTCTCATCCATGGGTTCCTCGCGAGTATGTGTTTTTAGAGGGGATGTTGCAGCTGAGAGTTCCTCACTTGGAATTTCTACCACGATGGGTTCTTTTCTTGAGGGTTCCTCATGGCTATCATTGAGCGAGAGGAGTTCCTCTACCATATCGAATTCCTCGCCAAACACTTAGGGTTTCTGGGGTTCCTGTCAGTGAACCTGACGGTTGTCACAACTTGGTCCAGTACCGTCCTCCGCGACTGAGCTACTTCTACCGAAATCGCCGCTGGAACGGCCACCCCTCCACAGGGGGTTACTGCTGGTGTTACACAATCTTGACCCAAACTTTCCAAGTCTCAAAAAACATACTCATAAGCCTCTGCCACCGGAGCTGCTGCCAGTGAGCTGGTGTGCCCTCCCGGAGGAGCAGGTATCTTTGCTCCGGTCACCACCACATCCACCTGAATGGCCTGGTCTCTTTGAGCTCCATTCCCAGATGGAATGTCTTCAAACACTAGCTTCTTAGAAACATGAAAACCTTCTATGTCCATTGAAGTGAGGATACCTCCCCAACGGAATCGCCAAATGTAGGAGGGTAGTGAGACTGGGGTCTATGAATAACTGGAAAGGGTGAGGCGTGACCGACTCCAATGGATGCTGCCTGCAAGGTCTTTAAGGTCTCCTGGTGCAACTTCTGAAGAAAACTTCTCCTTCTGGTAACAATGGAACTCAAGCTTCAACTCACTCCCTTCAAGAAGGTGAACTTTCACAGCAAAAATAGTAATTTTCTCAAGGGAAACACCTGAGAGTGATGGCTGTCAGTGGGGAGTGAAGGAACAAGGCACTCAGCACTAAGAGAATGAGCAGGGAGAGAATACTTAGGTAGGTCTCATGATATTTTGGCAGAGTAACAGTGCAATTTTTTTTCTATTGTCTATATGACCTTGCCCAGGGGTCCTATTTATACTTGGGCACTAAGGCTGGGTTGGCACTTTTGGCGCCAAAACTTAGAGGGTTGGTGAGGGACAAAGTCTGCAGTGTCCTATTTGTCCCTACCTGCAGGCAGGTCTGCCTGTCCCCTCTGGCAGATGCCCCCTGGCGCCGACCAAAGTTCAAAAGCAAATATGTCTTCTAATGGAGACAAAATATCTGATTTTCTAAATATCTTTTGAAACGGTAACTTTGTAAACTTGAGGGGGGGTATCGAAGACCACCTCCTCTAAAATATTTGCAAGCTTGAGGGGGGTCTCGAGGACCCCCTTCTAAAATCATTTTTCTTGAGAGGGGTTTAGAGGACCCTCTCCTCTAAAATCATTTTATAAACAATTCTTTTCTTGTGAGCAGCCAGCCCTTTGGCTGCTCACTTCACTTGTAACTAAGTGTGAGGTGTGTGAGGACTCGGTGACCCTAGGGTCTCCTACTAGTATTCTCTCAATCCTATAGTGCTAAGTGATTGAGCTTGCTCAACATACCTTGTCCCTCAGCCGCCAAGCCAAAACTCCCGGGAGGTCCCAACTAGCTTGCTTGAGCCCTGCTTGCTCAACTAGGAAACCTGTACAAGAAAGTAAAGTGTTAATACTGTTGTTCATTTAAAGACCGACGTATCATGATGAGGAGTTGCTCGTGGTAGCTACTCCCTCATCCTGGCCACTCTGGGTGGGTTCCTTCTCAATATGAGTTTGTGCCGAAACCCTTGTAATGGCACTTCTCAAATAACATTTCTGCAGTGACCCTTGCAGTGGCGCTGACCCTCTCGAATGTCAAAGTGGCGCTGACCTTGCAGTGGCGCTGACCCCTGCAGGTGCTGACCCTTGCATTGGCACTTCTCAATCTTGTATTTATGTGGTAAGCCTTACGAGTCACCTCTCGAATGTCATTACAGCAGTGATCCCTGCAATGGCGCTGAGCCTTGAAGTGGCGCTGACCCTCTCGAATGTCATTGCTGCAGTGACCCTTGCAGTGGCGCTGACCCTTGCAGCGGCGCTGACTCTTGCAATGGCACTTCTCAATCTTGGACTTCTGCGGTGACCCTCGCGGGCACCTCTCGAATGTTATTGCTGTAGCGGCACTGACGCTTGCAGCGGTGCTGACGCTCGCAGCGGCGCTGACCCTCGCAGCGGCGCTGACACTTGCAGCGGCGCTGATACTTGCAATGGCGCTGGGGGTTCCTGCTGAATATGAGTTTCTGTCGGGACCCTGGGGTGGTTCCTTCTCAATTATGCATTTCTGTCGGGACCCTAGGTGGGTTCCTTCTTAATACGAGTTTCTGTCGGGACCCTGGGGGGTTCCTGCTCAATATGAGTTTCTACCGGGACCCTGGGGTGGCTCCTCCTCAATATGAGTTTCTGTCGGGACCCTGGGGGGTTCCTTCCCAATATGAGTTTCTGCCGGGACCCCGGGGGGGTTCCTACTCAATATGAGTTTCTACCGTGACCCTGGGTTTCTTCTCAGTATTTTTAATAAAATAATATTTTTACTTTTTTATAGGTAGACACCCTTCTACACCGGGATTAAGGTCTGCCCAGCCCTCGTCCTCGCTTCCACCCTCCTCTTCTCCTCCTCTACCCTCCTCTTCTCCTCCATCTTCTTCTTCTCTTCTTCCTTCTTTCTCTCCCTCTCCCTTACCTTCTCTCCTTCCTTCCTCTTTTTCTCCTTCTCCTGAGCAGAGGCCGGGAACCAGTAGCCACAGCCCCAGAGCTAGATTTTTGCTTCTTCGACCTCTGTGCGAGAAGCATGTGGTCTTCATCATCATCATCCCGGATTAAGTTCTTCCTTGGAGGAGCCATTTCCTCGCTCGAACTGCTAGATGTGCTCGACGACCCTCGAGCTTCAGAAACCTCCCCACGATCAGAAGAACTCCTACTACTGGAGCTCTCTCCCCCCAAGTTGCTTACAGCACCTACGATGTCACTTTAAGAGCTGCTCTCCTCCTCGTCCAACTGGATAGGATCCGCAGCATTCTCTTCAGAGAAATCAAACTCTGGGATACTGTCCACAGGCCTTGCTATGAAACTGGATCCAACATTTTGTACTCGAGCAGAAAAGAAGCAGACCTGGGATGCTCGGCGTCACCCAAAGGCTCCCTGATGTTCCAAGCCTTAAACAGTTCAGAGAGGTGGACCTCGCTGAGAGAAGGCTCCAAGTTCTTTGACCTCGCCGTAGAAGAAGAACAAAGAAGAATCAGAAAAATCACAAATGAACAAAAATTGAAACAACAGAGCAAAGTCTACCTATGTATTCTTCCCCATAAAAGGGAACAAAGAACCTCTCGGACCTCAACCCTTCCAATTGGGGAGAAAACTGCCAGTTTCTAACGAGGAAACCTTCTTGCCAGTAGTCCTTATGGGAATCAGGTAGATTTACTACCAATACCCTGTCAGGGCTCCTAGCTTTGAGATAGAGGATACCAGAGCTAGTTCGAGAAAAGGAATAGAAAAAATAGACCTCGGTGAGCCCTAACCTAGTACCATACAACTATTTTATTCTATGTACGCCATTAACTATTTTCCACACATTGGGCGAGCATTGTGCAGGAACAATATTAAAATAGCCAAAAAATGTAAGAACAAATCGTTGGGAGGAAAAGTGAGTCCCCCCTGGGAAAGCGACAAAACATGGATCCAGTGGGCGTCATCTATCTCTCTAACGTTTCTTAGGAGGGGAAGCGCAACACTCAATACCTACCCACTCAGGGATGTTGTAAAACTTCCTAAACTCAGAGACCGACCTATTTCCAATCTTCGCAATTGGAAAACCCTAGAAAGCTACAAACTCAAAAATAAAGTGCAAAGAAAAGGTACAAAAAACTTACAAAATAGAAGGTCGATTCGTACGATGAAGAAGCACGGGTCCAAACAATAAGAAAGCAATGAGAATGGAGATTGAGAGAAGAAGGTACGAAGTGCTAGAGCTCACAGGGGATGGAAGAGTGCTGGAAAGGTTGAAACGACGGTAGAAAAGTGGCTATTTCAGAAACCTTTAAATTTTGCTAATCATAGTGCACCAAATACGAAGCGGATGCAGCCAAAATTAGCTTCACAACCTTCGAAGAGTTGCACGATGTACAGAAAGCCATTATGACTAATCATTTAAATTTATTGAGCCCAAAACATGGCCCAACAAACTTAGGGGCAATTGTGGGTACCCAAAACTAAGGTCATGGGCCTGGACGAGTAGCCCAATTCTGGAGGCCCAAAGTCCAGGCCCCCCACCTCTTATTTTAATTGTGATTTGGTCTCTTCCCATGTTCCCATTAAGGGAGGTTATAGGGAGATATAGAAGACGTGGGGGAATCCAACACCCCCACTCACCTAAACGTACGTGTATATATTGAACCCTAGGTCCGGGGAAAAAGGACAAGTTTTATTCTCTGTAATCACTCCCCGGAGTATATAGAAATAACACTGACTGCACCACCGTGGACGTAGGCACATCTTTGCTGAACCACATACATCCATTATTGTGTGATTGTCATCTTACATTCCATATTCTTGCTTGGTGATTGCTTTTTTCTTATCTATTTTTGTTGCATAATAATTGTCACCACACTTACTTGATTCCTCACTAGGTACTGGGAAACCTCAATTACATGCCACTTGTTAAGTTTCCCCTTGATTACTCGAAGAAACACTTCTTAGGTTTCTTTCTTCGTGAGTCTAAGGTTAGTCGAGATGTCTGCAAATAGATTTGAAATAGGACATTGTGGGGAATATTAGATATTCTTTACGTTAAGATCCTTCACATTTCATAATATCTTTATTAGTTTCTCCCTCTATTAGAATTCTACAAAAAATCTAACACGAACAATTAGGAATAACCAAAGATTAAATGTTACTTGCATGTTAAAATGCCCCTCTATCACTAGTAATCTACTAATAACATACAATCAAGTATATAGGTGGGTATGATGAAGTCACCCAATCATATCTCTCCCATCAATTTATGTCCTAAAAACCTAATCGGACACTGATCTTACTAGTCGAGAACAATTGGCCTACCAAATAAATCATAAGCCCCCATAGGTAAGATATTGAATCAACTAGTGGGAGGCCTAGTAGGGAAAATTATCACCATTAAGACATTTTTAAAGATATTCTTCCTCACTATTAGACATATACTCTTGTTAATCACTGTTGAGGTGAATACAAACATACTCTCAGATCTTATGGTATCATAAAGCAGTATAATATCAAATTGATCCAAGGACAACCCTATGAGCTAATATCTCTAGTAGTTTCCTGGTTCCTCATGGGACTAGTGACTAGAATTGTATAAAAAATGTAACACATACGATTAGGAAACAAGTAATATTAAATATTACTTATATGTTGGCATGGCCCTTTATCACTAATGATCGACTCATAACATACAATCATGTATATAGGTGGGTATGATGAAGTCACCCCAATTATATCTTTCACCCTAGGTTATGTCCTAAAAACCTTATTGGACACACCTCTTACCAGTCAAGGAGAACAACTGGCTTAGCACATAAATCATAGACCCCATAGGCAAGCTACTGAATCAACTAGTGGGAGGCCTAATAAGGAAGGTCATCGCCATCAAGACATTTGTGAAGTGCATGCTGATCAAGGATGAAAAGTAGCGCAGTGTTAGTACGCCAGTCGTTGAATTCATTTCACCGCCTCAATACAAAAACCTAAACTATGGCTACACTCTTTAAGGGAGTAGAGTGTCCAGTCTGGGTATCGAATCCACAAAAAATGTTGTTAGACTTTAATTGGTTTATTACTTTTCAATAAAAGTGTAAAAGATATCGAATAACAAAAAGAAAGATTATTTTAGGCATGCATTTAAACTAAGGTTAACGAAACGAGTAAAAACTATAGATTACGATAAATATCCCTCACCTCGATTTAATTAGTAAAAATGGTTACATGGGAAGACATGTCTACTAAGATTAAATCTCATTTCTTCAATTAATAAAATTCAGAGTTGTCACCCCTTATATCACCTTAAAAGCCTACTATGATTTTGGCATCAACAAATACTGATCAGCCTCAACTACGCCTCAAACATCCTTGAACCACCACCAAATAGTCGTCAAAAACCTCAAAGGTTGAACTTGTAAAACTTCACTCTCGATTTTGCTGTCAAAGGATTGGAAAAGGTAATAATGGCCACGGCCAAAACTCATTTATATAAGAGAGCACGGGATGATGAAGCATCACTTTTCAATGACCGCGGCAATACTTGAACATTAATAAAGCCGCAGCCCCACCTCGCCAGCTCTTTGGCACCATGGCTTGGGGGCTTATTGATATGGACAATATAGTCTCTACTACCGCGGGCAATTAAGAAAAAGCCGCTGCCTGGGATCAGATGGGCCGCAGCACCATAAATTTAGCCTTTGACTTGTATTTGTTGTTGCCTGGCCTCAGACAGGCCTCAACATCCCCTTTTGGCATGGCCGCTACCCGGGATCAAATAGGTTGCGGTTTCATTTAGACTGATGTTGCCTGGGCTTAAACAGGCCGCAACCCTTAGTCATACACAGTTGCTAGCTACCCAACTTCTAGAAGGATTACTCATTCTTCATAATTATCCATGTGTCATGTGTTCTAAGCACATGACACCACATTTACATCTCCTATAAATAGAGGTGCTAACCTCATAATATGGAGGAAATGAGAGAAGAATTACCCGGCGAAGCCCTGCCAAAATCTTTGCACTACATCTCTATATAGAGTTATACCCCTCTTGGGGGCTTACTTGTCCGCAACACTTCCAGACTTGCCTTCAAGGCCACATCCCGGGCTTTTATATTCATTGCATCCATGTATTCTCCTCTCTTACTTCCAATGTACACCTCTAATGGCACCACAATCTTGTACTATACAACATATATAATGAGAGTAAGGCAACAAAGTGGACATAGGCTCATTTTTATAGCTGAACCGCTCTATACCTTGTGTTTATATCCTTTTACTTGCTTTATTGCTATTTTATATTTGACTTGGTGTTCGACAAGGATCTGTGTCCAATTTATCGTATTATTAATCTAGCGGCGTCTGTGCGAACGATGTATTTCTACCTTGTTTCTTCTTATTTAGGGTTCCAAATGCCTTATTTCATCTACGGGGACCCCCGAGTCATGATCCCTTGGCTGAGATTTTGGTTATCAAACCCTTATATTTGTATATAGCCCGGATAAGGGGTTACTCCTTTTTAGATCTGTTTGCTGCTCTTCTTTTTTAAGACCATAAATCTATTTTATATACCCCGATGATGTTACCTTACCTATATAGTGCTGAAAAAAATAAAAAGCACTGGCCTCCTAAAGGTGGGTGAATAGGGAAGAGTACTATTCACTTATTTCTGTCTTTTATACCTATGATCTAGGGCTTATTACCAAGTTGGTTCTACTTTCACACCTAAAGGTTCTTTTTCCCTTGGTAAATTTCTAGTAGGCATATTATGTGTATATTATATAAATTGATCTCAGGTCTTGAGTCTATTTTTCGGATCACACCCTTCACTACTACCTTAGGGATGCGACTAGGCAGTTTTATTGCCAGATTGTTGCAGCATTCCTAAGGCACTTGGTCTCGAAAGCTTCTACAGTTCACCTAGGAAATTCCCATTGAAATTACCACGATAATAGTTGCATATGTAGCTCAAGCCGCCACCACCGCAGAATAACATTACAGATATAAAAATGTTGCATACATTCCTATTACTATGCTTAGTTTTTCCTGAATTCCCTGGCTTCTCTCCATTGTCTTATTGATCTCAGAATATATATTTCTAAAAGACGAATAAAGCAAAAGTCATGGAAGGAACCTCAAAAACAAGCACAGAGTGGAGTGAAGAAGTTGCCTAGTTGCTGAGCTACATTAATCACCTGTATGACTGTCAATTATCATTCTAAGACCAAGTTAACTTCCTCACACAAAGGTTCCTAACATTGGAGGCTGCGACCTTCACCTCAACACAAGCCGCGACATCAGAAGCTACAGCCTTCACTTCCATGAAAAAGGTCATGGCGGAAGTAGCAATGGTTGTTGCTAAAGTTCAGAAGAGGAAGTTGGACCAGCCAAAACCAAAAAAAGGCTATGAGACCTATCACCCATTGATTTACCAGATCGAAGACATTTTGGAGCTCATCAGAGAAGAAAAATTACTCTGCTGGGCTAAGAAGCTTAGGCCCCCTCCTCACAAGAGGGACCGGGTCAAATGGTGTAGTTATTACAATGATCATGGACACAAAATGAACGATTGCCACGCCTTACAGAATGATATTTAAAGGTTCATCAGGAAGGGAGCGCTTCAGCGATTCTTGAAGGATGATTAAGGGGTGCATCTGATACCTGGGTGGCCGCTCACCAGATTCCAGCCTTATTTTCTACGTGTTCACATTTTCCTCTTCTTGAACTCTATTTATGAAGCTCTTTGCAGTTATATCTCTAGGACTTTTGTATTTTGTTAAAGTAAATATATACGAATGAATCGCAATCGTTAGTCATATATATATTCTTTCTTTCTTACTTGAAAAATCTAATGAAAGACCTTCGTCTTAAACAGATTTAATGGGATATAATCAATTATCCCGGAGATTATTTTCTTATTTCGAGAGGAAAAGTGTACTGGGGAGACAACCTTGATTGGAAATTTTCACCACTCACAAAACGAAGCCACGGGGGCTCACAATGCTCGCTATTAGCTTCTGGATGCTTCAATTAGCCATGGGGGCTCATAATGCCCGTTATTAGCTTTCAGGATGCTTCAATTAGCAATGGGGGCTTATAATACCTAGCCAGGGATGTCTTGATATATATGCAATTATAACTTGGGGAAGCTTCATAATACCTAATCTGAGGAGGCCTAACAATAACCCAAAGTGGCCAAGGACTTAATCGTCCACGAATAATCTATATTTTTGCAGTAACATTCTAAGGGGCCAAGAACTTAATCATCCACGGACAATCCTATATTTTTGCAATAACATTGTCAAAGGGGGAAAGGACTTAATCGTCCTCAGACAATCCTATTATTCTCTAACAAAAAATGACTACAGCCTAATATCAATAATGTAAGCAGCAACCTCATTGGTTGCAGCCTATTCTCAAGATCATAACAGGAGCATGCAAGTAAAAGAAAAAAATGTGTAGATTATTCAAGAGTGGCGGAATCAATCAGAGTCCGCAGCATGATAAAGAAAATGGGCAAGCATGTAAAGGTTAGAGGAGAAAACAAAGAAATAAAGCAAAAAAATGGATATTCAATCATTCAATTCAAGTATTCAAAATACAGAGCCAAAAGGCATGTAGTCGAAGGCTAAACATACTGATTTAGGGCCGCAACTTACTAAAATGGTCGCCGCCCCCTATAAGAATTCAAAAGTTTCAAGATTATTTCAATATGGCCACAGTATTTATTATTACATTCCAGGTAAATGTTCAATACCACGGAGGATATAAAGAAGATTACAAAAATATATGAAAGCCCAAGAATGACAAAGTATGAGATATGAGGCTGCATCGTCTTCATTGTCGTCTTCACCATCATCAACAGCGGTCTCAGTTTCCTCATCCTCTACAATAACTCCATCCATCAATTGCTTGGCTCTTGCCTCTACTATAGCCCTGATCTCTGCCGTGCATTTATTTCGCTCAGCATCACCTAGCTTCCAGGACATGATTTAATCTTCTAACTTGGGGAAGTTTTTCACCACCCTGTGCCTTAGCTCATAGAAGCCGCGGAGATAGGCTTTATTATTTGTAAGGATGAAGTCCCTTGATTTTTTATAGGCAACTAAAGCATCATTCGTAGCTTTTGTCAAGGCAGCGGCATGGGTTTCTTCCATTTGTTTTAGGGTAGAGGCATGGTCAAAATCTTTTTACTTGAGGGTGGAAGAAATATTAATCTCTAACTAGTCATACTTCTGCCGAAGGACGCTGATTTTATGCTCATGAGTGGTGTCTTGCCAGGCAGCTTCCACAACTATGGCCTCTGCGAACATAATGGACTTCGTGGCCTTGGTTAATTTATGTTCAACCTCATTATTTGCCTCGATAGCAGCCTCCAAGTTCATCTTTACCAGTTGAAGTGTTGCGGTAGAAGATTTTTTACTTGCCTCAAAGGATGAGGCCTGGTCATTCTCCAAGTCAGCTTTATGAACTGATTTCGTGGCTTGATGCAATTTTTATAGGCCTTCATATTTTGACCTCTGTGTCACAATAACGTCCGCAACCGGAATTTTGGAAGTTCTGTTAGCATCTAATTTAATGCAGAAAGTGCATAGAATGAAATACACTTACTCGCAGCAGACTGTGGACGGAGGCTTCCTCTAAATCCTCAGCATCATATTAAACTAAGTGGTCGAGATCAATGGTGTCAGGGACCTTCCTCATTCTATGGACTGTCCTGGAAGTTGTGTCCCGAGAAGATTGAGGATTTGGCGCCATTAATTGAGGACGTGTACAACCATCAAGACCCACACTTTCCCCACTTTGGAGGGGTAAATTGTCATTAACGGACATTATTCTTTGTGAAGGGGGAGAGATATTAGTTGAAATGTGAGAAGGGTTGTTCCCACCTTGAAATCCCCCAGGAGAAATCACTCCTGCCATGGTGAGCGCATCAGCAATGTCATCAACCACCTGCTTCTCCGCTGCCACAGTAGTGCTATCAGGGGTTGTAGACTTCTTTATAGAAGGATCTACTTTAGTCTCTACCGTAACACTTTTCTATGGAGGTTCAACAGCTTATTCATTTACAGGGGGTGCCTCCTTTTGTGCCCTTTTCCTCTTTTTCCCCTTTTTTGTGCGGGTTTCATTGAGGGTCATGGCATCGTCATCCATTTACAATAATTGATCCATCAAAAGATCACGACCAATTTCCTCAACTGAAATTATGATGTTAAGATGTGAGGAGGCCGCAGAAAGAATATTATATTGAAGAATTGAAAGTAAATTTTACCTTCCAAAGTCATTTTCTTGGGGATCACCTTGGATGTAAAGTATACTTGTTCAAGAATGGATGTAGAAATCCCCATTTCAGAAAAATTCTTCTGAAAATCAGTTAAGTGGGCTGCGTCCTTAACCATTTTCTTCTCCCTGATATTAAGCTTCAGGCTATCAATATCTATAACAAATATTATACAGGTATAAGCATGGGCTACAGAGATTAAATTACAGGTTTCAGTACAGGACGCATACACTGCATACCTTCTTTAGATGAACATCCCCAAGTCCACGACATTCTAACGTCTTTTCCCTTTTAGTTTCTTTGGGATAAATTTCCCAACTATCCCCAGTCACAAAGAAGTATTTATTGTTCCAGTTTTTAAAATTGGTAGGCCTGTCGGTATACAAATATTTATCCTTGCTCCGTAGCGTGAAATAGTAATACTACGGGAATTATTTGGAGTTCTCTTTTAGTCTATAAAATTGGAAGAACTCCGCGAGCGTGATATCTTTGGGAAAGTGCTTCTGTAAAAGCACCAAACCAGCAATCATGGCCCTCCAGCAGTTGGGATCCAGTTGTGCGGGGGCCAAGTTCATGTCACTCAATATTCTCATGATAGGTAAAGGAATAGGAAGTCGCAGGCCCAGTAAAAAGGCATGAAGAGGAAAGAAAATGCCGTCAAGAACCACGGAACATGACCTTTGCTCCACGGAAGGAATTGTATAAAGTGTCCCGTTAGGGAACTCAAATGATGTGGCAACATCAGTAATCCAATCCTCGTTCATAATGCACTTATGATTTAGTGCGACAGGGGATTTTTCAGAGGACTGTCCACGAATAGAAGCCTCGGTTAGGGGATTCCTTATTTCAGGTTGGGTCGTTGCTGGCCTAACAGTCGCTGCAATCACTACTTCGTCAGGAGGATTGCTGCTGGAGTTTGTATCATCCATAACGTCTGTAACCTCACAAGTGTCCCTACAGTTCAAGGAGTCCGCAGAGTCAAAATCAAGGATAATGAAATTGAGGTAATATTTAAGCAGACATGGCCTAATAGCCTTCAAAGGCTTTATAGATGAGATATCAGAAGGAAAACCCCAAAATGAGACTTCCAGAAGTCATCCAATAAATTATGAGGGTTCCAACCCATAGGGCCGCAGCAAGACCTGAAAGGCAGGATTCCGCAATTAGGTGCCACAACCACTATGTTTAGAGAAGCTTCTTAGAGGTCGCGGAGAAAGAAATAGTAGAAGTGAAGAAAAATTAAGATTTATAGCCAATTGATGTTAAAGGCTGCAGCCAGTTGATTTAAACCACCTCAGATCCTAAAGGCTACGGCCAATTACTCTAAGGACCACGAGCAATTTTTTAAGTCCAAGTTGTAGGTTGCAGCCAAGATATGGAATGATGAGGCCGTAAAAAGTAGTGCGTCGTACTACCAGTCGTGGCTAAATACACAAACAGGTAATTTGGATACTTCACAAGGGTTTTCACTAAGAACATCAAGAACATGTTCTTGATGTTCTTGATAAAAACAAATTCGAAATGGGGGAAAAGTTGTAGATCAAAACCCAGAAAAATTCAAATTTCTATCCTACAATCAAATTCAAACATCTCAAACTACCCAACATATGTTTACCTACAAAAGATTCAAACATCTACCAAGAAATTCAGAAATAACACCAAACACAGATCAAGGAATTAAAACAAGGGTTTTCATATTAGATCCTATATGTTTTAGCAACAAAGTTATTAGTCCAACTATATAGTTTGTCATCACCATCAAACCCTAGTTTTTACAACACATTTAGAAATCAGAATCAAGCAGGAAGGGGTCTCAATGTAAATTCACCCATACAAATTATTTGGTAATCAAAATAGATTGTTCATATAAAGGTTATACAGAAGATCATTCGGAAAAATGGAGCAAAATTGCAAGCTAGAAAAAGAAGAAAAGGTAATTTGAAACATTAACTGATGAAAAATTAAGAATCACTAGTTGATCAGCCTCAACTTCGCCTCAAACACCCTTGAACCACCACTAAATAGTCACCGAAAAACTCAAAGATTGAACTTGTAAAGCTTCACTCTCAATTTTCTCTCAGATGATTGGAAAATGTAATGATGACCACAGCCAAAACCCATTTATATAAGAGATCATGGGAAGATAAAGCGTCACTTTGCAATGACCGCGATAATATTTGAACATTAAGAAAGCCGCAAATCCAACTTGCCAGCTCTTGGCACCACGGCTTGGGGACTAATTGATATGGCCAATATAGTCTCTACTGCCATGAACAATTAAGGAAGAGATACTTACTAGGATTAAACAGGCCGCGACACCATATAGCTAGCCTTTGACTTGTATTTGTTATTGCCTGGCCTCAGACAGGCCGTGGCATCCCCTTTTGCCATGATCACTGCCCGGGATCAAACAGGCCGCGGCATTATTCAGACTGCAGTAGCCTGGGCTCAAACAGGTCGCAACCCTTACTCATACATAATTTCCAACTGCCCAACTTCTAGAAAGATTCCTCATTTTTAATACTTATCCATGTGTCACGTGTTTTAATCATATGACACCACCTTTACATCTCTTATAAATAGAGGTTCTCACCTTATAATATAGGGGAATCGAGAGAAGAATTACCCAGCGAAGTCCTGCCAAAATCTCTACACTACATATCTCTATAGAGTTATACCCCTCTTAGGGGCTTACTTAGCCGCATCACTTCCAGACTTGCCTTCAAGGCCACATCTTGAGCTTCCAAATTCATTACATCCATGTCCTCTACTCTCTTACTTCTCATGTATGCCTCTAATGGGACCACAATCTTGTACTGTACAACGTATATAATGAGAGTAAGGCAACAAAGTGTATGTAGGCTCATTTTTATAGCCGAACCACTTTATACCTTATGTTTATATCTTTTTACGTGCTTTATTGCTACTTTACATTTGACTTGGTGTTCGAGAAGCATTTGTGTCCAATTTCTCGTATCAATAAATATCCCAAAAATTACACGCAAGGTCATAAATATGACGCATACATGATATACACTCTTAAATATCCTAGGCGTAAAATCAAGAACAACCCAATTGAATTAAACTCATAAAACCCATCACCAAAGTAAACCAACCAAATCAACCCAAGGTAAGTTCAATCAATCACAATCTAAAATAAGTTAGCTATAAATCATGTTAAATGACATGTATTAAAAGAAAGTAATGAATGCAAAAAGTAAAAGAAAGCGATAAATTAAGTTACAAAGCATGTACAAAAATTAATACCACAATAAAAGAACAATGGAAGCTTGAATTTAAGGAGAGAGATGATGAATAGTACTTACACATACCCAAATGGGTTGAAACCCTAGAGAGATAAGCTCCCAAAGAGAACCTAAAAAATCTTATTTCTAATTAATTATTATCCCTAAATAAAAAACCATAACATTCTATTAATACCCCAAAACAAACCCCCAACAAAACCAAGAAAAACCACCCAAAATAAGTCAATTTTCATCAATATCAAATAGGACCAGTCGACCTCTAAAAAGGGCTAATCGACCTGGTCCTGGAATTTTGCCATGGGTTGTTGGCAACCCCCTTTTCCTCTTCAATCCAATTTTAACACGTTGCACGGAAATAACTATAACTCCCTCATACGGAATCAAAATAATGCGTGGTCAAAACCTACGTGAAGATAATTTCATTCTCTATATGATTCTGTTTTGAAACCCTCCAAATTATATAGTACGAAATTACCAAAATTCCCTTGAAGTAGAAATAAATATTGAAAACTGCCATAAATTCCTCATTTGGGGTCAGAATGACGCATAGTCAGTGTCCATGCAAAGATAATTTGAAGATATATATGTTGGTAACTTCATTCCGTATAAAATAGTGGGTTTAAAAAGACCAAAATGCCCTTGAAGTTTTCTTTTGCGACAAAATAATCCCGAAAAGTATCCAACTTCACACTATGCATCCATAATACCTACAAAAGCTCAAATATACCTCACAAAACATATAAACATGTCGAACAAAGATTATACAATATATGAGTTTAAATATAGGAATTAATGGATACGAGAATTCTAGAATGTGTAAGAATAAGGGGTACTAAATACAATATTCACAACTAATCACACCCCCTAACTTACACATTACTAGTCCCTAGCAATAAAGATGAATGAAAATGAGCAAAAAAAAAGTTAATAAAGATGAATGAAAAAGAGAAAAAAAAGTTAGACCATATATATATATATATATATATATATATATATATATATATATATATATATATATATATCATAAAAAGTCACTTTCGTAGGGAACACGATTGCATTTAGCATATGTAATAAGTCGTTAAACCCCTAAGGTTATCCTAGTGGAAGAGTGTTACCTCGTGAGAGTTTTCGAGGATGAAACCCACAAATATCAAAGTTTCCTAAAAAATATGCCCAACCAACATGCAACAAACCCAACAATAACGAAAAAGATTTCAAACACGTTATTAGCAAAGTGAATGAATTCACATAAAAGTCCATATTATTAACATTATAGAATGAACTTTGTCAAATTAAAACCTTAAAAGTGGAAGAGTGAGCACATGCAAGGTATGAGTTGGTAAAACTTTCATAAATAGGATTACTATTAAAGCGTGCATATATGTCAGTCCTCACCGGTGTATACACTCAAAAAATGAAATCACTATGAAAGGGAGGTAATACATGGGACATGCGGGCATAAAGAGTAAGTGTAAATGAAAAATAGGTCGCAGACATGTCACTAATGAATAACACAATATATAAAATGAAAAACATGTGATCTCAACGAAAGATACCGTCATTAAAGGTCATTAAAGGAGGCAAAATGTATTTTCACAGAATATCGCAATTATTTAAAATTTTGAATTGAATTCACCCTAGGATCACATAGGACATTGTAGGTTTGTAATTTAGGTTTGGGGTCAAGGTTAGGAAATGAAAGTAATGTGTACGGATTCAAAGGTGTTTGGGCATGAAAAACTTGGGATAATGGAAAATCGCAGGCAATTTCAATGGTTGGAAAATGATTTCCATAACAAGCATTAGATATGAAATGTTAGAGTGGCATGGATTATTGAACACTACATACATCATATACAAACTTTATCTTTCTTTTCTTTTCTTCTCTTTCTCATATTTTTCTTTTGTTTCCTTTTGCTTTTTCACTTTTTTTCTTTTCTTTTTCACTTTTTTCTTTTCTTCACTTTTCTCACTCTAAAGTGCTCAATTGCAACCACAGAGCAAGAACATCATTCAATCCCAAGTATCATTCCAAACAAAGGTATGGAAGGTAATATGTATGGTTTATAACTCCAATATGGAGTTGGTTATAGGATTTGGATATATGGATCGAAAGGCTATATTAAGGCTCAAAGGGGTTGACGAGGGAAAACATTTAAGGTGAGGTTAAGGACAATATGGGTGATATAACAAAAAGGTCCTATGATCCTTTCCTAAAGTTTACGCAATTCTCGAGTTAAAATAACTTTGAAAATCATGATCAAAGTAACACATTTCAAGATATGAACTCAATTAATGAATGATCAATGAAAGAATAGTGAGATTACCAATAATGTTATGTTTTTAAAGAGGAAAGAGTAGTGTATAACACTCACAAACAAAGAAAAGCCCAATCTCGCTTGGTGTAAGTATATACAACGCGACAAAATATTACCGAATTATAAACACCTTAAACCATATCATTAAAATAAGAAAAGCACATGTGCTCACGGGTTTAAAGTTTAATTCATGAAGTTTTTCTTAATATCAATGATTTGAGAACTAAAGCCTAATAACTTCTAAAATCGAGAACATGCATCATTGATCTATCTATTGGATTGGGCATTTATTGAAATTTATCATCGGAAACAAAGGCAAAATGCCCAGCAAAGGAGATAAAAGAAAGAAAATCTTTTCGAAATTTTTAATTTTTTACAACAAAAGCATGCTTGGTAAGAACATATAATCAAATCATGGAAACTACCAACGAATGGGAAGCATATCCCACACCCCCTAACTTAAGAATGTGCATTATCCTCTATATGAATTAAGAACTTAGTTAAAGAGAGTAAAATAGTGATATTAAGCAAAATGGAGCGATCTATAGAAAGTACAAGTTCAATGATTCTGCAAAACATGTTAGTGCCAAGCATAACAAAAAGGAAGAACTAAAACTTTGACTAATTACACTAGACAATAAGTAAAAAGAATAAGAAACAACCTAATATGTACAACCTAAAATTTTAACTTCTATCTAAATATACACTAGAAGTTGAAATTTTTTAGGGTCCACATAAAATATGATTTGACTTTGAGGGATAATTGGCGTTCTCTCAATTTCATGCATACCTTCCGAACGATAGGAATTCCGTTTGAACAACGAAATGTATGTGTAAGGCAGAAGAAATGAACCATCATCAATTAAGATGTTTGGGGCGGTGATGGGCGGTTTGGATTGAACGGGCGACGAAAACACATGGGATCCAAGAAAACAAGAATTTTCTTCCCAAGATTTTGTAATTGGAATGGGAGGTGGTGCACATGGAGGCAAAATTTCCTTCATGAAACTCGAGCAAGTGACCCTAGTCGGTGAAAGGGTTAAAACGTTTTAAAGTTTTGAACCGATTCATAGGATACTTGTATTGGTTTGACAATATAGAATAAAGATGGGGAGAAAATAAATTCAGACTCATGAGATGACTCATCATCGTTAGAAGATTGAATTTCGAAGAAAATAGGCTCATTTTCAATGGAACTTTCTTCTTTGGATCCCAAAGAAGAAATCATCTCATTGCAAATGGATATTATATCCATTTCTTCCACATTTTCATTCTCCATCAAGTCCTAGGACAAGTAAAGAATGGTTTGTTCCAAAGTAGGCATGAATTCCTCATTTGGTTCAAAACACTCCTCAACTTTAAAAGTCTCAGAAGAAAAATCATCATCGTATTCGAATAATGCATCCAACTCTTGTTCCTAACAACGATTTTCCTCCCGATAACAGTTTTCAAGTTTCTCACTTTCAAGAATACACAAGCTCTCACGCAATGTCATAGGTGGAGGTGCGAATTCTTGAACATGAGAAGTTTTAAAACTATCCTCGAAACTACTATCAAAATCATTATCATAAGAATTTTGAAAGCTATTGCAATTGCAATTTGTTTTAACATTCTTATTATAAGGATTTTGTGGCCCACAATCATAAAGATCATTCTCAAAATTCCCATAATCCATCACTTGATTTTGATAATACTCACCCAAAAACATTTTAGATGGTTCAAGTTTTTTATTTTAAGAGTATTCACCAAAAATCATTGGTTTAGGGGGATTTTGAGACTTATCGTTACAATTATCGAAAACGTTAGAATAAGACATGCTTACTCCAAAAAGCTCAAGATGTAAAATTCCCCAAAATGATGTGCGCCCGATAGATTCAAGAGTTTCTTAGCGCTCAAATGGAGAAGTCCTACAAAAATAGTTAACAAAAAATACAAATAAAAAGAAAATATTACAAAATACTAAATCAATTAAATTCTAAAACAAACAATTCCCCGACAACAACGCCATTTTGATCAAGGGTGAAAAGTAGCGCAGTGTCAGTACGCCAGTCGTCGAATTCGTTTCACCGCCTCAATACAAAAACCTAAACTATGACTACACTCTTAAGGGAGTACAACGGCTAGTCCAGATATCGAATCCATGGAGAAATGTTTCAGACTTTAATTGGTTTATTACTTCTCAATAAAAGTGTAAAAGATATCAAATAACAAAAAGAAATATTATTTTAGGCATGTATTTAAACTAAGGTTAATAAAACAAGTAAAAACTATAGATTATGACTAATATCCCTTAGCTCGAGTTAATTAGTATAAATGGTTACATGGAAAGACAAGTCTACTAAGATTAAATCTCATTTCATCAATTAATCGAACACAAAGTAGTCGGTAAATTGCCTTAAAAGCCTACTATGATTTGGGCGTCAACAAGTCTACCAAGATTAAATCACATTTCATCAATTAATTAAATCCAGAGTTATCACCCCCTAAATTGTCTTAAAAGCCTACTATGATTTTAGCGTGAACAAATACCCCAAAAATTACACACGCAAGGTCATAAATACGGCACATACATGATATGTATTAAATGAACCCACCTTTAAATCTCCTAGGCGTAAAATCAAGAACAACCCAATCAAATTAAACTCATAAAACCCATCACCAAAGCAAAGAAACCAAATCAACCCAAGAGTTTAATCAATCACAATCTAAACTAAGTTTGATAGAAAGCATGTTAAATGACATGTATTAAATGAAAACAATAAATGCAAGAAAGTAAATAAAATTAAGAAATCTAAGTTACAAAGCATGTATACAAATTAACACCACAATAAAAGAACAATGGAAGCTTGAATTAAAGGAGAGAGATGATGAATAGTACTTACATACACCCAAATGGGCTGAAACCCTAGAGAGAGAAGCTCCCAAAGAGAACCTAAAAAATATGATTTCTAATTAATTATTATCCCCAAATAACCCCCCAGCCCCACCAACATTCTATTAATACCCCAAAACAAACCCCCCAACAAAATCACAAAATAAGTCAATTTTCGCCAATATCTAATGGGACAGATTGGCCTCTAAAAAGGTCCAGTCAACCTGGTCCTAGAATTTTGCCTTGGGTTGTTGGCAGCCCCCTTTTCCTCTTCAACCCCATATTGACACGTCGCACGGAAACGGCTATAACTCCCTCATATGGAATCAAAATGATGCGTGGTCAGAACCAACGTGAAGCTAATTCAATTATCTACATGATTCTGTTTTGAAAACCTCCAAATTACTCAATATGAAATTTCCAAAATGCCCTTGAAGTAGAAATAAATACTAAAACCTTTCAAAAATGACCATAACTTCCTCATTCGGGGTCAGAATGACGCATGGACAGTGGCCATGCAAAGATAATTTGACAATGTACATGTTGGTAACTTTATTCCATATAAAATAGTGGGTTCAAAAAGACCAAAATACCCTTGAAGTTTCCTTTTGTGACGAAACAATCTCGAAATGCGTCCATCTTCACACTATGCATCCATAATACCTACAAAAGCTCAAATATACCTCACAAAATAGATAAACATGTCGAACAAAGGTTATACAATATATGAGCTTAAATATAGGAATTAATGGACACGAGAATACTAGAATGTGCAAGAATAAAGGGTAGTAAATGCAATATTCACGACTAATCACATGCATCTGCACTATTAAAAATATACTTATGTTAAACATTGATGAGGTCAACACAAACATACTCATGAGTCTCATGGTATCATAAAATGGTACAATATCACTAAGATCCAAGGACGACCCAGCGAGCATCGTGAATCAAGAAGGATGAAATGTATCTCCCCACACGAAAAGGTGGTGTCCCACCACCTCTTAAGTAAGGGACAACATAAGTATAGGGCCATAATTAGTATCCCTAATCAACCCCCGAGCCTAGCCTACTATGGTATGTCCCTCGCTAATACCACCAATCATATACGCACTTGTACATTCTTAAAATCAAGTGCATCCTAAACAAAATTTCACGATTTGAGTTATTATATTAACTAATATTTCAATATAAGAATAGAAATATTGTTGTTTAACTAACGTTAATTTTAAATTAAAAGTAATAATTTAATTAAAAGACTAAATAAAATAAAATAAGTTGGAAATTAACATATTTCAATAGTTAAAAATAGCATGCACTTACTTAGTTGTTTAGAATTTATTTAGGATGATGAAGATGTTCATCGCTATGATACTCATCTAGTCCTGCAATAGGTAAAAGCCTTGTACGTATCTGTCATTTGGCTAGAAATATATCTCATTGTCACGGCCTCCATTAACGCATATAGATTAAAATGTTAATAAAAATAAATTCAATGTGTTTGGGATAGAGAGATGGAGAGAATTGGAATGGGTTCTTATGTGGGGAAGAAGAAAAGAAATAGTTATTCATGGTCATTGATCCCACGACACTTTAACTATTGCGCAAATGTAAGAAAATTTCCAATCGAGTAAATTTGTATGTAATTGGTATTATTACGGACAAAACATTTGAGTCATAGGACAGACTTTGTGTTGTTGATCTCAAAAGCCTATGACATGTTTGATGAAGACGTAGAGACCAAGATTTAAAGATTGAATACATCATGTCGTGTTTATCGTGCCAAGTTCGTCTTCACAAACGTTTATCGAAGATCTCACAGGTAGGAATGCATATTGATTATGGGTCCTCGAATATTTTTAAGGGTGTTTATTTTTGTACTTAAAACGTTGGACTGTTTTTAAATATTTTTTAAGAAAAATATTTTTTTTAATTTTAATCTTGTTCAGATGAGAATTGACCTCGTTAGAACGAAATTGAGTTTTTTTTCGGACGACCTCTTATCTCATTATAAATAAATTAAGATCGTTAGAATGACCATCTAATGACCATCGAACGAGAATTCTCTGCCAAAGTTTGCACATCTCATTGGAAGGACGTTTGAATGAGAAAGTTGTTTCGTTTGAACGAAATGTAGTTTTGTTTGAACGATAAGATAATCTCATTCGAACGACATGCTATTTTCATTTGAACGAGTTTGCCTCCTCAAAATTTGTGTTTTAATATTTAAGGTGTGTTGACCTCAATTTTTTCAATAATTTTTGGTGAAAAACGTTTTCCTATATGTTTACCAAAGTTCTAAAACCCTAGTTTCACCCTTTACATTGAAAGATCCAAGATTTATAATTCTTATGATTTGAGATCTTGAGTTTGGGCACCAAAGTTTGTTTCTCTTCATCTTGAGAGAACTTGTTTTGTACGGTGAACTCCGTGTGTGCTGTTTGCGGTGTTTAAGAGTTGATGAGCCTCATTGATGGATATCGAGATATGTGTGGACTCGTGCGTTTTGACAACTTTCATGGGTGTACTCCTGAATCACACTGTGGAGGAGAGGTCGAAAATAGAAAATTGTTAAGGCTTATGGGGATCGTGTCGTTGAGTAAGTCTATTGTCTTTGCTTTGTAAAACCGTATAGTGATTTGCTGACTGGGCCATCCCAGATTTTTCCCTTTGTGGTTTTTCTCGTACATCAGCGTGTTGTGTTTGATTTATTTATTTTATCTAATTATCACCTAGATGCATGTTCTAGGATAAAAAGATAAAATTGGGAAAATCGATTTTTCACAACTAAGGTTTAAAATCGGTGTGAAGTTTAATTGGGTTCATTTTGTTTAAAGTTTCAATCTTTAAATTTTGAAAAATATAAAAATTGGACTTGTGTTTATTCGAACCATCTTTGCCTAAGCACACACCTTTACTGGGGCATTCTCAAATTTGTATCAGAGCCTGATACACTAAGTTATCGTGCAGATCTTTATTTCATGTTGTTTAGGTGGTTTGTTTGTCCAACTTTCTCTCGTGTGTGTATTTTACTCTAGTTGGATTCCCATGGTGATAAGTTTTTCGACGTGTTTAGTGATGACGACTTTGATATTCGAGATAAGTTTAATGAGCTTCATAACAGTGCTAAAAATTTATCTTATTTAAATTTGAAGTTTTTGAAAAGAATTAAAATCCTTAAAAAATAAAATTTTCATTTTAAATCCGCAATGGAACTTTTGCAAACTATTTAAGGTCAAAGAGATTTCTTTCCTGAGAAGCTTGTGGGCATGGACCGTGATTTTAAAAATTTTAAAGTGTCCAAGAAAGAGAGTGAGGAGAGAGTCTGAGTTTTTGAGATAGAATTAGAGGACTCTATATTTTCTAGGGTTAGTGTACGTGCCGTTGAGGATAATGATAAATTTATTAATGAGTTGAGGGCACATGAAAAAACTTATAGGTATAAGTTCGCTTGCATTGAAGGGGAGCGAGATGACCTTTTAGGTATGATTGAAAATTTTTAGAAGGAGTCCCTATCACATGAAGAGTATAATTCTTTACTTGAGTCTAGAATTTTGAAGTTAAAAGATGATCTATGATACTCGAGTAGTGTTGGTAGTGATGGTACTGGCTTCCAAGATTCTAATTCTTATGTTGCTAAAGCCAAAACTATTTTTTGTTATGGAGGATTAACCACATCCCAGGGTGTTTGAAAATTTCAACCCAACGGTCATGTTTCTCATTATGTCTTCAGGGGAACACGTTGTGGTAGGAAAGGTCACCTTAGGAGTTTTTGCTATGATCTTAGAAAATACCATAGGAAGTTAAAGTCTAGTGTTCCCTTGGTTCTCGAAACCCGATGTGTTAGGTACACATTTATTTGCATTAAAAAATCCATTTTGTAGGCGCTAAATGTTAGACTGGTTGATTCTTGTATGCTAGTACATGACTCTTCACATGTTATATCTTATGGGTGATTTGGGTGATTGCTTGTATATTTTTGTTTGTGAGACTCTAGTTTGTGTTTCATGATACATGTTTGCTAGTGGCATGATATGTGTATCTTTTGTACTTTGATTTTCATTTTTTTTGAGTCATATTGAAAAATACAAAAAGATTTAGTTTGAGATAGAGTTTGTTTTCAAAATTGAAAAGTAAGTATTTTATTTTGAAATTTTTTAGAAGAACTCAAAAATATTTTTGGCTTTTATGTATTTTAGTATTACACATTTAGTGTGGCATATTGGTGTATTTGAATGCAATTCGTTACGTGCTTTCCATGTGGTTAGGATATTTGGTTATGATTGTAGATACTTAGATTGTTCTTAATCATGCTTGCATAGAGTTGTTTCAAACTTGATTTGATCTATGGATTCTACTTTGTATATGCCTCCGCACACACATGCACGAGATTTTTAAACATTAACGTCTCATGTATATTTGGGCTTTATAAGATGTATTCCCATCAATCTTGTCATCTACATATTTTATGACTATGGGGGGGGGAGGGGTTGTATGTAAGAACCGTTGCCCTTGATAATTTTTGAATTGTATTACAAAAATATATGAGGGTGCAAGAGAAAGGGATATGAAAGGAGAAATTTTCCTTTGCGGTAAAGTCACCGTTAGTTATAGCCTAATGAAAATATTAAAGGTAATAAAAATAGGAAAATTGCCAAAGTACAAGATCGTTTAGTTTGTTTAATCTTTCAAAAGTGATAGCTTCAAAATAATTCAGAAAAGAAAATATGTCATATGTTTATCATTTGAGGGTGTTCAGTTGAAGATCAACGGGTTTGCACAATGAATCCTAGTTAGGGCTAGCAATTTTTGACATGATAACCCGTTTACAGTAATAACCCGACATGACCCAAACATGACACGATTAGCATTTAAGAGTAGCCAAAACTAATAATCAAATCAAAATCAGTGCGACCCAAAAATGACACCACTAACCCGAATTGCCACCCATAATCCTAATTATGCTTATTTTTTCATGACGCTATCGATTTGTGGAATTATCGATATTCTAAGCTTGTGTACATTGTGCTTGTTTATTCATAGAGTTCATTTTATCTTGTCACTTGAGGCTAAATCTTAGTTTGATAAAATTTTGCGATCAGTTAGAACTTCTTGAACATATTTGATTGTTTGGATCATAATTCATTTGTATCTAGTTCACTTCATTCCATCCCACATGTTTGGGCACATCAATAATATGCTAGTGTGTGAAGCTTATGTGTTTTATGTCAAGTTTTATGATTATACCCATATATATATATATGTGTGCCAATTTTTCATCGATATATTTTGCATATATTATATATGGTATCGTGTTTGAGTCTTTGCGGTTTGCATTTAGTCCATATTTTTCATATGCTTTATCATTGGATTTTATTTGGCATGTTATATGATCACATTGATATCTCTCATTATGTGCTCTGAAATTCCTTTTCTCAGATTGGTAATTTCAAAATTGGTATCATACTTCATTGTTTACTCATATTGGTATCTTTTAGCATTGATATTGATATTTTTTTATCATAGTTTGGATTATTTGTTGCTAAAGTTGTCATATTGTGTGTTGTTTTCTACCCTTTACAACTTTGCAAGATTTTATTCCGTTCTCCCCATGATAAAAATTGGCATCTTATGATCACATATGTAGGGGGAGATTTGATGTTTAGGGGGAGTAATTATTTTATGATATCTTTCTTTGTCTATTCCTGAACAAAAAGGAGAAGAAATGGTATATTTCCATTGCATGATTAGGATATCTTTATCTTAAGGGGTGAGATGTCTTATCAAGATTGAGATTGTTTTAGACATTGTTAGCTATTTATTCATTTGCGAATTTATACTTGTTATATTATCTTTGCATTGAAATTAGTGTTTAAGTGTGCAAGTTTACAACATGGGACAAAGTTTTCAAGCAAAGCAAAGCTACTCAAGTTTATGTGTCTGTCGAGCATCTGTACTTTTTTCTTTTTGTGGTTAGGAGTCTTTTTAGAGAGCTTGACGGCTCATAGGATTTTTGTTTTGGTTTTATTCCGGAATATCCAAAGGGGGAGATTTGTAATGAAAGATTTCCTATCGAGTCAATTTGTATGTGATTGACATTATTCCGGATAAAATATTTGAGTCATATAATAGACTTTGTGTTGTTAATCCCATAAGCCTATGACATGTTTGATGAAGACGTAACGGTTAAGCTTCAAATATTGAATACATCGTGCCGTGTTTATCGTGCCAAGTTCGTCTTCCCATAGGTTTATCGAGGGTCCCGCAGGTAGGAATTCATATTGAATATGGTTCCTTGGATATTTTCAAGGGTGTTTGTTTTTGTACTTAAACTGTTTGGAATTATTTTTAGATATTTTTTAAGAAAAATATTTTTTTATTTTAATCTCATTAGAACGAGAGTTGACCGCGTTAGAATGAAATTAGGTTTTTGTTTGAACTACCTCTGATCTCGTTAGAAAAAAATTAAGATCTCGTAAGAACGACCATTTAACTATCATCGAATGAGAATTCTCTGTCAAGGTTTTCACATCTCATTAGAAGCTCGTTGGAAGGATGTTTGAAGGAGAAATATGTTTTGTTTGAACAAAATGAATTTTTGTTAGAACGAAAAGCTAAACTCTTTCGAACGACCTGCTATTTTCGCTCGAATGAGTTCGCCGCCTCAAAATTCGTGTTTTACTATTTAATGGTGTGTTGGACTCAATTTTTTCAAGAACTTTTGGCAAAAGATATTTTCCTATCCATTTACCAAAGTTTCAAAATCCTTAGTTTCACCATTTACCTTTAAAGATCCAAGATTCGTAATTCTTATGCTTTGAGATCTTGAGTTTGGGCACCAAAGTTTGTTTCTCTTCATCTTGAGAGAACTTGTTTCATGCGGTGGACTACGTGCTTGTTGTTTGTAGTGTTTGATGGTTGCTGAGCCTCGTCGGTGGATATCGAGATGTGTGTGGACTCGTGCGTTATGTTAGCTTTCGTGGGTGGACTTGTATGGTGCACTGTGGAAGAGCGATCGAAGATAGAAGAGCGTCAACGCTTGTAGGAATCGTGTCATTGAGTAAGTCTAATGTCTATGCTTTGTAAAATCGTATCACAGTGATTTATTGGTTGTGTCGTCCGAGGATTTTTCCTTGGTGGTTTTCCTCGTACATCGGCGTGTTGTGTTTGATTTATTTATTTTATCTTCTTATCACGTAGATGCATGTTTTAGGATAAAAAGATAAAATTGGGTAAATCCATTTTCCACAGCTAAGGTTTAAAATTGGTGTTAAGTTTAATTGGGTTAATTTTGTTTAAAGTTTCAATCTTTAAAATTTGAAAAATATAAAAAATTAGACGTGTGTTTATTCGGACCATCTTTGACTAAGCACACACCATTGGTGGGACGTTCTCAGTAAATGTTGTCACGGTAGCTTATGTTGAAAGACTTTTTCTTTGTCGAGGGCACGTCTGCCTGGGCGTCACACATTGTCGTCACCCCCTCCAATTTCCCATTCTTGGGGACGTTGATAGTCTGGTGAATAATGCGAATGGCTCATTAAATCAGTTATAGTTTGTTTTATGGTACCTGCTACTCAAATAACCGTAGTAATTCTAGAGCTAATACGTGAAACAAACCCCGACTTCTGGAAGGGATGCATTTATTAGATAAAAGGTCAACGAGGTTCTACAGAAGGGAGCGCGCCGAGTTTTCTCATCCGTGTGAGGTTCTTTCCTTGACCGAGCACTGCTTTGACGCTAGGCATCAGCATTATGACATTGCATACGTCGGGCGACCTTTCTAGTGCAAGAAGATTTTTCGAACTTATCGCAGTTCATGTCTACTGCTACCACTTTGGAATTTTCGTTAAGATGTTATACAACCTTGCTTCCCATTGTAATTGCCATTGTAGCACGTGTGTGGCCCAGCCCATAAGGTCCATACGAACTTGATGTTATCCCCACTTTCCTCCAATATATCACAGGTAGTCCTTCTTGAGTGCGGCACGCACCTTTTTGTATGTTTTGGAACCGTTTTGGCTGTACTTTTTCTTGGAATTTCTGAAAATTTTGCACGCGAGAAAAATGTTAATAGGAATTTTCAACCTAAATGGCATGGGATTATGCACCTACCACTTGAAGATAATTTTAGCAAGCGAGGGATCTTTGGCACCCTAATGATCACTCGCTTGCACTTGGGTCTAGTTTGACATAAGTTCAATTGCAATTGAGAATTCTGTGATTTGATCTTGTACCACGATTGATGAGTCATGTATGATTTGGGTTACTTGAGCTCAATTAATTGTCATATTTGTTAGTTACCACATACGGCACAAAGATGCTGACAAAATCAACACCTAAAGATTTATAATGTATGAAACACAAGTACATGTAAGAACACGATATACATGGAACAATCAAGTATTGCTTCCGCAAAGATATGGATGCCCCTATTTATAATGGCATTTACAAGGTATGTAAAAATCCCGTGGAATTAGTTTAGGCTTTTATGTTCATCAGGTGGATAACACTAGCACTCTTTAGCTCTTTTGGGAATCATTCCCTACTACCTTGTAAGAATCTGCTTCTTACAATGTTTGCCCTTTGACTAGGCCTCGCCCCTAGTAGGATCCAACTCCTAGATGGATTTCCAATCTTGATATACAATTAAAGCATTTAGGGCCCTCGCATAAACATGAGTTGTGTAGCAGGAACTCGACATCCCACAATAAAGTCAGTGAGTCTACTGCTCTCCCTCCAACAACGGATAGGAGCTAGGAGACTAATTTTACTCATTAAGGTTAATGCATTGTTTAAATAATATATATATATATATATATATATATATATATATATATATATATATATATATATATATATATATATATATAGAGAGAGAGAGAGAGGCTATAGTACATCATGCTCTATACATCACCCATGCATCACGCCTAATTCTACGCCCTAAAAAACTTGTTTTTTCAAATTTTATATTTTACCCTTGAAATTAACCTTCCAATCAACCCATATGCAAAAAATTAGGTCAAAATACATTTTGTAGCTATTTTTAAAAAATTCACAAAAACTGCTAAAAATACCTTATTTATAAGGGTCTGCGCCAGCAGTTTTTTGTGAATTTTTTAAAAATAGCTACAAAATGTATTTTGGCCTAATTTTTTGCATATGGGTTGATTGGAAGGTTAATTTCAAGGGAAAAAAAATTTTGAAAAAAATGTTTTCTAGGGCCTAGAATTAGATGTGATGTACGGTGTGATGTATAATGCATGATGTAGGTGAGCCTTCCTCTCGAGGGAGAGAGAGAGAGGGAAGGAGTCTCTTATGCAGACTCTCTATTATACATACCTCCATACGCTCTTAAATTTACACTCGCAAATGAGAACCAACCCTACACCCAGACCCTCTCTCTCCTCTATTAAACAATCGAAACCTTACACTCTCGCTCCTCTCTCCTTCGTCCACGAAACCATCTACCACACGCAAGCTAATATCTCTCTCCTATCAAACCTAACCCCATATTGTGTCAGTAAGAATGGTTACCTCACTCAAAGCAAACACAGTTTTTTGAAGACCAACCTTACGAAAATTCATTTTTTGTTTCATACAAACCTTCAACTTTCTATACATATTTCTTAAAATTAATTTCTTCTAAAAATAGTTTTATTATTAAAAAGGTGAAAAACAGTTTGTTAAAAAATTAGTGGCACGGATTTTTTGATTAAAAAAAATTAGTCTAATAATGTAGAATTTTTTTGTAATAATTTTTTATATATATATATAAAAGTATTTTGGTGGCCTTTCATTAAATGATATGGGTACACGCCAACGGCACTCGGCAGCTTTTAAGAAATAGTTTTTCATATTTTTAATAAAAAAAACATTGTTTTTCAATTTTTTAATAAAAAAATATTTTTAAGAAATGAAAAAATTGTAATTTTTTTGTAATAAAAAATGATTTTTTTTATAAAATAGCATTTCATTAAATGATATGGGTCCGCGCCAGTAAATTGCTTTTATATATAAAAAAAATATTTTTTATTACAAAAAAACTTTACGTTATTCGACTATTTTTTTTATCAAAAAATATGTGGTACTTAAAAAACTATTTTTAAAATTTTATGAAAAAGAATATTTATTTACGGAGTTTTAAAACAAATAATTTATTTCACAACTATTTTTTTAACATCTAAATTATTATAGGTATTTTTATTTACGGTGTTTTCAATAACATCTATTTTTTGTAATAACCGCTGTAATTTTTTTTAATAAAAACAATTCTTTTAATAAAGGCGTTTATTTATATGAGGTCTCTAAAAATCACATATGAAAACTGGTATCTTAAAAAATTATTTTTTAACACGTAAACAAATGAGAGAGAGAGAGAGAGAAAGTAAAATGAACAAACTTTGATGAAAGCAGATATATATCAGTCAACTCTTACTTATTCACAGATCCAACTGAGAACTCGATTTTATACTAATAGCAATATAGCATTTCAACTATATATATATATATATATATATATATATATATATATATATATATATATATATAGAGAGAGAGAGAGAGAGAGAGAGAGAGAGAGAAAGCAAAAAGAACAAACTTTGTTTTGACAAAACAGGAAGATTAAATTAAAAAGTAATGTTAGAAGCTGCAAAACGTACCACCATGATATTAGACAGATCGCGACGAAACGCTGGAAGTAAAAAACACGAAATCTGAAAAAACACTGTAGAGCGAAACAACTGTGAAACCGAGTGAGCAGCAAGATAATCAGTACAAGCATTTGCTTCCTTGAAACATAAACATAAACATAATGTAACATGTTGAAATCTTTGGAAGTCGTCACGTATGGCTTGGATCAAATTCATGTGGTATGGGATTGATTCATATGGATCATATTAAATACAATTTGACAATCGATTTCCACTTCAATGCAAGTAATACCCTGAGCAGAAGCAAGATCCAAACCAATTTTAATGGATCAAATCTTCGCTAGAACTGAAGATGCAAAGCCTATATGGTGGGTAAAAGCACATACAAACCTTCCTTGAGCATCGAGAATAATTCCACCACTTGCAGCATGACCCGTAAGATGTGATTTTGCTCCATCCGTATTATATTTGAAAAATGTAGGCGCAGGTTTGGACCAAGCAATAGGAAAAGCAAAAGAAGGAGGAGGTATACTAGGCCTTATTAATTGACGAGTCTGGTAGTAACTACGAAGGTGTTGAGATAAGGTAGACTTGAAAGATGACAAAGTTATGGGTATTTTTTGAAAGATCGCCTCATTGCGCGTGATCCAAAATAACCAAAGAAGAAAAAATTGTTGAAGTTGATTGACAGCAACCCGAGTCGTAGACTGTATGTAGGAAAGAGCAGTAAATATGGATGTAGGACTAAGGTCCGGTAGAGGCATCGAGTGTTGGAGTTAGAACAATGCAGGACAGTCATAGTAAATATGTGTAGTACAGTCAGGCAGCTCATAAAGAGACCACAGAGGAGACGTTAATTTATGGTAATGAAAAAACAAGTTCGCAGTTGGTAAAGCCTTATGAATGAGAAACCACAGGAAAAACTGAAGCTTAGGGGGTAAGCTACTTTTCTATAAATACTTCCAAGGAAGTGCAGGGATGTGTTGAGTAAATAGGTAAATGTGAAGCCAGTGATAAGACGATTTAAGAGTAAAACTACCAGTAGAACTAGGACACCAATACGCAACATTCGGTGTATCTTGAGAGGGAACATACAGGGCACGAATACGGTGAATAGCATCCAACGACAACCACTAAGTTGACGCTGGTATGTCCCACTGGCCGTTAGCAATGAACGTGTGTAGGGGCAGGCAAAGTATGAGGAGGAATATGCGGGTAAAGATGATTGAAAGAATCATGCCAGAGCCAAATATGGTTTCCAAAAGAAATAGAGCTAGAACCAATTCGCCATTTGATCCCAGTGGTGAAGGAAGGGATTAAAGCATAAACTTTTTTTCCAGAACCACGAGTCTGTAGCCTTACTATGAGATGCCAACAAATTGGGGTGAGAAAATATTTATGTTTCATAGTTTGAGTACAAAGGTTATGTGGCACAGTAAAAAGTTTCCAAAGTAGTTTAATCATGTACGCTTTATTTAAAGAGTGTAAGTTTTTTATGGACAAACCACCATATTGTTTGGATAGGATAATAGTATCCTAAGGGACTGTTGTCGTTTTATGAGAAAGTTTGGAAGCATTCCAGAAAAATGATTTAATTTTCTTGGATAACGTAGTAAGAATATGAGTAGAAATCGGATATGCGGACATGTAATAAGATGGAAGGGAAGTACAAACCGCATTAATTAAAGTGGTTCCACCAACATAGGACAAGAAATTATTATACCACACATGTAAGCGTCGATCGAGCATTTCCGTAAGCTCAGAGAACATTTGGCGCGTAACCCGACCGGTAATAAGAGGTAATCCAAGATATTTATCCTGCCCATGAGACCCATGAATTCCCAGTTGGCGCAAAGTAGCTTGTTTAACGGCACGCAGAGTAGAAGGGCCGAAAGTAAATGTAGATTTGCCCTTATTAAAAGAGGTTAGAATCATCTCATATATGATTATAGAGTCTAGTTCTTATTCTCCTCGTCTCATATATGGTTTATATTAAAAAATTATTGTGTAGTTTATGTATATAATAAGTTTGTATCGTGTAAGATCTGGTTTGTATTATATATTAATGATAACAAATCGGGTTAATTTGTTAGTGATCCAATTAATTCGATTGGATCACTAACAAATTAACCCGATTTGTTATCATTAATATAAAATACAAACCGAAAAAACCCAAAAGTAGTTAAGATATGATAGAAGTGAGCCACTGAAAGTGGCGTAGGTTGGAGGAAAAAAATACAATCATCAGCAAAAGCAAGGCCAGGGATAGGGGGTCCCTTGCAAGAGGGGCGGGGAGGCGTTATATGTTTCAAAAGACAGTCTGACTCCACCCGTCGTAGAAGGACGTCTAACGCCAAGATAAATAAGTAAGGTGAGAGGGGATCCCCTTGGCGGAGTCCTTGAGTTGGATAAAAAGTGGACCCCATATGGCCATTAATGAGCATGGTGAATGACGTGGAAGAAATACATTCCATAAGGTATCCAATCCAAAAATCGGGAAACCCATGGTGTTGGAGAACCCATTGGATAAAAGGCCATTCCATTTGATCGTAGGCTTTAGAAATATCAATTTTAATCGTACAACTACCTTTAGTAGATTTAGATTTACGTATGGTATGTAAAATCCCATGGGCGATCAGGATATTATCCTGAATATGACGAGAGGCAATAAAATCATTTTGATAAGGGGACACAAGATACTGAAGGATAGGTATAATGCCAGCAACCAGGATCGTAGAGATAAGTTTATAAACAACATGACATAAACTGATGGGACGAAAGTGCTTAACTTGAGTAGGAATTTTTGGGACAAATGTGAGAAGGGTTTTAGTAAGGGCACGGAGAAGTCGATTACAGGTGAAAAAGGCTTTAACTAAATTAGGGACGAGGGGACACACAATATCCCAATGATTTTTGAAGAACTTGCAGGTCAACCCATCTGCACCTGGACTCTTATTCTTTCCCATAGTACACAAATTTTGCCAAATGTCTGCATCGGTTACAGGTTCCAGTAACCGAGTAACGTCAACAGATTTAACTTTGACAAAATTATCTTCAGACAGCGGAGGAGGGGGATTGGTGGTAGTAAAAATGGTCTCATAAAATTGTTGGAATTGACCATGAATATCCTGGATATTAGTATTCCATCCAGTGTCTGGATTGAAAATAGCAGGAATCAAAGTATTACGCCAGTGTTGTGTAACAGAAGCATGGAAAAATTTAGTATTATGGTCCCCGTCTAGAAGCTACTTATTTTTATTTTTATTGCGCAAGTATTAGCGTTCTAAATTCATACAGTGCATAAGGTGTGATTGTAAGTGGATCTCCCGGGAGACCAACAGGGGATCCGGATTAGTGTTAATACACATTATGAGGTTATGAATCTCCCGTTTTAAGGTAGATATCGAATGAGACATATTCCCAAAAATACATTTCTTCCAATGCCAAGCAGCCCTACTAAAAGACTGCGCCTTACACAAAAAGGAAAAAGCGTGTAATCCCTGGATCGGAAGATTCCAGTGGTAGTGTAAGAGGTTAGTAAAAGACAGATATGAGGCCCACTCAGGGTAGTAAATAAACCGCGGTGGGGTTTTGAAAAGGAAGGGGTGGGTGTCTAACAATAATGGACAATGGTCAGACCCATCATTTGGTAGATGAGAAATTTGGGTATTTGGATACAAGAACATCCAACGCACATTACCAAGTCGTCGATCAAGTCGCTCTCTAACATGGTACCCGAGAACACAATTGACTTTTCAGGTCAAAGTAGGCCCAGTAAACCCTAGATCTTGGATATTGCATGCATGCATAAAATTTTGAAGATAACGTGCACACGTTGCGTGAAACGGACATCCCCCCCACCCCCCCACCCCGTTTTTCATGTTGGCCTAAAATAGCATTAAAATCTCCCAAAAGAAGCCAAGGATGTTGGACAGAAGTGTGAATGAGGTGAAGGGAGTTCCATACCTGGGTTTGCTCAGCGGGTTTGGGTGGCATGTAGACAGCAGTAAACTCTATAGGAGCCGCCGCAAGGTCATGTTGAATGAGAATATGAATGAAGCGCCTGGAAATGACGATGTCATGAACCACTATCGGAATTTTATGCCAAAATACCCAAATCCCACCTGATTGACCGAGAGCCGGAGAGATGATATGATTGAGGTAAGGTAACCGACGAATTGATCTGTGGACATCCATTCGAGTGTCCAAGATAACCAGTATGTGAGGGTGATGTGAACGGACAAATGTCATGAGTTCTGTAGAAAAATTTGGCCTACCAGCACCTCTAGCATTCCAAAGGAGAATCTTCATGAGGTGTATAAATGGAGGAGCTCCCCTCTTGTTGCTCCCCCGATTGATGTATACAAATTCGTTTAGGGGCCTGGGGTTGGATAAACAATACTCGTCTTTTGGGATGTTGGGATGATTGTGAAGAATGGAAATCAATGTTATGTTTATGATCAACCTGACCTGGCCTGATCGACTGCGAAAAGTACGCAGGGTCTTAGGAACTGGTGGTTTGATCCCTTTAGTGTCTTGAAGAGAAGAAGGAGGAGCCAGTCTCCGGGCCCTCGTTGAGTAAGTGTGTCTCTTTTCGAGCGAAAATTGTTGATTTCGTTGTGGAGTTTGACCCTTGCCAGGTAGGGCAACTCGGAAACTGTTGAACAAGGGAAATGATACACTGTGGAGCTGAAAATTCAAATCCTGGAGGTAGGGATGTTTCTAAAGGTGAGGGGGCAGGTTCATGATGTGGGGTGTGTGGTGTGGTTTGCTCACTGTGAGTAAGCACTCTAGAGTGGTGGTCTGTTAGAAGGAGGGTCAGTTGGTCAAAAGTTAAATCTGAGACTTCATTGTTGTCCGGAGGAGAGGAATAAGGGAATATTGTAATCTGAGGAGAAGTAGGTACTATGGGAGGGAGGAATACAGAAACTTGAGGAGGAGCTGATGAATCAAGGTAAACAAGTCATTCACACATAACTGGGCAGGTATCCTGAATAGGGCACGGTGGGCTACACATGGTCGAGACTTCAGTCACTTGGGGTATAGCGCTCAGGGAAGAAACCATGGGCTATGCAATACGGTCTGAGATGCTTGTGCTTTGGGAGCGAAAGTGAACCGGAGGGGTTGATGGAGTCCTCTCCTCATGGTGTGTACTGCACTCCTCATTTTGTCGCTGAGAGTTTGGCATGATATTTGGGTTTCCAAATATATCTGTTGGTGGTAGGTGGCTCAGGCATATCACGTTCAGGAACAAGAATATTTGGGTCGAAACGAGCAGGATGAGGAGTAGGATTATATATAGTGTCAGGCACCCATACACGAGAGCGGCGATGGGGAGGACGTCGCGTAACAATACACCATTGTTGCTCCAGATGAGGTTATTCAGAAGTAGGGGCCGAGGTAGATTTCTTGCGAGGAAAGTTGTGAAGATTATGGCCGACAATTCCACATGAGAAACAAATCTCAATTTTTAATTCATACACCAAAGAACGGAGGATGCGACCAATCTTGATTTTCTGCGAAAGCAGTTTGTCAATATTAAATTCCACACAGATTCAAGCATACCTAGCCCTTCCCACGGACTCAGTATGAATGTCAATCTTGAGTGGTTTTCCCAAGGACACTGCTATACGATGTAAAATATTCATACATAGCATTCCACTGGCAATTCGTGAATTTGAAACTACAAGCTCATATGTTTAATAGTTACCATAGACGGCCGAAAATTCTTTTGCCATCTTTGCACTAAAAGATAATGATCCTCTAGAAACCATGGACCTCCCGAAATTACGGACGTGTAATCTTGTTGGGAAGAAAATTTAACAAGAAAAATTATTGCCCAAGTCCGTAATAAAAATTCCATTTTGTAATTTCCACAAGCGTGACAGGCGAAGGGTGAGCATTTGGAAGGATAAAAACTTACCCAATAATTTTATGATGAGGGACGAGCACTATTTTTGTCGGACAATTTGAAGTTCCTGATTCAAAATGGGCACAATAGAAATACTGTCCAGATTTGTGCCCTCTTACAAAGCTTCGTCAACGGAATCGTATTCATCCACAGTTGGATCCATATCCCAAGAATCCCAAGAAGGGAAAAAAACATGTGGCTTTTTGGGGGGGGCTTGAGCTGGAGTTTGAGCGACTGGTATTCCAGTCATGAGGGCAACCGGGTCGGAGAAAGGGAGGCTAATTAATTTCTCTTTGTATGTCTGTAAAGGTGGTGGGTTGAAGCGGGTAGCAGGTGGCCGCTGGGGCGAAGCAGGTGCAGGCGTGTTCAATTGGGAGGGAGGCATGGTTGGTATAGGGTGAGGGGGTTCAGGCGGTGGAAACAGCAGTGGGAGAGGGCGGCGGGAGGGTTTAACCCTATGTCGATCATGGCTTTATTCCAGTTCTCACCAAATTTCCACAAATACTGTTACCAAGCATCGAAAATAAAATCTTATAAAAGAATAAACTTTGATGAGAGTAATGATAATAGCATTGCAGAAAGAGAAAGTACCTGACTCAAATAATTTGGAGGAGAGAAACATAACATCATCTACATTATTGATTCTTGTTGATAACGCTATATATATATAGGGTCGTGTGCATTTGCATATTAAGTTTGCACATTATTTTTTTAAAATAACAAAAAAATATTTTGAGTTTATTTTTTTATTTGATATTTAAATATATCAAGAGAGCCATATAAAAAAAATCAGTTCAAAAATTATTTTTTTTATTATTTTTTAAAAATGGGTCAAACTTTTGCACCTTTTAAATTTCTTTATAGAAGTGAAAGTTTAACCCAATTTTTTAAAATAGCAAAAAATATTTTTTTGAGTTAATTTTTTTATATGAGTCCATTGAAATGCTTAAATATCACTTAAAAATCCTATCTCAAAAATATATTTTTAATATTTTAGAAAAATAGGTTTACAAGAACGTGCCCTCTCTCTCTCTCTCTCTCTCTCTCTCTCTCTCTCTCTCTGTATATATATATATATATAGTTTTCTACCTTAAAACATAATGCAATTGTACAAATACGCACACATGTTTCAACTTTATTATTAAAAAGGAAAACAGGAAAAAGTAGGAAAATCAACACTCCCGTTAATTTGAAGTAAATCTTAAGAAACCAAATTGTTTTGAATAAATAAATAACCAAAATATTGTAGTAAATATATCTAGCTTCCTACTTTTAACTACAAACAACATAAAAGCTGGAAGCAATAGTTAGATATCTTCAATATTGTTGAACAAAATGTCCATGTTGTCCAACTTAAATTCACATTCAAAATGAACCAAATTTGGTATATATAAAAGTAAGGAAGGAAAAAAAAGAGTCTCTTTTCACATGCTAATCCAATATCCATGTGCAAAACTACTAGTAAACCAACCATGAAGGAACCTAAATGATTCACCGATACATGCTTGTTTATACCCCCAAACATGGGCCTAGTTAAAAAAGTTTCACAAGAAATGTCAAAGCAATTAAGAATTCTACGTTGAACACATTCAACTAAAAATTTACATCAGGAGAAAATTCACTCTTTTGAGAAATTATTACATATTCAAGCATAAGCGTGCCTCATTCCACATGCGAAAGACCCCCTCCAGATTCGGCGTGTGTCCTACATCCAAACACAATATTTTGTAACAGACCACAAACATAAGATTATATGTACACACATGTAAATATAGAGGCGCCTTGTAATGTTTTGAATCTTAGGATCCACCCTAGGTGGTTGTTCCAGTGGTAAGGAGCGACTCGTTTAGGCCAAAGGTCTCGAGTTCAAAAATCCCACGGATACCATACATTAAGCGGGGCGTGTCAAGGTGGTTCTGGCACAGCGTCCCTCTTGTTTAGCTCGCATGGAGGAGTCCACAAGGCTTGTTCGTGTAGAGGTTCAGGGTTATTAAAAAAAAATTGTTTTGAACCTTATGTGTGCGCTTATTTGTACCATTGCGTTATGTTTGAAGCTATATATATATATATATATAGAGAGAGAGAGAGAGAGAGAGAGAGATTATAGATGAGCCCATGGAGTACATTAAGTATGCACCAGCTACCCTTTCGTTAAATTTGTCGCTAAGCCCTTACAAAATTACTCATGGCATATCACGCGACAACTAAAATAGTGCCAATAAGTTTTTTATCACCCTCGTACCAAACCCATACCCAAATTAATTTAAAAACATGCCCAAAACCATAATTAACTTGCCTACTTTTTTAATTCCAATGCTTCTTGTTACTATCTGGGTTCATCGCTATTTTTACTGATGCACAAAATAACTTTGCTTAGAGTAAATGTCAAAATTTGGCGAGTCTGATTTCATTAAACCTGACAGTTAAAGTTTAAACGGGTCTATGATAACATGTTCAATCACAGTTAAACTTTTGTTCAAGCAATAAAAATGTTTTAATTAAGTTGAGTCGGAGTAGTTGATTTCTGTATTTAAGTGCTAACAAGTTCATTGAATTGAGCTTTTAAAATTAACGAGTTTTAAACTGTGTTCAAACTTGAACCGAGACTTTTTAAATTAATGAGTTTTATACTATGTCTATACCTATATTTAATTTATTTACTTACGAACCAATACCAAGCCTTAACAGGAACCGCCACGAGTCAATCTCAAGTAATATAGTTCATTTTATAGCCCTATTTTTACAAACAATTTTTCAAAGTAATCATTTTTAAAATGCTCACCATAACGTCAGTGCAATATTAACAATCAAAAAATAACTAGTGTGAATTGCATATTTACACACTTTTTGCGTATACGGACAGTCAAGTTCTTGATCTCTTTTTGTATTGTTAACATGTGCAGAATGTAATAATTTTCTTCATTTATTTTCTTCTATTTTTTAAATGTTTACTTTCAAATAGTGACACTTGAAACTTGAGAGAATAGTGTCAGATTAGCACCACCGAGGCGTATTTTTTTTATTATATTGAATACTGGCAAACGTGCCTAGAGCGCTCTTTGTGCCTGCACACCCGTGCGTCATGCCTACAACGATATCTAAATTATTTTACCGGTTTGGGGTGATAAAATAGTTGATTGCAAACTGCATTGCCATATGCTATGCATATAACTACTTACGCTAGAGCTTAGCGAAAAATTTAATGGAAATTATTTTACGGTTTGGTAAACATTATTTTCCATGAAAAAACTTTTCCAACTTTTTAAATTTACAACTACCGAAAAGCTTATGTTGGTAAGTTTTCCCTCCCACTTTCATTTATATAACCCCTCTCGTAGGAAAACGTCCAATCAAAGTTGGAAAACTTTACCCTTTATATACCATATTTCCCATTTCAACAATTTATTTTCCATCTTTACAACAACTAAAATTTTAGCTTGAAAACATTTTTTATGCAAAACACTTTTGGGGAAGTGTTTCAGTGGAACCAGATTCCACTAAACTTTACGTCTTCAGTAACTTTAGTTCCCATTCTTTAACTCACATTAAATTGTAAAAATGTGGTAGATGTACAGAGGCCGAACGCTCATGGGTTTAAATTTGAAGTCGATTGCAATTAATGCTGATTGTATTTAGTTAGTTGGTGGTTAACCAACAGAATTAACCGTGTCGATAGTTATAAAGTAAAAAAATTATGTTCATGCGCACTCACAAGCTAATGGTGCTCGAAGCTCAAATCAATAAAGCATATCTACGAATTTGAGACATAAGCATATTGACTATCAAATGTTGCCATCAACTAAACAGTTTTTATGCAATTTCAAGTTCAAAATCTTTTGCTGAGGTAAATAGTACTTACTTGTGATCAGAAGGATTTGGCATAAGTTCGTAAACAATTGTTGCAACAACATCCCTCTTCATCTGTTAATTCATAAATGGAGAAAATATATCATGAAGCGCCAACAAGTCCATGGAATCCAAATTTTTGCAGTGTAAATTACCTGGGTGGCTTCACCTTTTAAGCCAATGTAATGTATTTGAGTCGTATCACCACCAAAATTGTCAGGAAAATGTAAAGTGAGACTCCCGACACCTTGAAACTTGGAATATCTGGTTTTAATGTATTGAAGTGGCATTAGAGAGTTAAGGTTGGGGAATAATGAAATAAACATCACACGTGGCACACAATGATAGTATTTATTAGCTGAAAAAAAAAGACGTGTTTTGTGGCAATATTTTCCATGGCAAATAAGAAAGATTCCAAATTTTTGCCAACTTTGTGTTTGATTGCGTAAATTTTTCAAAGTAGTACAACCTGATAATGCACATTTTGGACATTTTCCATGGAAAACTTCTCTTTCGGCGTCGGGGTCGAGGCAGGTAAGAAAATCTTGCATGGAAATTTTTCAAGCCACCCAGATTAAACTCACCCTAAAGTTGCACTGTTCTTGAACAACTTCCCCCCAAACTATTTTTCCGTGGAAAATGAGTACATTATCAGGTTGTACTATAAGCAAACTTAGACAAATTTCCAAGGAGAATTTAGACAATCAAAGACACCAATAATTGGAAATATATGGAAGATTCCATATTTTCCATGAAAAATATGGCCAATCAAACAAAGCCTCGAGTCAAACTACCAAAATGAGTGCTAATATGAAGATTGTGTGACATGCTAGCTAAAACGGAGACGAGGAATATTGTACCTTGTTTGGTACTCTAGAACTCCTTGCAAATTTTCAGCCAAATCCCATTCCTAAAGAAAATAAACAGATGATCAATGTAATTTTGTAGCGTTAAACATAAAATTCTTGATAGTTGAGGTATAACAATACCTGAATAGGTTGCATACTTTGAGCATCTGAGAAGTCAATACCATCTCGATTGATGAATCTACATTTACATAATAGATTCTTAATTTGAGGAATGAATGTATATATCAAGGTAAAATGCAAAAGAAAACCCCTTTTAGAAACTATTTAGAAACACTTGAGGGGATATCTGCAACAAATGAGAACTTCAAATGAAGCATTTTTTAGTGAAGTTGAACTCACGCTCTCATCTTTGAAGGACTTGTTCCATCAGCACCACCGACAATTGAAATGCTCTTGACCTTAACATCTGATGTAAATCTATCACAAACAATCCCAACAAATAATGTAAAAGAGGAAAAGGAATGGAAAAAAAAGGTCATTAATGATGCACGAGAACAAAATAATCATGAGCCAAAGGAGTATGAGTGTTGTCTCGTACTCCTTTTATCAACCATAAAAGATATTGATGAATTGACCACTTTTTTTACTTTTTCGTCAAGCAAAGCTCACATGGAGCTTTAAATTAGATCAAATGAAAAAAGTAGAATAAACCCCAACCTATGAAAGAAAAATTTAAACCTATGACCTTATAAGTATGGTTATTACAAGAGCAACTAAGAAGGCTATGGCTGTGTGAATTTGTAACTAAATCCCACATCTTGACACCAAGTAACAAAAGGTAAGGCGGTTTCCAAAATTAACAGATACATAGAATACACGGAGGCCACTATTCATGCTAAAAAGGATGAGCAACGAATGAAAGCTGCAAAGGAACAGCTGCGAGAAAAGAAAACCGATGCATCACTAAGCTTTGGACAGGCCAAAAGCTTCCATCATTTAATTGGGGTATGGAAATCAAGAAATTAAACACTCATCAATCTGAAATCATGCGCATTTTAGATGTCATTAGCCATGAGGCGTCTTAAGTCAATTGGAAACTGCATTCCACCACATGAGTTCGAGGTAAGGAGATGTCAAATTTGGAGATCTTATCTATAACTTGATATCCTTATGTAGAGGGTACTCCTCAAACCCCAATAAGGAGGGTTTCGCTCTAGACCATAGGTCGTGAGTTCGATCCCTCCCCACGGATACCTGCCCTGAGGGTAAGGGCGGGCTCTCAGCCGTACGGGTATGCCGTAAGGTGTCTAGGTTCGATTCCCCCTCGGGTGCCAGATATAAATTGGGGTGTGTGTTAGGGTGGCTCTGGCACTTGCACCCCCCCTGTTTAGCAAACACGAGGGAGTCCAAAGGGCTTGTTCGTGTGGAGGTTCAGGGCTAAAAAAAAAAAAAAACTGCGTAACAATAGACTTCAACCAAAGATCCCTCACAGTACACGATAGTTCACCTGAGTATAAGGAGAGATCCTCAACAGCAGCTCGATAGTTCATCCAATTGAAGAGACCAATCCAGCTTTCGATATTTCATCCGAGCAAAGCTAGACAGCCAAGTCTCATCGACAGCTCTCAATAGTTCATTCGAGCAAAGCTGTTAATCGAGAACCATTCATACTACTTGATAGATCATCCAACTAACAATACAAACGATCACACGGGATACTACTTCCTTAAGATGAAGGCACTAGCCAAAGCCCTAAAACACATTCTCGAGTAAACGAAACTTATTTACTCTGATCGAAATGGTTCTAAGTATTAACGACTAACTATTTGTGTTTCCCGACTACTCCAAACATTCTCTTTGACTCTCGTGCTAGGCAGAGCTCGAGAGCTAATTTTGGGACCTCTCTTTGAAGGATAGAGAACAGGGTCTTGCTAAGTTCCTACTCCCAATCACATAACAGGCACGAGACAGGCACCACACCAATTGTCCCTCTCGAAAACACCCGCTCAAGAGATATACAAAGCTAGTACTCACTAGCCATCATTATATTATTACCTTGATGCAGGCAAGTATCAATCTCACAGCCGGATTTGACCTATCCTTTCAGCCAACCTAAGACGCACCTCCGCGATAAGTAGGTGTGACCTTCGTTAAATGAGCCAATATTGGTCATCCTTTATCAGTTAAGCCGATCAACTCCAAGTCAGGCCCTCGATAACCACCCAAGGCATTTCCCCACCAGAGCTTCCCTTTATATAAGAACTTCCCTCATTTAGTACAAACAGACTCTCAGCTACCTTGAGAACATTCCTCCTGCTCCAAGCCTTTACTATCCTTTCTTCCTGCTCCAAGCATTTACTATCCCTTTAACATTGACTTCAGAACATCCTCTAAAATCTTGTGTTGTATCTCAGAAATCATTCATTATTTGCATTTACAGTGTTTGGCATGACTGGGTTTTATTTACGTCATTGTGCTTGTTCTCTAACCTCTCGAACACACCTCTCAAGTGGGGCCCTCTCGAAAGTACTTACGGTTATCGTTTTACAGATCTCCTCTCAGCCCATTGTGAGGGTTATGTCTCCTTTCTCTCTCTCTCTCTCTGGCTCCTAATCTCTAGTTCTCTCACGGTTAATACATCCATTATCATTTGCACCCTTTGGTAATAATGGTGCAGGTGTTGGTAATTGGAGTAGAGGAGACACAGGATGGCAGAAGAGGGATCAGATACAACAAACCAGATGTGGTTCACAAATGAAACCCACCCTAAAACAGACAATCCATATAAATAAATATATATATATATATATCTTTTATAAGTAAAATGTATGAATGCTAAAATAGCAGTGATCATATATCCTTGTGGATTAGCGTCTTGTGACTACAAATTAAAGTTCATCTACTCAAACAGCGCCACTGCACAGGAACAAATCCAATATGGATCATGAGAAGAAAGATGGATGGTAACCAAAGCTATGGAAGAAGTGAGTAATGAGTAAACAAACTAAGGGAGTGTTTGATTGGAGTAACATTCTTTTCATGGAAAATCATAACTTTTTACTTTTGTGGTGCTTAATCGCAGATATATTCTACGTGAACAATAGTTTTAAAATGTGGTATGTGCTCCATCTTTTCCTCAATTTATGAAAATATTTTCTTACCCACAATCCATATAATTGAATTCAATGGAGAGGGAGAAAAGTAAGAGAACGACTCATCATTATTTTCCACTTTTTTTTCAACATAAAATGAAAATGAATGGTTTTCCAAATTTTTTATCAATTTCGCAAAGAAACACACCCTAAATGAACTTCAAGCCAAAAAAGAGTATCCACTTACGGAATGAAAACGATTAACTCCGGATCACCCTCATTGCTTTCCAAGTGACCCTGTTACAAGAAATAGGAACACATTTTTAAGACACTTTGCAATATATATATATATATATATATATATATATATATATATATATATATAATAAATTGATTGACCGAATAATTATAAGATATGGAGGTGTTTGTGGGAAAGAGAGAGCGTTACCCCCTTCAACACCCAAAAAGAAAGTGTATGCTATCTTCACCTCTGGCATATTCCTTTGAACAAAAAATGGTAACTTTGATAGTTGACTTTTTTAATAAGAACAATTAAGTTAATTCTTACATAATTCAGCAGTTTAATGAATAGAGGAGACAAGTAGAATGAAAAAACAAACCCGCAAGTACTAACTGTTAAGGAATTTAATGATTTATAGTTAAATTGAAAGAGTTTATATTAATCCCAAAGAATATAATTAGATTTATACATTTGCTACTTGTAAACAAAACGTCAAATGGATGATTCTAATGATTCCCAAAAAGGAAGCACATCTCGACATACTCAATCTGAAAATTGTCCCATAAGAAACCAAAAAAGAAAACATAAAAACAGGGAGCGGAATGCAGAAAAAGAAAGGGAGTAGAGACCTAAAAAATCTGATGTCGAGTATAACGGTGAGGGACAAAGTGCTAGAAAGAATTCTAGAAAGGGTACGTTAGGGGAGTGGGGTCAAAGAAAAAGAAAAAAAGAAGACTAATGAAAGAATTTATGTTAAAAGAACGCCCGATATTGTCGTATTTCAAGAAACAAAAAAATATAATATTGACAAAAGATTGGTGGTTAGGTTATGAGGTGGCAAGTTCAAGGGTTGGGTTTTTCTACCATCTATACATAGGTCGGGAGGGATCTTAATTGTCTGGGATGTGAGGTCGATCATGGTAGAGTGGTTGATAGGTGAATTAGCGATGTCCATTAAAATAGGTCCTCGCGTTGGGGAGGAATGGTGGTTTTCGGGAGTTTATAGTCCTTGTAAATCTAGGGGGGGGAAGAGAGTTTGGGGAAGAATTGGCAGGGTTGTACGCCTATATGGAGTACGCAGCCCGAATTAGTGCCGAGGGGCTGATTTTAACATAGTAAGAAGTATCGAAAAAAATTTGACTGGGCCGATTCACTAGAAGCATGCGAGAGTCTGAATCATTCATTTGCAATTCAAGATTGAGAGATTGTGATCTAAACCAAGGTTCTAAAAAGTGCGAGGCGTGGGATGGGCTCCTAGAGCTAGGTGTCGCCTTGGAGTTTTTCTGTTTTATTTTTATACAAACCAAATATACTTTGAAATTTAAGCTACTAACAATTAAGATTTATTTACTCGTAACATTACTAACATTTATTTAAAGGGAGATTTGTCGATAGCTCCCTTATCTCTTTGTTTATCGGACATGCGGAAATCTTCTTGGTATCTTAAGGACACCATATTTTCGATTAATTAACGTCAAGCCCATCTACTATGTAGTTACGCTTCTATACATGGTTCAACGTCAAGACCGATACCGCGACGATACGGCCGAGTTGACTAGGTATCGGTACCCACTGATCCGATTCCGAGTTACGAGTTAAGTTTTTTATTATTGGTGTAAATCGACCCTATATCGGTAATTTCTCGGTAGTATCGGTGATATTGCGGTAGAACCGGCTCATATCGGCGATATCGCGGTAGAATCGGCTCATATCGGCGATATCACGGTAGTATCGACCCATATCGGTGATAAATCGGCCCAAATAGTATAGTTACTAAGCATCGATCTCTCTATCTTAACTTCAAACTCACTCAATTGAGCCTCGATTTTGCATCCATGTCATGATCGGAGCAATTTCTTTCAATTCAATACAGGTTATATGATGTTTCGTGGTCGCAAATCGGGTTTTTTGGTTGAATCTCTCATTTCTTTTTTTGTAACGTTGCTAAAAGGATTATCTCCCATTTAACATTATTTTTGTATTTACTTAATTTGTATTAAAATGTATCATTATTCATCTATCATTAAAGTGCATTAAATTGTATCATTATTTATATTTTATATATCCTTAATTAATAATGGGTACTATTATAACATTTATGAAGAATATATTACTAAATATATATTGATTTAGACAGTGTTATGCATACTAAATGATGATTCAGTATAAACAATTATATAATGTATGCATACTAAATGATAATTTTGTACTTGTCTAATTAAGCCATATTATTATTCTTATTTTTCTAAACTTTTTTATATTTTTTTCAAATTTTTTTGAGTTCTCTAAAGAGTGCATAATTGTGTATCGCCCGAGATCAAGACCGATACCAATACTGATACGGAGTCAAAAATTGAGCGTCCGAGTTATAGACCGATACCTCAACTTTAAACCATTCTTCTATACAAAATCTACAGTAATTTGTTAACACTTATAACACCAAAACATAAAAGAGGGGTACATAGTTACTCAAAGACATTAAATTAATATAGACACAGAGAAAAATTAATGTTATTGCAGATATAATAACTGAAAAACATTTAAAAATATTATGCCAAAAAAATGCTACTATAATGATTGTATATATACAGAGATACATTCACGCATATGATATATACATATATATATAAATATTTAATATATATTTTTTTGCTATTGTAATAAAATGTACTTTCGATGCGCAATGCAAATTGAGTAATATTTTTAAAATGAAGATTTTTTCACTTGGTCCACTTTCTTGCTGCCTAGCCCTTAGGCGAGGCGCCCACCCCGCACTTCACGTCAAGGTGCGCCTTTTAGAATATTGATCTAAACTATGGACAATCCACTTAATCAAACAAAATGTTTTAAATCGCCGCCGCATAAGGTGTCGCATTTTGGTTCGTTTTTTTTTTTTTTTTTCATAAATGGCGTCTCACGTCACGCAAGCTATTTGTGCATTTGATTTTTGATAATATAAAATTCAAAATATAGATAATATAAAGAAATTTATTACAAATATCCCAAACATAATGATGCGGAGTCGCATATAAATTTATTTCTAGTTCTATTTCATTTTAATTTTGTATCCCCCTACGCCGCGGATGTCTCAAACACTCCAATAATCAATAATTAGACTTCACCCAGTTTAAGGACAAAAATACCCCTCATATTTTCCCCTTCATCTTCTTTCCCAACACCCTTGATCCTAATTTTAAAAATCTTAATCAATTGCAGAACACCATAAAAAACTCAAAAATCAAAATCTCAACTTGAATCGGTTTCCTCAACACATTCTTCGAAAAATTCTTGTGTGCCAATTGCTCGTGGGCATGTTCTTCCCCCTCTTCTATTTCTACTTCTATCTTTCGTTATCATGTGGGACAATTGGGAATCTTTTTCCCCTTCTTCTCTATCTTCTATCTTTGGCATCACATAATATTAGCGTACTACATCACCATATAGTCATTGAGGTATTAATACTACATCATGTCATATAAAGTCGCGGAGATAAATCCACACAATCATCCCAAACATATGTAGATTCAAAAAAAATTAAACTAGCAAGCAAATTAGAAAGCAAAAGTAGTTCCCCTCTTCCAATATAAAGCAAATCAAACACCCCCCAAAAAATAGTTAGTTAAAGATGAACAAACCCATAAACTAATGTTATTTTACTTCCTTTAAACGACGCACATGGAAAGGGGGAGAAAAAATAAAACACAGAAATAGCATGCCAATAGTGTGAAATGCTATTTGTGACGAACGTTATTCTAGATGCGCAATGTCGCGTTTTTTAAGGAAGAAGGCAATAGCACAGAATTGCGTGGACAATTGTGCGGAATTTAAAACATTGGTCAAAGATGATGGGGTCGGTATTGTGCTCGAGATTTGTTAGGTTCTTATTTTCTTTGGATCAACAGATAATGTTTCTAGGAATAAAATAAGCGATCGGGCATAAAGTCACCTCATATCATTTTCCCATTGTGTTGAACACCAGTGGGATTGGGTAGGAGATGGTGCCCTTCCAATTTGGTAAACATGTGGTTGGAACACAAAGAATCTAAAAAGAGCTTCAATTGCTAGTGGCAAGAAAGTTACATCTAAGGATGGGCAGGTTTTAAATTTATGAAAAAATTGGAGGTTTAGGAAAAACAAATTGAAAATACGAAATAAAAAAATTTGGGGGGATGTTAAGCTTGAAAAATAATGCATTGTTGGAAATACTGAAAGAAATTGATAAAATAAAGGCAGACTAAACAATTAATAAATCTTTGAGACTAAAAAGGTGTGAAAATTTATAATACTATTGAAAAATTCATATAAGAAGAAAAAAAACATGGCATCAAAAAGACAAAGTTAATTGGATAGAAGAATGGGATAATAACGCAAAGCCTTTTCATAGGATTGTGAGCGCAAACAAAAAATAACGATGAGATCAATGAATTGGAGTAACAAAATGGAAGTTAACTGAAGATTAAAAGAGAATAAAATAGGAGGTGCTAGAATTTTTCACAAAACTGAACACAAAAGGGAATATGAGTGTTGTTGGTATAGCGGATTTAAAAGTGGTGGCCGTTACTACGTTAGAGTCAAGTAAAACTAAGTAGATAGATAGACCATTTGAGGAAGAGGAGATAAGGAAAACAATTTGGGATTGTTGTGTGGACAAGTCCCCGGATTCCGATGGACTCCCTTTTCCTTTATAAAGAGTGTTGGGAAATTTTAAGGAGGATTTGATGAACTTTTTCAATGAGTTCCATGAGAGTGAAGTGATACTTGGGTCAATGAGACATATATTTTATCCCCAAGAAAACTAATTCGTTCATGGTTAAGGACTTTAAGCCAATTGGTTTGGTCACAAGCCTTTATAAGGTGTTAGCTAGATTGGGGAAGGTGTTGCAACACACAATTTCAAAGTCACAGGGTGCGTTTTTGTAAAAGGGAGACAAATTTTAGATTAAATAGTGATAGCTAATGAGATTGTAGAGGAATATAAAAGTGAAGAAAAAGAAGGGAGTGGTATTTAAGATAAACTTTGAGAAAGCACATGATCATGTGTTGGAACTTTTTGGATTTCGTTATGAAGAGAAAAGGTTTCATAGGAAGATTGAAAAGGTGGACAAGGGGATGGGATGTGCTAGTTCGGTTCATTTTTCCATCAAACTGTGTGATATATATATATATATATATATATATATATATATATATATATATATATATATATATATATATATAAAGGCTCTAGGGTTATTAGGCAAAGGGATCCGTTATCCCCATCTTTATTTGTGTTGATGGCTGACGATTTAAGTAGCATTATGGATACGGTTAAGTATAGAGATGTGGTGGAGAATTTTTAAATTGGTGGAAATAGAGTAGAGGTGTCACACATGAAATTTGCAAATGACATAATTTTTTTCTTGACTTGGGATATTATTAAATTTGAGAATCTTGTCTCTCCCGTGCAATCATTCCATGAGTTAGTTCGCTTAGATTAAATATATCCAAATGTAAAGTAGACGGGATAAATACGGATGTATCAAACTAGCATATGTTGGCTAAGAAGATTGGTTGTGAGATAGAGGGTTGGCCTTTGTCTTAATTGAGCCTCCCATTGGGAGGGAACCATAATGAACTTAATTTTTAGAACCGAGTACTTGATAAAATCAGCACGACATGGGATGGGTGGAAAAAGGGAGGTCTTATTGAGAAGGAGGATGAGATTGACTTTAATATCTTCAGTCCTAATCAGTATTACTATCTATGTTTTATCCATTTTTATGCATCCTGTGAAAATCGCTAAAATAATTTTTTTTTAAAAAGAACGAGAAAATTCTTCTAGGAAAGGTGAGAAGAAGACAAAAATAAACATTTAATAGAATGGAAAGTGATAATGAGATTTAAAAATAAAGGGGGTTTGCAAATTGTGAATCCTTAAATTGGGAATATTCCTAAAGAAGTAGATTCTCTTTGGAGAGCTATAATTTGACATAATATATGGGTTGAGTGTAAACGGATGCGAATCTAAAAAAGTAAAATGGGGTTCTTAAAGAAGCCCTTGGAAGTTTGTTTCATCTGCCTCTAAGTCATTTCTTAGGTATGTCTCATTCTATGTGAGAGTTGGGACTCCTTCATTTTGGAAAGGATGTCCGGAAAGAAAGTCCTCTTTCCAATGCCTCTTTCCTCAGTTACACGGCCTCTCTTTGTATAAACATAAAATTCAAGGCGTCTTTAGTTTCTTTGGATTCTAACTCGTTTGCATCTTGAAACTTGTTTTTTCGAAGAAATTTGAATGATCATGAAAGTTTGGAATTCATTTTTTTTTATCAGGACTCATTGATGGGGTCTATCTCAAGTCGAGGGTGAGGAATGAAAGAAGATGGAGGTTCGATATTTGAGGTCTCGTGTAAATTTTACTTCATATATTTATGTGATGACCCCAACATGTCTTTTTTTTCCACCTTTTCATGGAATTCTGTCAAAAATTAAGGTGTTTGCTAGGCTTGTAGCTCACAAAAAGGCCAATACTTGTGATATGCTCCAAAAGAGGACACCTTTCACTTTCCTATCACAAGATTGGTGTTGTCTATGTAAGAAACGTGGGGAAAGATTGAAATGCATTCTTCTACACTACTCATTCCAAACTTTATTAGAAAGGAAAGTGTTTTGAGGAATTGAGATGGTGGAGGCTTTACCACCTAGAACAGCATATGTGCTCATTTGGGAACTAAAGGGTTTGGGGATGATACAGAAGTTTTATGTTCATGGACATGTGTGGTGTTAGCATTCTTTTAGAATATTTGAAATGCGCGCAATAACAGAATTTTTGAAGGAATAGAAAAAGAGGAATGAATGCGGGAGAGAAGAAAGTTCATCGCATTCTCAATTGGAACCATTGAAGACATTCCTCTATTCTTGATGGAAGGTGGCTGTTTAGGAAGAAATCGTGTACAAGAGTGTCCATAATTAGAAGGGGTTTCATGCATCTGAGATCAGACGGCTACAATTTCTTGTGTTATCTACTACAGTTGGTTATTTTGGAGGGGAGGACACCGTATTTGTGGTTGGGCGGTAGTTTGTCAAATTTTGAATTTGTGTATTCAATTGTCGATCATGTTTTGTCTCTCATTTCTTTTTTTTTTCTCCTACTATGTTGTAATCTTCACGATTCCTCATCCTCTCTATTTTACATATTTACCTTATCATCAATGAAGTTGTTTCTTATTAAAAAATATATTACTATTATTATTATTATTATTATTATTATTATTATTATTATTATTATTATTATTATTATAAAGCCCTTGCATGCAATGGGAAAGATTAGTTTGATGAACTGAATATTACAATAGCCAAACTTCTTTCCCACTGAATTTTTTCATTCTTCTCTCTTGCTCTCTCCTCATTTGGTTTCGCACCAGCAAATAAGTGATAACATCACTTTAAAATTTGCCCAGTCAAACACTATATTTGTGACCACCACTGTCATATGTGTAAGTGTTTGGAGTTCTCAGAGTTTCATACCTTGTATTGCATTAGCACAACACACAATTTTGTGTTTGTGAAATGCCTTGTACCCCAATGGTTTTATTCTTCATACAACCACTTCAGGTGACAACACAAACAGTGGACCGACATGACCACAGGGGTGTTCCTTGGAACCAATCAACCCGAAGAACCGAACCAAACCACACTGGTGGTTTGATTCTGATTTGAAAAATATGGAATCGATTAGTTTGATTATGTTACGATTCTAACAATCACAGAACATAATATGATGATGGAATTGAACATAAAAACATATATTCACCCTTAAATTGCACGTCTGTAACATTTTCACCTCTTTCTTATATGTTTTGAAATATAAAAATTTAATTTCAAGTGTTTACAAGGACATGATATCATGTGGTTTAACTGAGGATATTGCACTGAGGATATTGACCGAGGATATTGCACTGAATATAATGGAAATTCATGTAGCGGACCCCAAATAATTGCGAAAAGGCTTTGTTGAGTTGAATAATTTCAAGTGTTTACACATTGACATCATGCAGCATTATTAATATTCTGTTTGCCTTTGAGGATGCCTTTTATACCTAACAGTCACAAAATTTGATAAATGACAAGTCAATTGTTAAAAAATATAATTCCCTTGTATATTTTTTTTTTTTAAAAATTAACATCTGCAATCGAATAAAGAACGTGAATTTTATTTATAACAGTTTCGTACAATTAGGTGCATACTAAAGGATAAATAAAACTCCAATAACTAATATTATGTAGATCGCCCGATGTAGAGAGTTAATATAGGGAAATTTAATTCACGGAAAAAAAAATTACCTCTGAAGAATTTAGACGATGCTCCCAAGCTTTAAAAACTGACTTAACACTTTCTGGAACAGCCTCATTCAATGCTGACACCTTTAGGCCAACAAGACGAAAAGCTATTTTTATCATATATCAAAGGACTTGTAGAAAAACAATCAAAACAATAATTCAGTGTCAACAAATTAGCCGATGAGAGAGAAAAATATCTAACTATGTATGCATTCACTAGAGAACAATCAGGTTCCAGAATTGACCCCAATTAAAAACTCGAGACACAGTAACACAACTTTTTTATTGTTTGTTGCCTAACATACATAAAAAGCTTTTCTTGGGAATATTGGCAGATTCAGTTATTTTTTTTCAGGAGGCAGGACATATATACTACTAATCAACAAAGTGAAACAATTTTTTATTCACCAGAAATAAGCAGTGCAAACCTAACAAGTATTAAGATAACATTCAGATCCAATATCTCATATATATACAGTATACACCTATATATTTTCAGGAAGTCTCATAAGCATCTATGTGGATTGCAAAAAAGGACCTAAACAATGGACCAATTTTATTTTATTTTATTATTTTTTTGGCGGGGGTGGGGAGGTGAGAAATTAATAACTAAACTTGGTAAAGATGATCTCCAAGTGAAGATGATTAAAAAATTCAACCTCAAAATTAGTGGCCACAAAAATACAGGATTTAATCATTTATTTATATATTTTGACACATTGATTCTTCTTGATTCTTTTAGCTTTTTTAGTTTCTCACTTATCAGAACCTAAAGTTCCACAGCTGGTAATTTATATCTACCTTGAATAATAGTCGGAACATGATAATTTTTAGTGAAAAACAAAACTAGTGATCCGACATACGGGTAAGGGGTTCTTTTCAGCTCATCATAGCAATGCAGGACGTCGGCTGACCGACTTTGCCTTGTCAGGGCTTCGTCTGACCAATGTGCACGTCGGCTTGCCGACATTGCCTTGTTACTGCTGACAGTCGACGGCCAGGTATAGGCGGTTAAGTGCCATCGCCGCAATCCAAAAACTTCACCGGACAGCTAAAAACCATTGGGCACAAGCCCGGGCGAAGAAGCCGTCCGTGCGAATCTTGGTCCAAATAGTAAGTATTCAAATGAGAACTTTGAAGGCCAAAGAGGGGAAAGGTTCCATGTGAGCAGCACTTGCACATGGGTTGGTCAATCATGTGTAAGTATGAACTAATTCAGACCGTGAAATAACAAATGGCTCATTAAATCAATTATAGTTTGTTATTCGGATAACCGTAATGATAAACGCAGTAATTCTACAAAATCAAGGCAGAAGACACTCGGGGCGTAACAGAATAACCGAGAAATAACACAATCGAAGTTAAAGGTAGTAGAAGATGTATTATCCCAAAAGGGGCATGAAGATCAGAAGACAACCAAAATTTAAAAGAACAAGGAAAGTCAAAACACCTCAAACATTATAATCGTCAAGGACTAACGAACAATATTATAGCTTATATACAGGGTACAAAAAAATTTGAAAAGAATCACAAGATTTATTTTGAACGCGCACAATCACTACCGCAAGATGCATGCGCCCGATGGGGAAAATGTAGGGATCCAATAGTTGGGTTTTTGAGATTTGTAAGAAAGCAACCAAGTACAATCTTATTATTTACTTCAACAATCAATAATATCTGATACATTATAGACATGTATTCCACGAGTTTTAAAAATATGAGCAATGTCTTTAGGGTCACAGAAGCATATTACTCATGTGAAACACACACATGCCACGAAAGGCTTCTAGGCCTAATCACATAAAGACTCAAAAACCAACTATTTTGTATTTCGCTAGTAATGAAATAACGATTACAATAGATAGCCTAAATCTTTATTTGCGGTACTTACTAAAGAGGCATAATAAGGTAAGAATGCTAAACTGAATCAATCAAATGTACTCTTAAACGGAACAATCCAATCAAATAAAAATAAAAATGCAACCCCCCTGGCTTCGTGTACACAAATCACGCACCTGCCATGTGTATGTGTAGAGATCAACTAGTATAAGGAAAACACAATCAAATAAAGCATTCAGGATTTATGTTTACAATTTAAGGCAGTGAGTCTTACCACTAACACAAATAATACAGTTGGGAAAATCACAAATATATAGTAATGCAGGAGCATAGGGATATAGTTGTCTTTTTAGCATTTATTCTTTATTTTCCTTTTCTAGACTCTTAGTATAAATAGCTAATGAGGCCCTCATTGTATCACTTTTGACTATTTGAGATTAAGAGATTAGAGAGAGAAATAATAGAACCTCCTACATTTTCATGTTGTTGTTGTTGTGTAGTTAACTTCTTTGTTTTATACTTCTGCACCCTAATTCGCATCAAATTGGTATCAGAGTCAGGTTTGTTCTTGATTCAACCATGGTTATTGAGGATTGGGATTCAAATTGGGTTCACCCGAATAGTTTTCAACCAACCCCTAATCCAATGACCATTTTCCTTCAAAAAAAACCTAACACACCTTCCCGGGTCCAAAATTTGGCCGCCCCTGCTCCGCTTGTGCCGAGAACCCCCGGAGAGCACTCCCCACCTGCAGATGAAATCCAACCAGCACCGAAACTGGCCGGAGGTTCCATTCCGACCACTGCTTCTTCTCCTCAAGGCCGACTGGTAACAATTTCGAAACCAGCGGATCAGAGGCAACTGCCAACAGGGCCAGCCAAGCCCCCCGATCTGTTCCACTCTCCTACCGAGGATTTTGAACAAAAAAATCTACCGACCCTTGTCATGATGTCGTCTGCTCCAAGAACCAAGCCGAACAGCCCCGATGTGATCCAGCTCCAACCGTGACTCAAATTGGGGACTCCAAAACAGAAATTACACCCAAGATTTATTCAGACACAAACCCTAGCCAATTTCCACAACACAAAATCAGTCCCAAACCCTATTTGCCCAAATCCCAAGAAACCTAACATTTACAACTACAAAAAAAGCCACTTCCGTATATAAGGGTTGCCCCTCCTTGGGTATTTTGCCCATCCCGATCAATGTCCCATTACTCACCGTTCAATCCTTTCGTCGTCAACGTGATTCCTTTTGCTGAACCCAAAAGCAAAACTTGCGGATATCTCTACTACCTACACACATATCGTGATGATTACAACATCCGTTGATCCTCAATCACCTCCTCCTACCAATGACACGTGGATTCGAACGAGCTTCTTTTTTACTCGTTGCACCGCGAAGGGTAGGTTGTGCACGGTAATTGTAGATGGGGGAGTCAGTGATAACTTGATTGCACAAGAGATAGTAGATAAGCTGAAGCTTCCCACGGAGTTATTGACTAAACCATGCGGCATTGGGTGGTTGGGTAGCAGAGCACACTCGCCCCTAGCCGACAGTGTCGAGTAGCTTTCTCTATTGGGGATTATCATGACGAGGTTCTTTGCACAGTGGTTGGTTGATATAAGGGTATGCCATTTGCTTTTAGGAAGGCCATGGAAATTTGACCATAGTAGTATGCATGATGATCGAGCCAACACTTACTCTTTTACACATCTCCGCCCCATGCGACTGTTTCCGATGACTCGACCCTCAGCCCTACTTGTTTCTCACGAGGAGCTAGCCACTGAGAGAGCGGAGACGGGGATATGTTATGCTCTTATTAGTCCCGTCACCACTCCTGAGGCATCCGTTCTACCGTGTGTTCAGCGTTACTGAATTCTTATAGCGATGTGTGCACTCCCCCCCCGACGAGCTTCCTCCCCTTCGGGGCATTCAGCATGCGATTGACTTCATTCCTGGAGCGCAGCTCCCCAACCTTCCCCACTATCACATGTCCCCTACAGAGCATGCGGAGCTACAGAGATAGGTCACCGAGTTGCAGTGGCTAAGCCAAGAATTCAACTTAAGGGAGGCCAATAAACATTATATTGGGGAAATTTGTAAAAAAAAATGAATAGATTATATATCATAAAATATTTTAGGGGTGATTTTTAAAACTTTTCAAAAGTAAAAAGGGGCCATGGCCCCCTCCAAAAAAGGCTAGCTTCGTCCCTGCCGAGTTGTGTGACAAGGGGTATATATGGGAGAGCATGTCTCCTTGTGCAATCTCAGCACTTCTAGCACCCAAGAAGGACGAGAGTTAGCGTATGTGCGAAGATAGCCGTGCCATTAATAAAATCACGGTGAAGTATCGGTTTTCAATCCCCCGGCTCGAAGATATGTTGGACTAACTCCATGGAGCGGCGATATTTTTCAAATTAGACTTGAAGAGTGGGTACCATCAGATACGTATAAGGTCGTGTGATGAGTGGAAGACATCATTTAAAATCGATGATCGCCTTTACGAGTGGCCTGTGATGCCTTTTGGTCTCTCCAACGCCCCATCCTTCATGCGGGTGATTGCTCAGATTTTGCGCCCATTCTTGGGCAAGTTCGTTGTGGTGTATTTTGATGATATCTTGATTTATAGCCGTTCTGAGAAGGAGCACTTGCGACATGTGACTCAGGTTCTGGAGGTTTTACGAGCCAAACGTTTTTTCCCCATGTTGAAAAAGTGTGCTTTTATGGTTCCATTTGTAACTTTTTTGGGATATGTGGTATCAGGAGATGGCGTTTGGGTGGACGACACCAAGATTCAGGCGATCGTGGATTGGCCACCTCCACTTCGGTGACACAGGTTCGTAGTTTTCATGGACTCGCGGGATTTTATCGACGTTTCATAGCGGGGTTCGGTACTGTCATGGCTCCCCTCACGGATTTGATGGGCACTTCTTCGACAGCTGAGTTCAGATAGACTGCGGAGGTTGACCGGGCCTTCATCCGTATCAAAGAGTTGATGAGGACGGCTTCTATCCTTTCCTTGCCAGATTTTGATCAGTTGTTTGAGCTGTCTTGCGATATTTGCAAAACAGGAGTAAGAGCTGCCTTGGGCCAGAATGGGAAGTCCATTGCTTTTTTTAGCCAGAAATTGATGGGAGCGGCCCTACACTATTCTACCTATGATTTGGAGTTCTATACGGTTGTAAAGGCCGTGAAGTTTTGGTATCCGTACCTCCTTTATAAGGAGTTTGTGATCAAATCGGACCATGAAGCCCTGCGATTCCTCCATAGCCAGCGGCATGTTAGTGACCGACACGCCAAGAGGATAGCATACCTTCAGCGTTATACTTCCCACCTTCTGTACAAGCCTAGGAAGTAAAACATGATAGCGGATGCACTTAGCCGACGTGCTCATGCATTAGTGACCTTGCGGAGTCAGGTTTTTGGGTTCGATGAGATTCACGACCTCTTCCCGAATGATGTGGAGTTAGGGCCCATTTATGCCGCTTGCCAGCGGGCGAGTACTTATTACAGGATGGGGTTTTGTATCGGGGGACAGCTTTGTGTATTCCATCTTCCTCCTTGCGCGAGAAGATTATTTCTAAGGTTCATGCGGATAGTTTAGCAGGTCACGTGGGGCAGGCCCGCACACATGCTTTGTAACGAGACCGATTTTATTGGCCCACCAGGAGACGGGATACTTATGCCTTCATCCGCCGTTGTTACACGTGTCAGAGAGTTAAGGGTCAGCACTCCAACACGGGATTGTACACTCCCTTGCCGATTCCTGAGCACCCGTGGCAAGACGTTTCGATGGATTTCATTGTGGGCCTCCCCCGTACGTCCAGTGGACATGATTCTATTATGGTGGTCGTTGACAGACTCTCCAAGATGTCGCATTTCATTCCATGTTCTCGCACGACTGACGCTTCTAATGTCGCAACCTTATACTTCCGCGAGATTGTCCGCTTGCATGGCATCCCCCGTAGCATTACTTCCGATCGAGACATCCGCTTTACAAGATATTTCTGGCGGTCATTATGGCGCTTGCTACGGACGGAGCTCCAGTTTTTCACTACTTTTCATCCCCAGACAGACGGGCAGACCGAGGTGGTCAACTAGAGTGTGGGCAATCTTTTGCGTTGTTTAACGTCTGAGCACCCCCGTAGGTGGGATCTGGTGATTGCTCAAGCTGAATTTGCTTTCAACAGCGCCATCAACCGCTCTACCGGTTTATCGCCTTTCCAGATTGTGTTGGGTCAGTCCCCCACTATCCTATTGACCTTGTCGAGCTCCCACCGATAGTTCCTACATGCCCTTCTGCTGAGGAGTTTGCCACCCATTTGACTTTTGTACAGGCCGATGTCCGTTCTCGCCTCCAGTCCATTTACGCCTCTTACAAAGAGGCGACGGATGCCCACCACCGTTTCGTTTCCTACCATCCCGATGACTTGGTCATGGCGTACCTCTAGAAACCACGGCGTGTTGGCAAAGGCAACAAGCTTATTATGCGTCGTTTTGGGTCGTTCCCTATTGTTCAGGCTTGTGGGCCGAACGCATATAAGGTTGATCTTCCTCTGGAGTTTCGTATGCATCATACCTTTAATGTGGCGGGCCTTTCTCCTTTTCGAGGTACCCATCCTCCTCCCATTCCTCTCCCATCTTCGCCGGCCCAGCCCGTTCGTTCTCATGTTGATCGTATTGAGGGCATACTTGAATCAGCTTTTATCTCCTACGCCTCGGATGATTACACACATTAATTGGTCCGTTGGGCTCGCCGCCCTGTAGCTGAGGACTCATGGATTACTGAGGCAACATTGCAGCATGTTGATGCTGACTTCTTTTGCCAGTATTCCGCATATATGGATTCCTCTCAAGGGGGGGGGAAAGTAATGCAGGAGCATAGGGATATAGTTTTCTTTTTAGCATTTATCATTTATTTTCATATTTTAGCCTCTTAGTATAAATAGCTAATGAGACCCTCATTGTATCACTTTTGACTGTTTGAGATTAAGAAATTAGAGAGAGAAATAATAGAACCTCCTACATTTTCATATTGTTGTTGTTGTTGTTGTTGTTGTTGTTGTTGTTGTGTAGTTAATTCTTTGTTTTACGCTTCCGCAACCTAATTCGCATCATATAATGCTTGAGCTTTATAGGTTAGGGAAATTGACGGTGTAGTTCTATGGGTCATTGTTCATCAAGACAACAAATTAAAGCTTTGACAAAATTAGAATAATAAACAAAAATCAAGATTTAGGGATTTAAGGTTTAAAATCTCAGTTAGTGGGTGGATCTCCCCTGCATATAACACATTTGCACCATATACAACAAAAAATTTGAGCCTTATGAAGCACTGATTGAAAATTTTGTTTTATGGTCAACATAGAAACAAAATACTAAAACAAACATCGGCATTGAGGATTCAAAACTTGATAGGTCATAAAGTTATGTAATATTAAAACCTAGTATTTGGTATATAGTATTAAAAATGATAGGGGTTGTATAATTTAAGAAATATATGCAAAAGTTGTAAAAAAATTAAATGGAAGGCTTTTTTCACTTTACCAACTGCACTAATCTTGTATTGACTTAACCTCCTGTAAGTTCAATATATTAAAAATACTAGGTTCTACCCCGTTAGAAGGAGGCTCTAACTTTAATTGACATTTAGAGATACCTTTTTGTTTTCTAAGGGAAAATTTGCCCCCATTTTTCCATCCTCTTTATTCCTACCCCAATTTTTTACTCAAAAATTAATTAACCAACAGGATAATCAAACCCATTATGATATGGAGGTCACGGGTTCGAGTCAACGAAACAACCTCTCTGCATATGCAGGGTAAGGCTGCATACATCTAACACCCCCACCCCAGTACCCCGCAATGGCAGGAGCCTCGTGCATTAGGTTTGCCCTTTTTTAAATACCCTTAATTTCCTAGGAGCAAATTTACGTCATTTTTCCATCCTCTTAACCCCTAAACCCTAATTCTTACCAAAAAAAATAACAAGCATGACAACCAAACCCATTAAATTTGCCAAAACCAAAATTTGCGTTTACATGTACCCTTAGTTTCCAAGAGAAAATTTGCCCCCATTTTTCCATCCTCTCAATTCCTAACCCTAATGTTTACCCAAAATTAACAAACATGACAATCAAACCAATTACATTTGCCACATTCAAATTTGAATCTCTCAAATATTATGGTTTCTAATTTTATATTTTGAACTCCTTTTCAATTCTATTTTTATGGCTTCTCTTAATTGAATTATTTATGCAAAAATCATAAAGAAATGTGGTCACTGGGTATAATTTGTTCATTAAGAACAAACATATAGTAATAAACCCAATTGAAATTAGTGATATACTATATATAAACAAGAAATGGTTTTGAATAGAAGATACATAAAGAGCAATAATAGAATAATGTTTTTTTTAACTTACCCCCGGTGATTATAGCACATTTAGACATACCCCCGAGAAATGTTCAAAATAGACTTACCCATTGCAAACAAATGAATTTTTCTTTAAATAATCTTAAAATACCAGATCATAACCCATATTTTTGTTGCCAAGAAGTCTAATTAATGGAACTTTAGGGGTATGTCTAAATGTACTATTACCAATGGGTAAGAGACCCTAAACCCTAAATCATGAAACCCTAACCGATTTCAACTCTAGAGATATAACCTCCCATTTCTCTCTGCAATCCCTTCACCCATGTCAAAAGTGTTCTTCTTTTTCCTCACTCACCTAGGGCTTTGGCCCTAGGTTTCTTTCATGGCTTCTTCTAAACCGCCCCTAGTCCCATGAAAATTTTTAGATCCAACACCAAATAATCTTTCATTTACTTCTATTCTAAATGGTGAGTCACCTTTAAAGAATCATCATCATTCACCTACTTCCATTAAAGCTCATGAGGCCATTAATATCTATATTTCTCAACTACCCACCACTACCTTTCATGGTGATGATGCCATTGTAAATGTACACAAAGAAACACTTGAAGCCTTACTCCTCTCGTGTGGCTCAAAATTCTAGGTAGACTTATTCTTGCCAAAGATACACAACCTTCGAAGTCACTGGAACTACACTCTATTCTTTCAAATGAATGGAAGTTTGAGTAACCATGGAGAGTCATGCCAAGAGGCAAAGGTTTCTATAGTTTGCAGTTTGATCAAAGGAAGAAATAAGGAATGTTTGGATATTGGGGCCTTTGAAACTTAATGTGGGTTTTTTCAAGCTTATTCAATGGAGTGCAAATTTCAGTGTAGGTAGGATTTCTTGACTTGCCTGAGTAGAATTGGCACCCTAAGTTGCTCATGGAGATTGCAAACGGTGTTGGCAACCCCATTATAATAGACCCTGTTACATTGGAACAAAGTATGGATAATATGCTCGTGTTCTGATTGGAGTTGATTTTGCCTATGAACTACTCAAACTTGTAGTCATTAATGGGGATGGGGTCAAACTCCTTATCATTTTTAGGTTGAGCATCCACCTGCCTTTAACGTGTCCAATCATAATCATTTAAATCCTAGGCCCAATAATAATAATTTAACGTGAACGATCTAACCTTCCTTCTAACGCAATATTTAATTCTAGTAGTAGTAATTCTTCTCACCCAACCCACTCTTGATAATTCAAATGAAGTTCATAATATGGCAGATAACTATTTTATTCCCCAAAATTGTTATTCAAGTAGGTCTAGCTCTTTCGTTTCAACTTCAAGTGACTCTAATTTGAGTAGAACCCAAAAAAAGGTCAAGAAAAAGAAATGAAGATTGCTACAACTCCAACAAGACGAGGCCAACAAGAAATATGCCAATGAGGAATTGCCAAGGTCATGGAATAGGCTAAGGTTGTCATTGAAGTGCGGCTACAATCAATTAGAGATGATTGTGCTACTGATAATGTGTGTTCACAAGGCTAATTTCATGGAGTAAGTGTACAAGCATCGAGAAGACCGAATTAATGAGATCAAGAAAAAATACAATCTCCCCCAAGTGTGTGGCAAGGATAAAAAAGAAAATTTTATGTCACACATTTTTATGTTTTTTTTAAATTTTAGGTCTAAGGTCCAATTTCAGATAGGAGCTTAGGCCTTTGGTCCTAGACTCTTTTGTTGATGTTTTTAAAATGGGCTGATCTTATAAAGCTCTTTCTTTTTTTGTTTAAGTTTTTGGGTTTTAGGTTTTCTATTTTTATAATATTTTTCTCCTTGTGAGATTCGCTCCTAAAATAATAAGTCCAATTGAAATTAGTGCTGCACTATATATACACAAGCACGGGTGAAAAACAAAAAATGGGTTTTCAAATAGACGATGCATATAGAGCAATAACAGAATAATAGGTTTTCATACTTACCCAATGATAATAACACATTTAGACATAGCCCCTTAGAAGTTCAAAAATTAGACTTACCCCTTGCAAACAAATGAATTTGTCTTTAAAAAATCATAAAACAACAAGTAAAAACTCATGTTTTCATTCGAAAGGAGGTTTTAACTTTTAGGGTATGCGTAAATGTGCTATTTGATAAGATAAGTAGTTGTTTGTTGTCAGTGTTTCTATTAGGGTCTGTGTTACAGTTTGAATAATCCCTCTTAACTAGGGTAGTGGGATTAATGCTTTGACTATTTCTCTCATCAATTACCACGTTAGTTAGTTTGTAAAACGTGGGCTGTTTTTTCTGATTTCTGTTAGGATTTGTAAGGCTATTTATTAGCCAAGTTTGCCTATTGAATAAGAAGTCATTCTCCCAGATTTGTTTGAGTTTATTTCTGTTTAAGCTTTGATTCATAACATTCTGGTATCAGAGCCCCCACTGGGCTTGAAGGAAGAAAAAAAACAAGCAGCAGTCTTTGTGGTTTGCAGCAGCAAAAGAGATGACGACTGAAGGGAACTTTGTGCAGCCAGCTATTCCTCGTTTCAATGGTCATTATGATCATTGGAGCTTATTGATGGAAAATTTTCTGAGATCTAAAGAGTACTGGAGTCTCGTGGAGACTGGCTATGTTGAGCCAGAAAGCGGAGAGACGCTGACAGATGCACAACAGAAGAGACTTGACGATTGAAGGACTTGAAGGTGAAGAACTATCTTTTCCAGGCTATAGATCGAACCATTCTGGAAACCATCCTCCAGAAGGACACCTCCAAACAGATATGGGACTCTATGAAGAAGCAATTTGAAGGCAATGCTAGAGTTAAGAGATCTCACCTCCAAGCACTCCGCAGGGACTTCGAAACTCTCGAGATGAAGTCTAGTGAGGGTGTATCTGACTATTTTTCAAGGGTGATGTCTGTTGCCAACAAGATGAGAGTTCACGGAGAACAGATGAGAGATGTCACAGTGGTGGAGAAAATTCTTCGATCGTTGAGTGAGAAGTTCAATTACGTTGTTTGTTCAATTGAGGAGTCAAAGGATATCGATCAGCTTTCAATTGATGAACTGCAAAGTTCATTAATTGTTCATGAGCAGAAATTTCAAAGGCATAATGGAGAAGAGCAAGCACTGAAGATAGGTCAGGAGCAAGAGGTCGTGGTCGAGGATCATTCAAAGGTAGAGGAAGGGGCAGAGGATGTCAACCTTTGAACAAAGCAACTGTGGAGTGTTACAAGTGCCATAAACTTGGACACTTTCGGTCTGAATTTCCAAGTTGGGACAAGGAGGCTAACTATGCTGAGCTAGGGGAGGAAGAAGAGATGTTGCTAATGTCTTATGTTGAGATGAATGAAGCCAGAAGGGAAGATATTTGGTTTCTGGACTCAGGATGCAGCAATCACGTGTGGAGACAAGGCTTTGTTTTGTGATCTAAATGAGAGTTTCAGGCAGATGGTAAAGTTGGGAAACAATTCTAGGATGTCAGTGTTGGGAAAGGGCAATGTAAGGTTGAAGGTGAGTGGTCTCACTCATGTGGTGACTGAAGTATTCTATGTGCCGGACTTGAAGAACAACCTATTGAGCATAGGGCAGCTGCAGGAAAGAGGTTTAGCTATTCTCATTCAACGTGGCAAGTGCAAAATATATCATCCTGAAAAAGGCTTGATAATTCAGACTGACTGCAAACCGAATGTTTGTTCTGCCAGCAATGTCACTGCCTCAAAAGCCTACATGCTTTCACACATCTACACAAGATCTAGCTCATTTATGGCACTGCAGATATGGGCATTTGAGTCACAAGGGGCTGAGAACTCTACAGTACAAGAATATGGTGTATGGCATACCACAACTCGCAGCTTCATCGACTGTGTGCACTGATTGTATGATTGGGAAACAGCACAGGGACCCAATTCCAAAGAAGAGCAATTGGAGAGCTACTCAAAAGCTTCAACTCATCCATGCTGACATTTGTGGACCCATCTCACCCATTTCAAATAGCAAGAAGAGGTACTTATTATGCTTTATTGATGATTTTAGTAGGAAAGCATGGATATATTTCTTAGTTGAGAAGTCTGAAGCATTAGCTACTTTCAAATACTACAAGAGTCGTGTTGAGAAGGAAACAGGCTCTTATATAAAATGTCTGCGTACTGATCGAGGGGCATTCACCTCATATGAGTTTAATGAGTTTTGCAAAGAACATGGCATCAAAAGGCAGCTGACTGCAGCATACACTCCACAACAGAACGGAGTTGCTGAAAGAAAGAATCGAACCATCATGAATATGGTTCGAAGCATGCTTTCGGAGAAGAAAATTCCTAAGACATTCTGGCCAGAAGCTAACTGGACAACACATGTTTTAAATCGAAGTCCTACTCTAGCAGTGACGAACATGACACGTGAAGAAGTTTGGAGTGGAATCAAGCCCTCGGTTGAATACTTCAGGGTGTTTGGCTGTGTTGCGCATGTGCATATCCCTGATGCGAAGAGAACTAAGCTGGAAGATAAGAGCCTCACTTGTGTGCTTTTGGGAGTTAGTGAGGAGTCTAAGGCATATAGACTCCATGATCCTGTAGCTAAGAAGATTGTGGTCAGTAGGGATGTCATTTTTGAAGAAAATAAGTCTTGGAGTTGGGATAAGAGTTATGAAGAGAAAGTAATAGCAGATTTGGAGTGGGGTGATGATGAAAATAATGCTGCAGTAAATGAAGAAAACAATGAGGTTGTGAGTGAAGGAAATGATGATACTGAAGAGTTGGAGAATAACTCTCCAATCTCTGGAAATGAAGAAATGTCATCCAACGCTGATGAAGAAAGAGTTCGAAGGGCACCTGGTTGGATGAGGGATTATGTGAGTGGTGAAGGTCTTTTTGAAGAAGATATTGAGGGTAACTTAGCACTGTTTGCTTTAGCTGATCCGTTCTACTTTGAAGATGTGAAATGTGCAAAGTGGAGGACAGCTATGGACTCTGAGATGAAGGCTATAGAGAGGAACAATACATGGGTGCTAACTGATCTACCAGTACGTGCAAAGAAAATTGGTGTCAAATGGGTCTACAAAACTAAGCTTAAGGAGAATGGAGAGGTGGACAAATACAAGGCTCGTTTGGTGGCAAAAGGCTATGCGCAACAACAAGGAGTTGATTTTACAGAAGTGTTTGCACCTGCGGCAAGAATGGATACAGTGAGAATGATCATTGCACTTGCAGCTCAAAAGGGGTGGACAATCTTCCAACTTGATGTGAAATCAACCTTTCTGCAAGGAGAACTAAGTGAAGAGGTGTATGTTGAGCAGCCTAGGAGCTATGAGCAGGAGGATAACCCTCACAAGGTTTACAAATTAAAGAAGACCTTATATGGACTTAAACAAGCTCCACGTGCTTGGTTTAGTCGTATAGAAGCACATTTCTTGAGTGAAGGTTTTGAAAGGTGTCATAGCGAGCATTACCCTGTTCATCAAGACAAGTAAAGAAGGTAAAATCTTGATTGTCAGTTTATATGTGGATGATCTTATTTTCACTGGAAATGATGAGCTAATGTTTCTTAAATTCAAAAGTTCGATGATGCGTGAATTTGATATGACTGATTTGGGGAAGATGAGATATTTCCTTAGAGTTGAAGTGTTGCAGAGGTCTGATGGGATTTATATTAGTCAGAGGAAGTATGCTTTGGAGGTGTTGAAAAGGTTTGGCATGGACGATAGTAACTCAGTTCATAATCCGATTGTTCCTGGCTTTAAGATCTTTAAAGACGAGAGTGGAATTATGGTGGATGCAACATTTTTCAAGCAAGTTGTGGGTCTGATCTACTTGACAGCAAGTAGGCCCAATTTGATGTTCGTGGTGAGCCTTATTAGTAGATATATGCGGAAGCCAAGGCAGCTAAGAGGGCTTTGAGATATTTGAAAGGAACTACCAATTTTGGGATTTTCTACAAGAAGGGGGGGAATGAAAGCTTGGTTGCCTATGCTGATAGTGATTATGCTGGTGATATAGAAGATAGAAAGAGCACTTCGGGATATGTATTCATGCTAAGTTCTGGCGCAGTTGCTTGGTATTCAAGGAAGCAACCAATTGTTACTCTTTCAACAACGGAGGCGGAGTTTGTGGCAGCAGCCTCTTGTGCTTGTCAAGCTATCTGGATGAAGATGAAGAGGATTTTTGAGAAGTTGAATCAATCACAGAGTGAATGCATCACAGTATTTTGTGACAACAGTTCTACAATAAAGCTTTCGAGGAACCCGGTAATGCATGGACGCAGTAAGCACATTGATGTGCGCTTTCATTTCCTACGTGATCTGACAAGAGAAGGAACGGTGGAATTGGTTCATTGTGGTACTCAAGAGCAGCTTGCAGATTTGATGACAAAGCCACTTAAACTTGATGTATTTCAGAAGCTTCGTGATCAGCTAGGAATGTGTCAAGTTCCAGAAGTAAACTAATTGTAGCTGATAATTAGTTTAAGGGAGGGTGATAAGATAAGTAGTTGTTTGTTGTCAGTGTTTCTGTTAGGGTCTATGTTACAGTTTGAATAATCCCTATTAACTAGGGTAGTGGGATTAATACTTTGACTATTTCTCTCATCAATTACCACGTTAGTTAGTTTGTAAAACGTGGGCTGTTTTTTCTGATTTCTGTTAGGATTTGTAAGGCTATTTATTAGCCAAGTTTGCCTATTGAATAAGAAGTCATTCTCCCAGATTTGTTCGAGTTTATTTTTGTTTAAGCTTTGATTCATAACACTATTATCACATGGGATAAGTCAAAAAGAAAAGAAAAAATAGAATAATAAGGCCAATTAAAATAAGTGACATATATATATATATATATATATATATATATATATAGAGAGAGAGAGAGAGAGAGAGAGAGGATCTCCAACGGACCCATTTTAATGGGTCCAAAAAATGGACCATTTTTTTAAAATAGTAAAAAAATTGGGGTTGATTTTTTGTGTGAGTTTTAAACATTTCAGGTACTCATAAAAAATATCAACTCAAAATAAATTTTTTTGCTATTTTAAAAAAATGGACCAATTAAAATTGACATATATTGACCCATTTTTTTTAAAGTAGCAAAACAATTCATTTTGAGGACCTATTAAAATGGGTACGTTGGAGATTCCTATATATATATATATATATATATATATATATATATATATATATATATTGAGAATCTCTTGTACATACCAAACGATACATACCAACGGTACATACCAATTTTTTAAAATAGTAAAAAAATTATTTTTTTGCTGAATTTTTTATATGATGTTTAAACATTTCAATAGGCCCATATAAAAAAAATCAATTCAAAATAACATCTTTTGCTATTTTAAAAAAACTGGTCAAACTTTCGCAGCTTTTAAAGCACTTTAAAAGCTGCCAAAGTTTGACCGATTTTTTTAAAATAGCAAAAAAAACACTATTTTGAGTTGATTTTTTTTATATGGGTCGATTGAAATGTTTAAACATCATATAAAAAAACTCAACTCAAAATTATTTATAAAATGGGTCCGCACCAGCGGTATGCACCATTTGTATGCACCGTTTGGTATGTACTGTGCCTGACTCTCTCTCTCTCTCTCTCTCTATCTATATATATATATATATATATATATATATATATATATATATATATATATAGGTCCTAACTTGTGCACTAATTTTTTAAAATTGAAAAAATATTATTTTTGACTTGATTTTCTTTTTTTGTGATATTTAAACATTTAAAAATAGCAAAAATGTTTGAATACCACAAATATAGACTGAATTTGTGGTATTCAAACATTTTTGCTATTTTTAAATGTTTAAATATCACAAAAAAAGAAAATCAAGTCAAAAATAATATTTTTGCTATTTTTAAAAACTCGGTCAAATATACTTGGATATATGTGTATATATATACATATATAAATAGGTGAAAACAGGAAATGGAATTTTGAATAGACGAAACATAAAGACCAATTACAGAATGATAAGGCCAATTGAGATTAGTGATACACACATATATGCGAAGAACAAGAAATGGGTTTTTGAATAGATGATACATAAAAGAGTAAGAAGGCCAATTGAAACTTAACAAGAAATGGGTTTTTGAATAGAGAGTAAGAAAGATGAAAAATAACCTTGGAGAGGTCAATGTGTTTGTAGAGAGACCAATTAGATGAACAATCGTGATCTTCGCAGCTGTGATCATGCAAGCAAGCCATCTTTGTTCGATTAAGCTTTTGTCTTAACAAAGTGATGATGGAAGGAGCTAGAGCTACAACTAGAAATAGAAATAGAAAGAGGTTGCTTGCTTCGTATGCGACCAAAATGTTCTTTTAGCTTAAATGACCCATATAGCCCTTTCATGTTTTTCCTAGCTTTCCTTTTTTTCGATTTCGATCTGATTTATTTCGAATTTAAAATAAAATTTTAGTTTGCTGATTTTTGATTTTTTTCGAAAAACATTAGATTGAAAATTGGAACTAATTCCGAATTTTTTATTTTTCGATTTTTTCGATCCGATTTTTTCGAAACTATGCTGATCCTATTTTTCCTAATTATTTTCTTATTTTCGATTTTTCTTCTTTTTTGAAACTTTCTCATATCTCACGTCGATTGGGAGAGGATGATAGTTCAAAAGTAGTGCTTTGTAAAAGGACATTCTCCTCCTAACCTCTACACAAATGAAAAAAATGATCAAATCCTCAGATAATTACACGTTGGGTTAAACCTCTTTCTTTGTTTTCTAAATTGAGAATTTCGAGTAATCAAAAATCCTAATTTTATAAAAAAAAAAAAATGAATTTTTTGAAATTTCTGGATTTTAGGAATATTTTATGAATTTTTAATTTTTCAGATTTTTACCGATTTTTCATTTTTTTTTATTTTCCAAAAATAACGAATCGAAAATAAAAAAAATATTTTCTTTTTGAAAAAATCAATTTTTTTACTGAATAGGCATTTTACGATCCGACCCGTCCGAAACATATGCATACCCACAACGGTTTGGACACCATTTTACCCAATTCCATCTTTTAAACCAACGCCTCTCATAATTACCATAAATATAGAACATACCCTCAATCGCGTGAGACTGCTGGCTAATCTGCATGATAGACATTGTAAACACGTTTGGAAGAGCTTGATCCCTAGGTGGAGGCAATGTCTAATATTATGATGCTGGTGGCAATGCCTGGTACTGTGGTGGGACTACAAGGCCTATTGTTGGCCTAGATGTGGGTGGCCCTGATCAGCCTAGCTGCCCCTAAGGTATTTATGAAAAGAGTGGCCCGACTCCTCATAACACTAGCGGCGCTGGTCATCACCTCCTCTAAATCGATGTGTTGGCAGTGCTGGTCATCACCTCCTATGAATCGCTTCGGGGGTTGCTCCCCCTAAATCTAACCTCTTTGATGTTGCATAATACACCCCATAAAATCTAGAATGCTCTGATACCAACTATGACACCCCATAAAATCTAAAGTAGATTGATCAAGTCTAAAATAAATAAGATGGGAGTCTAAAACAATTGGGTATCATCCTAAGCATGACTGAAAATAAAAATAAATGCATAAAATAAATAAGTGAAATATAATAGAGGTGATCCATATAATCTTTGATACCAATCTAACTAACAGTAATAGAACCATTGCATGAGCTACAATTGTCTCATAACAAAGCCAATACTAAATGTAATAGTAATACCGATTTAATTCTACTAAATGTAAATCTAAAGCGATGGAAAAATAAATAAGAACATAAGAGTGAGCATACAAGCTCGACACCTACATCCTATCTGAGCAACAACTGCAAAAAGTGTAAAACAGAATTAGGGGTGAGGTTGCATGGACGACCTATATCCTAAAAAGAGAATTCAAGAACAACATTAACTACAAGTTTATGAAGAGTAAGAATATAATTGAGTTTGTGTTGTAATATAACTACACATCGTTTTCTCATATTTTAGTTCTTTTAAGTTATCTCAACTCAAACAACCTTAAATATCATATGCGCTTAATCCCAAACCCAAGTGAACCCCATGATTACATTTTATTCATCTCAACTAAATATAAGTAAAGGTTCCTTCATTAACCAGTTTATCCATCTCAAGTATATAAACACCTAAGGGAAGACAATCTCTACGTCTACATTCATATAAGTACGACCCATGCCACGTACATCATAAATGGGATACACTCGAGCCCGCGCATCACAAAGACTTATTCTTACCACCTGCGGGGATTATTCGTGCGTACTAGGTATACTTATAGGTCGTTCCACACCTTTAATCTCAAAGCATCAACAAGGGATAATCACTACGTCTTCATACTAATCGTATGACTGTATACCCAGGTTATATGAGAGGATCCCCACGTTAATCACCTTTAAAAACAACGGGTACTTTTATCACGTAATGTTCGGGGTAATGATGACCAAGGTTAAGCCCGTCTCTATCGCCGAGGTACCAGTGCGGTCTTCATTGTATGCACCCATAAGGACGTCCCCATAGTACGTATCCCATGAATACTCACACATAGTATGTTGCATAATACATAAGAGTAGTGATCTTAATCACCCAAAGATTATAAACCTCAAATCCATATTTATTACCTCAATTAGTATATTTCAATTAAGAAATAAAATTCCAAATAGTGTAAATTTCATTCAAACGATATCAACTCACTCTAATGAGTTACCACATCTTGTTCGAAGTACTTCCCCTAGTTGTTAGAAACAAGAATCCCACTATCATTCAAACAACCATTACTTTCATTCTAACGAGGTCCAATTTTCGTTTAAACGAGATGAATGAAAATCTCATTCTTCTTGTGTTGGCTCAATTTTGAGATAAATAATTTTTTAGATGCTCTGCATTGCTACTGCATTTTTTATTATTAAAATCTATTTTTATACACTTTAAATCATATTTTCCTATATTGATTTAATATATAAATTATTTTTGATAAAAATAATATTTATAGATTTTTTTTGTTTGCTTATTTTTATTTCCAGAATTTTTATTGTTTATGATGATGTTATTATTTATTATTTTTTTTTTGGACTTTAAATGGGATAAACAAACATTTAAATAAACACAACATTTGTTTATTTTTAACTTGTTTTTTTCCCAAAATTAAAACGGCAATTTTTATATTAGGTGTGGTTGGTTTTGAAAAAACATGGGCTGGTTTTGGGTGGCTCGAGGTCTATCGATTGCGTGATATGTGTAGCCTGCTTTATAGATTATGTCCCCTGGCTATTTACATATTTTCCCTAGGGAGATGTTTATTTTATTTATCAGCTTTGCCATTGTTTTGGGGGGTTTATATTCGCTAGCCTTATCTGAGAAGGGTTAAGGGTTTCATTTTTTCAATCTCTTTTTCTCTCTCTACAAGTTGTCGATATTGACACACCCCAACCCAATTACTTATAATTAAGTTTGAAAGTCAAAGTAAGTCAAATCATAATTACTTTAACCAAACCATAATCATGAGTATCCCTTTTCAATTATTAACATGAATCAATAAAACTAAAACCTTAGACAACTTTAAGGTAATTAGGCTTATTCAAACTTACTAAAAAGATAAGTGGGCTTAAATTATCCCATTTACGTTTGACCAAAATCTTAGTTTTATGCATCCCTTGCTAACCCCACCGACCTCCTAGATTTGGTAGTGATATCATAATACCTGAAAAACATAAACATAGGAACCATAAGCAAAATAGCTCAGCAAATGCATCACTACTACACTATTGCATAAAATTAACTGCAATAAATCATATCCCCGTGATGATATATGCATACTTATCCGCCCCATTCATAAGAATTACCAATTATATACTTATCCGTCTCATTCATAAAGAATGACCAATTATATACTTATCCGGATCATTCATAAAGAATGACCAACTTATCCGAATCATGATTCACATATCCTGTCTGTAATAGACATTCTCCCCCATTCCTGGTCGAGGAGTAACCCCTTGTCTTTAATAGATAAATCTCCCCCATTCCGGGTCAGGGAGTAACCTCCCCTTTTGGTAAATCGAAATGAATAAATTCATATTTAATATTATTCTGATCATATCCGTAACCATGTATAATACATCTTACCAATAAGTTATATTCAGATCATATCCATAACTATGTATAATACATCTTACCAGTGAGTGGTATTCAGATCGTATCCATAACCATATGTAATACATATTACCCGTGAGTTATATTCAGATCATATCCATAACCATGTGTAATACATCTTACCCATGAATGATATTCAAATCATCTCCATAACCATGTATAATACATCTCTTTCCAGTGAGGACACTCACCTTGGCCACTTCATGTGTTTTTCCCGTGCCTTTGTCTGTCACTTGTTCAACTGGTTCTTCTTCCCTTTCACATATAAATTCTTACAATATTAGTATCATCATAAGGATATTAACAATTCAAAGATTAACTTAAACTTAACCCAATTCATAAGCATCATATAGTTCCATTCAAATCATATATCGTAAATGAAGTCCAATTTAACTTCATGGTAAGATATTACCATATCAAATCATAGGCCAAATATATTTTAATTTCTTCTTAGTAGTTTCATACTTAACATATTGGGTTACCAATACAAAATACGACATGTCATTTTAAGTTTCCTAAAGCAAGATATGCCCATTTTTTTGCTACATAGCAAATCTGCCCTATAGGCTCCTTTATCGTTCAGTCAACTTCTAAGAATTTTCATAATTTTTTTGTATCATAACTATATATGATATCTCACCCAACATCAATAAACATATTTAAAAATACAAAGTTAAAGTTTCATATTTTTTAAGGTTCATTTGCTATGTCAAGCAAAATATCGAACACATAGTGTGCATACTTACTCTTTTGGGGCAGATTTTATACTGAAACTTCAAACTATCACCAAAGATTCGTTTCTTGGTATTTTCATATAATATTCGGATATGTTATACATATATGAGTCTATTTCCATCTCCAACTAGAATTATTCAATTCTAATAAATATACAAAAAGTTATAGAAGTTTGAATACACAAGGTTTTCAATCGAAGCAATATACATGATTTACACGTTCAACTTTGCTTAAACTTGCATCCATCCGTACATATACACCAAGGCATGCAATTTCAATAAACAATCAATGATTTCTATCTTTTCAATCAATAATACCAAAATAATAATAAGATTTATGCGTAGAATTACCTTAGGAACTTTTTCGTAATTTCCTACGGATTTTTCTCCTCACTTTCTACTTCTCGAGCTTCTCGATTCTCTCTCCTCAAGCCAAACTCTCTCATGCCTAATTTTGGCTGAAAGAGGAGGTCATTTCAAGGTTTTAAAGTCGGCATAAGTCACCTCCTGATTAGGCATAAATTCTTCCCAATTTATCCCTTAATTTAGTTACTTTTAGCACCTCGAACAACGTAATCGATTTGACCTTATCTCATAATCTTGCTACTGACTTATCCTAACGAGTACACCGAGTTTCTGGTATTTCGTATTGCTTTTACAGGTATTTGATGTCAAGAAATGAAAGAAAGAAACCGGAAGAATCTAGAAAGACAAGAAGGAAAGTCAAAAGGGAAAAAGTGTAATTTTTATCCAAAATTCGGATGAGGTACCTAAAGAGAAGTTGAAGATATCACTTTCTTGAGCACATAGGAAGAAACGACACCTTAATCGGAGTCCCGAAACAAAAGATATGAGCAGTCAAAGTTGAGAAAAAAGTCAAACAGGCAGACCGGTCCGCCCTCACCCCGGACCGATCCGCTGTGCCATACTCCAGAAGACCCCGGATCGAAATCAAACCGAAGAAGGATGAAAAATAAAAGAACCGGTCTGCCAGAAAATTAAAAGAACCGATCCGCATGGAAGGCAGACCGATTCGCCTAAGCCCCGGACCGGTCCGGCTGTCGAGATTTTGTAATCTTATCTTCTCCTAATAAGAGTCCTAGTGCAACAAAAACTCTTGAATTCTTGTAGGGTATAAAAACCCATTTTATTATCGTTTTCAGTACGGAGAATTTTAGTTAATTTTCCATTCTTTTTCAAAAACCCTAGTTTAGATACAGTTTACAGTTTTAATTCCAATAGTGAGATTCATTCAGAAATTATTGGATTACAAGTTTTCTTAGTTGCTGTTGTTACTGCTTGGGTGAGATTAGTGAGCTATTTCCTCTCTTCAATTCCTTTTTACATCAATTCACAAGTTTTCCTTAGTTTAATTATGGTTTTTTGCACATCAAACACTGTTTTCATTACTTTCAGAATGCTAGGCTAGATTTTCTAAGGTCGGGATACATGAACCCAGCCTGATGTGATAGTTGCATGTGTACAATATTAGTCCTCTGAATTTAATAATTGATTACGACCGTATCACGTAGGAACACAACAATTGTAGATCTTTAGATCTCGTTTGCCTCTAGGTAACCGGGATGCTTTAGAATGCAATTCGAGTGTCACTATCGCGATACCGATTTACTCGTCCTCATATTAAGTATGATGCGGGCTTGAACCTCATATACATAATGCTTGGGAGTACTAAATTCTGGGTTTAATTAATCAGTTAAATTTACGATTAGTATTATAACTGCAATACACTAGGGTTGGGGGATTGTATTCCCGTCCTGTTTTTCTTCATCACATAGTTTAAAGTTTCAAAACATTCTTCATCAGTATTTTTGGTAGTTTAGTATAATTGCACTTTTTCATAATTTTCATAATTGCATCTAGTATAGTCATTCTCAAAACCAAATCATTTTTTTCCTTTCTTTTTAGAGTCAGAGTTAGGATTTCTTTATCTATCCAACGTCGTCACAACTCTGTTGTCCTAATTCCTTGTGGATACAAACCCGACTTACCGGATTTATTACTAACGCGACAGGCTTGCACTTGAGCCTAGAGTGAACGCACATTAGAGACACTTTTTGAGTCGCGTCACCTCCCCTTTGGTTTAATCAAAATATGACATGTGTCGCCATATAAGACAAAATATCCTGTAAAGCTAAATGACTGCTTTACCCCCTATTCGTAATTTTAGCATAACTCATTACTCGGACCTTTGTTTTACACACCGTTTATTGTGTTACAAACTTAACTCATATATCTACAACTATCTAGTTTTCACCTCAAGTCAATTATCTGTTGATACAAAAATTAGTCAGCTGATGTGGATCAGTTATATGAACTCACGTGTCATCCGGCGTGGCATAAAATATATTCACCCAGCTACTCAGCATACCGAGCTACTCAACGTACAGAGCATCTAGACAAGAAGATCAAGCGACAAAAACAAATTCAATAAACATTCTTATTATGTATAGATGTATATGTCTATTAAATAACGACATACTGTTTATTCATATTGACAGCCCAAGGGCTATAAATACATTGTAATTCCCTCCATAACGGGGTAATCAATCACTTGCGATCATAACTAAAATCAAGGCAAAACACCTAGCAATACAAGACAGTGGACGTAGACCATTTTCATTAAGGCTGAACCACTTTAAAAATTCTTTATTTTATTTATTTATTCATATTTATATGTGATTAATTAATTAGATCAAGTCTAGTTTTTTACATTAACAGATTGACATCGTATGTGGGAACGACTATACGTAGCGTTTTTCATAAAAAAATTCATCATACATGGCTGAGATCCCAGAATCTAACAATAGGAACAATGACGGAGTTCCTCCCAACCTGTCCGCTCCTCCAACTGTCCATGATCTCTCAGGAATAGTGGCAAACTTAGCCAAAGGAAAAACAACTATACAGGAGACCATGCGATAACTCATTCAAACTGTCCAAAATGCAATGCCTGCCCAGTCAGTACAGCGAAGCGTTCATAGAAATGTGCACCTGCCGTCTTCATGATCCAAACGTACTTTATTCCCTCAAGCTTCCCGGTCCTGACATACCGAATCCCATCATATTGAGGGGTCCAGCGATCCCTCCTATCAGTCTGGCAGGACATCTCCCATAAGAGTTATAGGCTCCCAAGAAAATGTTACTCTAACTCCAGAACGAACAAGCGCTCTGGAGAGGTTGAGTAGAGTCTCCCCTTTTGACCTTTTGGGCCCTAGGAGGAATAGAAACCCTCCCCGGATTACGTCGAGAAATTCTCAACGACCAAATGATCTAAGGGAAGGTTTTGCCCAATCACGCCCTGCAGCTCGTACAAAAAGATCCCAAGATGAGAATTTAGTACGATATTGACGCGACCACAAATGTGTCTAAAGTGCGTGCTTTATAGGCTCAAGTGCAAGCATATCGCGTTATTAATAATCTGATAAGTCGGGATCGTTTCCACAGGGAACATAAATTAGCAATTATGAATAACGTAGGAAAAGCTTATTTAACCTTCAAATTATTCCTCAAAAGAAAAGAAAAGAAAAGATGATGATTGATGGTTTGAAATTTCCACCGGGTGATGAAATAAAAATTTATAATGAACTACGGGCACAAAAACAACTAAGAATTGTAAAGAGAATATAAATGAATATGAAAGGAAATAGGTTAGGATACAATCCCCCAATTCCTAGTAATTTATCGTATAGAATACTAGAATTGTAAATTAAAATCTTAACTGAACCCAGTCTTTATAGATCCTAAGAATTACATATATGAGGTAACTAGCCCGCATCATATGAAATCAAAGGTAAATATAAAGCGGTGTAGAACAATTACACTGGCATAGTATTCTTAAACATCCCAAGTACCTAGGGCAAGAGAGATTAAAAGATCTACTATGTTTACATAATTTCCTTACACGATTCGGTCAATTTTTAATTTAAACTTTATTTTCTACATGGGTAATTTACCTCAGGATGGGTTCATGCATCCCAACCCTTGAAAATTTAGCTAGACATGGTTTTGTTAGATGAAAGCAACATTATAACTACGCATGGAATCATGTATCAAAGAAACATTGCTTCAAAAGAGAATTACCAAAAGAGAATTGCAAAACAATTGAGAATCGAATTGAAAGTAAAATAAAGAAATAAATAAGAGAATGGAAATTGATACTTGGATTGAAGATTGAAATTGGTAATCAAAACTTGGACTGAAATTTGAACTTGAATCTATAATACTCCTTTGCCTCCAAATTACAACTAGGGTTTCTAAATCCTAAGAAAGTATGAAATTGTCTGCCAAAAAAGACTCTCCCCCTTTTCTCTAGGGTTTGTCCTTTTATAATACCCAAGTATCATTTTTACAGCTAATAAAAATTAATTATACAAGGATTTCCAAGAGTTGAAACTCTTCAGCCTCCATAATAAATGCTAGAATTTCGAACAGTCGAACCGGTCTGGATCCCATCGGATCGATTTGTTTTTCATCGGTTCTGTATCGATCCGGGGGCTACTGGAATGGATGCATTTCGGGTCGTTCCGCCCTAAACCGGATCGGTCCGATATTCTTCAGTTTTGACTTTTTCTTACCAACTTTGACTTGCCATAACTTTCGATCCAGAGCTCCGATTTGACTGTCGTTTCTTCATACACACTTATGAGATGATAATATTCAACTTTCATTTAGGCTTCAAATCCAAACTCCGGGTGTAGAGTTATCCTTTTGCCCTTTGGATTGCCTTCTTTTGTTCTTTTCCTTTGTTCCAGTTTCTTTCTTTCTTTCCTTATACTAAATACTTGTAAAATCAGTAAGAAATACACGAAACTCGGGGTACTTGTGAGAAGAAGTCATTAGCAATGATATGGGATAAAAGCAAATCAATTACGTTATTCGAGATATTAAAATTACTAAATTAAGGGGTTAAATTCAAAAGAATTTATGCTTAGTCAAATCCCCCTAACTTAGAACTTTGCACGTCTCGGGCAATGTAAATGAAGCTAACCAAAATTCCACTCTTGAGAATTCCTTTATTAAAATAAAATTCCACTTTCGTAGGCAAACGATTGCATTGAGCATATGCAATAAGCCTTTAAACCCCTAGGTTACCCTAGTAGGACGGGTTTGGTCTCGTAAGGGTTTGCAGTGAATACACCCTCAAAATTCTTTATTAACTCAAATGAATATCAAAATACCTACAAATTATTCAATTTAAACTTTTCGAAAAATAATCACCATAAATTTATATTCAAATGTCTTAAACCATAGTGTGTGTGTGTGCCAGAAATTAAACCTCAAATTTCCACCAATTGAGCATTACGTTACTTTCTGAAAATTCGTTTGGATTCAAATTCTTACGGATGCACTCAAAAACGAATCACTCGGATTGTGGTTGTTTTCTCTAGGTATGCATGATATAAAGAGTAAATATAATGGATAAAAATTCACACATACAAAATTAAAAAGAAGGAAATATATGGTGAAAACATCTCATCATCGGAATACAGTTATTAGGAAACGGAAAACATCATCTCTTAATCACACCATTGTAATCTCTTTTATTATCTTTTCATGTCTTAGCTCTCCATGCAGTAATTAATTTCTCCATTCGGACTCGGTTAGGACTTTTCGAGTTAAAAAGTGTAAAGGGTAAAAATGGGAATGGATGGAATGTTCGAAATTGGAAAATTTTCTTGTGACGTCCATTAGTGCTTTTTCGGGCATTTGCTCATTTTTCTCATTTTTTTTCTATTTTCATTTTTTTACACACTTTGGACTTACTTGATGAATTTCCAATTTTTCACAATTTCAGGCTATTTGGATTTTTCGGGTTATCAAACGAAAGGGAAATATTTTATTAGGCTCACAGTACGTTGCAAAGGGATAATTTTTTCACATCTTTACTATGGTTAATATTTTTGGGTTAAACAAAAGAGGGCCTACTTCATTGTCCAAATTGCTAATCACATTACCATATGCATCTTGAGAGCATGAATTTCGAGACAACATTTCACACATTTCCCATAACCGATCAAAACAAAGGATTGAGATCATCAACGACTTATTAAAACACTGAAAAGAACTTTGAGTTAATCATAAACTCGGATTGATTTAAAAACTCATAAAAAATTGAAAGGCTCGAAATCTCACCAGGTTTGATCAATCTCCACACTTATTCGTTAAGTCGTCAATTTTCTTTCAATTTCCATCTTCGGTCAATTTTAGCTTAGTGCATTTTGATTGTTAACAATTTGAGACTTTAAATAGAATAAATGTGATATTTTTGAAACTTTTAAATTCCAATTTTTATTTATTTTGAACAAAAAATATTTTTTCTTTTTGTTTTTTTTAAATGCGCAGTTTTATGAATACGCACTGATCACCCCCCTAACTTAGGCTTTTGCATTGTCCACAATCAAAAGGGCGAAAAGCTAAATAAGACTAAATAAGGAGTGCGATAAATAAAACAAGCAAATAACTACAACATAAACTGTTCATTACAACATAACTGTGTACACAAGAGATAAAAACATGAAAATAGCAACTAAGGTAAAACCAGAAGGGAACTGTGAAAGGATCCAACGGGTGCTGCCTACTGTGCTGGTGGGTGGTGGGAACTACCGGGCGCATTGGGGTCATAAGGATGGTAAAAATACGCAGGAAGTGGGGCATCGGGACCCAACTGGAGGCGGTAAAGATCAGCCTGAAGGCGTAACATCATACGCGTATCACGACGGTAGGAAGACATAAAACCGTCGAAACGCACCTCAAGAGAAACAACGAACTCGGTAAGGCCTGTACCTGCTGGAACATAATCAGGATCATATTCAACCTCGTCACCTTCTCCCATATCAACATCCTCCGCACCAACACCCGCCTCCTCATCGAGGGTCTCATCATCTGAGTCATCACTATCACCCCGGCGCGCTCGGATCAACTGTATTTGTTTATCACTGCGAGTGCAGGATTCTTGCCCAAGTGGCTTTGGTAATCAAATAAGATCTTGCGGGGGAATAATACCAGTGTCCTTAAGAATGGATGTGATGAGACGACCATAAGGAAGAGGTGCCTTACCCTTCTTGTCCAGCGTCGCGCAAATGATATCATTATAAAATGCGCGGGCTAAATTGATAATAGTTTCATGGGCAAACAATTGATACACCATAGTAGCTTGACGCGGACGCATAGCCGAATCATTTGAAGTTTGTAAAATGTTGGCACAGACGATGTGAAAAGTGATTCGGGCCTTGTCGGGTAAACGACCCATAGGAAAAGTCTCCGTATTCCAAATCAAACCGGGAGTGATGCGAGACATGCAAACATCTTTGGAAATGGCTGGATCGTGACTGGGATAGGAAAATTGGGATGGAGTGATCACACCCTTGGACTCGAGTTTCTGGGCCAGAAAATCTAGTGAGAACGGTATCGGTGTCGAGTCGATAAACGCTTGAGATTCGAAATATGCGGTACGGATGAGCGAACCATAGAACGAACGCACTTTATTCTCCCACACCACCTCGTACGGTTCATTAAAGAATCTTCACCAACCTCGAGATATGAACAAGCTGGTGACAGAATTAGGAAGCTGATCCCAAAGCACCTGACGCTCAATGTGGATTTTTCGCGTAGAACCGAAGAAACGGCGGCACCAAATTCCTTCACGGCGGGAACTATATTCTCCGTTTCCATCGGCCAACACTTCGATGGAATTATATTTCTGGGGAGCAGCCATTGGAAATGAAGGATTAGACAGAAAGATATAGTGGAAAATGGAGATGTAGGTGTGAAGAAAAGTGGGGAGGAGAGGTTGGTATTTATAGGTGTGATGGGTGGGAGGGGGAAAGGATTTGGTGGGAAATAAGGGAGGGAAAGAATGGGGAGGGGGGTTATACAAAATTTTTGGGGAGAGGAAAGTATTGGGGGTAAAGGAGGTCTTAACCTCGGGAAGGAACACACACTGCAGATATCCGGACCGATCTGAATTCAGACCGGACCGATCCGACCTTTTATTTTTATTTTTTTCCCCGACCTTTAGTGATCAGATCAGTTATTTTTTTTTTCAAGCCAGACCGATCCGGTTTGTAAAAATGACCTGCTTCCCCTGTTCAGTTCAGTGGTCACTCTCCTCGTAATTTTTACTATCCCAACATACCTACCAGTGCACATGGACTTCAAAACTTCTCAGAACTTCCATCTAAACCCTAAATGCTCTCATGACACGTGCATGACTCCCTCCTCTGATAGGGACACACAACTATGAATTTCTAACTAGCCTAACATCCTATCACTACTATACACAACATTCACCCCATACACGTCGGGGGTGCGACGACCTCACCTATTTTGCTCAGTCAATTCCTATAAATGGGGTCCGACAACCAGATTGTATTGGCTTTCGCAATAATCGCTTCGAGATACGGCTTGAGACGTTGTCCGTTAACCTTGAATGTGTTTCTCCCTTTTTGATCCTCTAATTCAACAGCTCTATGGGGGAATACTTCCTTCACAATTAATGGACCTGACCATCGTGACCACAATTTATCGGGAAATAAGTGTAACCTCGAGTTGTAGAGAAGTACCTTCTGTCCAGAATGAAACTCCTTACGTCGGATAATTTTATCGTGAGCTCATTTCATTCGTTCTTTTGAGATTTTAGCATTGGCATACTCATCGCTGCGTATTTCTTCTAACTCGTTCAATTAAAGTTTGCGTGCTTCACCGACTTTTTCCATGTTAAAGTTCACCCTTTTAATAGCCCAATACGCCTTGTGTTCAATTTCAACAGGGAGATGACAAGGTTTTCCATACACAAAATGAAATGGGGTCATCCCAAGGGGATTCTTGTATGCAGTTCGATAAGCCCAGAGTGCATCATTCAATCTGAGAGACCAATCTTTTCTATTAGGTTCGACTGTCTTCTCCAAGATATTCTTGATTTCCCAATTCTCTAGCTCGGCTTGGCTATTCGATTGGGGGTGATAAGTCGTTCCAACCTTATGGCCTACCCCATACTTTCTCATTAGCTTTTCCATTGGCCTATCGCAGAAATGAGTGCCATTATCACTGAGTATAACTTTAGGAGCTTCGAAGCGAGAAAGTATGTGTTCTTGAATGAATTTTATCACCACCTTATTGTCATTCGTCCTTGTAGCTATTGCCTATACCTATTTTGAGATGTAGTCTACTGCGACGAGGATGTAAAGAAAGCCAAAAGAGGGTGGAAAAGGCCCCATAAAGTAAATACCCCAGCAATCAAACAACTCAATGACGAGTATGGGGGTTAATGGCATCATGTCACGACGAGTAATAGCTCCCATTCTTTGGCATCTATCACACGATTTGCAAAAAGTATTCCCATCTCGAAAGATTGTAGGCCAAAAGCGATCGCTTTGCAAGATTTTAACGGTCGTTTTGTTTTTGGAGAAATGACCTACGGATTACCCCTTGAATTTCTTCATCAGGTACACATTTTTAAATGACAGAAGAACATGCGTGACCAAGTAATGAACTTTTTTCTCTCTTGCGGAGTCCAATTGGAGGGAAAGGCCCCCATGACAAGGTAATTTACTATATCCGTAAACCAGGGAAGAGAAGTAGTAGCAAATAGATTCTCATTCGAAAAATGCTCGTCTATGGGAATTGGATCAATAGGTACATCGGACGAGAGCCGTGACAAATGGTCCGCAACAACGTTTTCTACTCCTTTCCTGTCTTGGATCGAGAGGTTAAACTCTTGTAGGAGTAGGATCCACCTGATTAGGCGCGATTTGGCATCTTTCTTTGTCAGAAGATATTTGAGTACCGAGTGATCAGTGAAGCAAATGATGGGCAACCCAACAATGTAAGAGTGGAATTTATCTAGGGCAAAAATGACTGCTAGTAATTCTTTCTCCATTGTGGAGTAGTTAAGCTGGGGGCCAGAAAATGTCCTACTAGCATAGTAAATAACATAAGCTTTCTTATATTTTCTCTGTCCTAAAACATCCCCAATCGCGTAATCACTTGCATCACACATAAGCTCGAATGAGAGTGACCAATCGGGAGCTTGCATGATAGGAGCAGAAATTAGCATGATTTTTAATTTATCAAAAGCTTCTTGGCATGTGTTATTCCATTCAAACGGAGTGTCCTTCATAAGAAGATTACTCAAGGGTCTAGCGATGGCGCTAAAGTCCTTGATAAATCTCCTGTAAAATCCAGCATGGCCTAGAAAGGACCTCACATCTTTCAGTGATTTTGGCGGGGGTAGCTCAGCTATTACTTCGATTTTTGCTCGATCAACCTCAATTACCCTAGATGAGACTATGTGGCCTAGAACTACACCCTCAGTGACCATAAAGTGGTATTTTTTCTAATTGAGGACTAAGTCTTTTTCCTCACATCGGAATAAAACTTTTTCAATATTAGCTAAACATTGGTCAAAAGAGGGACCGAAAACACTGAAATCGTCCATAAACACCTCAAGACCTTTTTCTACCATGTCGCTAAAGAGACTCAACATGCACCTTTGAAAAGTCGCGGGCACATTACATAATCCAAACGGCATACGTTTGTAAGCAAACGTGCCAAACGGACATGTAAAAGTCGTCTTTTCCTGATCAAGTATATCCACTTCAATCTGATTATAGCCAGAATACCCATCTAGAAAATAATTGTAAGGATGACCCGCTACTCGTTCAATCACTTGGTCAATAAAAGGTAAGGGAAAATAGTCTTTTCTTATTCCAGCATTGAGCTTTCGGTAATCAATGCAAACACGCCACCCAGTGGTGGTGCGTTGAGGTATTACTTCTCCCTTACTATTTTCAACCATAGTCATACCCGACTTTTTCGGAACGACCTAAATTGGGCTCACCCATTTACTATCAGAAATGGGATAGATAATGCCAGCATCTAATAATTTAATGATCTCCTCTCGAACTACATCTTTCATGGTTGGGTTTAGTCGCCTTTGCATTTCTCTCGAGGGCTTCACCTCCTCCTCAAGGTGGATTTTATGGGTACAAATCAACAAACTTATACCTTTCAAATCTGCTATTATCCAACCAAAATCACTTCTATGCTTCCGCAAAACATTTAACAACTTGCCTTCTTGCTCTTTTTTTAAACTAGAAGAGACAACAATAGGAAACGTATCATCTTCTCCTAGAAAAGCATATTTTACATGAGAGGGTAGTTTCTTTAACTCAAGACTAGGAAATCTATCTTCAAAGGGGATCATGCATGATTACCGCGGGGGTAATTCCTCAAATCTAGAAATCCAGTCAGCATCTCTCAACTTCACAAAAGTTACTTCTTCTTGTAACAATACTCCCAACTCCTCCACTTCACGCTCAAACTCAGTATAGGAGCTCTCACTCTCTACACCTTGAATTAAACAAACTTCAAGTGCATCCCCACCTATGATCTTCTCAATGTGCTCATCCATCACCTCTTCAATAAGCACAACCGCATGAATTTCATCATCATCACCCATTTGGTTAGCAACATTGAAAATGTTAGTCTCGAGGGTCATGTTTCCAAAAGTGAGTTGCATTTGGCCATTCCGTGTGTTGATCAAAGCGTTAGCAGTAGCTAAAAATGGACGGCCTAAAATTATGGGAACATGATTGCTAGAATTAGGGAAAGGCTCCGTGTCCCAAATGATAAAGTCTACGGGGAAGTAGAATGTGTCCACTTGGACGATCACGTCCTTCACAATCCCTCGAGGTACTTTCACAGTTCGATATGCTAACTGTAGAGTGATTTGTGTAGGTTTAAGATCGCCTAAATCAAGATGCTTATAAATAGAGTATGGAAGGATATTCACACTCGCACATAAGTCGAGCAAGGCTTTTTCAACTCTACGCTCTCCAATAACACACGAGATTGTGGGTGCACGAGGATCCTTGAATTTTGGTGGAAGATCATTAAGAAGGATCGAGCTCACATTTTGTGCCAAAAAAACGTTATTCTTCACCTTAAGCCGTCGTTTGATAGTCAAAAGATCTTTGATGACTTTGGCATATGTGGGAATTTGCTAGATAGCATCTAGAAATGCCAAGTTCAACTTCACTTGTTTCCGAACATCTAACACTTCAGTATGCGAGGCTCCCTTTTTAGGTGGTGCCAAGCGTTGAGGAAATGGAGCAACAGTGGGCGGTTTTACTTCAACTTCAGGCTCACCTTATTCATCCTTATCATCCATTTGCAATGGGGTCTCCTCAGACTCTGAAACTTCTTTATCTTTAGATTCTTTAGGAGGTGGTGGCACTAGATCAATTACACGACGGCTTGACATTGCTCCGGCGAATTCGATGATGTAGAGCTAACCATAGTTTACCCTTGAGGAGGTCTTTGGACTTGACCTGGGAATTTACCCTTCTCTTGAGTATTCAATGTAGATTGCAACCTAGAGATGCTAGTATGAATTTCCGTAAACATTCAATCATACTTAACATTATTCTCCTTTTGAGATTGGATTAATTGATTCAGATTATCCTCAAGAGATCGCCTAGGCAGAGTAACATACGGACCATGAGATGGTATTTGCATGGGGGTTTGCATCGGAGGCACTTGCTAAAATTGAGGAGGGGGTGGAGGCAAAGCAACATGTGAATTAGGAGGAATCCCACTGTGTGGTTGTGTGTAGTTGAAACCAGGATGATTCCTCCAAAATTGATTGTATGCATTCCCCTGCGGTACATTAAAATTTCCTCGAAACCCTCCTATAGCTTCTACTTGCTCAGTGTACATTGCTTTGTAGGCAGGTATTGTAGGACATCCTTTGGTAGAATGACGAGTCGCACAAATGGCACATACTTTCTCCTTTCCAGCTTGGATGGATCCGACAACTTCTCTCAATCGAACCTCAAGTATGTCTCTGAAACTTTTTTCCAATTGGTCAAATCGATGATCTAACAACGTGTCCTTGTGCAAGTGATAAATACCGGACACAGTAGGAGAGTTGGACACTTGTTGATTTTTGTTTTGACTATTGGGGTCGAAAACATCCCATGCTTGCGTAGTCTCTGCTACGTATTTTAGATGAGCCTCATCATCGCTCGAGTCTAGTTCCCAGAATGGTCTTTCACACATTGTCTGTACGAGCTGTTTAGATGCTATAGTAAGCCCTTGGTGAAAAAATGAAATGAGATGATGTTTTTCAAACCCATGATGTGGGAAAGCACTAACTAACTCCTGAAAATGTTCCCAACACTTGTCGAAAGCCTCATTCTCATTTTGTCGAAAAGCTTGGATTTGAGCTTTGACAGAGTTGGTTTTATGCTGTGGAAAAAACTTGGAGAGAAACTTAGCCTGCATATCTCTCCAAGATAAAACAGAATTTGATGTTAGTGACCATAGCCAGGTCTTAGCTTTATCCTTTAAAGAAAAAGGGAAAAGTTTTAACCGGATAACACCTTGTGGTCAGGTTTGATCACCAAACGTCTCACACGCTTTTTCGAATTCTTTAATATGGAGATATGGATTTTCAGAATCCATATCATGGAATGTAGGATGAATTTGAATCATCTCATTATGAAAGTGGAACTGACCGGCATTATACGAAAGTAAAATGCAACCAGGGGTGACAATTCGCTCAGGAAATAAGAAATCTTTCATGGGAAGATACGATAACTCTTCATCTCCAGCACCAACACTACCGTGTACAAACATATTGCTACCAAACGATTCAGAACCCTCACTCAATGTTTGACTCAAAGTGCGACTTGTGATTGAATTTTAAGGTGAAGGAGGTGGAACCCAAAAGTGTGGAGAGTCGGTGGTATGAGAATTGTTAGAATTAGCTTTAGCAATGGGATTTTCGTGAATTTAGGCTGGAAAGGGATTTTGCATGTACTATTATGAGAGATGAGATGATTTTTTTTTTGTCTGAATCAAATTAGGATTAATTTCACTTTCCTAAGTGTCACCAATTTACATGATCCCCGGCAACGACGCCAAAAACTTTACGCGACCACAAATGTGTCTAAAGTGCGTGCTTTATAGGCTCAAGTGCAAGCCTGTCGCGTTAGTATTAATCCGATAACTCGGGATCATCTCCACAGGGAACATAAATTGGCAATAATGAATAACGTAGGAAAAGCTTATTTAACCTTTAAATGATTCCTCAAAAGAATAGAAAAGATGATGATTGATGGTTTGAAATTTCCAACGGGTGATGAAATAAAAATTTATAATGAACTACGTGCACAAAAATAACTAAGAATTGTAAAGAGAATAGAAATGAATATGAAAGGAAATAGGTTAGGACACAATCCCCCAATTCCTAGTAATTTATTGTATAGAATACAAGAATTGTAAATTAAAATCTTAACTGAACCCAGTCTTTATAGATCCTAAGCATTACATATATGAGGGAACTAGCCTGCATCATATGAAATCAAAGGTAAATATAAAGTGGTGTAGAACAATTACAATTGCATAGTATTCTTAAACATCCCAAGTACCTAGGGCAAGAGAGATTGAAAGATCTACTATGTTCATATAATTTCCTTACACGATTCGGTCAATTTTTAATTTAAACTCTATTTTCTACATGGGTAATTTACCTCGGGATGGGTTCATGCATCCGAACCCTTGAAAATTTAGCTATACATGGTTTTATTAGATGAAAGCAACATTATAACTATGCATAGAATCATGTATCTAAGAAACATTGCTTCAAAAGAGAATTGCCAAAAGAGAATTGCAAAACAATTGATAAACGAATTGAAAGTAAAATAGAGAAACAAATAAGAGAATGGAAATTGATACTTGGATTGAAGATTGAAATTGGTAATCAAAACTTGGACTGAAATTTGAACTTGAATCTATAATACTCCTTTGCCTCCAAATTACAACTAGGGTTTCTAAATCCTAAGAAATTATGAAATTGTCTGCCAAAAAAGACTCTCCCCCTTTTCTCTAGGGTTTGGCCTTTTATAATACCCAAGCATCGTTTTTACAGCTAATAAAAATTAATTATACAAGGATTTCCAAGAGTTGAAACTCTTCAGCCTCCATAATAAATGCTAGAATTTTGAACAGTCGAATCGGTCTGGATCCCATCGGATCGATTTGTTTTTCATCGATTCTGTATCGATCCGGGGGCTACTGGAATAAATGCATTTCGGGTCGGTTCGCCCTAAATCGGATCGGTCCGATATTCTTCAGATTTGACTTTTTCTTACCAACTTTGACTTGCCATAACTTTCGATCTAGAGCTCCAATTTGACTGTCGTTTCTTCATACACACTTATGAGATGATAATATTCAACTTTCATTAGGCTTCAAATCCAAACTCCGGGTGTAGAGTTATCCTTTTTCCCTTTGACTTGCCTTCTTTTGTTCTTTTCCTTTGTTCCAGTTTCTTTCTTTCTTTCCTTGTACTAAATATCTGTAAAATCAGTAAGAAATACACGAAACTTGGGGTACTTGTTAGAAGATGTCATTAGCAATGATATGGGATAAAAGCAAATCAATTACGTTATTCGAGATATTAAAATCACTAAATTAAGGGGCTAAATTCAAAAGAATTTATGCTTAGTCAGATATGTTGCTCGGGAAAATAGATCAAAGGCTGGAAATGATGCCTGGAAGGGCTCCATTCAAAGGTTGGAAGACAGGTTAGGGGAAATGGCTAAGGCCAGAAACCCTCTCCAAAGAACCTTTATTAAAGGATCCCCATTTATATAATCAATTGTGGACTTTCCTACACCCTCAAAGTTTGAGGCTCCTGTAGTTACGCCGAAGTACGATGGGAAGACTGATCCTGTTCTCCATATAGAATAGTACCAAGCTGCTGCAGATATCTATGCGGTCCCAGATGAGATGGGTGCAGGGCGTTGATGGTGAAAGCAGCTAAAATTATGAATGCCGAAGAAGCTATGGCTGCGAAGAAGAATGTTGAGGCAAAAGCAAAAACTAAAGCTGAAGGTAGGTCGAAGAGGAAGGATCATAAGCATAATGGAGGCAGCAAATAATCGAAAGGCAAGGAAACGTTTGAGCACTTGAGGAAGTATGCAAATTACACCCCCTTAAAGTTAGGCATAAACCATGTTCTGGAGGAGATAAAAAACAACGAATTACTAAATTGGCCAGAGAAATTGAGGACAGCCCCCGAAAGGAGAGATAAGTCCAAGTATTGCGAGTTCCAAAAAGACCACGATCACACGACCAATCGGTGCATAGCTCTCTAGAATGAGATTGAGGCACTCATTTGACGAGGGAAATTGAATAAGTTTGTTAATCGCCAGAACGGTGAGAAGACCAACAACAGAGCACGACAAAGGTCCAAATCTCCTCACCGACCAAGATATGATAAGAAAAAGGACCATGAAGATGACCCGGAGGATGACCTCGACCTCCCCAAAAATCCTAGACAATCTGAACGTGTGGTATTTTCAATCCGCTTTGGTTCATTTGACTGTAATATGATAACAATTAAAGATTCAAGAGGTAGTGATCATGCCGCTGAAAGGAAAGCTTACCTCAACGAGGCCCAAGCTTGTTCCTACATACAGCGAATAAATCTGGCAGAGGAAGATCATTCGAGGAAGATCAATAAGGATAAACTAGTCATCAATTTTTCCAAAAGTGATCTGAAAGGTGTCTTGTATCCTCACGACGATCCTTTGGTGATCAAGATGAGGATGAAGGATGTAATCATCTCAAGAGTATTGGTAGATAATGGTAGCTCGACAGACATCATGTTCTACCCTTGCTTTGACAGTTTAAACCTAAAACTTGCCCAGTTAGAGCCATACCACCGGCCCCTTATTTGTTTCTCTGCCGAAAAAGTCTTTCCACTTGGGACGATAAATTTGGACATGCTTATTGGTACCTGGCCTGCTTGCAGAATAGAAAAGGTACGCTTTTTTATAATAGTTAAAAACGTCCAATCAGCCTACAATATAATCATGGGAAGAGTAGGTCTAAAAAGCTCGAAGCAGTGTCATCCACGGTACATCAATACTTGAAGTTCCCGACCAACTTTGGTGTGGGACTTGTGAAGGGCGATCAAAAAGTAGCTCAGGAATGCTACTATTCATCTGCCGAATAAGAAGAGTTGGAGGATAATAGGAAGAAGACCACCACTTACCAAGTGGATGAGTCCAAAGATTCAGAGATTGAGACACTGGACCCAGAGAAGAATCAGATCTCGTGAAGGGTCAGGTCATGGAAACGATGGAGAACATTATTCTGGACGACAAACGACCAGAAAGAACAACTCAAATTGGCGCTTCACTTGATCCAACAATAAAGCAGGAGTTGGTGGCGTTTTTGAGGCATAGAAAGCAAGCTTTTGCATGGAATCATGAAGATATGTCGGGGATAGACCCAACCTTCTTGTGCCACGAACTCAATGTTAATAAGGAGATCAAACCGGTGAAGCAACGAAGAATGGTCTTTAACCTAGAGAAGAACCAAGCTATTCAAGAAGAAGTAGAGAAAGTGCAAAAGGCCTCTTTTATTGAGGATGTCAAATACCCTGATTGGTTAGCCAATGCGGTGATGGTAAAAAAGAATAATAATAAATGGAGAATGTGCGTGGATTTCACAGATCTGAACAAAGCCTGCCCAAAAGATCACTTCCCTCTACCCCGAATAGATCAGCTGGTAGATGCTACTTCGGGGCATAAATTGCTAAGCTTTATGGATGCTTATTCCGGCTACAACCAAATTACGATGAAACCAGATGACATGGAAAGTACCTCTTTTATCACCCCAAGGGGAACATACTGTTACAATGTTATGCCTTTTGGTCTTAAAAATGCAGGTGCTACATACCAGCGGCTAATGAATAAGGTGTTCGCAGAGCAAATTAAAAAAAACATGGAGGGTTACGTCGATGACATGCTGACTAAGAGCAAGAAATCTGCTGATCACATAGCTGATGTGTGCCAAACATTTGACCAGTTGGAGAAATATCAGATAAAACTGAACCCGACCAAGTGCGTCTTTGGCGTACAAGAAGGCATGTTCCTCGGTTATATTGTGAATCAAAGCGGCATCGAGGAAAATCCTGACAAGATCAAAGCCTTGCTAGAATTATAATCTCCAATAACGAAGAATGAAGTACAAAGCCTCACGGGGCATGTTGCAGCTCTCAACAGGTTAATCTCACGAGCAACGGACAAATGTCTTCCATTCTTCAAGACACTCAGAAAAACTTTTGAGTGGAACGATGAGTGTGAGAAGGCGTTCCAAGAGTTGAAGAGATAATTGGGGACACCTCTGTTGCTGTCCAGGCCGATAGTGGTAGAGAAATTATATTTGTACCTGGCTATCTCTGAAAGTGCAATCAGTTCAGCATTGATAAGAGTAGACGACGAAGTGCAGAAGTCGGTGTATTATACAAGTAAGGAATTCCGAGGAGCATAGATTAGGTACCCAAAATTCGAAAAGCTGGCATTAGCATTGATCGAGGCAAGCAGGAGAATGAAACCATACTTCCAAACCCATACCGTATTGGTATACACTAATATGACACTCAGACAGGCTTTACACAAGTTAAAAAAATTTGAAATATTGATGTATTGTGCAGTGGAGTTAGGTTAATATGACATTGTCTATAAGCCAAGGTCTTCTCTCAAAGGGCAGGCAGTGGAAAATCTCATTGCTGAATTTACTTACCCAGATACCTCCGACCAACATGGGTCTACCACAGAACAACCCGTGGATGTTAGAGGATCATAAAAAACCATCCTCGATCAACTACCATCAGCAGACTTGCCGGAGGGAATGGTGACCGAGCAATAAGAATCCTCTGATAAAAGCCCAGCATCGAGGGATGATAAAAGGAAGCACCAAATCTTCCATCACGGGACTTTATCAGATCAAGGGTTTGATAACTGTATCCCCGTATGGAATTTGTAGGTTGATGGTTCTTCGTGTGCCACAGGCAGCAGAGCTAGAATAATTCTTAATAGTTCAAATGGGTTGGATATAGAATATGCTCTGCGTTTCCAATTCAAAGCTTCCACAATGAAGCTGAGTATGAAGCTATGATTGTGGGCCTCAGTTTATCCAAAACACTGAATGCGGAGCAAGTTACGGTGTTTAGTGATTCACAGCTAGTTGTAAATCAGATTCTCGGGCTGTATGCGATAAAGGGAGAATTCATGTCTAGGTATCAAACCAAAACTATTGAGATTGTATCCAATTTTACAGCGGTCCAAGTGATCAGAATACCAAGAATGGAGAATGCGAGGGCAGATGCGCTAACTCGGTTAGCCTCAGCTACTCGCACCGAGATACGAAGAACGATTCCTATTGATATACTTGCAGATCGAAACATTGATGTGATTTGATGGGTAAGTTCACCACTTTTGATATGGGACCTTCCTAGATAGATCCCATCATGGCGTATATTGAAGAAGGCATTTTACCAGCTGATCAACTTGCGGCCCAAAGGATCAAGTTTAAAGCTGTTAGGTATGTCTTAAATAATGGAGTTCTATATAAAAGAGGTATAATAACAGGTCTATAGAGATTTGTTCATCCATAGAAGTTAAAGATCTGATAGAAGAAATTCACGAAGGCTCTTATGGAGCTCATGTAGGAGGTCGAACTCTTTTGCAGAGGATAGAAATGCAGGGATATTATTAGCCAACAACGCGAGCTGACTGCACAGCTTACGCCAAGAAATGCGACAAGTGTCAACAGTTCTCTACCATACGAAGAACTCCCCAGGAATTATTAACAACGATTACCTCACCATGGCCATTTGCTATGTGAGGAATAGACTTGGTTGGTCCTGTGCCAACTACCAAAGGACGATTCAAATACTTGGTAGTCGTTGTTGATTATTTCACAAAATGGGTGGAAGCTGAACCTCTCATTGACATGGCATATGAGAGGCTCTATCAGTTCATCTGGAAGAATATTATTTACAGATATGGTCTGCCACATGCTTTCATTACTGATTATGATACCCAATTTGATAATGAGGAGTTCGTTGTGTACTGTCAACAGTCCAATGTTCAAAAGATTCATTCTGCACCAGGCCATCCCCAGAGCAACGGGCAAACAGAGGTAACCAGCAGAACTCTGTTGAACGGGTTGAAGAAATGGTTGGATGATGCGAAAGAAAATTGGATTAACGAGTTACATTCTGTGTTATGGGATTACCGAACAACTCCTCAAACAGCAACTGGGGAATCTCCTTACATGTTAGCCTTTGGAAGTGAAGCAGTCATACTCACTGAATTGGGTCTACTTACTCACAGGGTGCTTAATTTTAATACTCCAGTAAGCGATTTGATGATACGCTTAGATTTAGACATGCTCGAGGAAGTCCGGGAAGATGCGGCAATCCGAAATGCCGCTTATCAACAATGGACTGCCATGTTCTACGATTAACGGCTCAAGATATGTGATCTCAAGGAGGGAGATTATGTGCTCAAGAAAGTCATTCAGAAGCATAATAAGGTGGAGGCCAACTGGCATGGGCCTTATCGTGTAACAGCGATTGTTCGGCCTGGCACCTATAGAATAGAAAATTTAGAGGGGGAAGAATTCAAAAATGCGTGGAATGCAGAGCATCTGCGTAAATATTATCAGTAATGTAAATTCATATATATTTCGTTCTTTAAATATGAATAAAAATGAAATTTTCCCCATATTCTTTTTAGTTCAATTTTTTTTCGGCGTACTCGTGCTACAACTACACTTGAAATTTTCACGAAGGCATCAAGAACCACCAACTACGGTTGGTTGGCATATCAACCACCACCAACTACGGTTGGTTGGCATGTCAGTAACCACCAACTACGGTTAGTCGGATATCAACAACCACCAACTAAGGTTGGTTGGCATCAATAAACTCAACCAACAATGTTGGCATAACAATCATACAAGGCAAGGCCTGTTTGATTATGGGTAACCTCAAGGGGCATCCAAAACTAGGCAAGAAGATGGGTGAACTCAAGGGGCATCCACTACCTAGGCACCAAGGTAATCTAGATAAGATTGATACAACTAAGCAGGACTATGGGATGAAAATAATTCCATTGTTTAGGCACTTATGGGTGATAAGTCACTACAACTAGGCAACAAATGGGGCAAAGTTCCATTGTCTAGGCAATTAAAATAAAATAGGACAAATTATTCCTTTATAGATATATATACAGCATGATAAACAAAAACATCTTATAATCTATTTCCAAGGAAAGAACATTACAAAAAGACGAACTTTTATTCATTGAATACAAATTTCCTATTCTATTGGCTTTTTTCCTTCCGATTTAGGTACAGGATCCATTCCAGCTGGAGGATCATCTAAAGCAAAAGGAGAATTGATATAATTTAAATCCTGCAACATCCTGGTATTGCTCGAACTTGGTCGGTCAAGTAAATATGGAGGATGGGATATCTCGAAATCTTCATGAAGCTGGTAATCACTAAGGTATTTAGAGATCAAACACTGCGGAATGGAACTGACTGGAATCCAGCTAACGTTTAGTTTGAAAAGAGGAACCGATAGATCAAGCAGTCCAGGATCACACCAATCCCATAACGAGTTCCCTTTTTCAACGTGCATCACAACTAGAGAATTCATCCATCCATACTTGTACCCCTCATTATTTAACTACTTCAACTTGGAATCGAGATGGCACAAAGCTTCATTGTATCCCCCATCCAAAACTCTCTAGGTTGCTTGTGAAATTGATAAGTCAATCCCAACTTGCTGATGAAGTTTCTTCACCAAGTTTTCTTTACTTTTCAATGCAGAGCTCTGATTGGACAGTTGCTCGGTAAGACTTTGAATTTTCTGGGACATCTCAACCAGGGCTTGATTTTTTGCTTTCATCTAAACAACCTGATTTGCTAAGCCTTGTTGACTCCTAGTCTCTTCAATGCTGCTCCGACTATCTCTTGCTTTGCCACGAGAGGAGGATGTAGGTCTGGCTCTTTTCAAAGCCTCCAATTATTCTCTCAAGGCATCATTTTTAGTTTCCAAGAATGAAAACCCTCATCACTGACCAGGACCAGAGCTCCAGAAGAAAAGGCAGACTTTAGTTGTCTTAGTTCTACTCTCAGAGCAATATTCTCCTGTTCCAGCAGCTTGGCAATGTTGAAAATTTTTCCCTCCCGAGGATGAGGAAAGAAACATTTCTTGAGATGCGCCCATGAAACAATCTCCATACGCACACATGAACATACTCTGATTTCATGCAAGTTTTTCTAATAACATATATCTAATCAAATCAAGAAAAACTTTATTATCTAACTAATCAGATTTTAATACATGCGGAAATTAAAATCAATTAAATCTGATTTAATTAAAAGTTAAATTAATAACAATCTAATTTATTACGTTACAATCCAATATATGTCATATGAAGAATTATTCCAATTCAAGTAATTAAATTCATGTAACAGTTTTAATTCTAAATCATACATAGAATAAGATGAGGATAAGAAGATAACAAGTATGATTTTTTAACGTGGTAAAAACCCAAACTAGGGAAAACATCCACGACTCCCTCTACGGAATAAAACAAAAATTCCACTAAAAAGAATTATCGGTTACAAGCTATATAACAAAATAAACACACAAATCAGACCTATACAAGTTTAGGAATGTACCCTCTGGTATCGTATCCTTCTAACTTCTCTGCAGTTCTGATTGTTGTAGTTGTTCTCTCAACTTCGTAACTCCGTCATTCTTATTTAGCAAATTCCAACTCAGTCAAAACTGATCTCTCAATAACATACTAGTTGTGCAAAACGTGTAAGTGAATATGTTCTAAATGCAACAATGCAAGAACTTAATTCTTAACACAAGCATATAAGTTTTCTTCAAAAACTTAACAAAAATATATTTGTAATCAAGAAAATAAGTTTTCTATAAAAACTTAAGAAAAATTCATTTTCAATTAACAACCAATTAAGTTTTCTACAAAAACTTACAAAATAAATTTTCAATCAAAAATCTTATAAACATTCTTTATAAGAAATACATACAACACTTATCATGAACACACAACAAGATTATTCAATCATTTAAGAAATATGTGTTCTCAATCTCTCAAAAATATAACATTCAATTTTATGAGGAAAGTGTTTTTCAAATTATTTCACAAATATAAGAAAACATATCTTTTAAAAAGATTTTCAATAAACATGCAAGATCCAGAGAAATTCTGATTTAAACATCATATAGCATCTAACATAAAATCAGAATATTTAGATCATAAAAATATTCAATAAAATTCGAATCTAAAAATCTAAGGAATTCTAGTTTTTGCAAAAAATTATTTCAGCATGAAAGCACTTAAATTCTCTCTACAATAACACAATATATCAATCTCTAAAGTTATGAGATGATGTGTAAGATCATTGAGAATTTAAAAACAAAAACAGAATAAAGATGAAGTAGAATGAACACAATGTGTGAAAATAATACTTTCTTCTCTCTTAGATATCTCTCTCTAATTCTCAATATTTTTCTCTAAAAATATTAAACCCTCTTGTGTTTCTCACTCTAGAAAATATAATCTGAATAGCTAACACAATTAAACTCTCAAATGAAGTTTATATAGGTGAGAAAATAATATTCTAGAAACTTTAAAATCAAGGGTTCAGATTAAAAGATGTTAATCTAGGGTTGTGATTAATTCGAGTTAAAATAGATTTTAACAACTTAACAACTTAAACTGATGCCACTAACTTAGTCGGTTATAAAAGATTCAAGAACCTAAAACCACTAAAGAAACAATCCAGGATGGTATAGGGTTTTAGTTCTAATAAACTCTCCAACGGATATAATCTGGACAGGTGGCACAGTCTCCAAACAAACTTTCTTAATACACCAATGGGATCTAATGTGTAACTAACAGTTAAAAGAAGCTAACTGTGCAAGTGGGTATTCTCGAAAAAATCAATTAGGTTGACAGTTATAGGATGTGGCCAAAAGTTGACAAGTCAAGTCACCAAAATATTCGGTCAAGTACACACTAACAAGTACTAAGGCTCCTAGTCTACTTCGGCCTAATGGACAACCTAAGGCACTAAAGGTACAAGCAGGAAGCGAGTGATCAAGTCCAGGTCATCTCCAAAAAGGAGATTTCGGCCAATAGCTATACTCGGTCAAAATAAGTTCCTACGGTTTAAAAAAATAAACCCCAGTGGTCAAGTCACAAAAGGACGAAATAGTATACTAGTAGGTCTAGGGCCGAAAGTCTACTCAAGTCACACCAAGTGATTAAATGTACAAGTCTAATCCTTCCTAAGGTTTAAAGAAAATTAATAAACCTATATCTCACAAAAGGACGAAGTTAAAAACCCAATATCTGATGGGTATGCATTGTTATGGCTTCTAGTAAGTGCGGTCGAAAGTCCCAAAGACTGTAGCAGGTACTATTCGTGAAAGATAAGGTTTTTAAAAAAAATAAAGCTCCTAAAAGCACTTGGTTATAGCAGGTAATATACGGTATGGCCGAACCTAGCAGGTCTAGTGCCGAAACAGTTCTAAAGAGTAGCAGGTCTACTCGGTCAACATCAAAACAAGTCACACTAAAGTGAAAAAACATAGCTGGTCTATACTACCAAAAGCAACCTAAGGAATAGGATGAATCAGCAATGACACTATGAGAACGAAAACAGTGTACTAAGACATGACAAGGTTTTAAACCAACTAAGGTACAAAACAGTGTACTAGCAAGGCAGATCCTATTCGGCTAGTTTAGAAAAACGCCACGCATAAATCAAACATATAATAAACTTATTCGGCCCAAAAAAAATTGTACAAAAAAATATTGTTTAATAAGAAATTCAATTTAAACAAAATTATTTTTCAAAATGAAAAATTAATTTTCTTTATAAATTTCGAAAGTTACTTTTAAAAAATAAGAACTTCATTTAAAACAAGTCTTACACCAATTTTACTAAAAAATTATTTTCAATAAAAATAATATAATTTCTTTTTAGAAAAAATGTTTAGGCTCACAATTAATTAGTCACACAATCATAGATCAAGAAATATGCATGTGTGCCTTATGTGTCAAGTGCAAATGTGCAATACACGTGAATACATTTACTCGAATATGTCGTTGTGTAGAGTCGAGGCATGTTGAGTCGTCGAGTAACGTCGTAAGATGTACCAAGGAGAAGGCTCGCACTAAAAATATGTTTTGACACAATATCCAAATTAGTTGAAACGCCTAAATAATGTAGACTCAAGTAAGTCAAAGATTTAGGGTGTTTCAAATGTTCCTCATCCTCAAGTTTTAGCACACTTTCTCTCTTCTTATGGTCTCAGAGAAATTTGTCATAGCCCCGATCAACACTCAACTATTGGTACTTTTTCTCGTAACCTTCACGCATAAGAGCAATGGTTTCTTTGTGCTAAATTTGAAGTTCTTCGATTACTCCTTGACGATATTCTACTATTTCATAATAAGCCACATTGTTCGCCACAGATCGATCAAGAAAACATTTTAAATATTGATAAGCATTTATTGCTTGTCCCAAAGCATCAGTCCCGAGAATATCAACTATTTGTGCTTCAATAAAATCTTCACAACCAACTTTGAAGTAATCATTATATTTCTTCATCAACTTTGTATCATGAGCTGACAAGAGTTCCATCCTGGCAATAAACTGGCAAGGAAATGTAAAAATGGATCAACAACGATACAGATCGAGCAAGTAAAGGAGAAAACTCAGAATAGATAACAAAGTCCATTTTATTGATCACGGGAGGAGAAAGTACAACCAAAGTTACAACAAAAAGGGAAAAATAGAAAAATAACATAATTAAAGAGACGAACAACTCTACACCTTCTCATTATTTCCTACAACATCTTCAGCCAATTTGGATGAAGGAGTTGGTTGCTCGGAAGGCAATTAGCGTTGCTCGGTAGAAGTTGTTGACTGCTGAACGTGCTTAGAGGATTGAGGAATGGTAACAACAGGTGTTTGTTCTACTATCACCATTGAAGATTCATCAGATGCAGCTTCATCTTCTTCTTCTTCTTCTTCTTCTTCTTCTTCTTCTTCTTCTTCTTCTTCTTCTTCTTCTTCTTCTTCTTCTCCACTAGTAGTAAGAGGGTTATGAGCATATTTCTGAAATAGTTCAGAATTATCAGCAATATTCAACTCCTTCAAAGCTGTAACCCATCAATCTTTGAAGTATTTCAAACTTGCATAGTCCATCTGGGGAGAGACAACAACCAAAGGTTTATTCCATCCTTTGTTATAGTCAGAGCTAAAAGACTTCTTCACATCAACTTTCCTCTTTGCTCTCTCCGAGGAAGTTTTTTCCCTAAGAAGCTCTTCAACAAACTTCACCTTATCCTCAAGCTCTTTCTTATGCCGTTCAGCCTCTTCAAGCTTACCACCAGCTTCCACTTTGCTGGAAAGAGCAACCTTTAATTTTTCCTCTATCTCCTTGGAGGCATTTACAGCCTGATCTCGAGCTGTATCAGCTTGTTGACGAGTCGTCTCAGCAGATTGGAATTTATTCTCCTAGGCAGCTTTGTCCTCTTCGTACTTCTGCCGGGACTCCCCCAAAGATTTTGATAACCCAGCAAGGGCTTCCTCTACTCCACTAGATAAGGTTGAAGCTTTGATGGCTTCATCCTTCTCCATAATATTATCAAAGTACACCAAAAACTGCAAGAAAAAGAAAGGCACGAATTAGAGTACAAACATGGCAGTGAAGAATTAGAAAGATAATTATAATGACTACTTACTGATGCAAGGTGTTGGGCTGACAAGTTGGTAACCCTCTCACGAGGATTTAAAGTTTTAGTAGCTTGACAATCAGGGAGAGTCCCCGACTTGATCAATTTTTTGGCCAAACCAGGGGTAAGGTTGACTGGAGAACTAACCTTCAAAGAAGAAATCCCAACTCCAGTAGGTTGGGAAACAACATCCACTGGTCTTTCAGCATGACCCGTCCTAAACCTTCATAAAGGATCACCTTCAATCACATGTGTTATCTCTTCTTGAATAGCAGCAGCTTCAATCAAAGGTGTTGCCTCTTTTGAGATAAAAACTTCAATCAAAGGTGTTGTCTGTTTAGGGGAAACAGGGGGCTTCTTGCTAATATCTTTGGCAGGAGGAACACCATCCTTTTTCTTTGTTGGAGCTTCGTCTTTGTTATTCTTCGCCCCTTCAGTACCAGGAGCAGATTTGGTAAAGAGGTCAGGCACTTTCCTCTTCTTCATGATCAGGTCAGCAATAGAAATACCAAAGTCAGAAGAAGATTCTTTAACAGTTACTGAGGATGCAGATGTTTGGTCAAGGTCAATCACCAAAGGAGGAACAAGAGGACGAGCAATGAAAGAATAAGTGGTGTTCTTGTAACTCAGTAAGTAAGAAGCTGCTCTCACGTGCTCCCCAACAACTGATTGATGCAAACCCCAGGAACAATATCAAAATATTGGAAAAATTCCAAACACAGGGGATTAGGCAGGAAAGAAAACCCACATTTCGCTACAAAAATATAGGGAAACCAGTGTCCTTTAGCTAAAGAAAATAAATCAAAAGGGCAAGGAGGTTCTTCCAGAATAACCCAAGAATGAATTGCAAAATCAGCCCAGAACTTATCCAACGTTTCGATAAGATAAACCATGGTGACTAAAGCAAAAAAAGAGAAAGAAGAAGTTCTTATAGAAAATTGAGAAATCTGCTAAGGCAGATGACAAAAGGAACGAGCGTAAGAAGAAAAAGTTAGAAGACAAAAAGCTTAAAAGTCTAAAAGGCAAAAGGTATAAGACGATTTGATTATATCGCTTTTAAATGCATTTCTTCGGGAAGCGAGAAAAGTAATGATTATTAGAGACGACGATTGCATTTTCGACGACTAAATGATGAAAAAGATGCCAATACCCAAGCGTCTGTCGAAGGTTCAAAATATTTACGAGTCTTTCCATTTCGCGCTTAAAATCATTAAATGTCACAAGTGTTGGAGATCTGTAAACTAATGAGACTGGGTAAATGTGTCTGAGCAACGTCTGGGCATAATGTTCCACACTAGCATATCCAACCTCAACTGTGAAACATTGGGGGCTTCTGTTGATACAAAAATTAGTCAGCTGACGTGGATCAGTTATATAAAAACACGTGTCATCCGGCGTGGCATAAAATATATTCACCCAGCTACTCAGTGTACCGAGCTACTCAACGTGACGAGCATCTAGCCAAGAAGATCAAGTGATAAAAACATATTCAATGAACATTCTTATTATGTACAGATGTATATGTCTATTAAATAACTGCATATTATCTATTCATATTGATAGCCCAAGGGCTATAAATACATTGTAATCCCCTCCATAACGGGGTAATCGATCACTTGCGATCATAACTGAAATCAAGGCAAAACACCCAGCAATACAAGATAGTGGACGTAGGCCATTTTCATTAAGGTTGAACCACTTTAAAAATCCTTTGTCTTATTTATTTATTTATTCATATTTATCTGTGATTAATTAATTATATCAAGTCTAGTTTTTTACATCAACAATCATATTATAGTGGCCAAAACTAGTCCCAAACTTGAACATTCTTACTGAAGACTTCATAAATTTGTGTTTATGACTAATTCAATATTTCATAAGTTATGAAGGTAGGATTGGACTAAACACAATAACTTAACATTATATATTCTAATAACACTTATCCCCATCCCATACGGTAAGCATTATTTAAACATGCTTTATCATAATCATATCCGGGTCGTCACAAATATTTTCCCCTTTCTCTACACTTTCATATATCTGTGCTTGAGAGTTTTTATCTAACCTACATCATATCTTCTTCACTGATTATGGTATTATTTTGTCGAGTTTTGAGAGTTTCCCTTTAACCTTACATCACATAAACTCAACTGTTTGGACTTGTTTGAGAGCATCTGGGTTTTGTATTTTTTACGATTTGAAGTTGGGAAGTTCTCCTATTTTGATTGTGTTTGTTGATGTCGTGTTGATCATTTTTTTGGAACGATTTTTGGAGATTGGAGGTTTCGAGTTTTGAGGTTCTTGATCTATTTTGGCTCTATCTAAGATCCTCTCTCTCTCTCTCTCTCTCTCTCTCTCTCTCTCTCTCTCTCTCTCTCTATCTATCTATCTATCTATCTATCTATCTATCTATCTATCTATCTATCTATCTATCTATCTATCTATCTATCTATCTATCTATCTATCTATCCACACACACATATATATACTCCCTGTTATATATATTGTAAGAGGGTACTTTAGATTATAGATGGAGGCGTAACCACTTTGAAGTATGGTGATGATAAGTTAATTAGCCAAAACCTTGGATTAGTGATAAAACATGCAAATACAAACCTAATGAAGATAAGACTCAGTTCAAACTCACAAATCTCTCGTGTATAACTCAGGAAAGTAGTAAAAAAACTTAAAAGTAACTTAGCTAGAGGGAGAAAGAAGTAAGCACCCTAGATACACCTTGGTAGGTAGAAACACCCTAAAGAAGCTCTGTCAAGTATTAAAAGCTTCGTAATAAATAACAATGGTGAGTGAGTAAACCCTCTGGTTTGCAATAACTCTCTCTGATGCGTCTTCTCTCTGGCAATAACTCCCGAGCTCTCAAAAGGATCGTGTTCTCCTTAGGGGTGGTTGGGGTCCTTAAATAGCCCCCCCCACACCATCCTCGAGGCAACTCAGTCATTAAAGATTATGAAAGGCATCCGTCATACTTTATGTCACAACATTAAATGCCTGATGCACTAGTTGTCTCCACGTCATAAACATTAAATGCCAGGACATGCCTTTTGCCTAACCACTGTGTGTCAGGGAGCTGTTGTCGCAGAGGTGGCTCACCAACTGCCTGACAGCCCCAAATACCACGATGGTTTACTCAAGTGTAAGTATGACATTATTTAGTTGGCTGGTGACATCACCTACAGTAGATGTGACATTAAGTAGAGGGTTGTTTGTTTCATAACTCAATGCCCGATGGAACTCGAAGCTGCTCCGTCCGAGGTTTCACGGTCAGGGTCCTTCGGTATTTTACCAGGTGTATCTAAGATGATCAGGATCATCCCCAATGGCGCCTTACTTCTCAATCCTCCAAACCAAGTCCCTCTAAAGTTCCCATGGTGAGGTCATTTGATAGAGCATGAAAGCTCTCCCAGGCCCTGCCAAGCCTGGTCTCTCGCGAGTACTGTTTGACCTCACACTAAAACTCTTTATTATTCTCGTTACATGATTACAACCGTTATAGCTTACAGTCAATATAAATAGAGATACAATATGACTAATACAACAAGCTAAAATACAAGTTATCACGTTGAGCTGCCTCGCTTGAGCTGCCACGGTGCCTAAATCCCAAAACACTGTTGCTAATGTGGAATTACTTCTAATCTCAAAATTACCTTCAAGCCCCCTCTACATATATAACTTTATATATATAAATTTTTGTTCTTGTTTGCTGGCTAGTTGGGTTTGTTCATGATCTGTTTATATAGGTCACTGTGCCTTGCAAGTTTTTGTTTGTTATTGATGACCAGACCTCTAACGCTTTAGTGATTGTTGTTTAAAGATCTGATTAAAACCTTGGCTATTTTTTGTTGTTAAACAAAACAATTTTTTTAAACAGAATCGATTGTTAATTTTTTTAATCAGTTCCATTATATTTACTAATTGATGATTAGTTTTATATACTTATTTTGATTGTTGTTGCATTGATTAAACGAGACCATTTCGACTTAAGTTAATCTGGTCTAAAACTTGTGTGTATAAACGGAACTTTGCTAGTATCATTTTTTTATATAGATACTATTGGTGTTGTTGTTTTATCCGTATATAGTGATTGGTGTTGGTGTTTAAAACTAAACCTTATCCATTTTTTTTTGTTTAGAAACAAAACTAGTACTGATTTGTTTGGTGGCTTAGATCCATCTACTCTTTCGTTTTTCTTTTTTTGTTAACATATATTTGTTTGTGATTAAAATATATTTTATTTGAATCTGAGCTAATTCAATTTGTTTGGGATTAAGGCTTATCCGAGTTCGACTCATACCTATGTATATCCTCTAAATTGAATATTGTTTTGTGTTCCTTTTATTTAGTGGGATTTAATTTGTGTGTGAGTTTTAAGCAAAACCGTATTTACAAGTTTGTTCATTTTAAATCAGTTCTAATTTATATGAGTTAAGTGCTACCCGCTTTATCTTTTACTCATTTTACTTGAACTCAATATTTGTAACATAACATCTATTTTATTTATTCATATTCTATTTGGTGTTAGGTTATTTTATTTCAGTTTGTGTGATGCAATTTCTGAAATTTTATTTCCTAATTTGTTTGTGGATATTTACATCAACTGAATTGTTTTTAGGATTAATCTTTACTTGGATATTAATTATTAAGGAAGACGTTGCATGTGTCTTGTGACTTAATATTTAATCATTCTTTTTGTACTGATTAATTCAATCTCATCTTATTAAAATTCATTTATGTTGTGTACAACTTCACGGGGACTCTGGTGTTTAGTGTTGATTAGGCATAAATTCTTTATATTTATCCCCGTAATTTTGAGTCTTTTAATATTCCGTGCAATGTAACTCGAGTTGATTTATCTCATATCATTATTACTGGCATTATCTAACCAGTACACTGAGTTTCGTGTATTTCTCATAGATTTTGCAGGTATTTAGTGCGTGAGAAGAAAGAAAGAAACCGAAAGAGAGAAGGAAGAGAACAGAAGAAAAGTCAAAAGGCAAAAGAGTAATTTGCATTTAGAATTCGAATGAGAAGCCTACAGAAGAATTTAAGACCTCAAGTTTATGAGCGCATAGGAAGAAACAATATCCAAATCCGTGTTTTGGATCGCGAGTTATGCAGCTTCGAGGTGGAGAGAAAAATCACAAGGAAGGGGAAATCTCTATGAAGACCAAGCTGAACCCATAGAGGATAAAAATAACCAATCCGGATGCTGGCTAATCTTTATGTGAAGATTGAACCGAACCGATAGAGAGAAAAATGAACCGGCCCGGTAGTGAAGAAACTTTTTGTAATAGGAGAACCAAACCGATGAACCTGACCCGGATCGGTTCGACTGTCAAATTTCATCATTATCCTTTTCCAAAATTAAAGTTGTTCATGGTTGAAACTCTTGTAGAAATGTATTCTTTTTATTCCAAAGTATTTTCCAGACATAGAGGAGTTCCTTTTGAGAGTTCTTTTAGCATAGTTTTAAAGAGAGAATGTAGTGAAGAACCCTAGGAGCTCAAAGTTATAAATTCATGATTCTCAATTCAACTTTCTTGAGTAAAGTTTGTTTCTTCTTCTTATTTCTTGTTTGAATTCATTAATTAGCTACTGCAGTACGACTTTATTCTTGCTCTTGATTACGTATGATGCGGGCTTGTACCCGCATATATGTAATGCTTGGGATTAATAAAGATCGAGTTTAATCAATTACCTAATTCATAAACTAGTTTTGTATCCGGTAAACGTACTAGGGGTTTGGGGGATTATATTCCAACCTATCTTCATCATCTATATTTAATCAATTTTAATAGTTTCAATTCTGGTCACGTAATTTAGTTTGCATTTAGTTACTAGAAATTAGTCTCCGAAGTAATCACCTTTTTCGCTTCTTTCCTAGAGTCAATTTAAGGTTAGTCATCTTTCTTACATCGTCACGAGCATTCGTCTTATTTCCCTGAGGATTCGACCCCGTCTTATCGGGTTATTACTTACGCGATCAGTTTGCACTTGAACCGATATAAGAACACACTAAAGACACATTTTAAGTAGCATCAAGTTTTTGGCGCCGTTGCCGAGGAGGTAGGTAGACTGTTTGGTTAGGTTGATTTGATCTAAAAATTGACTCCAAATCGTAAAAGGCAAAAAAAATCATAAAATAAATAAATAAATAAATAAACAAAATCTTCCATAGCCCTTTCATGAAAAATCCGCAACAAAACCCCTCAATATACTCCTATACGCAAGAATCCAATAGTTGAGTAAGGCTCCAATAACCCCCACACTCCTAACGTACAGGAGTTTTGGGTCCCAGCTCTTACTCGACACAACTTCATTGCAAGTCACACATCGAGTTACACTTCTAGGACATTGAGTGAGGATTTCGAGTCATTGGGAGAGAGAGAAATGTCTGATAACGCCAGTTTGGTATGGGTGAGAGAGACCTATCGTATTGTCCCATGAAAGAACTCTTATATCCCAAGCGAACTATTACCCCTGGGTGCATTCTAATCCCATACAATGCAAGACAATTCCAATTTCGTAATGGGATGGTAAAAATTCTCCCCACATTTCACGACATGGATTCGGAGAAACCATACCTACACATCCGCGAGTTCGAAGAGGCATGCGACACATTTAGTGATCAAGCTTGCACACAAGACGTCATTCGCCTGAAACTTTTTCCTTTTTCCTTAAAGGATAAAGCTAAGACCTGGTTGTGGTCTTTATCACCGAACTCAGTTACATCATGAAAGGATATGCAATCGAAGTTTCTCTCGAAATTCTTTCCATAACATAGAACCAGCTCCGTCAAGGCTCAAATTCAAGCCTTCCAACAACAAGATAATAAGTTATTTGATCGGTGTTTTGAACGCTTCCAAGAGTTAGCTAACGCTTGCCCACATTATGGATTTAAAAAGCATCACCTTATCTCTTTCTTCCATAATGGTCTAACTATAGCATCGAAGCAACTCGTTCAAACTATGTGTGAAAGATCGTTTTAGGAGCTAGATGCTAACGATGCTGATGCTCAACTTAAGTATGTCACCGAGACTACTCAAGCATGGGACACATTTGACCTCAATGCCCAAAATAGAGTCCGACAGATGTCCACTACTCCTTTCGCGTCCGAAATTTACAATTTGGACAAGGATGCTGAGTGGAATTACAAGTTTAATCAACTTGTTAAGCAAATAGAGGATGTCCGCGGATCCCGCTCAAGAGAAATTATCGGATCCACCCGAGCCGTAAAATAGAAGGTGTGTGCTATTTGTGAGGCGAGCCATTTAATAAAGGAATGCCGACGATACCCGCCTACAAAGTCATGCTTAACGAGCAAGTGGAAACGATTGGGGATTTAAGGGAAATTTCAATGCCCCGCATGGGAACTCTTACAACCCTTTGTGGATAAACCATCCCGATTTTAGCTATGGGCAACAACAGGCTGTGTTGAATCCTAATTCACATGTTCCCCCTCCTTAACCTCCACACTTCCAACACGTTTCACAGATGCAAATACATATGCAAGAACCACCTCCCGTACTATACATCACCCAACCACGAAGGACTCGTGAGGATTATTTAAACCAATTCATCCAATCTCAAAATGAAACCAACGCTAAGCATGAGCGAATTTTCACTGAGATCAACATTAGTATCTCTAGGTTGCAAAACCCTTTAAACATCCAAGATAAGGGAAAGTTTTCGGCCCAAGTCCAAAGACCTCCTCAAGGTCAAGATAATGTTAGCTCTACCTCCCGTGATCAGCAAGAATAATGTCAAGCCGTCACCACTCTATGTAGTGGGCGAGTCGTTGATTTATCACCTCCCCCACATGACGCACTTAAAGGCAAGTATGTTTTGCCCGGCATGAAAGAGGCCGAGGATGCGCCCTTGAATGAGAGTGACAATGATAACACTAGCAAGCCGAAAGTCGTAGTAAAACCGCCCACCGTCGTGCCATTCCCTCAACCATTGGCTCCACCCCAAAAGGGAGACTTCCATGCAGATGTGCTAGACGTTCTTAAGCAAGTAAAGCTGAATTTGCCTTTTATCGATGCCATCCAGAAAATTCCCGCCTATGACAAAGTCATTAAAGATTTATTGACGGTAAAATGAAGGCTAAAGTTGAAAAGAATGTCTTTTTAGTACAAAATGTGATATTCGTTCTACTTAATGACCTCCCACCAAAGTTTAAAGATCTGATAGAATTGAATAGAAAAAACCTTACCTGATTTAGGGGCGAGTGTCAACATTCTTCCCTACTCCATATATAAGCAGATCGATTTGGGTGACCTTAAGCCCACATGAATCACTCTCCAACTAACGAATCGCACAGTGAGAATACCTCGAGGGATTATTGAGGACATGATAGTCCTAGTGGACACATTCTACTTCCCGATAGACTTTATCATTTGGGACACGAATTCGTCCATCCACTCTAGCAATCATGTTCCCGTTATTCTAGGCCACCCATTCTTAGCCACGGCTAACGCGTTAATCAATACATGCAATGAGCAAATGCAACTCACTTTCAAGAACATGACCCTCGAGATGAACATCTTCAACATTGCTAACCAAGTGGACGAAGAAGATGAAATTCATGCGGTCGATATCATAGAGGAGATAGTAGAGGATCACATTAAGATAACCATTGGTGAGGATGCCATAGAAACATGCCTTGCAAAAAGTGATGAGAGCGAGGGTACTTATACCGAGTTTGAGCGAGAGGTAGAGGTAGAGGGGTTAAAAGAACTATTAAATGAGGGAGCGTCAATTGAGGACTTGAGAGATATTACCCTCGAGGGGGTCATCCATGATCCCATTTGAAGAAAAATTTCCTACCCTCGAATTAAAGAAACTACCCTCTAACGTAAAATATGCTTATTTAGGAGAGGATGAGACATTTCCTGTTGTTGTCTTCTCTAGCCTAAATAAAGAGCAAGAGGGTAAGTTGTTAGAAATTTTGAGGAAGCACCAAGGTTCTTTTGGTTGGAGCATAGCAGATTTGAAAGGAATAAGTCCCTTGATTTGTACCCATAAAATCCACCTCGAGGAGGACGTAAAGCCCTCGAGGGAAATGCAAAGAAGATTGAACCCCACAATAAAAGAGGTTGTGCGAGATGAAATTATTAAGTTATTGGATGCCGGGATCATTTACCCAATCTCGGATAGCATATGGGTGAGTCCCATCCAAGTCGTCCTAAAGAAGTCGGGAATGACTGTGGTCAAGAATGCTAAGGGTGAGTTAATTCCCCGACGTATCACCACCGGGTGGCGCGTTTGCATTGATTACCAAAAACTCAATGCGGGCACAAGGAAAGATCATTTTCCCTTACCATTCATCGATCAAATGCTTGAACGTGTAGCGGGACACCCGTATTATTGCTTCCTAGATGGTTATTCTGGATATGACCAAATAGAGGTAGATGTGTTAAACCAAGAGAAGATGAATTTCACATATCCATTTGGCATGTTTGCCTGTAAATAGATTCCGTTTGGTTTATGCAATGCACCTGTGACTTTTCAAAGGTGTATGCTTAGTCTCTTTAGCGACATGGTTGAAAGAGGCCTTGAAGTTTTCATGGATGATTTTAGCATTTTTGGCCCTTCTTTCGACCTTTGTCTTCCGAATCTTGAGAAAGTTCTAGCCCAGTGTGTGGAAAAGAACTTAGTGCTTATTGGGAAAAATGCCATCTCATGGTAACTGAAGGAATAGTTCTTGGCCACATAGTGTCGTCCAATGGAATCGAAGTAGATAGGGCTAAAATAGATGTCATAGCTGAGCTACCTCCACCTAATTCACTTAAGGATGTGCGTTTCTTCTTGGACCATGCGGGGTTTTATAGAAGGTTTATTAAGGATTTTAGTGACATCGCTATGCCATTGAGTAACCTCCTTATACAGGATTCCCCCTTTGAGTGGAACAAAGAATGCCAAGATGCTTTTTGATAAATTAAAATGCATGCTCGTTTCCACTCCCATCATGCAAGCTTTGGATTGGTCCCTGCCATTTGAGCTCTTGTGCGATGCGAGTGATTACGCGATTAGGGTTGTTTTGGTCCAAAGAAAGGATAACAAAGACCATGTCATCTACTACGTTAGCGGGAGTATAATCGGGCCGCAACTCAATTACTCCTCCAAGGAGAAAGAATTGCTAGCGGTAGTGTTTACCCTTGACAAATTTTGCTCGTACCTCATTGGTTCACCCATCACATGCTTTACGGACCACGTGGTGACAAAATATCTCCTTACTAATAAAGATGCTAAGTCGCTCCTCATAAGGTGGATCCTACTCCAGAAGAGTTTAATCTCTCTATTAAAGATAAAAAGGGGTAGAAAACGTCATTGTCGATCATTTGTCCCCGCTCTCGTCCGACGCGCCTAGTGATCCCATGCCTATAGACGAGTATTTCTCGAATGAGAAACTTTTTACCACCTCTTCCCTTCCCTAATTTGCAGACATAGTTTACTATCTTGTCACGGGAGCCATCCCTCCCGATTGGACGCCGCAAGAAAAGAAGAGGTTAATTACTTGGTCGCCCATGTTTTTCTATGAAGATCCATTTTTATCTAAATATTATGTGGACAAATCATCTGACATTGTGTACCAGATGACGAGACTCATAGAGGCATCTATTTCTGTCATACAAAAGCATATGGAGGCCACTTTTTCATGAATAAGACAACCGCTAAGATTCTTCAAAGCGGACTCTATTGGCCCATAATATTCCGAGATGTGAACACTTATTGTAAATCTTGCGTTAGGTGTCAAAGGATGGGAGATATAATCCGACAAGACATGATACCATTAACCCCTATACTCATCATCGAGATATTTTATTATTGGGGTATTGACTTCATGTCCCTTTCCCTTCGTCCTTTGGCTTCCTATACATCCTCGTTGCGGTAGATTATGTTTCAAATGGGTAGAGGCCATATCTACCAAAAGGAATGACAATAAAGTGGTGATTAAGTTCTTGCAAGAACACATACTCTCTCGCTTCTGTTCTCCGAAGGCAATAATTAGTGATAACGGTAAGCATTTTTGCAATAGGCTATTTCAAAAGCTTATGTGAAAGTATGGAGTTATTCACAAGGTCGGTACAACTTATCACCCTCAAACGAGTGGGCAAGCCGAGTTAGAGAATCGTGAAATCAAAAACATTCTTAAAAAAACCATCGATCTTAACCGAAAAGATTTGTCCCTTAGATTGAACGATGGGCTATGGACTTATCAGACCGTATACAAGAATCCCCTCAAGATGTCCCCATTTCTCTTTGTCTATGGCAAGCCATGTCATCTCCCCGTGGAGCTAGAGCACAAAGCTTATTGGGCGAACAAGAGGTTGAACTATAGTTTGGATAAAGTCGGTGAATCTCGCAAGCTTCAATTAAATGAGTTGGAAAAGATACGAAATGATGCGTACGAGAATGCTAAGATTTCCAAAGAATGGATGAAACTTGAACATGATAAGATGATCCGACGCAAGGAATTTCATTCCGGAGAAAAGGTGCTTCTCTACAACTCTAGGCTACATTTGTTTCCCAAAAAATTACCGTCTAGATGGGCTAACCCATTCATTATGAGAAATGTATTTCATGATGGAGCGGTGGAATTGGAAGATCCAAAGGGGGTGATACATTCAAAGTTAACGGACAACGCCTAAAGTTATATCTAGAGGTGTAAGTGGAAGAAACCGATATAATCTGGATGTCGAACCCTATTTACGGGGTTAAGTGAGATTCATCGAAAGGGTCGTCGCACCCCCGACGTGTATGGGTTTACTCTTGTTTACACTAGTTAGAATTAAGTTAGGGTCGTTAGGAGTCCGTAACTGTAAGTCGTGAAAGGATACGAGTTCAAACGCGTGTTTCGTGAGGGCATGGAGGGTTTTGAGAGAGTTATGGCGTTGGAATAATTGCGTGAGTGTTCAAAAAATTGAGAGTGAACGAATTCATGCTTAACATAGGAGAAGAGAGTTTTTGTTCCCAGCGAACCGAACCGATGCCATTAGACCGGATCGGTTCGGTTGAAAAAAATTCAAAATAAAAAAAGAGGGGAAGCAGACCGATTTTCCCTTAGAACCCGGACCAGTTCGGCCTCTACAGATTTTCGTCCCTTCCCAAGATGCTTCGCCCTTCCCCCAATCTCTTCATTTTCATCCTAATCCATTTTTTCCCTCCATTCCTCCCCCCTTTTTCCCTCCAAATACTCCCCCTCCACTCATGCCACCTATAAATCCTACCCTCTACCACCATTTTCCACCCACTCTAGCCAATTACCTTCATATATACTCTCTCTCTCTCTCATTTTTCAGCAACACCAAAATTTCATATGGCCAATCGAGCTCCACCCGTCAAGTACACCTCCACTGAAGTCATCCCCAATGGTATGGTGCGAGCAGTTTTTCACTTCTTCCAATAAACTCCATATTGAGCGCCTCATTAAATGGCAGGAGCTACCCCCACCGTCACTACCCTTTTCAGCATTAGGGGGTGGTGCCAATTCTTCAACGAACCCCACGAAGTGTAATGGGCAGAAGAGGTACGATCTTTCTATGGCTCCCTCGTCCACATGGGCGAGTTCAAGTCCCAAGCTTTTGTTGACAATAGGCCCATTCCCTTCTCCTTGGACATTTTGTCCCAAAATCTTGCAGCAAAGGGGGTTTCGATCCTGGGCCCAAAAGTACCTGCATAATCCGACTTACTCCCGGCGAAAATTAGGTCCGAGAAACTTTTTCGATGGGCCCCCTAAATGAGAAGGCCCGTATCACCTTCCACATTATTTGCGCCAACCTCCTCCAAACATCTAATGATTCGGCGATGCGCCCTCGCCAAGCTACACTCGTCTATCACCTTTTTTATCCTAACACTACCATTCACCTTGTCCGCTCATTCTATGCCGACATCCTCTACGCGACCTTGGATCAAAAGGGCACAACCCCTCTCCCATATCCCTGCCTCATCACCTCCATACTCGTCGATGCCGACATTGATCCCCCCGGGCATTTCCCCACCTCCCAAAGCACATCGGACAGGAATCATGCAATTAAAGTGCCTAATAAAGGGACGTTATAAGAGCAATAGTGGTAGAGCTTGACGATTCGAATGAGGAGAAGGAATAAGCCAAGGACGTACAGATGGTCGAGGGCGCCGAGGAAGAATATGATGAAGCCGACGATTTTAACTATGAGCCGGAGGGAGAGGACATTGATCAACATATTTCTGCGCTGGAAACACGCTTTGACGGTTTCATTAATGAATACCGTATCGACCGCCAAGCGGACCGTAAAGCATACCAGTGTGATACAAGTATGATGCACTCCTTCAAGCTGAGCTGTATCGACTGCATATGGGCATTCCCCCACCGCCCTATTTTTATGAACCATATGACCCAAATGCTCTCGGCCCATCCCACCCACCCCCTCAGTAGAAAGATGTTGATTTGGTCACTTGTATTTTGTAGATCTTCACATTTTCTGTCTTTAAATGCTTATATTTTGTAATGGAGAACTTTGGACTTCCTATCTTTTCATTTCATATACTTGCTTGTGATTTTTGTTGCATTTTGTACTTTGTTCATTTATATGCATTCTCTCTTTAATTATGATTTTAGTCCTTTTGCATCGGGACTTTGCAAAATTCTAAGTTAGGGGGGGGGGGGGGGGGGGGTACGCATGCGCTCAAAACTTCACAAAGTTCAAAATGCCCCCAAACCAAAATAATTGTAAAAATCCAAAAATATTTTTTACTCAAAATAAATAAAAATTGGAATTTAAAATTTTCAAAAATGCCACAATTTTTGAAGTCTCAAATTGTAAAAATTCAAATGCACAAAGCCGAAATTGACCAAAGATGGAAATTTACAAAAAGTTGACGACTTTACAAATAAGTGTGGAGATTAATTAACCCAGTGAGAGCCTATCACTTTTTTTTGAGTTTCTAAATCAATCCAAGTTAATGGTTAACTCAAAGTTCAATTCAGCGTTTTAATAAGTCGTTGAGGATATCTACTCCTTTGTTTTGATCGGTTACGGGAAACGTGTGAGATGTTGTATTGAAAAATGCGCTAAAAATATCTCTTAACTAAATTAATCTCAAGACGCATATGGTAAAATGATTAGTAATTCGGACAATGAAGAAAGGCCATCGTTTGTTTACCCAAAAATATTAGCTATAAAAAACAATGAAAAATTATCCCTTTGCAACCCAATTGAGCCGAATAAAATGTTTCCCTTTTCGTTTTTTATCCGAAAAAAAATTGACCTGGAATTGTGAAAAGTGAAAATTCAAGAATCAATTAAGTCCAAAAAGTGCAATAAAAAGAGGGCAAGAAAAAAAAAAGAAAAAATGCTCAACAAAAATAGCAAGAAAAGAAAATTGTGAAAATTTTAAAAAAATTTGGAAAAACAAGAGAAAAATGAGCAAAAACCCGAAAAAGCACTAACGAACATCTTAAGAAGATTTTTCAATTTTGAATTTCCCAGCCATTTTCTATTTTACCCAATACACCTTATAACCCAATAAAGTCCTAACCGAGTCCAAATTGCGAAATTAATTGCCCCGTAGAGAGCTAAGTTACGAAAAGATAAGATGAGAGATTAATTGGTGTAAATAAGAGGCAATGTTTCCGTTTTCCAATAACCGTATTCCGATGAAGAGATCTTTTCACCATATAAAATTTTCGTCATTCAAGTTTGTGTGCGTGAATTTATGTTCCATTACATATACTCCTTATATCACACATATCGAGAGAAATATCCACATTTCGAGTGATTTGTTTGCGAGTTTATCTGTGAGAATTGAATCAAAACGAATTTTCAAAAAGTAATGTAATGATCAATGAGTGAAAATTTGCGGTTTGATTTTCGGTTTCTCACACGTACACTATGATTTGAGACTTGCGAATATGAATTTATGGTGACCATTTTTGGGAAGTTTAAATTGTACGATTTTTAAGTATTTTGATTTTTCTTTGAGTCGAGAATGAATTTTGTGGATACATTCACTACAAACCCTCATGAGACACAACTCGTCTTATTAGGGTAACCTAGGGGTTTAAAGGCTTGTTGTATATGCTAAATTTAATCACTTGACCGCGAAAGAAGTATTTTATCCCAATAAGAAGTTTGATAAGAGTTTGACCTTATTTTTATTCTTTTACATTGCCCGGGATGCGCAAAATTCTAAGTTACGGGGGTTTTGATTAGGCATAAATTCTTCGTAATTATCCCTATAATTTTGAGGCTTTTAACATTTCGTGCGATGTAACTTGAGTTGATTTATCTCATATTATTTTTACCGACATTGTCTAATTAGTACGCCAAGTTTCCTTTATTTCTCATAGATTTTGCAGGTATTTAGTGCATGAAAAGAAAAAAAGAAACCGGAAGAAAGAAGGAAGAGCACAAAAGAAAAGTCAAAGGGTAAAAGAGTAATTTACATCTGGAATTCGGACAAGCAGCCTCAGAATAATTGAAGACGTCAAGGCTATGAGCACATAGGACAAAACGATATCCGAATCTGTGTCTCGGATTGCAAGTTATGCAGCTTTGAAGTTGAGAGAAAAATCACAAGGAAGGAGAAATCTAGGTAAGGACCAAATCGAACCCATCGAGGATTAAGAGAACCAATCCCGATGTTGGCTAAACTTTCTGTGAAGATTGAACCGAACCGATAGAGAGAAAAACGACCCGATCGGGTAGTAAAGAAACTTTTTGTAATAGGAGAACCAACCTGATGGACCTGACCCGGATCGGTTCAGCTGTTATCCTCTTCCAAAATTAGAGTTGTGCATGGTTGAAACTCTTGTAAAAATGTATTCTTTTTATTCCAACGTATTTTTCAGACTTAGAGGAGTTCCTTTTGAGAGTTCTTTTAGCATAGTTTTAGAAAGAGAAAGTAGTGAGGAACCCTAGGAGCCCAAAGTTACAAATTCGTGATTCTCAATTCAGCCTTCTTGGGTGAAGTTTGTTTCTTCTTATTATTTCTTGTTTGAATTCATTAATCAACGCATGGTTTATTTATTTCCAATAGTTTATATATTATCGTTTTCTTCTAAATTTAATTTCATCATGGTTTTAAGTTCCTGCACAGTAGAAATCATCATTGTAGTTAATGACACCATGCTAGGCTAGATCTCTCAAGGTTGGGATGCATGAACCCACCCCGATGTAGTTTGCACGAATAGAAAATTAGTTCTATGAATTAAATAATGATTGAATCGTATTGTGTAGTGATCACAATTGTCTTAGGTCTTTTAACCTCGTTTTCCCTATGTAATCGGGTTGTTTAAGAATATGATGCACATATTAGCTACTACAACACTGCTTTATTCTTGATCTTGATTACGTATGATGCGGTCTTGTACCTTCATATATGTAATGCTTGGGATTATTAAAGACCTAGTTTAATCAATTATCTCATTCATAAACTAGTTTTGTATTCGGTAAACGTACTAGGGTTTGGGGGATTGTATTCCAACCTATCTTCATCATCCATATTTAATCAATTTTAGTAGTTTCAATTCTGCCCACGCAATTTAGTTAGTAAGTTTAATTTAGTTTGCATTTAGTTAGTAGAAATCAGTCTCCCAATTAATCACCTTTTAGTTTCTCTCCTAGAGTTAGTTTAAGGTTAGTCATCTTTCCTACGTTGTTACGAGCATTCGTCATATTTCCCTGAGGATTCGACCCTGTCTTACCGGGTTATTACTTACGCAACCGATTTGCACTTGAACCGATATAAGAATGCACTAGAGACACATTTATAGTTGCGTCAAGTGTGTAGTTGTGTGTGTGTTCCAAGTTACCACTACCTGGGTTGTTTAGTTAGATTTAGATTGTTGTGGGGTTGTTTAGCTTGTGCCTTGGAGTACTGGTTTGTATTGGCCAAACTATTTCATTTACACTGGTATTGCTATAATCTGTACTTAAACATTGGTAATAGTGGACTTGGGTGTGTGAGTTGCCGTAGGACTAAAGGACATGGGGTTTTCCATTTTGGTGGTTTCCTCGAGAACAAGTATTGTATTCTTTCCCCTTTACCTCATTCTTAAATGGTATTATTTTTATATCTAGCATCACCACCTTTTCTTACTAGTGTGCGTGAGTGTTTTTAATTTATAAAATTTTAATAGATTATATATCAAAGAGTTAAAAGAGTTTATATAACGTAATTCACCTTAGCAAGTGACCATTAGGTTATTTCAATGAGCGCACGTCATTTCCTACAATAAGCCAATTCTGCTATTAATGACCAAAAATATCTAATTCCAAGCCTCTAAATAATGTCAATCCCAATCTCCTTTATATATAAGTTGTCTAACATCAATCCTAACTTGTATCTAGTGATTTTATACAATTCTTACATAAGTTAAAGGGTTTGATTTCAGAATCATCTCAAAAATCCTAGTTTTATAATTTTATCTAATTAAGTTCAGATTTAGGTTGATTCGTGAAATTAACAGAGGGATTTTGTTTAGTTATCAATCTATAACATAATCTTAACAATTATAAGTCCAATTTATCTCAGATTTGTAAGGGGTTATACTAAATTCAGATTATACAATGAACACGGAGATTAACATAATTTACTTCTTTAAGTTAATTTTAAAATTAATAAATTGATTATCAATTTCAGATTATAATAAAATTTGGCTTAAATTCTATGGAATAATTATATTATAACACAAAAATAATTATATTCAAACACTAGGTAAAGTTGTCTTAATTCAAAAATGGGATGAACTCCAAACTTAAATCTCTAATTCCTCTCTTCTTCAAGTTGCCTCCTCTCTTTGGCTCTAGGGTTCCTCTCCAAAAGTGTTAGAATGAAATTAGACTAACCTAATGACCCTCTAAATGTACTAATCCCCAAATTAGGGTTAGACCCTATATGGGCCTCAACCTAATGAGCCCCCAAACACTTTCAAATAGTCCAAAACTTATCCCAAGCCATATACCAATCCATAGGAGTTAAAATCTATTATTTTAAGTCATAAAAAGACATTTTACATGCCGCAAAAGTCATCCCAAAATACCATACTAAACATAATATTATAACCAGTTCGAGTCTAAAAATTAGTTGTTAAATTATTTATTAATTTAGCGCGGCACGACATTATAAGGAACTATTTCACGATCGGTGGAACCCAACATCGAGGGGATAATCCAAATAAGGAAACCCTCGATACTAAATCTCTGACCATTACATAGTCGCCCATAATACACAGTCAATTATAAATATTTAATCAATAAATTATCGTGTATTAAGTCCAATTTCAATTTCAAATTATAAACACACGCATCATGTGTAACATATAAATAGTGACATCACTTGAAACTACAGGTAAATAATTATGATTTCATAACTTAGTTTAATGCCAAGTCAACTGTCGCGGGAAAGGTACGCGTGATAGTTTACTTGTCGTGATAACTTTTTAATTTCTTTTTTGGCTAAAAAATTAAATGTTGGCTAAAATTTAAATGGTTTTAATTGTAATTAAATTGCATAGGATTAAACTTGACTATAATGAAATCGCATAAGACTAAATAGTAAATTGCATGAATAGTTTAAAAATAAATTTTCCAATAAATTTCTGTTAATGAATCCTAAAATGATATAAAACAAAATAAATTATATGGGACATTGTCTTGACTACTCTGCCATTGTCTACGGTGGCTAGGACCAGAAGATTACTCACACACATTATGAGTTTTTTATGCGAAGGCATCAAATATCTACTGAAGTACGTCACTCTCCATACGTATCACATTTCGCTGGATACACATGACAGTGAACTCTTTCATCGCATGCCTCGACTGGACCTGTTTGTCCTATATCTAATGGTATCGATAAAGCGTCTAGGTGTACAACATGCCTACCAATCTCTGTTGACACAGGGCGTAATCACGCAGTCGAATCCGACACTCGTCCTACAAAAACAAAACAAATTACTACATAGTGAAATAGTAATAGATAATCAGTAATAAAATAAAATATTACTTTCGAAACCTAATAGATATCGGGCATAATACCCATCGCAATCTCCGAGTCGTAGCGGGCCATGTGCATGTACGCGTGTACCCCCTCTACACTCACTACACGCACATTTACGGACCATCTAGAGGGTGGTGTAGTTGTGACGCCGTAGGAGGTTACCCTTTTGGGGCATGAAAAGTCTTTCTGGGGTGTGGAATCTAAAACTTTAGGCATCTCACATTGATCCGTACAAAATCCACATTAGACACTCAGTAGACCTGCGCTACCAATGACTAATAGTCATACTCTCGCTATTGTTTTTCATAATCCAACTGCATATTGACAAGGATGAGTGTAGGTGGCAACCCATAGCGGTCTCAGTGGTATGTGATCTCCTTGGGACATATGTAATGGCATGCCATATTGACTGGACGAGGAAATTGGACCACTGAAAATCCAAGATGGTGTTGTCAATAGTGGAACCCTAAATATCATATGTGGATCCCATCAACAACCAATAGATTCTAATACTAGGCAAGCCTTGTATATATAAAATAAATAGACCCTTGATCAAATGAGGGAGCTCGTTAAAACATCGAAAGGACTTTGATTATCTTGATGAAGGGGCATGTGTAGCAAAACCATCTGCAACTGTGTTATTTTGTCTCCAAATATAATTAATGTGAGCTTGCTTAGAATTATCTAAAGAAGAGATATCTTGGAATGATTTTTTTGTAATCTAAAGAGGTTTGCAATTGCCTAGAATCATATTAACCACTGCCAAGGAATCTGATTCCATATAAAGCTTTTTAAACTCGATGTTCAAGGAAAGTTGGATACCTGGAGAGCTAAAACTTCAGCCACTAAGCTTGATGAGTGGCTAATGTATTCTTGAAAGGCAGATATATAGTAGCCTAGAGAACCTCTAATGATACCTCTAATCCCACTTTTACCTGGATTTCACCTACAAGAGCCATCAACATTGAGATTAATAGAACTAGGCAAATGACATAACTATTTAGTAATTTTAATTTCTGGCATTTTGGCTTAAATTTTGAAGTTGAATCTAGCAGCAATATCAATATGATTTTGGGAAAAAGAACTTTAAAAAAGAATGGAACTTGCCTTGGACTTAATCATCTCATAAACTTTCATAATAATCTTATAAGAGCTCATAGGAGTACCTTCATAGAGACTGTTACATTTGGATTTCCATATTTCTCATAAAATTAAGTATTCCTTAAACATCCACCAAAATATGAGGAAATATCGGATAGAATTAAAGTTGGGGAATACTTCAACCAGAGAAGAGAAATGAGCTCAAATTATCTTGGCCATGGAACTTTATAGGAACAAATGTTCATTTTTTTCCACCTTTTTATATCAACATTGGCATCTAGGATCAAGAAGGATCCCTAGAGCTTGGATATTACGTTCAATTGGAATGGAATTATGAAGCCAAATAAATATGGAGATTTTGGGAGGAATTTGAGGAGACCATATATTTTTCCATAAAGCACTTAATGCAGAATTATGCTTGCAAATTTGGTGAGCAGATATGAATGTGAAGTCTTCTAAAAAAGAGGGTTTTCGGATGATTTCTTTCTCATTAGTTAATACATTATTTTAAAAATCAGCATTAGCAGCTTAAAGTCTTTTGATAATGTTTGAACTAAAAGTTAAACTATATTTATATTTATTCCTCATTAAAGTTTCCCATATACCTTTAGAAGTGTTCATTCTCCAAGATAAATGCTGCAGTGACCCCTTCCATATCCCTTACTCCAAGACGTCTTTCACTTGAAGGTCTGAATATTTTGTGCCATTTGAGCTAAGCATATTTATCCCATTTTTGCTCATCTGATACCCAAAGGAACTTATTGAGGATACTATGAATCCTTTGGATAATTTCTTTAGGATATTTTAAAGATGTCAGGGTATATATTGGGATTGAAGTAAGAACATGTTTGATAAGAATAACCCTTTTTGTTGCTGATAGATATCTAGTTTTCCACCCCTTGAACTTTCCTCTCATTTAATTTAGAAGCTCTGAGAAATATCTTATTATACTTCTTCCTTTGAATAGAGGCTGACCAAGGTACTTTAAGGGGAGATTTTTAAAAGGGAGGCCTAAACATGAGTTAATTGTTGGTCTTCCTTCAAGAGGAAGATAATGATCAATTATAAAGCAATTTTTATTCTTGTTGACCAACTGACCAAAACTAGATTCATATTATCCAAGAATTTTGAGAGTCTTTTATGGATTTTTTTTACTACCATTCAGAAAGATGATAGCATCATCATCAAAGCAGAGATGGAATATGAGAGAGCTTCCAGATGAATGAGAGAAAGCTTTGACCTATTTGGTGATGATAAGATTGTCGATGCCTTTACTCGGTACTTCATCCATAATCACAAAAGGAGAAGGGGATAGAAGGTCCCCTTGCTTGAGACCTTTAGATGATTTGGGGAAAAAAACATCAGGACTCCCATTAATTAACATGGAGAACTAATTATTTGAGATGATTCCCCATATAAAATCAATGAAGATTTCACTAAAGTCAAATTTTCTTAAAACTTTAAGAGGAAATAATCAAGAAACCTTATCATATGATTTTTCCTTATAAAGTTTGATGAGCACATTTGAACCATGACATTTCCTATGCTAGTAACTTCTCATCTCATGAGCTAGCAAAATGTAATCTTGAATACATCTCCCCTTTATAAAGCTAATTTAGTTAGGAGAGGTGATACAAGAAGAAGTTTAGAAAATCTAGTGTTTTAGATTTTTGGAGATGATTTTAACACAGAAGTTGCGTAGGCTTATAGGCCTAAAATGGGAACACTGAGTTGGCTTGGAGTTTTTTGGTATGAGAATTATGGAACTACTAGAATAGCATCTAGGTATTTGGGCTCCCACAAAAAAGGATTGAATGGTTGCAATAAGATCATTCTTAATAAGTTTCCAATAATTGACATAAAAGGCACCATAGAATCCATCTGGACCAGGACTGTTATCAGCACTTAGATCCAAAATAGCTGAATGAATTTCTACTTCATTAGGCACCTCAGCAGGATCTTTTTTAATATTATTATTAACCAAAGCAGGGATAACCTCTAATATATCTTTTACCATGATTATAGATCCCCCGTAGCTCTCACTTTCACACACAATGAAGCCCGTATGAACCGTCCCTATTCCATCAATATTTTATATCCAATCAATCGCCTCACTATCGCATTCCCTTGGTCAACAAATAACCTTCATTGCATTAAGCACTTCACCTTATAAGTGCATTTATCTTGTTGATATGACATTCCAAGAACTTACTTTTTAGTCTTATTTGGGGGTTATTCGCATCACCTTCACTCCTTTGTCTCCCCATTATTTCCTCATTCCTATCTTTTAGGAGGGAGTTTACTTAATTCTGGTTGAAAACATTAAACTTATCACTATCGGGAGGTAACCCGTTGTATTTTGTTTTTTAATACATGTCTTATCCTGTTTCGGGTGGTGTTATATCCTTCCCCCAATGTTTAACATATACTTTATAGAGTCGTACATTTTTTGTCGTACCATTTTTATTAAGGCTTTACCTCGGATGCATCATATAGTATACTTTCATTAGGGACTGATTCTGGTAATCTCCTTCCTATCTTGTGATTTTAATTTAAAATATTGTTTTAATATCGTGAACAATGTTCTCTTGTGTTTGCAAAATCTTACCTCTTATGAAAATTTATAGGAAACAAGCTTTTTTAGACTCTTTTTATGCACTTTATCTCATTCTTGATGTGATTTATCCATCTTCTATCTTTTAGAAGTCTATGAATACCTTTATTTAAACTTGAAGTTTTACTTTAATCTTATAGGCTTAAGTGGACTTCCTAAGGCATATTGCACTATTCACATCTTTAGTGTAAAACTTGAAAAGTGTAAAAATTCTCAAGAAAACTTGAAGTTTTACGTCACACCAGTCTAAAGTTGAATAGTGTAAGAATTCTCAAGAAAACCTTAAGAATCACTCGTGGAGACTTAAAGTTGTGAAATTTGAACTATTCACCTTTTTTGGGTTTTTACGCAATTTTTAAGTCACAAGTTGACTCAAATTATTTTGATATTGTACTTAGTTGTTGTTCGATCTCATTATTCTTCATTTTTTATGTAATCTCTGAGAATGCTTTTGAGTTGTAAGAAACATGTGTCTTGTAGTTTTTCCCAAGTAATTAACCTTTACACATTTTTTCCATACACTTACCTATATTCCATATAACATCACCATTTACCTTCCGTATTTTTGGGTATTCCCTCCCCTCATCCGTATATCATTTCCCATAATTATCCTCATTTTTTAGAAAGTGAGTGGTTGAAATCATAAATGTAAAAATGTCTTCATTTGTACTATCCAAGGAAAAAAGCATTGTAAGAAACAAAAAAAAAAAGCAAAACGCAAAATAAAATAAAAACTATATATATATATACAGAAAGAAGGAAGAAAAGAAAAGAAGATCAGTTTGAAAAAAAAAGCAAGTGATAAAAAAAATTGTGAAATGAAGACATAAATCGTTCAAGTTGTAGTCCATTATTCTCAAAACCTATAAAAACATCCTATCATCCATTTTCCCATCTTTCTTTACATAATCCCTCATTTGATCCCCTAGTGAGGTGTTCGGGTGAATGAGAAGTCAATATGGTGAATAACTTGACATTCTCAACTAATGGTTAGCATTATTTTCATGAGATCAATTCCTTTGTTTAAAAGGAAAATATGTACTTTTATTCATAAGAGAAGAAAATCCCTTCTCAAGTGGTAAATACAAGAATTATTTACAATGAATTTTAAAATCTTTGATGAAGTCATAGTCAAGTATAAACTTGCTCCCCAAGAAAGGTCTAGCTCTAAAAGTATCACAAATGGACTGGTATATTTTTGAAATAGTAGCCTCGGTCTTCATAGGATGATTTTCAAACTAGCATCTACTTCTCCCGTTCCAAAGCTCCCATGAAATCAAACTAGGAATAAGAATGCATAGAGTGGCAATGATCCCTTTGCTCTTTGTCTTCATCTACCATACCATAAAGTGACTTATACTATTGGATGCATTTGAAAATATCCCCATCATCCCCCCAAAAGGATTCCAAGTTTGAGCGTCCACTTCTTCTTTAAAGAAAAGGTGGTTTCCATATTCTTGTTGGTGTAATAAACAACAAAAATATCTTGAGGCTAAAGGGATTTTGAGTTTGGTGATGGCACTATCAGTGCGGAGAACATTATGAAGCAATTTTCACATGAATATTGGAACTTTTTAGGGAAGTCAATATTCTATATGGAAATGAAGGAGTATTGAGTGAAACTCTTATGCCTAATAATGTCCTAAGCTTAATTTAAGGAGAAAATACCAATTTAGTTGCCCTTTTAGTTTGTTTTAGTCGATAGATCGATTAAATCCTTCACCGCTTCAATGTAGGAATGCATTTTTTTTCCATAGATGGGATGAGTAGGGCCTGCAAATGGAGTCTAATGGCATAAATCTCTTGCAATTTTTGTTTCTCATAAATAAAGTCCAAGTAGAGTCTTCAGTTATGAGCCTCCACCACATCTTGCAAGTTAATACTGCAATAAAGTCTTCATTCTATTCATGCCTAGAACTCCCTTTTTAAAAGTAAGACTTAAATCCTCCCATTACTTCCAATGTTTATTGGGAATACCTTTTATTCTACCTTAGAAAAAGTTTGAGAAAATGGTCTCTAGTTCTATGATTATAGCTTCAGGAGGGTTTAAGACAACAAAGAGATGAAAGTACATAGACTGAGACACATGATTAATGATAATCAGTTTACCTCAAAGATAAAGGAGCTTACAAGACCAACCCTCCATCCTCTTTCTGATTTTATCCAGTAAGTCATTAAATAGGGCTTCCTTCTTTCTACCTGAATAGATAGGAACACTAAGATAAAGGAAAGGAGGTTATTTGAAAGAGAAATGAGTTCTCCTCTCAATAATTTTTCTTCTATAACAAGGACATTCTTTTATAAACCATACAGCTAAATTTGGAATGATTAAGAAGCTACCCAGACTCAGTTTCATACTATTTGATAAAATCCAATAAGTTCTTTAAAGACTTTTGAGATCTAGAAGTAAAAATGAGGACATCATCAGCAAAAGATAAGCATGACACTATGGGACTTATTGGTGGCATCGAGAAAGAATTAATATGGACAGATAAGAAAAGGTTGTGTATACCTCTATTGATAACTTCAGTAGCTAAGATAAAGAGATAAGGAGAGGGTGGATCGCCTTATCTCACACCACAAGTGGATTTAAAGAAGCCTTGAGGATATCCATTTATAAGTATTGAATACTAGCATTCTGAGATGAGCCTCGAAGTCATATCTATGAAAGATTCATTGAAGCCAAAGTGCCTTAGAACTTAAGTGATGAATAGGCACGACATTCAATTATATGCCTTAGACATGTTAAGCTTGCAAACAAGATTCTCTTCTCTTCTTTTCTTGCGAAAGTTACACATCATCTCCTGAGATAAAGGATATTCTCATTAATTGACCCCCCTTTAGTGAATCCAGCTTCAAAAGGACCCCCAATCTATTGGGCATAATTTTTGAAATGATTTTATTGGAGGTATTGTAAAGGCTTATAGGTCTATAGTCACTGTAAAGTCTTTGATTTTTTAGTTTTAGGATGAGGGTAATTAAGGTTGAGGACCAACATTTGGGAAGAGGACACCCCATAAAGAAACTTAAAATGGATTCAAATAGGTCCATGTGAATAATGGGCCAACATTGTTTGTAGAAAGAGGTATTCAATCCATTAGGTCCTTCTAAATTTGATGAGTCCATTTACATTATCATCTGCTTGATTTCTTTCAGAGATGGGTTGGCAATAATCATGTCATTATCTTGGTCAGTTAAGAACTTTGGATATGTTTAGGGATAGTCCACTTGTTGGGAATAAATGAGGGATTGGTGAGTATGCCTTTGAAATGATCGATAAAATATTGTCAAATGGAGTAGTGATCAAAGATCCAGTTGCCACTTTCATCTTTGATTATAGATATGCGGAGCTTGTTACTATTTTTATTCACTATAGAATGAAAAAAACTTAGCATTGTCATTTCCATCTTTAAGCCATTTGACTCTAGCCTTGTGCCTCTAAAATTCTTCTTCTAATGACAGCTTGAATTTGAGGTCTGCCATAACCAATTTATACTCAATTCTTTTAAGTATATGTTCTTTCTTATATATGTGTGTGAGACGTTTGACCTTGTTTACATTTACTCATATCCTCACACTCGAGATACATGCACTTACCCAAATCTGAGAAAGTTAATTTGAGAGATATATATTTAGTGAGATTTAAATTAAAGGCATTGTTTCTCAAAGGTAATATAGGAATTCCTCTTATGATATTTAATTTTTTTTTGAATGATTCACACAACACACGTTGAGTTTTAGGAGGGATTATGCCTTTAGTATTATGTAAGCTTATCTTTTCATATACTAATGACTCAACATTTGTATTCCTTAAATTCTTTAATGGTGGGTTCTGTGATATATCCTACGACTAATAAGAGACTCACTGCCTTTCAAAAAATCATTTTCAATAAAAATATTTTGAATTTTTTAGGTATATTCATTGAAAATCCTCATGAGACAGCACTCGTCCTGTAGGGTAACATAGAGGTTTAACTACTTATTGCTCATGCTAAGTGAAATCGTAAGTTATATGAGCATAATAAGTTGTATGAGTACAATAGTCCTAAAGACAGGGCTCTATATCAAAGAAAGCTAAGCGAAAAGCATAATAAGCCGTGCAGATCCTAAAGGACACTAGAACCTAATGCTCTGATACCACCTGTGACACCCCGCTTAATTAAATATCGGGTGATCGGTCCTTTATTAAAATAAAAACAGAATGTTCGGCGGGTTCATTCTTAGCATCACTGTCGAAAATATTTAATATTATTAATCACCTAATAATTAATTAAGCTAAGTGTCAAAACATTTTCCCATTTAATTATACCCAATCAATCCATTAATAAATTTCCATATTAAGATATAAGCTGCTAACATTCCACAAGAATAAAATGAATTCTGGACATGAATGAAATACTGAAATAAATCGGACTGGATGAAACATTCCAGTTCAAAGTCACAAACCAACAAAGCTTAATATCCTCAAGTGAAATAGAAATAAAATACTAAAATGAACTGGTTACAATCTCTAATAAATGACTGAGAAAGTGGCGAAACATGCCATAAATGGAATATCTGAATAGAGTGGAAAGAAATGATAGAAGCGTTTAAGTACAAAGGCCTGCAACTTCCACAACCACTGCAACTCGCTAAATGATCCACTCGTCTAAGTCTGGTAACCCTGAGGATAGGCACCTGATAAATAATATATATATAAAAAAAGAGAAAAGAATAGCAAAAAATGGGTCAAAGCCCGAGTTGTAAAAATATTTGTTTTAGCAAGTATTTAAAACTGCAATAATGCAATTATTATGTGCATGTTAGTTTCGAACTCTCACATGAGATTCTCACCTCTCCACTATTGTGCACGCCTAACGTACGTCTATCCTAACCTAGTTATCCATAATTTTTCCAGATAGATCATAGACTTATATATCTCAAAGGAGTAACCCGTATCGCCCATACAATACGCTATTAATATTATTTTGTGCCAGTTAACCGTATATTACATTCACTATTCTGATATAAAATCTTTTACCCACTGAAATCCCTTTGCTTACCAACATTTATAAATTTTCTAATTTCATACATTAGAATCATTCACAAGTATATATATATATACAAATACTGCGCCCCTAGGTAAGGATCACTTGGCGCAGTGCATACTCTGCTATCGTGTCCCGATGTATCGCTCACTACGTAAAGGACAATTTGCTCGGCGCCTCTCACGAACTATAAATCTCATAACACAAACATTTGAGGCGAGCATACTCACCACCCAAATGGGTCACACACATACCTATGCTCCCATTCAGTCTTCGAAACTATCCTACATCTCAGATAGCACGTATCCAAGCTCATATGCTCTAGCTATAAGTCAAATATCCCCCCATTGGGTCACCCCAGATAAGAATGTCTACTACGCGATAACCTCATACGGATAGTTTGCAGCTAGGTTTACTATACACACAATAATATTAATCATATAATAATAGGCATTCCCTAAGGCCCATTAAAATTCAGGTATCGACCCAACCCATACTTATATTTATACAAGTAGTATACTTCTCATTACTACTTATTATGCAATTAACTCGATTATTCACACTTTTAAAATTTCAAAGGTTAATTCACCTATCCAATACTTAAGATATTATCCTAGAAATGTTTCCCAACTTATTCCGCACTAAGCTAATAATAGTAAATGTCAATTTTTCTCACTCAACTAACTCTGCAACACGATTTGGGGGAAAATAGGAATTTCTGGAATTTTTCTGGGACCTGTCGTTCGAACCAGAACTGGTTTCGTTCGAGCGAATCAGCAGGTCGTTTGAACGACCCTGCATCTCATTCGAACGATATATCATTGTCTCCATTCATCTACTTGCTGTGTTTTCCAACTTTTTTTTTAACCTAAAACCTCTAAATATTTGTATCAAATCCCAGCAATCACTTACAACCGATAATTAAATATGTTGGGATAACATTTAACAACCTAGAATCATTTAATCATTCATAAACCTTAATAAATTATGAAAATCCCCAAAATTAATCAAACCAACCCTAGTTCTTCAAATTTCTATACAAGAACTCAAAATCAGATTCGTCCATCATAATTAATCATCAATTCGTGATTTCTAACCTATCTACATAAATGATTCATCCTAATTAGATATCAGATTTTAACTAATGTCCTTAGTTCTGCAATTTCATCAAAATTTAAGAATCCCAAATGGTTATTATATATCTATACTAACATGAACATGGTGTTGGTACAATTTTGTAAGGATTAAACACTTGCCTCCGTTTCGAATGTTTGATCTCCTGGTGATGTTGATATAGGTGTGTTCCTCGTCCCACAATCTACACTTTTGCGGGATTTTTGGTGTGTGTTCTTGAGTTATGCACCAAGATCTCCAATGGCTTCTTCTTCCTTCCTCTGTGCCTTTCTCTTTTCTCTCTCGTAGGTTTAGAACTGATAACTCCCCTCTAACCCACGTTCCTCTATATTCAATTTCCTAATTTTCGTCCATAATATTTCTCCAAAAATTTAAAGGACAAAAATACCCCTAAGGGGTGTCGGTTAGGCCTAAAAACATCCCGGAGACCAAAGAAAATACCGGTAGAGTTTTCTGACTATCTTGACTCTTTCAGACTCAATGGCGCACTCGAAATTACCATACGAGTTACTTAAAAATAATTTACTTCTTTAACTCAATAAGTTAGTCCCAACATGGCTCACACGCGCGTCCTGGCTTAATGTACCAAACTGTCGTATTTTTCACTCTCGACAATTTATAAAATTTCATAATTTCGTATTACGTATTCATATAGTAATACTCCAATATTCTCAATAATAAGTATTAACCCTTGGCACGCTAGTTAATATTTATTTTTAATCCGGATTAACTAATAATTAATTTTCTCACATTTTTAATTTAATTAATCCAATAATAATAATTAATCCTATAATTATTTAATATAATAAAAATATGGGGTATTACATATTTCCCCCTAGTAATGGAATTTTGCCTCGAAATTTGGAAAGTAAACCATACCTGGTAAGAATAAGTCTGGATATTTCTCGCGCATATCCTCCTCTCGCTCCCAAGTATACTCCTCTACATTATGATGCTCCCACTGAACCCTCATAAGTGGAACTACCTTTGACCTCAATTTACTCTCGCTACGGTCCAGGATAGCCACATGTCTCTCCTCATAAGAACTGTCGGGCTGCAAGTCAATCTCCTCAATCGGAATGTGGGTGTGGTCCAACTCATCCCGAAGATACCGCCTCAATGGTGAGATGTTGAACACATCATGAATACGGTGTAAGTGCTTCGGCAACCCAAGTCTATATGCCACCGGTCCATTCCTCTCGATAATGAGAAATGGTCCTACGTATCTCGGGGTCAATTTCTCCTTCTTTTCGAACCTCTTCACTCCTTTCATAGGAGACACTCGCAGTAGTACCTGGTCCCCCACGTTAAACTCCCTGAAGGACCACTTCGCATCGGTGTAGCTTTTCTTCCTGTCCTGGGCTACATGAATGCGACTCCTGATCAACTCAATCCTGGCTGACGTCTCTTGAATCACCTCTGGCCTAAGTAACTTGTTGTCCCCCACCTCTAGCCAACAAGTGGGAGAACGGCAAGGTCTACCGTATAATGCCTCAAATGGGTCCACGCCAATCGTAAACTGATAGGAGTTATTATAAGCGAACTCCACCAGTGGAAGGTATTGTTCCCAACCCCCTCCAAAATCAAGGACATACATGCGTATCATATCCTCTAGCATTCGATTCGTATGCTCAGTCTTTCCATCTATCTGCGGCGATACGCCGTACTCAATTGCAGATCGGTACCCATAGCTTCCTGAAAGCTCTCCCAAAAGTGCAACACAAAAATCTTGTCTTTGTCAGAGACGATATCTAGGGTCACCCCATGCAACCTCACTATCTCAATAATAAATAACTTGGCATACTGTCCCATAGTGTAGTCTGTCCGCACTGGCAGAAAGTACGCTACCTTGGTCAACCGATCCACCACTACCATATAGAATCGTGACCCTTCTGTGAGGTAGGTAACCCAGTGATGAAGTCCATGAAAATGCTCTCCCATTTCCACCTAGGGACCTCTAGCGGCTGAAGTAACCCTGACGGTCTCTGATGGTCCACCTTTACCAACTGATAGATGGCACACTTGGACATGAACTTCGCAATGTCCTTCTTCATCCCACTCCACCAGTACTGTCGTCTCATATCCTGGTACATCTTATCCCCTCCGAGATGTACCACAAATCAAGATTCATGTGACTCTGTCATTACTGCATGACGTAAGTTCTCATCCTCCGGGACCAGTAACCTCCTATTAAATCGCAATCCTCCATCTGAACTTACTGAGTTGGACTCCGCGCCTTTGGCTAAAAGCCGTACAATCTGGTCTAGGCAAAACGAACCGTCTGCTTGGGCCTGAATCACCCTCGTAATAATCTCTGGCATGACTGTTATGATGGACATAAAGGATTGGGACACTGCATCCTGATGTCCCAACTCTTTCCACTTCGCCTTCCACACTTCTGCCACCTCACCTACCGGCCTATGGCTCAATGCATTAGCAACTACGTTAGCCTTTCCTGGGTGGTACTGTATCTCGAACTAGTAATCTTTCACAAACTCCAGCCACCTGCACTGATGCATGTTCAACTCCCACTGAGTAAACAAGTATTGCAGTGACTTGTGGCCTGTGAATAGGCAAAATTTCTCCCCCAACAAGTAGTGTCTCCAAATTCGTAGGTAAAACATGACCGTTGCTAGATCCAAGTCATGGGTGGGGTAATTCCTCTCGTGAGGCTTAAGCTTGCAGGAGGCATAAACAATAACCTACTCCTCCTACTGGAGTAATCCTCCAAGTCCCTATAGAGAAGCGTCAGTATATACCAGGTACTCCACCCCTAGCCTGGGTAAAGCAACAACTGGCGCCGAAGTCAACTTATCCTTTAGCTCATCGAAAGCCAACAGACAAGCATCATCCCAAATGAACTTCACCCCTTTGCGAGTTAAATTTGGTAATGGGCCCGCAATCTTTGAGAACCCTCGGATAAACCACCTGTAATATTCGACTAACCCTAAGAAGCTACAAACCTCCATCGGTGTCGTGGGCTATTCCCACTCCCTCACCGTCAGCACCTTGCCCGGGTCCAGTGATATCCCCAATTTTGACACAATATGCCCCTAAAACTGCACCTCTCGTAACCAGAATCCACACTTTTCATTCTTGGCATATGGTTGATGCTCTCGCAGAGTCTGAAGAACTCGTCTCAAATGCTCGGCTTTCTCCTCCTCAGTCTGGGAATAAATCAGGATGTCATCTATGAAGACAATGATAGACTAATCTAAGAACTCTCTGAATACCCAGTTCATTAAGTCCATGAATACGGCTGGAGCATTTATCAGCCCAAACGGTATGACCCGAAACTCGTAGGACCCATACCTCGTCAAGAAAGTAGTCTTTGACACGTCCTACTCCTTAATCCGTAGATGATGATATCCCGATCTTAAATCAATCTTTGAGAAGAAGGTAATTTCTCTCAACTAGTCGAACAAGTCATCAATTGGAGGCAATGGATACTTATTTCGTATTGTGATTTTATTCAACTCACGGTAGTCCACACACAACCTCAACAAACTATCTCTCTTCTTTACAAATAGCATGGGATCACCCTAAGGTGAGGTACTCCTACGAATGAAGCCTAGTCCCAATAGCTACTCAATCTGATCCCGTAACTCCCTTATCTCAGTTGGAGTTATACGGTACGGTGCGCGAGTTATTGACCGAGTGCCCGACATCAAATCTATAATGAAATCTATCTCTTGGCTAGGAGGTAGTCCTAGTATATCCTGGAACACATCAGAAATCTCATAAACTACAGGAATCGAATTAATAAGAATCACTATCTCCTTAGAGGTCTCCTCCTCTATATAATATAAATGGGTAGACGATCCTCTTTCAGGATAAGGCATCTCCACTAGAAACATCTCCTGGCTCGGAATAGCAAAAATAATGGTCCTACTAAAACAATCTATCATGGATCTATAAGAAAAAAGCCAATGCATGCCAATAATGGTGTCATGCTCGTGCATATCTAAGACTAGCATATCTGCACGCAAAATAAAACTCCCAAGCTCTATACCTACTCCCCAGCATATAAAGAAAATCAACGACCCATTCCCCAGCGGTGAGTCTACACATGTTACTGTACTCTCTGCCGTATCTAAAAACCCCGTGGCCCGTTAAAAATAAGTGGCTATGAAGCAGTGTGACGCCCCAGTGTCAAATAAGACGCGCCCCATAGTACCATGAATAGAAAACGTACCCTCAATGGCGGGTGGTGCATGCGGTGCTACTGCCTGGTGGACGTTATAAACATGTCCATACTGTAATTGTCCCAACTGAATCGGGGTGCGAGCAAAGCTGGGACTGGTGCCAATGCTGGTAGGACGGAGGTAAAGATGGGACTCTGGGGCTTCTGCTGGGCTCCCTGCTACTGGGAACCTGCCCTTTTCGGGGAAATTCTGTTTCCTATAGCCAATCTTGCCATAAGAAAAACACCTGCTGCTAAAGTTACCTCCCATCTGCCCCTATTAGCCTCGGCCCTGTTGGCCATTGCTGCCCCTCCACTGGCCCTGATGATGCCTCTGCTGACCATGCTAACTGGATTGGCCCTGCCTATAACCCCCCATATCACTGCCTAGAATCACCAGATCGAAATCGCTTAGCAGGGTCCCCCTGCTGGGAACTCTGCTCACCCTGACGGACCTGCCCCTGAGCTGTTGGTGCCCACTGGCACTACTACCTCCTGTTTAGCACTACTGGCTGGGCTCCCCTACTCGTTTTCTCCCCTGCTGATGGAAACGGTGACGAATCTTTCAAGTCAATCCATTCATGAGCATCCGAATCTTCTTCTCTTCGGTAGGTGCCTCATCTGGCATGATAATAATCAGTCTCGTAAACTCCTCCTTATACTCCGCGACAATTATACTCTCCTACTTGAGATTCAACAGTTTCCGCCTTATCTCAGTCTTCACGGCAGAAGGAAAGTATTTGCGATCAAAATGCACCCCAAAGCTTTGAATAGTCATATTATCCCTTTCCTCTAAGGTGGTAGTGGACTCCTACCACTGTAAGGCGTCCGCTACTAGCTTATAGGAAGCCAGTAACTATCTCTGAATGTCGGTACATTCGTACATGCAAAAATGCCTTTGGATGTCTTTCTTCTATTAGCTCGTGGTGAGAGTGTCATAACTGCCCGAGAACTCTGGGGGTGTGCCCTCTGAAAGGAATCCCTAACCCTCTCCCATGCAGTGGGAAACTGACTTGGGACTAGAGCCACATCGTGTACCTAGGGTGGGGCCTGCTGCACCACCGCTAAAACTGCATTTACCGCCTGAGCAACTATGGCGGCAACTTCAGCTACATTCATCATTCCCTGAGCCTGAGATGCTGGCTGCTCTTGCTGGGCAATTCTGTTCCTCGGGGCTCGTCTCGGAGGCATCTGAAATGAGAATGGAATTATTAGTCCACAATTATTATTAAATCTCAAATAGCTGAAGATGTAAACACAGAAATGAGAGTACAACGATCCTAAAGTTAGGGTACTATATCAAATAACGCTAAGCGAAAAGCATAATAAGCCGTATAGATCCTAAAGGACTCTAGAACCTGATGCTCTGATACCACCCGTGACACCCCGCCTAATTAAATACCGGGTGATCAGTCCTTTATTAAAATTAAAAGAGAATGTTCGGTGGGTTCATTCTCAGCATCACTGTCGAAAACATTTAATATTATTAATCACCTAATAACTAATTAAGCTAAGTGTCAAATCATTTTAGCATTTAATTATACCCAATTAAGCCATTAATAAATTTCCATAACAAGATATATGCTACTCACATTCCACAAGAATAAAATGAATTCTGGACATGAATGAAATACTGAAATAAATCAAACTGGATAATACATTCCAGTTCAAAGTCACAGACCAAGAAACCATAATATACTCAAGTGAAATAGAAATAAAATACTAAAATGAACTGGTTACAGTCTCTAATAAATGACTGATAAAGGGGCGAAACATGCCCTAAATGGAATATCTGAATAGAGTGGAAAGAAATTATAGAAGCATCTAAGTGCAAAGGCCTGCAACTCCCACAACTGCTGTAACTCGCTAAATGATCCACTCGTCTAAGTATGGTAACCCTGTGGCTGGGCACCTGATAAATAATGTATATATAGCAAAAGAGAAAAGAATAACAAGAAATGGGTCAAAGCCCGAGTTGTAAAAATATTTGTTTTAGCAAGTATTTAATAATACAATTATTATGTGCATGTTAGTTTCGAGCTCTCACATGAGATTCTCACCTCACCACTATTGTGCACGCCTAAAGTACGTCTGTCCTAACCTAGTTATCCGTAATTTTGCCAACTAGATCATAGATTTATATATCTCAAAGGAATAACCCGTATCGCCCATACAATACGCTATTTATATTCTTTTGTGCCAGTTAACCGTATATTACATTCACTATTCTGATATAAAATCTTTTACCCACTGGTATATATACACTCACACGTATGGTAAGGACCACTTGTCTCAATGCGTACTCTGCTATCGTGTCCCGATGCATCGCTAATTGCATAAAGGACAATTGGCTCGGCGTCTCTCACGAACCATAAATATCATAACACAAACATTGGAGGCGAACGCACTCACCGGTCAAATGGGTCACGCACATACATACGCTTCCATTCATGCATCAAAACTATCCTATATCTCAGATAGCACGTATCCAAGTTCATATGCTCAGGCTATAAGTCAAATATCCCCCCATTGGATCATCCAGGATAAGACTGTCCACTACGCGATAACCTCCTTCCGATAGCAAGCAGCGTAGGTATGTTATACACACAATAATATTAATTATATAATAATACGCATTCCCTAAGCACCATTAAAATTCAAGTATACACCCAACCCATACTTATATTTCTACACGTAGTATATTTCTCATTACTACTTATTATGTAATTAACTCGATTATTCACACTTTCGAAATTTCAAAGGTTAATTCACCTATCCAATCCTTAAGATATTATCCTAGAAATGCTTCCCAATTTATTCTGCACTAAGCTAATAACAGTAAACGACAGTTTTCCTCACTCAACTAACTGTGTAACACGATTTGAGGAAAAATAGGAATTTCTGGGACCTATCGTTTGAACCAGAACTGGTTTCATTCGAACGAATCAGAAGGTCGTTTGAACGACCCTGCATCTCGTTCGAACGAGACGTCGTCGTCTCCATTCTTCTACCTGCTGCATTTTCCAACTTTTTTTTCAACCTAAAACCTCTACGGATTTGTCTCAAACTCGCAGCAATCACTCCCAACCAATAATTAAACATGTTGGGCTAACATCTAGCAACCTAGAATCATTTAATCATGCATGAACCTTAATAAATTATGAAAATCCCCAACATTAATCAAACAAACCCTAGTTCTTCAAATTTCTATACAAGAACTCAAAATCAATTTCGACCCTCATAATTAATAATGAATTCGTGATTTCTAACCTATCTACATGAGGGATTCATCCTAATTAGATATCAGTTTTTAACTAATGTCCTTAGTTCTCTAATTTCATCAAAATTTATGAATGACAAATGGTTATTATATATCTATACTAACATGAACATGATTGTTGCTACAATTTTACAAGGATTAAACACTTGCCTCAGTTTCGAAGGTCTGATCTCCTAGTGATGTTGATATAGGTGTGTTCCTCATCTCACGATCTACACTTTGGTAGGATTTTTGGTGTGTGTTCTTGAGTTATGCACCAAGAACTCCTATGACTTCTTCTTCCTTCTTCTGTGCCTTTATCTTTTCTCTCTCGTAGGTTTAGAATTGATAACTCCCCTCTAACCCATATTTCTCTATATTTAATTTCCTAATTTTCGTCCATAATATTTCCCCAAAAATTCAAAGGACAAAAATACCCCTACGGGGTGCCGGTTAGGCCTAAAAACATCTCGGAGTCCAAATAAAATACTCGGGTAGAGTTTTCTGACTATCTCGACTCTTCCGGACTCAATGGCGCACTCGAAATTACCATACAAGTTACTTAAAAATAATTTACTTCTTTAACCCAATAAATTAGTCCCGACACGGCTCACACGCGCGCATTGACTTAATGTATCAAACTGTCGTATTTTCCACTCTCGATAATTTATAAAATTTCATAATTCCGTATTACGTATTCACATATTAATATTCCAATATTCTCAACAATAAGTATTAATCCTTGGCACGCTAGTTAATATTTATTATTAATTCAGATTAATTAATAATCAATTTTCTCATATTTTTAATTTAATTAATCCAACAATAACAATTAATCCCATAATTATTTAACATAATAAAAATATGGGATATTACGGTTTTGTAAGTCCTGTTCTTGTAAAACTCTAAATTACTGAAATAGGTTTTGCCCTTTTTAGGGATTTTTCCCCATATCTGTTTGCTCTTGCGTGTGTAGTTGATATAATGTGTTTGAAACATTCGTCACACGCAAACCTAAATTAATTAGATTAAAATTTGGTAATAATTTGGATTTGTGTTTGGTGGACATTTAATTATATAAACATTCCATTAAGATCGCAAGCGCACTCTCAAATTGGTATCAGAGCATTTTTTACCTTTATAAGTGGTATCAATTTCGGTTACACAAAAATATTGTGTAATCCTTTTTCAGCAATTTTTTTTTCTTTGATATCAATTTTTTTTTTAAATTATTGCTCTTTAAAAACCCGGATTTATTGGAGAATTTTCATAATCAATTGTCCATTTTTGATGGTACCAATTATGCTTATTGGAAAGATAAAATGAGGGCTACCTTAAGAGCCATAGATATGGGAGTCTGGTTAGTTTATGAAAGTGGGTGGACTCTTTCCACTATTACTGTCGATAATGTTGTTGGATTTAAACTCGTTTCTTCCTGGACTGATGAGGAATTTAAGTGGAGTAATTTTTACACTCGTAGATTTAGAGCTATTTCTGGAGCCATCACCTCTGACGAGTTCCATCACATCATGACGTGCACTATATCTATGGAAGCGTGGGATACCCTCCAGCTCACTCACGAGGGTACCAACGCTATAAAGGCATCTAAGCTTCAAAATTTGACCACCCAATTTAAGACCATCACTATGCTAAAGTCTAATTCATTCCATGAGTTTTATGCGTGTTTATCGGACATTGTTAATTCTAGTTTTAATTCGGGTGAGAAAATGACACACCCCAACCCAATTACTTATAATTAAGTTTGAAAGTCAAAGTGAGTCAAACCATGATTAATTTAACAAAACCATACACAAGAGTTTTAATTTCAGAGTCATCATACTAAATCCATATAACTGAAAACCTTTTTACAACATCAGAGTAGTCACACTTATACAAACTTGCTTGAAGGAAAATTTAACTTAATTACATCATTTATATTTAAACAAAATCTTTGTTTCTCCTATTCCTGGCTAACCCAACCCGACTTCCTAGATTTGGCAGTGGCATCGCGTTTCCTAAAAAATGTGAACATAGGAACCATGAGCAAAATAGCCCAGTGAATGCATCACTACTATACTACTGCATAAATTTAAATGCAATAAATCATGTCCATATAATTATGTATTAATTTATCTGGCTCATTCATAATGAATGACCAACTTTTACGAATCATGATTCACATATCCTGTCTAAATAGACAATTCCCCCCCATTCCTGGTCGAGGAGTAACCCCTTGTCATTAATAGACAAATCTCCCCCATTTCGGGTCGGGGAGTAACCTCCCATTTCGATAAATCGAAATGAATAGTTTCACATTCATAACATTATGATCATATTCGTAACAGTATACAAATACATCATTCCAGTGAGTAGACTCACCTTGGTTGACAACTATGTATTCACGTTTCCTTCTGGTGGAGCTGAACTGTGTTGATTAGACCTTACACCTGTCAATCCGACTAAATCAGTACTGAACCTCAATCATAAATATTATCCTAATATAATTATGTAACTTTCCATGACAATACATCAACAATATAATTCCAATTAAGTCACATTCCATAAAACATAGGTAAAGGCAAAACAATGATATACATGTTGATAAAGTTACGGACATTCAACCATAGGAAATACCTTATAAGTAATTTATAACCAAAGTCAAGTAAACATGAAATTATACTTCTCAATGTATATACACATGAAACATGTACTCAAAGTACCCTTTGTAAGGACGAAATATAAACATTCATTCAAGGGGTATCCAGTATGGCCTGAAATTATTGTCCAACATACTTAACCATCATATATTCCTAAATTGTACAAATACAAGGGTCCAACCTTATCAATATGAAAACATATATGAATATAATTTCCAGTACAAGTGACGGTGTAATTTTTAAAGCTTCCTAGAGCAAGTTATGACCATTTATTTACAACACAAGAAATCTTCCCTACAAGCTCCTCTATTGTTCCTTCAACTTCCAAGAATTTTCATAATTTTTCTCTAGCATAACTTTCCTTGATTTTCAACCCATTTTGAGTAAACATACTGAATAGTATATAATCAAAGTTTAATAATTGTTTGACTTCATTTGCTATCTCAAAATCTTGACTAAACTCAGGGCATACCGAAATGAAGTATACAAACAGAAACTATGTACTAACTTGAAATCATCATTACGGCCTAACCACAAGGCGATAGATTCTAATTTTCGGATATGATATGAATATATGAATCTACTTTCATGTCAAATTGGAATTTCTCAATTCAATTAATAACACAAAGAGATATGTAGATTTGAATACAAGGGGTTTCAATACAAAGCAATATGACATATAAACACCACTTACCTCACATATGAACCAATACATGTTATCACAAAGGATGATGAGGTTTTAATCAATAATTCACGATTTAAATTCTTTGAAATAAGTATAATATAAGATTACAACAATATTAACACATAATTTTACCTTGGAAATACCTTAAGGACTTTGTTGGAAATTTTTCCTAGCTTTTCCTTGTAATCTTTCTTCCTTAACTTCTACTCTCTCTTTCCTTAAGCTTAAATCTCTCAAAACTGAACCTAGGGTTATATTTGCTGAACAAATAAGCTATAGGGGGAGTTTTAAGTCGGCCAAGGCTGCCTCCCAAGCCATCCAATCAAATTAAAACATTTGGTTTAATAAAAGACAATTTACCACTTTAAGGGAATGGACAACTTTTCCCTTTGTTCGTAAATTCGGTATAACTCTTTACTCGGGCATCCATTTGATGATCCGTTTATTGTGTTACAACCCTAACGCACATGTCTACAACTATATAGTTTTCACTTCAAGTCATTTATAATGTTACAAAGTTCAAAACTAGTCTCTAATAGGAACATTTCTACCGAAAACAACAAAATTTGTGTTTGTAAATAATTCGACCTTTCATGATTTATGAAAGTAGGATTATAATAAACATAATCACTTAACATTAGATATACTAATAGCACATTATTCATATCACATAAGATAAGAATGATTTAAATATAATTTATCATAATTGTATTCGGGTTGTCACAACTTCCCCCCTTTTGAAAATTTCATCCTCGAAATTTAATATAAAGGCCACTTACCAAACAAATGGGGATACTGTTTCCTCATGCTATACTCCATTTACCAAGTTGATTATTTAACTCCATGGCTCATCCACATAACCTTAACTAAGGGAATAACTTTATTTCTTAATACTTGGTCCTTACGATCAATAATTTCCATTGGTTCCTCAATGTACGACAAGTCTTCCTTCAGTTCAATTGGTTGAGTTTTCAACTGATGAGATGGATCCGCCAAATACTTACGAAGCATCGATACGTGAAACACATCATGTAAACGGGATAAATCTGAAGGTAATGCTAATCTATAAGCCAGGGGCCCAATTCTTTCCAACACCTCATATAGTCCAATGTATCTTAGACTTAGTTTCTCCTTCTTCCCAAATCTCATAACGCCTTTCCATGGTGAAATACACAGGAATACAAAATCTCCCTTCTTAAATTCCAATGGATACTTCCTCTTATCTGCATTAAATTTCTGCCTACTTTGTGCTATCTTTATCCGTTCTCGAATAATTTTGATCTTTTCAGTCGTTACATATATTAATTTAGGACCCAATATTTCCTTTCAGCCACTTCATCCCAACACAAACGCATTCTACATCTCCTCCCATATAAAGCTTCATAAGGAGTCATACCAATAGTCGACTGATAACTATTATTATATGAAAATTCCATCAATGGCAAATTATCATCCCAACTACCTTTGAAGTCAAATACACAGGCTCGTAACATGTCTTCTAATATTTGAATCGTCCATTCTGATTTCCCATCAGTTTGTGGATGAAACACAGTGCTGAACTTCAAACTTGTGCCCATGGAATTCTGGAGACGAGGCCAAAACTTAAAAGTGAACGTTGGATCTCTATCTGATACAGTTGACACTGGTGCCCCATGTAAACGGATAATCTCATCAACGTACATGCGTGCATACTTGTCAACAGTGTAGGTGGTCTTAACTGGAAGAAAATGAGCTGACTTCGTCAATCGGTCTACAATCACCCAAATAGAATCATGCCTCTTTGGTGACGGGGGTAATCATGTAACAAAGTCCATCGTTATATGCTCCCACTTCCATTCCGGACTAGGTAAAGTCTGCAATAATCCTGCCGGCTTCTAATGCTCTGCTTTCACTTGCTGGCATACTAAACATTTAGCTACGAACTCTGCAATCTCATGTTTCATATTGTTCCACCAGTAATATTCTTTCAAATCTCTGTACATTTTGGTACCTCCCGGATGCATAGAGTAAATAGAACTATGTGCCTCTTCTAATATATCTTTCTTTAAGGGTGGATCATTCGGTACACAAATCCTATTTTTATAACACAACGATTCATCATTCTTAATTTCAAAGTCAATCTCTTTACCATCCAGGACATCTTGTTTCTTCTTCTCAAGGAATGGATCACTGGTCTGCAAATTTCGTATGCATTCGGTCAATAAAGGTCTCACTGTGACATGTGCTAATAATCCTCCGCTTTTTGAAAACTTCAATTCAATCCCCATCGATGCCAAGTCAATAATATTTCCAACACGGGCACACTGTATGCAACCAAGAATCCCTGATGATTTTTGACTTAAAGCATCTGCTACTACATTGGCCTTCCCAGGATGATGATGAATGGTACAGTCATAGTCTTTAATCATCTCTATCCAACGCCTCTGTCTCAAATTCAGTCATTTCTGTGTAAATAAGTATTTCAAACTTTGATGATCTGTAAATATCTCACAAGTTTCTCCATATAAGTAATGTCGCCATAACTTTAAAGCGAAAATAATGGCCGCTAGCTCCAAATCGTGTGTAGGGTAGTTTCGTTCATGCGTCTTTAATTGTCTGGAAGCATATGTTATTACCTTCCCATTCTTCATAAGAACACATCCTAAACCCTGAAATGAAGCGTCTGTATAGATCACAAAAGACTCATTCCCACATGGAATAGTAAGTATAGGGGCTGAAACCAACCGATTCTTTAATTCTTTAAAACTCCTCTCACATTCTTCATCCCATACAAACTTCACTTCTTTACGAGTCAATTTTGTCAGTGGTAATGCTATTGCTGAAAATCCCTTAATGAATCTGCGATAGTAACCTGCCAATCCTATGAAACTCCTAATTTCTGTCACATTCTTGGAACTTTCCCATTCAATAATTGCTTCCACCTTCGTTGGATCAACATATATCCCATTTCCCAAGACAACATGCCCTAAAAACACAATTTTATTCAACCAAAACTCACACATGCTAAGTTTAGCAAATAATTTCTTCTCTCTCAAAATCTGCAATACAAGTCTCAAATGTTTCTCATGTTCCTCCATGCTATGCGAATAAATCAAGACATCATTAATGAATACAATCACGAATGAATCAATGAAAGGGTGGAATACTCGGTTCATCAAATCCATAAAAACTGCTGGAACATTAGTTAATCCAAATGGCATCACCAAAAACTCATAGTGCCCATATCGAGTCCGAAAAGCTGTTTTAGAAATATCACTATCCTTCACTTTCAGTTGGTGGTAACTCGATCTCAAATCAATCTTCAAAAATACAGTGGCCCCCTATAATTGGTCAAACAAGTCATCAATACGAGGTAGAGGGTACTTATTTCTAATGGTCACCTTATTTAACTACCGATAATCAATACATAATCGCATTGTACCATCTTTCTTTTTCACAAATAACATTGGTGCTCCCCATGGCGAAAGACTAGGCCGAATGAAACCTCTGCTTATCAGATCTTGTAATTTCACTTTTAATTCTTTCAACTCTACTGGTGCCATTCTATATGTAGCAAGAGAAATTGGACCAGTACCTGAAATTAATTCAATAGAAAACTCTACTTCCCTATCGGGTGGCAATCCTGGCAATTTCTCTGGGAAGACATCAGAAAACTCTCTAACCACGGGTATATCTTGAATTTTAACTGTCTCTTTATTAGTATCAACAACATAAGCTAAATACCCTGTATAACCTTTACTCAATAACTTTCTGCTCTTAATTGCTGAGATAAGACAATTAGGGACAACATTCCTTTCTCCTATAAACTGGAACTCGGGTTCACCAGGCAAATGAAATGTAACTTCTTTACGAAAACACTAAATGGAAGCATGATATGATGATAACCAATCCATCCCCAATATAATATCAAAATCTCGAATGGCCAACGGTATTAAATCAACATAGAAATCTCGTTCCCCCATTCGTAAGATACAGTCTTTATAAACGTGCTCAACCAGAATCACACTTTCCATTGGGGTAGAAATATATAAGGCACAATTGAGAAATGAACATGGTCTACCCAAATATGAAACAATATCTAATGCCACAAATGAATGCGTAGATCCAGGATCAATGAGTGCATATAAATCTTTGTTTGCAATAGAAAGTTTACATGTAACCACTTCAGGTGTAGCATGGGCATCTTGCAGCGTCATTGCAAACACTCTTCCTCCTGCCCTCGATCCAGTTGCTTGTTCTGTACCTCTCCCCCTGGTGGCACTGCCTGGAGAGGATCCTTTATGAGGCCCCACACTACTGACTGAAACCGCTCTTGATAACATCGGACAATTCTTTCTCAGATGGCCCTTCTGATGACAGTTGAAACATTTTATATTCAGTAGCTTTGGGCAATTTCTCTTTACATGACCCGATGTCCCACAAAAGAAACAAATATTCGGATCTCCTTGTGATGAAACTCTTGAACCTCTTCCACCACTTGCTTTAACCCTTTGAAAACTACTTCCCATGCCTCTACCATACTGGAATTTTTTCCCTCCAAGTCTCGAATATTCTGTATCACTACCCTTTTGATAACTTGGATCGAATCTGCTTCTCTTTACACCTCGTTCTCGATTCCCTCTAGATTCATTCACGTCCCTTTCTACTAGCATGGATTTGTTCACCAAGGCTGAATAGTTTGAAGTCTCTAAAGCCGAAAATTTAGATTTAATAACTAATTCAAGCCCATCGAGAAATCCGTTGCACATATCTTCCTCATTTCGTATAAACCTCGAAGCAAATCGATATAATGCTGTAAGTTTTGCTTCGTATTCTCTAACTGTCATACTCCCCTGATTCAACATGAAATATTCCTTCTCCTTTTGTTTTCGATACATTGGGGAAAAATACTTATCATACAAAGCTTTGACAAAAGAATCCCATGAGATCACATTCCCACCTTTTGGAGTAATCAACAAATGTTTTGTGGCATCCCACTAATATTTAGCTTCTCCTTTCAGCATATACGCCGCCAAGGTCAGTCGTTGATTTTCAGGCATCCTCATCACCCCAAAGATAAGTTCAATCTCTTTAACCCAGACTTCTGCCTCTGCGGGATCAACTGCTCCTTCGAACGATGGTGGGTTCATCTTAATAAATTTCTCATGTGAAGTACTCATTTCTTCTCGGTGTATCACCTCCTCAGCCCTAGCTAAGGCTTGTGCTTCCAGTTTCCTGGTATGTTGTTCTTCCATCTGAGCCATAAATCTAGCTTGCTTCTCTGCCATTAGCGTCATAGCACGTGCCATTTTTTGCATATCTGTCAGTTGTTCTAGCTCGGGTTCCACATTTATCTGAACAGATTGCTCAACCTCTGCTTCTGCTGGAATATTTAAAGCCTCATCTTCTATTCTCACATTTACATTCCCTCGTTCCATTCTCTTATATCTGAAATGAATCAAAGATATAACAACATGGAGATATACATATCTTTCCTAACATAATCGTTAGTATCAAATAAAATATATTTCTAACATTCACTGCTAAATCTAGACTCTTCTCACTCCAGAACCTCTAAAAACCTAGGCTCTGATACCAAAAGCTGACACACCCCAACCCAGTTACTTATAATTAAGTTTGAAAGTCAAAGTGAGTCAAACCATGATTAATTTAACCAAACCATTCACAAGAGTTTTAATTTCAGAGTCATCATTGTAAATCCATATAACTGAAAACCTTTTTACAACATCAGAGTAGTCACACTTATACAAACTTGCTTGAAGGAAAATTTAACTTAATTACATCATTTACATTTAAACAAAATCTTTGTTTCTCCCATTCGTGGCTAACCCAACCCGACTTCCTAGATTTGGCAGTGACATCGCGTTTCCTGAAAAATGTGAACATAGGAACCATGAGCAAAATAGCCCAGTGAATGCATCACTACTATACTAATGCATAAATTTAAATGCAATAAATCATGTCCATATAATTATGTATTAATTTATCCGGCTCATTCATAATGAATGACCAACTTTTCCAAATCATGATCCACATATCCTGTCTAAATAGACAATTCTCCCCCATTCTTGGTCGAGGAGTAACCCCTTATCATTAATAGACTAATCTCCCCCATTCCGGGTCGGGGAGTAACCTCCCATTTCGATAAACCGAAATGAACAGTTTCACATTCATAACATTATGATCATATTCGTAACAGTATACAAATACATCATTCCAGTGAGTACACTCACCTTGGTTGACAACTATGTATTCACGTTTCCTTCTGGTGGAGCTGAACTGGGTTGATTAGACCTTACACCTGTCAATACAACTAAATTATTACTGAACCTCAATCATAAATATTATCCTAACATAATTATGTAACTTTCCATGACTATACATCAACAATATAATTCTAATTAAGTCACATTCCATAAAACATAGGTAAAGGCAAAACAATGATATACATGTTGATAAAGTTACGGACATTCAACCGTAGGAAATACCTTATAAGTAGTTTATAACCAAAGTAAAGTAAACATGAAATTATACTTCTCAATGTATATACACATGAAACATGTACTCAAAGTACCCTTTGTAAGGATGAAATACAAACATTCATTCAAGGGGTATCCAGTATGGCCTGAAATTATTGTCCTACATACTTAACCATCCTATATTCCTAAATTGTACAAATACATGGGTACAACCTTATCAATATTAAAACATATATGAATATACTTTCCATTACAAGTGACGGTGTAATTTTTAAAGCTTCCTAGAGCAAGTTATGACCATTTCTTTACAACACAAGAAATCTGCCCTACAAGCTCCTCTATTGTTCCTTCACATTCCAAGAATTTTCATAATTTTTCTCCAGCATAACTTTCCATGATTTTCAACCCATTTTCATTACACATACTTAATAGTACAGAATCAAAGTTTCATAATTGTTTGACTTCATTTTCTATCTCAAAATCTTGACTAAACTCAGGGCATACCGAAATGAAGTATACAAACAGAAACTATGTACTAACTTGAAATCATCATTCTGGCCTAACCACAAGGAGATAAATTCTAATTTTCGGATATGATATGAATATATGAGTCTACTTTCATTTCCAATTAGAATTTCTCAATTCCAGTAATCACACAAAAAGATATGCAGATTTGAATACAAGGGGTTTCAATACAAAGCAATATGACATATAAACACCACTTATCTCACATATGAACCAATACATGTTATCACAAAGGATGATGAGGTTTTAATCAATAATTCACAATTTATATACTTTGAAATAAGTATAATATAAGATTACAACAATATTAACACATAATTTTACCTTGGAAATACCTTAAGGACTTTGTTGGAAATTTTTCCTAGCTTTTCCTTGTAATCTTCCTTCCTTAACTTCTACTCTCTCTTTCCTTAAGTTTAAATCTCTCAAAACTGAACCTAAGGTTATATTTGCTGAACAAATAAGCTAAAGGGGGAGTTTTAAGTCGGCCAAGGTTGCCTCCCAAGCCATCCAATCAAATTAAAACATTTGGTTTAGTAAAAGACAATTTACCACTTTAAGGGAATGGACAGCTTTGCCCTTTGTTCGTAAATTCACTATGACTCTTTACTCGGGAATCCATTTGATGATCCGTTTGTTGTGTTACAACCCTAACTCACATGTATACAACTATATAGTTTTCATCTCAAGTCATTTATAATGTTATAAAGGTCAAAACTAGTCTCTAATAGGAACATTTCTACCGAAAACAACAAAATTTGTGTTTGTAAATAATTCGACCTTTCATGATTTATGAAAGTAGGATTATTATAAACATAATCACTTAACATTAGATATACTAATAGCACATTATTCATATCACATAATATAAGCATGATTTAAATATAATTTATCATAATTATATTCGGGTTGTCACAGAAAATTTCGAAGAGGAGAGTTGTGAAAAAAAATTTGAGGTCACTTCCTGCCCGCTTTATTCCTAAGGTCACCGTGGTTTATTCATTAGGAATCCTTTACATTCTTAGGTTAGAAGAGTTTTTAGGAGATGTTCAAATGTATGAAATAGATATGTTCCCTAAAACCATTAATCCTAAGGAAGTAGGGATTTCTTTAAAGAATCAAACTAAGAAAAAAAGAAAGAGAGAGTTTGTGAGTCTGACTCTAAGTTTGGTCCTGATTTTGATGACTTGGCCCTTTTTGCAAAAAAATTCAAAAAGTTTCTCAAATTTTTGAAAGAAAATTCTTTCAAAGAAAAGATTTTTGAGAAAAAATAAAAATAAAAATGAGGGCACGAGTGGGGGAGAGAAAGATAAATAGATTAGGCATTATAAATGTGAGGATAAAGGGCACAAGGCACATGAGTGTTCCACTAGGCAAAAGAGAAAGTGCAAGAAAGTTATGCATAAAGCTACGCTTTGCAATAGTGACATCGAGTCAGCTGATTCAGGGGCGGAATCACCACATGAACTGTGCGTTGCATTCATGGATAGTTACGTGAGTAATTCTAGTTTGTCCCATACCGATGAGGACATATCTGAACGTGAGAGACTTGATGATGTTTCGAGCCATTCTAGTGAGTGTGAAGATGAGATTTTGAGTGAGAGAGAAGGTGGTATCCAAAAGGCATATAATGATCTTTACACCGAGACTTTGAAACTAAAAAGCTAAATAAGGATTTGTCTATTAGGGAATTAGATTTGGAGAAGGTGGTGAAAGTTTTGAGAGAGTGTGTGGCGTCGGTGAGTCAACTCGAGAAGTAGAAGGTTTATTTATGTGAGGAGTTAATCATTTTAGGCTGAGAAAAGACCGATTTGACTAACACCATGGCTAGTCTTATGGGAGATCTTCAATATTCATTAGAGGCTCGTGAGAAAATTGAAGATCATGTATCACAACTTAAGAATGATCTCGAACGTGCTCGGGAGATCAAGGTCACTTTAGAGGACACATCTAAGAAGGTAGGAAATATGTTCCTCGGTCATGCTTTAGGTAATGTCGAGAGGCAAGGAATAGGTTATGACAGTGCATCCACTTTTCATGCCGCACCTGAGCTAGTTCCCGAGCTTTTTTTAGATCCTTATAGCCCTCGACCTGACCCACCTAGGAGAACCCGTCCTAGACACTTTGAGGAAGGTGGACCCAAACCCGTGTATTTTTATTCTTATTACAAATAAACAGGTCACCTTAGAGAGTTTTGTTTTAAGCTAGGGAGAGTGTCTCATAGGTATTTTCCCTTATTTACTCGCACATGAGTTCCCGCATGCACTCCCACACATATTATTCCGCATGCTCCTGCATATCACTTGAGAGATCCTGAGAGTTTTCGAGAGCAAGTAGAGTACTTAGTCGAGACTTTACAAAATTTGATGGAGGTTTTTCATAGGATGTCATCTCCATTAGAGAACTCCTCCAAACCTTATGATTGAGGTTGTAACGTTTTACTAGAATAGGGTGTTTTTCATGTTAATATCATATATCCCTATTACTAGTGTGTACTATCATTGTATTTAAATTTTTTATTTTGATATATTTTTTGAAAAATCCAACATGATTTTTGTTTTTCTATTTTTTTTTTTAAATACGAAAAGATTTTCGTTTTTTTTAAGAAAAAGATGAAAAAGACAAAAAGATTTTATTTTTGATAAAATTTTTGAAAAAAATCCAAAAAGAGTTTTTGTATTTTGTTTACAGCATAAATGGATGAACATTAAAGATATCCGAGTCACCCATTCATTCTATATCCACGTGGCTATTTTGTAGTGTTTTGAGATGTGACATTATTTTATTTATGTGCTTTATAATGTGTGGAGTCATTAAGATGTAATTTTGTGACAAGTTGCTACATGTTTGCCTCCTTGTCACCTTTAATGCACACAAGCACGCACTTATTTGAGTATTGTACTTACTTGTCACATGTCGATCATAGTGTTTTCATCTCAATTTTGCTTTAAAAACGAACCAAATGTGAAAAAATGAGATAATAAAAGTTATGCATGTAAGAACCATTGCTCGGATTAAAAAAATCATTTTTTCGATAAAATTGTTATATTTTAAGCAATGGAATCGGGTTGCGAAAGACATGTTGACTTTGCATAAAAATCCACCGTTTGCGATGAAAAGAGCCAAAAATATTAAAGGCACATAGAAATATAAGTGTCAGGCCATTTTCTTGAACATTGATGCTTCTCTACAAATGAGCATTAATTTCTTCAAAAGAACTGAGAGTATAATTGCAATATGTGAGATTTTGAGGGAGTTAAGTCGAAGATCAATGGGTTTGAACATATTATAAAAATCACGAAAGACATTACATAGTTTTAGGCATCATTGGTTTGAAAATCACTTATGGTCTTGATTTGTTGATTAGGTTAAGTCAATTTCACAACAGTTCACAATTTTTACACCTAAGGTAGATTTTGAGATCTTTGGTTAGTGGTGTCTCAATCCTTCGTGCACATGTGTTAGTTTTGTCCACATTGATTAACCTAAGTAATATGTTCACACACCTACATTCTGTTTATATGATTCGGGTATTTTTGTGTTTCTCCATTGTGTGTTGTAGTTGTTAAAATTTTATACTTAAAATAGTTTTAAAAAATTCCAAAATAATTTGTGGAGCCGTTGAGATTATTCTTACATGTTCGTCATTCATATATTGTTGTGATGATGTCTTATTCTTTTCGGTGATGTTCTATATTTCATGATTAGTTTCATTTCAGAAAAAATAAAAGGGGGAGACAAATTACGGGGGAGAATTTTTTTGAATTTTATTTTATATCTAAAAATGTATGCATCATGGGTATTTTCTTTGTTTTATGTGTGTAGGTACCTTTGGAAGATTATATTTACATTACACTCGATGAAGTCAAAGTGCCCTAGAGATGAAAAAGAAGAAGTGGATATTTGAAGACATCATTATCTTGTACTTATCCATTTTCTAGGGTTTGGGAGGGTAGTAGTATATTTTCACTGTCTTGGGGGATTTTGATGTAATTTAGATTTCGGCTTTATTTTTATACCGAAATAGCTAAAAGGTGGACATTTGTAAGAGCATAATTTCTGCCATTTTCTCATAGCTTAGGCTTACATAGATTTTAGCGTATCCCGTTACCATTTGACTTGAGCCATCACGAAGAACCGAATCTCCAACATATCCAAACTTCAAAATGATCTCCACATACTAAAGGAACAAATAATTTAGGAGTTTAAATTTATTTACATTTATGTTGGGAGATATTTTATTAAAAAGGAAGCAATTTTTAATGTTTAAATTTTTCAAAATTGGCTAACTTTGTTTAAATGAGAAGTCATTCTCGTTTGAATAAGAAGTTTAACTCGTTAGAAGGCTCATTTTAACTTTTTATCTAATGTGCATCTAACGAGAGCGTACTATTTGGCCTCATCCGAGGCTCGTTCAATCAAGATAGTATTTTCGTTCGAACGAACTTGCTTTCGTTCTAATGAGATGCTATTCTCGTTTGAACAAAACTTGTTGTAATTCGAATGAGTGATGCTACCTCGAATTTTGTGCTGACTTATAAATACCTGCTTCGTATAATTTTTCATAAGGACTTTTGCAAATAAAATACTGCATACCTGCTGCAAAAATCCTTATTTTATTTAGGTTTAAAACACCTTTTGATTCAAAAATTTCATCCCCAATACATGTGTGAATCCATTTTAAACCCTGAGGTATTTCATATCTGAGTTACTCTTATGGAGACATTCTTCACTGCTGACCTTATGGTACTTTAGGGGATTACTGCTGAAGGAAGACAAAGACTGATAGGTGGATACTGAGGGTGGACCACCGCATGTGGACGACTCAGGATTGAGTCGTATTCTTTAGAGGTTTTGTATGTTGCATTCTTGTATAACTCTGAAGTGCTAAAATAAGTTTTGCCATTTTTAGGGATTTTACCTCAAACGTGTTTGCTCTTGAATGCGTAGTTAATTTACTGTGTTTGGAACAATCATCGCATACACACATAAATTAATCAGACTAAAATTTGGTAATAATTTAGATTTGTATTTATTGGACATTTAATTATATAAACATTCCATTAAGATCACATGTGCACTCTCAAATTGGTATCAGAGCATTTTTACCTCACAAGTACTCGCAAAAGTGGCACACTTTTGGTTACTTATCTTGGTTTGTCTCTATTTTTGATCGAGGGCTCGCAGAAGTCTGTTTGGGGGTGGTGTGATAAGCATCCACAACAGTATTATTTATACCCTAAATAGTCGCATTTTGATTGTTACTTCTCATTAAATTTGGCCTTATACATGTAGTTCATTGCTTTGTAAGTATGTGTGTAGTTACAGTTTCAAAATGTTTAATTTAATGAAATGATGGTGAAGTTGCAGTCAAATGAGTCGTTGCAAATTTTGTGTGACCTAAGACATAAATAAACCAATAAAACCTCCCCTTATTTTCACTCCCACAACTCATTTTGTGTATGTTTTGTGTATATAACCCATTAAGCCCATATAAAAAAACAAATGCAAAACCAACCCTTAAGGTTCATCTCTCTCATAAGAGAAAACCCTCTGTACACCCCACTACCTCCTCCATTATTGTCTCCTTTCAAAATTCAATTTCCCTTAAGAAAACCATAAAACCCTAATCTCTCTCACCTATATATATAATAGCAAATGCATATGCGGGTATTCTACACCACATTTTAGCTCATTTTCATAGTGGTGGCCATCCCGATGTTCAGGAGTCGGGCCGAGGTGGATCCCTCATTCCTTTCACTTTTTTCGGCATGCACGCGGAATTGCATCCTTTATCTGGGTGCTTGGTCGTCCTCGATGTGGGGTGATACATAGAGATAGAGTCGCCTTCCTATTTTTCACAAAACAGGCAAACGAAATGTTGTCACCTCGATAGAACGACATCAAGGATAAAAATGATGCTTACAAAACCAAGCAGTTCATGGGTCCGAGGACTAAGTTATGGAATGGGAAGGTGTTAGGAACACATCCATCCCTTTCGATCTTTCATGGGAATGTGTTATTCTTCTCCTGTAAAACTCTGTGAAGTGTTATCTTATTTGCATAATATAAATGGAGGATGAAATCGCTTAACTCGCGTCTTGGATAAAGGTGGAGCGAGGTCATCCTTAGGAGTGTTCCCAAAATAGTAATTCAAAGTACAATGTAAGTGTTTTTTGATTCACAAGTCATTATAAAACAACGATTGTGTATATCAGATAAGACACAAGCAAGCAAGCACATATACATACATACATACATACATACATACATACATACATACATATATATATATATATATATATATATATACACAACATACCTCCTATCAACATACCTTTTTTTAAAATAGTAAAAAAAATAATTTTGAGATGATATTTTTTATATGGGTTCATGATATTTCAATGTGCCCCTATAAAAAAATCAATTGAAAATAATGGTTTTTGTTATTTTTAAAAAATAGGTTAAAAAACTGTCAGTTTTAACCCTTTAAAACTGTCAGTTTTTTTTACCTATTTTTTAAAAATATCAAAACACATTATTTTGATCTGAATATTTTTACAGGGGCACATTGAATTATCAGGAACCCATATAAAAAATATTAACTCAAATTTTTTTTTTTACTATTTTCAAAAAATAGGTATCTTGCTAGGTATGTTTAATAAGGTATGTTGGAGAGCCTAACTCTCTATATATATATGATAAGATCAAAATAATAAATATATGTGGGACGACTAGAATCTGGGGATTTATCCAAAATGCCTATGTAGCCCGAGGGGCATCAAAATCCACGTAGTTAAAATATAATACAAGGTGGGGTTTAACCCATAAATCCAACCGGGGACTTTTTTTTACATATGTGTGTGTAAAAAATGTATTTTAGTGTGAGAAAATATGATGAGAAATCCCCGTTTGGAATTTACAAGTAAGCCTATTTTTCTTATTTTTAGATTTTCTTATAAAAATAAAGTATGTGCAAATATTAATAATAAAAAAGTTTGAAGTTAAGGTATGTGATGTAATAAGTAAAGTACTAAAGTGGAATGAAGTAAGTAATGAAAAAATAGGAGAATTTAAAGACAATGGGGAAGAATTATACTTCCTTATGAAGACTTGAAGTGGATTTTGATTGTAGATGTGCTGATCTCATGATGATATGGTGGTAGCATGAGGAGATGGGTGAGAATTTACTCAAAAGAGTATGAAAATGATGGAAAGAATATGGGAAATAGGCTTTTATGGGGTGAATAACTCTAAATTCGAGAGAATGTTCTTTGAATTGTTGAGGGATGTTCAGGGGTGCTTTTCAAAGTGATTCATGGGATCGATTTACGGGGGGTGCCAATCGGCATGGTACTAGAACTACCTATAGGCATAGGACCATATACATCCTGTCGATAGGCAGGGTGCTAGGGGTGCCATTCAGTAGTGAGGCAGGTTTTTTGAAAAATGATTGTAAACGCAAATCGTAAGTCAGAATCGTGCAGGGGAAGACCTTTGGAAAGGATATTTAGAGCCATTTAAGAATCCATAAGTCACTCCTGGGTTCAGGAGTTGACCAAAGCCAAACGAGGTTTGGATGCTCCCGTTAGTTTCTGGACAGGAAATTTTCGGAAAAAAATTGATCATTCGTCCTAACTGTAAGGCTGATTTATGCATAGAATGGACTGTTGGAAAGGGTATCCAGTGCCCTTTAAGATTTCATTCAGCATTGCTCGGTTTGGAGAGTTGACATAAGTCAAATGGAGCTTGATAGTACCCATGACCCTTCGAAGTAAAATGGGTTGTTCGTCCATACCGTAAGGCTGATTCACGAACGGGGTAGACAGTTGGAAAGGAAATTCAGAGTCCTTTAAAGATTAATTCAACTTTGTTTAAGCTAGAGAGTTCATCGGGGTCAAACGTGGCTCAGGAGAGTCCGATGGCCTCTAGATCTATTTTAGGGTAAAACGAACTGTTCATCCGAACAATAAAGCCAATTTGCGCACGAGGCAGATCATTGGAAAGGGGATTCGAAGCCTTTTGAAAATCCATTGATCTTTCGCTCAGGCGGGGGAGTTGACTAAAGTTAAACAGGGCTCGAGAGTGCCCGCAGGCCTCTATATCAATTTTTAATAGTAAAATGGGTCATTCGTCCAAACTGTAAGGCCGATTCGTGCAGGGAAAGACTGTTAAAAAGGGGATTCAAAACCCTTTGAATATTTATTGAGCTTTCGCTCAGGCGATAAAGTTGATCGAAGCAAAATGGGGCCTGGGAGCGCTCGGTGGCCTCTAGATAGATACTTGGAGTATTACCTAGGGTTTGTGATGAATGAGTGAGTGAAAGGGACCTAAGGAGGTGCTTAGGGGGTCCTAGGATGGATTTTCTACAAAGAGACTCTCGATGGGCGAGCTTGGAACAAATGAATGCGGTCGAATGATAAACACCACATCGACGTTGGGGAAGATGATTTTTAAATCAATTTTGTGGACACAGAGAATGGGATTGATCGATTAGGAGGGTCAAGGTTAGTTATGAGGGCCTAAGGAGGCAAATGTAACCTATTTAGTAAGTCAAAGTTGATTCTGATAACCTAAGGAGATGAAGATGACTGATTCAGTAGGCTGAAGATGTGTTTGATTGGTTCTAAGGGGCTTGGGAGACCAATTTAGCGGGTTGAGGTCAATTCCGAGGACCTAAGGAGATGAGGATGACCGATTTGACAAGTCGAGGTCAATTTTGAGGACCTGGGGAGATGAAGATGACCGATTATGTGGGTATAGGTCAATTTTGAGGACATAAAGTTGTGACGGCCAATTCTGAGGGTCGGGGTAAATTTTGAGGACTTAAAGTTATGACGACCAATTCTGAGGGCCAAGGTCAATTATGAGGACCTTAAGTTATGATGATCAATTCTGAGGGCCGAGGTTAATTCTGAGGACCTAAATTTATGATGACCAATTCTAAGGGACGAGATTAATTTTAAGGACCTTAAGTTATGACAACCATTTCTGAAGGCTGAGGTTACTTTTGAGGACCTTAAGTTGTGACGACCAATTCTAAGAACCGAGGTAAATTCTAAGGACTTTAAGTTATGACGATAAATTCTTAGGACCTAAAGTTATGAAAATCAATTCTGAGGGCTGAGGTCAATTCTGAGGTCCTTAAGTTCTAATGACTAATTCTGAGGGTCGAGGTCAATTCTTAGGACCTAAAGTTAAAATAAAAAAATTTGAGGGCCAACGTTAATTCTGGGGACCCTAAGGTGTGACGACCAATTTTGAGTGCCGAGGTCAATTCTAAGGACCTTAAGTTGTGACAACCAATTCTGAGGGCCGAGGTTAATTTTGAGGACCTTAAGTTGTGAGGATCAATTATGAGGGTCGAGGATTTTGAGGACCTTAAGTTGTGAGGATTAATGATGAGGGTCGAGGTTAATTCTGGGACCAAAAGTTGTGATGACCAATTCTAAGGGTCGAGGTCAATTCTAAGGACCTTTGTGATGACCAATTCTGAGGGCAGAGGTCAATTCTGAGGACCTAAAGTTTTGACGACCAATTCTGAGGGCCGAATTCGATTCTAAGGATCTTAAGTTGTGATAATCGATTCTGAGGACCAAGTTCATTCTGAGGACCTTAAGTTGTTATGACCGATTCTGAGGGTCGAGGTTAATTATGAGGACCTAAAGTTGTGACGACCAATTCTGAGGTCCGAAGTCAATTTTGAGGACCTTAAGTTATGACGACCAATTCTGAGGGCCGAGGTTAATTCTGGGGACCTTAAGTTGCAGCAAGGGATATTGCTCTCTTGGGGAATTTAAATTACACGTGGTTCCACTAGGGATTGTATTATTTTTAGACTCCACTAGGGGATGCTTTAGTATTAGGATTCTGGCTTAGAATGATAGTAAACTTGGATGCAGGCGCACTGTTGGTTTTGCTTAAGGAATATATTGAGGATAGATGTGTGAGATTAATCATGTTGGGGATAAGAGCATAAGATTAATTCATATGGGAATTTCTAGAGTTTACAAAAGGGCTTAGTGCTCCAAAAAATTATTTTCTTGAGGAAATTGGGGTTCCATATTTTTCAGGGATTTTGGGGATTTTTTTGAGCAATTTCTGGAATTATTAGGGTTTTTTTTGCACAAAATTTGGAAGGGTTGCTAATAGGTAGTCCTGGAGGGTACAATCGGTAATGGAACGGACTCTTGGTCTTCCTTGGGAAGAGTAAAAGACAACTGTTGATCGGTATAGTCAGGGGGTTACCGATCGACAGGCCCCTTAGCCTTATAAAAATGGGGAGAATCCTCCCTATTTTTCACACTTTCAAGTGTTTGAATCTTCTATTTATCTCTCTATAAACTGTTCCTAAGTCCTTTTATTTAAATGACTGGTTCTTTAAGCTAAGTTTACAAAAACAAGTGGCTGGCCGTTGATGACTGGCCTGGCCTAGAGTGGTAGTCTAGAGTGCCTCTTGCTTTGGGCAATGAAAATGTCTTTAATCTATTTGAGTCTGTAACTTATAAGCATATCCGACTACGTAAGCCAGCATACCACCCTTCGTCTAAGGTGACGAACCCCAGTGGCTACATAAGTACGGTGACTTTTGGTATTCCATTTCATTTTTCTTTTTCTTCTTTATGCTAATGGCATGTTTTTCTTATTTCTTTTTCACAGACTAACATTGCTTCTTCGAACATTCGATCTTGGGGAACGACGGGGCTAAAGAAATTTTGAGAGAAGCTCCCTACCGTAGTTCGATGAATGGTTTTCTATATGTGTTTTTTCCATCTAGCGTAGGCTTTGGATAAGACACCGCACTCTACTGTAATTTTACATACTCTCGGGGAGCGGTGGTGGGACACTACCCACATTTTCCATCTTGGCTTCGAGTAAATGATGATCATTACCATAGATATTTAGAAATTAATGGAGTTTAATTATGAGGGATTTCAGATAGTGGTGGATCATATGCTGAGGGTGACACCGAAAGCAGTGCAAGCGGTATTGGGGGACGTGGGTAGGATCGTATCTGAGGATTCTATCCGAATTTCTTCTTTAAAGGAGACATTCCTGAAGAACAGGGTAGACGTGACCGATAGGCGATAGGTGAGACAGACAACTTGTCTATTTATTTTGCTTCTGTTAGGTGGCTTTCTGGTGGCGATCGAGTGGCGACGTCGTTCATCTCTGGTTTTTGTCGTATTTGAGGACGATTTTGGACGTCCAGCTATATAAATGGGGCAGCCTGGCCTTGGCGTCCATTTATTCTTCATTGGATTCTTCTAGCCGATGCTTCCGACAAACTTTTACGGGAGACACATACCTTTTGGAGGTAATTTTAGATTTTTTTCTTTTTTATTTCCTTGAATTCTTCCTTTATTCTTTTTGCTCATTCTTGTCTTTTTTCGACGTGGTTCTATGATGTAATCAGGTATAATGTGGGGTTGATAGCCCTAAAGGATAAGGTTTTGAGGGACTTCTGTCGGGTGTTACGGTGGCATAAGTCCAATCGGAGGTTGAATAAGTCTTTGTCCTTGGTGGACGTGCGACGGGCTCTGAATGCCCTGACAAGTGATCAAGTAATCTTTTTATCTTTCCTAAGTTTTCTTTTGACACCTTCATTTCTTGAGTAGATAATGATTATCTATTAGGGATTGCAGGTGACGTTCTACCCCTATGGGGTGACTCCGTGGATATAGGGATGATGGGCAACATGCACACATGCGACGGTTGATCGCGCATAATTTTGCATATGTCTGGTTCCTCGGGGAGAGGGTGGTGAGGCAAATTATGGAGGAGGTGGAGATCCCACCAATGGTGCCCCTATGTAAATGAGGTGGGTGAGAGAGATGTCAGACGATGCCCGAGTGGCAGCGATGATTGGAGAGCCCTATATGCACTATATGGATACAACGACGAGCTATGATTATCTGGATTTTGTGATGAGTTGGCTGATGCCCTCTTGTATTTATAACGTGGAGAACATTCCTCCACCCACCACTACTTTGCGCATCGAGCAGGGACACTAGCATACCAGTGGGATCAAATCACAACACTAGTGGTGGCATATCGACGGCATCAGCGACAGAGTAGGCTCCGATTATTCAGGTTACCCCTCCCTTGCTATAACTTTCAATTGAGTGGAGGAGAGTCCCTGAGCATGCCGCATCATCCTCATGCGTCGGTGTCTGAGTTGTCAGGGCTTATAGATGAGGCCCTTCGGCTTGAGGTATATTCTCTCTTTCTTTCTTGTTTTGTTGATTTTTATTTGCTTCTTTATCGTCTGGTTTGCCTTTTTTGTCACTACTTATTTGCTTGAAGTATGTCCAGGTGTCGACCACGTGGCTTAGGGACACCAAGGACTAGATAACCTCTTATTTGTACTACATCAATAAGTCGGATCCTTCCTACTTTGAGTCATCTGCCACCTCTAATGAGGGTTTAGTTTCGGGAGTGGAGGATCCACCGCCTGTCATCGGGGAAGCACGTCCGTCCTGGGGGTTGAGGGCTTGAGATGGAAAATTGAGGGTTTGAGCGAAGTCCCATTTGTTTTTCTGTTTTTCTTTTTTATCTGTAAAATGTAACTAGGTGAAGCAAAATATATAAAGAAATATGCATTTTCTTTTAGGTATTTTTCTTGATTTAGTGACCTGTCTTATATGCACTTTTAATTTTCTGCTGAGACTATTTATTTTATGCAAAAGTAGAGATGAGTATGGAAATGGTAAAATGTTTATTATTTTAACTCAGGGAAAATATTATTGAGTAAGAGTTTATTTTGAGAATTGAAAATAATTTTATTCTTTTTCTTGAGAGAAAATGAGTAAATAACCCGGGGTAATTTTTCAAAATAAGGAATTTTCTGAAATTGATTTTGATAAAAGTGGAAAGATGGAGTTTTCCAAAAAAGGGGGTTAACGATTGGCATACCCCTCGACTTGCCTATCAGCATGGGGTAATGTCAAATCATCCCTAGGCCTTGATTGCATTTTCCTGCACATCGGAGTACTATTATAGGGTTGAAATTTAACCGGGTTTCCAGAGCTCTTGTCTTTTGCCAAGGGTTTTTAGTAAAAAAAGGAGGGGTGTGGGATGTGATTTACCCACCAATACCCACAATTCTCTTCTTTATTTATATTTCTCATTCTCAAATGGCTCTTCCCATGTACAAAGGATTTGTTTCATACCTTGATGGTCTGGAGGTGAGTTTCTCTAAGGCGTAATCAAGCTATAGACTGGAACATGTTGGCAGTAGCGGTATAGTTCTGGTACCCTGAGGACCATGTCTTATGTTTTGGCCTAGATAAGGTCTATCCCACCTATAAGGACTTCTTGACCATGTTGGGGGTCAGCCCCAGTGTGGCAGCATCTATGCTAGATTTTTCCTGTTCTCCCTGGGTATTTCTATCGGAGTTGCTTCATATTTCTCCCTTAGCGGCTCGATTGTTGGTTACTTTAGGGACTATTTCTCTTCGAGCGATTATGTAGTCAGTGCTCTTGAGGGATTTTGAGGATGTTGGCTTTACCGAAGTTGTCACCTTAGGCTTTATTGCGAGGCTTTTGCTGGTGACGGGGGACTTGATAGTGGATCCCCATGTGGTTACGATAATATCATAGTTGTATTACCACCTTAATCCTGCGGCGGTGGTGCTAGATGAGACCCTGAAAGGTCTAGATTCTTGGAAGTGGGACCACTCCAACTTTTTGAGGGGAATCCCGATAATTTTGTTCATGTGGCTTACAAAGAGGTTTCGGTTGGCAACCCCTCCTAAGTCTTCATTGGCGATTGTGCCTAATATTTTTGTCTGACCTTTCTTCAACTTTGGCCCATCTATAGAGAGATGGGTTAGATGGTTTGTAGAGCACAGAGCTCGGTGTCTTCACTAATCAGTGCTATAGTGGTGAGACTTACTGCCTGTCTTGCAGATTGGAGAGTATCGGCATGTACGATTGGTGGGCCTTCGACAAACTTCTTTTGATTTCCCCTGGAAGCTTCTCTGCCAAATCAGGTGGAAATAAATTATGCTCCCTCACATAACAACTTCTTATTGGGGGAGGATTTGAGTGAATAATTGAGGATGATGCTGGGATCTTTGTGGCAGTGATGTCGACCGTCTATCCATCCGTTATAGTCTGTAGGAAGGGCCTGGCATGTGTTTTGGGACTATCTGAAATGGTTATGGAAGCGAGTGGTAGAGAAAATCATGGCAGAAGAGACCGATCAAAGGTGGTTCGTTGCCTTCGATACCATAGAAGACGGTGTTTTGGTTCTATCCAAGCTTGTCAGGGTGTACCGCTCCATGGAGCGCATATGAAATGTCAACCAGGAATGGAAAACTTGGGGACCTCCAAGGGCTAGTAACGATGATGAGGCGGAAAGCAATGTTTTGTGAAGCTTGGGTATTTTTTGTGAAGCTATGGTGATTTTGGTGATTTAAATTTTTTGGGTGGGGGTTTTGGAATAATTTTTGTGTAGCTTGTTAAGGGCCAGGTTTGTTTAGAGAAAAGTTTAGTTGGAGGGAGTGGTTTTTTTTAACTCCCTTGACTGATACTTCATGTAACAGCGTTGTATTCCTTAATCGGAAATAAAAAATAATTTTTATCATATTTTGTTGTGCCTCTTGATGAGTTTTGCATTTGAGTTACCTTCTCCAATCACTAAGGCATACATAATCCTTTTGTTCATATAAATTATAAAATGGACCGTCATTCTCAGAGGGTTAGAAAAGAATATCATTTTGTGAAAAAGGGGATCGGGCCCATGTATGACGTATGGGCTTCCTACATACCTCTGGGATTTTGAAAATCCATGAGCTTCATTTCAAAAGTTTTTTTAGAGGATCAGGTCCCACATAGTTCTGGGGGGGAATGGAAAATTTCTTTTATTTTCTTTTAGAATAGAAGGGGGATGACAAAAGACGTAGTGCTGAGATTTCGGACTAAGGGTAAAATTTCTTGAGACAGTCCAGGTTGATTGGACGAGCCATATCTTCTCTATCGAGGTCTGTGAGCATAGCGACACCTCCTCAGAGAATTTTCTTCACCATGTAGGGGACACTCCGATTCAGTTAGAATTTCCCTTTGGAGTCCCAGAAGGGTTCTATGATTTCTTTGAGGGTTAGGTCTCCTTCCTGGACACCACGATCCTTGACTTTTCGATTGAATGATCGTTCTATCTGACGATGGTACCCCTGTATATGATATAGAGCTTATTGTATGTAAAAATTATCTCCCCACATGGATCAATAAAAGATAGACACCTATCATCTAGGTGGCCATGTAGCTATCTTGATCGGCATCGGAGGAACCTAGTTAGCTGGAAGGCCGACTAACTCCAGAATTTGAATCATCGGGAATAGAAAAAGTTACTCGGTTGGAAGGGCGATGAACACTGAAAACCAAGAGTTACATTTATTGTATACCGATGTAAATGCTTGTAAATATAAAGGCATTCCCTCTCTAGGGTTCTGGACCCCTATTAATAGACAGTCTTGCTTAGCTCAAGGGGACAATCCAATCATTCTTAGGCACATCAAACTGAGCTATTGTAATCAGCATAAATAAAAATAACAATGGACGTAGGCTTTCTTCATAGCCGAACCACTTTAAAAAACTTTGTCTCTTGTGTGTTTGATTAATATTGCTCTAATTATTCATCTGTGATTATAAAATTGGATCACTCCATTTTTAGACATCAACAGATTGACACCATCTGTGGGAATGACTGCTTGTCATCGTTCTCTACTTTATATATTTCTTTGTTCATTCTTTGGTTTAAAGAGTGACCATTATTCTTGAAAGCAACTTGGAAGCTGGATGTAATAATCTAGAAGTGTCCGCTCCCCCTGGTGAGACAGACCTCAAGAGGATCCTATTCAATCTAGCTAAAGGAAAGGAGGCTATGCAAGAATTAGTCAGATAATTATCTTGCACAATGCAATACAAATCCTCTAATTCCAGAAGAGATATGTCATCTCCACCAACTAGGAATAAAAGGAGTTACCATTCCCGATCTTCTCATGGCAGGTCATACCTTCCTAGCACAACTTTTTCATTCCGATTAACGGATTACTATGACAGTAGATCTTTTTCCAAATAAATGCCAAGTGTATTGGAGAGGCTAAGTAGGGAATCTATGTTTAACCGTCTAGGTCTCTGGGTAACCAGAGGTCATTACAAGGAGCAAAAATGCCATCGTGAGCATAGAGAAGGATTTGTAAGATTAAGAGCTAGTATGAGGGACTCTGTGCATGCCAAGCAGACCTCTCAGGAGGAGAGTTCAGCACATAGGCACATCAAAGCCACCAAATCCAAACGAGAGGAACATTTGTGGAAGGTATCCATGCAACGACGGGAAGATCGGCTAGGGGAAATATCCAAAATAAAAAATTCTCTGCAAATGAGCTTTGTTAAAGGCTCGCCTTTCGTTCAGGCTATTGTGGATTACCCCACACCTTCCAAGTTCAAGCCAACGGTTGTCACTCCTAAATATAATGGGAAAATGGATCCAGTTTTACATATTGAGAAATACCAAGCTGCTGTTGGCATTTATTCCATCCTCGATGGGATGAGGTGTAAGGTTTCCTCCAGTTCCAACATAGGTCTAGCCCAGATATGGTACAACAATCTACCTAGACGTAAAATTTATAGCTTTCACCAACTAGATGAATTATTCATTGATAACTTTTGCTTTGGGGCCAAGCCAATTAAGAGTGTTACTCATCTCTTGACCGTGCGCCAAAATACTGAAGAGAGCACTTGGGATTATATTACACGGTTTAATAATGAGAAGTTAAAAGTGGTGGATTATGAAGAAAAAATAGCCATTGCGGCCTTAATGGGTGGGTTATTGGAAAAATATCTTTACTACGCCCTGGAAAAATACCCATCCAAGACTATGACAGAGTTGATGGCTAAAGCAGGAAAGATCATGAACGCCGAGGAAGCTATGACAACAAAAGAAGCAATAGAGAGCAAAGCTAAGGAACAGAAGAACAATTCGTTCAAGAAAGATAAATAAGATAAGAAGTCTAACAAGATTAAAAAGTTCAATGAGTATACTCCACTCACTAAGGGTATTCACCACATCCTAGAAGAAATCAGGAACAATAAAGACCTGAACTGGCCTGGGAAACTGAGGACGCCCCCCAATAAAAGAGACAAGTCCAAGTATTGTGATTTTCATCATGATTATGGACACACCACTGATAGTTGCATATCCCTAAAAAATGAAGTTAAAACTCTTATTCGATGGGGAAAGCTGGAAAAATTTATTGATCAGAACGATAGTCAAGATACCAAAAGGAGATCTGAGTCACCTGACCAAGGAAAAGAGGGCACGGAATAATAATTATGAAGATGATCCCGACTTGATGAAGAAACTTAACGAGCCAAAAATGGATATAGGTATGATTTCCTTTGTTTGTCATTTTATCGCAGGTGGAGATGTAGGTGGAGGAGATGGACTTACTGAAAGAATGGCGTACTTAAATGAAGCCAAAGTATGTCCCGCTATTAGGCAAATTGATATGTTTGAGAGTAGTAATGGTCGGCCTAGGAAAGTCAACAAAGATAAGTTGGTGACCTGCTTCTCTAAAAATGATCTGAGTGGGTTACTTTATCCTCATGACAATCCATTGGTAATTACTTGCAGAGTTCACCATGGCAGAGTGGACAGAGTTTTGGTTGATAATGGGAGTTTGGCTGATGTAATGCTCTACAACTGTTTCCAGAGATTAGGACTACGAGACAGTAAGATGGAAACGTATCACAGGCCTCTTATAGGTTTTTTTTAGAAAAAGGGTATATCTCTTAGGAACTGTCAAGTTAGACGTACTGGTTGGCACTTAGCCAGTGAGCATGATGGAACTAATTTTCTTATTCGTATTGGAATAAAATGTACCTTTAGCCTACAACATAATCCTCGGTTAGGTAAGGTTGAAGCATTTGGAAGTTGTTCCATCTACTGTGCATCAATTCATGAATTTCCCTACAAACTATGGAGTTAACATTGTAAATGGTAACCAGATACAAGCACGTGAATGCTATTATACTTCATCCGATCAACAAGACATAAAGAGGGTCACAACTACTTTCCAAGGTTATAGTTGGATCCTTAAAAGGAGGAGAACTTGGTAAAAGGACAGGTCATGAAAGAAACAGAAACTATCGTGATAGAGATGAGAAACCAGAAAGGACCCTACAGATTGGCTCAAGACGAACACCTTCTAACAAAAAGTAATTAATTACATTCCTTAAAGATGGGAATAATGTGTTCGCCTGGAGTCATATGGATATACCAGGAATTGATCCTAACTTTATCTATCGCAAACTCAATATTTACAAATATGTCAGGCTAATCAAACAGAAGCGCGGAGTTTTTAGGCCGGAGAAGAATATGGCGATCCAAGAAGAGGTGAAAAAATTTCAGAAAGCACAGTTCATTGAGGATGCTAAATATCCGATATGGTTGGCCAATGTAGTAGTGGTCAAGAAGAACAACAACAAATGGAAAATGTGTGTGGATTTTACTGATCTTAACAAAGCACGCCTAAAAGATCATTTTCCTTTACCAGGGATTGATTAATTGGTAGATGCCACAGTAGGTCACGAATTATTCAGCTTTATGGATGCCTATTCTGGTTATAATAGGATCAAGATGAAGCCGGAAGATAAGGAAAGCACATCCTTCATCACCATTGCCTTTTAGGCTAAAAAAACATTGGGGCAACGTATCAGAGGTTGGTAAACAAAGACTTTGAAAATCAAATTGCCAAGAACAGGGAGGTATATGTAGATGATATGCTCACCAAAATCAAGTTCGTCGCTGACCACATTACTGATCAGGCCCAAACATTTGATGAGTTAGAAAAAGATTAAATGAAGTTCGATCCGACTAAGTGAATATTCGAAGTCCAAGAAGGTATTCTCTTGGGGTACATTATGAATAAAAGGGTAATTAAAGCCAAATCCTAATAAAATAAAGGCTTTACTGGAAATTCAATCCCCGACCTGTAAGAAGGATGTGCAAAAGTTGATAGGAAGAGTAGCAACCCTAAATCGTTTCGTATCTTGGGCCACAAATATATGTCTTCCATTATTCAAGGTGCTTAAGAAGCCCTTTAGATATAATGGCAAATGTGAGAAAGCTTTTTTAGACTTAAAGAAGTTTTTGGGGTCTCCCCCATTACTCTCTCGACCAGTTTTGGGTGAGACGTTGTACTTATATTTGGTTGTTTCAAAGTCTGCTGTAAGTTCAGCATTGATCCAATTAGAGGAAGGTGTTCAAAAACCAGTGTTTTACACCAGTAAGGCATTACGAGGAGCTGATATTAGATATCCATGCTTGGAGAAATTGGAATTGGCATTCATTAAAGTCTCTAGAAGAATGAGACCCTACTTTCAAGACCATACCATTGTAGTATACACTGACCTACCCTTGCGACAAGATTTGCATAAGCCTGAAAGGTCTGGAAGGAAAATGTCTTGGGCAGTTGAGCTGGGAGAGTATGAAATTATATATGAATAAAAAACTTCATTTAAAGGGAAATCAGTTGCTGATTACATAAAATAATTCACTTATGCACAGGTACCCAACACAGCAAGTTTGCCAGCCAAGGTGACTTCTTCAAAAGAGAGCTCAGCTCAAAGGCAAACTGAGATAGTTTCTAACCAACCAGAATCATCAGTTGTTCAAGAAAGAGCTCTCTGACTAGCTGGGCAAAGCCATAAGGTTTTCAATTATGGAGTATTGATGGATGAAGACTTTGATAGACTTGGTTTCGCCGCGATGCGAGAGTCACCCACAAGCCGATCGTTTTGTTTTCAGCTCACCAACTCTATACAAAAAACTAAACTATGACTACGCGCTTTTAAGGGATTATAGTGGCCAGTCCGAGTATCGAATCTACAGAGACGAGTTGCTAGAATTTAATTAGTTTATTACTTCTTAATAAAAGTGTAAAAGGTAATGCTAATAGAAAGGAAAAGATAACAAAAGGAAAGGATTAATCTAGGCGTGGGAGTATTAAACTATGTCAACAAAGGAATAAAAACTACAGGCTGCGTCGGATATCCCTCACCCTGAGTTAATTGGTAAAAATGGTTACATGGGCTCACGAGTTATTAAGATTGCGTCTAGTTTCATCAATTAATTAAATCAAGAGTTGTCCACCCCTAAATTTGCATAAAAGACTAATATGATTTTGGCGTAAAAAAATACCCCGAAAATTACGCACGCAAGGTCGTAAATACAAGGCATACATGATATACCCCGTTAAATCTCCTAGGCGTAATAACTAGGACAACATAATTGAAATAAACACGTAAAACTCCATCACCAAAGAAAAGCAATCAATCAACCCTTAGGTGAGTTCAATCCAACACAACCCAATTTAAATTTGCTACAAAGCATATTAAATGACATGAATTAAATGCAAGAAAGTAAACCTAATTAACACAACAATAAATCAAAGAAAGATAAATAAAGCATGTAAATAAAGCAATAAATGAAGAAATACCAAAAATGGAAACTTGGACTAATAGAGAAGATGATGAATAGTGTTCTACACAACCTGGACGGGCAAAGCCCTCTATACGAGCAAACCCTCGGAGGGAAAAAATGGCACACCCATGAAATCTCTAAACCCTAGCTCCCAACCCTAACTATCTCTAAAAATGAACAATATCTAAGTCTAAAAATGATATCCTAACTTAAAAGAATGTTTACAAATAAATACCCCACCAAAAACCAACTTAAAATTACAAATTTGCGGACTTTTTGCTCAAGGTGAATCGATTCTCCCCTATAGGTCTATAATTTTGCAGCTTTGTCCAACTTTACCAAAAATGCCGTAACTTCTTCATTATAACTCGAAATTAGGTATGGTTGGAGGCTACGCGAAGATAACTCAGAGGGATACAATGTCCAAGAAAAAAATAGGCCAAAAAACTAAAATATGAAATGACTAAAATTCCCTTGAGTGTGATTTTTAAGTCAAAACCATCATAAAAATTCCATAACCCCATCATTACAACTCAGATTCATGCACCATCGACGGACACACGAAGAGAAATGAAAGGGCTTCAACTTCTGTGAAGAGATTGGTATTTAAACCTGAATGTTGAAATTGCTAAAATGCTCCCAAATCTGCAATAATCAACATAAGTTTTTCGAAAAGCGACCAAACTTCACGCCAAGCACCTAAATACCTACAAAAGCCCAATTATACCTCATATAGAATTTTAACATATAAAACGGAGGTTGTCTAGTAACGAGCATATATATAAGAATTAAGGTACTCGAGGAGTTTAAAATGCATAAGTTCGAGGGTAGTTAAATGCAATATTCAATACGAATCAGACTTCAATTGTCATGTTTTAATTTGGAAATTGTTCATAGATAGATATTCGTGTACAACTAGAAGTGGTGACAGACTCATCCTTAATACTCTTGACGACTTAGACGTAGAGTACGCATTAATATTTCAATTACAGGCCTCCAACATTAGAGGCGAATATGAAGCATTGATTACTGGTTTAGAGCTAGCTTTATCATTGGGCACCGAGCAGGTGATGGTGCACAGTGATTCCTAACTTATTACCCATCACTTACTTGAAATATATGGAGTTAAAGGGGAAGCAATGGTGAGATACTTGAATAAGGTAAAGGAAGTTATTTCCTCATTTCCTACAGTCAAAATGGTCGGTATTAGACAATGCTCGAGAAAATTCTCGTGTTCAATTAGTCTCAGTAACTCTAATAGAGCTCAAAAGTACCATTCCGGTAGAGATTCTCACCGACAGGAGCATTGAGGAGGAGGCAGTCAACATCATTTCTATAAAATTAGTGTCTTCTAGAATGGATCTAATCAGGGACCACATTGAGAAGGGACTGTTACCAGCCGATCAAAAGAAAGCAAGAAAACTAAGATATAAGGCAGCTAACTATGTCCTGAAGATATGTATTCTGTATAAGAGGGGATATACGGTCTCTTTACTTCATTGTGTCCATCCAACGGAGGTCAATGAATTGATTAAAGAGGTTCATGAAGTCTCATGTGGTGCCCATTTAGCTGGAAGATCTTTGGTACATAGAGTAGTTACACAAGGCTAATATCGACCAACAATGAAGACAAATTATGTTTCATTTGTCAAGATTTGTGGCAAATGCCAAAGGTCTGCTACTATTCATAGAAAACCATGTGCGTTGCTTACTCCTATTACTTCTCCTTAGACTTTTTCCATTTGGAGAATAGACTTGGCCGGACTGTTGCCGACCACTAAAGGAAGGTTCAAGTATCTAGTCATCGCAGTAGATTACTTCATTAAATGGGTGAAGGCTGAGCCCTTGATTGATATGCCCTATCAAAGAGTGTTTCAGTTCATATGGAAGCATATAATATGTCGTTATGGAATGACCTACGCTTTTATCACTGATCATTGTACCCAATTTGACAATGAAGAATTTGATGAGTATTGCATCAGATCTAAAATACAGAAGCTACATTCAGCAGCAGGGCACCCACAATGTAATGGTCATATAGAAATCACTAATAAAATGTTACTCGATGGATAGAAGAAGAATTTAAACGATGCCAATGGAAATTGGATGAATGAACTGCACAATATTCTTTAGGCTTACAAAACTACACCAAGAACTATAATATGAGAGACCTCCTACATAATGGCCTTCGACAGTGAGGCGGTGGTACCAACAGAAATAGGTCTGCCAACACATAGGGTGCTGAATATTCACCCAAGAGTGATCCAATGAGGCGAATGGATTTGGATATGGTTAAAGAGGTCAGAGAAGATGATGCAATTCAGATGGCTTCCTATAAATAAAAGACGGCCAGGTTCTATAATCAGCGCATTAAGCGGACCATCTTAAGACAGGAAGACCTTGTGTTGAAGAAAGGGATCCAAAAAAGTAACAAGTTGTAACCCAATGGCATGGTCCCTATCTTATCTTGGCAGATTTTCGACCAAGAACATATCGCCTGGAGACATTGGAGGGCGAGGAGTTTAAGAACCCCTGTAATGTCGATCATCTTCGTAAATATTGTCAGTAATTTTATTTTCAATGTAATCAGTTATTCAAGTTAATAAAATTGCATGTTTCCACTCATTATACTTCCTTTTTATGTTTTATTTTTCGGAGTATGGTGTGGTACCACCACTACCTTAAATTAAACACTAAAATTGAATTTCAAATTCCAGCTTCAGAAAAGTTCTTTATCGTTGTCTAACTTTTCCAACTTCAGAAAAGTTCTTTATCTTTGTCTAACTTTTCCAACTTCTAAAAAGTTCTTTGTTAAACTTTTTCAACTTTAGAAAAGTTCTGTATCTTTGCCAAACTTTTCCAACTTCAGAAAAGTTATTTGTCAAACTTTTCCAACTCCAAAAAAGTTTATCATTAATAACTTCATGCATGATTTCGTCTTTGACAAATCACATACTAAAGGTTAGTAAAATCTACTGTAAGACTCAAAGTTAAATATAAGAGGTTTTACCTGACTAAGTTAAAAAATAGGTATAATTATATGTTCCTAATACACTTGGTCGCCACTGATAACTAATGCTACAACTTAGTTCAACAAAACTATTCACAATTTTATTTAAGAAGAACATTAGTAGAATCTAAGTCATTACAATCAAATTCAATCACGAATCAAACATATAACATTTAAGCATGACATATAATCAGTAGGTTGACTAACTAGTCTGCAACAAGATTAATAGAAATCATAAGCTTAAATATAAAGGACAAAAGTGTCTCAAATAACTTCATTTCATTCTAATGAACTTGAATTACAGAATAAAGAACAACCAAATACAAGATATAAGTTATTCCATTAGACGCTTTCCATTAGCTTTGCTCATCCCAATAGGAGGATCATCAAGGGTGCTCGAATGATTAATGGAACAAAAAGGTCTTCTCCTAGTACGCCTACTACCAGTCGACCGATCGAGAAGATGCTGGGGATGAACATATTCCACTTCTCCTTCAAGGTCGAAATCCCCAACATATTTTCTAATCAAGCTCTGAGGAATGGCATCAGGAGGGATCCAACTAAAGTCAATTGAGAAAGGAGGATCAGGATAGTCTAACATCCCTAGGGCATGTCAGTGACATAATACATCATTTTTGGTTATCCTCAACAAGGTGAGCAGGTTCAACCAACCCCATTTATAGCCTTAATTCATGGCTTGCTCTATATGCATATCCAAATAAGTCAGAGCTTCATTATGCCCATTTATCCAAACAACTATGGGTTACTTATGGAAATAGAAGGCAAGTCACTCCACATTATCTTGAAGCTTTTTAATGGCCTTGTCTTTCCCGTTGAGCTGAGTAGCTTGGTCGGCCAGAGTTTTCTTGGTTCTCTCCTCATCAACAGTTGGCCGAACAATTATATTTTGCCTTGGGGCTTGGCCAAGTTTGGTATTCTTCTTCTACAAAGCTTCAAGCTCCTCCAATAGTCTGGCATTCTTAGTCTCCAAGAATTAAATCCCTTCATTCGGACCAGTGGTGGTTGATTTCTTCAAACTGTCAAGTTCATTCCTCAATCCATTATTTTCTCTCTCCAACATGGCAATAATTGATCAGGCATTCTATAGTTCTTGTTTCAAGGCTAATTCCTTCTTAATCAGGGCAGAAGTGATGTCCTTTAACTTCTTGTCAAATTCCTAACCTTCACTTAATGCCTTATGCTTGGCATCATAGTCAGAATGTTGCCATGCATTGGAAAGTTTGTGATCCTCCTGCATCTTCTCAATCATCTCATAATAACTAGCATAATTAGCTACAACTCTATCCAAGAGGCAATGAATATGGATATAAGACTCCTTCACTTGGTCAAAAACATCTTGGTTGAGAAACCCTGATAAATCTTCCTCGAATAAAGGAACATATCCAACCTCAAATATATTTTTGTACAACCTAAGTACGTCGGATTCAACATTAACAATAGCTTTCTTCCTAACATCAAACTGGAAATTTACAAGTATGAAAGTATGGGGTAAATTTAGAGAAATAAACAGTGCAGAGGATACCAATCAACAAGAAATCAACATCATTTGAAGATTATAAATAATTGAGCAAAAAATGTTCTTTCATTAATCAAAGTCATGAATATAATGGTGGGTACATCAGAAAGAACGAAGAAGAAGAAATGGAAAATACATTAAAGAAATAATAAAAAGAAACTGGATAAAAAAGGAAATAAACATTTTCCTTGTCTTTGGCCTAGTCTTGGTTGATAGAAGGCAGGTCAACAATAGTAGATGGCCCCATTGATGTTTCAGTCGACACCATTAAGGATTCTCTAGACCCTTCCTCATCATTAAATTCTTTATCCAAATTAGGAGGAGTGCCTGGGTCATATCTTTAAAAATGCTCAGAGCTGGCCTCCGTGCCGACCACCCTCAGTGACTCTGACCAACCTTCCTTAAAGGATAGCTTCTTGGCATATTCAATTTGGGAAGAAGCTGTAAAAAATGCCTTATCCCAACCCTTGCCAAAAGCAGCCTCCTTATCTTTTTAGCCTTTGGCCTTCAAAGAATGAACTTTGGCAGTTAAACCAACCACTTTATCATCAGCAGCCTTGGCCAAGTTATTGGTCGTTGTCATCTTATCTTATGTAGTTTTGTCCTTATCCTTAGCTTCCTTCAATTTGTTATCGGTAGCCTGGGCTTTCTCCTCAGCAGCTTTTATTTTATTTTCTGCTGCCACTGCCCAATCCATAATTTCTTACATCTTCTCATACCAGAGTTTTTATTTAGCCTCAAGAGCCTTATGGAATCCTTCAAGGATCCCCTCAGACCATCAAAGGCCTCCTCTATCTCAATCGAGGAAGATCTCAGCCGATCGTCCTTCTCTAGCATTCGATTAAAATCAACCAAAAACTGTAAGAGAATAAACATTTAACATCAAAATAAGTTTAGCAAAATAAAGTAAAACAAAAGATAGATAAATACCAAAGCCAAATTCTGGCAAGCTCTTTTTATTAGTCTGGTTCTAGGCAAGGAAACTGATGCTGCTCTGTCAGCTAGAAGGGATCCAGCCTTAATTAAACCTCTGGCTAACCCAGGATTGATGGCCATAAAAGCTGACCCAATATCACCGAGGTTAGCTTGAGTATTTTCAACTATCTCTTGCTGATCGGATTGGACTTTATTTTCTTTATTTTGAGGGTCAGGCAAGCCTTTCTTTAACCTCTTATACTGAGGTTCAGTAGCTTAGATTTATTCATCACCAAGAACTTGAGGCCTCTTATTTTTAATTACTTGAGGTCTCTTGCTATTGTCAGCATTCTTCCTGATAGGAGGTGATAATGGACCACTTAGGAAATTTGGAATCTTTCTTTTACCTATATCAGCTAAAGGAGAAGTGGGAATGTCAGATGTATCAAAGGACTTAAAAGAGGAAGAAGTTTCCCTTTGGATGAATTCAGCCCCAACTGATTATGTAGCCGAGGAAGTGGATACAGGCTCTTCTTCCAAATTGATGGCAAGTTGGGGCAGTACAGGTGATGGTCGATCCACAAAAGACATAATGGAGCTCTTATACTCTAACATCACGAAATCAGCTTTTAGATGTTCTTTTCCAACTCTTTGATTTAGAGCACTCAGAAATTTAAGGTCTGTAAGTTTAATCTTTCCCTCATTGGGATACCTTTTCTTACTTTCCTCTACAAAAGAATACAAGGCAACAAAGTTAGTCGGCGAGTATGCAAATAGATTATAAAATATAAAAAAGTTAAGGGAGAGAGTAAAAACTTATGATACGCCTTTCTTGGGGCCATCTGGGTCCAATGTAGGATACCCCAGTAGGAAGGGGCATATTGCCAATTCTTGACAATAACACCGTAGTCCCAACTAAAGCCTTACTAGCTTTCCTAGTCTTCAGATAATATTTTCTCTCTCCAATTGTCCCCCACTTATAGCAAAACATCAATTCAGGGATCCCAATATGTGTCCCACAAACCTCATTTAGCTTATGAACTCCATTTACTGCTCTTCAAGTGTTTGGGGGCTATTCTAGCAGTAACTACGCCAAAGTACTAACAAAATTGGAGAAATAGAGGATTTGGAGGAAAAGTGATACCACACTCAACAATAAAGCGAGTAGGAATCCAGTGACCCTCTCCTAAAGAATAAATATTTATAGGACCCTGAGCTATTTCTAAGTCTACCCAGTCAGGAATTTTCCTCTTTGCCTTAAACTCCTTCAACGAACCATCATCCACAACGTAAATCATGGTTAAAACAGAGAAAAAAGATTAAAAAAATAGGAAAGAAGGAAATAAAGATTATAGGAATCCCATGACAGTAGAAAATACGAAGAAACAGTAACGAGTAATAGACAACAAAGAGTTATAGAAAGAAAATTTGAAAACGGTGAAAAACTCGAAGTATGGAAGGTTTGAGATGAAGAGAAAAGGAGGTAAAATTCCACTTATTTATAGGTTGCCTCGATAATAGAGACAACATGATTAACTGCATAAATGATTGAACTACCGTCGACTGTACGCTTCTCAAAATGCAAAAGGACCAGTGTACCTCTTGGCAGTTAAAAAAAGTTTGAAGTATTTGCGAAAATGCCACTACCCACAGTGCTTATAGAAATTTTTACAAGTCCAGAAGGTCAGCTGCTGACCAACTCTCCAGTCACATGCGGAGTAACATTTTGAACAAATACTCTATACTTTTGATCAATCATCAAGCATGTAGCATTGTGTGCTTTATTGTATGTAAAAATTATCTCCCTACGTGGATCAATGAAAGACAGACACCTGTCATCCTAGGTGGCCATGTCGCTATCTTAATCGACATCAGAGGAACCTAATCGGCTGAAAAGTCAACCAACTCTAGAATTTGAATAATTAGGAATAACATAAGTTACTCGGCTTGAAGGGTGATTGACACTGAAAACCAAGAGTCACATTTATTGTATACAGATGTAAATGCCTAGAAATATAAAGGCATCTCATATCTAAGGTTCTGGACCCCTTCTAATAGACAGTCTCCCTTAATTGAAGGGGACAATACAATCATTCTCAAGCACACCATACTGAGCTATTGTAATCTGCATAAATAAAAATAACTGTGGACGTAGGATTTCTTCCTAGCCAAACCACTTTAAAAATCTCTATCTCTTGTGTGTTTGATTAAGATTTCTCTTATTATTTATCTGTGATTATAAAATTGGATCATCAACAGAGCCTGCAGTCTCTTTTCATCCAAGAGTGATAATTCATCAAAGCGGCTTTGATGGGATTCTTCTTCATTAATTATGCTTTCAAGTAGGACGCGGATGGAGGATATTTACAGCTCAATGGGTAGGACTGCCTCCATATCGTATACTAGAGAGTAAAGGGTAGCTCCAATAGGCTTTATTATTGAAGTGTGGTAGCCCCAGAGGGCGTAAGGGATTTGATCATCCCAATATCTGTAAGTCTCAATTATCTTGTTGATTATAGTTTTGAGGCTTTTATTGGCGGCTTCGACAGCATAATTGGTTTGGGGCTGGTAGCGAGAAGATTTGTGTCTCTGAATTTCGTACTTGTCAACTAGTTTTGTGACCTCAACTTCAAAATATATCCCATTATCTAACACTAACTCGTGGATAACTCCGTATTGATCGATGATATTCTTTATGATAAACTTAGCCACTTTCTTGGCATTCAACACCGCGTATGACTCGGCTTCGACCCATTTGGTGAAGTAATCAATGGTGTTTAAAGCTTTTTGAGTAACCTTACCTCTGATGTTAATGGCTCAAGTGTATAAAGGCCAAGGAGAGGTCATATTGTATAGTTCTCAGGGCGAAAAGTGTTGGAGATTGGCAAATTACTGGCATTTGAGGCATCTTCGGACATAAGTCATGCAATCTTAAACCATGGTGGTCCAATAGTATCCTTGATGGATAATCTTTTTGGCATGCATGTGACCATTCATGTGGGGTCCACATTCTCCATTGTGGATATTTTATATCATTTCTTTAACATTAGCCCCCATTATGCAGTGCAAATGGGTTATGTCGAAGTTTCTCTTGAACACTGCTTTGTCACATATGATGTACTGGGAAACTATTTTGTGAAGGGTTGCACTGTCTTTCTTATTAGCGTCTTGGGGATACCTATAATATTTAAGGAGGTGCCAAATGTCATAGTATCATAACTCGGCCATACCAGAATCTTCATTGGTAACGAGTTCAATGTGGTAGTAGTGAGTGGGCTTAACTTGTTTATGAACCAGTAAAGGGGGCATTATTATTCCCTCTCGCATGTCGACCATGGAGGCTAGGGTAGCAAGGGCGTCAGCTAGGCTATTATTTTCACAAGTCATGTTATAAAAGGTGACATGATTAAACTGGGAGTCCAATTCTTTTAGGTAGGCATGGAAGGGTAGGAGATTCTCGTCTTTAATTTTCCATTTTTAAAGGATATTGGTTGACGATAAGGGCAGAGTCTTCCGAGTCGTATAGGTGATGGATTGATTTCTTGAGGGAGATCTTGAGGCCTACTTATACTCAATCTTGTTGTTGTGCAAAGGAAGTCTAGTTTGATGGCAATGGGGTATGAGAGTCACCATGATTATCCTAATGCCGTATCCTTTCTTGTTGGAAGCTCCATCAAAGAACATTTGCCAACGAGTTCCTCCCGAGAGGTGTAGAGAATATCTTCATTTTGGAATTCAGAGACCTAAATATCTGCCTCTTCTATGGGTAATCAGCAAGGTAGTCAATATAGCTCTCCCTTTCATAGCTTTCTGCGTAATGTACATAATATTAAACTTGGCTAGCAACACCAACCAACGGGCCATTAGGCTGGATAAAGTGGGATTCTCTAGCAAGTACTTGATGGAATCCATACGGGATACTAGTCTGATGGGGAAGGCAAGCATGTAGTGCCATAACTTCTATATAACCCAGACCAGGGTGACATATGCTTTTTTCAAAGCAGTGTAATTAACTTCATACCCAACTAGTTTCCAACTGGTGCAATAAATGGCTCTTTCCTTATGGGATTCTTCAATGTATTGTGCGAGCAAATCCCCTACTACAGTATTTATGATGGTCAAGTGCAGGATGAGGGGGAGACCTAGATGTAGAGGCATAACCACCGAAGGTCGGTGAGGTATTTCTTAATTTGGTCAAAGGATTTTTAGCAATCCTCATTCCAAATTTTAGTTGAATCTCTCTGGAGAAGTTTAAAAATTAGTTCGCAGATAGAAGTCGGTTGGATGATGAGCAGACTTATGTATTTTATTTACCCAGGAATCCTCAGACTTCCTTCTCCATCTGTGGTGGTGGCATCTTAAGTATGGCTTTCAGTTTGGTGGGGTCTACTTCGATCCCTTCTTACTGGCCATGAATCCTAATAGTTTTCCTTTCGTGACGCTGAAAACACATTTTTATGAATTTAATCGCATCTAGTATTATCATAGTCTCTCAAAGAACTTTCAGATGGCGGTAATATGACCTTCCTCAGTTCTAAACTGGATGATCATTTCGTCTACATAGATTTTAACCTCTTTATGAATAAGGTCGTGCAGTATGATTATGGAAGCCCTTTGGTAGGTAGCCCCGACATTCTTTTTTCCAAATAGCAAGATAGTGTAGCAGAAAGTTCCCCACGGGGTGATGAAGGCGGTTTTCTCCGGATGATCAGGGTGCATCTTGCATCTTGATCTGGTTATATCCTGTGAACCCATTAATAAACGACTTGAGGGCGTAGTTGGCTGTGTTATCCACGATCATGTCAATATTGGGTAATGGGTAATTATCTTTTGGAAATACTTTATTCAAATCCCGATAGTCGACGCACATACGAACTTTTTCTCCCGATTTGGTCAAAAGGACAATATTGGTGAGCCGTGTAGGATATTCGACTACGCAAATAAAACTCACGTTCAATTGCTTGACAACTTCCTCTTTGACTTTGAGTGACCATTCGGTGTGAAGCTTCCTTAGCTTCTATTTAACCAGCTTGCATTCTGGGAATGTCGAGATCTCATGTTGAGATATTTTTGGGTCAATGTCGGGCATGTTAATAGGACCATGCGAAGATGTCCATGAATTCTTTTAGTTTCTCTTCTAATTGGTCATGCTCATGCTTGTTAAGGGTGGACCTTATCCTAATCTCGCGTTGATAGCTATTAAAATTGAGATTAATAACAACAGTCTCATCATCAATAATTTAAATGCGGTTATGTTATTTTTTATTCTCCTTATTAAAATAAGTTAAGAATTGTCCATTTACAAAATCATCATCATCAAAGGTGAATGTAAGTCACAACAAAATTCTCAAGATCTTCGTTTATTTCATTTTCGAGAAAAATAGCATTGAGAACTTTGTCAAAAAAGGCATGAGTTACATTAATATAAAAAAAGGAATAACAACATCGGTTGAAGAGACTAGTATAGGGTGAATAGCAGGGTTAGGTTGAATCCGAGTAGGTTGGATGAGCATGGCTTTTCAGTTGAGGAGAGGCATATCAGTAGCTCTGATTTGAGTAAACGGGTCTGATGGCATGAACATCTGAGCGGATGATGCAGAGACTCAGCCCCAGTGTCAGCAGATTGAATGAGTCCTTGAAATTACTTTCCTCAAAATCCCCGATAACTGTCATGGTTTTCTCGGTGAGAGGTTGCACTTCATGTTAGCAGTCTTCGACCCAAGAGTTGCTTTCTTGAAAGAATATTTCCAGCCTTGGTTTCATCTTCTTGTCGACATAGTAATACCATAGTTTAGGGAATTCACAGAAAGGGAAGTCTTCACCCTCCTTGATAAACCTTTTGTTAAAAGAGTCTCTTGAAACAGTCAATTCATCTTTTAAAATTCTTTTTGGTTGTGGTTTCTAGAGTGCTTTGAGTTCTTCTAGTGATGGCTGGTAACCTAGGCCACATGGGGGGAAGGCCTCCTTTAGAACTATGGGCTTAAGGATCTCTTATTGGCGTCTCCCTATCCCCATTCCAGGAAAGATGTGCATGTTCTTGAACATCTGAATCACATTGACATTTCCATGCGGGTTGTGTTCCAGACAGGCTCGGTGATTAGGCATAAATATTATATATTTATGCCCTTAATTTTGGTATTTTTATGACCTTGTGCATTGTAATTGACTCTGTTTTATTTCATAATCATGCTACTAACTCTCCTTGTAAAGTACCTCATGTTTTTTTGATCTCTTATATGTTTTACAGGTATTTCATGCAAGTTAGTGCGAAAGAGAACTCAAAAGAACAAAGAAAACCCAAGAAATTGTGTGTTCAAGGGTATTTTGGTAATTCTTCAGCCTGATTCTTGAGGTGGGGCCTACTAGAAATTCAAGATATTGAAATTACAAAAAAACTGGAAAAAAATTCACCCCAATCGGAGCTACGGTGAAAAAGTTATGCCATTTTGAAGATTGAGGAAAAATCATAAAAGAAGGAAAAAAAATGCCAGCGAAACCAAACCGATCCGGTGAAAAGCAAAAAAGAACCGGTCTGGTGTGGTCAAGTTTCCTACATAGGCAGAATCGATCTGGTGAAGTGGAAAAAAGAATCGGTCCGGTGCTACCAAATTCTCTGTATAAACCAAACTGATCCGGTAGGGGACCGGTCCGGCAGGCAAAATTTGATTTTTTAATTCTCAAAAATAGAGTTTTGCATGGCTCAAACTCTTAAAATAACATGATGTATTTATTATTTGGTCATACAAGACATTAGAGAGTTCTCTTTTTGTAAGTTTTAAATATCTTTTAAAGCCAATAACCCTAGGGAATTATCATCTTCAACAATTGTTCAAGTTTTAGGCATTAATTCAAGAATTTTCGTCATTCCAAGTAATATTTTCTTCATGCTTTCAATTGCTTTCATATTTTTGTTTGATGATTCATAGAAATTAGGTTAAAATCCTTCCTTACAAGTTTCGTTCCATTTTTTACGTAATTATGAATTCATGTATTATAGATTTCATATTCAAGCATAGTTTAATCATGTCTAGCTAGATTTCTAAGGGTTGGGTTGCATGAACCCAACCCGATGTAGTTTGTACGTATAAAAAATTAGTCTTCGAATTAAATAATGATTGAATCGTGTTTGTAGTGATCACAATCGTCGTAGGCCTTTAAACCTCATTTTGCCTTAGGTAATCGGGGTGTTTAAGGATGCGACATGCGTGTCTATTATTTCGACACTGCTTTATTCTTGCCCTTGATTACGTATGATGCGGGCTAGTACCCTCATATATGTAATTCTTGAGATTAATAATGATTGGGTTTAATCAACTATCTAATTCAAAAGCTAGTTTTATATCCGGTAAATGTACTAGGGTTTGGGGAATTGTATTCCAACCTACTTTTATCATTCATGGTTAATCACCAGCAGTAGTTTTAATTTGGTGCACTTAGTTTAGTTAGTAATTTTAATTTTAGTTTGCATTTATATAGTAGCATTCGATTCCAAAATTAATCACCTTTTCATTTTTTCTCGAATCAGTTTAGGGTTAGTCTCATTTCCTTCGTCGTATCGAGCAATCGTCCTAATTCCCTGAGGATCGACCCCGACTTACCGAGTTTATTACTTACACAACCGGTTTGCACTTGAACCATAATTAGCAAGCACTAGAGACACATTTCCAGTTGCGTCACTCGGTCTTTGAATTTTCTCCTGCTGAAAGGGGAGGCGGATTAACTCTGAATCCAGAGAGGAGAATGTCATTCCTTCCTTGATAAATTTCCAATACTGGATTACTTGTGCTGGTATTGTCTATACTATAGTCATCTCCTAAAATAGTGATAAGCTGACCTGACGAAGAACTTCATTTTCTGATGAAGAGAAGAAGATACCCCTCGGATAATATGGAGCCATAGATAGCCAAGGATAAGATTGAAATATGCAGGTATGTCAATGACTTGGAACTTGGTGACAGGATTGTTAGGGTCGGCCCCTATTGTGAGTTTTATGGATCCCATTACATCTCAGCGAGTTTTATCTTAAGCACGCACGACGACGAAAGTGGGAGTGACATCACTGACTCTCAATCCCAAATAATTGAAGGTTCTGAGAGGACAAACATTGAGAGCAGATCCATTGTCAACGAGTGAAAGTGATATTATCTTTCCCAAGACTTTAACAGATATGTTGAGAGCAAAATTTTGGTTAAAGTCGATCTTACGTATCTCTGCTTCATAAAAGAAGAGTGGTGTGGAAGTGGTCAGGGACCCAACATGAAAATCCCCCATAGGGTGATATTGGCTTGGGTTTTCTTCTGCTGGTCAAGGACTTTACATTCTTCTATGGTTATTTCTGGCATGGGAAGTTCTTCAGCGACTACCTTTCCTTTATCTATCTTGGTCACATAAGGAATAGGATATTTATAGTGTCTCTTTAACCTGGTTATATGATTTATGAAGCGGGGAAAAACATGAACCCCGTGTCTTCATCTAGCTTGGCTGAATGGCAACTTTGTTGATTTCTCCTAACATATCTTTGAAAGATATCATTCCACATAGACCGACTACTAGACTAGTTTCTTCTCGATTAGTTTCATCATCTGAGCTATTAAAGTCACCCCCTATTCGATGGAGACTATGTCATCTTGCCAAGAGAAATTAATACGTTCAAAAACCTCAACGACCTCATTATACAAATCTTCCCACTAAAAGGGGAGGTGCAGGAGTGAAGGGACCAACTGTCCTTGAAGATTCAAAATGGTGAGTAGCTCATCAATGATGCGAATCTCACTTGTCTATCAAAATACATCGACCATTATCTATACCACATCATCTAAATTAACTTCTTCAATAGGTACCATCCATTCATCTGATTCCCGAGCCCACTTCGGGCTTCTATGAATAAGCCACTGAATTTGTGATAATTAATAGTTATCTCAGCAAATAATTTCAACCCAAAGTCTAAGAGTTGGTTAATATGGATGATAATTTCATGTAATTCCCTTCGGATCGGGTACGAACGATAGTACAGGCCCTTGTAAGGAGTGATAAATCTTGATCGGTGAAACATGTAGGGTGTAGGAGAAAATATAGGCAAACCTTGAATGGTTCAGGTGAGATTATAGGTACGATGGATGATTTACTGGGAACAATATGAATAAATGGGTCAAATTCTGGGTAAACCTCTAAAAAGAGGGCACTTTTATGGGTTAGAAGTGGGTTATGAGTGGTATTGGGTTTAGGATTGGTTGGTGGGACGATAATACCCATGTCAATTTGGCCATGGATCATATTTTTTAAGGTGGAAGCATTGGTCGGTAGTATGGTTAGTGAAATGGTGGAAATCACAACGGGCATCGAATTTGAAGTTTATAAGGAGTGGATTTGGTAATGGACGGGGCTCTAAGGGTTTGATGAGATTTTGGCTCAACAGGGCCCGATAGACTTTGGGCAGGGGAACATGAAGTTCAGTGTACTCTTTCTTGGTAGGAATGGGGCGACTTTTTGGTGCCTAAGAGGTAGCAGGTTGGGAAATATTATTAGTGGTTGAGACAGTAGCACTGGCGGGCTTCTCATATTTTCGAAGAGTGAATTGTTCGATCGCTTTCATCGGCTTAGATTCGACTTTGGTAATGCCTTCCTTAATTTCTACACCAATTTCTCGAAGAGCTCGAAAGTGTGGGTAACACTGTCCTCCTATGGATGCTCAGATATAAGGCAAGAAGTTCTTCTTCACGATACTGAGTTGTTCCTCCTTGGAGGATCTGTTGGTCATTCTAGCAACTTTCTCTCTCCACTTTCCTATGAAACTACTGATTATTTCCTAAAGGTTCTGCTTAAAAATCTCTCGATCTCAGTACATAACCTATAGCTACTCATTGTACTTGTATTGAGACCCAAATTCTCTTGCGACATCCTCTTAATTATGGATCCTAGATTCTTTGAGGGACATAAACATATTGAGGGCGCTTTTTTTAAGGTTTGCTGGAATATCTTGGCCATTATATCTTCGGAGGCATCAAGGAGGGTCATGGCACGGTGAGACTCATCAATGTCTGGCATCTTGAACTTCTCTAGCAGTCTAGCTTTGAGATAATGAGACATATAGGTGAAGTCCGTGTAGTTCTTGGATATCTTAACTTGGTCGAACTTCTTTGACAATAATTTGAGGTCGTCCTTGACCTTGTTCAGTTCCTCCTCTTTGGGATCGACCCAGGTTGGGAAAGGTTCAGAATAGGTAGTTAAGCTGGCGAAGACCTATTAGCATATGGGGCACGTGGATTATGCTGATACTCTTTTTGGATCCAAACAGGCTTAGGAGCGGGTGGATCCATGGCATGAGGAAAAAGAACCTTGGGTTCTTTGGGAATCGGGACCTGGTGACACTACATCACATGGACCTCGATTTAAAGGTTAGTAATCTTAGCACTGAGCTAGATTAAGATGGTCATTAGATCTAGCTACACATTTGGTGCTTGGTCGGTGTTCTCCATAAAGAGCTCGTGAAGGTAAATCCTAAACTCAGATGAAGTCGAAGATGAACCGACGGAGCTTCGGGGCGATTTAACAGAAGACCGAAGCCAATAAGGAGCCAGGACAAAATCAGGTATGTGATCAACCTAAGAAGGAAAATAGTTAAAATTTATTTTTGAAAGAAGAAAGGAGAATTTTTTTGTATTTTGGGAGGGGGAGAAAAATATTTTGGTATTTTTGGATTTCGAAAAAGGAGGAACAAAGGAGAGGAATCTCAGCATGATTATTATTAATGTTATTGTCAGGTTTTCACTTGTATTAAGTTTGCCTAAAAGCAAAAAAAATGCCAGACAGGACCCGAGCCTGGGAAAATAGGGGTTGAAAGTATGTAAAACATGGCTTGACTTATTTCCAGTCTCACGGACGGGTCTTGTTTTGAAAAAAAAGGCAAAATCATGCAATAATTTTAGCGGTATACCGACTCAAAATTTCAAGAGAGCTTTGCATGGTAATCAGTAAACTAAATATGAGTGTTCTTGGTTTGACACCTATGTGAGGTTTATGCAATTATTGGGTTAGTGGAAGGGTTTTCCCCTTTGGCATGACTTCCACGATATACCTCTTGCCTACAAGGGAAATCATTCACCAGTACGTGTGGACAAGACATTTGATATAACTGAGTATACGTGAATTGCCTCACTATATACCTCATGCACACAGTACATGTGAGAGAGAATTTAATATACTCGATGTACGTGAACGAGTTCCCTGCTATGTACCTCATGTTGTGAGTTCAGTCAAGCGGTATGATGCGGGGGGAACCGTTCGATATACATCGAAGGTATGAGACCAATGGAAGGTGAGAGTCATATCACTTAGGCTTACTGCGATTCGCAGGACCAGTGCCCATTACAAAGTAACCCCAAAGTACGGGATAATTTTTTGTTAATATTACTATGCTCTTGGTGATGTAGTGTTCAAAACTTCATGTGTTATAATTAACATAATATGGAGAGAGGGTATTTTTTATAATTTTTTATTGGCATGATAAGCAAAGGGAATTCTACACTAATGGGGAGAATATACAAGTATTTATGAAAAGTAAATCCAGCATGGAGACTATACTATGCATGGATACATGGAAATATACATAAGTGAGTATGTGTGATAGTGAACCTATACATGAATTAGCTACAAGTGATGTGTGACGCGTTTAAGTGAGCATATATACAAGCGTAGGAAGTACGGGTGCTTGTGAAGCCTAGCATGAATATTCTAAGTGGTGTGTAAAGCGTGTAAATAGAAAGTGAAGTTGAGTATAAGTGTGTGAAGTGTAGATGGAGAGTATATACAAGTTTTTGAAGTGTATAAGTGAGTTAAAAGTGATATATACATGAGAGAGAGATATACAAAAAGGTTAATAGAGGAGAAAAGGGAACATACATGTAGGTTTATACGCACACACGCAAAAAAGAATAACATCCATGCAGAAATAGAGTCTAGTCCTCTTAAAAAAGTCCCCAGTAGAGTCTCCACTGTGTCCATCCCAAGGTTCCGGGGTCGGGGGGTTCTCCCGAGGTGGATTACTCATTCCTTCCCTTTTTTTGGCGTGTGCATGGGTTTGCATTCTTTCTCGGGGCGCTCATCCATCGTCGATGTGGGGTGATACGTTAAGATAGAGTCTGCATCCTATTTTGCACAAAACAGGAAAAAAAATGTTATTGCAAAAGAACAATATCAAGGATAATACTGATACTTGCGAAATCAAGTAGTTCAAGGGTTCGAGGACTAAGTTACGGAATGGAAAGGTGTTAGGCACCCATCCAAACCTTTCGATCTCTCAAGGGATTGTGTTAATCTTCTCCAATAAAAATTCGTGATGCGTGTGCTTATGTGCATAATATAAATAGAGGATATAATTTCTCTACTTGCGTTATGGACAAAGGCGGAGCGAGGTCATCCTTAGGTGTGTTCCCAAAATAGCAATTTAAAGTATAATGCAAGTGTTTGTTGATTCACAAGTCGTTATTGAATAATGATTGCGTATATCGGACAAGAACAAGCAAGCAAGCAAGAATATTATATATATATATATATATATATATATATATATATATATATTATGAATATATGATAAGAACAAAGTAATAAATGTATATGGGAGAACTTGAGTCTAGGGATTTACCCAAGACGCCTACGTAGCCCTAGGGGCATCAAAGTCCACATTGTTCAAATATAATACGAGGCGGGGTTTAACCCATAAATCCAACTGAGGACTTTGCTTATGTATATGTGTATAGAAAAAGGTGTTTTAGTGTGAGAAAATGTGATGAGAAATCCCCGTTTGAAATTTACGAGTAAACCCTTTTTTTTTTCTTGTTTTTGGGTTTCCTTATGAAAATAAAATATATGCAAATAGTAATAATAAAAAAGTTTGAAGTTAAGGTATGTGATGTATTGAAGAAAATTACTAAAGTGGAAATGAAGTAACTAATGCAAAAATAAGTGAATTTAATGACAAAGGGGAAGAATTAGACCTCCTTATGAAGACTTGAAGTGGATCTTGATTGTAGATGTGCTGATCTCACGATGGGATGATGGTAATATAAGGATATGGGTGAGAATGTACTCAAAAGAGTATGAAAAGGATGGAAGAAATGTGGTAAATGGGCTTTAAAGGGGTGAACAACTCTAAATTTGACATAATGTTCTCCGAATTACTGAGAGGGGTGTTCAGGGGTGCTTTTCAAAGTGAGGTCATGACCTCTATTTATAGGGACAAGGGGGGGTGCCGATCGGCATGGTCCAAGACCTACCTATTGGCATTGGACCTCAAACACACTATCGATAAACAAGGTCCTAGGGGTGCCATTCGGTAGTCTGAGGCAGGTTATTCGAAAAATGACCATAAAATGCAAACCATAAGTTAGAATTGTGCACGGGACAGACCGTTGGAAAGGGTATTTAGAGCCCTTTAAGCATTTATTGGTCCAATCTCAGGGTCAGGAGTTGACCGATGTCAAAAGGGGCCCCGTTGGTCTCTGGACTGGATATTCCTAGAGGAAAAGAGATCATTCGTCCAAACTATAAGGACGAATTGTGCATGGGAAGGACCCTTGGAAAGGGTATTCAGTGCCCTTAGATTCATTCAACTTCGTTTAGTTCGGAGAGTTGACTTAGGTCAAACGGGGTTCGAAAGTGCTCGATGACCCTTCAAAGTAAAATGGGTTGTTCGTCCATTCTATAGGGATGCTTCGCACATGGGGTGGGCCTTTGAAAGTGGATTCAGATCCCTTTGAAGATTCATTAAGCTTCATTCAAGCTGGAGAGTTTATCGGGGTCAAACGGGGCTCGAGAGCATCTTGTGGCCTCAAGATCAATTTATTAGGGTAAAACAAATCGTTCGTCTGAACCATATGGCCAATTCATGCATGGGACGGACCGTTGGAAAGGGTATTTAGAGCCTTGAAATTTTTTATTAAGCTTTCACTCAGGCGGGGAAGTTGATCGGAGTCAAACGAGGCCCGGGAGCGCTCGGTGACCTCCAAATCAATTTTTGATAGTAAAACGAACCGTTCGTTCGAACCATAAGGTCGATTCATGCGTGGGGCGAACCTTTGTAAAGGTGATTCAGATCCCTTCAAAGATTCATTGAGCTTTCACTCAGTCGATAAAGTTAACCGGAGCCAACTGGGGCTCGGGAGTGCTTGGTGGCCTCTAGATCGGTACTCGAAGTATGACCTAGGGTTTGCGGTGAACCCATGAGTGCGTGGGACCTAAATAGGTGCTTAGGGGGTTCTTAGGATGGGTTGTGTATAGTAATTTATTTTTAAGAGTATTTTTTAGTGTAATTTCAGGGTTAGTGTAGTGTAAATATTAGTTCTTCTTTTGTATTTTTTTAGTGAGTTAAATGTGGGGCAGAATACTTAATGAGTTACAAATATTAAGTTTGGGAGTTAAATTTCAGTGTAGAGTATGATATTAGTAGTTTGTTTTTCTTCTCTCATATATATTATTATAAAACTCATATTTGTGCCCAGTTTTTCATCTTCAAGCTTGGGATTTCAATATAAATGCAATAATACTTGGTTTAGTATTTTTCCCTCTTCTGTTTTATAATTTTACAGTCTATAATGGGGTTATTATACATTTTATATGTATTAATACCCAAATTTTAGGCTAAATACCCCACTCAAGGGGTGATATATAACCCTTAGCTTGACTATTTTTATTTTTCAGTTTATTTATTTATTATTCCCATTTGGTTATTATTATTACACTTTCACAATTTATATTCACACCTCGAGAGATGGTGAATAATTTTTTAGAGAAAATAATAAATTTGAATTACAATATTCATTGTCTTTATAATTGTCTCTATAATTTTGCATCATTTTTATAATTGTTGTAATACGTTGGTATCCAATGATGATATGGTAATAATGTGCGTCATCACATAATTGTAACATGTGTGATTCCGTGTGTAAATAGCATGTCAAATTTTTCTCATATATTTGGTGATGTGTTTATTCACATGTATTAGACATGGCACTATAAGAGAAGTCCATTAATAATAATACATGTAATGACTTGTTTGGAATAAATAACAAATGTGTGTAATTACATAATGACTATTTATGTATTTGGCATGTCAATTACATGTAATATGACTCCATATCATGTATAACCATAAATTATTGGATGGATGGAAAAACACATATTTTAATATAACTTTTACATCCTCAATAAATTGGACATACGTAATATAATTGGCAAATGCATGACATCGATGGAAACAAAACAATGTGTTATGATTACAAATATAGCAGCTGGATTCATTGAATTTTATGGTTGAAGATTCATAACTGAGCGGACAAATGCTTCAAAAAAGGTAGAATCTAATCATAAAATTCATAAAATGATCAAGAGAGTCATAACTGAGCAGTCTAACAATTGCTTTAAAGATGCTAGAATCAAATCATAATATAATTAAAGATCACATTGTAATCATGCTATAATCGAGGAATTAAGGATAAACTAAGACAACTTTCTTAGATGGTAATACGAAGTCACTCCCTTACTAATATAGTGGAAGAAATGTAACAAACCAATAATAGAAACTTAAACGAGATGTTGTGTGCGTGACGAACTTGGCCTTTGTGTTAAGTCTTATTGCAAATACATTAATGGTCCGCGTGAACAATAAATGAAATACTTTAAAGTTAATGTCATTAAGGTGGGGGAAGGTTTTTGATTTCGACTTTACATTTTGAAAGTAAAAGCCTAAAGGTTGGTTTATATTCTAAGATGAAGATAAACAACTCTAATGTAATGGCACATAAGTTTATGTGCATGAGTGAAGTTGAGAACAAAAGTAGTGAGGTGTGTCACTCTTGATTATAAGTCTAGTCTTACATTAGAACTCGTGGGAAAATCATTTACTTCTATTGTATATATTCTCAATGAGGTACCCCAAAATACCTTATGGATTATAAGAAATGTCAAGAACCCTCTTGATAATTCATAGAAATGTGGGTGTGGTTTTCTAAGGAGACGGTTCCTGTCATAAATATTGACAAGACCATTTAATGTGTATTCATTGGTTGTATAAGTGCATTTAATATATTATAATAATTCCAATATGAATTTTTTTTAGAAGTGTATATACTTGATTCATTGAATAAAAAATCATACTTAATTACTTTGGTTGTATTCCATGGTTAGAAAATGATTTAACGTATACACGAATCTTCGAAAGGAAGATAATGGATTAAAGACTCGAAAGTATAAATAAGTCATTCCGTGTCTTCATATGAGTACCAAGATAATAAAGCGAAATGACATCAACATTGGAAAAATCATAGGTATTTCTTAAACGAGATATACGATTTTAAAAGCTTGGAGTTTTGAGTGGATATGGTAGCACAATTAGAGCTGCTAATGTTTGGAAATCCTCTAAACAAACGCGCATACCAAATTTATTAATAAATCAGGATAAACTACAAAAAATAAGCAAAATTACTTCAACGTTTCTAAAAGAGGATATTCCTAGTTGATCGTTGTAATGCCCCTGATGTGATAGTTAATCATCCATTGAAATGGTGTGGAATAAGATGGTAAGTCACCACTTATTATGCTGTAGACATTATATCATGCAAAAATTGATTTATGTTACAGTGATAATATTAGGACGAATAAATCTAAAATGTGGATTCGATGATTAGAGAGTAAGGAAAGTTCATCGAGGGGAATTGTCGAAGGCCTTATTATTTAATCAATAGTCACCATGGTGACAATCCAACATAGTTGAATAGAATTCCCAAGATTTACGTTCAAATGGACAACTAGATTGTGTTTGTCACTCAGTTAGCACTGAGGAGATATCAACTCCTTACCATTCCTATGATGAGACGATGCATATTTGCCACAGTAATTAAGGTAAGTTATTCTTTTAATGATCTTTATAGCTTGGATATGTATTAGTGGGGTATTTACGGGATCCCCTTCATAGAAATCACTTATGTGAGTGTGAAAGGGCCACTTATGTTTGGAAAATAAATAATTCTCTAAAGCACTCGCAGAACCAAGTGTTGTTTAGGGCCAAAACGAACATAAACGTGAGAACCAAACTATATAGAGTAATGACTGTGCGGTATCTATTATTTTTGTCTACACAAAAGGATAACCATTCAAGGCATAATGTCCACTAGATAACGAAGCAAATCCGATAGATTCAAATTATGGTAAGTACAACGAAAAAAAGTTACTTATCACGATGCAGTTATTTCTCATCTGTAGTCTTTCAAATGTCAATCAGTTTGAATATCTGTCATATTGTTGTCCTTTTGTTTGTAATTTTCACTTATGCGGGGGATTATTGGAAATTATTAATATTTTTTAATAATTTTGAATGTGTGAAGTTTATATTTTTATTTTTTTTATAATTTTTTTAATAGACACAATGATTTGTGAAAAGTTGTGTCATTTCATAAAAGGTCGTAACATTTTTAAGTGTCACGACCGTTCATGAAAGGGTGCGTCTATTCGGAAGGGTGTCTGTATTTCTATAAATGTAACACCCCTCCTTCCTTCTATTTTTTTAAAGAGTTGAATATCTGTCTTTTTGCATCCCTTCTTAAGTCAATCCATAAGAGAGTATAACATAGAATTTGGATTCGTTGGAGCTTTATAGAATGAAATGTCACTTTTTATAAAGATAAAAATAGCGTTTGATCTTGGGAGACAGGCGTTCATCAAACCTTAGACACCGAAGAGGGGACATATCTGTCTAAAGGAAATTATGTGCAACACAAGGCTCGACATCACTTTGCTTCGTATGATCTATAAGTTTGGTGTGTTAATTTTATTATTATTTGAAATTACATTCATATGATTTTTTTCATATTTGATCCCCTAAAATTACAAAATCACATAAATATTTCTAACATAAATCACAATTCACCATCTCTTCATCTCTCTCATTTTTAATTAGGGTAATTGGGTGGAAAGATCACGATTTTTAATTCTAAGGTCACTAAACTCCCTTAGAAGATAATCATACGCAATCTTAAATCATCAACTTCACTATCGCTATAAAAGAATGAATGGGCATAAACTTGTGTGTGCTCATTAACCGGTGCAAAGACAATAATTAAATGGCTTTCCTTGATAATAAAAGATCTGGATATACCCACTTTTGGATAGGTGTCATTGTGAGAGTCTGAACTCATTTAATTCATAATGGCTATAAATATTCAATCACCTCTACATTCTACGGGTACGTAAGTGCTTTTGTGGGACATGTGTCCTATATCGCAACATGTCAATGACTCATTTAGGGATTCAACCTTCTTCACCACACTTCTTTGACTCAAATCAAATTTGGTCAACTTACACTTATCATTTCTATTCTTTAAAATTTTGATTCTCCATAATTTGGTGAACTTTTTGGTGAAGCAATATATTCTTTGTTAAAGTCAAAGGAATAGCTAGAGTTGGATTTAAAAGGGGTCTCTTTTTCTTTCTTTGACCCTTATCAATGATTTAAATTCGCCTTATACATTTGAAGTGAACCTACCATATCATCCACAAGCAAAGGGATATTGGCAAAAACCATAACTTCATTTATGGCATCAACCTTGCTATAAAACCTCTTGGGTAGAGATCATAAGATTTTGTTAACAACATTAATCTTTGGTATCTATTTTCTGAAGGCAAAAGAAGAGTTCAATATGTCACTCAAACGTGAATAGAACTCATATATTTTTTATTATCTTTCATGATCGGTGCTTCAAAAGATGTGGTCAACTGTTGAATCTTAGCATGCTTTATATTCATGGTGCCTTCATGGGTTGTCTCCAAAACATCCCACATTTTATTATATGTTGTATAATTCGTTATACGTTTAAACTCACCAATATTAACAACTCCAAAAATATCATTTAAGCTTTTAGTAATCCACCCGCTATTTTTGTTATCATTGTCGTACCAACTAAGTTCACTCTTTATCTATTAGATTCCATTGACAGAAACAACGGTGTATTCCCAACCCACTTATAAACTTCTTTGTATTCTTTCATCAATGGACTATAAATGAGTCCTCATTCTAGCTTTCCAATATTAATAGTTACTACCATAAAAAATAGTGGTCGGTTTGATGAACTTCCATCCATTGTGCACACTGAAAGATCTACCCTATACGATAAAACCTCAAACAAGGAGCCTTGGTCTGATACCAATTGAGAGCATGAGTCTCTCAATGATAACTATCCAATTAAAATGATTTTTAACTAATAAAAAATAGTTTCCTCTAATTCAAATTCGGGTAAAAGTTAATCCTGACGTCTAAGTGACAAAATGTGATTGACAAAAATGATTCTCATATTAACATATGTTCATCAAGCATATCAAGATAATCAAAATGAGGAAAGTAAATCATAAACTCGAGATAAGGAATTATATAAGGAAAGCCCCACAATGAAAAAAAACCTTGGGCCAAACTGAAACCTTGCACTAGCAAAAGTAAAGTGTTAAAGAAAGGGAGAAATGACTCACTAACTTGAACCTCTCCTATAATCAATAATTCACAACCTCCACGACCAATTTTTTTCACCTTATAGTGGCAAGAGAAATCACAAGTCGATATCTGACCACTCAACATGTTTGGCAACACTTAGGTTTTATATCTTAAAGAGAAAGGCAAGTGGGTGATAAACTCAAATGTTATTCATCCAAAGGTCAAGAAATAATCTATTTGTTTGCCAAGCTTAGATTTTATCTTAGCTCAATCCCAAGGATATCGTATGAAAAACTCAAAAACTATGAAAATCTCGTAGGTTTGCGAGTCAATTCGCTGATCGGAGTCTTTTTCATAGATGCGAGAGGCCAATGAACAAGGTTGCTCTAGCAACTAGAGATTTCATATGGGGTCTAAAGATCATGGTTAATGAAGATAAAGCTTCGCAGATGCGAGAACTTGCTTCACTGATGCGAATGACCAATGAGAAACGTCATGCCTAGAAATAGAGTTTGCTAGTTTTGTAAAATTAAAAAAAAAACTTAGGATTTTCCTTGTCCAACCTATAGCCAAGTAAATTCTAAATACAAAAGATGCATTCTAATATAAATATTATATATGAAGAATATTTTGCATCTATTTTCAACTGTAATACCCTATATTTTTAATTAATTAAATTTATGATGATCAAATGATTAAACTAAAATGGATCATGTGTATGGTTGTTGTGTAATTTATTCAAACATTAATTTTGTCTTATAATTGAATTTAATTTGAGAAATTTAATTATATATGAACAACTCGTAATTAATAATAACATGTTATTTACGTGGTACATTACGAGTGTGTATTATTAGGTCAGGCTCTAGGAGACACAGATGATCAGAGTGGTGTTTTTAGTATATCGATGTAGACTCACTGACAGGTACCCCTTTGGTTTATGTTTTGAGAGCATTTGAGTAGTATTTTGGTCTTATTTAGAGCTCCTAAATTAGGCACACAGGATACCTACGGTATTAAGGGTTGAAATAGAGACTTAACCCTGGTTAATTACTTATCTAAAATATAATACAAAACCTTAGTAGAATAAAAGATTTCGGGATAACAAAAAAAGGAGATATTTGGGAGAACTAGATTATCACCGAGGGGATTCAATCAAGAGATTTCATCTTCAATATTTAGGAGAGAAATAACATTTTTATTATGGATTACTTATAACTTATTTATGATTGATTGCTTTATTGAATCATATTAGGATTAGTCAAATGCTAGGTTGAGATCTCATGCGTATTCATATAAAACCTTAGTTTTAATGCTATTAATTTATTAGAAATGTTTAGATATGATGTATAATTCATTTAATATAATGATTCGAATGTTTACAATGGGACTTAGATGATTTGAATCTATTTTAAAGATTAAACCTTTAATTAAGTTGAACCCTAATTAAACACATCCAAAATTTGATGATTTAGCCCTTATATTGATGATTCGATCTAGCAAATGATCATATAATGTTATAAACATGTTTAGGAACACTTAGGAATCATATTTGATATGTTTTGGGATTGATTACATGTCATGAAAACCTTTAAATGTGATTTAAGAGGAAAAAAATAGTTAATTGAGTTATGGGCTGAAATTTGTAATACTATGTCATTTTGGGAAAATCCGATTCATCTGGTATTCGAACCCGATTCATCGGGTATTAAAAAAAATTGGATTATTTTAGGGTTGTTTGATGAGGTTACTTGAGTTATGAATTAAGATACTTATGGAGATGATTCATATATGATTTAAGAGGTGGATTTCTATATAAGTACATACGGATATATTATTTGGGATTGAAGTTATACCGGGGGAGGATTATATCAATTTAATTATACGGTTAAGGTTATATATCGTAAGTTTATATGTGTATTGTCTAGTTACATGCTATGTGTGTTATATATGGGCATATCCAAGAGTGTGTGAGTATTTTGTGAGGATTGGTGGGGATTGAAAGATATTGTTTACGGAATCAGGTGTTATGTCATTGGTTGATGATGCAGGATGCGTATAGGTTTATGAGAGTGTATGTAGACAAAATGGAGTTAGATTAAAACTATCCAAATAAAAATTATTACCAAAATTGAGGTAATCTTTTTCTTCAATCTACATTTGGACAAAAGCTTATCCTAGAATCTAAATGACAAACATCTGATTTAGAAAATGATAATTTAGTTAACAAGTTCATTAAAAATATAATGGAATCAAATTATAGAATAATAACTCATGCACTTATGATGATAATTCATACTATGAAAGCTCCCTTTCAGGAAAAATCTGGGCCAAACCAACACCTTCCACTATATAGGTTAAGATTTACACAAAGGGAGAAATGACTTACAAAGTTGAACCTCTCCTAAACTTAATGATGCACAACCTCTGCAGTACACAATTTCATAGGAGTAACAAGCACGGATCGCTATAGGGAGAGTGACCTCATTTCTAAATATTATCCACAAAAGTGATAAATAAGAGAAGATATGGTTGGATACAAAGTCTTGCACGAGTCCCTTTAAAAAGAGTCAAATATCTTCTGAAAAATCTTATCCATCTGCGTTCGCTATAGCTAAGACTTTGTTTCGCTGAAGTGAACCTCTGCTTTATTGAGGAAACTAATCAGCGAGGGTAGGTTGCGGATATATATAAGTTTGAGGAAAAACTCTTGCCTAACTCGTGAATAGTGAATTGAGGCCTTCTCTGATATGAAGACATGCATAACTGCAACAACTGGTCAACAAAATTCCTAGACTTTGTAGTGAGCTTAAAAAAGCTATGTTAGCTTGAACCGTTATCAAACAAGCATATGAGATTCTTATGAAATTATTTTAAAACTTTGACATATATGTGTATATATATATATATATCTGTGTGTGTGTGTGTGTGTGTGTGTGTGTGTGTGTGTGAAGAGTATACTTGTATAATTATATCACCACTCCAAAAAACGTACAATCACACACTCACTCACACACACACAAATTTAAGAAAATTCAGTTTTAGTTGTGTTAATCATGGGTGTTCTAAGTCATCTAAGTCCTTTAACTTTTTCCTAAAGAATCATTCTCATTCATAATAGCACAAGGTGTCTCTAGGATGAAGATGACGAAGTTCGATTTTGAAATCTTGAACAAGAAGCTTTTTGGAATAACCTAGGCTAGCAATCAAGGTGTTTTGGTAAAGGAATAAGATAATCCTAGAGTCGAGGGAAATTAAGCATACATGTGTTCTTACAATCTTCCTATTTATCTATTCCCTGACAAAACACACAACTTAAATTACAAACAAATGAATCAAATCCAATACCTATAACACGACATTGCCCAATCAAAGGCATAAAAAAAGCAAAGACATGAAGCGCAAGACATTTCTCGATCATTTGGAACTCTTGAATCGTATTACATATCAAGCACTGGTGAATACATCAAGATAGTGATGCATAATAAATTGACATATAAACATAAGTAATAAGAACAATATAAGATATATCAGTGTAAACGTGGTTTATCAAATCACTAAATATTACCCAGTTTAATTAATGTCTCTACTAGATATGATATATAAACGTCATTCCTTAAGATTATACTTTCACTAGTTTATTTCGTGTAACACCCCGAAATTTTGAAAATACCTAAATTCAAAATATTTAAATTACACGTGTCACAACAATTTAATTAATTTGAGAATAAAGAGACTTTATATAAATATTAATTAGCTAGAAATGGATTAATATTTATGTGATATTGTATTTACTTGTGTGATAAGTAAATGAAATTGCATTATTTTATATTACGTTGTAAGTGAGTAAAAGCGACGGGTTAATAGTATTTTATTCAGTACGAGTGTGTGAGGTCATGTTGGGAATAAGATGGTAAATTGATCATGTGTGACTTGGATGATGATTTTGAGTGCACGAATGATCCGAAAATGGTTTAAATAGTCAAAATTAAGCACCGGGGGTAGTGTTTGGGTTCGGGGGCTTTTTAGACTAATCGGGACTAGTATTTGTACGTTTTGGTCTTTTTAATGGGATGTGAAGAGACAACAATGAAATTTGCACTATAAAATATAGAGTTAAGAGAAACAAACCATCATTTTACAAAGTACAAAAGGTTCTTTGAGAGAAACTAAAGGGTTAAAGAGAAAATAAAGAGAAAAGTGAGAAAAAAATCAAAAGTTTCAAGAAAAGCTAAAGAAATTCAAGGATAATTCAAGTGGGAGGATTTGTGAAGAAGTTTGGAGATTTTTGGTTATCATCTACAATGAATTCAGACATTATAAACCTTAAGGGGAGTAATTATCTTGCTATTTATTTATGTGTTCAATTTTAATTCATATCATGGTTGGGAATTTATTTTGGGTGGGATTCATATTCAATTGGGGTTTTTGACAAATGATTTTAGAAAAATACATGTGTGATTATTGAGAATTAAAATCTGGAATTTGAAACCATATTGGTGAATGGACTATGAATTTGAAAGGTTGAAATTGATGAAATGTTATGAAATAGGGAAACTTTTAATATATGTAGAGATTTCGTCTAAAATCTATTAAATTATCATATATAGGAAGATGTATGTTCAAAATAAATCTAATTCATGTTTAAAATTGCTAGAAATTTAATTTTATTAAAGAATTATATGTTGGGACTTATCAATTTGGGGTTGAAACTTGTCAAAAATGAATCTTAAAGGGGTAAAAATGTGAGGAATGAGAAGAGTCACTTAAGACAGTTTTAGATCTTCTTTTGAGGGATTACGAAAGATATTTGAGAAAAGCTCAAAACATATACCTGACTCAATTTGTTGTTTAGAATCCAAATCTAAAGTCATATTGGTGATTAAAATAAGAACGATGGAGTATAACAGTATAAAAGGATTGAATAGACATGTCGATAATCTTGGGTCGTAGTGAGTAGGCCTTCAGTCTAGGGATGACAACGGGGCAGGTTTGGGGTGGGTTTGGCAAAACTCTAACCCGCCCCAATTAATAAACGGGGCAGGGCGGATTGGTTTTTATTTAAATTAACTCTGAAACCGCCCCATTTAATAAACGGGACGGGTCGGGGCTCCTACAGGTTGGGTTAATTTTAAAAATAGTAAAATTAATTTTTTTATTATAATCTTAGGGGTCAATAATGGTTCATATTTCAATATGTGAGACAATCCCCAATTGTCAATCCATGTTTTCGCATCGATCTTTTACAAAATTAACATACAAATAAAGGGTTTTTAGTGTGTGTGTGTGTGTGTGTGTGTGTGTGTGTATATATGGTTCAATCATAATTAACATACATATAAAGGGTAATTATGTAGGCATTATTTAACTTGACTCCTAACCCTCCCTATTTAACAAATGGATTTTTTTTAAAACCCATATGTAATACCCCGTAATTTTTAAATGACTTTTAAAATGGGTTATATTTTAAATTAATGGATTAATTGGATTTTATTATTAACTAATTCATTCGGGTTTTATCCGGATGGTGGATATTAAAATGGATGATTCTGAATATTACTTAAATATATTTAGGTAATATATGAATGTGATGTCATTGATATGACTGTACGATATAAATTCGGTAATTTATATTTTTAGTCAGACGCGGTATGTGGCGTGTCGGGACTAGTTTATTAAATTAAAAAGGAAATTTATTTTCTATCGACCTTATAGTCATTTCGACTGCGTCGATGCGTCCAGAAGGTTCGAAATAGTCAAAAAAGTCTATTTGGATGTTAATTTTGAGTCTCGGGGTCATTTGGAAATGAATAGACAACCCGAAAGGGCATTTTGGTCATTTTTCTAAGGGGGATGAATAGTGATTTCGGATTTTGTCCTATTATAAGTATTGGTAGATTAAGTGTATGTGGGTTATTCATCTCCTCTACACAAAATAGAGAAGTCATCTTCCTAGAGAGAGTGAAAGGGTGCTTGGGAAGGGAAAAGCCTACTTGGGAAGGAGAAGAACAAGAACCAAGGTTCACCACCACCAACCACCACCGGAGTTTGATCGGAGAAGGGACAACCAACTGAGACATACTACACCAAAGGATCAGACCTTCAGTAAAGTCAAGTGTTTGATAATTGCAACTTAAGTTCGTATATTGTCCATGTTAGAATAATGATGAAAAGAGATGATTTTTCTTGTTTGGAAGACATAATGGAGTTGTTATATGGATTTATAGAAACTGAAATAATATAGGAAGTAAACTCATATTGTAGGATGATAATAATCCACGAAATGATCATGAATATGTTGAACAAAAATCTGAAAAACCATTGAAGTGTTCTTGAAGTTAATATGTTGATGATTTTCTGGAAATAAGGAGAGAAACATGCTTTTAATCCAATCCCTTGATGATTCTAGAATGTTTAGAGTATTGGAAATCGTTCATATATGTTGATATATCATGTAGAAATAATTATAACTCATTTTGGAGGTTAATATGAAGGTTTGAATGAATAAAAATGGTGAAACCCGTAGTTGCAGAAAATGCAGAAAACCAGGCTTGGACCTGAGGGATCGATCGATCGACCCCTGCCTTCGATCGATCGAACTCCCCAGAATATGTAAAGTTGTTTCTTTTTAAATGTTGATTCTTATCCCAAACCTTTTGTGGATCTTTGGTGATTATTATTTGGATATTATGGGACTTAGAAAATATCAGTAAACCCTTGATAAGATTTGAATTAATTTGATTTGTATTCAAGTGATTAAAATGATGAAAATTATATCGAATGGAATTTCGGTTGCTAGATTCATTTGTTAAATTCCAAATGGGGATGTATGAGGATTTAAGATAGGACCAGTAGGGGTGATTTAATATAACACTTGGGTGTCCTTAAGTTTACAAGAGGGTTTAATCAAAAGTGAAAGAAGATGTGTTTATAAGAGATTTGAAATTATCGATTTTAACCTTAATTAAAAGGAGAACTAAACTCGTAGTAATTCGAAAGAAATGATGTTATGGACCAGTAGGATATTAGTGAATTCTTACTGAATATATGTTGAGGAAAAACCTATTTAAATCTTGTGTATTGAGTGAGGGTAGCCTTAGGGTTACAATTTGAACATCAAGGACTGAGTTTAAGCTCAATATTGATTTCGCAAGGACGGAGTGTAATACAAGAGCGTAGTGGTGTGTCTCCTGGATAGAGATGGGAGCTTAGAACACATTTGGTTGAAAGAAGGTATGAGGTTATCCCGATCGCATAGTTGAAGTTGTCGTACCTCCTCGATCGACAAAGTTAAGTAGTAGTGTATTGGAGGGGTTCCTTGTTTGGATTTCGCTTTGCGAGACGCTCCGCGCATGAACCTTAACGACGTCGGGAGTGGAGAGATGTTATAGGATGCGAGGATAATTAAATTATGAAGTAAAGATATGATATTTTAATACGTGGAATTTAAAAGGGATATAATGCTACGTATGTGAAATATCTTAGGGTAGTAATATTACCTTATTGATATTATATTATAGGTATGATAATACCTATTTGATTGATTGATGATTTATGTGTATGACATACCTAGCTTACTTGCTATCGGTGGGAGGTTTGCACGTGAGGGCAGTCATATCCTGATGAATCCATGGGATCTTTGATTTGTCGCTCGAGAACATAGGTCTATGAAAGACTTATCGGGGAGTTGATAAGTCCGCTGACTGTGGGTACGTAGGTATGTGCGTGACCCATGGATATGAGAACTATGTTCGCCTCCAATTTGTTTGTTTTTGTTTGTGGTTCATGGAATCTTACCGAACCTTTAGTCCTCTATTCGGCGACCTGCGATGATGGGACATGATAGCAGAGTAATGCATTGCACCGCAGCTGTGACTCGGGGTGCCGTATTATATATGAATAGATATATAATGAATTAAATGAATGAATGGATATTTATTATGGTTAAATCTATCTACGGTGATAATTGTAGATAACGGTGAATTGAGAAAAGAATGGAATTAAGTTTATGAATGTTTATTCTTATAGAATTGAAAAGCTTAATTCATATTAACGAGAATTGATTCATGTTAATGAGCAACGATTCACATAAATGAAAAATGTATAAGAATGATTATATAACGTATGGTATGGGACATACGGGGTTATAATATGGGAATGGAATTATATTATGGAATTGTTAAAGAGGAATCATTAACTAGGAGGTTAATAGGAAACGTTAAGTGTGCACTCTAGTTGAGAGGTGAGAATAGCAAGTGAGAGTTGGATCTAACATGTACATAATAAATGCTTTATTGCACTTGTTAAATACTTGATGTTTTAAAAATCATCTACACATTCGGGCTCTGACCCGTTTCCTTGCATATTTTCTCTTCTATTGTATCTCTATATCAGGTGTCCAGCAACAGGGACGCCAACCTTAGCGGATTTTGACAGGCTATGGATTTATGGAGTTTTGCTTAGACGCCTATCTTCATTTGATTCACAGTATTCTTAGTTAGGGCATGTCGCCCAAAGGATTTCAGTTATCTTTTCTATCGAGGTCAAATACTATTGTATTCGGGTCTTTTTAATACAGTTGTTATTGATAGGATTACTGTAATGGATTTATATTATTTGGGAATGTATATTCCAATTGCATTTAAATTCTTTTGTGTTATCTATTTGGTTATCAGTGTTGTAGAATAAAATGTGTTGGGTTATTCTTAAACTAGAAATGGTTTTGTTGAAATTTAAATTTGGAAAGTTTTTAACACCAGCTTAATTGGGTATTGGGTGAGTTGTAAATGTTTTCAACAGTGATGCTAAGAATGAGCCAACTGTATATTCTGTTTTAATTTGGTATGGGACTGGCCACCCGGTATTTAATTTGGCGGGGTGTTACACCATACCCACTCCTAATTCATTAATCGGGTTTTAAACCCCTCCCCATTAGGGTTGTGATGGGGCGGGACTCCTACGGGGTGAGTTAAATTTCCATCCCTACCTCAGTCAGGATGGTACCACTAGCAGGTGTATAGTGGCGATACCAAAATATTATCAAGATTGGATGTTGGGTACGTTTGGATACCAAGTGAGTAAGGATCCAAAGTTTTAGTACCAGGCTTATCCATCTTTCGGGGATGAAATTCCTTTGCAAGGGGAGAAGTATGTAACACTCCGTAATTTTGAGAATACTTAAATTGCAAGTATCAACATAATTTAATTGATTTGGGAAATAAAGTGAATTTATAAAATATTAACTAGAGAGAAATGGATTAATATTTATGTGATATTATCTTTACTTGTGTGATAAGTAAATGAAATTGCATTATTTTATATTACGTCGTAAGTGAGTGAAGCGACGGATTAATAGTATCTTATTCGGGACACACATGTGAGGTTGTGTTGGGAATAAGATAATAATTTGTTGATGGGTGACTTGGATGATGATTTCGACTGCACGATTGATCCACAAATGGATAAAATAGTTAAAATTAAGTACTTGGGTGTAGTGTTTGTGTCTCGGCGGCTTTTTAGAGGACTAGTATATGGACGTTTTGGTCTTTTTAATGGGAAGTAAAGAGACAAAAACTGGATTTGTATTATAAAATAAAGAGTTTATAGAAATAAGCCATCATTTTACAAAATACAAAAGGTTCATTCAGAGAAATCAAATGATTTGAGATAAAGTGAAGACAAAGGTGAAAAAACTCAAAAGTTTCAAGAAAATCTAAAGAAATTCAAGGATAATTCAAGTGGGAGGATTTGTGAAGAAGTTAGAATAATTTTTGGTTATTATCTACAATGAATGCAGACACTATGAAGGGAAAGTAATTTGCTCTTTATTTATGTGTTTAATTTCAATTCATATCATGATTGGGAATTTATTTTGGGTGGGATTCATATTCAATTAGGTTTTTTGACAAATGATTTTAGAAAAATACATGCGTGATTACTTACGACTGAAATTTAGAATTTAAATCCCATATTGGTGAATGGACTATGATTTTGGAAGATTGAAATTGATGAAATGCTATAAGATAGGGAGACTTTAAACATATTGTAGATCCCTTTTTCTTTCGAATGTGTTTTAAGGATGTCAAAACCAACATTCTTTTTTAAAAACCTTTTTCCAAATTTTTAAACCGCACACTTTATGTGAACCAATTTTAACTAAACCAAATTTTATCTTGATTAATCCTAAACATGCATCAAGGGATCAAAGCAAGTAAAATAAAGTAAGCTCACAAAAGTAACACCAGATGTACGAGAAAACCACAAAGGGAAAAAACCTCGAACGACACAAGCCAGACAATCACTAAGATGTAGTATTAAAAAGTATAGACGACAGACTTACTCAATTACTCGATCCTCCATAAATCTTGAAGATTCTCTAATCTTTAATCACTCCTCCACAGGGCCCACGCAAATATGCTTTCGCGATACCTGTCCACAACACACGCATCAACGAATGCCTCGGTGTCCACTGTTGTAGCTTGGAAACGTCTACGAAATCTGAACATGAACTCCTTCGCTGCTTCACCACAAAGCCCAATGATATTCAAAGTGATGAACAAAACCCAATAGTGCAAACAAAGATCATTACAGCATATGTTAATGAAAGTTTGGATATTTGAAACTCTAAGGATGTTTTTAAACTTTGAAAACCTTAGAAAACTTGTGCAGAAAATGTACCGTATGTAAATAGATTTTTCGGACTGCACACTTACAAAACTCTAAGAGAAACATGTCTTAAATAATAAAATTAAGTCGGCACGTCGTTCGAACGAAAACTGCATATTGCTCGAACGAGATGCACATGTCGCTCGAACGACATGAAGATCTCGCTTGAACGACATTCAAAGTCGTTTGAACCACTAAAAATAAGAGTTTTTGATTTAGACAACTCCAAACCATCTTTATCTCAGAATAAACGAAGTTCAACATTCTAAAAACATTTGTTAATAAAAATAACATCCTAAAAATATTTTTCAAGTCCCATAAACATTACGCATTCATACCTGAGCGATCTCGGAATGCAATGCAAACGTGAAACGTGAACCAAAATAATCTCGGCATGATTTATCTTTAAAGCTTGGCCGCAACGTCTTCAACAAACTCTATGTCATAGACTGTATGAGATCGTGACAATAAAAATCTATCTATGACTCAAAAACATGTTTCGTTCCGGGAATAAGTCAATTACTACAATGAATTCAATTGGAAATTTTATCATTGCAAATCTCCCCCTATGAATATTCTGGGATAAAACGAGGCCTCTATTTCATTTGAACGACATGAAAAATTCTCAATACTAAAAATCATGAAGTTTTTTCCAGTGAAGAAATTTACTAAAAAAGTTAATTGGAAAGAGCAGATAGAAGCAACACAGAGTCAAAATAGAAAAAATAAAACAATGTGAGTAGCATTCTAACACAGTTACAATGTGCTCAAACATGGATATGGAGTGAATGGTTGTGGACTACAATAAATGAATCATAACTCCAACACATTGAATCATTCAAGAATATTTAATTGGTATAAATATGTCAAAAAACTTTGTTTTAGCCGTATGTGACAATTAATAAGATGAGCTAAATGAACTAAACAATCAACATACACATAAATCCAGAATTTTGACGATTTTACAAACTATAGCGTCATGATATGATTTTTCAACATAAGGATTCCTGGTGCAAATCCGCTTTATTTTTCCACCTAAACTCCCTCAAATATGTATATTTCTTTTTCTTTTCTAGCCTTTTTTGAGGTTTCTATTTTTCTCAACTTAGAGAAATCCTATTGACCCTATTTTGGCATATGATTCTTTGTATTGCCTTAAGTTTTTCTTAGAATCTTTTAAATGGTGGCTTTCACGACGTGATTATCATTCACTCGCAACCCCTTCCCGTGAACACTCAGCATTTTTTCAATTTAAGCATTATCCTCACGGTAAACGGTTTTTACATGCACACATCCTCTTATGTTTACTTATGCATAGATGACAAAATTGAGATAAGAACGTCTCACCAAACTCAAATATCCATGAAATGTCAAACATTCATATAAACTCGTGCATGTGTGCAAAGATGGCATATATACAAAGTCGAATTTAAATCCATATCAACTTCGAAACTACCCCATATAGACAATGGTTAAGATCATTCAGCTCATCAATAATTATGATCAAATGTACTAGCCACATGAATAATGAAATGATAGGTTCTAAGCACACTAATATGCTACATCAAACATGAAATACTCACGATACAAAAAATAAACCAAAAATCTTTTTATGTTTTTCTAAAAATATTTTTGACCCAAAATAAAATATTTTTGTATTTTTCTCAAGTAAAACTCAATAAAAGAAAAATATAATACAAAATATAAACATGTCATAAAACAAGCAAGATACAAACATGATGTAAAGACTAGCATATGATAAACATGGCAACACAATCATTCTTTAGATTTAGCATGGGAAGAATAAAGTTCAACCAAACAAGAACCATGAAGTTTTATACCTAAAGCCTCTAAGTACGATTTCCTAACCCAAATAGGTGTGAAATTATGCAAGGGGGCTATGGGAACCAAAATGACTTTATTCCTTAACTTCCAATGAGCATTCCTGAGGTCATAGCAAAAACGTCTAAGGCGACCTTTCCTACCGCAATGAGTGCAAGTGTAAAGACGGCGGGAAGTATTATCAAAATGACGACCTCTCCTAATGTTCCTAGTGGGCTCTCTCACACGATTGGTATTGGCATTGGGAATGGGAACAACTCTATCATCGTAGCCTATACCAAACCTACCTCCCTTGATTTGGATGGTGCCTAACATCCTATCTAACTTCTTCGACCTAGATTCCAAATGAAACTTCACCTTACTTGAGTCTTTCAATCTCTCTTCTAACTCACTAATCCTAGACTCAAGCAAACGCCTAAACTCCTTAAACTCTAGAATTTCTTTCTTTAAGTCCTCCATCAAACCACTTAGACTATCTCTCTCTTTCTTAACATATTTTAGCTTTTTCCTAAGAGTCTTCTCTCGTGCCCTAAGTTCCTCAGTCACAGTATCATTATTTTTTATGGCACGCTCATTCAACTTAGCTTACAATTTCGAGTTAGCCTTTTTCACTTTTACCATTTTTACATACAACTCACTGAAGGCAACTTGCAACTCTCCTACATCAATTTCCTCATCCTCACTAACTTCACCCTCACTTACTTGGGATTCAACGACCTCGAAAGTGTCATGCATATGAGAAAATTCATGAGAAGATTTATCGGCGTTGCTCACATACCATGCCATGAACGCAACAAAGTTATGCTCAATAGGGGAACTCATCCCTCTTTCGGTTCACTATCACTTAAGGTGGCGTTATATGCTATCGATTTCTTTCCCTCCTTCTTAAGTGTAGTGGGACACTCAGAAACCTTATGACCATACCCCTCACACCTAAAACACCTATCTGACTCAACCCTCTTGATATTCTCACTTTTATCCTTAGGGGAGGGATCTACCTTGTTGTTCTTGAATTTCTCAAATCTTTTGGCATCTTTCGATTGCTTATGGAATTTAAGAATCTTTTTGAACTTCTTTGCCAACAAGGCTACATCCTCAAAATCGAAATCAGGATCGTCATCCAAAACTTTAGTTTCCATCTTTCGTGCTTTCAAAGAAATAACCTTTTTCTTTATTTGGCACTTGATTGGAGGTAAACATATCGAGTTCATAAGTTTGTAAGTCACCTACAATCTCTTCAAGTTCTGTAGAATCAAGCATATCCAGGGAGCTCAAAACAGTCACTTTTGCATCAAATTAACTCGACAACGATCTTAGTATTTTTTTCTATGACTCGGTTGTCGAATATTTTCTCTCCTAAGTTAAACGACGAGTTGATAATATTGGACAACCTAGCATAAAACTCATCAAACGACTCACTCTCTAACATCTTAATCGTCTCAAACTATGTAGTGAGGTTTTAAAGTTTAGACGTCCTAACCGTGCTCGTGCCCTCGTGAGTAAGTGAAATTATATCCCAAGATTCTTTTGAAGTTTCACAAGTCATGATTCTATTATGATCATCCGGTGTGATATGTGAGGAATTAACATGAAGACCTTTAGATTTGTAAAGTACAGGTCTATGTTCGGCATCGGTCCATGAATTAACGAGTTTTAAAGTAGTAGCCTCACCTCTCATGTAACAGGTCGAGTCTAACCCATTTCGATCGCTAACCATACATGTTTATCAATTGATTTCAAATCACTTCTCATACGCATTTTTCAATAGACATAGTTAGTGCCATAAAAAATAGGAGCTCTAAAATTTTCATAGTTTGCAAAATTTGTCCTTAAAAACACAAGGGATTAACACAATAAAAAAATATGTTTCTAGCTCTGATACTAATTTGTAGGCCCATTTTTCTTTCGAATGTGTTTTAAGGATGTCAAAACTAACTTTCTTTTTGAAAAACCTTTTTCCAAATTTTTAAACCGCACCAAGTATGTGAACCAATTTTAACTTAACCAAATTTTATCTTGATTAATACCAAACATACATCTAGTGATTAAAGCAAGTAAACCAAAGTAAGCTCACAAAAGCGACGCCGAATGTATGAGGAAACCACTAAGGGAAAAAGCCTCGGACGTCCCAAGCCAAACAATAACTATTATATGGTATTACAAAGTACAAATGATAGACTTACTCAATGACTCGATCCCCCACAAGTCTTAAAGCTTATCTGATCTTCAAACAGTCCTACACAGTGCCCACGCGAATATCCTTTCGCGATACCTGTCCACAGCACACGGGTCCACAAATGTCTCGGTGTCCACCGATGTAGCCTGGAAATGTCTACGAATTTCGAATGCAAACTCATTCGTTTCTTCACTGCAAAACCCAATGATGTTCAAAGTGATGAACAAAACCCAATGGTGCAAACAAAGATCACTATAACATATGTGAATGAAAGCTCGGATCTTTGAAACTCTAAGGATGTTTTTAGACTTTGAAAACCTTAGAAAACTTGTACAGAAAATGTATTGTATGTAAACTGATTTTCTTAACAACAAACTTAAGAAATTTTGAGAGAAACATGCCTTAAATAATAAAATTAAGTCGGCACATCGTTCGAACTAAAATTGCAAGTCGCTCAAACGAGATGCACGTGTCACTCGAACGACATTAGAAGTTGTTTGAACCACTAAAAATAAGAGTTTGTGATTTACACAACTCTAAATCATCTTTATCTCAAAATAAATGAAGTTTAACATTTTAAAAACATTTTTTAAATAAAAATAACATCCTAAAAACATTTTTTGAGTCCCATAAACATTACGCATTCATACCTGAGGATCTCGGAATGCAATGAAGATGTGAAACATGCACCAAAATAATCTCGACATGATTTATCTTTGAAATTTGGCCGCAACGTCTTCAATAAACTCTATGTCATAGACTGTGAGGGATCGTGATAATTAAAATGTATCTATGACTCAAAAATATGTTTTGTTCCAGGAATAAGTCAAATACTACAATGGACTCAATTGGAAATTTTGTCCTTACATCCACCAAAATGATCATATGTAGGAAGATGTATATTCATAATAAATCTAATCCATATTTAGAATTGATAGAAATTGAATTTTATTGAAGAATTGTATGTTGGGAGTTATGAATTTGGGGTTAAAACTTGCTAAAAATGAATCTCAAAGAGGCAAAAACGAGAGGAATGAGAAGAGTCACTTTAGCCAGTTTCAAATCTTCTTTTAAGGGCTTTAAAAAGATATTTGAGAAAAATACGAAGCACATACTTGACTCAATATTTCATGTAGAATCCAAATCTGAAATCGGATTAGCGATTCTCATAATTTTTGGATCTGATTTTATTCATTTTTAAAACAGGCCTATAATTGTGTTTTTGACTCTGTTCGAGCGCCGTGCTATGGATAGTTTGGGTGATTTGATGAAAAATGTTCGTAGTTTAAATTCGAGGATTAAATTAATGATGCTTAGGAATAATTTATGACTTCTGAAAAAATTATATTAATTGATATTATGGCTTTGATAAATTAGTATTTTTATTCGGGATGAAATTTAGAGTAATTGAGGTGAATAATACTCGGAGATTTATTAATGAATTTGTGATGAAAATATGGGGAAATAGGGATGCGAGCTGATTGGCAATTGCACGTGTACATCATTAATATTATGAGAATTAATTAAGAGAATAATTAAGTAATTGATAATAGAAATGATATTCGAAAAATGTTGGACTAGTGCCATGAGTAATAGGCACGATCAGCCGGAATTATTGAGAAAATATATACGGGTATAGAGACAGTATATGTATATATTATTATATTTGTATGCATGATATAATTATATGGACATATCCCTCTAGTGCTATCGTCGTAGGTTGCGCGATGTGGGTGATCTTCCTTGGCGAAAAACAACAGGCTAAGTATGGACCCCAGGTCATAGCACCACGCATGTGCCCTTTGAGGTTTAAGTTTGAAGTGATGTTATTTGGGTAAGGTTATGACTCACTATCAAAGAACCTATGACCGCCTCCAATATGTTTACAATTTTATCAGGGTTCGATGAGAGAGTCTGATCCGGTGGCCCAGGATGATGTATTTATACCCTGGTGCAGGATAGCATTTGAGAAATTTGCATCCAATGAGTTATTACACTTAGAGATGGCAGTTATACATATATAGCGAGTAATATATATGTATTCTTGATGTGATATTGAACTACATATATTTATGTGCAGAAAAATATATACGGGCATGAAATATTAAAGTGCAAATATTAATTTAATAACTAGTGAAGTTATTTGGAATGAATTGATAAATTATAACTGAGAATTGTAATTGTTGAAAGTTATCTAATATGAATTGATTAATTATAATTGAGAACTATAATTATTAAATAGATGGAAAAATTAATTTTAAAATACACGTGACACAGGGTAGCATATGAACTTAAGGATATTGGAGACTAGTTAGGGGGGATAGCATAACTAGGGGTTAAAATACATACGTCAGGTGCGCACTATAGTTGAGGGGTGAACATTATCTCATGTCAGTGTGACACCGATTTAAATATGGAAGAATGCACACATATTTATTTATGCATTTTAATTACTTGCAAAATATTTTCGAAAAGTTTTGGGCTCTGACCTGTGTCAAAATATTTTCAAAAAACTTTTAGGTGTTTAGGTACACCAAGTATGATTATCACTTCCAAATAATCGGAGTTGTAGCAGTTGTGGAGTGTTGCAGAGATTATTTAGTCGTTTTCTACCTTTGAGATTGCAGCTAGGATTTATTCAGTTATTATCCAGTCATGTCGCCCAATGTCGATTTTTATTTAGTTTCATTTAATTCAGTTTTATTGGATTATTGTATTAGATTGTAAACCGATGGTTTACACGGTTAATATATTTTATTATGTTCCAGTATTCAGATATGATTATGTGATTGTGGAATTAATAATTTATCTGGCGTAGTTGACGGTGAATGATTTATTTATGTTAATTAAAGTGTAAAATTGACACACGACTTGATTACATAATAGGTGGTTAGTAATTAATTAGATTTTCGACAATGATGCTAAGAATGAGCCATTTGAGATTCCCAGTTTTTTAGTAAAGGGTGGAGATAAAAGTTCAAATCGACTATAAACCCAAGATAACAATATATAAGGATCGAAGGTAACTATGATATGATAAACAATCTTAATATATATGTCACCAGAATCTAAAAAAAATGTTATCCCTAACTAAACTATCCCCAATGTGTTGTAGAATTAACTATTTTCTCATGAAAAGTATAATGTGATAAATGTGTACACCCCGATCCTTAATCGCGCTTTAGTTTCATGACTTATAGGTTCCTAGAATCACAGGAGACACTCCTAAAAATACCGACTTCTATGATGCTAAAATCCCAATTTTCCTAAAACTATGGGCACTCCCATAAAAACGTGAAACCATATCCTAGAGTCCACACCAGCTGGCATAAAAGTACGTGTCAACATTTTAATCGCGCAATTAAAAATTCACCGCGCCGCTTATAAATAACCGCACAATTAAATATCCAAACTAGCATTGCATATTTGTCAACTTTTAGTGAAGATCTTATCACTTTTGACCATGTGGCTAAAAGATAACCGTGCGATTTATTTATCAGGGCACGTGTCAACCATATCTTTTACAAATTTCCAAGTGGATAAATATTTAACTGCATGGATAAATAACCTTTTAATCGTGCGGTTAAAAGTCAAAATCCGGGTCCTATAAATTGGGGTCCCACATTATTGGGAAAATTAACCCCAAACCGAACATTTATTTGATTTTCTAAATATTCTCCAACCCCAAGCATCCTAAGCGAGGCATTTTGAGTGAAGTTTTAACTGTTTGAAAAAGTCTCTTCCATCAACAAGAAGTGAGTCTCACCTCGGCACACACTCCAAAAAATTCGACCCTCTTCAAATAGAGCTCTGCTTGACGGGACCACCTCAAACTGGACATTACCCCGGGAAAGCTTGACTCAAGCTCTAAGGGTAAATATTCTGAAGAAAACCGGGGTCTATCTATTAAATAAATATTGGGACATATATATATATATATATATATATATATATATATATATATATATATATATATATATATATATATTAGTATAGTAATGTAACTCGTCCTCCATCAGGGGACCCAGTATGGAATTTATAGTGTTTATATTTTAAATATTGGTCCCTATCCAACATTTCTGACTATTGAGTTGCATATTATGTTCCCACACTAGGAATACTAATAAAAAAACTGGTACAAATAAGTATGACATGAAAACACACTTTTCTACATTTCAATCGTTTTCAGGAAAACGTCAGTGAGTAGGATTACTTTAGACTCTTGGCGCAAGCCAAAATCGAAAGTTAGAATAACTCTCATCATTTTTTCGAGCAAACTATCTCAAATGGTGCTATGTTATCCCGGAGTACTTATAAAACACTTATATTTGATTTTGTAATTTTAACATACGAATATAATACTCCAACTCACAATGAAAATGATATAAAATGGACTACGTTCCCTAGATACCATAATGTTGTGTAGTTTATACCTAGCGTCTCGAAGCCCAGATATATAAATATAACCCCCTAGTTGAACTACATAGCCTTTGATCCCAGGACTTCCCAGGTACGTAAGCACAATACCGAGCTATAGTCGAGAGCCTAAGTCTTGTAATATCTCTCTCGATGTATTATCTTTAAGGATGTCTCCATCTCAGGTCTAAACACTCTCTCATCTAAATGACCATCTTCACCATACCAAACTAGCCTGAGGATTTATGATACCTCTAGGATTTTAGTCATTCGATAAGGTATATGAAGATCTATGTCAGCTACTTCGGATCCACTCCCCTTCCAAAACGTCATTATGGAGTCAGTCCCCTAGCTCTAAAATATGACATCTTTAGCACCCTCCCTCTATCCCTCAGCCCCACAGGAATTGAAGGATATCTAAAAATAATTACATTCGTTTGACCTTCTCCAAGCCAAGTCCTCACACTTGCACACACATCGTGCTGGAACATATTCCATGTGGCCCACGATAAGACCAAATTATGTAAGCATTGATCCCAGGTCTCCCTGGGTATGTAAGGGAAATACCGAGTCCTTGTCATGAGCACAAGCCTTGTCTCGCAATATATTGTACAGATAGAGATGCTTCCATCTCTCATTTTTATCTCACCTGACCCACGAGATATATCTAACTATCTCAAGCTGTAACTTCTCGCACATACCGAAAGTTACATACATTTCACCTTAGCGCATTAATGGACTTCCATTATACAAATTGAGACTCCTTATACATACATACATCATTTTCCTCTTGTTATCCGAATACATATTCGCACACAAGCACTATTGTATAACCACACTGATTTAGTGGCGTTCCTATACCTCTCACTAACACTATTTTTAGACCTAAGCATATGTGTACGTTTTAAGGGATTTTCAAAATAAGGTCTCTCAAAATGTTTTAAATAAATCAAAAGTGATTATAATGTAAAAAGAAATATTAAGTTTATAGATAAAGAAGCACAAAGAACAAGTGGGCTGCCAAATACCTTCCCCGCTTGTAACTGGCTTCTCGAACCTGCTCCAAGAATGTTTGGAACATCAACAAGCTTTATCCTACCTTAGGTTAAGCCCAAAAGGGCTAACCCAATCCATTTTATTTGTATTTATAAAAAATAATATGTCAACTCCAAACAACTAAAAACCCCTCTCGAAAATAATAGGCTTAGGTATAAATAGGGACTCATAACAAGACTGGAGATCGTGTCTAACAGCTTCCAGGGGCATAATCACAAACCCAACCTGAGAGAGAGGGACATAAATCAAGATAAAAGAACTCTCGCATTCCCGAGGACCAATAAACACCCATGTTGACGGCAAAACAAGCCTCTCTTATGCATGCACACAACCCTCTTCTCCCTCTAGCATCCCGTCGGACTGCCCATAATACCACAAAAAATGAATTTTAAGAACACAATTTTTTTCTCCTTCTATCCTATAGTTTACTTTATTTTGTTTCAAATGATTCACTAGGTTAATCAAATCTTATCTCTTTTTAGGAAACTTTTACCCATTTTAGGAAATAGGAAGAGATTAAGAAAATAAATTAATAAAAACACAAGAAATGTAGTTATAAGACAAAGATCGAGAAAATAAGTTTGGAGTATGGAAAACATGCTATGTAACACAATAAGAACAATGAAAGGGTGAAATAACGGGATTTGAATCACATGGTATAACATATAACGACACAAATTATCAACAATGATACAATAAGTCAAATATATAGAGACCATCATCAAGATTTTAGCAAAAATACTCAGTTGAGATTATACGATCCAAAAGCTAAAAATCAAAACCAAAACACAATACTAGATGTTAAATGATAACTCTTGATAAGACAAGTATCCATAAAATATGTCTAGTAAACAATTAAGTGTGAATAATGGATACTACAATAATATTCACCAGGGATATAAAATACATCAAAACTTGCTATAATATAATTTACCCTAGCATCCTAAAAATGAACTCAATAAGACGAAGATGATTAACGCAACAATGATATATAATGTAGCAAAATTATAATGCCAAAAACTTAAAATTAATCAAGACTAGTTGCATATTTACTCTAATGTAAAAACTATAACATCAACATATATGGAAATTTAATATCAAAGTCAAAGTTGATACCATATATTCTAGAGGCGAGAATAAATAAAGCCTAAGATGAATTAAGACTAGAATAGAGCAATATTATACCAAATAAAATTATCACCCAAAAAGACATGATATCCCCAATCGAGAACATCATTCCTTAAAATATATGAATTTCTATGTATATGATAAAAAAAAAATTACATTTAAATTATTTAATAGAGACATATATGATCAATGAAGCTATTAAAAAATGTGCAAGCTATACGACATGGAGAAAAGCAAAACAATATGCAAAGCTAAAGGTACCAATTAAATCTTCTTAGAAACTTATCTTTATAAAGGGATAGAACATTTATGCAATAAGATAACAACTTCAAGACCCATTTTGACAAGTAAAAATATAAGTAATATTATAACACTTACCAATTTCAAGCTTTTGTCCAAAGTTCATAATCAAGAAAAAAATATCAATGAAATGATAATAGTATGATGAGATAATTAACCAACAAAATAAGATTATATCTTAGTTGTTTAAAAACAAAAAACAAATGAACACCATTGAGAAAAAGGTCAAAGCTTAAGTTAAATTAAGATAACAAATCATAAAATAAAGAATGCAAAGCTTTGACTCAAGTGAAATCTCCAACACCTTTTTAGGATCATTTTCAACTACCACTCCCCCTTGAAATAAGTAATTTTATGATTACAACCTTTGGTATCATATCAAATGTGTAATACAATTATGGATGGATTGAAATCTTTGACATATTGCTACATTTAAAAATGGAATACTATTTTCAATTTTCAAATGTAGCATTATACACTCAAAATTGTAGCCTAACCACTTTTTCGCTCATGATTTTTTTAATATAACATTAGCCCTTTCAACTTTCTCCGTATCATGAAATGATATTTATCACATACACATTTTAGAAGTTTATACATTTTTTCATGAGTCTAATTAAGCTTTGAATACTTTATATACAATCATACATCTATGTCATTCCTTATTAAATAGCATTTAAACAATATGTAGTGAGGTGTAATGCGCAACAAGATATGAGCATGTATTCTCAAGCAAGATTTTTCTCAAGGTTTATAAGACTTAAAAGAAAAAAAAGTCCATATCATGAAGATTATAGCATATTCCTAAATAAAGAAAAAAAGATCAAATACGCCATTTTGATACACGAAAGTATGTCATGGAGTATATCATCTAAAAATACATAAATATGATTGTATCAAATTTCTTTTGAAGTTTCAATGAAAGATACGTAAAACCACAAAAAATCATGTCGTGTGATATATATATATATAAAGCACATAATCTTAAACATGTTTCTACAAGATCAATCAATTATGAAAATAAACAATGAAGTCCTAGGATAATCAATCTAGAGAAACCACATAATTTAAGACTAAAAGATCATACAATGTTTGCTTACAAAATAGTCAAACCAAGGATAGTAATCATATACAATGAATATCATCTGAGGCACACATGAAAACTCCATAATATACAAAGGACACGCGTGTATATATAAAATGATTAGGGGTGCAACCGGTACGGGTTTTTACCGTGCCGTACCGTTTTGGTCCGAAAAACAATAGTTTTGGTTTCATATTATGAAATACCAAAAACCGATTTTACCGAAACCGAAAATACCGTCAAAAATTTGGTTGGTTTTGGTTTTTAGATACAAAAAACTGATTTACCGAATTTACCGTACCGATATCGTACCAAAATTACCGTACCGAAATACCGTACCAAACTTTTTGTGCAGTGTCAAATTATTTTGGGTATCATACTACTTCTATTTATTTTATTTCTCATGAGTGAGTTTTTATATTCTCTTTGAATTTAAATTTATTTATTTGAGTATTTGGTTTAAGTGTTAAATAATCATGTTAATTAAACATATATTTTGTTTAATTAATCAAACATTTAACACAAAATGAATTAGGCAGCATTTTGTTAAAATAAAAAGAGCCATTTGCTTTGTTGGCTATATTTTCGTTTTGCCCTTATTTCATTTGGGCTTTATATTGTGGTTTGTGTAGAGATCTTTTTTTTTAGGGTTTCCATTTCATTTTTTTACCCCTTTCTCTCTCAAAAAGTGTGGCCGTCATATTTGTTTGAGCTCTCTCTCTCTCATTTTTTTTTCTTCTTCAACCTTGTGTTGATTTTAAGAAATAATTTTTTGGTTACTTTTATTTGAGAACACCATTTTTTTTATTTGAGATTTGGCTTTCGATTTGGTGTGGTTACTTCGTTTTGAGATCGGGTTTCCGGTGACAATTTTTTCGGTGACAGCTGTATTCGGTTCTGAGTTCCCTCCGTGTTTTCTGGTGATTTTTTTTCCCGACGAGTTGGCTTTTTCGGTGAGTTGGCTTTTCCAGCGAAGGTTTGTTTTTCCGATTTTGGAGGTGTGAATGATTTTGACTTTTCGGTGAATATTTTTGAGGTAACAGCTCCCTCATTTTTTGAGGCTCATCATCTTGGCTCACTCACCTCAGACACCAGCTCCCTCATCTCGTCTCACTCTCCTCCGGCTCCGACAAAAGAAAATCGATTAGTTTGATCTCGTATCTGTTTAAATCTATTGTTCCAAATGCTACATATGCTAGAAATTGTACCTGTTTGTGTATGTTTCTAATTGTTCCAAACAAGTAGAAATGCTAGAAATTGTAATAGCTAGAAATGCTAGAAATTGTAATAGCTAGAAATGGGTATATCAAAATATATACCAGATTTACCGAATGCATAAACCGATTTGAAATTCTGGTATTTACCGGAAAAAAACCGAATTTAAACTGAAATTACCGAAACCAAAAAAACCCGAAAATACCAAAAAAACCAGTCGGTTTGGTTTTGGTTTTTATTTTGATGTACTGGTCGGTAAATTGGTACGGTACGATTTTACCATATAGAATGTGGTTTTGGTATTGGTAAGGGGTCGTTACCGACCATACCGTACCGGTTGCACCCCTAAAAATGATCAACTTGATGTGACAATCCTAAATGGATACTAAGCGTTCTTAAAAATAAAATATTTTAAAATTATTTAAGATATGAAGCAAGAAAAAATCAAGAAGATAAATAATTGATATATGAGACAACAAAGATGATATATATGATATACAAACTCATATAAGAATCAAAAGCACATAGCTTAGCATATGATATACGGAATAAAGTGCTGACGTAGGTTATTGCTAGAGCAAAACAACTCTAGCATTTAGAGGTGGAGGAGACCAATTTTGAAACCCTTGTAGTCTCAATTTTAATTAGATATGAAGTGTACTTCCTTACCCGTATATGACTCCCATAATAAGCTTTGGGATTAAATGGGACACGAGACACATTTTTGTTCAATTTTCCTTTCTTCCATATTCATTTTTCTTAAAGAAACTCTTTTATTCTTCTTAACCTATATTTTTCTTTCAAAGGGTTACTTACTTAAATTAAAATATTTTTGAGTTTTGTTTTTCCTCACAAAACTATCATCATTCTTAGTATGATGCAAAGGAAAGGCTTATTTTAGTAAAAGATAAAGCTCCCTCAAATGACCAAATTTATGACAATGAGCACATTAATCTAGTCATATAGTCTTTGGCCTTATGAACAACCTTTTCAAAATGTTGAACTTTATTCATATTTTGAAAAACATCTATAAGGTGACCGTTTATGTGACAATAAGAACAAACGATATCTTTTTAGGTCTTTTGTGATTAAGCACGTGATTTTTGTTATCAAACTTTAGAGAACAAATTCTTTCTTTTTTTGAAAATGATTACCAATATATTTCTCTTTACCTTGAAATATTAAGGGTTCTTTTTTAATTTTTATTGTCTCCTTTTGAGAATAATCTTTTAAGAAAGTACTTTTCTTTTTTGGAAGTTAAAACATCAAATTTGGTAAAACCCGACCTTATTTTATCACATCTTTTTTGGGTTGGTATCAAATAACATATTTCCAGGTTTTTGTGATCTCACCTCTAAATCCATTTTCACATTTATGGCCGAGATCGAAGCATTTGAAATACCTTCAACTTTCTTTTCAAATGTGATCTTGAACACTTCAGATTAATGAAGATAACTTTTAACTTTTTCAATAGATAAAACAAAATATTTTCTTTCCTGTTGAGAGTTAGCAAAACTTTCATTATCTTATTTTGAAACAATGCTCTTATCTTTTAATCACTGTTCTAAAAAACCCGCCTAGGCTCCGCCTAGGCTTGAGGCTTGGGAGAAACGCCCCGCCTTAAGATTTTGACGCCTTATTCTTGGTAAAATCCTTAAGGCGTACTTTTTCTCTAAAAACAACAATGCTTTAGTGAAACGATATCGCCTTTTAAAGATTTTTTGTAAATCGGACCATTATCTCATCCAAAATAATCAAATAGTATTTTTATTTGCAAATATTCAGACATATTTTTATGATATGTACAATTTTAGTATTTTAATACCCTTGTTATGGTTAAAAAATATTAAAATATATTAAAAAGACCTAAACGCCTTTTCACGCCTTTTTACGCCAAGGCCCGCCTAGGCTTCTAAGGCTTAAGGCTTGGCCTCCACGCCTCAATCACGCCACGCGTTTTTTAGAACCTTGCTTTTAATTAATCAAGAAAGTCAAAAATATCCAAAACAGAGACATAAAAATTTTAATTTTATCAATAAGAATAGGTTCTTGATTGTTTAAAGTACATAAAAAATTCATTTTTATTTATGGGTATTCACGATCCAGTCTGATCCAGGTTTAGGCACATTTCTGGACCAGACTGAATTAATTGGTCCAATCTTTTTAAAACCCGAGACCGGACATGCTTTGTCAGTTTCAGTCCAATTCGAGTTCGGTCTAAATCGGGCTAGACATGGTTTAGTATAATTTTTTTTTTTTAAATTGTTAATTTTTAGTGTTGTTTTTAGCTATAATTTTTAGTACTGTTTTTAGCATTTGTAATTTGCTATTGTTGAAATAAATAAAAAAAAGCTTAAGAAAAAAACTTATAAGGTTGTTAAAATACAAAAAAGGCTATATACAAAAGTAACCCACAACAAATGTTACGAAGTTTTTCTAACATTTACAAGCTTAAGGAATCACACACACACACACACACACACACACACACACATATATATATATATATATATATATATATATATATATATATATACAGTCCTGCTCTTGTGCGGACCAGTCAACATTTTAAGAGTGCGGACCGGACATGTGTCACCTGGCGGTGAGCTCAGAAAAGAGAGAGAGTGTGCCTATAATTTAGGCGATAATTTCTAGGCTCACCGTTAGGTGACGCATGTCTGGTTCGCATTCTTAAAATACGGACTAGTCTGCACAAGAGAATTATATATATATATATATATATATATATATACACACACACACACACACACACACACACACACAGAAAGGATCTCATGGATACCAGTTTGCATACCCTCCGCGCGGACCATTTTTTTAAAATAGTAAAAAAAATAATTTTTTGTTGATTTTTGTTATGGTTTTTGTAAAGACACAAATTTTCAATTGAGTCCTTTGTAATTTTGGCTCAATTCCGGACAAAAACGTTTGAGTCATAGGATAGAGTTATTGATCATCCTTCAAGCCTATGACATACTAAAGTTGAAGAAGTAGCGGCCAAGTTCATAAAGCTTCATCAAATGTCGTGTTTATAGTGCCTCGTTTCTACGTCATCAACAATGTTCCATTTACTCCTAAGGTATGAATGCATTTTGAATATATATATAGGAGATTGGAACATTTTATATTGGGTGAACTTATATTTTAAACTGTTGTTTATTTTCAGAAAGATTTAATTAAAACTTTAAAATAAAGTATATAAAGTTTCTGGGCTAAAAATAGAATTTTTTAAATTTTCTAGAAGCTCGTTCTAAGTGTCGTTCGAACGAATTTTTCGTTCGAACAGTAATGTCGTTCGAACGAGTTTGCCAACGATTTCCCCAAAAGGCCATTGGAATGTCGTTCGAACGAACATGATGTTCGAACGAGATTTCCAACGAGATTTCTAATGAGTTCACACTGGAACTTCGTTAGAAGCCTCGTTCGAACGAAAATCTCGTTCGAACGAGTTTTGACGGGAACAGGTTTTTGGCAGTTTTGAGCAGTTTTTCCCACTTTTCCACTTCTTTTCCCACTAACTTTTTACCTGAATATGTAAGTGCGGGAACCAAGTTTTTTAACTGAACTTTTTCATATCCTACAACCTCTAAGAGAGTGTTTGTAAGAGAAATTCAAAGTAGAAAAAGTTCCTTGTTTAAGTGTATGTTTTTTAATAAAAAATTTATAAAACACTTGTGTTACACCCATTAGTTTGTTTAATCCAAGTTCCTTTGTATATATATATATACATTGCTTGGAGTTTGGCACCGGTTTTTCATCTCTACCGTTTTGAAGAGACGTTTGGGTTTGCTTCTACATCCCACAAAGAAGAAGAAGTTTGCGGTGATTTACCCACTTGGAGAAAGGCTCTTAGTTTGAGTGACGGTGATCATATAAAGTCCGATCGATGGATTCCGAGATTGCGGTGAAGCTTCATGGTTATTTTCTAGGCAGAGGTTGATACAAGAAGATGCGTCGGATCGAGTCAAGTGTTATAAGTCATCTTTCTTGTATTTGTAAATTTCGTACTTGGTGGATTTGAGGCTAGGGTCGTCCGAGATTTTTTCTCGTTGTGGGTTTTTTCCTCGTACATCGTGGCCTAGTGGTTTTATTGTTTATTTTATCTTGTCCAAACTCACCTGGAACGCATGCTTAGGTAATTCAAGATAAAATTTGGTTTTAATCACTACATGTTTAATTTGGTGCTAATTTAAATATTGGGTAATGTGTAGTTAATTCAAGTCTTCATTTAATTTGATAAATTTATTTTGGTCTAATTTGGAAATATTAAAAATATGACTTAGTCAAATTTCTGTGATTTGGATTGAATCAATTATGTTTAAATGAAATTTAAATTGTGTGTGTGTTTAAGCTTATTTCACTTGGTTTAATTTTAATTTGCAAAGAAATTAAAATTTGTTATTCAATTGGACCATCTCACGCTTTCGCATCTCAATAAAAGGAAATTACTCTTTTTGAAGTAAAAAGGTTTTAAATTTGGGGGGCCTATTTCTCCAACAAATTGGTATCAGAGCCAAAACGATAAATTATTTCATTAAATATCCTTTAAATATTTTTGGCTAAAACGAAATTTTCCCTCTTCTCAAAATTTCTTATTTTCGATGGTTCTAATTATGCGTACTGGAAAGCGCGTATGAAATCGGCACATAAATCTATCGACGAGAGGGTTTGGTTATCTGTAGTTAACGGGTGGTCTCCACCAACTCTTTTAGTAGATAATGAACGTGTTCCCAAACCGGCCGATAGATGGAGTGAGAATGAGTTTAAACTTTCAAATTTTAATTCCCGTGGTTTAAATGCCTTGTTTAGAGCGGTCACACCGGATGAATTTCGACGCATTATGACGTGTGAAATCGCTAAAGAATCTTGGAATATTTTACAACTCACTCATGAAGGCACTAGTGTCGTTAAAGCTTCTAAACTCCAAAATCTCACCACTCAATTTGAAACCATCAAAATGAACGATAAAGAAACTTTTGATGAATTTTATGCTAGACTTTTCGACATTGTTAATTCATCTTTTAATTTGAGAGAGAAAATACCCGACAATAGAGTAGTAAAGAAAATTTTAAGGTCCCTACGTGATAGATTTATTCCAAAAGTGACCGTGTTAAATTCTTTACCATCTTTAGCCTCTATGAAATTAGAAGAGCTCGTAGGTGATTTACAAACCTATGAACTGGACATGTTTCCCTCTAAAATCGAAAAGAAAATTGAAAAGAGCATTACTTTAAAAGCTCGGAAAGAGGAAAAACAAGTAGTAGAGAGCGAGAGTGATAGTGACTCGGAGGATATGGCTATGTTTGCTAGGAAATTTCAAAAATTTCTTAAATTTAACAAGACAAATTTAAAAATGATTTTAAGAAATTTGAAAAATCTAGGCATGACAAAGTCGAGAAGATCCCTAAAACTTCTAATGAAAATGTAAATAGGGACGAGTCGGAAAAATATTTTGGTTATGAAGAGGATGGCCATAGGGCATTTGAGTGCCCCACTAAACTAAGGAGAGAGGGTAAGCGACCAATTTCTTTTAATGCAACCCTTAGTGATAGTGATATGGAAGAGGGACCCGATTCCCCCACTAAGCCCAACTTTGTGGATTTTATGGCTAGTCATGTGAGTGATAGTGAGAACTCGTATATTGATGAAACTTTAACACATGACACTTCCAAGATCATAGTTTATGATTCCCTTGCTTTTGATGGTAGTGAAAGTGAAGAAGAAAGAGAGAGTGAAAATGAAGAAGAGGTTGATGTGAGTGAACTTCAAAATTCTTTTCAAGAACTTTATGAAGAATCTATTAAATTAAAAAGAGCTAATTTGAAGTTAGAAGCAAGTTAGAGAGCGTGTTAAGGTCGTTGATGATAGTATGTTGGTAGAAGACCTTAGGACACGTGAGAGGACTCTTCGAGAGAAACTCGAATATCTAGAAGGCGAGAGAGATAGCCTTAGAGGTCTAATGGAATCCTTAAAAAAGGAGCTTCTCGAATTTGAAGAGAGAAATTTTTTGTTAGAGTCTAAAATTTTAGAATTAGAAAATAAATTAAAAGACTCTACTAAAGTCAAGTTTGATTTGGAGTGTAGGTCTGAAAAACTTGATAAAATCTTAGGCACGGTCCAAATAAAAAATGACACTTGTGGTTTAGGCTTCGATACTCTTAACGAATCTACTCAAAAAGCCCAAACCAACGTTTTAGGAGAATCGCCTAGGAAAGCCTTTAGAGATCACACCTTAGATAAATCTTTATGCCATGAGTTTAAGTGTTCACATTGTGGTCAAAAAGGTCATCTTAGAAAATTTTATTTTGATCTTAATCGAGTTCCTAGAAAATCCCAATGTAAGGCAACCAAGGTAGCCAAGATTTCTACACCCCGAGATCGTCATTCATCATTAGTTTGGGTTAGGAAATCCGACTTGGTAGCTTTACAAGATAGGTTTTTTTTATTCTCATTTACTTTCACATCCTTCCTCCCTTGCAAAATCTAAAGGTTGAATGTGTAAGTTTTGCTTGCATATATTAGCTTTTGTACTTCATGCTATATTCTCATGCTAAATGTATGCTTGTTTAATCGTTTTCTAGTCTATGCTTCATGATCAATCACATGCTAGAATTATGATTTTTGTTTATCTTTTGTATTATATTTCCTTCATTTTTGTTTGCATTAAATGAAAAATACAAAAAGATTTTTGTTTATCATTTGTGTTTCATCTTTTAGTAATTTTGGCTTACTGAAAAATACAAATGATTTTTGTGTGTCTTTTGAGTAAATAATTTTACTTTTGTTCAAAAAAAAAATCAAAAAGTCAAAAAGATTTTTTTTTGTGTATTTTAGTTTGACACACTCTATGTGGCATACACTTGTATTAGAATCCCATCTTTTTTTCTCCCATGTGGCTAGAACTTTTGGTTGAGATTGCCAATCCTTAAAATGTTCTTTACCATGCTTATATGGAGTAGTTGGATTTTGTGTTGCTTAAATGGATTCTATTTTTATATGCCTCTATTCACACATGCACGAGCTCATTTGAAATTTTAACTTCATATGTATATTTGAGATTTGTGAGGTGTTCTCCTACCAATCTTGTCATCTACATATTTGTGACCTAGGAGGACTAGTGCATGTCAAAATCCGTTGCATGTGAGATTTGTATGAGATATAAAAATAATAAATATAAATGTGCACGGGGAAGGGCTCTGAAAGGATTTATTATCCTTTGCGAATAGTAAGCCACCGTTTGTTTGGACCTAAAAGAAATACATGGTCCAAGGCCTAAAAGAAATTATGGCATTAAAAGAAAAAATATTTTCCAAGGCCTATGTTTAATTGATATTGTCATTTAAAAATAATATATGCTTATTGAGGGAGAATTGGATGGTATATCAACGGTGTGCACAATATCTGTTTATCCTAGTTGCGTTTTCAATGTCATGATCCTATTGGTTTGTAGAATCATCAACATGATAGGCTTGTATGCATTGTGTATGTTTGTTCATTGAGTTCAATCTATATTGTCATATGAGGTTATATTCATATGTGATGAAATTCTCAATCAATTGAGAACTTCGTGAACATGTTTTAAGTGATTGGGTCTAAATTTAATTGTTACTAGTTCACACCCCAACACTACCATTTCCATATGACACATTTTTTCCATACGAGTGTGAAAAGCTTATCTTATTTCGTGTCATTTGTGTGTTTATATCTATATATGTGTACTTGAGTCTATTAGGTATATATTATATATACATATATTTGATATTTTTGTTTAGTCTTTGCCTTGCTTTCTAGTCCATGTATGCTTTAATTCATAATTGGTATCCATCTTATTGCATTGTTTATTGATATCACATGCTTAATACTTATGTATCATATTGGTATATGTTTCTTGCATCTTAGTTGGTATCCATTATTATTCGTTGGATTAGTTATGATTTTGTTTCCCATGTACTTTAATGTTCTCATCACTTTTGCACATTTGCATTTTTAGCTTGTTATCCCATTCTATTTATCCCTTGCTTAGTTTAAAGGGTGTATATGCTTTAATTGGGGAAGATAAGTTAATTTTTAATTCTTTATCCTTTGTCTATTCCTGAACAAAAAGGGGGAGTATGATAGGGGGAGAAATGGTATCTAATCCTATTGTAATCGTATCTTAGTTTGGGGGAGATTTAACTTAGGGGGAGTTGCTATATTTTTAGGTTGATCATAATTGATAAAGGGGAGAATTAATTTCAGGGGAGTAATTATTTAATGTCATTTAATATTATGATATTCCCTATGCGTTTAATGTGTTTGATTAAGTGTGCAGCAATCATATTCTAAGTGGCAACTTTCATCGGGCAAAAATTTTGATCCTTGGGTTGTTTGAGTCAAGCATTGTACTTTATTTTGGGTGGGACAATTTTTGTCAGTCTGGTAGAGCTTGACGGCCCTTTAGGATTTTAATTTGATTTTTGTCCCGGAATAGCCAAAGGGGGATATTTGTAAGGACATAAATTTCCAATTGAGTCCTTTATAGTTTTGGCTCAATTTCGAATAAAAACGTTTGAGTCATAGGATAGAGTTATTGATCATCCTTCAAGCCTATGGCATACTAAAGTTGAAGACGTAGCGGCCAAGTTCATAAAGCTTCATCAAATACCGTGTTTGTAGTGCCTCGTTTCTACGTCATCAACAATGTTCCGTTTACTCCTAAGATATGAATGCATTTTGAATATATATATATATATATATATATATATATATATATATATATATATATATATATATATATAGGAGATTGTAACATTTTATATTGGGTGAACTTATATTTTAAACTGTTGTTTATTTTCAGAAAGATTTAATTAAAACTTTAAAATAAAGTATATAAAGTTTTTGGGATAAAAATAGAATTTTTCAAACTTTCTGGAAGTTCGTTCGAAGTGTCGTTCGAACGAGTTTTTGTTCGAACAGTAATGTCGTTCGAACGAGTTTGCCAACGAGTTCCTCAAAAGACCACTGGAATGTCGTTCAAAGTGTCATTAGAACGAACATGATATTTCCAACGAGATTTCTAACGAGTTCACACTGGAACTTCGTTAGAAGCCTCGTTCGAACGAGACTTCGTTCGAACGAAAATCTCGTTCGAACGAGACTTCGTTCGAACGAAAATCTCGTTCGAACGAGTTTTGGCGGGAACAGGTTTTTGGCAGTTTTGAGCAATTTTTTCCCACTTTTTCACTTCTTTTCCCACTAACTTTTTACCTGAATATGTAAGTGCGGGAACCAAGTTTTTTTAACTGAACATTTTCATATCCTATAACCTCTAAGAGAGTGTTTGTGAGAGAAATTAAAAGTAGAAAAAGTTCCTTCTTTAAGTGTATGTTTTTTAATAAAAAATTTATAAAACACTTGTGTTACACCCATTAGTTTGTTTAATCCAAGTTCCTTTATATATATATATATATATATATATATATATATATATATATATATATATATATATATATATATATATACATTGCTTAGAGTTTGACATCGATTTTTCATCTCTACCGTTTTGAAAAGACGTTTGGGTTTGCTTCTACATCCCACAAAGAAGAAGAAGTTTGCATTGATTTACCCACTTGGAGAAAGGCTCTTAGTTTGGGTGACGGTGACCATATAAAGTCCTATCGGTGGATTCCGAGACCGCGATGGAGCTTCGTGGTTATTCTCTAGGTAGAGGTTGATACAAGAAGATGCGTCGGGGCTTGAGAGAGATCGAGTCGAGTGTTGTAAGTCATCTCGCTTGTATTTGTAAATTTCGTACTTAGTGGAATTGAGGCTAGGGCCGTCCGAGGTTTTTTCCCGTTGTGGGTTTTTTCCTCGTACATCGCGGCGTAGTGGTTTCATTGTTTATTTTATCTTGCCCAAACTCACCTAGAACGTATGCTTAGGTAATTCAAGATAAAATTGGGTTTTAATCAGTACATGTTTAATTTGGTGCTAATTTATTGGGTAATGTGTAGTTAATTCAAGTCTTCATTTAATTTGATAAAATTATTTTGGCCTAATTTGGAAATATTGAAAATATGACTTAGGCAAATTTCTAGGACTTGGATTGAATCAATTGCGTTCAAGTGAAATTTAAATTGTGTGTGTGTTTAATCTTATTTCACTTGGTTTAATTTTAATTTGCAAAGATATTAAAATTTGTTGTTCAATTGGACCATCTCACGCTTCTGCAACTCGATAAAAGGAAATTACTCTTTTTTGAAGTAAAAAGGTTTTAAATTTTGGGGGCCTATTGCTCCAACAGTTTTTAAACATTTCAGTAGGAGCATAAAAAAAATGAGCTCAAAATGAATTGTTTTGCTATTTTAAAAAAATCGGTTAAACTTTGTCAGTTTTTAAGTTGTTAAAGATTGACAAAGTTTGACCGATTTTTTTAAAATATCAAAAAAAATCATTTTGACCTGAATTTTGTTTTATGGTCCTATTGAAATGTTTAAAAATCATAAAAAAAATTAGTTCAAAAATATATTTTTTACTATTTTATCAAAAATGGTATGCGCCAGCGGTATCCAAACTGGGGTATGCATGAGAAGCTCTCTCTCTCTCTCTATGTATATATATATATATATATATATTCGGTCCTAGACCAAATATTTTAAAACTAACCTGAGACTGAACCGAACATACTCGGTTCTTCTAAATCAAGACCGATTCTACATCAAATTTAAAACCCCCAAAAAAGTGGGGTCGATTATTTCGATCCATCCAGTTTCATGCACACCCTATTTTCATCTTTTACAAGTGCTAGCTCATTTAAAAGTTCATTTATTTTTACAAAAGAGTTTCATTTTCTTCTTTCAAAGTTTTTGTTGAATCTAAATCAACTCTTGAAAACTCTTTCTTCAATAGCATTGTTTTCTCACAAATGCAAGCATGGTTAACTTGAAGTTGATCAACAAGGATTACTTTAAGTTGTAAACTATTGGTCTCCTTTTTATAACCTTTTAGTTTAGACAACAACAAAAAAATACTTTTGAAAGTATTAACGATTCTTCATTGTATTCATCTTATTTAGATTTAAGAATCGGAGAGACTTGTTTGTCAAATTATTCCTTACTAGATTCGTATTCATTTACGGGGTAAGAACGACAAACAAATTTGGATCGAGAAACAGGTGTGATAGATCACGACCAATATTACTAATGGGAGCATATTTTTACATATCATAATTATTTTCGAAAAACAGACAACTTCCACTATATAGGAAAAGATTCATATAAAGGGAAAATGATTTAAAAACTTGAACCTCTCATAGACTCAATAATTCACAACCTCTAAAATCCACCTTATTGAAGAAAGAGCAATTATGGATCATTCCGATCACTCACAGCTTTGCAGGTGTTAACTTCCATTGATAATGCCCGTTTGATCCAATCTTATTTAAAGTTAAAGTAAACTTTTTGTTCCAATGGAACATGTGAGAAACTACCAATGAAATTTAACTTCCTATTATGTGCGATTTTTAATGGTTTATGGAAATTTTTAAAAGTTTTGGGCTAATAAAAAATATAATCACAAGTATTTTGAGTTATCATAAATATTTACAGTCTCTTAAGAATAAGTTTGGCAAATGTTTGTTAGACTCTTAAGAATAAGTAATGAAATCTCTAACATCAATAACAATAAGGATATCTCAAGATAACTATAAAGTGAGATATTTCACTCACCTCTTAGGGACTCGTACAAGACTTTTTATTCATACATATGTTGTCTTCTCTAGCACTTCTGTGGCTAGTATTTGTCAATGAGGTCTCCCTCACCACTTGTGTTGTATATGTCTTCAAACACAAGGATAAAAACCCTTTAAAAAGATGAGAGTTGCTTCATTACAAAATATGAGGGTTTAAAACTCTTATAAAAATCTCTCAATATTTTCTCTTGGAGTTTTAAACCCTCATATTTTGTAATGAAACAACTCTCATCTTTTTAAAGGGTTTTTATCCTTATTTTTGCACTTCTTCGGTTACTTCAATATCGTTCATGCACAGTGCTCGCCAAACGTTTGGAAGATAGTTAATGGTGTCCATAGAGTAAACCAACTTTATGGCACTAAATTAGGGCTTGCTAAAATTTGTTTTTGTTATTCCTTTTCTCGAACTAGTTATGGATTTCTTTAGTAAACCTACCTGATTCCCATAAGGATTATTGGCAAGAGGGTTTTCTTGCTAGAAATTGGCAGTTTTCCCCCCATACTGAGGGGTCGAGGTCCGATAGATTCACAGTCCCCTTTCATGGTGAGGAGTACAAAGGTAATCTTAGCCTTTGCTCTGCTCATTTGTTTTTCTATTAATGTTTGATTTTTTTGATATTTCATGTTATCCTTTCAGCGAGGACAAAGAACTTGGAACCTGTCCTTAGTGAGGTTCGAGCTGCCGAGCTGATTAAATCTTGGAATATCAGGGAATCTTTGGCTGACGGTGAACATCCCCGGTCAGCTACTTTTCTTTTGGAGTACAAGAACATCGGGTATTACTGACTTGGATATTACTGAAGAAGTTGCTGCGAACCCCATCCAGTTGGACGAGGAAGAGAGTAATTCTGAAAGTGATATTAGGGGAGGTACTGAAGGTGGTCCTAGTGAGGCGAGCTCTTGTGGTGAAGGTTCTTCTAGCTCGGAAGAGGTTTCTGAGGCTCAAGAGTCTTCAAGCACATCCAGCAGTTCTAGCGAGGAAATAGCTCCCCTAGGAGGAATCTGAACCGTGATGATGATGATGACGATGACGTGCTTCTTACTCAACGGTCGAAGAAGCAAAAGTCTGGCGGTGGGGATGTTACCATCGGTTCTTAGTCTGCTGCTCATGAGCAGGAGAAGAAGAGAAAGAAGGAAGAATAGTTGAGAGAGAGAGAGAGAGAGAGAGAGAAAGAAAGAAGAGGAGAGGAAGAAGGCTGAAGAGAAAAAGAAGGTGGAAGAGAGGAAGAGAGCTGAGAGGAAGAAGGAGAGAAAAGAGGAGAGAAGGAGGGTGGAAGCGAGGATGAAGGTTGGGTAAGCTTTAGTGCCCGTGTTCGCATTTCTCGAGGGGGCCTCAATCGCTAGCTCTCCCCAACTGGCTCTTGCGCTGCTCGAGAGAGCAGTTTTGCCTGCTGATCTACAGAGGGCAATGGGGACTGACCAGTTAGCCCTGCAAGCGAGTCAGAGGCTAGCCTTGGTAAGTCTATTTCTGTTCTTCAATACTTATAATATTTTTTTCAATAATTTCTTTTAATGCTCCCTTTTTACTTGCAGTTCGTGACCGAATTTGATGTTCTTTACCGTACTCACAACGAGCTGGTGGGTAGGAATACGGATTTGGAGAAGCAGAACGCTGAACTAAAGGGGAAAGGCGTTGAGCTAGAGGCCAGTTTAAAGGTTGTCAATAAGGCTCAGAAGTCCTCTGATCTCTCCCTTATTGATGCTAATAGAGCGAAGGAGGCGGCGATAAAGGAGCTGAATGATCTGAGGTAGTCCTACGACCTGGTCTTCACGAGCAAGTTGACCGTGGTCGAGGAGAATAAGGTGCTGGCAGAGAAGCTGAAGAGGATGGAGTTCGAGGCAGCCACCATTAAGGAAAGTTCGTACAATTCTGGGTGGGCTGCCGTATATGAGGATGCTGATGCTCAGATAGGCTACATCAGTCGTCTAAACTCCAAGAAGGGATGGAATAAGGCTCTTCTGGCTGTCGGGGTGGATATTGACTCACCCTTGTTCGACGAGCATGATCCAGGCCTAAAGCCTGTTGTAGACGAAGCACCTGCCCCAGCCGTTGAAGGTGTTGCCCCTGCCTCCCAGACTATTCCTGTTGGTGCCCCTCCTGCTCGGGGAACGGCGGTTCTTCCTTTCGAGGGAGATGCTGCTACAACTGTTGACAAGGGAAAATAGCCAACCACCTCTGGATAAACCGAGGTTGCCAGTTAGCCCGCTCTTAGTACCTTTATATATTTTTGCTTTGTTTTCACTACTCTCTTTCATCGATGTAATTTGGTCCTTCATTAATGAAATGAAAACATTTTCTCTTCAGCATACTGATTCTTTTATTATTTACTGCTCTTTATCGCTTGTAGTTGATTGATGTAGATGAATATATACCTGCCACCTCTTAACTGGGAAGGATTCTCGATCCTAATGTGAGCGATCAAGTTCGCCAAGCCTTCGTTAGGATTTATAAGTCTCTCAGGTCGAGGAATAAGAGCTTTAAAGACCAATCTGAGCTTGTCACCAAACTAAAGGATAGACTTCAGGAGATGGAAGAGGTTGGTGCCTCTGTTCAAGAAGAAGTGAACACGTTGAGAGCTAAGCTCCTAGATGCCTCTGAAATCAATCAAGTCGGAGAAATTCTTTAGCAGGAGAACGAGACTCTGAGGAGGGAGGTGTTACGACTCAGGGAGTCACACCTCGTGTTCAATGAGCTTCCTCTTCATCGGTTGTTCTGTGATCTGGCACAGGACCAAGCGGTGCCCCTCTAGTTTTGCGAGGTTCTACCTCATTGGCTACTTCGTGAGCTGGTCCAGATGCATGGGGTCCAGCTAGGGATATGGACGAGCTCCAACGAGATGTCTGTCGAGTATACGTGATTGTTGTTGGGCTTCAAAGGGATGTCATACGGTTGAGGCATTTGTTCAAGAAAGGACCTCGGTGAGTGTGGGCCGATGGTTATGAATAAGGTTGGATAGATGCTCCGACGAGGCAGATAGAGTTTGAAGAACTATCTTTTATCAGGGGATGGTTGAGTGCCATCATAGAGCTGCAGGTCCCCCGGAACTCAGTACTCTGGTATCGTCATGATATCTCTCCTTCAATGCTGAGGACTAATCCTTTCAGGAGGGACGACCAGTGGATCCCTATAGGTGCTATCCCTAGGCAGCTGTTAGAGTCTGATGTGAATGAGTTCGAGAAGGTATTGGCTCCTCATCCGGACGATGGCCGAAGAGCACAAGTAGCTGATTATCTTATTTAAAGGCCTCAGACTCATTTAGATTTTATTGGGTGTAACTCATTGTATATGTAACGAAGTAATGTAATATTTATGTCTTGGGCGATTTTTCTGACTAAACATGCGTTGTATATCTTTTACTTCATTTATTTCCTATTTGATTATCTTGGGCTCTTCGTAGCCGACTAGATTTGATGTAGGTAAAGCTGTTTTGTTGTGTGAGTATCCTTTCAGTCCAGTATGCTTTATGAGGTACCATTCTACCCTACTTTACCTTTTAGGTAGTGTCGTCACACTCCCTTAGGCCTATGTATGGAAATGGCGAGGACACACCAGGTGGTGGATGTTCTATCCGATCAGTCTTTTTGAGCCAAACATTATTTGTCGACCAATTCGATTTGGCCGAACTTCCTAAGGGTCCCCTGTAGGGCTTCATATATTGTCGGGGGTAATGCTAAGAGGATATTCATGTTTTATAATGAAGACCTGAGGAAGGTGATTCCCTTCTTCTGCATACTTTAGTAATATGCCTGTCACTTGGAAAAGGTGTGCAAGTTATAAAGTTCATAATACAAAATTAACACTTCAGAATGTCACTGCCAAACAATCTTTTATTAATCACAAGCAATAAAAACTGAGTTGCCAATTCCAAAAATGTGATAAAAGATTAATGAAAAAACTAGAAGTAAAATTTCTTCAGATTGACTGCGTTCCAAGCTCGGGGTATCTCTCTGCCCTCCAGCGTTTCTAAGTGATAGGCTCCTTGCAGGTCGTCCCTTGTCACCTTGAATGGTCCCTCCCAATTTGGACCCAGCTTTCCATCTGATGGTTTTACTATGCTGCCAAGTACCTTTCTTAGGACGTAGTCCCCAACCTGGAATAACCTTGGATTGACCTTCTTATTATAGTGTTTCGTGAGCTGTTGCTGATAGCTCGCCAGCCTTACTAGGGCTAGTTCTCTGGGTTCGTCATCTAGGTCAAGTTCAGCGAGTAATGCTGCATTATTTTAGCCTTGGTCGACAAGGGTGGTTCTCATGGTTAGAAGGACAACTTCTAAGGGGCTGATTGCTTCCATTCCATGCGTTAGTGAGAATGGGGTTTCCCCAGTTACTCGTAGTGGGGTAGTGCGGTAGGCCCACAAAATATGTGGCAGCTCACTCACCCATGCGCCTTTGGCTCACTCTAGTCATTTCTTCAACCCATCGATCACTATTTTATTGGAAGCCTTGGCTTGACCATTGCTCTGGGGGTAGGCCACCAAGCTGAAATAGTTCCTGATCATGTGTTCTCTGCAGAAGTTCTGGAAAGGGCCACTCTCAAACTGTGTTTCGTTGTCGATGATGATGGTTCTGGGGATTCTAAAATGGGTAATTATATTCTTCCATATGAACCTCATCATATCTACATCTCGGATATTTGCCAGTGTCTCTGCCTCGATCCATTTGGTGAAGTAATCTATTGCGACCAATAGATACTTACGATTGTCGGCGGCGGTAGGAAGAGGGCCTACGATGTCCATCCCCCACTCGGCGAAAGGCCATGGGCTGGTAAGTAATCTTAGGTCACTGGCAGGTTAGTGGACCATAGGAGCATGTAGTTGACATTTCTCGCATTTGTGAGCATATACTATCGAATCTTTTTACGTATATGGCCACCCGTAGCCTTCATTCATTACTCGAAAAGATAGTGACCTCCCTTTAATATGGCTTCCACAGATTCCTTCGTAAAGCTCGTGTAGAACTTGCTCGACGTCCTTCGGGTGAACACATTGAAGGTAAGGGTCGGTGAATGATCTCTTGTATAGTTTGCCCTCGGGAGATAAGTGAAAGCGACCAGCTTTGACTCTTATCTGATGAGCGGCCTTCTTATCATTTGGAAGTGCACCATCTTTCAAATAGTCCCTCAAAGGGTCCATCCAACTAGGTGCTGACTCAATCTGGAGCATATGTTCCCTGTTTAGCAGCTCGTCGTTCTGGTTGATGCTCGGATGGGCGAGGAAGTCGATTGGGATCTTCCTCTTTAAGTTAAAATCGATTGCTGAACTTAGGGCTACCAAGGCATCGGCATGGCTATTCTGTCCTCTGGGAAACTATTAGACACTAACTTCCTCAAAGCTGGACATTAGCTTCCTCGCCAAGGCGAGGTAGGCTGCCATTCTCTCGTCTCTTGTGTTGAAGTCCCCACTTATCTGGTTGGAGACCAATTGTGAGTCACCGAATACCTGCAGCTGCTTTGCCCCCAACGCCTGTGCCTTCTGCAAGTCAGCTATCAAAGCTTCGTATAATGCCTCGTTATTGGAGGCTTCAAATCCAAGTCTGATTCCTTGCTCGAGGATTGTGTCTTCTGGGGTAACGAGCACTATACCTACTCCTACCCCCTTTGAGTTGGAGGCTCCATCAATAAACAGTCGCCAGACTCCTACTGATGTGTGATCTTTCATTTGCTTCATTGGTTGAAGCTAGTCGCAAGGTTGTTCGCTTGTGAATTCTGCGATGAAATCGGTGATGACCTGCCCATTGATTGCATTCCTGGTTTGAAATTGGATGTCGAATCATCCGAGCTCGACTGACCATTTGGACAGTCATCCAGATAAATCTGCTTTTCGCAGGACTGCTTTAAGGGGGTGTGATGTGAGGACGACAATAGTAGGAGCTTCGAAGTAGTGCTTCAACTTCCTCGAAGCTATTACCAGTGCAAAAGCGAGCTTCTCTAGGGGTAGTTAGCGCTGCTCAGTGTCCAATAAGGTCTTGCTAGCGTAGTAAACAGGGTGTTGGACTCCTGCTTTTTCTCACACTAGTGCAAAAATGATGGCGTGACTGGAGACAGTAAGGTACAACTACAGGGGATCATCTTCTTGAGGTATAACAAGCAGAGGCACTGAGCTAAGGTAAGCCTTGAGCTCCTCCAATGCTTGCGAGCAATTTTGTTTCCATTCTACTGTCTGGTTTCCTTTTAAGAGCTGGAAGAACGGCTTGCATTTCTCAGAGGACTTCGAGATGAAACGGTTCAAAGCGGCGAGCATGCCTGTGAGCCTCTGCACGTCTCGTATCATGCGAGGGGGATGTACCCTGTTGATTGCTTCGATCTGGTCTGGGTTGGCCTCAATGCCTCTCTCGCTAACCAAATATTCAATTTGGTCTGGGTTTTCCTGATTGAACACCGAAAGAACACTTTCTTTCATTGAGTTTCATTCGGTATTTCCTGAGGATCTCGAAGGTATTTGATAGGTCTGAGAGATGGTCCTCTTTTTGCTTGCTCTTGACGAGCATATCATTAATGTAGACTTCCATGGTATCTCCCATTTGGTCTTTGAACATCTTAGTGACCAGCATCTAGTAGATTGCTCCCGCATTCTTGAGCCCAAAGGGAATAACTTTGTAGCAGTATAATCCGACAGTAGTGATGAACGTTGTCTTATCTTAGTCTGGTGCATACAGAGGGATCTGATGATACCCTGAATATGCGTCCAGAAAACTCATTCTCTCGTGAGCTGCTGTGGTGTTCACCAATTGGTCGATCTTCGGGAGAGGGAAACTGTCCTTAGTGCAGGCTCTGTTAAGGTCAATGAAATCTATACAGACTCTCCATTTCCCATTGCTCTTTGGAACTACTACTGGGTTGGATAGCCATTTAGGGAATTGAACTTCTCGTATGGATCCTGCATCCAGTAGCTTCTCTACTTCCTTTTCTACAGCTTTGGCCTTTTCGGGCGTAGTTCATTGTGCATTCTGCGCGATAGGCCTGAAAGTGGGGTCGACGTGCAACCAATGAAAAACCACACGGGGATTAATTCCAGGTATCTCGTACGGTTCCCATGAGAAAACGTCTAGATTACCTCTCAACAATACTATCAATTCCTTATTTTCTTGATCTGTGAGAGAAGTTCTAATTAAGAACATCCTGTCTTTCTTGCTCCCACCAGCTGTGATCTCTTCCAGGTTTTCAACGCCCGCTTAGAAGGGAGGAGCCTAGTCTCCTCCACCCCGGGTCTCCCATACTTTAGTTGCTATTTCTAAGGTATCAAACCTTCTTGCTGCTCGATGTTCTCTTTGGCCTTCTCGACCTTCTTTTCTGGTTTCGGGCGGATGTCCGCTATGAAGCACCTTCTTGCCATCGCTTGATCTCCGTGAATCTCCATTACTCCTCGTTTAGTCACGTACTTGAATTTCTGATGGTAGGTCGAAGGGACTGCCTTCATTGCATGTAACCACCCCCAGCCGAGGATAGCTTGATATGGCGAGTCAATGTCGACCTCCAAAAACTCGATCATCTTGGAGACACTTCCTGCTCTTACCGGCAGCACGATCTTTCCCAATGGAATAGTCACTTTTCCAGTGAAGCCAACTAGAGGGATAGTGGATTCCTTCAAGTCGGCAATGCTCAGCTTCAACTTTCTGAAGAGGTCGAGATACATTATCTCGGATGAGCTTCCCTGGTCGATGAGCAACTTGTCGACATCATAGTTGGCTATCCTGAGGGTAATGATCAAGGCATCATGATGTGGGGTTCTTACCCCCATCAGGTCTTCATCTGTGAACACAATGTGTTTGCTATAATCGATGTCATCTGCTAGCCGATGCTTTCCTGACTGTGTCTTCACTGGATCGATTTGAAAACCTTGCATTACCGCTATAAGCTTTTTTACTTCCATCCGAGCTGAATTCCCTTGAATCTGCTTCATATCAGATGCCCCATGAATTACTGTAAATTCATGGCCAGCATCGTCCTCGAGTACATTATCGAGCCTCATGTCTCCAATGGCAGCAACCTTCTCTACCTTCTTCTCCACAAACTCGTTCAGATGCCCGATCTGGGCCAATTCTTCAAGGTGAGACTTAAGAGCCTTGCAGTGCTCAGTCTTATGTCCTCCTTCTTTGTGAAAAGCGCATTTCAGCGCGTTGTTTCTTTTTTAGGGATCTCCCCCATCTTTTCGGGCCACTTAACAAATGGCTCGTCTTTGATCTTCGCTAGGATCTTATAGATTGGTTATTTGAATACAATGTTCACTGCCTGAAACTCTTTCGAAGCATCGTTCTTACCTACGTTCTTGGAGCCATTTTTGCCTCTTTTCTTTTGGTTTTCAACCTTGTCGTTACCCTTGGCAGCGAGCTTAGATCGTCCATTTTCCCCTGTACTGAAACGGGTCACATCCTCCACTTTGGCGTATTTCTCGATGCGATCCATCAAGTCATCTATAGTTATGGCCTCCTTCTTTCTCAGGGATTGGTGCAGAAGGCAAGAGTTTGGTAGGCCGATCTTGAAAGAGGCCACTGCTACCTGTTCCGAGCATTCCTCGACCTCGTTGAACAATTCCCAGTACCTCTTTGCGTAGTCCCGGAGGCTCTCCTGTGGAGTCTTCTTCATTGTTAGCAAAGCATTCATCCTCTTAGGATGGGAGCTGCTGGTAATGAAGCGAGTCGTGAAGAGATCGGTAAGGGACTCAAAGCTCCTGATGGACCTATGAGGGAGCCTCTCGAACCACTTCTGGGCCACGTCGTATAGGCTCGAGAGGAAAATCTGACACATTAGTGCATCCCGGTGGTTCCAGAGAGTCATGTCCTGCCTGTACTGCCTAACGTGATTAATAGGGTCAGTTTTTCCATCATAGATCTTGAATCTCAGAATAGCAAATTTCTTGGGGGATTCCTCTTCTTCTATCTCCCTTAAAAATAGGGATTTCATCTGGGTCTTGAGAGCTCGTCGAGCAAGCTCCCTGGTTGATCTGGCACCCCGATATGCAGGGTTTTGGTCTATTTCTCTTCTGACTAAATTTCGTATATCCTCATCACCTCGATCTGGGCTCCTGTAACGGCGAGCTGGTCGTTATTTCTCGAGCAAGTCATCATCTGACTCGAGCTTCTCACTTCTCTAGGATCCGCGTCTGGGGCTCCTTCCTTGACTGCGAGACTTGCTCGTCTGAGGGCTAGGAGTGCGGTATGGACGTCGCCTAGTGCTGCGATGGAGTTCTTTCTCCAACCTCTCTAATTTCCTTTTGAGGCGAGCATTCTCAGCCTCTTGCTTGCAAGCGGGCTCCCTTTTCTCTTGGAGCCTTTCCTCATAGGCATCAATCAATCTAGAGATTTGTGTGGACCTCGTTGGTCCCTGGTTCTCCTCTGAGGCTGGCCTCTCCGGGCGAGCCCTCTGATCTAAACGCCGAACTTCAGATCTGATCCTGCGAGGGGCAGGCTGTTCTTGGATATCCCCTGCCTGAGTGGCTTTGCTACTGTGACTGGACATTCTAACTTCTTAGTTGGTGAGGGCTTTCTTAAGGGATATAAACGTTTCCCACAGACGGTGCCAATTGTGGTGACAATTATATTCAACACAAATTAATGAGAAAGCGCAATCACCAAAGAGAATAGAGAATAAGAAATGTCAATCACACAACACAGTATGTACGTGGTTCAGCAAGAATGCCTATGTCCACGGTGGTGCTCTCAATATTATTTCTATAAACTCCGGGGAGTGTTTTACAGAGAATATAATACATGCCTTTTGCCCCAGGCTTAGGGTTTGTTATATGCATGTCCGTTTTTGGGGAGTGGGGGTGTTGGACTTCCCCACGTCCATCTTCTACTCCTAGAATATCTCCTTACAATATTTTAGGAGTAGACTAAGTCATAACCGGATTCATTTAAGATGTGAAGAGACCAGACTTTGGGTCGTTGCTATTGGGCTACTCGCCTGGGCCCGTGATGACAAATCGAGGTACCTACAGTAAGATAGCTAGCAATGATGGTTATAAACTACTAAGTATTTATGGGATTTATGACTAGGTTAGTAAGGGTTTAGATTGTACAAAAGTTTTATGATATATTATTTAGACTATATAGGGTTAGTAGGACCATGTTAGCCCAGTAACGAGAGTAAAACTTATATATATATTGTTCAGGGTAATATTTGGTCCGTAAATAGGGACTTAACCTATTTGGGTATCGTGTGCTATTGGGGTATCATTTAGTTGGTCTTAGCTTTGGTATTTTTTTATTGGCGATGATAATATTTTGGATACTTCGGGTTCAATAAATGTTTATAATTAGTTCAGTGGTGATGACATTACATTGTAGTACGAAGCAAAACTTACGCTAGTTACATGCTTAGTCGTGGACTTGCATTCCTACGTCTTTGGTATTATATTAGCATATGATAAGGATATGACTTTGTTAAAGGTGAGGTGAGGTGATATATTTTGGATGTGAGTGCTGATAGGGAGTATATGACACGTAAATGAGTCAAATTAAATATTATTCAGTAAAATTAGTTATTTATTGCATATTGTGGGGTCTAACCCGCATTATTTTCCTCGGTACCTTTTTGAAGTGTTATTTAAGAGCAATAGGAACCGACAAGCAGACTCGTAGTGTTCCGATCATTCAGTTCATTTATCCTCGGATGTATGATGTTCATTCATTTTAATATTTCATTTGTATCAAACTCTTCATTATTTATTCATTCAAAAATATTTATTGCGGGCCCGCAGTGGGTTTCTGGATTTGTTTATATTTTGTTTTGGTTTTGGATCAGTTGAGACTTTTGTATTGTGGAGGCATATTCAACATTTTTTATTCAATTATTTGAGACTCATCTTTATTATCTCGTTTCATTTGCATCTTTTATATACTATTGTGGATGGTTTTAGTTTTCACTATTTATCGTTTATGATTAGAATAATATAAATTGTTTGATGTCTCCTATCTTCAGTGTTGAATCTTTACCACTCAATACATGGAAGATAGGGGGTGTTACAGTTGATATTAAAGCATGATTTAAAGCTTTATTGTCTGTTAAAGCTCGTTTTGTTTTCTACGGAGTTTTCTTTATATATATATATATATATATATATATATATATATATATATATATAATCGATTTTGATGTTCGATTCTTTACAACTGATAATATATGGCGAGACCGATGCGTGGAAGTAGGGCAAGGACCAAAGGAGCCTCTAGAGCTACCCCAGGTCAAGTTGAGGTTCCGTAGGGAAACTAGGACATTTTAATAATCATGGCATAAGTAGTCGTGGTGAAAGTGGCAACAATAATGCCGAATTTTCCACAACCAGTAGCCTCAGTACGACAACATTTAATATCTCTTGTGTTCACCTGAGAGAAGGTTAAAGGTTCCTCTGTTAGAGGGAATATTACAAAATTTGCATAGTCCATCGATCCAAGCATGGACCACTAGAGGAGATGAGATATTAAGCATAATTTGAGATTACATGACTGCGTAGAGGTACATAAGTAGATGTTAACCACCTTTAGACTAGCGAGAAATGCCCTATAATTATGGGAGTGGATAATGACTATTGAGCAGAGAACAATGATGAACATATAAAATTTTTGGGTTAGGTTATAGGAAAAGTACATTCCGTACACATTAGTACAAGGAAGTAGGACTCTGACAAATCATGATAAGGAGTTCATTAGCTTATCAATACTGAGGAGACGAATATGGAATGATTCATCAATGGACTATCGTGGAAAATAAATAGTGTTAGTTTGGTCAACCGAGTGTACACCACATATAAGCAAGTGGTGAATGCAACATTGTTACATTGTCATGCTAGTTCAAATTATTTATAAATCCAAGGATTCAAACAAGGGTGTTAGATCATCCTTAAATAGAAAGGGAGATAAGGAGGGGGAAACATTTTCATAATGGAGTTTATAAGTAACAACAACGCTAAGACCAACATTTGGAATATCAAGTGTTGAGTGTTTAAATTACGAGTGACTTTAAACCATTAGGTGCTCCCCTCTGGACCTCGTCGGGTAAGAGGAGAGAATTTTCAAGTGTGAGATGAAGGTTTAAATTGGTTCAAATTGATTAGGCATAAATTCTTCGTATTTATCCCTGTAAGTTAGAGTATTTTAACATTCCGTGCGATGTAACTCGAGTTGATTTATCTCATATCATTGCTAATGACACTTTCTAACGAGTACGTCAAGTTTCGTGTATTTATCAAAGATTTCACAAGTCTTTAGTGCATGAGAAGAAATAAAGAAACTGGAAGAAAAAAAGAGGAGAAAAGAAGCAAATTCAAAGGTCAAAAGAGTAATTTGCATCTGGAATTCGGGCTAGAAGCCTAAGAAGAGTTGAAGATCTCAAGACTACGATAACATAGGAAGAAACGTCATCTAAATTCAAGACTCGGGGCATGAGTTACGAAGCTTCAAAGTTGAGAGAAAAATCACACGGACGGGGAAATCATTGTAAAAGCCAAACCGAACACATGGAGGATAAAAGGAACAGATTTGGATGCTGGCTAAACTATCTGTGAAGATCGAACCAACCCAATAGAGAGAAAAATGAACCATTTCGGTGAAGAAACTTTATATAATATGAGAACTGAACCAATGGACCTGATCGAATCAATTCGGCTATTGAATTTCATCATTATCCTCTTCCAAAATTAGAGTTGTGCATGGTTGAAACTCTTGTAAAAATGTATTCTTTTTATTCCAATGTCTTTCCAGACTTATGGGAGTTGCTTTTCATAGTTTTTAGCATAGTTTTAGAGAGAGAAGGTAGTGAAGAACCCTAGGAGCTCAAAGTTATAAATTTGTGATTCCCATTTCAGATTTGTTTAGTAAAGGTTGTTTCTTCTTGTTGTTTATTGTTTAAGTTCATTAAGCATTGCATGGTTTAATTGCTTTTAATAGTTCATAGATTATTTGTTTCTTCTAAGCTTAAATTTCATCATGGTTTTAATCTCCTACAGAATGGAAATTATAATTTTAGTTGATCGCATCATGCTAGGCTAGATTTCTCAGGGTTAGGATGCATGAACCCAACCTGATGTAGTTTACACGAATAAAAAATTAGTGTTATGAATTAAATAATGATTGCATCGTGTTTTGTAGTGGTCACAACCGTTGTAGGTCTTTTAACCTCGTTTTCCCTAGGTAATCGGGGAGTTTAAGAATGTGATACGCGTGTTAGCTACTGCAGCACTGCTTTATTCTTACTCTTGATTACGTATGATGCGGGCTTGTACCCTCATATATGTAATGCTTGAGATTAATAAAGATCGGGTTTAATCATTTACCTAATTCAAAAACTAGTTTTGTATCCGGTAAATGTACTAGGGTTCGGGGGATTGTATTCCAACCTACTTTTATCATTCATACTTAATCAATTTCATTAGTTTTAATTTTGATCACGTAATTTAGTTAGTAAGTTTAATTTAGTTTGCATTTAGTTAATAGAAATAAGTCTCCAAATTAATCACCATTTCATTTCTTTCCTAGAGTTAGTTTAGGGTTAGTCATCTTTTCTACATTGTCACGAGCATTCGTCCTATTTCCCTGAGGATTCGACCCCGTCTTATTGTGTATTACTTACGCGACCGATTTGAACTTTAACCGAAATAAGAACGCACTAAAGACACATTTTCAGTCGTGTCACAAACCTTGGGAGATGGTCTTATGTCTACTGTACAAAAGTTTTATGCATGTTTATTAGAATATAATTGGGTATTGTAGTCTAGGAGACCCCTTGAGCTTTGGTCAAAGGAGTCTGGGGTCTTACTACCTTTGTCAACGATACAAAGGACCTTAGGAAGTTACCAAAATATTTATCTAAGGATGCCTAGGTACTATTTTAGGGCTCTTGAAAGAATAAGTGGGTTTTTATAGCATGTCTTTGATACCCCTGAGGTTCTTCGGGGTTAATAGGAAAGTAGAGTGTTGGGAAAAGTATTTTCAGGTGGAGTACCTTGGTTGTTGAGCACATTAAGTGCTAATGGGAGTATTCAATGCTAGTGGAGCTTAAGTGGCGTATTCAATTATTTGTGTAGTGGCAATAGGTGGAATAGTGTTCTCCTTCTCACCTACTCCGTCACATAACTTGTAGGGGCACTAGCGGAGGTCAAAGTAGGGGATTGGGAGATCATGAACTTGTTGAGAATCAGTCCCGAAGTACCACATGTATCCATATCGTAGGACTGATTTATGGATGATCTCTAGAGGTCATTAGTCTTCAATCTAAGGTTGAATGGGAACGCAGACCACATCATAACCTTAACACTGAGGTCTCTGAGCATGCTGGAGGGGGTATATTGAAGCAACTAACCTTCTTTATGGAAAGGATGTGCGATCGAGGTCTGCCACAACAACATAGCTTAACCTTGGGGGTACCGGGGGCCTTATCAAATAAGCAACGGTCTGCGTGAGGTCAGTGTCTAGCCTTGGGACCCCTACCTTACCTCGGGGGAAATTGAGGAGTTGGAAGATCCTTAAAACACCAAGTTTTAAGGATATGGTATCATCATCAAGTGTGAAAGAATATGGTATCATCATCAAGTGTGAAAGAATAAAAAATATGGTATCATAATCAAGTGTGAAAGAATAAAAAAAGATAACTGTTAGGCCATTGTAAAGGGTTCATAATAGAGTTTTTTAGGGGCAATATAACTAAATAAATTGGTATAGCCGACCGAATAGGACATGGTTTATTTGTCTCGACATGGATGAATGGATAAGGATAACTAATATGGTTAGGATGGAAAGTTTTATTTTACATGGCATTATTAATTTGTCGAAGTTAGGATGGTTAGGATTGACATGGTTGATTTTTCAATGCATGGTTTTTTTATGAAGGTAGGATGTATAGGATTGACATGGTTGATTTATCGAATATAAGAAGGTTAGGTTTGGTATGTATGCATTGATACAACATAGTTAATATGCGAAGGTGGGATTTTTAGGTTTCACCTGGTTTATTTTCCATAACATAGTGAATTTTCAAGATAGGATGGCATGGTTGATTTTTCATGATATGGTTGATTTGTCAAATGTATGATGGTTAGGTTTGTCATGGTTAATTTTCCACGACATGGTTAATTTTTCGAATAGGATGAGACGGTTGATTTGCCATGGCATATTTGATTTAGTAAAGGTAGGATGGTTAGGTATTGTATGGTTTATTTACCGGATAGGATGGAATGGTTGATTTTACACGACATGCTTGTTCAAATGAATAAGATGTCATGGTTGATTTTCCATGAAATAATTAAATTTTTAATGGTAATAAGTTTAAGGTGGCCATGGTTGAAGATTTTGTAACTTATTGTATCCATAATTCAAATAGGTAGGTTAAAGTATATATTGGGTATTCCTTATTTAAATGATTCATTCAACATATGAGTTCCTACCGTTGTTGATATCTAGATCTAACAGTCTACCATTTCTCCCTCGTGGTTGGTTTTGTATAGTGTATGAGGTCATGATGTACGAAAAATATATTAGTCATGCCTGGGGGTTCATAACAACATTATGGGTCGATAGTTAGTGATACCCTATTTTACACTTGGTATTTGAAGACTCTCAAACTCCCCAAATACCCTTGGTCAAGAATAGAGGTCCCCAAGCTATCCTTGGGCCTCATCGAGGTCGTGGTTTGTCCGCTAATACCTATACTGCACTCGGGAGAAGCCCATATAACTACAGTAGACCTCAGTTGCCTTTATTCTTTCCTAACATAGTAGGTCATCCCATTATATCTCCTAACTATGCTAAGAGACCTTAACACGAGAATTATATCAGATCTGGCACCCATAGTAGACCTCAGACTGAAGATAAATCATCTCTCAAGGCCACATAGCCCTTTGAACTCAGGTAACTTGTTGCGTAGAACCTCCACGACAACCTGTGGCAATCTTATAACGGTTCCCAAGCTCTCAAGCCTCCGATAAGGAACCTGCGACCAACGTGTCAGGTAGGTGGAAAGTAAAACACTATTCCACCTAAAGCCACTACCCAACTCCACTTGCATCCAGTGATCCCATCAGCATTTAATGTCATAAACAATGATCATACACAACTTACAAAACCTTTGGCTAACACTTTACCATCTTTTTGACACATTCAAACCACAGAGGCACCACAACCATGTTGTAACCGTTCACTCATTCATTTTTCTTAAGTAAGGCTGGTGAAAGGTTCAAGGACAACCAATCTTGAGTATTCTAAGAGATTAATACATTCATAATATCATGTGATCAGAAAACTTATAGTTATAGTATCCCTTAGTTTTCATTATTGAGAGCATACACTTATAACTCGAGTAATTCCCGGTTATAAAATACTTTGTAAATCGATATTTAAGAACTCTTATAGAAGTCAATGAGTTACTTCATAAGGTCCTTTGGATTGTTGACGAAGGTCGCAAGACCTCTAACTCTTTTGACCAAAAATATCAAAAGGTATCTTAGACTGTAATAACTTATTTGGGATCCAATAAACAAGTGCAACACCTTTGTGTAACACCCCATAATTTTAATTATTTTTATATTGAGATTAATTAAATTAAAATGGGAAATTAATCCAGGTTAGAATAAATATTAATTAGCAAGACAAGGGCTAATATTTCTGTATATTGAATATTACTTGGTGAATGAGTAATAAATTAATAAGAAAGTATTATGATTGTCTTGAGTGAGAAATACGATAGTTACGATAAATTTAGTAGAGATGCGCGTGTCAGTCGTGTCAGAACTTGAATTTGTGGGATAAAATATAATTAAATTATGGGTCATCCAAATGGTCATTTCGAGTGCGTCAATGTGTCCGAAAGGGTCGAAATAGTAAAAAAAGTATTTGGGGGCTTAGTTTGGGTCCCGGGGCATTTTTAAGCCAAACCGGCACACCAGGAAGGGTATTTCGATCTTTTAGATTTTTGACGTATAAATACCTAAGGAAATCCTAGTGTATATCAGCTGGTAGGTTAAGGCTTCAAGGTTAGAAGCTACAAAAGCAAAGAGAGGCAACTAGAGGAGGAAGAAGAAGAGTTCCTCAGCTTAACCCACCATTCTTACACCACCACCACCACTGTTGGGTAGATCAGAAGGAGAGGAACGCCACCCTACCACCATTCTGCGAAAATTCAGACCTACATATAGAGGCAAGTATTTATCTTGCTAATCTTGAGCATATATAGCATCCATGTTAGTGTAGGATGATTATTATCCAAATTTATTAAACTTGGTGTAAATTTGGAAGATTAAAATTATGTTCTTGGGTAGGAATCATGTTAGAATTAATCTTCTATGAATGTAGAACGAATCTGATGATTTTTTTTTATGGGAGAGGGAAAAACCACACTATATTAAAAACACACAGGAAAAAAAATCCTTTTGATTAGGTGTAAATTCCTCCGAATTTATCCCCTTAATTTAGGGATTTTTATCGCCTCAGATAATGTAATTCATCTCGATTTATCTCATTTATATGCTACTGACCCTACTACGTTGTATCTCAAGTTTTGTTCCTTTGTCATGATATTTACATGTATTTATTGCTAAGTAAAGAAAGGAAAAATCCAAAGCAGAAGAATGAATCAAGGGAGAAAAGTCAAAAGGGAAAAAGCGTAATTTCCATCAGGAATCTGGACGAGAACCATGAATGAAAGTTGAAGATCCCGAGTCTACGAGTGCGTAGGAAGAAACGGCGTCCAATTCTGAGTTCCGGATCAGAAGTTATGAGGTTCTAAAGATGAGAGATAATGAAGAGAAAATGGGGAGAAATTGAAGAGAAAATAAAAATGAAGACGAACCAGTCCTTTTTAGAACAAAAAGGGACCGATCCAGAAACTCAGAACTCATTGGAAAAAATTGTTTAACGGACCGGTTCTAATTCCAGAAAAAAGGACTGATCCGAATTTGGACTCGGATCGATCCGCTCCTGGGCGCACGGACCAGTCCGCCGAAGATAAATCTGATTTTCTTGTTCCGATTTTAGAGTTTGATTTAGCTACAACTATGAATTTTCCGTGATGTATTTAAATTCTAGTTATTGTTAGACAAAGAGTTTGAACAATTACAATTTTATTAATTAGTTTTTAGAGAGAGAAAGCTCTCTCACCTGTGTTGCAAACCCTAGTTTTGAATATTGATTGCAAGATTTTGATTTGATTTTTAGATTTATTTAATGCAAGTAATTTCATTTCATTGCTTTAGTTTAGTTAATTAATTCTTCCAATCCCATTTGCACTTTCAAAAATTATGAATTGTCATTGTTCATCCCTTTTATGGCAATCACGAATCTTGTTAGTTTAAGAGTTAACATTTTCCTTCTCCTAATCATGTCTGTCTAAATGTCTTTAGGGTTGGGGTGCATGAACCCCACCTGATGTAATTCACCGTAATTGGAAATAGAATTTTGAATTGAATCTTAAAGTAATTGTGTTGCGTAACTGTCGCAACCGTCGTAGAACATTTGATTTCGTTTGCCCTAGGTAACCGGGATGCTTAAGAGTGCGACGAGCATGTTAGTTAATGTGACATTTCTTTATTCTTACCTTTGATTTTGTATGATGCGAGCTACGATCCTTCATATACGGAATGCTTAGGATTAATAAAGACCGGGTTGATGTGACACTGCTTTATTCTTACCTTTATTCTTGCCTTTAGTGTAAGCTCTATTTCTAATGCAAATAAGGAGCAATGTTGCACGATAACCACTCTACGTAATGGGAAAGTTGTTGATTTATCACCTTTTTCGCACGACGCACCTAAAGACAAGGAGGTTTCACCCAGCACGAAAGAGTCCAAAGATGCCTCCTTGAACGAGAGTGATAACGAGAACACTAGTGAGCCCGAAGTCATAGAGAAACCCCCCACAACCGCTCCATTTCCCCAACGACTATTATCTTACACCAAAGAGTCTTCTCGTGAAGATGTGTCAGACATTCTTTAGCAATTAAAGATTAATTTACCTTTTCTCAACACCATAAAGAAAATTCCCGGGTACGTTAAGTTTCTTAAGGACTTACTTACGATGAAATGAAAGCTAAAGGTAAAGAAAAATGTGTTCCTAGCACACATAAGCAATTAAGTTTTGGGGACCTTAAGCCCACATACATGACTCTCCGACTCGCAGATAGTTCCGTAAAGATACCTCGAGGAATCGTTGAGGACGTGATCGTCCAAACTGACACATTCTACTTCTCGATGGATTTTGTTGTTTGGGATGAGGAGCCCTCCGTTGTAACGAGTAATCATGTCCCCGTCATTTTAGGTCGCCCATTCTTAGCTACGGCTAATGCCTTGATCAACATTTGAAATGGGAGCATGCAACTTATGTTTGGGAATATGACCCTGGAAATAAATATCTTCAACATCACCAATCCCAAAAGTGAGGAGTGCGAATCGCGAGAAATGGATCTTATGGAAAAGGCAGTACACGAGCATGAGAGGTCCCACAAGCGAGAGCCGTTAGGTGTGTGTGTAGTTAGTGATCGTGATTGAGAGAAAGAGGGAGTGGTTAGAGGAGAGAAAAATAGCGGAGTTAGAGATCGAGTAAGTAAGCGAGGACGTAGGCATTACTTGCGAGAGAGTTAAGGGACGTGAGCATGGAAGATTTTAAAAAAGAATTTGGGCATGTGGATGAGAGCCTGAATGTATAATTCCAACCTTTATTGGACTCGTTTAGTTGCTTGGATGAGAGCGAATGGAAAGATACAATAGATGACTTCCTTCGTAATGACCATCCATCCCCATCACAGAAGTCTTCAGAAGAGAGTGAAAGAAAGTGTTCGAAACAAACACGGGAGAGAGAATTAGGAGATATAAGTCTTAAAGACTTTGAAAAAGAATTTGGGTCGGTGGAGAAGAGAGCCTTACTGTTGAAGTCCAATCCCTATTGGACTCTTGTAGTCACTTATAAGAAAGCGAATGGAAAGATAAAATAGATGAATTCCTTATTTGTGACCAATCCCCCATACCACTTGAGGTCCCGAAGGCGATTGAGGAGAAAAGTTATGTTTCGTCCGACTTAGAACCCGACCTATGCATTCAAAAAATTAAAAGAAACCTAGGTGCTCCCTCCGAGTCGGCGCACGCAGGCCACGCTTTGAGTAAGCATCATGAGGATCCCTTTCCGATTAGTCACGATGAGTCTCCCGGTCTTTCCTTTATCTATGGTCAAGGTCCTAACTTGTTCCGATTATTGGTTTACGATATGAAGACGGGAGAGATGAGGAGAGCATTGGATCCCATTCATGGAGTCGGGTGAGTTTGTGGAGAGATGAGAGGTCGTCACACCCACGACGCGTATGGGATAATTTTTGTTGTATTATTGAGTCATGTGTTAGTGTCATTTAGTGTCTTTTTGCATTCTAAATATTTGCTTGTTTTATTTGTCACACTTGTTATTTGCACTTCTTTAGATTTTTAGTCCTTTTGATTGAGGACAACGCAAACGTCTAAGTTAGGGGGGTGACAAGTGCGTATTTCTAAAACTTCACAAATTTTCAAAATGCCCAAAAATTTAAAAAAAATGAAAAAGTCAGAAAAGCAAAAAAATATTTTTCTTCAAAATAAATAAAAACTAGAATTTAAATTTTTCGAAAATATCATCGAAATTTTATTTAAAGCCTTAAATTCGCAAAAATCCAAATACACAAAGCCAAAATTGAATAAAGAAGGAAATTGAGCGTGAATTGACGACTTAATGAATAAGTGTAGAGATTATTAACCCGGTGAGATGTCGAGCCTATCCATTTTTCTGAGTTTTTAAAATCAATTCGAGTTAATGACTAACTCCAAGTTCATTTTAGCAGTTAAAATAAGTCGACGGGGATCTCAATTATTTAACATTAATCGGTTATGGGAAATGAAATGTTGTCTTGAAAAATGCGCTGAAAATATCTCTAAACTTAATTAATCTCGAGACGCATATGGTAATGTAATTATCAATTTGGACAATGAAGTAGGCCCTCGTTTGTCACCCAAAGATATTGACAAAAACAAAGTCATGAAAAATTAACCTTTCTGCAACCCAATTTGAGCCGAATAAATTTTTTCATTTTCGTTTGATAACCCGAAAAACCCAATTAGCCCGAAATTGTGAAAATCGAATATTCACAAAATAACATCCGAAAAGTGCATAAAAAGGGGCAAGAAAAAAATAAAAGAAGGCTCAACAAAAATAGCAAGAAAAAGAAAAAGAAGAAAATAAAAAAATAGAAAAAGAAGAGAAAAAATCACAAATGGACATCATAAATGAATTCTCCAATTCCGAAGTCCCCACTATTTCCATTTTACCCAAATACACCTTAAACCCAAGAAAGTCATAACCGAGTTCGAATTGCGAAATTGTCTACTGCGTGGAGAGCTAAGGCACAAAAGATAATAAAAAAGATTACATGGCATGAAAAAGAGACGATGTTTCCTGTTTCTCTATGGCCGTATTCCGATGACGAGATCTTTTCACCGAAAAAAAATTTCGTCTTTCAAAATGGTGTGCGTGAATTTGTGTCCATCATATTTACTCTTTTTATCACGCATACCGAGAGAATAAGCCACATTTTTGAGTGATTCGTTTGTGAGAGTATCCCGTGAGGTTTTCAAATCAAAGCGAATTTTCGAAAAGTAACGTAGTGATCAATCGGTGGGAGTTAACGGTTCGATTTTTCGCTTCGCACACACACACTATGATTTGAGACTCTTGAATATGAATTTGCGGTGACCATTTTTGGGGAGTTTAAATTGTACATTTTTTATGTATTTTGATTTTTCTTTGAGTCAATAACGAATTTTGTGGGTATATTCACTGCAAACCCTCACGAGACACCACTCGTCCTACTAGGGTAACCTAGGGGTTTAAAGGTTTGTTGCATACGTAAAATGCAATCGCTTGCCCGCGAAAGTGGTATTCTATCCTAATAAAATGAATCCCGAGAGTTGAGCCTTAGTTGGATTCTTTTACATTGCTCGGGACGCGTGAAGATCTAAGTTAAGGGGTTTGATTAGGCGTAAATTCCTCTAAACTTATCCCCATAATTTAGGGATTTTTATCGCCTCGGATAATGTAATTCATCTTAATTTATCTCATTTATATGCTACTGACCTTTCTACATAGTATCTCGAGTTTTGTCCCTTTTTCATGATATTTATAGGTATTTATTGCTAAGTAAAGAAAGGAAAAAAGGCAAAGCAGAAGAATGAATCAAGGGAGAAAAATCAAAAGGGCAAAAGCATCATTTCCATCAGGAATATAGACGAGAACCCAAAATAAAAGTTGAAGATCTCGAGTCTACGAGTGCGTAGGAAGAAACGGCGTCCAATTCTGAGTTCCGGAGCAGAAGTTACGAGGTTCTAAAGATGAGAGATAATGAAGAGAAAATGGGGAGAAATTGAAGAGAAAATAAAAATAAAGACGGACCGGTCTTATTTAGAACAAAAAGGGACCGATCCGAAACCTTAGAACTCACTAAAAAAATTTCTTAATGGACCGGTCCTATTTCTAGAAAAAAGGACTGATCTGGATTTGGACCCGGACCGATCCGCTCCTGGGCGCACGGACCGGTCCGCCGAAGATAAACCTGATTTTCTTGTTCCATTTTTAGAGTTTGATTCAGCTATAACTCCGAATTTTCTGTGATGTATTTAACTTTTAGTTATTGTTAAACAAATAGAGTTCGAACAATTACAATTTTATTAATTAGTTTTTAGAGAGAGAAAGCTCTCTCACCTGTGTTGCAAACCCTAGCTTTGAAGATTGATTGCAAGATTCATATTTGATTTCCAAATTTATCGAATGCTAGTAATTTCATTTCATTGCTTTAATTTAGTTAAGTAATTCTTCCAATCCCAATTACACTTTAAAAAATCACCAATTGTTCTTGTTCATCCCTTTTATGGCAATCATGAATCTTGTTAGTTTAAGAGTTAACGTTTTCCTTCACCTAGTCATGTTTAGCTAAACGTCTTTAGGGTTGGGGTGCATGAACCCCACCCGATGTAATTCATCGTAATTGGAAATAGATTTTTGAATTGAATGTTAAAGGAATCGTGTTGCGTACATGTCGTAACAGTCGTAGAACTTTTGATCTCGTTTGCCCTAGGTAACTGGGATGCTGAAGAGTGCAACGCGCATGTTAGTTAATGTGACACTGCTTTATTCTTAACTTTGATTTCGTATGATGCGGGCTACGATCCTTCATATACGGAATGCTTAGGATTAATAAAGATCGGGTTCCGTTAAAATTATAATTCCGAAATCTAGTATCCTACAAGGTGAATTACTAGGGTGTGGGGGATTTCAACCTGCCCTTTTGTTATCATTTGCAGTTAAATATTTTATACATTTGCCATCTATTTTTAGACTAATTAGCGTAGTTCATTCTATTAATTGTTAGTCTAGCTAGTTGTTAATTAAAATTTTCATTTAGTCCATAGTTCATCTTCACTCAAAGCATCTTTTCGTTTCTTTTGGAGTCAAGTTAGATTATTTTTCTTTCCAACGTCGTCACGATTTTTTCATCCTAATTCTCGGAGGATCGATACCCGACTTACCGAGATTATTACCTGAGCGACAGGCTTGAACTTGAGCCTAGATATAACGCACACTAGAACACATTTGTGGTTGCGTCTCCTTTCCTAGGGGCTTTTACAAGATTTAAAGAGAACTATCATAGAAAAATAAGAGAAAAATTCCTAAAAAATATAAAACTGTTCTAATAGATGGGATATCTGCCATATCTGATTAAATGAAGCCTCGAGTTTTCCATGGAAGAGCTTGAAGGTCAGTGAAAATTAGAGGAGATGGAGATGAAGAAGCTACCTTAGCCAAACTATCTGCAACACAATTGGACTGTCTCCAAATGTGTCTGATTTTGAATTCAATTGAAGAAAGAACTAAGAGAATAGATGAAATTGTAGCCTTAACGAACCATAGGGCCTCTTTGTTGTAGAGAATAATTTCAACTAGAGACAATGAAACAGAATCAATCACAATTTTGGAATAACCAAGATTTATACACATCTTCAAACCAGAAATAAGAGCCAAGGCTTCAACAAGGAGAACAGGTTGATGAGGAAGGGCTTTACTGAATCCAGCAATGAACTTCCGTTGATAGTCCCTTAAAACTCCTCCAATACCTGATGAATCTGAAGACACCTCACCATCTACAATTAGCTTTACCCAAGAATAAGGAGGTTTGATCCGGCTAGAAACAATAAAAGTACTTTTTTTGGCACAATTTTAAGGTTAAACCTCTGGATATAGAACCTGTCCTCTTGATAGCATTTGTCTTTAAAGATTTGAATGGCTGCCAACTCTTTCATACCATTAATAACACTATTAATGATGTTGGAGCTCAACATGGGATCATTTTCGAAGAATTTCTTATTCCTTGCTTTCCAGATCTCCCAGTTGATGAGCATGGGAATAGTGGAGAAAATAAAGATGTGAAGAAATTTGGGTCCATGTTGATATTCTTGAACAAAATGATAATCTAGGGTTTGGGGGGCTTAACATTGAATTAATTCAATTTAAAGGTGTTCTTTGATGATTTGATGATTCAATCACGTTAGATATCATTTATGTATGTTAGCATGATGTTTATTGTGCTTGGTTGGGAGTTTGGGATTGTTAATAGAGGTTTAGAGTGATAAAAATGGTAAATCCCATAATTGTTAAAATGGAGAAGACAAGACATGTACAGGCGAATCGATTCGGCTCCTTGGCCGAATCAATTCGGAAGGAGAAACGATTCGGACCAAGGCCGAATCGATTCGGTTTCCCAGATTTTGACTATTTTTCTCCCTTTTTCTTAGAACTCGTGGGAAAATGATCAAGTTAACTTTTGAAGTAATCTTAAAATATAATGAGAGATATTTTAATTAGCAGTAGGATAATGTTGAGAATTGAGACTTAGTCATATGAGGGGATTTAGGGCTAAAATTAATTAGGTTTAATTTGATAATAAAACCTAATTCGGAGAATGATATGGTGTCACGGGAAATCGAGAGAATCTATGACTTAGACCAGTAGGTGACCAAGCATAAATTCTTCAGAATTTATCTCCTTAATTTAGTGATTTTAATATCTCGAACAATGTAATTGAGCCATTTTTATGCCATATCACTCCATTGTCTATTCCTAACAACTTTCCCTAGGTTTTGTATAAGTTGGATGAAGTTTTCAGGAATGGAATGCAAGAAAGAATCCAAAAGAAAAGAAAAGATACAAGCAAGAAATGTCTAAGGACAAAAGTGTAATTCCATTCAGAATTCGAAAGTGACACCAAAAGGGAAGTTGAAGAGAATGAGTTCACAAGAGCATAGGAAGAAACGGCATCCAAATCGGAGGTCTAGATAAGAAGATATGGCCAGTCAAAGCTGCAAGGAAAAAGTCAAAGAAGAAGAAATTCGGACCGATCCGGGTAGGATCCGGACCGATCCGATTTGCCCAAGGCCAGTGCACCCCGGATGGATGGCAAACCGATGGAAGAAAAATTCGAACCGATCCGGACACTATCGGACCGATCCGGAAGAAAATAAAAGAACCGATCCGATGGATATCGGACCGATCCGATAAAGACCCGGACCGATCCGGGAATGCGAAATCCTGAAATTAATTTCTCATTTATTGTGCAGATTTGATGAGTGCGTAGCTGTGAACCTTGTTCCACAAGCACAATTGGAAACCGACTTTGGAGGATTTGTGCTATAAAATGCCAAGTTCTACATCAGTTCAAGGAAGCTAGAGAGAGAGGCTAGGGTTAGGAATTTTAGAGAGAGTTTTTAGAACAGCTTTGTAGGTTAAATTTCCATTTCCTTCAAGATTTGCATGAACCCTAGTTTGTAGTCTGAATCTCAATTCCGTTTTTGTGCTGAATTCAAGTAATATCATTCTATTCTCTTTTGCTTTAATTTCTGCAAATTTCTTACAATGTTCTGCAGTCTCATAATTTCATTTTTGTTCTTCAAAGAAATCATGAGTAGCTAATTTCTTAAGGGTTGGGGTACATGAACTCAATCCAAGGCAAATTATTTGTATGGAAAATTAGAAAATAAATGAAAATATTGGTTGAATCGTGAATGAAAATTATAGATGCATTGTCATATCTTTTAATCTCTCTTACCCTAGGTACTTGGGATGTTTAAGAATGTTTTGTATGTATAATTTATCGTTCACCGCCTTATATTGATCTTTGATTTCATATGATGCGGGCTTGACCCTCATATATGTAATGCTTAGTGATGATAAGGACTGGATTTAATCAAGAATTTTGATTTATAATTCTAATATTCTAAAGGATAATTTGTTAAGGATTGAGGGATTGTACCCTACCCTAATTTTCTCTAAATTGTTAAAACCTAGTTTTGCTGTTAATTTCCAATCGTTTTTCATAAGTAAGTTTTAGAAATTTTCCCAAAAATCAATCATCTTTTCATTTCTTTTAAGAAATCATTTCACGGTTTGGATATTTCCTTGTTATTGTTTGGCAATTTTGATCCCTGTGGAGACGATCCCGACTTACCGGGTTATTACTTGAGCGACAAGGCTTGCACTTGAGCCTAGATAAATACGCACTTTTGAGACAAATATTAAGTCGCGTCAAGTTTTTGGTGCCGTTGCCGGGGATCTAAAATTGTTAAATTTTCAAGAAAGTTATTGTTATCTACAAGTGATTTCATAAATAAAAATAAAAAAAAAAAAAAAAAAAAAAAATTTCTCTTGTGATCTTATATGCAGGATTCATCTCCCACCCAAATTCACGAAAATCCTATTGCCGAAGCCGGATCTGAAAATTCTGAGTCTTTGCCGTTTTGGGTTCCACCTCCTTCCCCTAATAATTCCATCACAAGTCGTTCGTTGAGTCAAACCTTGAGTGAGAATTCTGAACCTTTTGGTAGCAATATGTCGGATCATGGTAGTGTCGGTGTGGGTGCTGGAGAGGATGATGTACCATATCAACCCATGAAAGATCTTTTGTTTCCGGAGAGAACTGCTAACCCTGGTTGCATTTTATTCCCATATAATGCCGGTCAGTTCCACTTTCGGAATGGAATGATCCAAATTCTTCCTACATTTCATGGGATGGATTCGGAAAAACCATATCTCCATATTAGAGAGTTTGAAGATACGTGTGAGACATTTGGAGACCAAACTTGTCCACAAGAAGTAATCCGGTTAAAGCTCTTTCCTTTTTCCTTAAAGGATAAAGCGAAAACTTGGTTATGGACCCTGCCCCCAAATTCTGTTTTATCATGGAGAGATATGCAAAACAAGTTTATCTCAAAAATTTTTCCACAACACAAAACCAATTCCGTTAAAGCCCAAATTCAAGCTTTTCGTCAAAATGAGAATGAGGCTTTTGATAAGTGTTGGGAGAGATATCAGGAGTTAGTCAATGCGTGCCCCCATCATGGTTTTGAAACTCATCATCTGATTTCATTTTTCCATCAAGGCCTTACTGTAGCGTCTAAACAACTTGTTCAAACCATGTGTGAGAGACCTTTTTGGGAGTTAAGTACGAGCGATGCTGAGGCTCATTTGAAATATGTGGCGGAAACTACCCAAGCATGGGATACTTCTGATCCAAATAGTCAAAATAGAAATCGACAAGTGTCTAACTTGCCTGCTGCGTCTGGTATTTATCACGTGGACAAGGACACTTTGTTGGATCTAAAACTTGACCAAATGGAGAAGAATTTTAGAGATATGCTAGATATGCGATTGAGAGATGTGTCTGGACCTGTAAAAACCGAGATGGAGAAGGTATGTGCCATTTGTAATGCAGGCCATTCTACCGAAGGATGTCCTACCATACCTGCATACAAGGCCATGTACACTGAACAGGTTGATGCGATAGGAGGTTTTCGAGGGAATTATAATGCTCAGCAAGGGAATGCATATAATCAATCGTGGAGGAATCCCGGGTACAATTATGGACAACCCCAAGGTGGGATGGTTCCTAACCCACAGATGACTCTACCACAACCCCCTCAATTTCAGCAAGTGGCAAACCCTATGCAAGTACCACCTCCTGGTCCTTATGTACCTCCACCTAGGAGATTTCATGAGGATAATTTCACTCAATTCATCCAAGCCCAAAAAGAAAGAGATGCCAAATTTGAGCGAATGTTCGCTGAAATGCATACTAACATCTCTAGGTTGCAGTCTGCGGTGAATACTCAAGAGAAGGGTAAACTTCCAGCCCAAGGCCAAAGACCACCTCTTCAAGGTCAAACCACGGTTTGCTCCACATCATCAGAATTACAAGAACAATGTCAAGCTGTTACTACTCTTCGTAGTGGCCGCGTAGTTGATCTAGCACCTAAATTGCCAAAGGTGAATGATGATGGAGTCAATCCCGAGATTGTGAAGGAATCTGAAATTTCCGAGGCTGAAGAACCTTCCTTAGAAAAGGAATTGAAAGATGCGGAAGTTGAGCCTGATATTGAAGTCAAGTTGCCTACTGCTGCTCCTTTTCCTCAACGCCTAGAGTCACCCCAGAAAGGTGCTTCGCGTATCGAGGTGATGGATGTGTTGAAGCAAGTAAAATTGAACTTGCCGTTCCTTGATGCTATTCAACAAATTCCAGCATATGCGAAGGTTATTAAAGATCTTTTGACTGTCAAGAGACGTCTTAAGGTGAAGAAAAATGTTTTCTTGACACAAAATGTGAGCTCAGTTCTTCTCAATGATCTTCCACCAAAATTCAAAGATCCAGGTTCACCTACCATTTCGTGTATCATTGGAGAAATGAGAGTGGAAAGAGCATTGCTTGATTTAGGTGCGAGTGTAAACATCCTCCCATACTCCATCTATAAGAAGCTTGATTTAGGTGATTTAAAACCTACCCGAATCACTCTACAGTTAGCGGATAGAACAGTCAAAGTGCCTCGCGGGATTGTAGAAGACGTGATAGTTCAAGTGGATACATTCTACTTTCCCGTTGATTTTGTTATTTGGGACACCGAGCCTGTTCCCCATTCGATAAATCATGTTCCAATTATATTGGGCCGACCGTTCTTAGCTACCGCTAATGCTTTGATCAATACACGGAATGGCCGAATGCAACTCACTTTTGGAAACATGACTCTCGAGAAAAATATTTTCAATGTCGCTAACCAAATGGGTGATGAGGATGAGATTCTTGAAGTGGATCTTATTGATGAAGTGGTGGATGAAAATATTGAGAAAATCATAGGAGGAGATGCTTTGAAAGTATGCTTAGGGCAAAGTGATGCTCAAATGAGTGATTATACTGAGTTTGAAAGAGAGGTGGAAGAGTTGAAAATGTGGTTACAAGAGGAAGAAAGTTTTGAGAGTGTAAGAGCGGTTGACTGGATTTCTAGGTATGAAGAATTGCCTCCAAGGGAGACACCCATGGTCCCCTCTGAACATAGATTTCCTAGTCTTGAGTTGAAGAAGCTACCTTCCCATGTCAAATATGCCTTTTTAGGTGAGAATGATACATTTCCTGTTGTTGTGTCTTCCCATCTAGAAAAAGGGCAAGAAGGTATGTTGTTAGATGTGTTGAGAAAGCATAGAAGTGCTTTTGGATGGACCATAGCAGATTTAAAGGGTATAAGTCCTTTGATTTGTACCCATAAAATCCATCTCGAGGAAGAAGTGAAGCCATCTCGTGAGATGCAAAGGCGGTTAAATCCAACAATGAAAGATGTTGTAAGAGCGGAAATAATCAAATTGCTAGATGCTGGAATTATATATCCCATTTCGGATAGTAAATGGGTGAGCCCAATTCAGGTCGTTCCAAAGAAATCAGGGATGACTGTGGTTGAAAATGCTAAGGGAGAGTTAATGCCTCAACGCACCACCACCGGGTGGCGTGTTTGCATTGACTACCGAAAGCTCAATGCCGGAACTCAAAAGGATCATTTTCCCTTACCATTTATCGATCAAGTTATTGAACGAGTAGCGGGCCATCCTTATTATTGTTTTCTAGATGGGTATTCCGGTTATAATCAGATTGAGGTGGATGTTCTTGATCAAGAAAAGATAACTTTTACATGTCCATTTGGTACGTTTGCCTATAAACGTATGCCATTTGGGTTATGTAATGCACCGGCTACTTTTCAGAGGTGCATGTTAAGTCTCTTTAGCGACATGCTTGGAAAAGGTCTTGAGGTGTTCATGGACGATTTCAGCGTTTTCGGTTCATCTTTTGACCATTGTTTAGCTAATCTTGAGAGAGTTCTATTCCGATGTGTGGAAAAAGACTTAGTCCTCAATTGGGAAAAATGCCATTTCATGGTTACCGAGGGTGTAGTCTTGGGCCACATAGTCTCATCTAGGGGAATTGAAGTTGATAGAGCAAAAATTGAAGTAATAGCTGAGTTACCCCCGCCAAAATCACTTAAAGATGTGAGGTCCTTTCTAGGCCATGCTGGATTTTATAGGAGGTTTATCAAAGACTTTAGCGCCATCGCTAGACCTTTGAGTAATCTTCTCATGAAGGACACTCCATTTGAGTGGAGTAAAGCATGTCAAGAAGCATTTGATAAACTCAAAAGCATGCTTATTTCTGCACCTATCATGCAAGCTCCGGATTGGTCGCTTCCCTTTGAGCTTATGTGTGATGCAAGTGATTTCGCGATTGGGGCTGTTCTTGGACAGAGGAAAGACAAGAAAGCTCATGTTATTTACTATGCTAGCCGAACATTATCTGGCCCTCAGCTTAATTACTCTACTACAGAGAAAGAGTTGCTAGCAGTCGTTTTTGCTCTCGACAAATTTCGCTCTTACGTCGTTGGGTCGCCTATCCTTTGCTTCACTGACCATTCGGCATTGAAGTATCTCTTAAGCAAGAAAGATGCCAAACCTCATTTAATCAGGTGGATCCTACTCCTACAAGAGTTTAATCTCTCCATTCAAGATAAGAAAGGAGTAGAAAACGTCGTTGCTGACCATTTGTCACGACTCTCGTCCGACGTACCTATTGATCCCATTCCCATAGACGAGTATTTTCCGGATGAGAATCTATTTGCTACCTCTTCTCTCCCTTGGTTTGCGGATATTGTCAATTACCTTGTCACCGGAGTTGTTCCCTCTAGTTGGAATCCGCAAGAGAAAAGGAGGTTTATTACTTGGTCACGCATGTTCTTTTATGATGATCCATACTTATTTAAGTATTGTGCTGACCAAATTATCCGGAGATGTGTACCCGATGAGGAAATCCAAGGGGTGATTCGATTCTGTCATTCGGAAGCATGTGGCGGTCATTTTTCTAAAAATAAAACTGCTGCGAAAATCCTTCAAAGTGGTCTTTATTGGCCCACAATCTTCCGGGATGTGAATGATTTTTGTAAGACTTGCGATAGATGCCAAAGAATGGGAGCCATTACTCGCCGTGATATGATGCCAATGTCCCCTATTTTAGTTTTGGAGTTGTTTGATTGTTGGGGAATTGACTTCATGGGGCCCTTTCCCCCTTCTTTTGGTTTTCTATACATTCTTGTCGCTGTAGATTATGTCTCAAAATGGGTAGAGGCTATAGCTACACGGACGAATGACAGTAAGGTGGTGATCAAATTTATTCAAGAAAATATACTTTCTCGCTTCGGTATGCCTAAGGCCATAATTAGTGATAATGGAAGTCATTTTTGCAATAGGCCGATGGATAAACTAATGCGGAAGTATGGAATTGTTCATAAGGTTAGCACACCTTATCACCCCCAATCGAATGGCCAAGCCGAGCTTGCAAATAGGGAGATCAAGCATATCTTGGAGAAGACAGTTGATCCTAACAGGAAAGATTGGTCTCTTAGGTTGACTGATGCTCTTTGGGCTTATAGAACCGCATACAAGAATCCCCTTGGGATGTCCCCATTTCGTTTTGTGTATGGCAAACCTTGTCATCTTCCGGTTGAAATTGAACACAAAGCGTATTGGGCTATCAAAAGGGTGAACTTTAAAATGGATCAAGCCGGTGAAACACGTAAACTTCAGTTGAATGAGTTGGAAGAAATGCGCAATGATGCGTATGAAAGTGCCAAAATTTCCAAGGACCGAATGAAACGAGCTCATGACGGAATCATTCGTAAGAAAGAGTTTCATTTGGGACAGAAGGTACTTCTCTACAACTCGAGGTTGCACCTGTTTCCCAGTAAATTGCGGTCTCGATGGTCTGGTCCATACATTGTGAAAGAAGTGTTTCCCCATGGAGCCGTTGAGCTAATGGATGAGAAAGGGGGAACCACTTTTAAAGTTAATGGACATCGTCTCAAGCCTTATTTGGAAGCCATGGTTAAGGAAGCCGACACAATCTGGCTGTCGGACCCCATTTATGGGGATTGATTGAAAGAAGAGAGTGAGGTCGTCGCACCCCCGACATGTATGGGGTGATTGTTGTACATTTGAGTCGTAGGATGTAGAAGTTATAGGTTAGAGTCCGTTCTGAGGGTTGAGAATCCGAATGGTGCGGGTTGTTCGTTATCAATGGTTTGCGAGGTTGAAAAATCATTATTGAGTGGAGTATGAGTTTTTAGGAAGAGAGAAGAAGAATTCTGGGATCCTGAAACCGGATCGGTCCGGTAAAATAAAAGAACCGATCCGGTGAGGCGGATCGGTCCGGCCCAAAACCGGATCGGTCCGATATTCTGCAGGTTGATAATCCCAAGAGACACACCTCTTCATTTCCACCTCCTCAATCCCCACCCATTCACTTCACCCAATCCAACCCCTCCTTCAAAATTTCGTCCATTCCATTTCCCACCCATTCATCCCCCCATTCCCCACCCTCCTTCCTATAAATACATACCTCCCCCTACCCATTTCTTCACACCTCCACCTATCTTCTCTCTTATATCTCCATAGCTATCTCCTCCTCCATACCTCATGGCTGCTCCCCAGAAGTACACTTCCATTGAAGTTCTCCCCAACGGCAATGGGGAGTATCGTTCCCGCCAAGAGGCAAATTGGTGCCGAAAATTTTTCAGCCCTGCGCGCAAAATCCATATCGAGCGCCAAGTATTATGGGATCACATGCCCAATTCGGTCACTGCACTTTTCCAGTCAAGGGGCTGGTGCCGGTTCTTTAATGAGCCATATGAGGCCGTGTGGGAGAATGAAGTTCGTCAATTTTACGGATCTCTTGTCCGTACGGACGAATTTGAATCCCAAGCCTTTGTGGATTCCATACCTATCCCGTTCTCGCTTGACCTCGTGGTGCGCAAACTCGAATCATATGGTGTGCTCACTCCCGATCAGTATGACTATCCGAGTCCCGATCCCGTCCTCACAAAAGAAGTTTGTATCTCGCGAATCCAACCGGGTGCGGTTTGGAACACCGAGACATTTCCCGTCGGCCGCTTGTCCGACAAGGCACGATTCACTTTCCATATCGTTTGTGCCAACATTTTGCAAACTTCTAATGATTCGGCGATGAGGCCTCGCCAAGCCACCATGGTGTATCATCTCTTCGACCCGGCGACTGTGATCAATTTGGCCCGCACATTTTACACAGATATCCTTTTTGTGGCCTATACTAAAACAGGCACCGCTCCTCTTCCATATGGTCGTCTCATCACCTCCATGCTTCGAGATGCCGGTATCGCACCCCCTCAGGATCTTGTCAACCTTCCTAAACCTTTAGGACAAGAGTCCCGCACTCGAAGTGAGCGGCAAATTCAGCTCGTCCGTGCTCGGCACGGCGACGATTCTAGTGAGGAGGATGACGATGACGAGGAGAACATCGCCGAGGAGGACGTGGAAATGGCGGAGGGTGAAGAGGCAGAATACGATGAGACAGCGGATCCGGATTACATTCCGGAGGATTCGGTCTTGCATGAGCGCATTCTCTCTCTTGAGACGCGTTTTGATGCACATGTGTCCTCCTACGAGAGGGATATGAGTTTGGTCCTGCGTATGCAGGCCGACTTGTACCGTCTCCAAGCGGGACCCGAGGCCCCTCTTCCCCCCTACTATTATAATCCATATGATCCATCTGCTCCGAGTACTACCCATCCCCCACCCGCCCCTTAGGATACCCTTCCCTTATTAGGATTTTTATCCCTATGTTATAGTTTTGCTTATACAGTTATTTCCACAGTTTGTTTGTAATCTACAATTTTCATATGATATTGGCATGTTTTATTTATCGCACTCTTTATGTTGTCTTCTTTTTATCTCTTATCTGTTTGATTGAGGACAATCCAAATCATTGTGTTAGGGGGGATGACAGGTGCGTACTCATAAAACTTCGCTAATATTCATATATAAAAAAAAAAAATTGAAAAAAAATCCAAAAATATTTTTCTTCAAAATAAATAAAAATTGGAATTTAAATTTTTCAAAAATGTCACCTTTATTCTATTTATAGTCTCAAATTGTAAAATTCATAATGCACCAAGCCAAAATTGACCGAAGATGGAAATTGAAAGAAAATTGACGACTTTACGAATAAGTGTGGAGATTGATCAAACCCGGTGAGATTTCGAGCCTATCGATCTTTTTGAGTTTTTAAATCAATCCGAGTTTATGATTAACTCAAAGTTCTTTTCAGCGTTTTAATAAGTCGTTGATGATCTCAATCCTTTATTTTGATCGGTTATGGGAAATGTGTGAAATGTTGTCTCGAAATTCGTGCTAAATATATCTCTGAACTTAATTAATCTCGAGATGCATATGGTAATGTGATTAGCAATTTGGACAATGAAGTAGGCCCTCGTTTGTTACCCAAAAATATTAGCCATAAAAAGTTGTGAAAAACAAAATTATCCCTTTGCAACCCACTTTGAGCCTAATAAAATATTTTCCTTTCGTTTGATAACCCGAAAAACCCAAATAGCCCGGAATTGTGAAAATTGAATATTCATCAAGTCCAAATTGTGCAACAAAAAGGGGCAAAGAAAAAAAATAGATATGCTCAACAAAAATAGCAAGAAAAAAAAAAGAAAAAAAAAAAGAAAGATAAAAATGAGCAAATGCCCGAAAAAGCACAAATGGACGTCATAAGGACATTTTCCAATTTCGAACATTCCGTTTATTCCCATTTTTACCCTTTACACCTTTTAACCCCAAAAAGTCCTAACCGAGTCCGAATGGCGAAATTGGTTACCGCGTGGAGAGCTAAGACATGAAAAGATAAAATGAGAGATTAAATGGTGTGAAATAGAAATGATGTTTCCCGTTTCCTAATAACTGTATTCCGATGATGAGATCTTTTCACCATAAATTTCCTTCTTTTCAATTTTGTATGCATGAATTTGTGTCCATTATATTTACTCTTTATATCATGCATACCGAGAGAAAATAGCCACAATCCGAGTGATTCGTTTGTGAGTGCATCCGTAAGAATTTGAATCAAAACGAATTTTCGGAAAGTAACGTAATGCTCAATCGGTGGAAATTTGAGGTTGAATTTTTGGCTTTGCACACACACACTATGGTTTGAGACAGTTGAATATGAATTTATGGTGATTATTTTTAGAAAAGTTTAAATTGTACAATTTTTAAGTATTTTGATATTTATTTGACTCAATAAAGAATTTTGTGGGTAAATTCACTGCAAACCCTCACGAGACAAAACTCGTCCTACTAGGGTAACCTAGGGGTTTAAAGGCTTGTTGCATACGCTAAATGCAATCGCATGCCTGCGAAAGTGGAATACTATTTCAATAAAGAAGTTTTCAAATGATGAATGTTGGTTAAATTCAAATACATTGCCCGGGACGTGCAAAGTCCTAAGTTAGGGGGATTTGACCAAGCATAAATTCTTCAGAATTTATCTCCTTAATTTAGTGATTTTAATATCTCGAACAATGTAATTGAGCCATTTTTATGCCATATCACTCCATTGTCTATTCCTAACAACTTTCCCTAGGTTTTGTATAAGTTGGATGAAGTTTTCAGGAATGGAATGCAAGAAAGAATCCAAAAGAAAAGAAAAGATACAAGCAAGAAATGTCTAAGGACAAAAGTGTAATTCCATTCAGAATTCGAAAGTGACACCAAAAGGGAAGTTGAAGAGAATGAGTTCACAAGAGCATAGGAAGAAACGGCATCCAAATCGGAGGTCTAGATAAGAAGATATGGCCAGTCAAAGCTGCAAGGAAAAAGTCAAAGAAGAAGAAATTCGGACCGATCCGGGTAGGATCCGGACCGATCCGATTTGCCCAAGGCCAGTGCACCCCGGATGGATGGCAAACCGATGGAAGAAAAATTCGAACCGATCCGGACACTATCGGACCGATCCGGAAGAAAATAAAAGAACCGATCCGATGGATATCGGACCGATCCGATAAAGACCCGGACCGATCCGGGAATGCGAAATCCTGAAATTAATTTCTCATTTATTGTGCAGATTTGATGAGTGCGTAGCTGTGAACCTTGTTCCACAAGCACAATTGGAAACCGACTTTGGAGGATTTGTGCTATAAAATGCCAAGTTCTACATCAGTTCAAGGAAGCTAGAGAGAGAGGCTAGGGTTAGGAATTTTAGAGAGAGTTTTTAGAACAGCTTTGTAGGTTAAATTTCCATTTCCTTCAAGATTTGCATGAACCCTAGTTTGTAGTCTGAATCTCAATTCCGTTTTTGTGCTGAATTCAAGTAATATCATTCTATTCTCTTTTGCTTTAATTTCTGCAAATTTCTTACAATGTTCTGCAGTCTCATAATTTCATTTTTGTTCTTCAAAGAAATCATGAGTAGCTAATTTCTTAAGGGTTGGGGTACATGAACTCAATCCAAGGCAAATTATTTGTATGGAAAATTAGAAAATAAATGAAAATATTGGTTGAATCGTGAATGAAAATTATAGATGCATTGTCATATCTTTTAATCTCTCTTACCCTAGGTACTTGGGATGTTTAAGAATGTTTTGTATGTATAATTTATCGTTCACCGCCTTATATTGATCTTTGATTTCATATGATGCGGGCTTGACCCTCATATATGTAATGCTTAGTGATGATAAGGACTGGATTTAATCAAGAATTTTGATTTATAATTCTAATATTCTAAAGGATAATTTGTTAAGGATTGAGGGATTGTACCCTACCCTAATTTTCTCTAAATTGTTAAAACCTAGTTTTGCTGTTAATTTCCAATCGTTTTTCATAAGTAAGTTTTAGAAATTTTCCCAAAAATCAATCATCTTTTCATTTCTTTTAAGAAATCATTTCACGGTTTGGTAATTTTCCTTGTTATTGTTTGGCAATTTTGATCCCTGTGGAGACGATCCCGACTTACCGGGTTATTACTTGAGCGACAAGGCTTGCACTTGAGCCTAGATAAATACGCACTTTTGAGACAAATATTAAGTCGCGTCAGTAGGATATGAGTGAATTACCTACTGAAATACTTCAATGAATAATTGACACACTTCGGGTAGTGGGGGATACTTGGGAATATACGATGAGAATTATAATCGTGATTTAATAATACGGATATTAGAGAGTTAAATATACTACGTATGAGACATATATTATAGGTTTAGTGAATACTTGTACTGAATATATATGTATATATAGGTAGTGTGAATACCTATTATTTGATTAATTATGTGTGAACATACCTAGGCTACTTGCTATCACGGGAGGTTCCGCGTCATGGACAGTCTTATCCTGATAAGCCTATTGGGGGGAGGGGGGATTTTGACTTGTACCTCGGAACATAGAACTTGTGGATTGGGCACCACTTGTGTGAATAAGGGTGTGACCGGTCATTTGGGTGCGTTAGGTGTGTGCGTAGCCCAAAGATTTAGAACTATGTTTGCCTCCAACTTTATGTGAATTTTTGAATGTTTGGTTAGAGAGTTATTCTAAACTCAACATCCTTTCTTAGTACGTAATGTACTAGGACTTGATAGCAGAGTATGCTCGCATCGCAGGTTTCCACCTAGGTATGTCGTATATGTATATATTATGAGAGTGATGTAAATATATATACATGTGATTTATTCTTCTACGGGTGTTTTAGTAGATACTAGATAGTGATATCTAAATTGATCTCAGTATATGCGAAATTATTAATTAAATGGCAACTTCGATTAAATAAAAGGGATTGGAAAATCAGTTACGTGCTATATGGGCAATACGGGTGGGCACAATGAATTATTAGGCAGGAATAGATTTAAGCCAACCGGTTAGGCGGGTAAGCTAGGTGGGTTTATAAGAGTACGTTAGGCGTGCATAATAGTTGAGAGGTGAGGATCTCAAGTGAGGGCACGTGAAGCAAACATGTATCTAATATGTACTCTTTAATGCATTTTAAGTACTTGCTAAAATGTTTTGAAACTTTTTTACTTGGGCTCTGTCCCATTTCAAATCCATTTTTGTAAAAACATTTTAAGTGCCTAGCCAAAGGGACTTCGGGCTTAGGAGTTCCTTCATTTGACGTGCTGCAACTATTGTGGAAATGACAGGATTCTTGGTAGTAGACACCCCCACATTTATCAGTTCTTATTTCTCATTTTATTTATCTCAGTCCGGCATGTCTCCCATTCCTAGTTGGTTATTATTGCAAAGATATTGTACTTTCATTTTATTTCAGTGTTGGATTTATTTTTATTATGTATGATTGTATTTGGAGTTTGTCTAGAGTGTTCATCCTGACATATTTATTGATCTCGTTGCGTTAGCATTATTACTATGTTTATTGGGAAATGGTGACTGTGAATTATTTAATTTAAATTCTTTACATGTTAATAATAAGATTAAAATTTTGACACCGGGCCATTTGGGTATTAGTAAAATAAATTGGATTTCGACAGTGATGCTAATAATGACACCATTAATGATTCTTGTTTAATTTAATAATGGAGTGATCACCCAAAATTAGAATAGGCGAGGTGTAACACTTTGGCACTGTATATAGGAACCCCTCCTAAGTTACAAACCACTTTAAATTATCATCTCAAACTTTGACACTTCTATCCTATTACCTATATGAGGTTCCAAGGGGAGCACCTATGGGTCTAAAGTCAATTATGATTTTATCACTCATCAGCATGGTGTCGTCTGTGGGAACAACAAGTTCCATTTTTCTCAAATACACACCTTACTCCCTTTCTAATGGTGACTAATGTTGCATCGGTTTGTTCTTTCAAAGAAAAGTAGACCGAGTAAAAAAATTCTAAGAATAACTAGCCACCATTCTGAGTAGGCTTCCTTTACCCCCAGCGGTAGAGGAACCAGTGGTACCAGAGCATAATGATGCTGGGGAAAACTATGAGCACTGGTTAGAAGGATAAAATGATCCAGAGGGTGTGCCTAGGGCTCCCTAGTAATCAGTGAACCTCATTCCTATCAGTGATAGGTCATCGTTCCCCGAAGATTAATCCTAAAGAGTTTCCAGGGCGTCTAGGCCCTGGGATGATGAGATAAAAAAATAAAATACCGGTTGGGAAATGTACTCAACTATTACAAAGTGAAAATTCCCAACACCATTGATTTGTCTCTCCAAAATACTCTCTCCATGATCTAATGGAGTTCAATATTATGCTATTTTACCAAAGTAGAAGATACCAACTATCGAACCATTCGACATATCTAAATATCCTATTGATTATTTAGAGACTTACAGATCACTTATGTTCCTTCCAGATACCCCGGATAAGGTCATATGCAGAAATTTTCCCTTTACCTTAAGGGGAAATGCTATCTAGTGGTTTTTAAAACTAAATCTAGGAACCATAACAAGCTTCAATGATTTGGCAAGGTATTTTATTAATCATTTCATTGGGGCATAGAAGATGAGGAAACTTATCAATTCCTTCCTTAACTTATGATAGAAGACAAGAGAATCTTTGAAAGAGTACACCAAGAGGTTCAAATATGAATAATTCCATGTGAGTGATCTAAATGACTCCATTTGTGCGGCTATTTTTGTCTCAGGTCTCACTTCAGAAGACTTGTTGAGGTTCTTAAGCAAGAAGCCTAAAAAATCTATGGTTGAGAAGCTCGATAGAACTAAAAAACATATGAATACTGAGGATTCCATCTCAACAATACATGCAATAGCCTCTCCCTAATAGGGAAAGAGAAAATATGTATTCTCTCACCTCAAGGAGACACGGAATGCAACAGAGTCTAAGAACAAGAAAGGCGGAGTTAAGAAAAGTGGGCCTCCATATGCCAAACACTTCACCCGACTCACAACCACCATAGAGGAGGTATTTGCAGTTGCCAAAGCTCGAGATATCTTACCACAGTTAAAACATATAAGAATTATAGATGACAAAAGAGACAAGTCCAAGTATTGTCAGTTCCACGGAGAATGTGGCCATAAGACAAATGACTACTCTAGACTGAAAAAAGACCTTGATAGGGAGATAAAAAAGGTATACCTCAAAGAATATGTGGCGAAAGATGCAGGAAAATATCAACACCACCACAATAATAAAAACTAGTATGGTGTTCCTTTGATTGACATTCAATGCATCTCTGAAGGCTTTGTCGGAGGTAGTCTCTTTACCACAGGTAGAAAGTCCCACCTCAAGAGTATCCAGTATGAAGGGGTACATATCAACCATATCTCTCTGCCACATCAAGAACCCATGAGATTTCTAATAATATTTTCCAAAAAATGGAACTCAGGAAGGTCCGACTGCCTCATAATGATCCTTTTATGATCACAACAATCATGGAAATGCCAATATGAGGAGGATCCTGATTGATACACGAAGCTCTACAAATATCTTGTTCTTAAATGCTTTTGAGGCCATGGGCCTTGGTGCAAAGCACATGTAACCAGCCATCACCCCTCTCATTGGGTTCAATTGAAAGCATACCTATTCCTTAGGATATTTCACTTTCTCCCCCCTGGTTATAAGGATTGCTATACAACCATTTGGAATAAGTTCATAGTGGTGGACTTCCCCTCATCTTATAATGTCATCGTGGGTAAACCATCACTCAATGATTTGGATGTTGTTATCTCAACCTGCGGGTTGGTAATGAGGTTCCCCTAAAGGAGTGTTAGAAGTCTTCAGAGACCAGAAGAAATCTTGAGAGTGCCACATCAGGTCATAAAGGATATAAATAAATCGCTCAATGCTCCACAGGGATTGACAGAGGTTCGAATAAATCTTCACAAGATTCCTGAGGTCTTAACATAGATCTTACCTCCACTATCGTCAATGCCTGATCTCAAGCAAGAAAATTTGGGCATATAATTAATGAGTTAGGTACCTTGGCCTGTAAGATGAGGATAATTGCCCTTACGACTAACGATCCAAAGGAAGGAAGAACATCAAGATAGTAGAAGCCTTAGATAATGTATATCATCTCGCATAGTGACTATAAATAATGTATTATTCTCCTTAAAAGACATGAAAAAATTATTTTGTTACTAGTGATGTATTCAATATAAGTTTTTTTTAAGATTTATAAGGATTTCAGCCTTGGCTTTAAGGTCTAAAGACCCACAATATGAGTTCTAAGGACTACGACCTTGGCTAAAGACTTAAACTAATGTTTAAGTACCAAAACTTCAAGTTTCAAGGATCGGTACTAATAGTCAAAAGGTCTCTGAACCCAGAAAATACTACACTCCTCAGGGGGGCTAAGGTCTCGAGCCTTTTCAGCCTAATATAACTTTCATGATTTACTAAGTCCGAAGGTCTCAAGACCCTTATAAGGCCCTCAAATTCGAAAGTTTCTTTAGTCTGGAGGTATTAATATCCTTACAAGTACTTCAAGTTTCATAATTTTCTAAGTCCGGAGGTCTTAAGACCCTTATAAGTCTTTAAATTCTAAAGTTTCTTCAGTCCAGAGGTCTTAAGACCCTTACAAGGACTTCAAGCTTCAAAATTTTCTAAGTCTAGAGGTCTTAGGACCCTTATAAGGACTTCAAATTTTAAAGTTTCTTTAGTTTATAGGTATTAGGATCCTTATAAGGACTTCAAGTTTCAAAAAATTCCAAGTTCGGAGGTCATAGGGCCTGATGATACGAAAAATCGGCCATAAGACGTTCTCATACCAGCAGGTCAAGAGTGATGTGTGTGTTAAACAAGTAAAGCAAGCAAACAGAAAGAAGACAAGGTATAGAGTGGTTCAGCCTCTAAAATAGGCCTACGTCCATTGTTTTGCTCCGTTCTCATTATGTGCGTTGCATTGTACAATATAATCATGCCTATAGTGGCGTACAAGTATGAGAATAAAGGAGAGTACATGACAATATCGGAGATTCCGGTGAGCCCGTGAGGTGGCTGTGATGCAGATCCTTAGCCTCCAAAGCCTATGTTGGGGTGATGTAGAGAGGATCTGTGTTGTAGTGCCTCAGGTGTGTGTGGAATCGATCCCCCTCTTCTAGGTGAGGGTACTCTATTTATGAGGAAGTGTGTTGAGTCAGATGCCTTGAGCACGTGCGTATACTGAGTTTGCGGCAGTTGTGGATAAAAAGGGGGGTGCAGCCTGCAAGGCATGCAGTGATGTAAGCTGGAGTGCCGCGCACCCGTTGAAGGGGTGTCGCGGCCTATGATGGAGAGTGTCGCTCCCTGAGTGAGTTCTAGCCGCGTCCTGAATACATCCGCGGCAAGGTACTATATTTGTACTATCAATAAGCCCCCAAGCCGTAGTGCCAAGGGAGATCAATTGGGGTTGCGGCTAAGTAGTCTAGGTGCCACGGTACTATCAAAGCGACAATTTGTCTTCCGCGCTCCCTTATATAAATTGTTTCTGGCCGTGGACTTCATTACGTTTCCAAAACTTTTGAGAGCATATCGAGAGTGAAACTCTGCACTTTCTTCCTTGCACATTTCGGCGACTTTTCGAGGCGGTGTGTGGCGGTTCAAGGTGGTCTGTAGCTGATCTTTGCGACTTTCTTCATTTCCAGGTGATTTTTCAACCACCATTTACAGTTTTCTTCCCTTATGATACTTTGCCTGGTTCATTTTCTAGAAATCTAGGGTTTTATTTACTCGTTTAGCTTTTTCCACGTATGCTGCATATGAAATACGTATAACTGTCCTTGATGTTCATGATCAAACACTCCGTATTCTGTGTGTTTGATTCTAAAAGTGATTAGATTTAGGTAAATAACTTGTTTAGGATAGAGGCCGCGGCATGGTAGGATTTCAATAATCCTTTCCGTGAATTGGAATAATACTTCTGTGTCACACCGTGCCAAATGGTCGCGGTCCCTCAAACTATCATCCGCGGCATCAAATCACCACCCTTAGTGGTCTCGGAATAGCCTTAAAACTTTCATGAACCCAAGACATTCATGTTAAATAACTACAGCTGCTGCTAGAGCATATAGAGTGGATTGAAAATTTAGGAATGGTCGTGGCCAGGAACGCCCTAAAAGCAATTCTATCTTATTTCCGCGGCATTCTATGTTCCTCTGATATGGGCAGTACAATCCCATTAGACCTTTTTGATTCAAAAATACCCTTCTGCTGCTTCTTGAAGTCTTACAAATCATACTGGCTGCGGCGCCTAACTGCGAACTCTGCTTTTCAAGTACTGCTGCAGCCATATGAGCTTTGACCCAGACGAGTTCCTGAGAGGCTTTTGGGCAAAGCATTTTGGGACCTCTCCCCCCGAGCTTACTTTTGTGCCCCCTCTAAGATCAGTTGGGCCCTGCAAACTAAAAGATTGCCCGAACTGCGTGATAATCGACTCAGACTCCGCGGAACCTGCAACTGGGAAGGATTCCCAACCTCCGCCGATGGCAGAGGAAGCCAACTCAAGTACACATCCAATGGGTGTAGGAGATAATGCCGCGGCTGTTAGAAATAACCCAGGAGGAACATCTGGGAGGGCTGAGAGACCCCTGGCCGCTCGATATCCGCGGCTCGATGACCCAAGATTGGGTCGAGCAGGTTGCTGAGGCCTTCGAATTTCCAAAAAATTTGACGTGCTCGGCCCCTGCCGCGAACCAAAGACCGTGCACAGTTCTATCCGATGATAGAATTTGCTTCCCGCTACACGCCTTCATTTACGGGCTGCGGCTACCAGTCCCAGTTCCTATCCGTCGCCTTTTTCAGGCAATAAACCTGGCCCCGGCACAGCTGGACCCTAATGGCTGGAGAGCCGTTCTTGCTGCAATTGTCCTCTGGGATAAATTGTTCAAAAAGGACATCACTCCCGCGGAGTTCTTTCACTTCTACCGTCCAAAGGAGAACACAGTGAAATTCGCGGGGTATTATTACCTCTCTAGCCGTGGCAGGGACGAGGCCCTTTACACTGGGAGACCGACCAGTGTGAAGAATTGGAAGGAAAAATATTTCTATATCTCCGGTGAAGGCTGGGAGATGCATCCCGAGGAGAATGAAAGAGAGAGAACATATAAAATGCCACGGAAGTGGGGGTCACCCTCAAAATTAGGTATAAGATTATAGTCGCGTACTTTTTATTTCACATGTAACTTCCACTAACCTGAATTATCTTTTCTTTCTGCAGCCCTTGACAATCTGCAACTGAGCAAGCGGCAAGAACAAAGGGTTGCTGAGGCCATGGAAGTTTCTGCTGAACACAAAAAGTTCAGCACACTTGTAACGTCAGCAACCATTTTTGAAGCAGGATTTTTCCCAAACAAATCCATTCCTCAACAAATGGGTGCAGAAGGTAACTAACTGCACCATAAATTTTACTTCACGGTCATTTATTCTCTTGAACTCGAACTCATGCCATTCCTTTTCAGGCGAAGAAGTTGACAGGGAGTTGCTAGCGGCACAGCTAGCGGAGATGGACTAGGACGCAGTCGTCCTAAATAATACTGCGCGTAGCACGAAGAAGAAGAGGTCCAAGGCCAAGGGACCTGCCGCGGCCCCCTCCGGAGAAAATAATGCTGCTCCAGCCGTGGTTGCTGCCGATAAGGCTACTGATCCTGCCGCGGATCAGATGGTCAATGATGAAAACCCTGCAGATCATTTTGATGACGATATAGGGGAAAACTTGGCCGCGGCTAGCCTGATGTCAACTGAAGTGCCCCTTCAATCATCCTCTCCTCCACCGCCAACTGTAGTGGCGGTTAATGCGAACTTGCCGCCTCCTCAATTCCGCGGAGAGTCTGGGCCAGATGGTAGACCAAGGCCTCAATTAAGGCAGCCTGACCCAAATTCTTCCTGGGACACTACCGCAAAGGCTGCGCGGAGAATGAAGCGAGCCTTGGATGCCGCGGACCTTGAAAGGCTGGTTGGAGAAGATCATGAAGATCTGGAGGACTGTGGCCTCCATAGCCTTCTTAGGGTACGTACCAGTTGTCATTTAACTTTGCATCTCATATTTTTCCATATTTTCTAATGTCTTTTCTTTCAGGCTGCGGATGTTATTGTGGTCCAGAAGAGGAAGTACGAGGCCCTGTATAGGTTGAAAGAGGCCGAGAAGAGTGCACATACCGCGGACTTGCAAGGTCCACGGACTTCTCCTTTTGAGGCGGGGAAAAAGTCTGCTGCCGCGGCCCTTTAAGCAGCCCATGTTGGCCTTGAAAAAGCCGTCAAGGCGAGGGAGGAAGCAGAGGAGAATTTTAAACAGGCCGCAGAATCCCTGAAATCCTCGCAGTCCCAGACTACGGAGGCCGCCCGTGTTGCGGAAATTTCAAACGCCAAGTTTGCCCTCCTTCAGCAAAAATATGAGGAGCTAGAAGCCAAGTTCGCCCAAAAAGATGAAGATCATGCCGCGGCAGTGAAAAAGTTGGAAGAAGATCATGGTGACGCCCTCCAGCTAGCCATAGATCATGCCGTGGAGTCATTCAAAGGCTCCAAGGACTTCTTCCTTATCAATAACAGGGCATACCTCCGCGGCTACCAGGAGCTGCGGTAGAGATTTATCAGGAGGTTCCCTGAGGCCAAGGAGGATGTCCTTGCCTGGAAGTTAAGCGATGCCGAACATTAAGAGTGCATCGCTGAACTTAAGGCAGCGGCAGAAGAGAGGGCAAGGGTCAGGGCCGAGGCAGAGGCAGAAGCCGCGGACGGAGAGACAGAGACTGCCGCGGGCAGAGAAGATGGTGATGATGATGACGACGCAGCCTCTTGAACTCCTAATTTCTGTTACATCATTAATATAGGGCTGCGTCCCTCCCTTTTGTAATCTTTGAACTTCTTTTGTGGCTGCGGCCTTCATGATGTAATCTATGGCTTATTAATACCAAGGCTGCAGCCATATTTTTACCATTACAATTGACTGCTTAATGTATTCCTTGCTCTTTTATATTGCATGACTTACATTGCTTGCTATAATGAATGGTTGTACGTTACTGCCTCATCTCTGAAAATGCATCCGCGTCCCGACAGACGTAACATTTCAAGTCCGCAGTCAGAGGTCGATATCGTAGTTTGATTTTTTATCAGTGACTGTGTCCATACAAATGATGTTAAATCCCTGGCATCGACTGCTGCGTCACATCAGCTGCGTACAAGCCGCGGCTCGTTATTACATCGCGTCATGTAAACATCTTTTCCTGATTGCCGCGGACAGGATTTCAAGGCTGGGACTTGCTGATTGCATGGATCTTCAGCTGCTTTCCTTGCACCTAGTTGTCTGAACCGTTTATCTTTTGTTATCCCATAACCAACATGGAATATGTGGAGAACTCTTTCCTTAGACTTGGTACAACTGATTCTCTTATGCCTTCGCATTCGACATTGTAGCTTTCTCATGCTTTAAGATGTTAGTGCCTTACCATTTTCATGAATGAGTTGCTCCTAGAGCTCTGTAACCGTACCGATGGGATGCGACGCATTTCTGGTTTATCTGAATAATGCGTCTCTGTAGAGATATGTTTGAGTTTCCAAGTCTTCTTGGGCTGGGTCATGTCACCAAGCCCTAACATGCGAGACACTATCAAGCCTCTCCAGGCTGGGTTATGTTATTAAGCCACCCACAGCTAATATGCGAGACACTATCAAGCCTCTCCAGGCTGGGTTATGTTATTAAGCCACCCACAGCTAATATGCGAGACACTATCAAGCCTCTCCAAGCTGGGTTATGTTATTAAGCCACCCACAACGGCTGACATATAGAGAGTCATCCTTGTCTAGATAGTATAAGCCTCCCGGCCCGATGACGCATCCCAAAGCTGAGCACGGGCATTGTAAGGCCCCGTGGATAATGAAAGCTCCTTTAATCTTCAGATGCTTTCGCGAATATTATCATCATATGATAAGATGTAGTTTCACATATATAAAGGTCAAACTCCCTCCATATGCGCATCCCGAAATAATAATAATCTCCCGAGATAATTTGTTATCCTTCCTTTGGAATCTGTTTAAGACACAAAGTTTTTTTGTGAGATAGCAGGTTATGAAACCGAGAGAAATATCAGATATGGCAAGATTTGATAATTCATATGTTTATATATGCATGCTTCAGTTAATGACTTTGTTAATAAAACATAAGGTCTTAAGTATTAAGGCTACAATGAGCTTCATAAAACATAAACAGAAATAGTTAAAATTGGAAAGACTAAGGATGAGGTGCGGCATGCAGCCTCTGTCAGGTCCGCCTGGGTCCTTTACGCGTTCTTTAGGAACCGCTGCAGCATCCCTTGCCCAATTAGCCTTTCAACTTCATCTTTCAGAGCATAGCATTGCTCTGTGTCATGGCCATGGTCCTGATGGAATTTGCACCAGGTGGCTTTGTTCGTCTTGTGGGGTGGAGCCCTCAACTTTTCTGGCCATCTCAAAAGCTTGTCCTCTTTGATGAACTCAAAGATCTCTTCAATCGGGAAAATCAACTGAGTATAGATACTCGATTTCTTTTCTGATTTCTCTGCCCTCCTTTTCTGACTCCTACTGGTTGATTTCGCGGCTTCTTTAACTGCCGCGGCAGACAAAGTTTTTTCCTCCGAAACCGCGCCTATATTTTGAGAGGCCGCGGCCTCTAACATTAGCACCCTCTGTGTTAGGTAATTGACCTGGGTCTGAAGTGAGGCATGGCTGTCATAGAGGTGATTAAGGTGATTGTACAGTTGCACAATCTCATCCTTGACTTCTGCACTCTGGCTGGATTCTCCTTCCATTTCTGCTCTTGTTAGCCTTTATAAAGTATATAGAATTTGAGACGAAACTAACAGAAGTGAGTGATCACAGGAATATTGGGAAGGGGAACTTGAACTGCTCCATGATATGTTGAGGAGGCCGCAGCAAGTATGGCACACAAGTGTACTGCCGCAACCCTTTAATGTTATTCACCGAGGTCGAGCGGAAGGCAACTTAAGTCCTTCCCACGGTGATTTTGAACTGTCATAATAGATCCGCACCAGTGGGGTTCGCGGCCTGAGATATTGTTGATCCTACAGGCCGCACCCCTGTCTAGACAGGGGAGAAATACAAACTGATGTCCAAGACAGGACCTGACATTTTCTCCCTCAATTACGCGAGGGAAACCTACTAGGGTCCATCGATGAGAGAATTCCCTTGCGGTGCGGAATACGGCACAGCTTCAATGATAACCCCTAGATCATAGGTAGATGGCAATAAAAATGGGAGTAAATATAGCCCTTCCCTAATCATCCACCTTTTCGGGACTAAAGCCCATCATGCCTTTTAGCATTATCTAGATGGAGTGATATCACAGGGGTATATAAAATAGATCCAAATTCATCAAATGAAGATCCAAAGACAGATCCAAAAATATGAAATACCCGCTGAAGGGGGCAAATGTAAAGCGAAGCCCAATAACCAGTAACCGACCCGTGAGAAGATGATCCATAGGACCCTCAGGGGTCGAATAAGGTGTTTAAGAACTCATATGTGTGGAGAAGTAAGATTGAAATATTATTTTCCCACAGACGGCGCCAAACTGATGATACGAGAAATCGGCCATAAGACGTTCTCATACCAGCAGGTCAAGAGTGATGTGTGTGTGTTAAACAAGTAAAGCAAGCAAACAGAAAGAAGACAAGGTATAGAGTGGTTCAGCCTCTAAAATAGGCCTACGTCCACTGTGTTGCTCCGTTCTCATTATGTACGTTGCATTGTATAATATAATCATGCCTATAGTGGCGTACAAGTATGAGAATAAAGGAGAGTACATGACAATATCGGAGATTCCGGTGAACCCGTGAGGTGGCTGTGATGCAGATCCTTAGCCTCCAAAGCCTATGTTGGGGTGATGTAGAGAGGATCTGTGTTGTAGTGCCTTAGGTGTGTGTGGAATCGATCCCCCTCTTCTAGGTGAGGGTCCTCTATTTATGAGTAAGTGTGTTGAGTCAGATGCCTTGAGCACGTGCGTATACCGAGTTTGCGGCAGTTGTGGATAAAAAAAAGTGGGGTGCGGCCTGCAAGGCATGCAGTGATGTAAGCTGGAGTGCCGCGCACCCGTTGAAGGGGTGCCGCGGCCTATGATGGAGAGTGTCGTGCCCTGAGTGAGTTCTAGCCGCGTCCTGAATACATCCGCGGCAGGGTACTATATTTGTACTATCGGGGCCCAAATACGGCAGCTTGGTAATTTAAGTCTGACACGCGTGTGAGTCGTGGCGGGACTAATTGAATGGAATAAAAAGAGAATTTATTTTTATTAACTCATATGGTTATTTCGAGTGCGCCGTTGAGTCCAGGAGGGTCGAGATAGTCAAAATAGTATACCCGGGTGTTTAGTTCGGGTCCCAGGGCAATTTTAGGTCTAACCGGCGTCCTAAGAGGGCATTATGGTAAATTGTATTTTTGGGTTTAATTAATGGACGAAAATTGGGAGTATTTTGTCAGCCAAGAAAAGTCTTTTAGGGTTGTGAAACACAAAAAGGAAAGAACAGCCATAGAGGGTGTGAGGGAGAATCAATTTCCAAGAGGGAAGGCCAAATTATCACCACCTTGCACAACCACCACCACCAACGCATAGATCGAGAAGAGAGGAACGTGTATATAACAACATCACCAATGGATCAGACCGTCATATTTGAGGCAAGTTTTTATTACTTGCTTTCTTTTAGCAATAATCATATTCATGTTAGAATAGGTGAAATTAATTATGATTTACATGTTAATTAGGTGAAAATTGGAGATTTAAATTATGATTATGGACTGGGTTAACTCGTGGTTGAAATTCCTTCATGTATGTAGAGGATTAATCACGGAATTGGATTATATATTGATGAACGAATCTGGGTTGATTAGGTTCTTTAAATGAAAATTTGGAAACTAGGGTTCATATGAATTAATTTGGGGATTTTAAATAATTATGATGTTTAATGACGAATTAATGATCCTAGGATGTTAGGAATGATTTATAATTTGTTAGGTGTTGATGGATATTGATGATGAGGCGTTGGGTGTTGAATCTTAGAGGTTTTTAGGTCCAAAAATGGTAGAAAACACTGAAATTATGTGAAGAAGACGAAACAGTGAGTCTTGCGCGAAGTGGTTCAAACGAGATGGGGATCTCGCGCGAAGTGGTTCGAACGACACGTGGAAATGGTTCGAACGACATGTCATTATGGTTCGAGCGACGGGGTGAATTTTTGGGAATTTTCTTAGAGTCCAGTTTTGAGTTTACCGATTTATTGGAGTGAGAGAAACTGCCCAATAGTAAATTTCAATAAGACGGAATTTCGGGAAAGTATGTGAGAATAAATACTTTACTTATTTTGGTATAGAGAGAATGTACCCTGGAGATTACAATAGATTAGTATCTAAATATTTATACTATACGTAATGTTGAGGTTAAAATACGTATGAGAAGTATATATATAGGTTGGAGAAATACCTATAAATTCTAATAGGATGTGTGTATGCCTATTATGTAATACTATTGTTAAGAGCACTAATGGGTGATAACCCGGGGGTGCAAGAATCTTACTATTAGGTGCACTAATGAGTGATAACTCGGGGGTGTAAGAACATTGTTGATTAAGTGTACTAATGGGTGATAACCCGGGGGTACTAGATTATTATTGATAGGTGCATTAATGGGTGCTAACCCGGGGATACAGGATTTTATTGGTAGGTGCATTAATGGGTGCTAACCCGGGGATGCAGGATTCTCTTGATAGGCACACTAATGGGTAATCACCCGGGGGTGCTTGATTATTATTGATAGGTGCATTAATGGTTGTCAACCTGGGGATGCAGGATTAGTATATATATATATATATATATATATATATATAACCTGTGAATATTTCTATTGTGTGAAATTTTTAGACTTGGTAATAATAATAATCATTACATTGCGCCAAGTGTCTTAACCTAAGGGTGAAGGATTAGTGTATATATAGAGAGGGATGATGAGAATATATATATATATATATATATATATATATATATATATATATATATATATGAGTGTACTTGGGGAACTTTCTACTTTGTGAGACTAGTAGATAAAATGGAAATGAAAAATAAAATGATCTTAGTGGATAAAAGATTAACCATTCAAACGGTGAATAATGAAACTTAGTATGTGAGATAAACTGTCTGAATAGCGTATTGTATGGGCGATACGGGAATACTACTAGTGAGCATAGTTAGTATTAGTATGGTTTCTGACTAGTTAGACTGGGTGGTATAACTAGAGGGAGATTAGATGTACATTAGGCGTGCACTATGGATGAGAGGTGAGAAGCTCATGTTAGAGTTCGACAACTAACATGCGTATAAGACTTATTTTAAGAACCAGTTTTAAATACTTGCTAAATCATTTTTAAACCTCGGGCTCTGACCCGTTTCTTGTATCTCTTATCTCTTTTGCTATATATATATTATATCAGGTGCTCAGCCACAGGGGTACCAGAATTAGAGGTTGGAGTGTCAGACGTGCTGCAGCTGTTGTGAGAGTTGCAGGTCCTTGCAGTAGACGCATCTATCTTTTCCATTCAGTTTCATCTAGACTTCTTATCTAGGGCATGTGTCGCCCACTTCTAGTCCTTCATCAGAGATATTGTATTCAGTTTATTTTATGGTTTAGAGTTTTGAACTGGGAGGTTTTACCCAATCTTATTTATTTCAGTACTTGATTCATGTTCAGTATTTATTATATTCCTATGTGTGGTGAATGGTTTATATTTTAAGATTGAATGAAAATGGATTTACTTGGCTTTATAAAAATTGGAAATGTTTTGACACCTAGCTTAATTTTATATTAAGTGATTAATATGTTAAAAAAATTTCGATAGTGATGCTAAGAATGAGCCAACCGAACATTCTGTTTTACATCGGTACATGACTGATCACCCTTTATTTAATTTGGTGGGGTGTCACAGAAGCACTGTCGCTGAGAGTTTTTTCATTCAATAGCTTTTACTGCTCTAAGGAGATGGCATTCGCCTTCAAGATATCCATCTATTCTGTAAGGGACTCCACTCGCAACCACTGATTATTAATCATTTGATTTAGGTGCGTCCAGGTGAGGTCTTAACTGCCTTCCATCTCAATAGCCTTCTTCCCCACTCATTATCGTCAAGATAATCAACCAACAAGGCCTCAGTCAAATGTCGTGCCTGTAAGAGAAAAGGGATATGAGAACCAAGAGCTAAAAGAGATGAGGAAATAATTAGATAAAAAAACGGATACCTTGCCCATCAAGTGGACCAACTCCTTAACATTATCAAGGGTTACCCTACTCCTTAGCATCATTTGTTTTGGCTAGCAGGTGAAGGGCATCAACAGTTGAGGCATAAGATTCCACCTCCTCAGTTTAAGGAGGTCTCGAATAGCTTTTCACCACAAGAGGTAACATGTCTTTCCCATCAACAATAGTTTGTTCCTTTGACGTACTAGGCACCTCCGCTGCCCTCTTTAAAACCCTTCCTTCTGAGGGGGCACCACCTTCTCTGAAGTTTATTACTGTGAGACTAAGGGCTATAAGTCCCTTGGAATAGAATGATCACTCTGTGAGACCAAGGGCTATAAGTCCCTTGGAATAGAATAGAATGATCACTCTGGCTATAAGTCCCTTACTATTGCTTCCTTGATGGTTATTCCGGATATAACCAAATTGAGGTAGATGTACTTGACCAAGAGAAAACAACCTTCACTTGCCCTTTTGGTATGTTTTCCTACAAACGTATGCCATTCAGCTTGTGTAATGCACCCGCAACCTTTCAAAGGTGCATGTTGAGCCTATTTAGCGACATGGTCGAGAGAGGACTTGAAGTTTTCATGGACGATTTCAGCATTTTTGGCACCTCTTTCGATCTTTGTCTTGAAAAATTGGAAAAAGTACTTGCCCGGCGTGTGGAAAAGAACTTAGTGCTGAATTGGGAGAAATGACACTTCACGGTCACCGAGGGAATAGTTCTTGGCCATATAGTTTCATCCAAGGGATAGAAGTTTATAGAGCTAAGATAGATGTCATAGACGATCTACCCCCACCAAAATCATTAAAATACGTGCATTCCTTCTTGGGCCACGCGGGGTTTTATCGAAGGTTCATTAAGGACTTTAGCGCCATCGCTAGACCCTTAAGCAACCTACTTATGAAGGACAACCCATTTGAGTGGATGGAAGCATGCCAAAGCACTTTTGAAAAACTGAAAACCATGCTTGTGTCTGCTCCCATCATGCAAGTTCCGGATTGGTCTTTACCATTCGAACTTATGTGTGATGCTAGCGATTACGCGATAGGGGCTGTTTTGGGCCAAAGAAAAGACAAACAGTCTCATGTCATCTACTACGCTAGCCGGACCCTTACCGAACCACAACTCAATTACTCCACTACCGAGAAGGAGTTGCTAGCGGTAGTCTTTGTCCTTGATAAATTTCGATCCAACCTTATCGGTTCTCCCATTACTTGCTTCACCAACCACGCGGCATTGAAATACCTACTTGCAAAGAAAGATGCAAAGTCGCACCTCATAAGGTGGATCCTACTCCTACAAGAGTTTTATCTCTCCCTTAAAGATAAAAAAGGAGTAGAAAACGTCGTTGCCGACCACTTATCACGGCTTTCGTCGGACGTACCTAGTGATCACATACCCATAGACGAATACTTTCCGGATGAGAAACTTTTTGCTACCTCTTCTTTGCTCTGGTTTGCGGATATAGTGAATTACCTTGTCACGGGAGCCGTCCCTCCCGACTGGACACCGCAAGATAAGAAGAGGTTTATTACTTGGTCGAGCATGTTTTTCTATGACGATCCCTTCCTGTTTAAATATTGCGCCGACCAAATCATCCGACGATGCATACCAGATGACGAGATCCCAAAAGTCATCCAATTTTGTCATTCGAAATCTTGTAGAGGCCACTTTTTGACAAAAAGGACGATCACTAAAATTCTGCAATGCGGCCTCTATTGGCCCATAATATTTTGGGATGTGAATGATGCTTGTAAATCCTGTAATAGGTGCCAACAGATGGGAGCTATTACCCGACGAGACATGATGCCTCTTACCCCCATACTCATTATTGAGATCTTCGACTGTTAGGGTATTGACTTCATGGGCCCTTTCCCCCCATCCTTTGGTTTCCTATACATCCTTGTCACGGTAGAATAAATTTCTAAATGGGTGGAACCTATAGCTACTAAGACAAATGACAACAAAGTGGTGATTAAGTTCCTGTAGGAACACATACTTTCCCGCTTCGGTGCACCGAAAGCGATAATTAGTGATAATGGCAAGCACTTTTGTAATAGGCCATTCGTGAAGCTCATGAGAAATATGGTGTCGTTCACAAGGTTGGAACGAATTATCACCCACAAACGAATGGGTAGGCCGAACTAGTGAATCGGTAAATCAAGAACATTCTTGAAAAGACAGTCAATCCTACCCGAAAAGATTGGTCACTTAGATTGAACGATTCGCTATGGGCCTATCGTACCGCATACAAAAATTCGCTCGGCATGTCCCCTTTTCACTTTTTGTATGGAAAACCTTGCCATCTTACCATGGAATTAGAACACAAGGAGTATTGGGGAATTAAGGAGTTAAACTATGCTATGGATAACGCCGGTGAAGCTCGCAAGCTTCAAATAAATGAGTTATAAGAGATACGCAATGATGCGTATGAGAACGCTAAAATCTCCAAAGAAAGGATGAAACTCGCTCACGATAGAATCATTCGACGCAAAGAGTTTCTTCCCGAGCAAAAAGTTCTTCTTTATAACTCTAGGCTTCATCTCTTTTCGGGCAAGTTGCGGTCAAGATGGTCTGGCCCGTTCGTTGTGAAGAATGTTTTCCCACACGAAGCTGTTGAGTTAGACGATTTGAAAGGGGGAAATACATTAAAAGTAAATGGACAACGCCTAAAGCCATATCTAGAGGCGTGTGTGGAAGAAATCGACACCGTTTAGTTATCAGACCCCGTTTATGGGGTAGAGTGAGCTGCTACAGTGAGGTCATCGCACCCCCGACGCGTATGGGGTGAATTCTTGTGTATAGTAGTTAGGCTTCGTTAGATTAGGGTGAGTCCGTAGGTAAGTTACGTACGGATAGGGGTTAGATCACGCATTCCAACACATTATTCATGAGGGAATCGAGGAATTCAAGTGGGAGAATAGGATTCTTGAGCAACAGACTGAAATAAGAGGTTCTGTCACAAATGGAACCTAACCGAATCCCTCAGCCGTATCGGTTCGGTTTGGAAAAATCAAAAAATAAAAAAATCTCCAGAATCGAACCGAATCGCCCCTGAATCGGATCGGTTCGGTTCCTTTGATTTTTCTTCTTCTCGAGAACCCCATTCAACCCCCCAATCCCCTCTCTTCCCCCCATTCACCCCCTTTTCCCTCCAACACATTCACCCCCTTTTCCCTCCAAAATTCCCCACTCACACCCCTCCCCACCACCTATATATACCCTATCCTCCTTCCTTTTTTCCCTCACACCTCCAACTCTCTCTCTCTTTACAAACCCTAGTCCTCCCCCTCCTAAGTCTCAGATTTCTCCAATGGCTAATCCCTCTCTCCCGCCAAAATATCTGTCAACCGAAGTTCTGCCCAACGACAATGGGAAATACCGCTCCCATATAGAGCGAGTATGGTGTGATCGCTTCTTCAGTTTTGCCCGCCAATTGCACATTGAGCTGGTGGTCAACTGGGACGAGCTACCCCGCCCCGTCATAACCCGTTTTCGCCGGAGGGGGTGGCAGCAATACTTGCAAAAGCCTAATCCAGTCGTATGGGCAGACGAAGTCTGGGATTTCTATGGCACTCTCGTCCGCATGGGCGACTTTGCATCCCAATCATTTGTTGACAGACGCCCTATTCCATTCACCCTAGCCATCCTCGCCCGCAAGCTTGCGAAAAAAGGTGTTCTCCTCCCGGACATATACGACTACCCAACCAACGCCCCAAACAGTAGTGCATCGACCGCCTCGCGCCCGACGACAATTGGGAACGGGGTACTTTCCCCGTGGGCCATCTCAATGACAAGGCACGCATCACGTTCCATATCTTGTGCGCCAATTTGCTTCAAACTTCCAATGACTCGGCGATGCACCCTCGCCAAGCGACCCTTGTGTACCACCTATTCGACCCCGATTTCACCCTCAACCTGGCCAGGATGCTCTACGCAGACATCATTTTTGCAGCCTGGGAGCACAAAGGTGCGGTACCCCTCCCATATGCCAGCCTCATCACATCCCTCTTAGTCAACGCTAGTATCCAGCCACCTCAAGCTTTCCCCCGTCTCCCGAAATCCATTAGAAAGACATCCCACACGAGGAGTGCCCAGCAAAGGGCTGCCATTCGAGCAGCCCGGGAGGCGATTAATTTAGTGGAAGAGGAAGAAATTCAGGTTGACGAGCCGGTGGAGAATGACATTGAAATGGAAGGGGCTGAAGAGGAAGAATACAATGAAGACGATGACTCGGATTTTGAGCCCCCGGGTGCTAATTTCGATAGCCGGCTGGCAGCGGTGGAATTCCATCTTGACGGGTTCATCACCCAATACAACCAAGATCAAGCCGCCTATCGCCAAGACCAAGAGGCTTATCGGAGAGACACAAGGATGATGCACCAACTCCAAGCCCACCTCTATGAGCTAAACTTTGGCGGTCCCCCACCATCTTTCTTTTATAATCCCTATGATCCGCGCGCACCCGGGCCCTCCAATCAGCCCCCTCAATAAAGCCCATGCTTGTTTCTGCTGTGTTTATTGGTTGTGTATGCGTGAAATGATTGTTTACTCAGTGTTGCTTGTATGATTTCCCTTATCCTATGTAACACAGTTGTTCTTTCTATATATAAAAGCTGCATTTCTGTTTCATTTGCTTGTTTTATTCTTCCGCACTTTTAATTCACTTTGAGTTAGATTTTAATCCTTTTTGCTTGATGACATTGCAAAAGTCTAAGTTAGGGGGGTCACAAGTGCGTATTTCTAAAACTTCACAAAGTTTCAAAAATTCCCAAAAATAAAAAAAAAAATCATAAAATTTTGAAAAATCCAAAAATATTTGTGTTCAAAATAAATAAAAATTGGAATTCAAATTTTACAAAAATATCATTAAAAGTCGGTGTAAAGTTTCAAGTTGTAAAATTCAAATACACAAAGCTGAAATTGACCAAAGATGGCAATTATGCGAACATTGACGACTTAACGAATAAGTGTGGAGATTAACAAACCCGGTGAGATTCGAGCCTTTCATCTTTGTGAAAATTATAAATCAATTCGAGTTAATTGTTAACTCAAAGTTCTTTTCAGCGTCTAAAAATTCGTCGAGGATCTCAATCCTTTCATTTTGACCGATTTTGATAAATGTGTGTTATATTGCCGTACAAAGCGCGCTACAAATCTCTAAACTTAATTCATCTCGAAACGCATTTGGTAACGCAATTAGTATTTTGGACAATGAAGTAGGCCATCGTTTGTTATCCAAAAATATTGGCCATAAAAAGTTGCAAAAAATTATCCCTTTGATAACCCAATTGAGCCGAATAAAATTTATCCTTTTCGTTTGGTACCCCGAAAAACTCAAATGGCCCGGAATTGTGAAAAATGGAAAAATTCAGAATTTGAGTCCGAAAAGTGCATATAAAGGGGCGAGAAAAAAAATAGATATGCTCAAATAGCAAGAAAAGAAAAAAAGTGAAAAATAGGAAAAAAAAAAAGAGAAAAAAAGAAGGAAAAAAAAACAAGAAATACCCGAAAAAAGCACAAATGGACATCATAAATGACTTTTCCAATTCCAACCTTCCCTACCATTTTCATTTTACCCAATATACCTTAAAACTCGAAAAAGTCCTAACCGAGTCCAAATTGCGAAATTGGTTACCGCGTGGAGAGCTAATACACCAAAAGATAATAAAAGAGATAATGCGTGGATAAGAGGCAATGCTCCCATTTTTTAAAACCGTAATCCGTTGATGAGATCCTATCACTATAAAATTGTCATCTTTCTACTTGTATGCGTGATTTTGCGTCCAATATATTTACTCTTTATATCACGCATACCGAGAGAATAGGCATAATCCGAGAGACTCCTTTGTGAGAGCATTCCATGAGAAATTGAATCAAAAAGAATTTTCGGGTAAGTAACGTAATGACCAATCGGTGGAAATTGGCGATTAAATTTCTAGCTTCGCACACACGCACTATGATTTGAGACTCTTGAACATAACTTGATGATGAATATTTTTTTGGAAAATTTGAATAATACAGTTCTTGCGTATTTTGAAGTTTCTTTGAGTCGAATTTTGTGGGTATATTTCCTGCAAACCCTCACGAGACACCACTCGTCCTACTAGGTCAACCTAGGAGTTTAAAGGCTTGTTGCATATGCTAAATGCAATCGCGTACCCGCGAAAGAGGTATCCTATCCCTTTTACGAGCTAGACCTTATTTTGATTCTTTTACATTGCTCGGGACGATCAACGTTCTAAGTTAGGGGGGTTTGATTAGGCATAAATTCTTCCCATTTATCCCCGTAATTTAGAGGGTTTTATCGCTGCGCGCAATGTAATTCAAGTGGATTATATCATATCTTTGATAATGACAAGTTTCTAATGAGTACGTCGAGTTTCGTGTGTTCGTAATCTATTTTGCAGGTGTTCGGTGTTCTAAACCAAGTTCCGTACCAAAAGCTTCAAGGGAACACAAGAAAGCAAGGTTTCTGCAAAGACTAATAAAAGGGAATCGAATCGAATCAATGGAAAAACGAATCGAATCCCTCATGGGCAAAGCTTCTGTAAAGGATGGAAAAAGGGAATCGAATCGAATCAATGGAAAAACGAACCGAATCAATGAAAAAACGAACCGAATCCACCTTGGATAAACTTCTTGTGAAGGGATAAAAAGATGGAACCGAACCGAAGCTGGCAAATAATGAACCGATCCCATGTTCGAAGAGTTTTTTTTTAAGGCTACAAAAGATGGAATCGAACCGAACCATTCAGCCAGATCGGTTCTGTTATCGAATTTTTGGATTTATCCACTGGTAAAAATAGAGTCCTATTTGGTTCAAACTCTGGTATTTCGTAGGATATAAATTGTAAACTCCTCCCAAACGTAAAGGGGGCTTCTAATTCCTGAAGGAAGCTTTATAATTCATTTAGAAGGAGAAGAACAACAAACCCTAGTTATTTTCAAGTTACAATTCAAGTACAAGTATTCCAATTTCTGTTTCAATCTTTGTCTTAGTTGTTTGTTCACTTATAATTTCATCTTTCTTCATCTTCATTACTCAATAAAAATGTTTGCATTCATTCCTATCATGTTTTCAAATTTTCATATGTTCGACTAGATTTTCAAGGTCGAGATGCATGAACCCAACCTGATGTGATAGTTGTATGTACATAAAATTAATCCTCTAAATTTAATGGTTTGATTATGATCGTATTGCATAGAAATATGACTATTATATATCTTTAGATCTTGTTTGCTTCCGAGTAACCGGGATGCTTTAGAATATAATTCGAGTGTAACTATTGAAATATCGATTTACTCATCCTCATATTAAGTATGATGCGGGCTTGAACCTCATATACGTAATGCTTGGGAGTACTAAATTTTGAGTCTAATTAATCATTTAAATTTAGATTAGTTTTATATCATTAATACACTAGGGTTGGGGGATTGTATTCCCGTCCTGTTTTCTCATCATATAGTTTAAAGTTTTAAATCATTCTTCATCAGTATTTTAGGTAATTTAGAATAGTTGCACTCTTTCATAATTTTATAATTGCATCTAGTTGTAACCAATTCCCAAAACAATCATCTTTTCTTTTTTCTTTAGAGTCAGAGTTAGTATTTCCTTATCTGTCAAACATCGTTACAATTCCATTGTCCTATTTCCCCGAGGATACGATCACGACTTACCGAGTTTATTACTAACGCGACAGGCTTGCACTTGAGCCTAGAGAGAATGCACTTCTGAGACACATTCTTAGTCGCGTCAGTCACCTCTATTCCTTCCTAATATAGTAGGTTATCCCATCATATCTCCCCAACCGTGATCAGATATCTCAGCACCAGAATTCCTCCAGATTTTATGCCCAGAGTATACCTCGGACTGAAGAGAAATGACCTCCTAAGGCCACATAACCCTCAGAACCCAAGTAACTTATTGCATAACACCTCCAGGACAACCTATGGCAATCTTATAACAGTTCCCAAGCTCTCAAACCTCTGGTATAAAACCTACGACCAGCCTGTCGAGTAGGTGAATAGCATAATACCATTCCACCTACTTCCACTATCCAGCTCCACTTGCATTGAATGTCCCCATCAGCATTTAATTTCATCATCAACCATCTTAAACCACCTGCAAAACCTTTGGCCAACACTCCACCTCCTTATTGACAACTTCAGACCTCAGAGGCGTTATAGCCATGCTGTATCAGTCCACTCATTCTCTCTCCTAAAGTTGACATATAAAAGGAAGTTTGGTGAATGGTGTAAGGATAACTAATCTCAAGAATTCAAAGAGATTAATACATTTAGAATATCAGGAGATTAGAGAACTTAGAGTTCCAACATCCATTAGTGTCTATTCTTTATTTTATACCCTCTCAACCCACTGTTGAGAGCATATACTTATAACTCGGGCCATTCCCAGTTATAAAACACTTTTATATATCTTATTGATCCCTAAATTAATCCTTAGGAACCCTTAAGGTCCTTTAGATTGTTGATGAAGGCCCTTACTAAAGTCCAAAAGGTCTCTTAGAGTGTAATAACTCATTTACAATCTAATAAACAAGTGCAATATCTTTGATAATGAATGTAGGACCCCCTCGTGAGGTTCGAACCACTTTAAATTATTGTCTCACACTTTGACACTCCTTTTCTTTTACCCGTATGAGGTCCATAGGGGAGCACATGTGGTTCTAAATTTACTTATGATTTTAACACTTATCAATAGTTTCAGGCTTAGGTAACTTTGGATTATTAGGTTAATGTATTTTTCACGTGGTGATACCCAAATTCGTCACACATTCAGGCATTGGGAGGATAGGGATATAATGAATTCCGAGGACAGGTTTCTGTTATGAAAGGGAGAATGTAATTGTAATACCCTGTAATTTTAATGACTTTTAAAATGAGTTAAATTAAAAGTTAATGGGTTTAATTGAAAGGAATTATAAATTAAATAATTTGGATTAATCCAAATTTTATATTAATTTTGGATATTGGAATATATGATTCTGAATATTACTTAGTGATATTTAAGTAATATATGAATATGATGTTATTTATATTGCCGTAAGTTACTTATATGGTAATAATGAAACTTTAGCCGGGATGCAGTATGGGATGTATGGGGACTAATTTAAATAAATAAAAAGGAAACATTATTTTATATCAACCTTATCGTCGTTTTGAGTGCACCGTTGCGTCCGAAAGGGCCGAAATAGTCAAAAAAGTTTGGGTGTTGGATTTGGGTCTCGGGTCAATTAGGAGATGAAAAGACACTCTGAAGGGGCATTTTCGTCATTTTAATTGGGAGATGAATAGTAATTTCAGGATTTGTTTTATTATAAAGGTGATGGATTAGAGGAATGTAGGTTCCTTTCATTTTATCAGAAAACACTTGAGAGGTCTTAGTGTGAGAGAAACTGAAGAGTTTCTTGGGAGGATACGAGGTTACTTAAGAAGGAGGAGAGACTTTTAGGCAAGCCAAAGGGGATTAACCACCTTCTACCACCAGTACCACCACCGAAAAGTCGCTGAAAAATAAAGAAGGAATTTTACACCATCATCACCAAAGGATGAGACCTACATAATTAAGGCAAGTGTAATTCTTGCTTTATTTTATTGCTTACAATATCCATGCTAGATAGGTTAAGTAAAAAGTATGTACTTGCATGATTTAAGGATGAACTGTAGAGTTTTTGGAATTTGTTCTTGATATGAAAATTAGATAGAATAAATCTCTTTCTATTTAAATGATTTAATCCACGAATTTTGGGTTTCAAATGATAGAAGAAGTCCGAGTTATTATGATTTTTGGAGAAATAAGAACCTATGAGAATTTTGAAATAATAGGATTTAATCCAAACTATTTAATGATTTTAGTTTGTTTGATTATTAGAAACTGATCATATCTCTTGCTATATCAATTGAGATTAATTAGGAGAAGTTTTGGATTGATTTGTATTGGTTTTGATGAGAAAGAAAATGGATAAAACGCAAAAAAAAATTGTTGAAAGGGATGAACATTGTATGATCATTTTAGGACTGTTTTAAGAGGAAATTGGCAGTATGCTTGTGAGTTTTTATATAAAATCACATTCTGCACAACTTTGCAGTTTTAAGTTTTTTCAAAATCAGATCAGAAAAGCCTCAAAATCATAATTTTATATTTATGGAAGAATGTACCTTTATCGGGAAAAAAAATTAGAAAATAGTAATTTGGCCCATGGTGAGATTTAATTAATTTTGGTACATTAACAAGGAGAGAGGGACTTGAGTTAATATTGGAAAATTATTTGGGTTTGAGGATTAAATTTGTGAGAGATATCTACATAATTAATTACGATTTAGAGGAGAATAATCGTTATATCAAGTAAGGGTAATATTAATGATATATTTATATGTACTTGGGTCGGATAAAATATTATGTGAGTGATAACTACATAAAAAATATATGATGATAATCATGATTACAAGTGTGGGTAGTATTCAATAAATACGACGGCTACTTGTGATAGGATGAATTCCTAATATGATATAGGTAGTGTAAGTACCTAATTTTATATAGGTAGATGATAATGCCTATTTTATTGATTGATAATTTATGTGTATGACATACCTATCTTACTTGCTATCGATGGAACGTATACGCGTGAGGGCAGTCTTTTCCTGATGAATATATGGGACCTTCGACTTATCGCTCGAGAACATAGGACTTAGGTCGATTACCATTAGTGAGAACAATGGTATCGAACGGTCATTTGGGTGAGTAGGTATGTGCGTAGCCCAAAGGCTTAGGACTATGTTCGCCTCCACTGTTTGTGTTTGATGTTTGTGATTCGAATAATCTTTACCAAACATGTAGTCCCCTATACAGTGACGAGATGTATTGGGACAAGATAGCAGAGTAATGCAGCACCGCAGCTGTGTCTTGGGGTGAAATATAGTATATATATATATATATATATATATAATATAGTGAATGTATATATATATATATACATGTGATGATATCTACTATGTGGTTAAAGTAGAAATTTAAAATAGTTATGTATGAGAACACTTAATTGAATTGAATTAATAAGGGACTTATCCATGTTGAATCTAAATGGATATATATGTTTATAACATCATTATATGTATTATAGGGGTAATATGTGGGAATAATTTGGGCTATAAAGAATGGATACATGTGGTTAATCTAGTTAGCGTGGGAACTATAACTAGGATGACTTAGAGGTACGTTAGGTGTGCACTCTAGATGAGAGGTGAGAATCTCAAGAGAGAGTCTGATAATCTAAAATGTATATTATAAGTGATAAATATTGCAATTATTCACTTGCTATTTTAAAAACTATTTTTACACCGGGCTCTGACTCGTTTCCTTGCATATTCTCTTTTCTCTCTTGTATCTTCTATATCAGGTGCCCAGACGCAGGGACGCCAGCCATAGAGGATTAAGATGGTTGACGAGCTATGGAGCTATGTAGGATTGTTAGACGCCCTCATTTATTTAATTCATACTCTGTAGTGATCTTTCATTTAGGGCATATCGCTCCAGAGGATTTTAGCGATTTCCTTTCTATTTGAGTCAGGATTTTATACTCGTGTCGTTGTGATACATTTACTATTGTTGGGATTTTTGTATTGTGATATTTTCTGAAAAGTTTATTCCAGTTGCCTTTAAATTTTATTATGGTATTTATTCAGTTTATTGTTGTTGTGGAATGTAAGAAATTGTTCGTTATTGTAAAATGAAATTTTTTTAAACTAAAATTGGAAAGTTTTTAATACCAGCTTAATTGAGTATTAGCTGATAGGAAAATATTTTTCGACAGTGATGCTAAGAATGAACCAACTGTATATTCTGATTAATTGGGTATCCGACTGATCACCCAGTATTTAATTAGGTGGGGTGTTACAGTAATACCCCGTATGTTTAATTAATTAAACAAACAATTAAATTAAAATTGGATTATGCGTATGGTTGTTGTGTAATTTATTGAAACATTAATTTTGTGTTATAATTGAATTTAAATCGAGAATTTTAATTATGTATGAAAAACTCATAAATGAATAATAGCATGTTATTATATTTATTTTTATATTGCGAGTGTATACCGTTAGGTTGGTCTCTAGGGGATACAGAGGCCCAAAGTAGTGTTTTTAAAATGTCGGTTTGGGCCCCAAGGGTTAGTACCCATCTGGGTTATGTTTTCGGAGCATTTAGGATAATTTAGAGGTCATAAAGTAGGCCTATAGGAGACCTTCAGGATTAATGGTTTAAATAGAGACTTAACCATAGTTAAGCAAAACTCTAAAACAATAGACAAAGCCTTAGTAGCAGAGGAAATTTTGGGAAACAAGAAAAAAGAAATTTTAGGGAGAACTAGAAGATCACCAAAAAGATTCAATCAATAGATTTCATCTTCCATATTCAGACAATAAATAACTTGCTTTACTACGTATTACTTGTAACTTATTTACAATTAACTACTTTATTGAATCATATTGGTATTAATCAAGTATTACATTAAGATCTCATATATATACTAGCAGATACGCGTGCCTGAAGGCACGACAAAAATTTTCAAAATACGTAATCGCAAAACGGCAAAATTTTTGAAAGTACTGTGACACCCCGCCTAATAAAATACCGGGTGATCAGTCCTATACCAAATTAAAACAGGAATCTCAGTTGGATCATCCTTAGCATCACTGTCGAAAACTTTTTAAAACTTACTAACCACCTAGTATTCCAAAAGCTGGTGCCAAATTTTAACTTTTTAATTACACAAAACAGTACATGCGGAAATAAATTAAACCATTCACACAACTGAATAGAACTCAACTGAATAAATTGTTACACAACTTGACGAATAAACCATCGGCCACCAAACTGAAATAATCCAATACAATATTCAACATCAGAATAAAACAAATCTGAAAACTGAACTGAAAGTCTGGGCGACATGCCCTAAATAAAACTGGAACTGATGAGTGATTCCTACTCTAGGAATGAATGAATGATGCGTCTAATCCAAACTCCTGCTAGCATCCACATATGCCGCAGCTCCGTGTCCCTGGAATGGAATAACAATCCCGGCATCCCTGTGGCTAGACATCTAAAAGGTTTTGAAAATATTTTTATAGCAAGGGTTAGAACCAAAAATATTTTGAAAATATTTAGCAAGTAAATTAACTGCAGTAATTTAAAATGCATGAATGCGCTTAATATTTAAGTTAGTGTCGCACTCCCTTGTGGACATTCTCACCCCTCCACTATTGTGCACACCTACCGGTTACCTTAACCCCACCTAGTTGTGCTACCACGTTCAACTAGTCCTGGTATAACCTTCCCTTGCCTTACTACTCTAACCCGAGTATAATGATTTCCTGAATTATAAGTTATTTCACGATTAACTTAATTAATTCCTTTTTAATGAATAACATATAACCGTAACACAAATTATATAAATTTAATACGTCACACTCTGTATTATTCCCACAAATGATTACTTAATTAATTTCTCATTAATTAACAGCATATAACTGTGACCCGGGTTATATAAAGTAAATACATCACACACTGTATTATCACTTACATATAATATTTGCTACCATATTATACGTGCCTTTACTACCATCTACACATATATCATACGTGTATCCATCCTTCCGAGTATACCCTCAACGGATGATTCCCTCTAAAATGCCATCTCACTAGGTGTACTCACAAAACCTAGTTTCCCCAAGTTGGAATCGCTCACCAACTAGGACCAAAAAATATAAACGAAGTGGAGGCGGTCATATTCCTTCCCTGAAAGTGAGATAAATCCCTCACCCATATATACCGGACGCTATGACATGGGGATATACTCGCCCTACTCCTCAAGTTAGGGGATTCACCCACATCGCGCAACCTCACATGATAGCATTAGAGTATATAAATTAATTAAATATCTAATCACTGATATTTAGTATCACACACAATAAATACACGTATATATATATACTATCACGACACCGTATATATATAATATAAACCCCGACTTTACCGTGTACTCCAAGTTCCGTACACTGTCTGTAATTTCCTGAGTCTGTGGCCCGACTCAACGTAATTAATTTTCTCACTTAATAATTTATCATCTTCCCGAGTCTACGTTCCGACTCTAATATATTTAACTCGCACCTTAATTTATATAATACTTTTCCCGAGTCTATGGTCTGACTCCAATTAAATTAATTAATACACTTATTAATTTAATACCTCCCCGAGTCTATCGCCTGACTCTAATTGAATTGATTGACACACCTATTAATTTAATCCTCCCCGAGTCTATAATCCGACTCTAATTAAATTAATTATCACATTTATTAATTTAATCCTACCCGAGTCTACAATCCGACTCTAATTAAATTAATTATCACATTTATTAATTTAATCCTCCCCGAGTCTACAATCCGACTCTAATTAAATCAATTATCACATTTATTAATTTAATCCTACCCGAGTCTACAATACGACTCTAATTAAATTAATTATCACATTTATTAATTTAATCATACCCGAATCTACAATCCGAATCTAATTAAATTAATTATCACATTTATTAATTTAATAACTTGGTGTCACCCAACCATTATTCCCGGACTCACTTACTTGACCCGTAACTTAATATTTCTCGAGTTTATGTTTCGACTCCAAATTAATTACTTTCTCTCAATAATTAATTTATTACTTTCATACCACTCAACCAATATCCCCGGACCCGCTCCCTCGGTCCATTCTACATCTCATAATTTCATTCTCACATTTTCACCTACAATGTGTCACATATTTATTTTCATAATTTCCCCAATTATTTTTACCTATAATTGTTAGCACACCCGGACTCACCCACTTGGTCCATAATTAAATATTTCGCCTAAATTCCTTTAATAATGTAGTGTCACCCAATTACAATACCCGAATATCATTCCTCGGCCCAATATCGATAATTGAATTATTTCTCCAAATTCGTTCATCTCCTGACATACCGTTCACACCCTCTTAAACCCAATTATGTCACCCTATAATTGTTAAGGAAATATGTGTCCCATATGAATTTCTCACTAAATAAAATTAAGGGAATTAAAAATTAAATAAAACCCTCATTATAAATAACCTGGCCGAACTGTCCAAAATTTCCCATCGTCGATCGATCGATGGCCCCCGATCGATCGATCGATCCCTTCGTGACAGCTCTTCTTCCCCACGAAAATTTCCACCATTAACGAGCTTTAAGGTTTCTTTTCCTCAAAAACCAACCTCAAATCAGCATGTTAATCATCTTATATCATTACTCATGAACTAAAAATATCATCTAAACCTTTTAACATCATTAACACGATGAATCTTGACCCACTCAAGAACACAAAATTTCTAGGGTAAAATCCCAATTTCAAATTCAAATTTCATCCCTTTATATTCCGATTTTTCTCATTCAAACCAGATAATCATACTCAGAATTATATATCACAACTAATTCTTTCCTTAAATTCCATTCATTGGTTCCATTAACAAAACCCCCTTTTTGTACCCATTTATCCCCAAAATATGAATTGGATATCATGCTAATTTTAGTGATGTGTATACTAATTTTAGTATACACATCACTAAAATATGAATTGGATATCATGCTTTAGTAGTAAAAACAGTTAACCACTTGCCTGAAATCGTTCGTAGGATCTGATCCGTTGTCGTAGCCCCCTTGATTTTGCTCCAAAATCCCCAATTTGGCTTTTGATCGTTTTTCCCCAATCTCCCTCTCAAACCTTAGGTTGGAATTGTGTTGGCTGATGATTTTCCTTTTCTTAGGTTTAGGTTTAAAAACACAAATCCCGTTTTTAGCCTAATGGGCTAAATTAAAATAGCCCAAATCACCCGTGTGGGCCCGGTTATGCCCAAAAATGCCCCGAGACCCAATTACTATCCCCGGGTACTCTTTTCTGACTATCTCGACCCATCCGGACTCAACCGCGCACTCAGAATTGGCGTCCGAATTAATTTATAAAAAATCCTTATCTCACACCCAATTTAGTCTATACCGACTCCCGGCTGAGATAAGTGTATACCCTGTCATTAATACCCGAAATGACGTAATTAACTTATTACTGTTCACTTAGTAAATAAATTTCCCTAAATATTAACCATTCACTCCCCGATCAATATTTAAATATATATTGTCATAATTAATTCAATTAAAATTACAACACACAAGTAATTTAAAATTCCCGAATTAATTTAATATTAAATGAACAAAAATACGGGGTGTTACAAGTACGTAATCACAAAACGGCAAAAATATTGTTCCCTAACAAAACATTTATATATCGTTCCCCAATATATATAAGTGCATAATTGTTACATATAACTTAACTCTTTTACACCATACATCTAATTGCGTGGTACTTAATATAACTGTTAACATATATTATTAACTGTTGCATGATTACATTGCATGGCAGATATTATCTTAATACAATTGTTACTATATATATATATATATATATATATATATATATATATATATATATATATATATATATATATATATATATAAGGAAATCTAAATAATGATTGACATTGGTGTGGTGAAATTGTCAATAAATGAATTTTCAAACTCATCAACATTCATGTATCACACCACGTGCCAAAGTAGTTTTTTACCGACTAGAAATTCAAAAAACTGCATCAACTTAGACTTGTAATCATATAATTTATTATAAAACACATATATGTGCACACGGTTTAGAAAATTTGGACAAAGTTTACTCTATTTATAGGACTATCCACTAGTTTAAGAAACCAAAACTACTCAACTATACAACTATTTCATCCTGAACATTATATAAACTAACAAAAAAATCATTATTAGCACTATAATTAGTAACCAACAAAATTCATGATAAAAATACTCGTTTATGTTAAAATGCCAACAAAATTGTTTAATAATTTTTTACAACATAAATGTTAAATAATTTGCAAAACTTGGGCAAAATTTCCTTTGTTTATAATACTATCTACCCTGTTTATGAAATAAAATATACTCTAACAATAATAATACTAATAGTCCTCAAATTCAAAATACTCCAACAACAACATCATCGATTTTATTCAATTTGTCTAAATAAAACCAATGCATGAATGATAAAATAAAATTAGTTCACAAACTTAATCTATTTCAAAAATAAAAATCTAAAACATTGTATGAAGATGTTACACGAGTCAAAATAAATGATTGGTGTCTTGGGAATATACTTCCCATACAAAATTTATGATAAAATTATCCTTCAAATAATGACTCCAATAATCTTACCTGCATTAATAGCAAACGTAATTTATAATGTCGAAAATATATAAAAAGGGATCAAATAATATAATTAACTAGTCAACATAATTGTAATCGTATCATACTATAATGAACTCCTGTGGTACCACTCGCTTGCGTTAATACCCCTGCAGCTCCTTTTAATTATCTCCCAATAACTTCCTAGTATTACTGAAATTTTCTCATCTACCTCTGAGCACTTAGCTGCAGACTCCTTTTTCAGCTTCACTGGGATGGGAGACTCCCCTTCTATCGAGGAGTCGACATTACCAAAAAAGCAGGTCCCATAATTCTCCATCCATAAACCTTCTTTGGCACATACTCTTGCCATTTGACCAAAACGCATGCCCACCTCAATTCTTCCCCAGCATGAGTAACATCACCCACTTTTAAAAATCCCCCACATTTATTACTAATAGCTTGGAATACTTCCATCTCCCACTGATGGAGGGTCAGGCGCACAACTCAGAGGTGTCACATATTTCTGTCATTGGGTGACTTAAAAGCAATGCCTGTATAAAAACATTTACTCAATAACCTTAAGTAAACTAATTATTCATATGATCGAAAAAAGTTATTCATACTCATAATATAATAAAAGTTTTCAATCAATGGGATTTAATCCTATGGAAAGAAATGTTGAAACTTAGGAGACATGTGAAGAACTGATGTGAAGAACTACCAAATGTTAATGCGTCTTAAAACCCAAAAATATGCTTCAAAGATCTTGAACCTGAAAAAATATATAAAATATCAAATTAATACCTTGATCATCAAAATGAATACAAAATATATACAACGTTAGGAGGGACTTGAATCCCAAAACTTTGCTATTTTATACACCGCTAGAGTTAACATTTAGATTATTACTACAACATCTAAATCCATGACTAAACTCAACATAGAAAACATAAAATAGATAAGCCATAAAACTCCAACAATATCAATCGAAAAGTAAATAGAAGTAAGAAAAACTCAAGATGTTTTTTTTTTTAATAAATATGCTATTGATTTATTAGAGAGAAAAACTCAGGATGTTCTTTTATAGAGATGATTGCATTAAAAATTCAATTACATGATGAAATGATGAAAATATACTCCTTCCTTTCCAAATTCTCTTATTTTACGTTAAATGTTTTAAACAGTATAAATCTACATTTTCTTTATAGAACTAATTACATGAAAACTTTACCATGTTAATATTTCCACTAAGAAGCTCAGGTGCTATCCAGGGCAAAGCTCCAAGAACACCTCCAAACACTAAAGTTTATTGTTTTACCTTTGATAAGCCAAAATCCCCAATCTTGCAAACTGTTCGATGTGGATCCCTTGTGTTTACTAACAAATTCTCACATTTTAGATCAAATGCACAATATTCTTTCCATGCAGATACTCCATCCCAATGTCGCATCCATAATTATGACAAGTCTCTAACGACAATCAATTGTCGTGTCTTTTTTTATAATAACTCTTTTAAAGATTCATTTATCATGAATTCTGTAACAGTTGCTAAACATCCATCAGGACTGTCACGAACTATACCATAAAAAGAAAAACCATTCGGATGATGCAATGAACTTAATATAAAAGCCTCCTTACAAAAATCTGCAATCAGACGTTCCCTTTTAGATGGACTCTTAGCAAAGTAAGTGGATTTAATTCTCTTTATTTCCACATCCGAGCCATTCCACTTCCCATGAAAAGCATCCATGTATGTTCCAGAGCCTAATTCCCTGATCTCCTCCAAATATTATCTCTACTTCTGTAAAAAAATTAATAAAAAATACAATAACTTTCACAATCAACAATCAAATAAATAAATAAATATCCCTAACAGTAGTCCCTAAATTCAACTTTTTAACAACCAGAATTTAGAGGATAAATGAATCCTGTAACCGAAGGTAGACTAACTTACGGAAACTAAATAAAAATAAATGGATCGAGTACATTGTGAACAAATGAAACTTAAGAATTCTAATAAATTCATACCATAGACAAAAAGTTTGAGATAAACTGTTATATTTCAAAGCATACTTTAGACTCACTGTGATCAGAAATAAAATTACCATTGCACTTCAATGCTATAAATAGAGCCACAATGTTTAAAGTGACGTGAATTTAGTTCAGTCCCAAATTGGAGATGAATTACACTTAAAATCTAACAAAGTAAAAGATAATCTCAAGTAAATTTAAATGCTCACTTGGCTGGATGAACAAATGATAAAATTAAAAGTTAGAATGCAATGATCTAAAATGTCCAGTGCTTGACACTTAAATAATACCTGGAAAAATAGAAGATCACAAATGAATGCACAAATAACTTTTTATATCTCATCCACTATATATAGTAGCATGAAAGATTTCATAGAGTATGTACATAAATAAATAAAAATATTTATGTGACTTCACTTCAACATCCACTTTATCTCCTAATTTATGTATCGGCACCATTTATTTATGAAGTAAATAAATCAAATCTCTCAAAATGCATCTTTGGTTTGTACATAAATCCACCCACCATTATAGTAGTTAAGAAAATAGAAATAACAAACATTACGAAGTGGAAAATAAAACACACGTGAGTGGGCAAATCAATCCATCCACACACAAAGGAAGGAATATTTCACATCCATACCACCTTCTATCCAAAATTGAAATCTAGATTTAAACAAAAAAATAGTAAATGTAAGAGATAGAAGGAGAGTCAATGAATGATTAAGTCTTGTGTAAAAGATAGGAGAAATGAGTACCTGTAACAACACCCAAAAAAATTAGTAGAGGCCTCAATTCTAGAAGAAGAAAAAAATCCTCAAAACTTATAAGAAATAATAAATATAGATAAAAATCTTATTATTGGTAAATGCCTCCCTCAAATATTACACAAATATACCATATAACAATAAAGTAATCTGCATTCATGTTGTGTTGGAGTTTGGGGTTTAGCTTTGGGAAGCTCTTCACTAATATTTTGTACCTCGATTTCCACCTCTGAAATAACAGAGATTTGGTTGTCTTGTTTTCCGTCAATTATTTCTGTTCGGCTTAGCACCACATTTTCTACTTCTATAGTTGCTTCCAAAGTTTCAATTTGCTGTAGAAGCGTGATATTATTGTTAGAAGTTGTAGAGTTGGGATTTCCTTCCGCCACTTTGTTCATACGTTGGCTGGCATCTTTAATTTGGTACAGGACAGGGGCACGCAGTTGAGTAACACGAGTGTCAGGTGGTTTGACAAAATCCTTCCTGCCCTGAGTGTCAAAATTTGCACCGAGATGATCTATTGTGTTAATCCTCCCTTCAACAATTGGGGTTTGAACTAAACTATGGGTAGCAAATTTGTGAACGACCCAATATTTTGTGCTGATAAGATCTTCATTGTTACCCACAACAGCCTCACTCGAAAAGAAAAAGCTTTCAATCAAAGAAAAAATTATAAAACAAAACCCTAACAACACATTGTTACTCACATAAAGACCACAATAAATCACGAATTAAAATATTTATTTAGAAAGAGAGCTAGATTTAGAGAGAGAATTTACATCCGGGGTTTAATATGTTGAAATCTGCAAAATAAATCCAACAGAGAAGTGAAATCAAATCAAAATTTCAAATATACACCCATCCAAACAGAAAAAGCATAAAAAATATACATCATCAAGTAATATCATATATGTAAATGCTTGATAAAAGAAAACATTCCAAAAATTATAGATCTGTAATTTTGCTAGTGATATCATATCTGTAAAAAGAAAATAGATCAGCAAAAAACAAAGTTATTCGGGGTTTGCTATGGACTTGCAACATTTAGTATGGAACCCAAACATCAAACCCTAAAAAAAATTGCTAACCTAATCGTGTGAGACGTAAACCTTGGTCGAGGGGTGATGCTGGAAATTCTAGAGATGGAACAGAGTTGGGAGATGAGGGTTATGTTTTAAGGACAAAAGGAGTTTATGAAGAGATATGTCACAGAGAGGGTTAAGGGGGAGATATCATGCACCTCGAGAGTGAGTTTTGAATGTAGAGAGAGAGACGTTTTGAAGTCGTAGAGGAATAGTGTAAGGGCATTTGAATTAAAGTGAAAAGTGGGTGAACTGGTGAAGGGTATTAGGCGGGATATGCAATGAGGGGAAATTTTCAAAATTTCAAGTTTGAATAAAAGTTCAAGAGTTAATCTAAGCCCTTCATTTTTAATGGAGGATGTGGCAAGATCTGGACTGTTATTGTGCTTAGACAATTCAAAAACCATGCTATCTTATATATATATATATATATAAAAAAAATATTAATTTTAATATTGTTAATTGATTAAAGCTATTTATATTTGATGTAGAATTAATTTAATATGACGATTGACATGTTTAGGATGAGACTTTGATGATTTGAATCTATTTTAATAAATAAACTCGTAATTAAGGTTAACCATAATTAAACACATGCTGAAATTGATGGTTTAGCCCTTATATTAATGATTTGATAAATGTAATAACCATATATTGTTAAAAAAAATTTAAGAACACTTAGGAATCGTATTTGAGATATCTTGAAACTGATTATTGGTTTTAAGAACCTATAAATGCGATATGGTATGAAGAAAATAGAGTAAACTGAATTTTGGGCTGAAATTTGTAATACTATGTGGTTTGGGAAGACCCGACTTGATTCATCAAATATTAGGACCCGATTCACCGGGTATTAAAGAAGAAATTTGGTTTTAAATGGGGCCATTTGAGGAGGTTACTTGAGCTATGAATTAATAGACTTATGGAGGTGATTCATATAGGATTTAAGAGGCCAGTTTCTATATAAGTACATACGAATATATCACTTAATATTGAAATTATCTTGGGGGACAATTTGCCCTATTTATACGGCTAGGGATATATATGTAAGTTTATATATGTATTCGCTAATTATATGCTTTGTGTGCTATAAATTGATATACCGTGAGTGTATGAGTATTTCGTAGACAAAAACTTAACCTATTTGGGTATCGTATGGTATTGAGATATTAACGAGTCGGTCTTAGCTTTGGTATTTTTTTATGGGGGAAAATATTACTTTGGATACTTCGAGTTTGGTAGTGGTTTAATATTGGTTCAGTGATGACATAATTACATTGTAGTTCGAAGCTAGTTACATGATTAGTCGTTGGACTTGAATCTAAAATTTATCAATATTAGATTGACATGTGGTTATGATATACCATTATTGAAGGTGAGGTGAGATATTTTTTATGTGAGTGTCGGTTGGGAAGACATGATTTGTAAATGAGTCACATTAAATATTGTTTAGTAAAATAATCTATTTCTTGCATATTGCGGGGTCTAACCTGTATTGTTTTCCTACAACCTTTTAAGGTGTTGTCTAAGCATGATTAACGTGATTGGCTTATAATGTTCCGATAGTTTAGTTAATTTATCCTCAGATGTAGGATATTCATTCATGTTAGTATTTCATTTATATCATACTCTTCATTATTTATTCATTCAAAGATTTTTATTATGGGCTCGTAGTGGGTTTTCAGAATTGTTTATATCCCGTTTTGGTTTTGGAGTAGTTGGGACTTTGTATTGTGGAGACTTATTCATTTTTTATATTCAATTATTTGACACTCAACCTTGTCATCACATTTTATTTGTAACTTTTATATACTATTGTGAATGGTTTTAGTTTTCATTAATTATCGTTGATGCTTAGAATAATAAATTGTTTGATGTTTCCTACCTTGACCACCTGATATATGGAAGATAAGGGGTGTTACAACAACCTGAAAACTACAAGGTTAAATTAAAATATTTTGAATTTAAAAAGATATTTAACCAATGGGGTAAAATCTAAGTCACTTTTACCTTCACCCTAAAAGAAACAAAATTTGGCTTACCTGAAAAACTACGGTGATAAATCTTTTGTAAAGTTTGACATTGGAATCATGAATGTGAATATTTTTAAAGACCTTGTGGACTAAGACTTAAAATGAATTTTGGCAACAGAACAAGACAATACAAAATACTAGGGTGCATGCCCATACATATGCTCTTGAAAAAGTAACAAAAAAAATAAGTGCCCCATAAAAATCTAATCATCAATAATATTGATTAACATATTGCGTGTTGAAATATCCAGAAAGCACATCAAATTCCACCATTGAATCTGATGACTAAAAAATTGATTTCTATCCTATAGATTGAGGATCATGATTTATATGTTATAACGATGCTATCGATGGGAGGGGACATCTTCCTTAACCTCTACACTAACATAATGCACACTAGAGACATTGAACATGGTTATGAGATTATTGTTGGTGTCACTAAGAGCTTTGTGAAATGGAACGAATTAAAGGCATAATAATTTTAATAGAGAAGCCATAACACAATTGTACGCTTGTGCAACTAAGTATACCATCTCAGGAACCTATAACCAATGATCTTTACCGCATGAACTTTTATCACAATTCGTTATACAACAAATCTTGGTGAAAGGATTATGCCACCCATTCCCAATGCTATTACTCTAGAACTGCAATTGACATCCCCTTTAACATTTGTCATGTCATCTATATATGCCTGGTAAAAGTCAAACACGTATAACAAGTTACATTTCATGGCATATGCCCCGTTGTATTCTTTTTATAGGATAGGTTGGGGTTCCCTTTTCTGCCTCTGTAACCAAGTCGTAAAATGAATTCGCTGTTTCCTAAGCCCATGGATTGTGTTTGGTTGACATGATTTTTTTCCTTTGACATCATTTTCCACGTGGCCCGCATTCGTCATAGGTAGAATCAGATCATACAATGAAGTAGCAGATAGACTTGCAAGGTTACCTAAATTCACTAAAATAACCCTCCTCTCATCCTCCATTGATTTTTACCATTGTCATCTCAATGTTAGTTAGCATCTCGGGACCATAATCAGTGTCACCATATTTTGGTAAATTGGTTCTAGTTTTAATTTTTTCTAATGATCATCCTAGGCACCAAAAGTGATGGTTAAACTTCTTTGACTATTGTACAAATCTAAATCATGGTCACAAGGAAGCCCAAAGATAATTCATATCACATTTCTACAAACATGATTATTCACTTCTACAACCTCGACCAAATTAATCTCTTGAACCAATAGGTCCAGTCCAGAGCATAGTATGACACATATCCCCTCAAATAATTTAATTCTAGGAGGTTGTGAGCAAATCGGTTATGACTGTGCAATCTCTCAAAGACATACTCCATTTCAGTCGCTTACGCATTTAAGAGGAAATATACTTCCTTTCATAACTCCACAAAGAAAGATTTGACGAGTAGAGTTGCCTTTTCAGTTAGGCACGTGCACCCTCTGCCCCGCTGGTCATCCTGTTACCCCGATGCTTAACTATATATGTTTGTGGTAGTGAAAATTGATCATGCACTGACGATCACGTCTTTTCAATGTAATCAATAACTTTTAGGAACATAATATGATTTATTTTGACCCCAAACTATGCGTTTAAGAACCCAACCTGGGTATCCTGCTCTATTGCCCCTATCCATTCTTGCATGAAGTTCTTCCACTCATCATTTGATATCCTAAGATTTTTACGAGTTTTTACACATTTATGTTAATGTGGAATAGGCAAAGAAGTGTCAGTATTCGTGGAAATACTTCTTGATATCATTGATGCAAGCATGTTGTCGAAATGTAATCATCACTTATAACAAATTAGTAAGGTTATATAGCATCTGCAAACAAATCAATGCCTAAGGAAATTGATCCTCCATCTCAGATGATAAAAGTGTAAATGCAATGAAAAAACTATGGGAGGTCGATGTTACACCCTCCATCTCAAACAACAACATGTTAAACCGATTGCTCTTGTATGTGCAATACATCAACCTGATAATAAAAAAGACTTATCTAGAAAAATTGAATGGGGATGCGCTAATAACATATCTTCCAACTCATACATATGATGGTCATTGCGGGTCCAATAAACATAGTTCTTATGCGTGATGAGTTTCAAAAGTTTTGCATCATTGTTCGCCCTTACAAGTATCTATAATTGAACTTGACCTTAGCATTGTGACATGTTATTCCCCTATATCTACTTTAAATTACGAAAGAATTACCCCATTAGTAATTAAATCCTTGGCGATGGTTAGTTAATCTCGACTCAATCGTTCATCATATAGGTGGTCAACTAGTTATTTAGATATTTCGTGGTTGTGAAGACCATACGAAACTTTGACCTTCCATTGACTATTTGAAAGGGGAACACACTTGATTGTAAATGGTTAATTTCACTTCTTTCTTGAAGAGTCCCTCTTGTCCTTCTTCTTTGTTAGTGATTTTTTATATCCATTCCATTCTTGTTGTGGTTGAGGTATACTCCATCACATTTACAACCACTTGTTAACCTCCTCTTCTTATCTTGTGTTGGATTTTTATACTTTATGGTAATAATCAATGCCCTCATCTTCCTTCTATGATTTTGTTCCAATCCATTATGGTTATCCGGTTAGGAAATACCTACATCAATATATAAAAATATTAGCATTCAATTTTAGAAATGAATTATCATTCAAATATATCAATAATTTAACTTCAAAGACTTATTTCTTTAGTGGTAAACTCAAAGATATGATCAACGACAACATGTATGAGAAGGCCCTTCAGTGTGTGCTTTAGGTAAAAATAACTTTTTCTAATTTTTATTTAAATCTAATTTTATCTTCTTAAACTCTAAACATACATCTAAGTGATCTAATCCATTAAATAACTAAAGCATGCGGTAAAAGAAACAATTTTAGGTAAAAAAACTTTCGGGTAAACCCTTTTTATTTCACTATGAACAGTAAATCGCAACTTACACCATAGCAAAATCTGCAATGAATCTACCATAGCAAATCCACATAGACATGCAGTCTAACTCAACAAAGGACTCCCGCAAGAACCCTCAAGAACCGCAGCTAGCGTCGTCAGCAAGGCATACCCGCAAGCCTTCCTAGTGACCTCAGTCTGTGTAATCAATGAATGAACTATCTTCCGATAAATGCGTTCAAGATCACAAACTATAGAATTGCATAATTTGGTCTTGAACAAACTCTGGATGATGAAGAATTATGTGGGAATTTTTCAAAACTGTTCTTCTGAAAAACGTCTAAGCAGTGGAGTATTTATTTTTGATCAAATAAGAGTTCAACGAAAACAAAACATGAAAATCGAGGTGGCAGCTCATTCGAGCGATTTGCCATGTCGTTCGAGCGACATGAGCATGTCATTAGAACGACGTACATTATCCTTCGAGCGACAGTTAAAACGCATTTTTCTTTTTAAATAAAGTCCTCGAATTTTCTATAATTATTTTAACTCATAAATATTTCAAATATGTTTTCGTAAATATTAAATTTAATTCCCAATATTTAAAAAACATTTAACTCATCCATGATTTGATCAAAATTCTAAATCACATCAACTCTCTTAAGTATTCATACCTGAGTGATCAAGAACAAACTGAGTATGAATAATGCAACTTGACTTGATTTCTTCTTAAAAGATTTCATTTGTAAATTCTTCAATCTTGAACTGTCGTAGGCTTCAATTAATCTCAAATTAAAACTAGATTAGACTCAAATTATTTTGTCCGGAATTAAGCCAATTACAAACAAATTGAGTCGATTAGAAATTTGTTCCTACAAATCTCCCCCTTTGGCTATTCCGGGACAAAAAAATGCTAGAACCTGTAGAACCGACAACATCTGAATGTGATGTACTAATAAAGATATGAATCTCTGAAAATTATACATACACACATGAGACATAAATAAATACCCAAGTGAAGTATGGAGGAACAAAAATATATCAAGAAAGCACGAATAAATAAACTCCCCCTACATCACATATATCTCCCTCTTTTTTCCTGGAATAGACAAATCGTGGGACATACAAACCAAATCTAGCAAGAATAAATTAATACTAACTACATGGATAGATAATCTAGGTATAAACATGACAGGGAATAGTAAAAGATGACAGTGAATGGATAAAGTCAGAATTAATAAGACTGCATCATCAATAAGAATATACGTCCATGCCATAAATACACAAAAATGCAGATATAAAATGTCCATCAGTAAAAGAGTACATCATATTAGAGAAATAATAAATACATCCTACATATCAATAGTCTCAAATAAAATGTCTCAACAAATAGACAACTAAACATATGTAGGTGTATCATCATCATCAGAAGAAGAAGAGTATATAGCTGCAATATGCCCTAATCCAGAAGAACCCACTCCTCTTCTTTGCTTTTTGTGCCTCATCTCGTCAAAGAATGTTGTTATCCATGAATCGCTACGAGCACGAGGCTCAACCTCAGCATCAAATCTAGCCATCATAGTGTCATACATCCTAGACCGAGAAGCTACCTGTGCTTGTAAAGTGTAGAAATTCTCCTCGGTAGGGCGTCTCGGTGTAGATGTGGAAGGTCAAGACTGAGAGGCATCAGGACTAGGATCAGTGGAACCAGCTGGCTGGGAAGAACATCCAGCTCCTAAAGTATCTCCCTCAGTGGATGGTGGTCTCGCTCTCGCCTCTGCACTCAGATGACTCTCTGAATGAGTAAGCGTGCTATGATCAATGATAGCAGGCTCAGAGAGACACAAATCATCCTCTAAAATGAAAACTCCAGCAGATGTGCAAATATGAGAAACGAGGAGCCCATAGGGAAGAGCAGTGCGGATAGGGGTGTTATCGATGATGGTAACATATGACATCACTCGAAACATAATAATGGGAAAATTGATATCCCACCCCTTGGATACAGCGTACATGAAATAAATAATATCAAAACCAATCTGAGTGTAATTGATCCTCGGGTAGATCGATAATGACACAAACCTATTAAGAATACGGAAGGCAGTACGAAACTGACTGTGATACATAGTAGTGCCGGCCTGAGGGATGTCCCATAAATAGTGGTAGAGAATCTCCTCAGATGATGGACTATCAGCAATAATCCGTGGAAATACAGCGTCAGGGACGCGCGGAATATGTAGCATCTCGGCTATCAGATCAGTTGTGACGAGAATAGGAATGCCACGAATGGTAGACTGAATCCCCTTTGGAGTGTGGATAGCACGATAAAAGAACTCTCTGACGATGTCAGGATAGACTACACCATAAGCCTCAAACAGAGAATCCCAGCCCCTACCTAACATCCAACGAGGAATGGATAACTGGTCGAATGCAGAGACCATAAAAACTCTTTCCCTAACAACCGCACGGATATGAAGTCCGAGCAAACAATAGTGTTCAAACTCAACCTCGGTTTCCCATCTCACAATAGAGTAGGGAAGGCGGTGAGTCCTAGCTCGCTGGGCGCGAGGGGATGTAAGCAACTCATTAAGACTACCAGAAGGGGCACCGCAACGTCTAGGAGGCATAGCTACTGTGAGAAAAAATTACCGCGTAGTGTGTGTGGAAAGATGTGTGTAATAGATGCCGAAACATAGACAACTACGAACCTATCTCCGTACACAAATCCAACCTAACCACTGCGAACACCAACCACAATAGCAGTAGCACAAACAATACGAAAAAAAACTCAAGTAATGTATCCCATCAAAATGACATAAGTGTGGGTATCCCAAAAAAAAATCCAAAGAAACATATATACCAAATTTTTTTTAAAACAAATTTCTTGAATAAAATTTGGAATACACACAGGGCACAAAAAAATGGCTCATAATCAAAACTGGCAACCCTAAAATTTGAAAATTTTGAGGTTAAAATAAGATAAACACCTTACATAATGATTTAATTTAAAAAAAAAAACAACAACAATGTAGGAGTGCTATGTGTTTTAATCCCAAAATTTCAAACAAACCCTAGATCAAACGTGATTTTTGATCCCAAACCAGTAATGAGAACGAATAACACACGTATTTAGTAGCAAAATGGGTTAAAATTTTGTATATTCACTTCATTCAAAACTTGGAATCATAAATCAGAAACCCATATAATAGAAATCAACCATAACAAAATAATAAAAAAAATACCTCGAACAGTGAAACTCGATCTCAGTGAAGAAATGGGGACGGTAAAAATGACAATGGAAGCAAGCACCAAAGCTTCAAACCAAGAAGGTGATCCTTAAACTCAGAAGCTCATTCAAGCTTCAAACCTAGCTAGAAATGGCAAAAAACAGTGGGAACACGAACCAGGGGAATCTTTTATGAGGTCAATGCTTAAAAATGGAGTAAACCAAAGTTGATTCCGAAACAATGGAGTTTTTTTTTTAAATCACTCAAGGGGTAAACAGAGAGAGAGAAGAGGAACAAAGTGAACGAAAGACATCGACGGAGGTATAAGCAAAAACCCTAGTGTCGCTTGAACGACAGCTTCTCGTGACAAGAAATCTCGCTTGAATGAGATAGATGCGTCGCTTGAGCGATATAAAGAAATTCTTAAAAAAATCTCCAAAAATGATAAGGTTTTGTCCAGTGAAATTTTTTCTTAAAAAACTTACTGGAATGGCCAAATAGTACTAAAACAGACTCAAAACAAAAAAGTAAATAAAAAAACCGATGTGAGTTATATGCTAACATAGTACCGATGTGCTCAAACGTGGTTATGGAATGTATGGGTGTGAACTATAATAAATGAGTCACAATTTTAACACGTCGAAACATTCAAGAAGATCTAATTGGTAGCGAAATATTATCAAACTTTATTTTAGCCATATGTGACAATTAAAAATGAGTTAAATGAACTAAACAATCAACATACACACAAATTCAGAATTTTGACGATTGTACAAACAATAACGTCATGATGTGATGGTTTAACACTAGGATTCGTGGTGCAAACTCATTTTTTACTTTTCCATCTGAATACCTTCATAAATTATATTTCTTTTTCTATTGAGGTATTCTATTTTTCTCTCCTTAAATAAATCCTATTGGCCCCATTTTTGGTATGTGATTCTTTATATTGCCAATATTTTTCTTTTGGGCTCTTTTAAACGGTGGCTTTCACGACGAGTTAATTTTGTACTCTCGCAGCCCTTTCTCGTGAACACTCATCATTTTTTTTTTTTATGCAATCTAAGTCCTCATGGTAAACGGTTCTTACATGCACACCTCCTCCTAAATCTATGACAAAATTGAGATAAGAGCGTCTCACCAAACTCAAATATGCATGTGATGTCAAACATTCATATAAACTCGTGCATGTGTGCAAGAATGGCGTATAAACAATCGAATCCAAATGCATATCAACTTCGAAACAACCCCATTAAAACAATGGTTACGATCATTCAACGCATCAATAATTATGACCAAATGTCCGAGCCACATGGATATTGAAATGACGGGGGTCCAAGCACACCAATATGCCATATTAAAAATGAAATGTCATGACACAAAAATCGAAAATCTTTTTGTGTTTTTCAAGAAAAATTTTGACCCCAAAATTAATTTTTTTTGTATTTGTCTTAAATATATCTAAAACCAAAAATCTTTTTATAATTTTTATTAAGACTCAAGTAATTAAAAAAATACAACGAGATACAAGTTATAACACTAGCAAATAATAAATCATAATGCAAATACTAGCGTATGATAAATTGACGAGCATGATCAACCGAAAGATGAAACATGGGGAGAACCACAGGCAATGACACACATATCACCAAGACTAATACCTAACGCCTCTAAATCCGATTTTCTAACCCAAGTAGATGTGAAAACGACGAGTGGGGGTTTTGGGAACATGAATGACATTATTCTTAGCCTTTCTAGGAGCGTTCTTAAGATCGTAGAAAAACCATCTAAGATGACCTCTCCTACCGCAATGAGTGCAAGTGTAGACACGACAGTGAGTGTTTGCTATGGGGTGATTATTCCTAATGTTCCTAGGTGACTCTCTCCTAATGTTCCTAGGAAGCTCTCTCCTAATGATCGTAGGTGGCTCTCTTGCTTGCATGTTTTTGGCTTTGGGAACAGGTGCAATATGTTTTTCGAAGCCAATACCCCACCTATTATTTTTGATTTGGACGGACCCTAAGATTTTGTTTAACTTTTCGAACCTAACTTCCAAATCAAATTTAGCCTTACTCGAATCCCTCAGTTTCTCCTCTAGCTCACATATCCCCGACTCAAGTAAACGCCTAGAATCCTCAAACTCAAGTAGTCCATTTTTCATAGCCTCCATCAACCCTCCAAGACTATCTCTCTCACCCTCGACATATTCTACCTTCTCTCGAATTTTCTTCTAACGCGCCCTAAGATCCTCAATTAAAGCATTGGAATTATTATTTTTTATGGCACATTCTTTCAATTTAGCTTCTAACTTAAAGTTTACCTTCTTTACTTTCAAAGTTTCTTCATATAACTCATTGAGGGCAGTTTGCAAGTCTCTCTTATCCTCAATCTCATCCTCACTCACCTCACCCTCACTCTCTAGGGCGTCACAACATGTGGTTGTGGAAAAATTATGCAAACGTATGTCGTCATCACTCGTATGATTAGCCACAAGGGTGGGAAGGTCTCGCTTACTAGCATACAAATTTTCTTCCTCCGGGTCACTCTCATTAAGGGTAGAAACACGATTTATCGATTTATTAAAATTCTCCCTAAGTTTAATGGGGCACGCATCTAACTTATGGCCAAACCCCTTGCAGAAAATACGCTTCTCAAAATCATCCTTTTTAACAAAATTATTAAGAGCAGACTTCATGCATGATTTCTAATTAGAGGTTTCAAACACATGAGTTCTAAAATCATCAAAATTACTGAAAGGCATACCTAAAGTCATGGGATCACAAACACAATAAAATAGTGCAGCAAGCTCTGATACTAATCTGAGAAGGCCCTTTAGTATGTGCTTTAGGTAAAAATAACTTTTTTGATTTTTAGTTAAATCCAATTTTATCTTCTTAAACCCTAAACATGCATCTAAGTGATTTAATCCATTAAACAACCAAAGCATGCGGTAAAAGAAACAATTTCAGGAAAAAAAACCTTTTGAGTAAAGCTTTTTATTTCACTACGAACAGTAAATCGCAACTTATAACATAGCAAAATCAGCACTGAATCTACCGCAACAAATCCACATAGACATGCAGTCTAACTCAGCAAAGGGCTCCCGCAAGAACCCTCAAGAACCGCAGCTGGCGTCTTCAGCAAGGCATACCTACAAGCATCCCCAATGACCTCAGTTAGTGTAATCAATGAATGAACTATCTTTCGGCAAACACGTTCAAGATCACAAGCTATAGAATTGCGTAATTTGGTCTTGAATAAACTCCGAATGATGAAGAATTATGTGGGAATTTTTAAGAAATGATGTATTTATTTCTGAGCAAACAAGAGTCCAACAAAAATAAAACACGAAAATCGAGGTGGTAGCTCATTCGAGCGACTTGCCATGTCGTTCGAGCGACATGAGCACGTCGTTAGAACAACACTGTCGTTCGAACGACAGTTAAAACACATTTTCTTTCTAAATAAAATTGTCGAATTTTCAATAATTATTTTAACTCATAAATATTTAAAATACGTTTTTGCAAATATTAAATTTAATTCCCAATATTTAAAAAATATTTAACTCATCCATCATTTAATCAAAATTCTAAATCACATCAATTCTCTTAAGTATTCATACTCGAGTGATAAAGAACAAATTGAGTATGGATAATGCAACTTAACTTGATTTCTTCTTAAAAGCTTTCAATTTCAAAATTTTCAATCTTGAATTGTCGTAGGCTTTAATTAATCTCAAATTAAAACTAGATTAGACTCAAATTATTTTGTCTGGAATTAAGCCAATTACAAACAAATTGACTCGATTAGAAATTTGTTTCTACAAAGTACAACCTCGTTAATAACCTAATAAATAATCGATTTAGTAAAATCCCATTTGGTATGTTTAACAACTAACAATAATCTAAATGATGGTTACCCCCAGATCTCTTTTCAATGCATTTGATTGAGTGTCCTCATCACCGAGTGTTGAAGTTTTGTTTTCATTCCCATTACCCGCAACGTGTATAACATCACTGTAGTCTCGTATTTTTTTCATTCATAAAATAACGCATCATCCTGAAAATTTATAATGTAAGGATTTGTTCGACAATATGATACTAAATGAGTAAATTCGTCACCCTATCATTAAAATCGAATGAATAAATTCGGCAATATAGTACATCATAAGTTAATTTAACTATTAATACTAGGTTCAGTGTTTTAACTCCCGAATATTGCACCAAAACTCGGTAATATTATGATGAATCATTAATACTCGACGAAAAACTACCGAACATTGTACCCACTTTTGCTGCTGTGAAGCCAAGTTTACATTGCACAGAGGCCATATCTGATTTGGTGAAAGAGTGTCGAGAGTTGTCATTGTTCTTGGCGCTGTATATCACTAAATTGGGAAGGAGATTTTTTTTTCAACGTTGAATGTGGGAACATTTCATTGTCATAATGATCAAAATGATAAAAGTCAATGATTTAATACATCTGGAGGTCCATCTTTGATGTTTTCCTTTGAGTTTGAAATATTTGATTCTTCTATTTTGTTTGAGTTTTGGTTTTGATGCTCCATCAATACAAAAAGGGATATACAACCACCACACCTCCCTAACCTTTCTAAGAACAAGTTTGAAAGTAATGTTGCAATGATGATGGGGTTGAGGTACAACATTAGTGCAGATGGTGGAATTTAGTTGCTAAGGGTTTGATCTATATTCGGTGTTTGTGGTCTGAGAGGTAAATGGAATTTTTTTTATTTTATTTTAATTTTTAAATTATGTACAATCCATGTCTTTTTCTGGCAGGTGGTGGTGTAATCAAAACCCAAAATAACATCTCTCCATAATTGTTTATCTCAAAGAGAAACCATAACTATTTAAGGAAAATGAAAGTGATTTAGAACTAAGAAATCAAGGAACAAGCTTGAATACAATTGATATTCTCACTAATTTTCAGTTATGAGTCTGCCAAAATGAGATTACTAAAGATGTGTCTACGAAATGAGAAGAGCAACATAATCTAGAAGCCGCCATTAAATTAATGAATTATAAATTGAATCCTAATCTAAAGATATGACGAAAATCAAACAATGATGCTTATCTCGAACGTAGAAGGCGTTAAAAACTATATTTACAAACAAATCAAAAGAATCAATTCTACAACTATACAATAATATGTTACCTACATATAAATAAACACACACACACACACACACACACACACACATATATATATACATATATATATATATATACATATATATATATATACATATATATATATGTATATACATATATATATATGTATGTATTTATATAAATATATTTTAATGTTTAGGGTTTCAAAATTATGTTTCTTCATTTGAGATTTGGAGAAAAAGACGAAGTGGAAAAGACACGAGTATTTTCGTCTAAAATACACCTCTAAATGAACTTCACATACTAAGTGGTGTGTCAATAAATAGATTGGTTGATGCTATAAGTGCACCATACACGCTAACCAATACATTGTCAAACACATCGTTTGGTCGCTAAAGTTGGTCAGTTTTGTTGGAACTTGGACTACATATCATATTCCAAAAAACGAGTAATCCTACGCCGAAACAGGGTTCCGATTCATTTTTCGCGACACATCAATGTGTCGTGTGTAAATTAGTTTAGTTCGTGTTCGAGTTCCATTGAGTATTATTATCCAAAATACGAAACGATGATGTGACACTTTAGTGGGTTGCATAAAATAAATTGAAATTTTTAGTTAGCCTAGAATTAAAAAAAATTAAAGTTATTGGTAAATTTTCTAAGGGGCAAAACTTTGGGCTACTAAAACCAACATTAACCCATCACCCAAAATTTGTTTCTTTGAGACAAAACATCAAGAAAATGGAAGCAAGAGAAAGCCATCATAGTTCTTCTTCAAGCAACCCACAGAGTGGAGGTGGAGGTGGGTACACACTGCCACCAAGTGGTTACTCAAATGAAGACATACTATTTTGCATAGATGTTGACTCAGAATCATCACTTGTTGAGATGAAAGTTAGTGGACCTGGTGGCAGACCCATTACCAGATTGGACTCTATCAAACAAGCCATCCTTCTCTTCATCAATTCTAAGCTATCCATCAACCCAGATCACCGTTTTGCCTTTCTTGCTCTTGGAAAATCCACTTATTGGGTAGGTACCCTTTATTTTCTCTTTCTTGCCTGTTTCAATTTGTTTATATATTTTGTGGGTTGCATATCATTCTTGATTTCTTGCTCTTGTTTTATCTTAGGCTGTTTGAAGTTGTTTATGTATTTTGTGGGTTATCTATGGAATTGCCTAGACATATTGTTCTTGATTTTGGGAAATCTATTTATTGGGTATTTTTATGGTTTGTGGGTTGTCTATCGGATTGGCTAGACATATAATTCTTAAAGGGCAATCCCAGTGTACGAGGCTGCCGCCCCTGCAGGCTGTTTTTGCGACTTGAACCTGGAGGGCTGCAGTGGCAAAACTATGCGCTGGGCCTAATTTGGGCGAATCAAATGTGGGTTGGGCCAAATTTGAGTTGGGCTAAATGTGGGTTGGGCCAAATATAGGTGGAGCAATTATGGGCTGGGCCAACTCATTTTATTCTACTAAAGTAAGTATTACAATTCTAGGTATATATAAAAAAACTCATATTTTACTCACAACTTTTAAAAATGAGTTTTATATTTGACTCGTAGCTTTTAAAATTGGACTCCTATGGCTCCATATTTGACTAATTGCTTTTAAATATGGCCCCATATTTAACTCGTAGCTTTTAAATATGGGCCCAATATTTAAATGACAGGGCTAATATGGGTTGTTTTATTATTTGGGCCACATTTTGCCACTACTACCTCCAGGTCACAATGGGACAACCTTACCGTTGTTCCAGATTCACCCCTTGGCTAGACATATAACTATTTTTCTTGGGAAATCTAACTATAATGCAATAAATAGACATATAATTCTTGCTCTTGGCTAGACATATAATTCTTGATTTTCTTGCTCTTGGTTTATCTTAGGCGGTTTGAATTTGTTTATGTATTTTGTGGGTTATCTATGGAATTGCCTAGACATATTGTTCTTGATTTTGGGAAATCTATTTATTACGTATTTTATGTTTTGTGGGTTGTTTATGGAATTGGCTAGACATATAATTCTTGCTCTTGCTTTTCTACTAGCCTAGGTTGTTTGGATTAATTTTTATGTTAATCTTTGGAATTGCCTACACATAATTCTTGCTCTTGGGTTTTCTACTAATTTCATCTTAGGTTGTTTGAATTTGTTTATATATTTTTGTGGTCTGTATATGGAATTGCCTAGACATATAATTCTTGATTTTCTTGCTCATGTTTTATCTTAGACTGTTTGAATTTGTTTATGTATTTTGTGGGTTATCTATGAGGGTAAGGCCAGGCGACATCCGCCTCTCCCAAACTCTGCAGTTAAGCGGGAGCCTTGTGTACTGGGTACGACCTTTTCTTTAATCTATAAAATTGCCTAGACATATTGTTCTTTCTTTTGGGAAATCTATTTATTGGGTATTTTTATTTTTTGTGGGTTGTCTATGGAATTGGCTAGACTTATAATTCTTGCTCATGGGAAATCTACTAATTTATCTTAGGTTTGTTTGAATTTGTTTATATGTTTTGTGTGTTATATATGGAATTGCCTAGGGGTGGCAATTCGGGTCAACGGGTCGTGTTTCGGGCCGACACGATACGACACGACAAGGTTTTTTCGGACACGAACACGACATGACACGAATTCGTGTTTTTTTAGTTGACACGAACAAGACCCGAATAAAAAATGACACGGCCCGACCCGACACGAATACAAGAATTTCTTAAACTTCACGCCTAAAAAACACGATCACACGACACGACACGACTCATAATTCTGACACGAACTCGACACGACACGACTTCGTGTAAAAAAAACACGACACTAACACAACATATCGTGTCAATTTCTTGTCAATTTCGTGTCGTTCTGTGTTGTTTTTTCCTGTCGTTTCTAAAATTGCGACCCCTAGAATTGCCTTGACATTTAACTCTTGATTTTCTTGCTCTTTGGAAGTCTATATATTGGGTACCCTTATCTTCTCTCTTAGGAGGTTTGAATTTAGTGATTTTTGTCAAATGGTCCTCTTTACTGCGACGTCTGGTCCAATGGAAAAAACATTTTTGCTCCGGTGTGTCCCATCTAGTAAAATACTTACTTCGTGTATAAATAGGACCTATTAAGGAAAATTTGTTTTGGTAAGACCAATAATAAATGTCTAATGTAAACACCACTTATTTGCTAAGCTCCCTTAAATTTATTTATATATTTTGTAGGTTATTTGTGGAAGTACCTAAACATATCTTGCTTTTTTGCTATTGGGAAATCTACTTATTGAGGACCCCTTATATTCTCTCTTAGGTTGGTTGAATTTATTTATATGTTTTGTGGGTTGTCTTTGGAATTGTCTAGACATATAATTCTTGATTTTCTTGCTATTGGGAGATATATTTATTGGGTATCCCTAATTTTCTTTATTGTGGTTTTCCACTAGGCTGATTGAATTTATGAAATTGAAAAGAAATAGAAATTAGATACCTATTTTTTATGTTTCTATTTTAGTTGGTTTCAATATTTAAGGAAAAAAAATATAAAACTCCCCGTAAAAGTAAACTTCAATTCGAGCAACAGAAAAAGGAAAAAAAATGGCCATTTAAGAAGCCCCAATATATACAACTAGTATGCAACTAAATGGTTGGAAGGATCAGTATGCTATTAGAACAAATTTAAATTTGTTAACTTTGATTAGTGAGGTTAACCTCAAATGCTATTGGTGAAAACGTTGACGACTCATTAAAAATTGAGGGGACCCACCTTTGACTCACCAAAGCTTTAATTAATAACATTTACCGGTCATGTTTGCCGTCATTAAGTGAAGGTTGACCAACAAATTTGAACTCTATAAGAATTGCGGGAAAAAACAATGAAAAAATCCACAACCGGCCACGAACAAAGTGAAAGCTTGAATATCTTCTTCCATTCAAAATGGTATTCGAACTTATTTCACATTCTATCTCAAGTCTCAATGGAGGCATTCTATTCAGATATGCCTTACCAATACATTGCTGGGTTGAGAAAATTCTTACTTATTTCAGTTGCAAACTTAAACCAATCAAGAAATATATGCATCTAGCAAACAAACCCAATATAAATTAAATCAGCTTATCCTCAGCTGGCCAAGTTCTCAGGTTTTCCGAAGAGCCATAAAAGACTACTATGTTTAATGAACACAATATTTTTTGTAAGGTTGTTTAAAACATGTAGCAACTATGAAGCAAAGTTGTCCACCCCAACTATTAAGAAGCAACATCAACAATAAATATATGATGTTTTTCTCAGCAACCAAAGAAGAACTTCGTGAAAAAACGTAAGTACAGTTTCTTTGAGTAATTTAGGGTGCTTCTAAATTGTATACATATTTACCTTTTCGAGATTTTGAGAGCTAGAGTAGCAAATTCCAAAATGTACTTGAAGCCCGATAGTTTTTTTGTACTCAAACACCTTCATTGAACCAAGCCAATCGACGAAGGTGCCGTCATTCATATGTCCATTAAAGGCAGGTACATCCACTCAAATGTCACCATATAGTCTTCTTTTCTCGAAGAAACTAAATCCTGTACTAATGGTTGTGCACACTCTCCAACCCGGTCTTAACCTGCTCATTGCCGTCCTCGGCCAAAGAAATTTTGATAAGGCCCTATGAGACTTTTACTCGCACAAAGGCAGCTTGCCCCCGATCTTGAAAAGGGTTCTTCCCAATCGCCCAAAGGTGATAATCCTCTTTCACATGCCCACAAGCATTGCATATATAGCAAAGACTATCTCCTATTGGGGATTCGATTTAGAACCTCATATCTTCAGAAACAAAACACCAACGCCACTCGTTCAGGTGCAATCTAGTAGCATCCTCTGAACATTGTCGTGAACGGGTTCACATCCTCTTTATACTCCGTCCCTGCAAAATCACAAAAAAGGGCTCAAGCTTGGTGGCCTATAAAGTATCGACACTCTCCCGAGGCCCCCTAGTTAGAGTCGGATGCGTGTCGGACTAGGACACGCCATGAATACCCTGGGACACACGTCGGATATGTAAAAAAGAAAGTTTGAATCTTTTTATTTTTTATTTTTTAACTGGACACACTGAGGGACACGCAAGGACACACTGGTTGTGGACTTTCAAATTTCTCAGCGAAAAGATGGGGGGAAAAGTTTAATAATGACAACTTCAAGATAAAATGGTAAGAGTATATAAAGTCTTCTCTAATATTATAAATACTTATATATAATGTTTATGTTTATTTTTTGTTCTTTTTTGAAAAAATATTCATTTCTTCTTTATATGTAATATTTGTATCTACATGTCTTTTGTGTTTTTGAGTAGTTATTTTATGTTTGATGTATCTAAATTAATTATTAGCTGATTAGTTATTTTTCTAGGATATGTAACTATACGGGAGGGTATTTTTGTATTTTTTTCTCTTGCATCACACTTGTCCTACATTTTAAGAAGCTAGATATTTTAGTAATGTGGTAGATTCTAGAAGATATCATTAGTAATGTCACAAGGGATGCCTTGCATTGGTGACATCACTCATTACCTCACTAACGACAACACTTTCTAGAATATGGTAGCACATTCTAGGGAATATTCGCCCTCTATAGGCATATGAGCATATCCATTCCCCTTTGAGGCGTGTCATTATTACATGTTGTTTTGTAGAGCGAGGCTCACTCAACTTTGTGTGCGCGTATAAACCCTAATTTCGTCATATCGCCAATGGGGCCAAAGAAAGTTTCACGACCGGGTATCGCACGTCGCACCACACATCAAACATCCACCATAGGATCGGTTCTAGAGAAGCTCAATGCCCTCTCTGTCGCCGAACTCCGGCCACCCACTATCCCAACCGGCCACGTGGCGGAGTCATCAAAAGAGTCGCACACACCCTCGGAGAGACCACCACTACTAGTAGGAGAGAGTAACAATAACAAAGAAGGAAGAGAGACTCATATCCATAATTCTTTTACCACACCACAGTTCCCTACACATTACCACCATCTCGATACTTAAACGAAGACATACTGTTTTGCATAGATGTTGACTTGGAATCACTCGTTGAAATGAAAGTTACAAGTCCTGGTGAGAGACACATGACCAGATTAGACTCTATGAAACAAGCCATCCTTCTCTTCATCAATTTCAAGTTATCCATCAACACAGATCACCGCTTTGCTTTTCTTGCTCTTGGGAAATCTACTTATTACCCTTAGTTTTTCTAGGTTGTTTGAATTTGTTTATTTATTTAAGGTTATTATGGAGCAAGAAATAGTATCCTGCTTTTATGTTTTTGTTTTTGTTGATTTTGATTTGGAATCTTAACTGGATTAGGTCTATCAATTGATGTTTTTTAAGGGTAATTTACGAGCGGCATCAATTTTTTAGCTTTATTCCCCCCCCCCCCCCCCCCCCCAAAAAAAAATAACTTTAAGTGACATTATTTTAAAAAGTTTTACTGACACTTTTTAAATCGCTTAAAGTTATCTTGGGGGCCGAATAACCCTAAAAGTGGAAATATTGGCCAAAGTTACAATAAAATAATTAATGTGGCCAAAACCCAATTAACACTTTTTATTTGGCTACCTTGTATGATCTAGTTTTTTTTGGTACGTATGTAAGGTGATTATAGTATATTAAGAAAGTGGAATAATCTGACGCTCCCTCATTAATTGTTTGAAATTATTCAGGTCTATTTATGAAATTAACAAGAAATAGAATTCTGCTTTTTTATGTTTCTGTTTTAGTTGATTTTTATTTGGAATCTCAATTAGAGTAGTTCAATTGGTGATATTGTTTTGATTTCCATCTTTGATCTAATTGTTTATTTGTGGGTATTGTAACATGGTTTTAGTATTTCCAACCATTTCAATTTGTTCAAGCCCTCTCGTTCACTTTCTTTTAAGAAATTCAACAGAAAGGCTGAAAGGGTGACAATCGCACTGTGTGTCATCGGACATAGCAATATTTACTAAGTTACCCAATCATTTTGTGACGTGTCACCAAAAATTTAATTACTAAATACAACACCAAGGGGGTAGCTTAGACTAAAATAAAGATTAATTACTAATGATTAATTTTCATACTATGACTAATGTGTATGCAAAGATCTAATGATTTAATTCTGAAAACACTTGTATCACACAAACATCTCAATAGAAAAGTTTAAATCATTTTTGCAGCAAATCTGATTCATGCCAAACATCAAGCAACAAGAATCGGTGTAAAATGCCATAATTAAACACATAACTAAGAAAGATCATGAATCTTGAACGCTTAACAATTTCTCAGTATATTTTTGCAAAATCTACCCACATATGTAATAAAGAACTCCCCAAAAAGTGGCTAATACCGAAATATTAGACCCACCCTTTAAAGGAATGCAATCTCTCATTTCAGCTTGATAAACGAGAATGTTTATACTTTTACGTATGTTCCTCACAGAATGCTTTTAGTTTTACAACACTGCAGTTAATGTCCTTGCTAACACTTCACCCCCTTAACTCTTTATTTTTGTTCCAAACCTGAACGGTGTTAATTTTTTTGGACGGAACGTTCTTAACCCAAATGATTAATACAAGCCAGTCAAATACCTCGTCAGCAATGTATTCTGATGTGGACTATGTATTGAACTTTTAATTTTTCCTCAAATTAGCTTAGTCATTTCTTCCCCCTACGTGTTATTTTAATGTTTTTTTTTCTTGCGATATTTTGAAGCTTAAAAAGGAGTTTAGTAGCGAAGTTGACTCTGCAATTTCAGCATTTCGGGGGATCACATTGGATTCATCTTCGGGTCATGCGGATCTCACCCAGCTATTCCGGGTGGCAAACCATGAAGCAAAGAAATCTCGTGCACAGAATCGGATTCTCAGGGTGGTAAGAAATGCTGGTTCACTATTTAGTTTTATATTTATTCTTCTTCATGCATTTTACTAAATTTGTGATTTTTTAAATTAGTGAACTTCCATTATGTTTCGTGTGTTTTGGTAAAACAACATGGTTGTCTCACGCGTAATTTACATATGTTGTATGTTTTTATGTTGGTAACAAGTTTCCCCTCTGAAAATTAAAGCTGAATGAAAATTGTTGATGTCACTTGAACTTTTTATAAATTTCCTTCCCCTCGCCGATCCAAATAAAAAATAGTTAATTATGCAACAATGGTTTAGTGACAACCTTAGGTAATTGAGTCAGAAGTTGCAATGGGTTGATCAGTTATATATATAGTGCGCGCTCTCACACACAACGGTTGGCATTCGTAGTTTTAATCTTGGTTCTTTTAGTTATTATCAACGGTAACACATCTCTTTAATTTCGAACAAAATGAAAAATGAAATAAAAGAGTATGCGGAAAAGGAAAAATATAACATAACTTAGCTAATAAATCCCTTAAAAGTCTATTTATATATGATCAGTCCAAGCGATAATCTTGTTGGTATCTTAAACCCATGAAATTTTTAATTAATTAACGATAAGTCCAAACGATACAGTTACATTTATTAATGTAGATACAATTACACTTATTACTGTAGATACAATTACACTTATTAATATAAATACAGTTACACTTACTAATGTAGATACAATTACAATTACACTTATTAATATAGATACAAATGCAATTGTAATCCTATCTACATTAGTAAGTGTAACTGTATTTACATTAATAAGTGTAATTGTATCTATATTCATTAGTGTCACTGTATCTACATTAATAATTGTAACACACGTGGACTTGTTGAAAAAATTGTTTTAGCTTGTCGTTATTGTTAATTTTTAAAGTGTCTAAGTATTTAATCACTATATTTCCCTATTCTTATTGATGTAAAATATAAGTAAAAACTTTATTTTCATTCTAATGAACTCTTCTTCATTAGTGCAGTATATGCATACTTAAGCAACCCCAACAAGAGTTCTGAAAAATCTCTAGATTCAAAATAGCGAACCAAATTTGTGCCTATCGTTTTGCATATGAACTAAGTAGGGTACCATGTAACCTGTACCAAGATGACCCACTTTTCAAGTAATATTGCCTACGACCACTACCAAAGGCCCACCATCAGTGGCAAATTTAGAATATGGGGGAGTGGGGGACAAACATAAAAATATATAAAAGGTCGTACTTAGTGCACAAGGTTCCTGATTTAGCTGGAAGAGGTAGATTTAGGCAAGCCCGCATTTTGGGAGAACTTGCTTCCAAGACTCGAATCCCCGACATATCACCTTGGGTGGGCAAAGACCTTACCATCGCACCAAGTCCGACTCCGCAAAACGTTAAAAAATTTATAATTATTTTATACAAAGAAAATATGTTACAGGGTTAAAATTTGCAATCGTTTGAGGAGAAGGTTACTTGGATTGAGCAACCGTTTGAGGAGGAAATTAACATGTAAAGATTGTAAGGTTATCCAAGAGAGATCTTAACCTCACAACATAGGATAATGATGTTGGATATAAATATAAAAAATCAACCACGAGTGTCAAAAGAGAAGATTAACCCACGAACTAGGTGGTGGAACTTAAAAGGAGAGAAGTTATAACTATTTAAAGATAAAGTATTTAATGAAGCATCATGGAATACCGAAGATGAGACTAACATAATGTGGGATACGATGGCACATGCATTGGGAGAATATAAAAAGAAATTCTTGGAGAATCAAGAGGCAGGGGGCCACAATCTAAAGAAACTTGATGGTGGAATTTGAGAAATATTGATGGACTAAAAAGGAAGTTAAGAAAATGGTAAGAGATGCTAAGTTGAAGGCGTATGATGATCTTTAGACAAAAGTAGGAACACAAGAAGGTAAAAAAAATATTTATAAGCGTGCTAAATTTAGGGACAGAAAAACAAAGGATTTTAATAACGTTAAGTGTATTAAAAGTGATGATTTGAGAGTTCTAGTTAAGGATGATATTATGGAAAGAGAAAAAACTACTTTGAGAGATTATTGAATGGAGATAATGGGAGTAGAGTAGATATAAAGGAACTTAGAGACTTGAGAAAATATATATTTATGCAGAATTAGGACAATAGAGATTATGATTGCTATTAAAAATATAAAAACATAGAGGGCTTTAGGACGAAATGGTATCCTTATTGAGGTTTGGAAGTGCTTAGGGGAAGAAGGAGTGTCTTGGCTTACAAAATTATTTAATAGAATTATAATGACTAATAGGCTGCTCGATGAATGAAGAAAGAGTATTTTAGTACCTATTTAAAATAAAGGAGAGATACAAAGTTGTTCAAATTATCGCGGCATAAAGTTCATGAGTCATACAAATGAAACTTTGGGAAAGAGTGATTGAATATAGATTGAGATTGAAAACAACAGTATCTGGGTTTATGCATGAGAGGTCAATAATGGAAGCAATTTATTTGTTGAGGAGATTAATGGAGAGGTATAGGGAGAAAAATAAGGACCTTCATACGTTTTTTATAAATTTAGAGAAAGCATATGATAGGATACCAAGAGATATAATATGGTGGGTTTTACATAAAAAGAGAGTGACTCGTAGATATATTGATGTGATCAAGGTTATGTATGATGGAGTAATGACTATATGAAGAACATCAGTCGGAGAAAGTAGTGAATTCCCAATTACTGTAGGTCTACACCAAGGTTCAACACTAAGTCCTTATCAATTTGCTCATGTTATAGATGAGTTGACTGGACAAATACAAGATGAGGTGTTGTGATGTATGCTATTTACAAATGATATTGTCTTAGTGGATGAGACTAAGAAGGGGATTAATGCTAGATTGTAATTGTGGAGAGGAACTCTAGAAATAAGAGGATTTAAAATAAGCAGGACTAAAATAGAATATGTGAGTGCAATTTTAGTAGTAATAGGAGAACAAACGGGGGTGTGGTGAAATTGGATGGTCAAAAGATACCTAATAATAATTATTTTCGTTATTTAGGCTCGATTATCCAAAAAAACAGAGATATTAGTGATGATGTTACTCATTGGATTAAAGCATGTTGGGTTAAGTGGAGAAGTGTTATCAGCGTATTGTGTGATAAGTTGATAACGTATACCTTTGAAGTTAAAAAGAATTTTTTTATAGGACGACCATTAGACCCATCATGTTATATGGAATAGAGTGTTGGGCAACCAAAAAATAAAATGTACAGAAAATAAGTGTGATGGAGATGCGAATGCTAGGATGGATTTGTGGTATAACTCAAAAGGATATATTAGAAATTAACAAATTCGTGAAACGGTCAAAGTAGCTCCTATAGAAGATAAATCAAGTAAAATTGACTTAGATGGTTTGTACACGTCAAGCTTACACCAATAGATGTCCTCGTAAGGAAGAGTGATTTAGTTAGTATTTATGGTAATACAAGGGGTAGAGGTAGGTCTGAATTGACTTGGTGTGATATTGTAAAAAAAGGAAATGATATTATGTGGTTTAACCGAAGATATTGTACCAAACAGAATGGAATGGAAAAATATGATTCATGCAGCTGACCCCATTTAATTGGGAAAAGGCTTTGTTGAGTTGAGTTGAGGGATAATTTCCCTTGTCAGTGCGTTCACAATGACATTTTCTCAAGAATGCTGTGAAGTGGTAATAGAAGATGTCATTTCTTTGGGGAATTTTTTGGAACTAGGGGGGTCAATGCATGCCTTAATGAGACATGTATTCGTTTGATTCCTAAGAAGCAACAATTGATAAAAATGAAAGATTTTCGTCCCATTAGTTTTGGTTACAAGTATTTATATAATTTTGGCCAAGATGTTATCTTTGAGATTGAGAGAGGTGTTGGGTGAAACGATTTTAAAATCTTAATGGGTTTTCGTTAAAGAGAGAATTTCTAGAATTAGCTCTTATAGCTAATGAAATGGTCCGAGTATAGAGCTAGTAAAAAAGGTGTTGTTTTGATTTTGTGAAGGCATATAATCATGTCGAATGGAACTTCTTGATGCATGTGCTTGGGGAAAAAAAGGATATTAAAGAAAATTGGAGGAAGGGGATTTGAGGATGTTTATTTTTCAGTAATTTCTCAATTCTTGTGAATGGGATGCCTAGAGGAAAATCTAAGGCTTTTAGGGGCCTTAGACAAGGGGACCTATGTCACCCATTTTAGTTTATTCTAGTGGTTGATAAGTTGAGTAGATTGGTTGATAGGCCAAGCAGGAATGGATTTGTTGAAGGATTTACTATTTGCAAAAATGGATTTATTGAAGGAATTACAATTTACAGATGATACCATGTTTTTCACTTTAAGGCAACAACAAAAATTTGAAAATTTGGCTTTCTTGATTAAGTTTTTTAGCTCATTGTCGGTTTTGAATGTCGACTGCTCAGCTAAAAGTGAAGTTGTAGGAATCAACGTTGATGGGAGTTTTGTTCGAATTTTAGCAGACAAAGTGGGTGGCTGTGGGATGGGTAGTTAGCCCATGAAATATTTGGGTTTTCCACTTAGAGGATATTTAGTTTCGTGTGAATTTTGGAGCCAGGTTTAGATAAAGTGAAAAGGAGGCTTGATGGTTGGTTATTGAGGAAGGGGTGGTGAGTAGATTCATTTTGATCGAAGTGGTCCTTAGTATCCTCGTATACTTTCTATCTTTATTTAAAATTCTTATAAAAGTTGCAAAGTTAATTGAAAAAAGAGTGAGGGACTTATTGTGGGAGGGTAATGAAAAGGGGAAAAAGGATCATTTAATAAATTTGAAAATATTGTCAAAAACCAAAGGTCATGGTGGTTGGGAATTGAGAATTTTGTCAAAAGAAATAAAACTTTATTGGCAAAATGATTGTGGCGGTTTCCTCTTGAACAACACTCGTAATGGCATTCTATCAGTAGAAGAAAATATGAGTTAGGGGACAATGGGTGGGGATTCAAAGGTAGTCGAGAGAAGTTCCTTCAGATAACCTTGAAAATTCATATATCACGGTCTTGAATCTTTCTCCAATAAGATTTCTTTTGTGGTTAAGGATACGGATTCCATTCGCTTTTGAGTGGACGTGTGCTTGGAGAGCGATTCACTTAAATCTTTGTTTCCCAGATTGTTTAGAATCTATTTGAATCACTACATGCCTATTGCTTCTTTGTCCTCGTTGGATTCATCCAACTTTGTATATTGGAACTAATATTTCAGTAAGAATATCAACGATCGTGAAACATCGGAAAAAAACATCCTTGTTGGGAAAAATTGAGGGAGGGAGATTGTCATCGGGTTATAATGATGGAAGATAATGGAAATTTAATGGGGGATATTCTCTCGCGACTCATATTTCCATCATCTATTGATATTGTCACTCCATCCATCTTTTCACCTTTAAAACTTATATGGGACTAGTGATTTCAAGTAAGGTTCAGATATTCTCTTGGTAGGTGGCTCATGACAATGTTAATACTTGTCATCTTTTGCTAATGAGAAGGCTGGAAAAGTACATCTCACCCCATTGGTACAGCATTTGTAAAGACGAGGGAGAGAGCCTCGATCATTTGCATCGACATTGCCGTTTCTCATCTTGTCAATGGGGCAAAGTATTTAGTGAGCTGAACACTGTGTGCTGTACCACGGAAAATTGTGGACTTTATGACATTGGAGGTTGTGTAAATCTTCAAATGCGGAAGCGTTATTGTTACATTACACAATTATTAACTACACAACACTACACTACACAACAACAACAACAACTAAACTATAGAAATGAAATGGGTTTCTTTCTCTCTCTATTCTCAATTCTCAATATTCCAGGGTTGATTACAAATGAGGGACAAGGGGCCTATTTATTGGAAGAGTTCACTTGCTAATCAAGCTAATGCCCAAAATGACTAAAAAAGATAACTAATAACTAAAAATGACATATTAGTCCCAAACATACTTGAAAACTAATTACACTAAAAATCACTGTTCTAAAAAACCCACCTAGGGCCTAGGTTTGAGGCTTGGGAGAAACCCCCCGCCTTAAGATTTTTACTCTTTATTCTTGGTAAAACCCTTAAGGCGCACTTTTTTCAAAAAAAAACAATGCTTTAGTGAAACAATATCGCCTTCTAAAGATTTTTTTTCAAACCGAACTATTATCTCATCCAAAATAATTAAATAGTATTTTAATTTGCATATATTCAGATATATTTTTATGATATGTACAATTTTAGTATTTTAATAGCCTTGTTATGGTTAAAAAATATTAAAATATATTAAGAAGGCCTAAACGCCTTTTCACGCCTAAGGCCCGCCTAGGCTTCTAAGGCTTAAGGCTTGGACTCCACGCCTCGATCACCCCCCGCGTTTTTTAGAACCTTGCTAAAAATAAAGGAAAATTACAATTAAACCCTAAACTAAAAATGCAAAATAAAAGATAGTAGTCTCCCGTAGGCACAACCACGCGCCACATCTCGCTTCCTATCCCATATACATCATTTTCCCCGTCTTCGAAAAAGCTCCTCCTTGAGCTGGGAGGGTGAGTCATCAATGCCACATGAACACGTGTCGATACAAGTGTTATCTTCCAAAGTAAAGTAAAACCCCAAATCAAATCCAATATGCAAATGGACCGGCTGAATTTCGATTAAACCCATATGGACCTTCAACAAATGGGATAATATACCCAAATCTCAACGATGCCTCCCTACAGAATCCGAGCAACCAAAAACTGACGACCATTCCCCCTTATCAACACCATAAGCACATGGTTACAACTTGGCTTGGTGGACCCTTAAATCTAACCGGACGGTAACTCCGGCGACCGCACCTTTGCGAGTACGATGGTGAAACAAGATAAATGAAGACGGCGACATCCCGGAAAGTCGGGCCCAAAATGGCAAATAGTCGGAAAATGTATCCCAAGTGGGTACATTTCTAATGGAAGTCATATGTTGTGTCAAAGATTGACCGGAATAGAGGTTAGTAGGGTGGGTGAGATCGGGTTGAAGTAGTGCACGCCCGCTTTGGGTTGAATTGACTTGTGGTTGGGCATTAATGAATGGGAAAGGTAAAAATAGGGTTAAAAAGAGGGGTGGGGCTGGTTTCTTGGGTTTTCTTGAAGGTGGTGGGGGTTGGGTTGTTCTTTGAGGGAAAGAAAAGGGTGGGAAGACAAACCTTAGGAGTGGGCTGCCCTAGGGGTAAGAGGAAGGTTGTCCGGGTGAAAATTTTGGGTTTTAGATGTTGTGGCAGATTAGGGTAGGGGAAAATTAGAGCGGGCGTTGGATGAAGTGGCCGAAGGGCTAGAGGGGTGCGGGGGGCTGCTTTTGGGGTTTTGGAGATGTTTCGGCTCCGAAAAAGAGCCCTGAAGGCTGGGCAGTGGTCAGCAGAGGTTAACAGGGGTGGGGGATGTCTGGGTGGGGGAAATATGACTGACCGGTGATGGAAAAAAGGCCAAGAAGGGGCTGTCCGGCCCCTGTTTCAGCAGGGGACTGTTTTGGGGTTTTTGGGGGTGTAGTTGGTGCCGGAAATGGGTCCAGGAGGGTAGCCAGTGGGCAGCGGTAGGGTAGGGGCTGTTTGGTGGGGGTGGGGCTAGGGTTATAGGTAGGGTTTGTTGATTTCTTGGTTAGGGTTTGTAGATTCTTGATTTTCTTGGGGATTAGGGTTAGGGTTTGAATTTTTTTTTGGTCTGGTGGGTTTTCTTAGGCGAGGGTTTGGATAAAAATTGAAGACGGAAATTCATGTAGACAGGGTGGGGGTTGTGTGGCGCTAGGAGACGGAGATGGAGGGTGGAGGAGCCAAAAAATGTGGTATCTCCTCTTTTAGTGGTGATGGAATTTAGGGTTTCCATTCACCCGATTCTCTTTTGGGCACTTATCAATCTTTTGATTGAAGGGTTTCCGGAGTTGGAATCTCCACTCGTGACCCGCTTCACGCATCCCGACGAACACGAAGAACAAACCGAGCTCTGATACCAATTTGATGGAAATCTTCAAATGCGGAAGCGTTATTGTTACACTATACAATTATTAACTACACAACACTACAATGCAAAATAAAAGATAGTAGTCTCCCGTAGGCACAACCACGCGCCACGTGTCACTTCATATCCCATATACATCATATTCTTAGAAGAGTAGATTCCAAAGCTAAAATCCCGTGGACATGTGCATTCCTTGCGCTAATATGGGTAGTTTGGCAGGAAGTGAACATTAGAATCTTTGGAGATAAAGAGGTTGAAAAGGAATGGATCCGTGAAAAGATAATGATCCCGGTAACCATGGTTAACACCGTGGAGATGTTTAGTTACAAATGATTTTGATTGGGTACATGATAAAGTTGATTTTCTTAGACTAGAATACTATGCTTTATTCCAAATTATCAGTTAATAAAGAATTTGTTATTAGGACGTAGAAATTTGAAGAATTCCATGTCAAAGACGAGTTGGATCCTGAAAATAATTCGAAATAGACAAAATTGTGGGAAATGCCTCTTACTTTGGTCTCCCTCTTTTCTTTTCTTTCCTTTTCCCCATTTTATTTCTTACACCCCACAATTCTTTTTCTTTTTTGGTTGGATGGCCATGCACGCTACCTAACAATTCCTTGTTTCTTTCATTTTTATTAAGGTCATTGTCTTTTGTCACATTTGTTATGTCATATTTTCTTTGGATAACAGTTCACGTCGTAGCACTTTGGGTACCATTATCACTTTTGATGACTAAGTTTAACCCATATTGATGCTTTTTTTCATGCACCGGCCTTGCCCATATTGGGCTGCGGCGTGTTGTCTTACTTCGGCTAATGGTTCAATGGGCAAACTTAAGGTCTTGGTCATGGCCTTCTCTTTATATATTAAACACCTAGGCCACATATACTTGCAACAGATCACACATCTCATAATAACACATCATTTCGAGTAACATTAAACCATTGTAATGCATCAACACAGTTGAAGTCCATGACCATAAAGTAAACTCGCTAAAACATGTATAGGTATAATCTCGGTCTATAACAATGTTACGATACATAAAGTACATAAACTGTCTAAACAGAAAATTAATTCACAATAAAGCCTCAGCCTAAAGCACAAAATGGACTTATCCTCATGCACAACTACATATAGATTAGACACCTATCGTATATCCAAGTAAATAATGTTTTTAAGGCCTCAGACTAAACAGTTGTCCGCGGCACTACAACTCCACAGCTCATTGCCCTGAAAAACAAAGGAAGTAAAAGAACGAGCACTCAAAATAGCTCGGTAAGTTTATGGATCACCCTCAACGTCTGATAATTGCAATAAGGTTAGTACAAATATCCACTAATCTCAAATGATAAACAGAATCGATAGAGTAACGAACAAGAATATCATGTATTGTGTTAAAGTAATCAACATAATAGAGTGAACACAAGGTGTATAGAATGTGTAAACCCAAGTCGTGCTCTCGAATCTTGGCCAACCTCTGCATATGACGCAAGCTCACAATTAGCTCGTCTACCCAATCTTAAGCACAAAGCGGATTGAGAGCTGATACCATCAGCTCTTTTCCTCGGCCTAAAGCACAAAGAAAAATGCCAGAGGCAAGCCCAAAGTGCTGTGCTCTATAAAAGGCTCCACAACGGCCTCAATCACATCAATCTGCAGAGTACAAGAGAGACTGAAAAAGAAAATGTAAAGCACAACTGCCTCAGTGTCCGCGAACGAGGTCTCCTTGCCCTCTCACTATCTGTAAGAGCTAAGTGTTCCCAGGGTTTCCCAAATATGACCACATTTCAAAATTGCTGTCGACCTAGAATCTTTAAGATAACCCAAATTCTTTCTCCCCGAGTCACGTTTGGTCCATGTCATTGTTCATTAATGCACACCCAGATTTAAGAAGTATGCGGATTTTACTTAGACCTTGGCCCTTCTGGCACTGGAATCATTTCTTATCTCCCAAAATTTGTGTCAAGTTCAGTTTCTTAGTCTCGTCTTGATAACGAACTCGGCCTAACACTATACTTTGCATGGCCTAAGAACTCGGCCTAACACTATACTTTACTCTTGCTCCTGGTTCTTTTATATAAAAAAAATCCTATTATTCTTAGGAATATTATAATGAGGTTGGATTTTGGTTAACTGATGTTTTCAATGAAAATCAGGTAGTGTCAAAACCCTTAAAAAACAAAAACATACTCAATGACTCTAAACGAAGACGGATTATATATCACTATTTCCTCATTCTGCTCTCTCTATTCAGCAGAAGTGGATAGTGCCATAATTGCGGGTGATTTTTACCTTATGGTTCCATTTTGTTGAGGGTGAAATATTTCACCCGGAGAAAAAGTACAGTGGTGAAAATTATTTTTGCTTATTCAGAGTTAAAATCTTGTGCATACAAAACTGTTAATCCAAGAAGCACAAATACAAAGTTTGACATATCCATATTGGATACCGATACTCTTGAATACATATCTGATTTATCTATTTGTGTGTCCATTATTTGAGGAATAGCCTTTTGATTTGGATATAGGCAGAATCTCTTGGGTACTTTGCAAATTCTCTTGGATACTAGAATTTGCAAATTCTATTGGGTGCTTTCCAAATACTTATTTCTATAGATTGATAGATAGTTTTTAACGTATCCTTATGTTTTTATTATTTAAAAACAAACGTGTTGCCAAGCCCATGTTTTGATCCTAATGTGAGACTATAATTATGTGAAATTGACATAAGCAGTGAAGAAAGTTCTAGTTTTTAACAAAATATTTGTCACCATTTCAATTTTCGTCTTGGTGAAAAATATTTCACCCCAAACCAAACACAACTTAAGTATAGATGTAGGTGCCGATGTGGGTAGTTTTGTCTGCATACATATTTACTATAATTATGTGATTTAATTCATTGTAGTTTCATCTATTTTTTTAGCTACGTATTATACATATAGTGTTTTATTACTTTACCCCATGAGATAATTCATTATTTAGAGATACCTCCTTATGTGTTCATTAATTAGAATCAACCCCCACACGTGCATCAACCCACTTGTACTTTATGCATTATTAGTTGTGCCTGTGGGGAGTAACTGTACGTAATGAACATGTAGGGGTATCGTTGAATTATTAAAGGAGGTAAAATACAAATACCCTTACATTTATAATCTCACACTCAAATGTTCCGTCATATTCAGATCCTACTATACTGCAGATCATCTGTACCGCCACACCATCAATGGCCAGCAAGCCAGAAACTCTTCACCTTAGATGTTGTTTACCTCCATGACAAGCCGGGACCCGAAAACTGTCCCCAAAAGGTGTACGACGCCCTTGTGGATGCGCTCGAACACGTCAGCGAGTACGAGGGTTACATCTTCGAGAGCGGCCAGGGGTTAACGCGTGTCCTTTTCCGCCACATGTGCGTGTTGTTATCCCACCCTCAGCAGCGTTGCGTGCAAGACGACCTTGATTTGCCCAAATCCCTTACCAAGAAGTCATCCACAGCCGATCCGGCCCTGGCCGACGAAAATGTTCGTGTCCCGTCGATGAGAGAGAATGTAAACAATTGAGCCTTGTATCATGGTTTGAAGGTATCACGCGTTAATGCTCAACGCCAATAAGAACACTTCACTCACGCGACATGGGCTCCGCTTGATTTTCATTATAAAGATAAAGCTTCTGTCGTGTACTTATTGGTACAGAGTATGAACACACGATATTCTCAAAGTATGATACTTTTTCTCCTGGTACTTATTTTGTTAGAATTTGTTTTCTGTTTTAGTCTTGACCTTATTTGATATGAATGTGTGGGCATTTTGCTATTAAACTTTATGAAATGAATAGTTTTCACGTTTGACAAACCAGAATGTGTGGGCATCTATCATATTTAATGTTGGAAAAGAAAATTTGATGCTTACTGCAGATAAATTCTTTGATTATCTAAATGATGGGGACGGAGCTATGTGGGGCTCAGTGGGGGGCTGGAGCCCCCACAACTTAAAAAAAATACAAATATATGCATTTACAAAAATATAGGTGTAGAAAATAATTTTTAAAGTTATTTGGGCCATATGTTGAAATAACTTAAAGTTATTTGGGCCATATGTTATATACCTTTTTTTTAAAGTCTAGAATTATTGTTGGCTTATATATATATATATAGTTTAGGGTTAAGTTAATGATTTTTTTTCCTCATCATTTTAAGGTTATTGTTGGTTTAAATTCTAGGGTTAAATTTGATTAACTTTATGAATTTTTTTGATGTGAATTTGGGGCCTGAAATATTGGTTTAAATTTGAGATTGATGAAATTATTTTTGCTGTTAAAACACTTAAATTATGGAGAAGTATTTTTGAATAAAGAATGTTTTGTTCGCTCTCTCTATATTTATATTGACGCTAGATTTAGGATTAAATTTAGGGACTGTGGTTTAAATTACAAATTGAAATTTTTATTTGTGTTTCCTTTTTTATGGTTAAAATCTTTAATTAATCAATTTATGTTTATCTTTCTATTTGATCAAATAAATAATTAAGTAATTATTTGATAATTATTAAAAAAATAACTTGAAAAAATTGGCTTGGCGGCTCCTGCTCCAAATCTCCTAAAAATCGTCATTAAAATTTGCTCCCACTCTTAAGAAATCCCTGCTCCATCTATATCAAAGCTTTGTTTTTAAGATTTAAATTTTATTATACTCTTTTTTTAACCCCCACCCCTAAATCCAGACAAAAAGAGGGGGAGAGTATTTACTTTTTAGTTTATGCTCCATTTATCCCAAATTAAAAGTCATCCTTTAAAAGACAACATTTTTAAAAAAGTTAACTTTTCAAATTTATCCTTGAAGAAATGCAATTTAATTGTTGTTCCTTTATGGTTCAGTTGGGTGTATGAGTGCAATTTATCACAGTTAATGGACTTAAGCAATTGAAACCAAACAAGGAACAAAACAATCTCACAATAGAAGGATTTATGTGGTTAGACAATTGTTTACGTCCACAGGTTGTTTCTCTCTTTTTATTACATTTTAAAAAAAAATTAGCAAGAAGTTACATGCCCATTTTCCCTCTCGAGTGAGGGTGATATTTATAGAGATAGAGAAGGTCGAATCATGTTGGACTTCTCATGATTGTTGGTTAAACCGTCTCTTGAATTGTGTTAATCTCCTTTGAAATTTTTACAGTTGCATTGACCTCTTCATAATTATCTCTTATGATATTAATTATTTGCTGCTGGGTTGTCCTCCTTTTCAGATCCACACCCACTTTGGCCGCTGATTTTGGGCCTTTCACTTTGCACCCCACAATTGCCTCCAAAGCTCTTTGGCATTAATAGGCCGGAGAGTTTTGAGAATCTGCATAGCCTAATCAGGTAGTCAACCCATGTGATTAGTTTTGAGTCTCGTAAGGGCATGCTTTGTGATTATTTCGTCATGATAAGGACATGCTCGAAATAGTTCGAAAATGAACTCCTAGTTGCATTGATGAGTCTTGGGCTCCGTTCCCGTATGATTATATGTTTAAGAGTTCATTCCATGTTTAATCAAAATTCTGTATCGTCGTTTGCACACTTCTCTTTATTAAAAACGAACGCTTGGAGTTATTGTTTTTCATACTTCACTTGTAAGTTTTCTTTGTCTATGGCTCTTGTTTCTCTTTCTTGCAGTCACTCTAAACTTCGCTGCTCCTTCTGATCATTTCCAATTCTATTGAGTATTCCTTCTCCCCATCTCCGTTTTCACAAAAATGGTGTACTCCGTAAATGAGAAGACCGTAGGGGAATTTAGGAGGCTATATTCGATTCCTCCTTGGGTAACAATTGAATGTGCCTGGGTACTTAAGGAATGCTAATACGTCACGAATATTGCATATTTGCAACCATTATCTTTACATATTCTAGCATTTTTATCTCCGTTATATCCTACTTTTATGCTCATATACTGTCTAATCTCGGTTATATATATATACTTTTGTATGGTTTATGTGAGCTTTTGTAGGCATTCGATTGCCTAACGGAGCAAGTGGTTGTATTTCGAGGAAGTTATGTCATATGATGAAACTTCAAGGGTATTTTAGACTTTTCACACTTTATGTACCGATCGGTGGATCTCCATGGAGTGTAGTTCGTTGAGTTAGCTTCACGTGGTTGCAAACGGCTCATCGTTTCGAGTCCGGATGATGAAGTTATGTCGTTTTCCGTAATGCAACTTTTCTCCCTTGTGAATGCCAAATTTCCTCAAAAAACAGAGCCCTGGTCGACCAACCATTCAATTTATGCCTATGAAGGAAGGCAGTGGGCTGTTTTAAGTTTCTTCCATCGATCGACACCTTAAGATATTTGGCGATTTCCTCATTTCTTTTCTTTTTCATTTTTTATTTACCAACTTACTATATATATGTAAATTGGTTTATTTTGAGAGGGAGTTAGTTAATAACTAGTTTTTTTAGGTTAGTTTTAAGTTTTGGTTTGAGGAGCTCATCTTCTCCCTCTCTCTTAGGGTTTCACCTATTTGAGTTTATAAGTTTACTATTCATCTTCCTCTTTAACATAAGTTTCTATTGTTTATTTCTAGCTTTGTTAATTAGTTGTCTTCATTTATTTATTGCTTTATTAACTTGCTTTCATTTAATTATATGTCATTTACTACTTCATTTAATTACATATCATTTACTATGCTTTGTAGGTAAGTTACTTTAGTTTTACGACCTTGCATGTGTAATCTTGGGAATATCTATTGACACCAAAATCATATTAAGCTTTTATGACAATTAATGGGATGACAACTACAGATTTAATTAATTGTAAAAAATGAGATTTAATCTTGATAAACTTGTCTTCATGTGTAACTATTTATATTTATTAACCTGAGGTAAGGGATATTATTCTCAATATACTGTTTTTACTCATTTTGATAATCTTAGTTTAAATACATGCCTAGATTTATCTTTTATTTTACCTTTACAATTTTATTCCTGAATTAATAAATCAATTAAATTCTAGAAACATCCCCTATGGATTTGATAGCTTCTATACTCCCGTAAAGAGTAGTAATAATTTAGGTTTTTTTGTATAGAGGCGAGAGCCAAAAATAACGACAAGCGTTTTCACACGGCGCCTGATTTTCATTCGGCTATTAAAATGACACCGTTGTCGGGGACTGTTTGTTTTAGAATTTAATTGATTTAGTATTTCATATTATTTTTCTTTCTATTTGTATTATTTTTACTAGTTTTGTAGGAGTTTTACATTTGAGCGCCAAGAGACATTTGAATTTATCGGACGCGCATCACTTTGTGAATTTTTCCATCTTGAGGGTTTTTGGGGTAAGCATGTCTTATTTCAATATTTTCGGTAATCGCATTGATAATTCTCAAAATCCCCCTAAACCTATGACTTTTGGTGAATACTCGCAAAGTCAAAAGCTTGAAATATCTAAAATATGTTTGGGTGAGTATTACAAAAGTGAGAATGATCTTTTTGATTGTGGGCCACAAAGTCATTATGATAAGAATGGTGAAACTAATTACAATAGCTTTCAAAATTCTTATAATAATGATTTTGATAGTAGTTCCGAGGATATTTTTTAAAATTCTCATTTTCAAGAATCCGCGCCTCCATCTATGACATTGCTTGCGGGCTTGTGCATTCTTGAAAATGAGAAACTTGAAAATTATTATCGGAAAAAATATTGTTGTTGGGAACAAGAGTTGGATGCATTATTCGAAAACGACGATGACTTTTCTTCTGAGACTTTTGAAGTTGAGGAATGTTTTGAATCAAATGAGGAATTTTTGCCTAATTTGGAACAAACCATTCTTCACTTGGCCCAAAGGATAATAGAGAATAAAAATGAGGAAGAAATGGATGTAGTATCCATTTGCAATGAAATGATTTCTGGTTTGGTAACCAAAAAAGAAAATTTAATTGAAAATAATCTTATTTCCTTCGAAATTCAATCTTCTAGCGATGATGAGTCATCTAATGAGATTGAGTTTATTTACTCCCCATCTTTATTATATATTGTTAAACCGTTACAAGTATCTTATAAATCGATTCAAAACTTTAAAATGCTCAACCCTTTCGTCGACGAGGATTACTTGGTATAGTTTTTTGCCTCCATGTGTGTCACCTCCCATTCCAATTGCAAAATCTTTGGGAGGAAATTCGGTGTTTCTCGGATCCCATGTGTATTCATCACCCATTTAATCCAAACCCTCCATTACCCCCCCCCCCCCCCCCCAAATTTTAATTGGTGATGGTTCATTTCTACCTCCTTACACAGACCTTCCGTTGTTCAAACATAATTCTTATTTTTCAAAAGGTATGCACTCAAATGAGGGGACACCAATTACCCCTCAAAGTCAAATCGTATTTTAGGTGGATCATTAAAAATTTCAACTTCTAGTGTATAGTTAGTTAGAAGCTAAAATTATAGGTTATACATATTAGGTTGTTTTTTCCTTTTTACTTATTGTCTAATGTAATTAGTTAAAGTTTTTTTTTTTTTTTTTAATTTTTTATGCTTGGTTCTAACATGTTTGTAGAATCTTTGGACTTGTACTTTCCGGAGATCACTCCATTTTGGATAATATCACTCTTTTCTCTCTTTAACTTGGTTCTTGGTTCACATTGAGGACAATGTAAGGTCTAAGTTAGGGCGTGCGTAATATTCTATCCATTATTTTTCTGAGTCCAAGATTTGATTATATGTTCTTCCCAAGTATGCTTTTGTTATAAAAATTGAAAATTTCAAAAATATTTTCTTTCTTTTTTCTCCTTTGTTGGACATTTAGCCTTTTTTCCAATGATACATTTCAATAAATGCCCGATCCAATAGATAATTCAATGGTGCATGTTCTCGATTTTAGAAGTTATTAGACTTTAGTTCTAGAATTATTTATATTATGAAAAACTTCATGAATTAAACTTTAAGCCTATGACCACGTGTGTTCTTCTTGTTTTATTGATTTGGCTTAAGACGTTTATAACTCGATAATATTTTTTTTGCATTGTATATACTTACACCAAGTGATCTTTGGGATTTTCTTCATTTATGAGTGTTATACATTACTCTTTCCTCTTTAAAAATGTTAAATTCGTTGGTAATCTCATTATTCTTTCATTGATCATTCATTAATTGAGTTCATATTTTTAAATGTGTTACTTGAGCATGATGATTTTCAAAGTTGTTTTGACTTGATAATTGATTAAACTTTAGGAAAGGATCATAAGACCTCTTTGTTATATCACCCATATTGACGTTGACCTCAACTTAAATGTTTTCCTTCATCAACCCCTTTGAGACTACATATAGCCTTTCGTTTCATAACCCAAAATGCCATAACCAACTCTACATTGGAGTTATATACCATACATATCACCTTCCACACCTTTGTTTGGAATTATACTTGGGATTGAATGATGTTCTTGTTATGTGGTTGTAATTAAACATGTGAGAGTGTGAGATAAAAGTAAAAGTGAAGAAAAACAAGAGAAAACAAAAGAAAAAGATAAGAAAAAGAAGAAAAAAAGAGAAAGAGAGAGTATTTCTATTTTGCACATAGTGTTCAATAAGCTTTGTCATTCTCTGATTCATATTTAATGCTTGTTATGAAAATCATATTCCAATTTTGAGATTGCCCATAATTTCCCATTATCTTGAGTGTTTCATCCCCAAAGACCTTTGAATTAGTACATATTCCATTCATTTCATAACCTTAACCCCAAACCTACATTACAACCTTATTAAAGTCCTATGTGATCCTAAGGTGAATATAATTCAAAGTTTAAATAGTTCCGATAATCTGTGAAAATGCATTTCACCTCATTTAATGATGATATCCTTTCATTGAGATTACAAGTTTTTATTTTATATACAACATTCTTCAATGATGACATGTGTGCTGCCTAGTGTCCATTTACATTTACTCTTTATGTCCGCATGTCTCGTGTGTATTACACCCCTTTTCGTAGTGATTCATTTGTTGAGTGTATACACCGGTGATGATTGATATATGCACGCGTTAATGCTTATCCAATTTATAAAAGTTTTACCAAATTATACTTTTCATGTTCTCGCTTTTCCTCCCACGCTCAAGGTTTCAATTCGACGAGGTTTATTCTATAATGTTAATAACTAAGGACTTTTGTGTGAATTCATTCACTTTGCTAATAACGTGATTGAAATCCTTTTCGTTATTGTTGGGCTCGTCGGACTGATTTTGGGCATATCTTTTGAGGAAACTTGATGTTTATGGGTGTCATCCCTGAAAACTCTCACGAGACAACACTCGTCCACTAGGGTAACCTAGGGGTTTAACGGTTTGTTGCATATTCTAAATGCAATCATTAGCCCGCGAAAGTGGCATTTTTATATTTTATACTTATATAAGTTTTGTACCGCTATCTATTGGTTTGGTTTGGTTTTGTTTAATCACTAGGGACTAGCGATGTCTAAGTTATGGGGTGTGATACATCACGAATATTACATATTTTCACCCATTATCTTTATGCATTCCAGCACTTTTATCTTTCTCACACACACTCTCTCTCTTTCTCTCTCTCTCTCTCTCTCTCTCTCTCTCTCTATATATATATATATATATATATATATATATATATTCATGATATATGTGAGCTTTTATAATTATTGAATAGCTTAACGGAGCAAGTGGATACATTTTGAGGAAGTTCTGTCATCTAACGCAACTTCAAGGGCAATTTAGACTTTTCACACTTCATATCCTGACTAGTGAGTCTTCATGGGAGCTTATTTCATTGAGTTATCTTCGCGTGGTATCAACAGCTCGTCGTTTCGAGTCCGGATGATGAAGTTATGGCGTTTCCAGTAATGTAAGTTTTCTCCCTTGTAAAGACCAAATTTCCCCAGAAAATGGAGCCCCGATCGACTGACCATTCAATTTATGTCTACGAAGGAAGGCAGGGGGCTGTTTTAAGTTTCATTGATCGATCGACACCTTCAGATATTTGGCGATTTCCTCATTTCTTTTCTTTTTCCTTTTTTATTTACCAACTTACTATATATATGTAAGTTGGTTTATTTTGAGAGGGGGTTAGTTTATATCTACTTTTTTTAGGTTAGTTTTAGGTTTTGGTTTGGGGAGCTCATCTCCTCCCTCTCTCCTAGGGTTTCACCCATTTGAGTTTGTAAGTTTACTATTCATCTTCTTCCTCCTTAATATAAGCTTCCATTGTTCATTTCTAGATTTGTTAATTAGTTGTTTTTATTTATTTATTGCTTTATTAGCTAGATTTTATTTAATTACATGACAATTACTATGTTTTGTAGGTAACTTACTTTAGGCTGAGATAATTGAACTCACCTTAGATTAATGGGTTGCTTTGCTTTGGTGATGGATTTTATGATTTAAATGGGTTAGGTTGTTCTTGATTTTATGCCTAGGAGATTTAATGGTGTATATCATTTATGCACCGTATTTATGACATTGCGTGTGTAGTCTGGGGGATATTTATTGACACCAAAATCATATCAAGCTTTTATGAAAATTTAGGGGGTGACAACTCCAAATTTAATTAATTGTGAAAGATTTAATCTTAATAAACTTGTCTTCCTATGTAGCCATTTATATTTATTAACCGAAGGTGAGGGATATTATTCTCAATCTATTGGTTTTACTCGTTTTTGATAATCTTAGTTTAAATACATGCCTAGATTTATCTATTATTTTAACTTTAATATTTTACACTTCTATTCTTAAAATATTAAATCAATTAAATTCGAGCAACATTCCCCGTGGATTCGATACCTGGACTAGCCGCTATACTCCCGTAAAGAGTGTAGTAAGAGTTTGGATTTTTTTGTATAGAGGTGGGAGCCGAAAACAACGTTAAGCGTTTTTACACGATGCCCGATTATCACTCGACTATCAATGACAGCACCGTTGACGGCAGACACTGGATCCATACTCTCTCGGTGGATGAGAGGGGAATATCATTTCCCCAAATCAATTTTCTCGGAGTTCTACGTGTTCTTTGAGGTGGTCCCTGCCCAATGTACCTCAAATACATGGCGGATTGTCAATGGCGTTCACAGGATCAACGAGTTATATGGGACGCGCATAAGGATTTCAAAGATTAGATATTTCCATTCCTAATCCCACACAATAGACATGGTCCTCTATCTGATAGCGAGGAACTATAACACCCCGCCCGTCCGGGGAGAGCGAACGGAGCGCTACAATCGATAAAACTAATCAGATCCACAAATAACAAGGTATAAAGCATCTAAAAATCCCACAACAATGAAAGAGAACTACAAATCTCAAATCTCTTCAAACAAATACCAAGTCTCTCGAATTACATATAACAACTAACTCGAAAATAAAATACAAATCTCCAATGATCTATACATCAAAATAATACAATCTTCTCATCTTGTATTAAAAATCTTCCCAAAATAATCCTCGCTAAAATCAATCTCCATAGCGCCCCAAAATCCGCGCTAACCTTCCACTAAAAGAAAATATGGGGAAGTACATAATACGACAGGGAAAATGCTCAACAAATATTAACGGTGAATAAAACATCACAATACGAATACGAATATTCAAATCAAATGCGAATTTCATAAGCAATTATATCAATATAATTTCTCAACAACACATTAACCGAGTCACCAGGCCTCACCATCGTACCGCGCCTATGCATTTTTAAGCATATCCGAAAAAAGGAATATTATCGGGTGCCCAACCTCAGTGCCATATTAAAATATCATGACAACATGCTCAACACCAAATATAATACCACATGAATCGAATTTAGATTCCAACAAATATTTCCAGATTTTCAAATGAATTTATCAATTCAAATATGAGTCAATAATCACAAGAAAACAACGAGAATAATACTCGCGAGATTAAGGAGCATATTGTGTAAAATCATATACCTCAAACCACCAAAAGAACCAACATAATTCTGCCCAGAAATCACATAACAAGCCATCAAAAATCTGCTCTCAAAGATCATCAAAAACACCTCCAAGAACAACCTCAAAACTGCCCCAAGAACACCTCCAAAAGCCTAAGGTTGAATGCATAAATCAAAGGGGCAAAGTGTGTATAAAAGAGAGGAATTAAAAACATGTTTGCTGTCAAAAAGTTGTACCAAAAAGTGTCACCCACGACCTTATTTTATAAGGCAAAAACACAAGAGTTGTAAATAAACCAAACTCTTTAAAATGCTTGCTGCTCACATTTTCTGGAGGGGTCGATCGATCGAACAGGTACGACTCCACTTCCCTTTTCCTTCGTATAATACCATTTAACTAAAAAAACAAATTTTTTATTAGTCACGGACTAAATCCGTGACAAATGTTTTTTCCCATTTTTTTTAAAGCTAAATTTAAATCTCTCATAAAAACTTCATTTTAAATCCGATTTTGATTCCGCTTGAAGTTTTATTCTTCTAAAATCATAACCAACATATTTAGCTAATAAAAATTATTAAATTCAAAAATTTAATTTTCTTCTTTATTTTGAAAATACCCCAAAAATTATGCGGGTTGTTACAGGCTGACAGGGTTTTAGTTGTCAAACTTCCTGATTCCAATAACAGATATTGGAATCAAGATTTTATTTCTAAAAATTGGCAACATCCACCTCTTCTTGAGGGTGAGCAGTATCGCAGGATCCTGTAACCGAAAAGGGGAAGGAAAATAGGTCAACTTTTATTTCTCTTGCTATGAGTTTTATTTTATAATATCATTATCGATGGCTCTTTTTCTTTCTTTTATTTAGCTTGATAAAAAAAGAAGGAACCCTATTCCTCTCATTTCAATAGAGAGGAGTTGATCAAGGCCTGGGAGCTGAGGAGTCCTCTTGTTCCAAGTGGTGAAAATTCACGGTCTTCCTCATTTCTTCTTTGTATAAGACCTCTACAAGCAACTTTACATGTTGCCCAGTAGACATAATTCCTGACGTCCCTCTCCCTTCAATAAGTGAGGGATATTATACGTCCTCCTCTTTTGAGTCTCTAAACATTGAGTCCATCCCCATTGCCGAGGTGATAATGGCTTAGAATAGTAAAATTTTATTAGTTGATGATAATGACATAATGCATGTCTCCCCTAAGACTAAAGTTCCCAAGATAATTGATCTTGAGGGTCCTTTTGTCCCCATACCTACATCAGACTCTTCTGTCCGAGAGAAAAATAAGAAGGATAAAAATCATTCTTTTTTAATGAACGTGATGGCATCCAAGAAGGGTGATTCCCACAACTATAGGAAGGGCCACCAAGTGATGTTGGTGGCCAAAAATTCCTCCTTACCTCCGGGCCTGCAAAAGGGGTTGTGCTCGCACTTGACCGCGAGAAGGTCAATAGGCTATCATATGATTCGTTATCATTTCATGCCGCTCAAGTGCTATCTTTGGTAAGCATGAAATTTCCTTTCCATGTTGATTCTATGATTAAGTCTTTATACTTATCTAGCTGTGCCTTTATGCAGTTCGTGGCTGACTTCATCGTCACTTTGGAGAAGCACTCTGAGCAATTCAAGGACTTGGACGATTTAAACATGGCCTTGAATAATTATGAGTCTACCATGCTCGCGACTACGGAGGCCTATGAGGCAGAGAAAAAGTCCATAAATTTAACGATGGACAACTTGAATGATGAGCTCGCTCAGCTGAAGGTAAAATACGATGAACTGAAGGCCTATCACGACCAAGTGGTGGTCGAATGCGATCGGCTAAAAGAGGAGTAACGTAAGGTTGTGTCTGCCACTAAAGATGAGGGGTACCATGATGGATATGAAGAGTCATTTGATGATGTCAAAGTCCATTTGGCCTTTATTAGGATTTCTAACTTTAAGAAAGATTGGGATGTTTCCCTGATGAAGGCGAATGTTCCAGCCGAGTTAGAGCTGTTTAAAGAGAATAATTCGAGCTCCCCTTTGTGAGCTGAGGAAGATGACTAAACAGTACTCTCTACCGACCAAGGCACCTCTGAAGCAGATCATAGAAAAGTCGAGGAAATGTTGGAGGAGGTGAAGGAAAAGGAGATTGATAACTAGTTAGGAATAATTAGTCCTAGGGTTCCTTGTAGTTTTCATTCTTGTCCATTTGTTAATCCCTTACCTTAGAATTCTTCAACATTTAACCTTGTCTTCTAGTGTTGCTGAGAAATGTTCTTTTTGTTCTTGTAGCCTAGCAATGTTTCCATGGAAATCTTATTTGTCGATAATTTAGATTCCATTCTTGGTCATGGGGTTAGTGTTCAAGTTCTCTGTACCTTTGTCTCTATTTGACAATCTCTTAAAATGGCCAAGGCTTACAAAGAGCAGTCCGCCTTAGTGGCCAAATTGAAGGATGATGTGAAGGATCTTGGCGACGTTGGTGCACTTATGCAGGATAAAATGAACTTTTTAAGAAGGCATCTCGCAGAATCCAAAGATATTGGTGATATCGATGCACTTGTGATATTCTAAGCAAAATAGCTTGCCGAAACTAAGGAAGACCTTAAAATGGATGGAATGGACAAAATGGGGCTAAGACGTGATATAATCAAGATTCGTTATCTCTTCAGGAAAAATCCTCTCTCGACGTGGGCTACCGGCTATGATAAGGGCTGGATGGATGCCCTTGTTAGGCTAGATAGAGCAAAGTAATTGGACTATAAGCATGGCTGGTTGAATGCTTTGGGAGCCTTGAAAGTCCCAAAGGACTCTGAACTTTGGTATTGGTATCAAGTTGAGTGCCCGACCTATTAACATCCCCCTTTAGAAGTAAAGAGAGATGGGTTCCACTAGATGACATTCCTTTTCAGCTAGCCAAGGATTACCTGTCATCTCATGAGAGCAATGATGAATTTTGACCAAATCCTGATAATGCCTAAAGAGCGACTATTCCGAGGCAATTGCCATCGGGGGTAGTAGTGAGAACACACTATATATTGACTTACTTGAGTCTACATATATAGGAGTTCTAACTAGTTTGGATATCTTACAAAATAGGATAGATTTTTTGAATACTCCATATCCTAAAAGGTTCAAGTATATTAAAGAAATCCCGTGCAAGAAAATCCTCAAGATCAACATAAAGTGAAGTGATTTCTATCTTATATCCACTATAGGACACCTACACTACATAATATTTTATTCATATTTGCATTGGTGGTCTTTTAAAACACTTCAAGTCTTTTAAAATCAATTTAATTCTTTTACAACATTTTAAAATCATTTTATAAAATTTTCAAATAATTCTTGAATTAATTAAAACATATTTTAAAAAGTGTTGTGGTTGAAATTTGGATTTCAAAAAGTTAGTTTGTTTGCTAATTGTTTGCCTGGGTAGAATACAAAAGCGCTAGAGACTTTAGGGTACGCTTTGTAATTACTTTTCAACACGCATTTTTGTTGCATCTTGTTCGTACACGTGTTAGCGTCTTGTCGGCTAAGATTGTGTTTTCTGTAAGACACAAACCATGTGTGTATTCTCAGCCCTTGGATCAACCTTATCAACGATCTATATGCGTTGAGAGTCAATCCTTGTAAAACTAGTGTAAACCAATCAATAATTGTTTAATTCACCGCTTGTGATGAACCATTGGATTATAATTCAATTGGTCAAAATCAATCCCAGCCATAGGATTGAGTTAGACGTTTTGGATACTTCTTCATTTACTATAAATAGGACCCAAGTCTCAGCATTTACAGACTTTTCCCATTTCGTTAAACTAGAGAGAAAATAGAGGGTAGAGAGAGAAGAGAGAGAAGAGAGAGAAGGGAGAAGAGAGGGAAAGAAAGGAGAGAGAAAAGAAAGAAGAAACCCTAGGTTCTTCGTAGTTCATCCTCTAAGTGATTTCTCCCAAACCAAACACCAGAAAACCTTAAAGTTTCATACACCAGAAAACCTATTCTTGAGAGTTAGATATTTTTAGGGTTTCTATGATTTTGGTGTTGGAGTTATTCTTCATTTGAAGACCTCTTCAAGTTCTTGGTTCTCTCGGAACTCATCTCTAAGAGAAACTTAAGTTTCATTGTTGAAACAGAGTTTTTCTAAAAAGAGAACATCACACGATTTGTTTTCAGTTTCTCTTTTTTAGATCTGGTATTTTAGATCCACTCTGTTTCAATAAATTTTGAAATAGAAACTTCTAAGTGTCACAATATTTTCAGATATAGTGAGTTGTTTATGTTTCTGGTTTTATATTTCATGTTTTATGAAATACCTGTGTACAAAAATAAAAAGAACACAAAGAACTGTAGTTAAAGTTTTAATAGCATCACCATAGATCCGAGAAAAGAAATTTTATGTCAAAATATGTTGAATCATTCTCTGCATGTTAAGTCTGAATCTGTTTTAACAAAATAGACTTCTAGTCTAGTTTGGATCTCAATCGGAGGTTTACAATTTCAAAAATATTTTCAAAATACTGAAATTATTTAAGACCTTGACTGTCTTCTGAGTAAGGTATCCTTGAGATCTGTGGTTTTATCATAAGATCAAGAATTCTTGATTTGAAAATACAGATTCAGAAATAACCTAATCAATTTAGAATTGTTGTAATTTGTTAGGAATGCTTGTATAATCCTAAGAGGGTGAGTAGCATGTTTGCATGTAGTAGCACATCACAAACACTATCTCACACGAACACTTCGACACTGTGGTTCTGTTAGAGAATCTTGGATTTTGAACGAGTTGCGGGAATCAGAATTCAAAGAGAAGGAGGAGATCAAAGAAAAAGCAAAGAAGCAGCAAGAAAAGATCAGTCCAATTTTAGAATACCTTTGGAGTGGAGAATATCAAGTAGGTATATTCTGAACTTAGGTTAAGATATTTGTGGTTTGCTTAAGTGTTGTAACTTGATTCTTTATTCTAGTGAATTTTTGTTTTGTGCCGTAGAGGGCACCGTGGATGTTTCCCTTGATTAAAGGTTTTACCACGTTAAAAATTTATGTGTCTATTTCTTTGAATATTCTTAATTGTTGTTGTGATTGAGACTGCATGGCAACTTTAGTAGATGTTTAATAAAATTTAAAAAGAAGGTAACCAACTATCAAATCTAAATCATACATTCAGAAAAGTTTTTACAACACATCTTGTGTTTTTCGAAAAGAGTTTTGGCCAATTTTTTTTTCCGGAGTTTACACAATTTCTAACATTTTGTTATCAACCTTGTAAACAAGCTTTTAGTATTAAAGCTTTTCTTTAAGTAGTTCATCGTCTTATTTTGGTCTTTCAACCCTATAATTAATCTTTTAATTTGTATTATAACTTCATATAAAGACACAATATTTGTATAATTCCACATTTTGCATTTTCCTATTCCATCATTCCAAGCATGTGTTTATTATTTGTCTTACCTTTTAGGTCGTGCTGTCACACTACCTTAGGCCTAGAGCAAACTCTAACAAAAATGCACCAGGTTTTAGGGTCATCTACCCATTTAGGATTTTTAGCCGACCACGGTCGGGTTTACTTAGTGCCTAGGGATCTCTCAAATGTCTTTTGCTTGCATGGGGAAGTTTTCATGTTTTTCATAACGAAGATCGTGAAACCTTGAGTTTAAAATGTAATCAAACTAAGGTGATATTGGCCAATGTTCAATCACTAACAAAAGTGTAAGCCTTGCGGTTTGGGAATAATGTTTAATAACTAGATGAACTTCTTGGGCTTGTACTTTATCATATTAAATACTTAGAACAAACGTCGAGCAACATAAGTTCTGAAATTAAAATTTATGAAATTAACTAAGCTAAAAATAACTCAACAATAGCAAATTTAAAAGTAAGGTTGGTTGCATTCCATGGCCTTGGTATCTCCCTACCTTTCATTATTTACAAATGGCAGGCTCCTTGTAAATCATCTCTGATGACCTTGAATGGTCCTCCTAGTTTTGTCCCAACTTGCCATCCGAAGGTTTTTTGGCACTGCTAAGAAATTTTCTGAGGATGTAGTCAACGATCTGGATTTCTTTGGATTCACACTTTTGTTGTACTGCCTAGATAGATGTTATTGGTAGGAGGCTAGATTTATTATGGACTATTCTCTTCATTCGTTAGATAGGTCAAGCTCACTCCTTAGGACTTATTCATTCAATCCCTGCTTAGAAATGGAAGTCTTCATGATTGGCAGATTAGTTTCTAAAGGAATGACCACTTTCATCCCATAGGTTAGAGCAAAAGGACTTTCAACAGTAGGTCTTTTGGGCGTAGTACAATATGCCCCTAGGATGTGAGGAGATCATATATCAAGCTCCGTTTGCCTTCTCTAATCTTTTTTTTCATGTCATCAATCATCATTTTGTTGGAAGCCTCAACTTGTTTGTTATTCTGAAGGTAGGCTACAAAGATGAAGTAGTGCTTGATGCTATGATTATTGCAAAATCTTTGGAATGACCCACTTTAAAACTGCATGTCGTTATTTGAATGATCTCCCTGGGTATGCCAAAACATATAATAATGTTCTTCTAGATGAACCTGATCATGTCAGCATACCTAATATTTTCCAAAGGTTTTGCTTCAACTCACTTCGTGAAGTAGCCTGTGCCGACCAAGAGGTATTTGTGATTCCTTAGTGCTGTTGGGAGTGGACCTAAGATATCCAAACCCCAATGGGAAAATGACCACGGTCTAGTCAGTGAATTTAAATCGTCGTCTGTCATTTCTTGTCACCTTTTTGCATATATGGCCACTAGTATCCTTCTTTGATTGCTCGAAAAGCCAAAGATCTCCCTCCAACGTGGCTCCCCTAAATTCCATCATGAAGTTCATACATAAATTGGCTGACGTCACTTGGATGTACGCATTAGAGGTAGTGATCGATAAAAGATTTTTTTAATGTTTTTCTCCAAGCACTAGATAGAACCGTGCAAATTTTACTCTGACTTTGTTGGCTTGCTTCTTATCAGATGGAAGGATGTCACTTTGCAAATAAGTGATTATTAAGTCCATTCAGTTGGGACTTTTTTTAATGGTGAGAATCTACTTGGCGACCACGAGCTTTGTGATGCTGGTCTAGGTGAGGAATTTTACTTTAATGGTACTTCTAAGATCAAAGTCCACTGTTGACCCCAAGGCTGCTAAGCCATCAACATGGAGATTATGTCTTAGGGAGAATTTTTTAATGCGGTCTTCCTCAAATTTGGCCATCAATTCATAGGCTACCTATAGGTATTCCGCATTTGTTCATCCCTGGCATTGAAATCTTGAGTTTTATGCAGTCCAGCGATGAGGGCTTTGTGCTAAGCCTCATCATTTGAAGCTTCAAAGCCAAGTATGATGCTCTGCTCGATCATGGAATTCTATAAGGAAATCATCACAATTCCTACTCCTTCCTCCTTAGAGTTGGATATGATGTGCACACAAATTATCCACTTTCTGGACAGGTTGATCTCCCTGCTTCTTTGCTGATCGATTAAATCTTGGTCGCTGGGCGCCTTTTCTCCTATAAATTCGGTAATAAAATCTGCCAACACCTAAACCTTAATTTTATTTATTAGTTGATTGCGTATATCAAATCTCCTAAGCTCAACCGACCATTTGGACATCAATCCAGATAGGTCTGCCTTTCGATGAACGATTTTGAGGGGAATGGAAGTGATGACTATGGTTGTGTGAGCTTCAAAATAATGCTTTAACTTGCACGATGTGACGACCAAAGAGTAGGCCCATTTTTCAGGTGGGAGGTAGCATTGCTCGATGTTCAGGAGCATTTTGAGGACGTAATAAATGGCGGCTTGATGTCCCTCCTTCTCGCACATTATAACTGAACTGACTGCATGGCTAAAAATCACTAGGTAGAGATAAATAGGGTTTTCTATAATTTACAATAAGGGAGGTTTGCTCATGTAAGATTTTATTTATTCAAGGGCCTTTGAGCAATCCTCGTTCTATGTGAGGCCTTTTTTTTCTTCTTCAACAGCTAAAAAAATGGTCGACATCATTCAGAAGACTTTCAGATGATATGATTGAGGGATGATAACATTCCTCTTAAATTTTTAATATCGCGTAGTATCTTTAAAGATTGAACATTATTGATTGCTACTATTTGGTCGAGGTTGGAATCAATATCCCTTTTGCTGACTAAGTACCCTATAAACTTTCCAGATTGAACCCTAAATGAGCACTTGGTCGCTTTGAGCATTATTCGATAGTGCCTGAGGATCTCAAAAATCTACATTAATTCCTTCAGACGGTCAACTTTGAGCTTTCTTTTAATGAGCACATCGTCAATGTATACCTCTATTTTGTATCCCAATCGTTGCTTGAACATCCTTATGACCAACCGTTGATACATAAAACCTACTTTATAAGTTCAAAAGGCATGAACTTATAATAATACAATTCTAGAATGGTTATGAATGATGTTTTGTCATGGTCGGGGTTGAATAAAGGGATCTGATGATACCCTGAGTATGATTCTAGAAAACTTATCCGTTCATGACTGGCTGTGGGATCGACTAGTTGATCGATCTTAAGTAGGGGAAAGTTGTCTTTCGAGAAAGATTTATTGAGATCAATGAAGTTTACGCACATTCTCCAGTTATCATTATTCTTTTTTACCACCACTGGGTTTGAGAGTCATTTTGGGAATTAAACTTCTTTGATGGACCCTGCCTCCAGATGTTTCCCCATATCTGTTTCTACTGCCTTTGCTTTCTTCAGGGAAATTCGGTATGAGATCAGTGGATACATATGATCAATATGAAATTTGTGGAAAATGACTTTAGGGTCGATTCTAAGCATATCATACGGCTGCCATGTGAATACATCTTGAATCTGTTTCAGGGAAGCAATCAACTCCACCTTCTCTTACTCGGATAATGTGGTGTGAATCAAGAATATCCTTCTTATCTAAGTTTCATCAAAGGCTACCTTTTCTAATTTTTCCATGACCCTATCTGCAGGGTCAACTCTCAATTCTTCCACCCTGGTCTTTCGTGCTTTAGTTATTATTTAGATTATAGCACCGTTTTAAGACGTTTCAAGAATTATCTCCTTTTTTTCTTCTTCTCTTATTTAAGCCTCATGGCAGTAATAAAGAACTTTTGAGCAAAGTCCTGGTTACCTTAGATCTCCATTATTCCATGATTTGTGATGCACTTTAGTTTTGGTAGTAGGTATAAGGAACGACCTGCATGGCATGTAACCATCCTCTCCCAAGAATGGCATGATATGGAGAGTCAATATCTAACACTAAGAACTTGATGAGATTTAAGATATTTGCGGCTCAACCGGTAGAACCACCTTTCCTAATGGCATAGTTCTCTTTCCAGTGAAGCCGACCAGAGGGATGGTCATTTTTTACAAGTCTTCTATCTTCAATATGAGCTTGTTGAACAGTTCTAAGTACATGACTTCAAAGAAGCATCCCTAATCGACCAGTAGCTTATACACATCCCTGTTAGCAATATTGAGAGTGATTATTAGTGCATCATGACGGAGGGTTCTCACCCTGATCAAATCATCTTCCTTGAAGACTATGTACTTGTTATAGTTTATATCTTTTAGTCTCCTACGCTTGTCGACTGGACTTTTTGTATGGTCAATCTGAAAGACCTCCATAACTGCTATGACATTCTTGAGCTATATTCGAGCTGCGTTACCTTGGATCTTCTTTGAACTTGAGGAACCATGGATAACGATGAACTCATGTCCCAAATCGTCTTCCAAAACATTATCTGGTTTATGGACGGCTCTGGGGGAAACCTCGTCACATTTCTTTTCTATGTACTTGTTTAAATGTCCTATCTCGGATAATTCTTCCATATGGGATTTGAGAGCCTTGAAATTCTCCATTTTATGTCCGTTTTCTTTGTGATAGGTGCATATGAGTGCGTTTTACCTCTTGAATTTCCACCCATCCTCTTCGGCCACTTGAGGAATAGTTGGTCTTCAATCTTACCCAAGATCTTATAGATTGGTTCTTTGAAAATAATATTGATTGCTTGAAAGGCTTTGGGCATGTCTTCCTTGTACCAATTTTTAACCTTCGTATTGCTTTTATAATATAACACCAAAATAAAAATATGCAGTCTTGAACTATATATGACCACTCACCCTTTAGAGGAGATGGAGGAAATAAGATTCATATTGTTTTCATAATATAACACTAAAAGATAAAATGTCAATCTTATAATAAATTATTTATTATAAATTGAATGTTCACACTTTTGTTTACACTAATCCATGAATATACACTTCTTACCCATAATAGGTGATTATTTATAGTAGTTGTGATGGGAAATATCCTATATATAAAGAGTGGATGGGTGAGACAAATAGACCAGGGGATGTGTTTTACAGAGGAGCTAATGAATTTGTGAAATGCGCAAGGAGATGTCATAATGATGAAGAGTTCCCATGTCCATGTGCTAAGTGTAGGAATGGTAAGGTGTTTAAGTGGAAAACAGTTGAACTACATTTGTTAAGATGGGGTATGCAAGATAGTTATCGATTTTGGATTTTTAATGGGGAATCAAAAGTTTTTTTTGTCACCGAGCCACCTTCACAACAACCTTCAACAAGTAGGATAGATGTACAAGGGAAGAAGGATAACACAGATAATAATATGCTAGAGGATTTAGTTGATGACGCATATGGAGTTCATGAAGCGTAAGAAAATGAGGTCACTGACGATGTACAAGGTTCAGGTGCTCATGAAGATATCAGGATAAACCTTGACGATGACTACCAAAGTTTAAAATTTATGGCGACCCAGCTGATTCGACTTGAATATTGCATATATTCACCCTCTTTACTTATGCATTTTATCCCCCTCGGGTACCTTAATTCCTATATTTATGCTCATTAACCAGACAACCTCTATTTTATATGTTTACATGTTTTGCGAGGTATAATTGAGCTTTTGTAGGTATTACGGTGCTTAGTGTGTGCCATCCCGATATTTCGAGGGGTTCTGTGGTGAAAGAATGGCGCGAGTCATCTTGCGTTGCCATAGTTGGGAGCATTTTTCTTGCCAAGGATGGTTGCATCAATGTGGACTTTGTGTATATTTTTCATGTGACATTCGTGGTGGTGAAAAGCGGAAGGCAGACGTCATACGAGGCTAAATGTGGGGAGTGAAGATATGCGTCGGGATACTCCGGTAGTCCCGATTTTTGAGTATCGTTGTAATGGGGAATATTCTTTTTATTTTTTTCTTTCTATTAGTATTCTATTGTATTAAGTTGTTTTGTGGAATTTTGGGATTTGAAATAATAATGTAGTTGTTGGTTATCTATTGGATTTTGATGTGTGTGATCCCAATTTTTATAAAATCAAATGTTCACCATCAATTTATCTAGTATTTACACTTCAGCCCCTCTGTATTATTGTGACTTACGACATAATTTCTTTTAACTTAATTCTTGTGTAAATATTTTAGTTTTTCTTTGGTGTGTATATGGCTCATGTTGATTACCTCGGGATCGCTCTAAATTGGGGTGATTTATTTCTATTCCTCTCTTTGTCATATTGTCTTCAATTACATTGAGGAAAATGTGCATTTCAAGTTAGGATGTTTGTGATTATTCATCTCAATTTCTATTTTATATTTCTATTTTATATTTTTTTAATTTAAAAAAATTCAAAAATTATTTTCTTTATTTCTTTTTTCCTTCTTGGCAATTTTGACCCAATTTCCCATGATAAATTCAATAATTACACTATCAAATTGCTAATTCAATGCTTTATTTTTTTTATTTCTTTCATGTTATTAAACTTTAGTCCTCAATTTATTTAATATTGAGAATAAATGCATTAATTAAACCTTGAAAACTCATGAGCACTTGAGCATATTTTATAAATGATTCGGTAGGAAAATGATAACTTGGTATCTTTTTGTTGCTTTGTGTACACTAAAACTGAGCGAGCTTTGTGATTTTATTTGTTTGTGAGTGTTTATGCACTACTCTTTTCTTTTCGAAAACGTTAAATTTATTGGTAATCTCACTATGCTTTCAATGATCGTTCATAAATTGAGTTCATATATTAAATATGTTACTTAAGCATGATTTTTAAAGTTGTTTTGACTCGAGAACTGAGTAAATTTTAGGAAAGTATCATATTAGCCTTGACCTCACCTTACGTTTTACCTCGTCAACCCCTTTGAGCCTAAATATAGCCTTTCATTTCATAACCCAAAATCCCATAACTAACTCCAAATTAGATTTATAAACTATATATATATATATATATATATATATATATATATATATATATATATATATATATATATATATATATATATATATATATATATATCACCTTCATACCTTTATTTTGAATGATACTTGGAATTTTATGATGTTGTTGTGCAATTAAGCATGTGAGAGTGAAAAAGTGAAGAAAAATGAAGTGAAAAAGAAAAGAGAGCGAAAAAACGAAAGCAAAATAAAAGAAGAGAAAAAGAATAAAACAAAAGAAAGAGAAAGTATTTCATTTGTGTATGTAGTGTTAAATAACCTTTATCACTTTCTAATGTTATATCCAATGCTTGCTACGGAAATTATATTCTAATTTTGAAATTGCCCATAATTTTTCATTCCCTAGTTTTCATCTCTGAACACCTTTGAATCCGTACATATTCATTTCATTTCATAACCTTACCCATAAACCTACATTACAACCCTATACAAATTCTATATGATCCCAAGGTGAATTTAATTCATAAGTGATAATATAATATGTGAAAATGAATTTCACCTCTTTAATGAATGGTATACTTTCATTGAGATTGCAAAGTTTTTATTTTATATATAGCGTTCTTCATTGATGACATGTGTGCGACCTAGTTTCCATTTATATTTACTCATTATGCCCGCATGTCCCGTGTGTTACACCCTATTTCGAGTGATTTTATTTGTTGAGTGTAATATTCAGAGAGGATTGAGTGGAAGCTTGCTTTAATGTTTATCCGGGCTATAGGCGTTTTTATCGAATCAAAGTTTTTTTGCATGTGCATGCATACCAGTCACATTTGAGGTTTCAATTCCATGTAGTTATTCTTTTGATGTTGATAGTTTTGGATTATTAGGAAAATTCTCTTTTTCTTTTTTTAATAATATGTTGAAATATCTCATTGTTGTTGAGCTTGGCATATTGGTTGGTTGGGTATAGTTTGAGGAAATTTGATGTTTGTGGGTTTCATCCTTGAAAATTCTCACGAGACAACACTCGTCCACTACGATTACCTAGAGGTTTAACGGCTTATTGCATATGCTAAATACAATCATTCGCTCGCGAAAGTGGCATTTATCTCCTTCTAACATATTTACTTTCTTCTGGTTTACTTGTAGTTCTTCTTGCTTTGTATTTCATTACTAGGGACTAGCAATGTGTAAGTTAGGGGGTGTGATTCAACTTGAATATTGCATATATTCACTCTATTTACTTATACATTTTATCCCCCTCAGATCCCTTAATTCCTATATATATGCTCGTTAGTAAAAAAACCTCTATTTTATATTTTTGCATGTTTTACGAGGTATAATTGAGCTGTTGTAGGTATTACGATACTTAATGTGAAGTTCGGTAGCGTTTCGAGAAAATTCCGTCGATAATTGCACATACAGGGTATTTTAGTAATTTCATAATTTGAATTTTTGGCCCAATGTCTTCACAAAAGTTGAATCCCTCTGAGTCATCTTCACGTGGCCTCTGACGGTGCGCGATTCCGATCAATACTGAAGAAGTTACGGGATTTCTCGCGGAGGAAGGATAACACCAAAATCACTTAGGACAAATCATTTTCTTTTCTTTTATCTTTATTTCTTTTACCACTTATTACATAAGTGAGTTTTTGGTATTTGAACACATATATTTCTTTTATCTTGTTCTTCTCATCTTTGTAGTAGTTAGGTTAGAGGAAAAAGGGTTTTGGAGGGGATTTTGAGTTTTGCTTCTCTCTCTCCTAGGGTTTCATCCAAATGGTTTTGTAAGTTACTATTCATCATCTCTCTCTTTAAGTCCAACCTTCCATTGCTTTTTTTCTTTCTTTTTTGTTTGTTTACCTTCTTTGTAACCTAGATTTAATTTCTTTCATTTACTTGCTTTCAGTTAATTAATGCCATTTAACATGTTTTGTAGGTAACTTAGTTTAGGTTGTGATTGATTGAATTCACATTGGGTTGATTTGGTTGCTTTGCTTTGGTGATGGGCTTTATGAGTTTAATTCAATTGGATTGTTCTTGATTTTATTCCTCATATATTTAATGGGGTATATCATGTATACTCCGCAGTTACGATCTTGTGTGTGTTATTTTTGAGGTATTTGTTGACGTCAAAATCATAGTAGGCTGTTATGACGATTTAGGGGGTGACAACTATAGATTTAATTAATTGTTGAAATGAGATTTAATCTTGTTAAACTTATCATTCTAAGTAACCATTTATACCAATTAACTCAAGGTGAGGGATATTAATGGCAATCTATTATTTTTTTTCCTTTTTGTAGTCTTTGTTTAAGCACACGTCTAGTATTAAATTTTCTTTTTGTTATTCGATATCTTTTACACTTTTATTCCTGAAGTATTAAATAAATATAATTCTAACAACTAGTATCTATGGATTTCGATACCCGAACATGCCGTTATACTCCCTTAAAAGAGTGTAGTCATAGTTTAGGGTTTGGTATTGAGGCAGTGAAACAAAAACAATAACTGACGTACTGACACTATGCTACTTTTCACCCTTGGTCACCAGCCGTTTCACTCTGGCTGTGAGAAAGGTCAAACAACTTTATATGCCATGGTTGGTTTACATAGTTTGAAGACCTAATATGGTTTGTCTAGAAATAGCGTGATAGGAATTTTAAATTAGGTGAAGGGCTTGCTAGCAAAGCAGAATACGCTTCCAAATAGCTATCCTACTATGAAGAATAATTTGAAAGGTTTAGGAATGAAGTATAAATCAATTCATTCTTGGGTGTATGGTTACATACTATACCGAAAGGAATGTAAAAATCTCGATCGATATCTGGTATACAATGAACCTAGATATGTCCAATCTACTAGCAAGGAAGGCACAAGCTCAAAAGTGCCTCAAAAAGTGTTGAAATATTTTCCGTTAAGCTTAGATTGAAGCGATTTTTAACAGTACCATGGATAGCGGAGACAATGACTTGGCATTCTAGGGAATAATTAGGGGATAATCTCAAGCGTCATCATATTGATTCTACAACTTGGAAGAGGATGAGTTATGAGTATCCCGATTTTACTCGAGAACAGCGTAACATTCGTTTGGCAATATCAACATATGGTTTCAATCCATTTGGAAATCTAAGCTCCAATTAGAGTGTATGGCCAGTGATCCTAACCCCACTCAACCTCCCTCCTTCATAGTGTATGAGACCTGAATTTTTGATATTGTCTTTGTTGATACCTGGGCCAAAGGCACTAAGTGAGGACATCGATGTCTACCTGGCTCCTTTGGTAGAAGAATTAAATGAGTTGTGGAAAGAAGGTGTGCAAGCATTTGACTCTTTTAAAAAAGAAGAGTTTACACTGAAAGTTATATTGATGTGGGAAATTCATGATTTTTTAGCTTATGGGATATTATCCGGCTGTGTAGTACATGGGTATTTGGGGTGTCCTATTTGTGGAGAGGAGACTGAATCTACGCACATCAACGCTAGCTTAAAAAATATATACCATTGCCATAAGAGGTTTTTACCCTCCGCTCATAGTTTTAGATTTGAGAAAGGTTCCAATTTTTTACCGGGTGGGGTTAAACATAGGCTACCTCCGAGAAAACTTTCAGCTTCAGAAATTGAAAATCAATCTTCGAATTGTGGCCCTAATATGCCAGGTAAGAATCCTAAATTTAATAATGTCAAGCATAAGATGACTCCAACTGGGAATGAAACTGATATAAGAAAGGCATGGTCTAGGAGGTCAATTTTATTTTACTTATCTTATTGGAAGAATAACTCGGTGCGCCATGTAATTAATGTGATGCACACAGAGAACAACATCACTGAACATATTGTGGGCGCATGACTTGGGGGGAGTCATTCAAAGGATGGAGAAAATTCACATTCCTAATTAGTTTATCTATATTCTCAGCTTTTAAAGATGGGTGATGAGACATTAAGGCTTGCTTGTTTAACCATTGGACCATTATTCATAGCACCAGAGTACAACAAGTATTGGTTGAACGGTTACGTATTCGGTGCAAGGGTGTACGAGGGAAATACAAATGTATAGAACTTTGAGATTTCATACAAGGCTGTTACTTATTTTTTAGCGAGCATGAAAGAAAAAAACCTCATTAAAGCTGAAATGATTTATTGTGGTGTAATTCGAAATATATTTGAATTGGACTGAATATGATTCAAAGAGGTTGTGTTTTACTGTGATTGGGTAAGAGTTAAGGATAAAAATTCTTGAGCAATGAACTCGTGAGCTATGAGACATTTGTTTATGCTTTTCAAAAGGTCAAGCGGGTGTTTTAATCGGAGTATATCAACAACGAGTCGTGGTCAATCGTCCTACATGTGCCAAAGTGTCTAAACAGTAGTGTGGATGACTTGGCTGCTCCTACCGAATATCAATCCACTTTTCATGATAACCCGAATTTGAAACAATTTTTAGATTTATAATAAGTATTCCAATTACTTATAATAACCAGTGAGTGTATTATTTTAGTAATTTATTATTATCGAACGACGGTTTAATGCTTTTAATTCATTTGTACTTTATCAGTTTACTGCTTATAATAACCAATGGGTTTATTCTTCTAGTGATTTTTTATTATCTGATTTGAATCAAAATTGATTTTTTGGTTAGTGAATATGTTATATTGGATTTTAATAAATTTAAGCATTAATTCAAAGTCCATGTCATGACCCGATATTGAAATAATATTTTTAGATTTATAATGTCGTTAACTTGTACAATATTCTAATTCATTTGGATTTGATCATTTTCTCATATATATGTTTGTACTAATAACAACCATTTATGCAGAAAATGTCTTCATCAAGGCATCAAGGTAGCAGAGGTGACGAAAGCTCATCTGACACTAGGCCCCCAAAATGGAGAAAATTGAGGATCATCGTCGAGAATAAAATAATCTTATTGGCTAGATCCCTGGATTTATTGAAGTCAATCGTCGGCTCGAGTTACATAGATTGGAGGAAGGTGCCAAATAATCTCAAGATGGTCATCTATGGGGCACTACAGGTAGTGTATTTATATTTATATTTTATAATTTAAATACCACTAACACTTACTTTCTTTTTGGTTTGTATTTGTTTGATGGGAACAATTTAGCATGCCCCCACATGTCTGCGACTCCACGTGAGATCAATATAAAACATGAAAGAAAAACATCAGGGAACGATACTTTGGACAGACTCAGGAGTCCATTATGAGAATGGGTGACACCATCCCGATGAAGGAGTCGATCTCATTGGTACAGTGGTAGCAGTTTGTCCACAATGAGATCGAGGAGCGACAATTGTCATCTCATAAATCGGGGAGGGCAAACCGGGTGAAAAAGGTTGATGTGCACTACTCCGGGCGGACGTCTTATGCCAAGGTGGAGCACATGATGGAAAGTTTTTATTTTTCTTTAATTTTAGTTTTTTGTTACTCTAATTTAGCATCACTTTGCATTACTTACTAATTATGCATTATTTTATTTCAGGAAACGGGGAATGGCCCTGGGGGTAGGCCATATAGGTTCGATCCCTATGTGGAAATTCGGATGAAGAAGGACAAGGATAAGGAGGTTATAATTTTTTTTAATTATGTTATAATTTTTTTATTAACTTAATTAAGTAATCGTGTACTTTTTTCGCTTTAGGCAAAGCTTAAAAAAGTGCATGATAAGCAGTCTGATGCTGAAAAAGCATCTTTGGCTGCGGCTGCACTAAGACAAGTTCTTGGGGCGGATCATAAGGGGAGGACTAGGGGTGAGCTCTTGGGAGGGGAAGTCAAGGTTCACAGGGATTGAGATGAGAAATACTGAGTTAGCTCGTAAGGTGGACTCCCATGGCGATAAGTTAGAAAGGTTGAAGGCGAAGATCCTCAATATGTTCAAGTTCATGAAGTGTCAGTTAGGGTTCACATCATGCAAGGGCAGCGGGAAGGTGAAGTAGGTAGACGAGGACGTCGCTACTTCATCGTCGATACGCACGGACTCGCCGATATGCACGGATTCGCCGCCTGTATATGATCCATTTCCCATCTTCACCCCCGTCGAATGGCCTATGTAAATAATTGGTTGGCCGAGCATGTTTAAAATAAACATATTTGGTGGCATGCCGATAACTAGGGGTTTGAGGGACCCGAACACACACCCGGGTAGTTTAATTCATGGACGTGTCATGCAAGTTTTTGAGGCAAAGGTTCACGTCACGCATATTGTGCCCGGAAGAGATAATGCACCTTTGTGGTTGGAAGAGCAATGATTCATTCGACAAATTGATGGATGTATCAATTCATATGTTGTGTGGCTTGCCATTCTCCTCTGAACTGTTCCAGACCCTAGTCCATGACATTATTTGTATTTATTTGATATGGATAATGGATATTATTTTTATTTTTTCATTTAGTTACGGATATTTACAGTGGTTATGGTTATGGATATTTGTATTTATTTGATTTGGTTATTGAATATTGAATTTTGCTTGACATATATGCTGTTTGGATAGATTTAAATATGCTGTAACAGATAAGTATATACTGTTGGGAAGTGGCAATGGCCATACTGCCTAGCAGTTTTTTTTTTTAATTATGCCTAGTTTTGTCACGGACTTTGACCGTGACAAGTCCGTGAGAAAGGAAACTTGTAGCGAACTTGTCACGGTTGAATCACACTATATATGTGACTTATTTGAGTCTAATATATAGGAGCTTGTCTAGTTTGGAAATATAGATAAAATTTGTATCATCCTTATTTTTTTTCATAAAGTCTCATTGCCTCTTCAAAGATTCCAAGATATCTACAATAAGAAGAAAATGGTCATACAAGTAGTATACCAACATCATAACACACTCTAGGATTGTATTTATCACATATTTACACATTTATGAGGTGTGTTTGGTAATATGGGCTAAAAGAAATTTTCTACAATTTTTTAAGATTTATTTGGAATTTTTAAACATTTAAAAATCACTTTCTAAAAATTAAATTTAGGGTTCTTAAAATGTTTGAGGTTTATGTTGAATTTCCAAAACTGCCTAAAAATTGGGTTAAGTAGAATTTGAAAGCGCTAGAGACTATTGTGGGTACAAATTGTATTTTTTAAAACCTTAAAACGCGTCTCTATTAAGCCTTTATATCCATAAACGTGTTGATCATTTACCCATTGAGATTGTGCTTTCTCTTTCTCACATAAACCAAACTTAATCCTGGACGTTTGATGACATTTATCAATGGTATGCATGCATATTTGTTTGATCCCTGTGATAACAAAAAGAACCAATCCGAATGAGTTTAACTGCAGTCTATTATGAGCCATTAATCTTGGAATTTGAACGGTCAAGTAGATCACAACTGTCGATTTGAATAGGGTTACCAGATCCTTCCAAGTTCACTATAAATAAGACTGTTCATCCCCTAATTTCCAATCTTTGGGAGATTAGAGGTCTAAGAGAAAATAGAGCGAGAGAGAAAAAAAAATCGAGAGAAAATTGTGAAATCCAAACAAAACACTTGCAAAATATATTCATAAATTAGTTTTGAGAGTTTGAAGGTTTTTTCCTCTTCTATTTCAACCTCTTAGTTTTAATCTCTCTTCTTAACACCTTCACTCCGAATTAGAACTCGTTTCTGACTAATAGAAACTTGAGGATCTAATTCTAGTAAATTGATACAGTCACGTAGTAGTTAGATTTGATTTCTTTTTTTAGAAATCAACCTCTCTTATTGGATCTCATTTGGAATTTTTTTTATCAAAATTTATCCAACAAATCTCTTCTCGAATTTTACAAAACTGAAAAAGGGTTTGCAAGTTTTCAAATCTGAGTTTTTCATTTTGAAAGACTTCTGAATAAATAATATTCGTGGGGTCTTTCCTTTTTAAAGACTCTGAAGCAGACAGATCTAAAAGTTTTACAGTATTAAAGATCAAATCTATTTTCAATAGTGTGAAATATAACATTCATATTTAGAAGCCTTTGTAATTTGTAAGAATCGCTTGTATAAGCGTGTGTGAGTACATTCAAGTGTTAGGCCCTTCACTCACAACACATTTCACACAACAACACTTAAACAGTGTATTGGTAAAGAGATTTTAACCACATAGAGTCGACGTAAAGAAGGAGCTTAAGGAGACAAAGCTGCAAAACGACAAGGAACCAAATCATAGCCTTAACAGTTGGAGTTACCTAACGGTGCTAGTATAACTTCTTAACTTAGATTTAGGCCTGTTTTTGTGTGTTTAAGTTTCGTTTCTTGTTTGTAACCTAAACTTATTCTAGTGGATTTTTTTTATTTTGAGGTGTAGAGACCTCCATGGATGTTTCCCCGTTTGGGTGGGGTTTTACCACGTTAAAATCTTTGTCTCATGTGCTTATTTGTTAATCTCTCATAACTAATGTTCTACTACTGCATTAACTAAAATTAGTTTTATTTTTTAAAACTTATTCACTAATATCTTAAATAACTCATTCAAATTTTTTAAAACACATCTTGTGTTCTTTACTATTTTGTTTTCTAAAAGAGTTTCTTCAATAAACAATTCGGAACCTACTAGACTGTTTTGTTTTGTATTAAACGACTTAGTGAGGTAGTTTCAACTGGTATCAGAGCTTGACATTTGGTTTTCACAAAATCTTTTTGATCCTGTGTTTTTGAAACTAATTTTTAAAACAAACATATGGACGAGAAATTTGAGAGATTAGGGAATCTGTCCAAGCCTCCCCTCATTGATAGCCTTCATCCAATGGACCATGGGAGATGAAGCCTGGGATGCTATTGAAAACGGATATATACATCCTACTAAACCTATAGTAGAAGGTGGTAATGAAAGAGTTAAGAAACTGCTCAGTGAGTTCATAAAGGAAGAAAAATTGGCCTCCTATAATAACAATAATGGAAAGAATGTTATTTTATGTCAATCAATGAACATGAATTTAAGATAATATCTATTTGTTCAACCTCTGAGTAAGCCTGGGACACGTTGGTCATTGCCCATGAAGGTGACAGACATGTTAAGGCTGCCAAGATCCAAATGCTTATACAATAGTATAACACACTCATAATGATTAAGACTGAGAGTTTTGATGACTTTTACATTAGGTTGACTGATAAAATTTCCAAACTACATGCTAATGGCATTGTGTATGATAGGAAAGAGATTGTATATAAAATTCTATGAACACTTACATCAAAATTTGATAATAAAAAATATGCAATTGAGGATATGGATGACCCAAATCTCACTCCAGAACTCCTCAGTAGCAAGCTCAGAACAATGGAAATGGAATTAGAGTTTAAGAAACAACTCTCCAATGGTCAAAAGAAACATTCCAGTCCCAATCTTGTTTTCCAGTCTAAAGTGACCAGACCTAAGTTCACTGTTCCCAATACTACGTTAGACTCTGATGAGGAGTGTGATTTGGACAATTTGGATAATCAGATTGCCTTAATGCCTAAACATTTTTACAGGATTTTAAAATTTAGAAACAATATTTCTTCTAAACAAGGCAAGCCTACTTATTCAAATTTCTCTAATAATAGACCTCATGAGAGGAAACATGACAAACACAAGACTGAAAACAATAATAGATCTGGCAAAGATCTTAAAAATATTGAATGCTTTAGATGTGGAAAATTAGGTCACATCGCCAACAAGTGTAGAGTTAATCTAAATAAGAACAATAAAAATAATAGGGCCAATATTTGTAAGACTTGGGACGATTCAAGAGACTCAGATAATGATGAGCCTGAATCACCCAAAGTGTTTGATCCTTGCATCTCATTCTTTGTTAAGATTGTATATACTTATGGTAAGCCTACACTTCATAATGAAACTGATGATAGGATGTCTAATCTTGCTATGTTACATTATATTTTGCCTACTGGTTTGTCAGCTTTGTGCTTAGAGATAGCTAATGCTATTGATACTGCAAATAGTTCATCTAAGGAGTGTGTGAGTCAAAGGGAATGTTTAAATGACGAATTAAATGTGTGCGTGAGTCCTAAAAATGAAGTGTTAGGGGACAATCCACACACCACACTCAGTTAATTCGATAATAACAACCTCCCAGACATTCACACACTCTATACCAAAACTCTTAGGAAGAGAACTAAATTTGAAAAAACAGTCAAGGACCTTATTAAGAAAATCGAAGCCCTAAGTCTTATGGTAAAATAGAGTATTGAGGACTACACCACTCAATATTTGGATCATGAAAATAAAACTAGGTCTTTTCTTATAAAAATAAGAGAACTTTCAAAGTCAAATGAGATTTTGGAAAAGAAATACAAAGTTACTTTACTGGAATTGGAACAATTTAAAGAGAACGTTTCAACAGTCATAAAAAAAATTCTAAATTTAAAAATAATGCTAACTGTTTTGAAGATTGTATAGCGTCAAGTAAAACCAATTCCGATGATAAAACTGGCATATGGTTTGAACAAAAACCTAAGGTACCAAACAAACCTCTTCTAAGTGCGAAATTTGTGCCTGGAGGAATAAGATCTAATGACCTATGTCCAGATTTTCAAGCATTGGAAAATGTCTTTGATAATAAACAGAAAGAACCAGACGTTATGGGAAATAGTTTTAAGTCTAATGTTAAGCCTAAGGCTAAGTATGTCTGCCCCCCCATAAGGAAAGGAGACCCTTCGTTTCAACCTGTTACAGTTAGACATAAGGAAAAAGTCCAACAAATGGATAAACTAACTTTCAAATATTTTCAAAATCTTAAAAAACCATCTAGCCTTCTATACTATTCTTACTACGATGTTTATGGACACTGCCTTGAAGAATGTTTTCAAAATGGTCTGAATAAGACCATATTTAATTCACCAGTTTATAAAAACTTTAACTATTCTAGACATAATAGAAATAACTACATCCTTCCTAAATAGCCTGACAAGAACTCCAACTATAGAAATATGAAGAAATGATCTAATACTAAAAATAGGTGCATGAGAAAGAGTCCTAGATTCATAACTAAACCAAATGCTCAAAAAACTGTCAAAACTCATGAAAATGCGCTCAAATCTTTTGAAAAACAAAATGCTCACAAATTTTTTAATATTCGAGCAAATGCGTGCAAACTCTTTAAAATTAAAGCAATTTGGTATGAAAAGATGATCTAATACCCCAGAGGAAGTGTAACATTGTGATTAGTGCTTTAAAAGATGAACACACTTCTTCTTAATAGTATTTAGACTCGGGTTGTTCCAAGCATATGACCGGAGATGATACTAAACTAATTAACAGAACTGACTTCTTAAGAGGAAACATTTTGTTTAGAGATGGAGTATCAGCTCAGATCATAGGTAATGGGACATTCCAAGAAAAGGTCCTATTCTCGAAGACGTCCTTTTAGTAAAAGGTTTTAAATCTAACTTGTTAAGTCTATCGTAATTTTGTAACTCCAACCACACAGTCACATTCTAAAAAACAAAATGTAAAATTTTAAACGAGAATGGAGACTGCATCATTACAGGCGTTAGAACTCCGAGTAACTGTTACAAAGTAAATCAAGGGACTGAAATTTATAATATAGCCAGGATGGAAGATAATGAAATCTGGCACAATAGATTGGGTCACATAAATTAGAACAGCCTTGGCAAATTAATCTCCCAAGAAATAATTAGAGGTCTGACCAAAATATAATCTATTTCAAACATTGTTTGTGGGCCTTGCCAAGAATGAAAGAAAGTTAAAGCTGCTCACAAGAAAGTTAAAGAAATCTTAACAACAAAACCTCTAGAGCTTATCCATATGGATCTTATGGGTCCTTCTAGAACTGTAAGCCTTTGTGGTAACATTTATATTCTAGTTATGGTGGATGATTTCACTCGTTTTACTTGGGTAGCTTTCTTAAAACAAAAATCTGACACATTTCGTGAATTTTTGAAAATCCTTTTACGCATTGAAAATAAAAAGGATACCTAAGTAAATCGAATTCATAATGATAGAGGAGGTGAATTTAAAGATTTGGGCGTAACCGAATATTGTCACTACAGTGGTTACAAACATGAATTCAATTCTCCTAAAGCTCCACAACAAAACGGTATAGCCGAGCGTAAGAATCACACAATCCAAGAGATGGCTAGGGTAATGATACATGCAAAAAACGTGCCAAAATACTTTTAGGTTGAGGCAGTTCAGACAACATGTCACATAATCAATAGGGTTTATCTTAGGAAAAATACTAAACAGACTCCATATGAACTTTGGTATATCAAAAAGCCCAACTTAAAATATTTTCGAATATTTGGGAGTATATGCTATGTTTGCAAAGACAGAGAACACCTGTCTAAATTTGAAACCCATGGCGACAAAGCTGTCTTTTTGGGTTACTCCTTTAATAGTAGGGCTTATCATGTTTCTAATATGCGTACCAAAAGTATAATGGAATCTATAAATGTGATTATTAGCGACACTAATGTTGAGAGTAAAGAACAAGATCCAACTATAGTGGATGAGTTTGATAATGTTTTTAATTATGACCCTCCAGAGATTGTTGATTCTTTACCAACTGAGACCCCTGAAGTACCTAACTGGGTTTCTAAAGATCATCCCTTAGATAAAATAGTTGGTAACCCTAATAAGCCTGTTCGTACAAGATCCTTATTATGAAATTTTGCTCATTTTGCATGCTTTGTATCCGGAGTGGAACCAAAGAATGTGAATGAAGCACTAAGTGATTCTTTTTGGATTGATGTTATGCTAGAGGATCTCGCTCATATCAAGAGTCCTGACGGGTGGTATCTAGTACCTCAGACAAAAAATAAAAGGGTTATCATCACTAGATGGATTTTTAAAAATAAATCAGATGAATGTGGGATGATAGTTAGAAATAAAGCCAGATTAGTGGCTCAAGCTTAATCTCAAATTGAAGGAATAGACTTCGAGGAAACATTTTCCCTCGTAACTCGCCTCGAGTCTGTTCGATTACTCTTAGCAATATCTTGTCATTTACATTTTACACTTTTTCAAAAGGTTGTGAGATCCCTTTTCTTAATGGTATTTTGACAGAAGAAACCTATGTTGAACAGCCGAAAGGCTTCATTGATCCTCATTACCCGAACCACGTCTATAGATTGAAAAAAGCGTTATATGGTTTAAAGCAATCCCCCAGGGCCTGGTACAAACGCCTCTCGCCCTTTCTTATCAATAAAGGTTTTCGACGAGGTGGTATTGACTAGGCATTTTCGTTAAATTTTTTAACAAACATGTCTTAATCGCCCAAGTTTACGTCGATGGCATCATTTTTGGATCAACATTCCCTACTGAAGTTAAAAACTTTTCAATTAATATTCATGGGGAGTTCCAAATGTCATCAATGGGGGAGCTATAATATTTCTTAGGACTCAAAGTTAAACAACTGTCTGATGGGTTATTTATATCACAATCAAAATACGCTTTAAAGTTAGTAAAGAAAGTTGGATTAAAAAAGGCCAAAGACGCTAGGACACCCATGAGTACCTAAGTTAAATTATCGAAAGATGAACATATGAAATCTATTGATCCTACCTTATATAAAAGCATGATAGGTAGCTTACACTACACCAAAAGGCCAAATTAACACCCTTTAGCCGGCCACCCTTGTCATGGTTAATGACTGTGGCAAAAAAAAGCACGCATTTTTTTTTCACGATCATTGATCGTGATAAGTCCGTGATAAAGGTTTGTTACAATAAATGACCTTGACAATCTTATAAAGTTGTCACGGTCAAAGACCGTGACTGGTCCGTGACAAATTTATCAGTAAAAAAACCCTCCCCCTCCTTTTTTTCCCCACCGTTTTACTTTCCCTCCCTCTTTCTCTCTCTAAGCGACTGCTCTCTCTCTCTCTCTAAGTGATTTTCAGGTTTTTTCCTCTCTTTCTCTTTCCTTTGTACATATATGTGTGTATATGTGTGTGTGTATATGTATGTATGTATATGTATGTGTATGTGTGTGTATCTGTGGGTGGTCTGTGTGTGCGTGTACAGGTGTGTGTATGTGTAGGTGGGTGAGTGTGTGTGTGTGTGTGTTTGCAGGTGTGTGTGTGCACGTGTGTGTGGTATGGGGAAGGGGGAGTGGTGGTGGGTGGGGGAGGGGTGCGTGTGTGTGTGTTGATTAATGTGTAAATACCCAAATATATAAATACCCAAATATATGTTGTACCCTTAAGTATAAATACCCAAATATATGTTGAGATTTTTCTCACGGAATAGTCATAATAGGAATTGGAATCGGGACTTATAATTATTATTATTACTTTAATTATAACTTTAATTGGATATAAGTGAGGTAGGAGCCTTTATTAATTATTGGTTTTGAATTAGTCAGTAGTTAGTTTGAATTGATGTTTAGGATTTTTAGTAATTGTACATATTAGATGTTATGATTTTGGAATTCAGAATTAATTTGTTAAACTTTAATATTACACCGTGACAGTTGAAACGGACAAGCTGATTAATAAAATATATCTTTAATTGTAACTTTAATTGTATAACTTTAATTGTATAGCTTTGATGATGATATATTTATAAGACGTGATGAAATGAATTAATTGAGTAGATGAATTAGAAGGAGTATGTGATACACATTTGTTGATTTGTTGTTGTTGTTGGATTATAGTGGATCGATGTTGGGTTTGTTAATTTTGGAAGTGGCATGACCACTATATTATTGTCCAAATTGTGTGTGTGTGTGGGGGGGGGGGGGGGAGAGAGTTTTCAACTTTTTTCTAAAATTAATTTGTGTCACGAACAATATATTATTAATTCATATATATAGTATGTTTCATTTCTGATAATTAAATGAAACATACTTGATATTACATATAGTGCGCATAGATGCTAACCTTCTAGTTCTTATGCGTACGCATTCAATAGCCCTTAGACCCATTTGAGAGTCATTACCCCTATAATGAGATCTCTCGAATTGTCCCGTTTTGACAGTTTGGGACTGCATAATTTCTATATAATAATATTCTTAGTGCCTTAAACTTGTTACTTTTGGAGGAATTTCTACAGTCGTATCCTAATGGTCTCTGGGTACATACTAGATTGACAAGTGTGAGTGTTATTTCAATTGATAAATTGAAATAACACTTACACTTGCGAATCTACGTCGTGTACTTGGAGAACTATGGGGATATGCTACCGATTTTTTCTCAAATCGTAACAATGTGAATGAGCTATTAAGTATATTACAGAAATAGGAGGTCTTGAATGGGATAGTACCACTCACCCTTTAGAGGATATGGAGGAAATAAGAATTAATATTATAAATTGAATTTGAGTTTGAAATTTAAAAATCGAATATAAATAAGACATAATTAAATGAAACATACTATAAATCTAATTTTTATTTATACTAATCTACGAATATACACTTCTTACCTTTAATTGGTGATTCTTTGTAGTAGCCGTGATGGGATATCATAAATACAAAGAGTGGATGGGTGAGACAAATAGAATGGGGGATGTGTTTCGCAGAGGTGCTAATGAATTTGTGAAATATGCAAAGACATGTCATAATGATGAAGAGTTTCCTTGTCCACGTACTAGGTGTGAGAATGGTAAGGTGTTTGAGTGGATAACAGTTGAACTACATTTGTTAAGATGGGGTACGCAAGATAATTATCGATTTTGAAGTTTTCACGGTGAATTGAAAGTTCCTTTTGTCCCCGAGCAACCTTCACAACAACCTTCAACAAGTAGGATAGATGTAGAAGGGGATGACGTAGATCATAATATGTTAGAGGATTTAGTTGGTGATGCGTACGGCGCTAATGAAGTGAAAGAGAATGAGGTCACTGACGATGTACAAGGTTCAGGTGCTCATGAAGATATCAGGATAAACCTTGACGATGACTATAAAAGTTTAAAATTTAAGGCGACCCAGTCGTTATACCATGGCTGTGAGCGATGAGCCATTTGTTTGTGCATTTCAAAAGGTCAAGCAAGTTTTTATTTTTAATAATTATAGAAATATGTTATTCTGCATTATTTTACTTTGCGATACTTATTAATTTTGTATTATTTTATTTCAGGAGACGGGGAGTGGCCCTGGGGGTAGGCCACATAGGCTCGATACCTATGTGCCAATTAGGATGAATAAGGGCAAGGATAAGGAGGTATTCCCAAGCATCGCGGCCACGATTGTAAGTAATCCGACGATGCCGATAAGGAAGTGAATTACGATTGTGAATTACGTTATAATTTTTTTATTTACTTATTTATCTAATCGTGTGTTGTTTGTCGTTTCAGGCAAAGCTTAAGGAAGTGCATGAGTCGTAGTTTGATGCCGATAAGGTATCTTTGTCCACGGACGCACTCATCCAAGTGCTTGGCATTGATCGCAAGGGGAGGACTAGGGGGTGAGCTCGCGGGTGGGCTAATCTAGGATCACCAAAATGGAGACGAGCAACACCGGGTTGGCTCGTCAGGTGGACACGCATGACGGGAAGTTATCAAGGTTGAAGGCGATGATCCTAGATATGTACACATTCATGAAGCGTCAATTGGTCGGAAAGGGAAAGGGTAAAGGGAAGGATAAGGTGGTGGAGGGGGAAGGGGAAGGGGAGGGGGAGGAGGACGAGGACGAGGACATGGACATCGCTTCTTTATCGCCGATACGAGCGGACTCACCGCTTAATGATCAAGTCCCCTACTTGGCTCCCATCCAGTGGCCTATGTCAACAATCGGTTGGCCGAGCGTGTCTTTACTTGACATATGTGATGGCCAGTGGATAGAGAGGGACTTGAGGGACCCGAATACCGTTGAGGGTATGTCGGTTTATGGATGTAACATTCAAAACATAGAGTCCAAGGTGCTCGTTACACATGTGATACCCAAAAAGGATAACTTCGCATTGTAGTTGCGCGAACAATGCGGCGTGATGCATATTGAGGGGTGTCTCAATGTGTATATCGTGTGGCCTTCCTTCCTCCTTTAACCTGCCCCAGACACTATGTCGTGACATTATTTGTATCTATTTTTATTTGGACACTTGGATTATATTTGAATTGTTTTGATGTGGACATTTGGATATGGAAATATATATGCAATGAATTGGTGCATTCTTTCAATTTTATTTGGATATATGCTGTTTGAACAGGTACAATTTTGCTATAACAGGTACAAATATAAGGCTGGCTAATGGAAGTGGCCAAACTGCCCAGTAGATTTTTTTTTAAATTCCGTCCAGATTTGTCATGGTCATTAATCGTGATAAGTTCGTGATAAAGAAAACTTGTCACGGTCAATGAATTTTTTTAGGGTTTGTCACGGTCAATGAATTTTTTTAAGGTTTGTCACAGTCAATGACCATGATAATTTTTTAGGATTTGTCACGGTCTATAACCATGACAGAACTTGTCACCGTCAAAGACCGTGACAAGTGTAATGAACTTGTCACGGTCATTGACCTTGACAAGTTGGACTTATCACGGTCAATGACCGTGATAATCCGATAGATTTGGTGTAGTGTTACTATTCCTCACTGCTTCACGTCCTGATATAATGTATGTTGTTTATATGTGTGCCCCCTATCAAAACTCTCCTAAGGAGAGTGTCAAAAGGATTTTAAAATACATAAAAGGGACTATAAATCTAGGAATTTGGTACACAAATGACACATCTAGCACTATAATAGGATGCACCGATGCTGATTGGGTTGGCTGTTCCGATGACAACAAAAGCACTTCAGGCGCATGTTATTATAGTGTAATAACTTGGTAGGATGGAATAGTTAGAAACAAAATTGCACTTCGCATTCCACAACCGAGTCAGACCGTATAGCCGCAGATAGCTGCTGGGCTCAATTGATAGGGATAAAGCAGATGTTAAGTGACTATGGCATTAATGAAGATAAATTACATCTCTACTGTGATAACCAAAGTGCGATTAATATTTTTAAAAATCATGTTCAATACTCGCACGCAAAACACATAAAGATTCAACATCACTTTATAGGCGAATTAGTAGAATCTAAGGAATTGTAAATTAACTATTTGCCCACAGAACTTCAATTGGCAGATTTGTTCACTAAGCCTTTAGATAATTTAAGATTTGAATCGATAAGGAAATCTATTGGCATGATACATCTTGATTAGTATCTATCTTCAGTTAATATATGCTTATTTGTTATTTTTCACCCTTTGTCCATTTGAGACAAATGGAGGAGAGATATCTGAGTCCATCTTGGACATTTTTATAATTACACTAAAACTAAAATCCTTAATCTTATCTGTTTAATTTTCAGGATCCAATACCATTGTCTTCATTGGATATATTTAGGGTATTGGTCTGTATTTAGTCGAGTTATATACTTTTTCATTTCTAGGATATGGGGTAAATAGAACTTTATTATAGGATTAAGCTTTTCATATCTTTTTGGTATCCCTACGAGTCCTAGATGACTCAAAGGAGATTTTGTCTCATATTTCCAAAGGGGAATATTGAAGCACACTATATATGTGACGTACTTGAGTCTAATATATAGAAGCTTGTCTAGTTTAGAAATATAGACAAAATTTGTGTCATCCTTATTTTCTTTTTCCTAAAGCCTCATTGCCTCTTCAAAGATTTAAAGATATCCACAACAAGAAGAAAATGGTTATACAAGTAGTATACCAACATCAAAATACACTCTAGGATTTCATTTAGCATATTTTTATACATTTATGCGGTGTGTGTGGTAATATGGGCTAAAAGGAATTTTCTATAATTTTTTAAGATTTATTTGGAATTTGTAAACATTTAAAAATCATTTTCTAAAAATTAAATTTAGGTTTTTTCAAATGTTTGGGGTTCATGTTAACTTTCCAAAACTGTCTAAAAATCGGGTTGGTTAGAATCCAAAAGCTATAGATTATTGTGGGTACAAATTGTATTTTTTTTAAACTTTTAAATACGCGTCTGTTAGGCCTTTACAGCCATACATGTGTTGCTCATTTACCCATTGAAATTGTGCTTTCTCTTGCTCACATAAACCATAATTAATCCTGGATGTTGGATTACATTTTTCAATGGTCTACATGAATCTTTGTTCGATCCTTGTGATAATAAAAGAAACCAGTCATAATGATTTTAACTGCGATCCATTATGAGCCACTAACCTTGGACTTAGAACGGTCAAGTTGATAACTGTTGATTTGAATAGGGTTTTTAAATCCTTCAAAGTGCACTATAAATAAGACTATTTATCCCCTCATTTCCAATTTTGGGAGATTAGGGATCTGAGAGAAAAAGAGAGTGAGAGTGAGTGAGAGAGAGAGAGAGAAAGAGAGAGAATTGTGAAATCCAAACAAAACTCTTGCAAAAATATTTTAAAAATTAGTTTTCAGAGTTTGAGAGTTTGAGGGTTTTTTTCTTTTCTATTTTAACCCCTCTTTAGTTTTAATCTCTCTTCTTAACACCTTCACTCTTAATTAGAACTCGTTTATGACGAATAGAAACTTGAGGATCTAATTTTAGTAAAGTGATATAGTCACGTAGTAGTTAGATTTGATTTCTTTTTTTCAGAAATCAACATCTCTTGTTGGATCTAGTTTAAAAATATTTTTATCAAATTTTATCAAGCAAATCTCTTCTGTGATTTTACAAAACTGAACAAGGGTTTGCAAGTCTTCAATATCAAATCTATTTTCAGTCGTGTGAAATATAGCATCTCATACTTAGATGCCTTTGTAATTTGTAGGAATCGTTTGCATAAATGTGTGTGAGTACATGCATGTGTGAGGAACTTCACTCACAACACATCTCACACAACAACCCTTAAACAGTGTGTTGGTATAGAGATTTTAACCACATAGAGTCGCCGTAAATAAGGAGCTTAAAGAGACAAGCTGCAGAACGACAAGGAACCAAATCAGAGCCTTAACAGTTGGAGTTACCTAACGTAGCTGGTATAACTTCTTAACTTAGATTTATGTCTGTTTTATGTGTTTAAGTTTCGTTGCTTGCTTGTAGCCTAAACTCATTCTAGTGGATTTTTTTTATTTTGAGGTGTAGAGACCTCTGTGGATGTTTTTCCGTTTGGGTGGTGTTTTACCACGTTAAAATATTTGTCTCCTGTGCTTGTTTGTCAATCTCTCATAACTACTGCTCTACTGCTGCATTAACTAAAATTAGTTTTGTTTTTCAAAACTTATTCACTAATATCTGAAATAACTCGTTCAAAGTTTTTAAAACACATCTTGTGTTCTTTACTGTTTTTTTTCTAAAAGAGTTTCTTCAATAAATAACTTCGGAACCTACTAGACTGCTTTAATTTGTATTAAACGACTTAGTGAGGTAATTTCAACGGTCAAAGTCCATGACAAGTTCTCCTTTGTCATGGACTTGTCACAGTCAAAGTCCATGATAAGGGCATTATTTTCACGGACTTTAACCGTGACAAGTACGTGATAATTTCCTTTGTCACCCCCAAAGTTGTCATGGTCTTTGACCTTGACAAGTTTGCCTTTTCATGGTTTTTGACCGTGACAAGGGGCAGTTTTGGTGTAGTGAATCTATCTAGAAAATAACCTCAGATTTTGTATCAACTTTGTAGATAAATATGTACAAATTGGAAACTAATTAGGTTTCATACATGGTTGTAACGGTATGTGAATATAGTTACATATAAACTTGAAATCACCTAAAAATAATTTATATTCTAGCAGATATTCAAGTTTTACTAACATGTGTATAATCATTCCAGAAACAATCTCAGATTTTGGGTCAATTTTGTAGATAAATCTGTACTAATTGGAAACTAATTAGGTGTTTCATCATATATGGTAGGAAAGGTATGTGAATCTATTTTTATATACACTTAGAATAACCAAAAAATCATTTATATCCTAATAGATATTCAGTTTTTAGTAACACATGTACAATCTGCCAATTCTAACGAATTTGACACAAAGTTCGTCTTCCTCAAGTGCTAAGAACGACCATTAACAACCCAACACCAACTTTTAAAGCTTATAAGCACTCCAAATCTCATCTTCTATCAAGTCTAAGGTGTATAACAACTACACTAACATAAATCAACCAACTAGAGGTGAATCAAACCACATATAGTGATCAATTTAATTTCTCTTCAAAGGTACAAGTCTTTAATGTAGAGTTAATCAACCCAAAATATAAACATGATTAAGATCAACCAAATAAGATCATAAACATTCATTCTAATCTCAGATTATAAAAGAAAAACATGAATTATAAACAAGTTACATAATTTAAGGTGGTATTGCAAGAGATTTCTTACCTTAATTTGAAGAACACTTTGAACCTTTAGTTTTGATGTCTTATACTCCTCTTCCAAACTCTCTCAAACTTCTCTCCATTTCTCTCTCTACCTCTATAATCAATTTATGACCGATAGGGTTTCCTTTCAATGTTAAGAGACATTATATAATCCAAATTTCCCTTATTTACATTTTAAATCCACAAGAAATAATTATTGTAATTTTTGTCCCCTAAATGAGTGTAAAATACTACTCCGAATAGTCTCAAACTTAGCTAAGGGTATACTTATTTCTTAGGCCCAACCTAAGATGATAAAAATACACATTCGGGCCTACGTATGACTCCATATCCCATTTAAAATGATAATACCTTACACACATGGCAACACTTCACACTATAATATAATACACACTATTATTTTTACACATAACACACTCGAAAAATCAATTAATTAATACCACTAATTAATTATTCATAAGACACGACATAAAAATCACGCCGTATGTAAATTCATTTACCTTATAAATTATGCACTTTTATTATTACTAAATCACATAAATAGTAATTAAATCCATTCATTGATTTATTTTTCCTTAAATAAATAATAAATAAATTCCATAAAAATACGAAGTATTACACGGTAGGGGTTATTCGAAGTCGTTTTAAAAGTTTAGAGGGTTAAATCTAAAAAATGAAAGTTCGGATGGTGAAGTGAAGAGGGCGATGAAGTTCAGGGGGTAGGTCTAATTAACCTTTTCTATGTGTGTGTATTTATCCATAATTCTTGATCTTTGAAAAAAAACGCTATTGGGATTTTATAAGGCTAGAATATAGGATTAATGTCACAATAAAAAAATGCTCGTGGGAACCTCATTTCATGTATTGAAATTGAAATATTTATTGTTCAAAATTTAAAGTAAAAATTGTCCAATTCCATTTCGACACCATGGAAGTGGGGTTGCTAAGCACACCCTCATTAAAATCCCAACCTCTTTTCCAATCATAATATAATATGCTAAATGAATGACCCATTAATTAATTGATCATCCAAATAATATTACAAGACATGTACTGCCAAATGTCACATTATTTTGTATATGTTATTCTAAATAATTATCTAGAAATCAAGTTGTTAATAGAAGCAATATTCAATTACATATAATTATCTATTTCTTTTTGCTGACACAGAATTAGACCAACCGCTAAACTTTAATACTAATTTTGAATATATAAAAGCTAAACCATAAAATTGTAAATGTATTAAAAAGCAAGTGGTGACGATGAAAAAATATGGCTCATACTAATGATACCATGCCATCTAGCTATATTCATCCGATAATGATAAATAAAACTTCATGACCTTAGTGAATACAATGCTACATAGGGATGAGGTGTTGGACTTTGTGGGCATTTTTATATTATGACCTCACAAGTGTTAATAGCTTATGGGCATGACTCTTTGTCGAGGCCTTCTTTAGTCATAGACCATATTGTTTATGTCCACAATTCCTAGGCTAATGCAACATTCCAAATAAATAGTGGTTCCCAGAATTGGGTCCAACAAGCGGAATGAGTTCGAGTGTATGACAAATTATGAAGGAATTAGCAGTAAAAGTTTGAGTTGGAGATAAATTTTGACGGGAATAATTAGGTGGATTAGTTTGAGTAGAAAATAAGCACTCGGGTCGGTAGAATGGTGAGTTGGTGTTAAAAGTAGGGTGAGAGATTAGAGACCACAAAATTTTAGGAATTTTTCAGAATGTCCATTATTGTATTATTAATTACTATAGTGTCACAAGTTATATATATATATATATATACTGAGTAAGGTTCGAGCACACCTCATTTATCATAGTTAAAAATATATCTCCAATTTTTGGGGATATATGAGAACTCTTTGATGAAATTCAATAAATATGATCTCCTCATCAAGCAGATAAATGTCCAAATTTCATAAAAAATTTGACCACTTAGAGGGTGAGATAATGATCTAAAATTTCAAATGTCAAAAGTAGACATAAATATCCAATTTTCATTTCCCTATGGTTGAAGTTTTAAATGAAATTTAGCATAGATGATATTTCATAGTAAGGAGATCACCTATAGAAACTTTTATCCAAATTCATTTATGCCCCCCCCCCCCCCCCTGAAAAAATAAAATAAAATTGGAGGTATGTTAGAGAACCTCCGTGTATATCTATTATGTTGGTCCGATGAAGAAGGGGGGGGGTAAAATGAATTTTATAAGATTAATGGAAATTAGAAAATTTTGCTCCACTTTTTCTAATATAAAGAAAAAAAAATTCAAATTAACATATGTGAAAACAAGTGTATCAATGTTTTATTAGAAACGTGTGTAAGCAAGTATATGTATGTTTTGAGGAAGTAGGTGTGTGTGAGAAATTTATTCAATAGTCAATATAGATAGAGTAATGAGGACTTTTATGAACCTAATATTTTTATCATATTGACCTTCTGCCTACATTTACTCCCCATACATTACTCTATAACTTCACTATCTTTCGATTCTTTGTGGTGGAGCCAATACTTTACAATATAATTTGGGTCTCCTTACAACCAAAACTAACAAGGGAGTCAATGCCTGCTTACCATATCGTATATAAAGAACTTCAAATGAATACCTATTTAATAACCCATAACTGAGGCACTACCGACCTAGAATATACAATAATGCAGGACCCAAGAAATTTGAATGACGTTTAAAGAACAATAACTAATACAAGCCTTTCTTTTAAATCTCATTGAACTACTTTTATTGGTGTTCCTATGTTCTTGTGTATGTAAGAAGTTATTCAATAAAGTATATATAACATTCAGATGAAATATAGTCGTTTAAGGGAAATTGGGTAAATTTACCGCATGGGAGTTTTTTTATAATGTTATTTACCAATGTATCCTAGAGTGTTATACAAAATGTAACTAAATACAAAATATACGTGGTTCAAGAAGTGTTCCTTGCCTACGGCTACAGGGGAAAGAGAGATGTTTTTAATTATTCTGAAAGATAAAATTTAGAGTGATGGGGTTGCTAGATAAGAGTCTAAGTCACGAGTACAATGGTTATGTTGTGATTGATTGTCAACATGTGACCTCCTCACAACGTAAGGTCAATTTATACAGATACAAGGCCCTTATTCCCTACGACCTGTCCCAATTCATTGAAATTATAGATTAAAATAACTTAATAAATGTTAATCTAGTTATTATTTTTGAATAATGTGATTTGTTCATAATCATCCTCGTTTGGAGTTTATCTTAATTAATATAGTATAGTTAGTGTATGACTCTAATGTTGGAGAAGCTATCCAATGAGGTTTGCATGAGTTATATCTATTTGAAGCAATCTCCCTCTAGTTAGCCACATTAGATCGGGGACAGATTAGACTCATTAATACTCTAGGGAAAGTGTGTCTCGTATCATGCTTTGTGGGACATGCCAATTAGATTATCCTGCAATTTCCCCCAAGATTAAGTTGAGGGCGTGGTCGACATGATTTAGTTATTGATTCAACACACATGAATGTAGATGCGGATCTTTGTGTGGTGAATCCTGCCCACTTCCCATTAGATTGAACACAATAATGGATATCTCTTATGTAATCCCTAGGATTAAGCGTACGTGCACCATCTAACGCTTTACTAGGCCAATGCTGACCTGGAAGAATATCTTGGATACTTCTGGAAGATAAACATGTGGTTGAATATTGGACTGAGGTCTAAACTTCATGGTCTTAGTGAATAAAATACTCCATAGGGATGAGGTGTTGGTCTTTGTGGTCTTTTTTTCGTTATGACCTCATAAGTGTTACTAGCTTATGGGCATGACTCTTTTGTCAAGGCCTTCTCTAGTCATAGCCCATATTGTTTATGTCCACAATTCCCACCCTAATGCAACATGTAAAATAAATAGTGGTTCCTAGAATTGGGTCCAACAAGTGGAATAAGTTTGAGTGGATGACAAATTATGAAGGAATCAGTTGGAAAAGTTTGACTTGGAGATAAATTTTAATGGGAATAATTAGGTGGATTAGTTTCGGTAGAAGATGAACACTCGGGTCGGTAGAATGGTGAGTTGGTGTTAAAGGTAGGGTGAGAGATTAGAGACCACAAAATTTTATGGATTTTTTCAGAATGTCCATTATTGTATTATTAATTACTAGTGTCACAAGTACATTGTTCAAACAAATATTTTGTCTCGTTGGATAACAAGCTTTTAATCAATCTCAGTCCCATATATATATATATATATATATAATGAGTAAGGTTCGAGCACACCACATTTAACATAGTTGAAAATAAATCTCCAATTTTTGGTGATATTTGAGAATTCTTTGATGAAATTCGGTAATATGATCTCCTCATCAAGGATATAAATATTCAAATTTCATAAACAATTTGACCACTTAAAGGGTGAGATAATGATTTAAAATTTCAAATGTCGAAAGTAGACATAAATATCCAATTTTCATTTTCCCATGGTTGAAGTTTTAAATGAAATTTAGTGTCAGTGATATTTCATAGTAAGGAGATCACCTATATAAACTTTTATCCAAATTCATTTATGTCATCCCCCCCCCCCCCCAAAAAAAAAAATGGACGTATGTTTTTTACATAAATTAGAGAACCTCCGTGTATATCTATGATGTTGGTCCGACAAAGAAGGGGGGGGGGTGAAATGGATTTTATAAGATTTATGGCAATTAGAAAATTTCGCTCGACTTTTTTCTAATGAAATGCAAAAAAGTTCAAATTAAAATATGTAAAAACAAGTGTATCAATGTTTTATTAAGAAATATGTGTAAGGAAATATATGTGTGCTTTGAGGAAGTAGGTGTGTGTGATAAATTTTTACTATAGTCAATACAGATGGAGTAATGAGGACCTTTGCGAACCTAATATTTTTATCGTATTGGCCTTCTGCCTACATTTACTCTCGGGACATCACCCGATAACTTCATTATCTTTCAATTCTTTGTGGTGGAGCCAATACTTTACAATAGAATTTGGGCCTCCTTACAACCAAAACTAACAAGAGAGTCAATGCCTCCTTGCCTAATCGTATATGAAGAACTTCAAATGAATTAAAACCTATTTAATAACCCATAACTGAGGCACTATCGACCTAGAAGATTCAATAATGTAGGACCCAAGAAATTTGAATGATGTTTGAAGAAAAATAACTAATACAATCTTTTCTTTGAAATCTCATTGAACTACTTTTATTGGTGTTCATATATATGTAAAAAGTTAGTCAATAAAGTATATATAGCATTCAGATGAAATATAGTCGTTTAAGGTAAATTGGGTAAAGTTAATCCAAGGGATGTTTATAATAATGTTATTTACCAATGTATCCTAAAGTGTTATACAAAATGTAAATAAATACAAAATATACATGGTTCAAGAAATGTACCTTTCCCACATCTACAGGGGAAAGAGAGATGTTTTAAATTATTCTTAAAATAAAATTTAGAGTGATGGGATTGCTAGATAAGAGTCTAAGTCAAGAGTACAATGGTGTATGTTGTGATCGATTATCAACATGTGACCTCCTCACAATGTAAAGGAAATTTATACAGATACAAGTCCCTTATTCCCTACAACCAGTCCGAATTCATTGAAATTATAGATTAGAATAACTCGATAAGTTTTAATTTAATTATTATTTTTGAACATTGCAATTTCTTCATAATCAATTTGGAGTTTATCTTAATTAGTACAGTATAGTTAGTGTATGACTCTAACGTTGGAGATACTATCCCACGAGGTTTGCACGAGTTATAGCTATTTGGAGCAATCTCCATCAAATTAGTCACATTGGATCGAGGGCAGATTAGACTCATTAGTACTCTAGGGAAACTGTGTCACATATCTTCTTTTGTGGGACATGACAATTAGATTATCTTGTAATTTCCCCCATGATTAAGTTTAGGGCATGGTCGACATGATTTAGTAATTGATTTAACACATATGGATGTAGATGTAGATCTTTGTGTGGTGAATCATGTCCCCCTTCCCGTTAGATTGAACACAATATTGGATATCTTTTATATAATCCCTAGGATTAAGCTTACGTGCACCATCTAACACCTCATCCCGATGGATCATTGTATTCACTAAGGCCTTGGTCCCAATCACTTTGGGTATTGTGGTCCTAATTGAATGGACTAGAGTTCATACACCACCCAAACTCATCATTCGAAATTGTTTGAAGAGCCTATTTATGAAATTCATATCAGATAAGTATATATCAACTACACTTGACTAATTCAAGGATAAGAAAATTTCATATGAGGATGAGATACAACCCCATTGTTGATGCAAAAAAAATCCATCTACATGGACCAATTAGAAATGGACACATGTCCCCTTACGTGGAAAATGTTATAGTCATCAATCATTTGGTCAGCTCAGAAGAGAGTTGGTCGATCAATAGGCCGACCAACCTGAACAATACAAACCGTCATGGTAGATAAATAGTCATTGCATGGAAGGCAACCAAGAGTCCTTCTACACGTGCTGAATACTCTCAACGGTCACATACATTATGTATGGGTGTAAATGGTTGAATGTATAAAGGCATGGTCATTATAAATACAACGTATTCTTTTCAGAAAAGGCAAGAGAGAAAAGTACCAGGTCATTCTTCTAACAAGAATACCTAAGAGAGAAAAGTACTTGGTCATTGTTTTAACAAGAATACCTAGTTTTATGTAATCATCAAGAGCAATACAATCACAGTGGACATAGACTTTTTTATAACTGAACCACTTAAAAATTCTCGTGTCTTATTTATTTTTCTCTCATTATTTTATTCGTGATTAGTAAATTGGCATCATAAAAATCACTACCAATTTTAGACATAGATAGATTAGCGATGTCTGTGGGAAACGTATTATCTATCATCGTTATCCACTAAAAAAACATTCATTTGACTTACTTGAACGATCCCACAAGATGAATGATATTATGGAAAGTAGTAATGCTGTAGGAGGCATCGTTATTCCTACCACGACTAACCTTAATGGAGTTTTTCTCAATCTTACCAAATGACAAGAAGCGATGCAAGAAACTATGAGGCAATTTGATCAATCCTTGCAAGCTAGTCCAACGACTCCATCTCGACATACTAATGATTCGTATTTCAGAAGGGAAATGTCCCTCCTCCTCCTAGGAGGAATCAAAATAATTATTCCAGGTCCTCACGTGATAGGTCTTATCTCCTAGGGGTGGTCAATTCTTTAATCAGTTCAATGGATTACTATGATGGTTTCTCTTTTACTCCCGAACATACTAATATTTTGGAATGACTAAGCAGGGCATCAGCCTTTAATCGCTTGGGACCTCGAGTAAATCCATGGCACCAACAAGAACCATCCTGATCAAGAGAATGACATATCGAACATCATGAAAGATCAGTTAGATCTAGAAGAAGTGCCCAAGGATCCGTGCGTGTCGAGCAGACTTCTCAAGAAGAGAGCTCAGCACAAACGCAAGGAAGGGATAGCCGAGCTGCCTCTAATAGGTCTAAAGCTAAAAATACTTCATGGAAGGGGTCGATTCAATTATTAGAAGATCGGTTAGGGGAGAAGGCTAAGGCGAAGACTCCATTACATCGTAATTTTGTTAAGGGGTCCCCTTTCGTCCAAGCGATTGTCGATTTTCCTACCCAATCTACGTTTAAGACACCAGTGGTTACCCCTAAATATGATGGTAAGATTGACCCCATTTTACACATTGAACAATATCAGGTAACTACTGATATATATTCTATTCCAGATGAAATAAGATGTAGAGTCTTTTCGAGCACCATCACTGGTTCAAACCAGATATGGTAAAACAACTTTCCCCAGGACAAATTTCCAGTTTTAATAAACTTTTCGAGTTATTCATCAACAACTTCTACTTTGGGGCCACGCCAGTTAAGAGAGTAGATCATCTTTTAAGTGTTATGCAGTGAGCGAGAAAGACCACCAAAGAATACATCACTCGTTTTAATAATGAGAAACTGAAAGTGGTTGATAATGAATAAAAAACAGCCATCACCGCCTTGATGAGTGGATTGTTTTTAGAAAATCTATATTATGAATTAGCAAAAGATCCTCCCAAAAACATGACAGAGGTCATGGCTAAGGCTATAAAAATCATGAATACCGGGGAAGCAATGGCTGTAAAGCAAAGCCCTGTAACCAAGCTTGAAAAAAAGGATCAGAAATAGAAGAAAGTGGATAAGCCTAAAAAATATGAAGCATACACTCCACTAGTGGTCAATATCCATCATATCATCGAGGAAATTAGGCAAAATAAAGTTTTAAAGTGGCCTGAAAAGTTGAGGGCACCCTCCCCCCCAACAAGAGAGATAAATGAAAATATTATGAATTCCACAATGATCATGGACACGCGATTGATAATTGAATACCTTTAAAGAACGAAATTGAATCCCTCATTCACCGAGGAAAGCTAAGAAAATTTATTGATCGACATAAAAGTCAAGAAATCGGAGGAAGGACAAATTCTCCCTACAAACCTAGAGATGACAAGAGGCGAGGTCATGAGGATGGTTATGAAGACGATCCAGACCTACCAAAGAAGCCAAGCAACTAGAAATTGAGGTAGCTATGATAAGTTTTGGTTCTTTTAATTGCCATGTCATCACAGGTGGAGATCCAGGAGAAGGAGATTAGACTGCTGAGAGGAAAGCTTATCTGAATGAAGCACAAGCCTGCTTTTACTTATAACGCATCAATGTGAATGATGATGATCGTCCCAAGAAAGTAAACAAAGATAAACTTCTCACTAGCTTCTCCAAAAATGATCTCTCAGGAGTACTGTATCTCCATGACGACCCATTGGTCATCAAGTTTAGAATCTAGGAAGCCATTATTGACAGGGTTCTTATAGATAATGGAAGTTTAGCTAATAATATGCTCTATCCCTGTTTCCAGATCTTGGGATTTAAGCTTTAGTCAACTGAAATCATACCACAGACCCTTGATTCTCTTTTTAGGGGACAAAGTTTATCCCCTAGGAACAGTCAAATTGAAAGTGTTATTCGACACTTGGCCAGCAATCCACATTGAGATGATACGTTTCTTTATTATGGATAAAAATGATTAGTCCGCTTACAATATGATCCTCGACAGGGTAGGATTAAAGAAATTTGAAGTTGTGCCATCCACTGTCCACCAATGTTTAAAGTTACCTACTAATTTTGGGGTTGGCTTAGTAAAGGGTGATCAAAAGGTGGCCAGAGAATTTTATTACTCTTCAGCCGAGCAGGGAGATTTGGTCGATTTGAAGAAAAAGACCACCACTTACCAAGTTGAAACTGTGGAGCCCAATAGCGAGTCAGAAGTTGATACTTTGGATCCCCGAGACAAAACAAATCTAGTCAAAGGGTAGATAGTAGAAACCACTGAAAGCATAATCCCGGATGATGGAAAACCAAAAAGAACCACCCAAATTGGCTCCATATTGGTGCCACTCCTCAAACAAGAATTGGTTGCGTTCCTGAGGGAATGAAATAATGTATTCGCCTGGAGTCATGAAGATATGCATGTGATTGATCCCAACTTCCTATGTTATGAGCTCAAGATTAATAGGGATGCTAAGCCGATCAAACAAAGGCGCAGGATATTCAGTCCCGAGAAGAACCAAGCTAGTTAAGAGGAGGTAGAAAAACTACAAAAATCCCAATTCATTGAAGATGCTAAATATCCAGCATGGTTAGAAAATGTTGTGATGTTCAATAAGAAAAATGATAAGTGGCGCATGTGTATAGATTTCACTAATATTAACAAGGTTTGCCTAAAGGATCATTTTCCTTTGCCCAGAATTAATTACTCAGTAAATGCCACAGTAAGACATGAGTTGTTGAGTTTCATGGATGCCTACTCTGGATATAACCAGATAAAAATGAAACCAGAGGATAAAGAAAGAACTTATTTCATTACCAACCGAGGTACTTATTGCTACAATGTTATGCCTTTCGGGCATAAAAACACTGGAGCAATGTACCATAGATTGGTTAATAAGGTGTTCGAAGAGAAGATTGGGAGGAATATGGAGGTATACGTAGATGACATGATGACCAAAAGCAGAAAAGCTTCAAATCATATCAAGGACCTCATTCAAACTTTTGACCAACTGGAAAAACATCAAATGAAACTGAATTCGACCAAGTGCGTATTCGGAATGCTAGAAAGAATGTTACTCAACTTTGTAGTAAACCAAAGATGATTAAAAGTTAATCCTACTAAAATCAAAGATTTGATTGAGATGCAATCACCAACCTGCAAAAAAGGCGTTCAAAAGCTTACCGGTAGAGTAGCCGCCCTTAAACGGTTCATTTCTCGAGCAATAGACATATGTCTACCATTATTTAAGTTGCTCAAAAAGACCTTCGAGTGGAATGAGGAGTGTGAAGAAGCATTTAAAGAGTGGAAGAAGTATTTGGGGTGTCCTCCATTATTGTCCCGTCTAATTTTGGGAGAAAAATTGTACTTATATTTAGCTGTTTCTGAATCCACAGTTAGCTCGACATTAGTTCTGCTAGAGATTGGAATCCAAAAACCTGTATACTACACCAGTAAGGCAATTAGGGGAGCGGAGATTAGGTATCCACGCCTGAAAACTGGCTTTAGCTCTCATTGAAGCCTCCAGACGAATAAAGCCTTATTTTTAAGCGCACATCGTAGTAATATATACTGATCTACCTCTTCGGTAAGAATTTCACAAACCTAAAAAGTTAGGCAGGTCGATGTATTGGGCAGTAGAGATGGTAGAATAGACATCATCTACGAACCAAGATCATCATTAAAAGGGAAAGCTTTGGCAAATTTTATTGCAGAATTTACATATCCAGAAGTTACCGACCAATCGAACTTGCCTGCCGAGTAGACTTTTTTGAAAGAGAGCTCAGCTCAAAAAGTCAAAGTCATAGCCGACCAATCAGAATCATCCATTGCTCAAGAAATGTTCCAAAAATATGCAGAAAAAAGTAAGAAGGTATTTCGCCATGGAAATCTATCTACAGAAAGCTTTAGTAGTGAATAACCATTATGAAATTTATATATGGATGGATCTTCATGCGTAATTGGTAGTGGAGCTAGTATCATACTTAACACTCCTAAAAATATTGATGTGGAATACGCCTTTAGGTTTCAAATTCAAGCTTCAAATAATGAAGTCGAGTACAAGGATTTAATCGTCAGACTTGAGTTAGCCCAATCATTAGGTGCCAAGCAAGTAGTGGCACATAGTGATTCCCAGCTGATGGTCAACCAAGTACTTCATATATAAAGAGTCAAAGGGGATTTAATGGTGAGATATTGGGCTAAGGTAATGGAAGTCATTTCCAAAATTCTGGTCATACAAATAAGCAGAATACCAAGCATAAAAAATGCCCAAGCTGATGCACTTGCTCAGTTGGCTTCAGCAACAAGGATAGAACTCAGGAGGAGAATTCTAGTAGAAATATTAGAATCTAGGAGCATACATGAGGATCAAATGATTAATTTCATGGCTGTCAATTTGGGACCATCTTGGATGGATCCGATTAGAGCTTACATCGAAAAGGGAACCTTGCTAACTGATCCACAAGACGCAAGAAGGCTTCGGTATAAAGTAACTAGATATGTGTTATACAAGGGAGTCCTATACAAAAGGGGATACACTATTTTCTTACTTCGTTTTGTCCATCCATTAGAAGTTGTTGACTTAATCAAGGTGGTATATGAAGGTTCTTGTGGAGATCATTCAACTAGTCAGTCATTAGTCCAGAGAATTACCACACAGGGGTACTATTAGCCAATAATGAATGAATATTAAAGGTCCTTCACAAGAAAATGCAATAAGTGCTAGAGATTTATTGCAGTTCACAGGGTATTAGGCACTGATTTAACACTGATCACTTCTCCCTGGTTATTCGCCATTTGGGGAATTGACTTGGTCGGCCCATTATTGACCACCAAAGGCAGGTTCAAATACCTGTTGGTAGTTGTTGATTATTTCATGAAGTGGGTGGAAGAAGATCCATTGATAGAGATGCCCTATGATAAGGTATATCAGTTCATATGGAAAAACATCATATACAGGTATGGCATGCCTTATGCCTTCATTACTGACCATAGCACCCAGTTTGATAACGATGTTAAAGGATTTTGTGTTCAATCCAAGATCCAAAAACTTCACTCTGCCCCAGGGCATCCACAAATCAACGGTCAAACATAAGTGACAAATAGAACCTTGCTTAATGGACTGAATAAGAGACTTAATGTTTCCAAGGGTAACTATATTAATGAATTGCAATCTATTCTTTGGGCTTATAGAACCACACCGAGAACAGCAAGTAGAGAAACACCTTATATACTTGCATTTGGGACAGAGGCCATGGTACCAGCTGAGATAGGTCTCCTAACTCATAGAGTGTTAAACTTTGATTCTCCCCAAAGTCATCTAATGAGGCGATTGGACTTGAACATGGTGGAAGAAGTCTGAGAAGATATCTCCCTCAGAGTTGCTACCTATCAGCAGAGGACTGCTCATTTTTATAACAAAAGGGTCAAGCCGAGCAACTTGAAATTAGGAGATTACGTTATAAAAAAGGTCATTCGGAAAGGAAACAAGCTTAAGGAAAACTGGCATGGTCCATATCGCATTTCAGCAGTAATTCGACCAGGAACTTTTCGAGTAGAGACACTTGATGAGGAAGAATTCAAGAACCCTTGGAATGTCGAACATCTCTGAAAATACTATCAGTTAATAAAGGCATTTTGTATTTATTTTTCCTTTATGTTCAAAAAAACTTTATTTCAAGTTTAATAAAATATCTTGACTTTAGTTTCCAATTTTTTTGATTTTTTTCGAAGTACGACAATATACATCCCCCAAAACAATACTCAAATGATGTCTCTTGCTCTTCAGCCCTTGTCGATGCACAGGCGGGAACAATTACATGAATCAACTACTTAATCAGGTTGAACCTATCAAATTCGAGATGCAGCAACAACTTAACAAGAAGTTCGAGGAGCACCAACAACTTAGCAAGTAGTCAAGTTTTACCTGGCTAAGTAATTACTTTATGTATGACTTTGTGTCAACAAGTCACGAACAAGAAGTCAGTAAAGTATTATGTATCAACACAAGAAGCTTTATTGTACCAAGTTAAGTACAGGAATACACACACACACACGCACACACACACATATATATATATATATATATATATATATATATTCCTAACACACTTGGTCGCCGATGATAATTACTTCATGTATTACTTCGCCTTTGACAAGTTAAGAATAAGAAGCCTGTAAAATTTCATATATACACACAAGAAGTTTTACCCGATTGGGTTAAATGCATGAATATATGTATACATTTCTAAACATTGGGATACATGCGTACATTCCTCATACACTTGGTCGCCACTGATAACTAATGTTATAACTTGGATCAATAAAACTATTTATAGTTTTATCTTAGTGAATTAGTAGAATCTAAGGCCCTACAATCACAATTTAATAACTCATCATTAAGCAAATTACTTAGTCAACCAACTGATTAACTAATCATAAGTTGACAACAAGTAAATATACTTTTATTAAAATACTAAAGGTATTAAATTCAAGATCAAGCAAGTACAAAAAATAGAAGAATCATTCATCTGGATGTTTCCCTTGTGCTTTGGTAATTTCAGAAGATGTCTGTTGTATTCTCTCCATCCCTGTAGGAGGATCATCCAAGATATAGGGGGAATTTATGTAATTAAAATTTTTCAACATTCGCCTATTGCTACTGCTCGGTCTATTGATCATGTGAGGATGACAAATTATCTCATGCACATCATGAAGGTTGTAGTCTTCCAGAAATTTAATGATTAAACATTGGGGAATGGCATCGAAAGGGATCCATGTTATGTCCAATTTTAATGAAGGCTTGTCACAATCCAAAAAACCAGGATCATTCCAATACCATAACTCACTATTTTGGTCATATTTCAGTAAGGTAAGCACATTGGTCCATCCTTAGCTATAGCCCTCACGATGACTTTGTACAAGATTATCATCCACGTGGATTAGGGCCTCATTATAACCTTCCATCCAAATTTCCCTCGTCTGCTTGTGAAACTGAAAGGTCAATCTTTCTACCTGATGTTGGAGTTTATTCAGAACATCATTCTTGACTTTCAACTGGGTAGATTGGTCGACAATAGCTTTATCCTTAGCTTCCAGCCGGTTAGATAGATTGGTAATGGAAGTACTCTTTGCTTTTAACTAAGTAGCTTGGTCGGCCAGAGTCTTCCTGGTTCTTTCCCCATCTATAGTTGGTCGAATAACAACCCTTTGCCTGGAAGTTTCTCCAGGTTTAGTTTTCTGCAATGCTTCAAGTTCTTCCACCAACCTTACATTCTCAATTTCCAGGAAAGAGGCACCCTTATTGGGACCAGTAAAAGACGATTTCTTCAAGACGTCAAGCTCATTCCTTAAATCATTATTCTCCCCCTCCAGCATAGCATTAATTCCTTGGGCATTCTCCATATCTTCCTTCAAAGATAATTCCTTCTTGTTCAAAGCAGAAGTGATATCTTACAAATTTATCTTCAAAACCCTATCATTTGCTTAAAGATTTGTACTTAGCTTCAAAATGATCATGCATAAAAGCTTTGGATTTATTATGATCCTCCTAAAGTTGCTCTATTATTTCTTAAAAAGTAGCACTATTGGCTATAACCCTATCCCATAAATAATGAGGATGAGTATAAGACTCTTTGACTTGCTTAGATACACGAGGACTGATCAACTCAAGCGTGGGAGAAACGCACTCATTGGGAAGAGTAAAGTAATACTCATAAGGGAGTGTGGTTTCTAAAGATGGAGTGATCAACTTCTCCATAAGAGTAGCATCGGTGAATGTGGTGGTTGGGTAAGACGAGGCACCAAGATCAGAGATAGAGGAATCACGAGAAATATCAGGCTCAATGGGAGCCATGCATGGTGGGATATCATCCATATCCCGATAGGTAGGAACTATCTCGGATTCTATCTTGGGAAAAAGGTGAGCACTCGTAGCCGGAGCTAACCTAAAAGATATGGTCATGTCAGATACATATGCAATTGGGGCATAAGGTAAAAGCTCGGGCATATTTTTGGATATTAAGGGAGTGGGAAGGTGAATGGGAACCTCAAGTGTGGGTTCCTTTTGATTTGACGGGAGCGAATCAGTCTCACTAATGAAAGGTAAGTCAACACAATTATCGACTTGGAGCCCGGACCATGGGATGGTCTCAACTTCGAGATTCTCGGGGTGGTAGGGTTGGTCACGCTCAAAATCCGTGTCACAAGAGGACACAATATCATCACACTCGATTGCAACGATGGGTAGATCCATGGTAATGTCCGACTCTCTCGCACACTCAAATTCAGTTAATCGTTGTTCCAGCCTTTGGAGAGCTTCATTTTGAATTTTAGTGGCTTGCTCTTGCTCGATGATAAATTATTGCACGAGTGCCTCGAGAGCGAATGTGTATGATGGTGGGTGAGTGATTGGTGGTGGTGTTGGTTGAGGTGGACACAACTCTCTACTATCATGACTGTGCGGAGAATACGGAAATGAAGTGTGTGGAGTGGGGACAAATTCATCATACACGAAAGGATCGCTTTCGTGATGGACAAATGGTTGATACTCATGGGGTGCGTAGTGAGGGAACTGATCGTGAATGGGTGCACAAGGTTGCCATGACGACTGTTGGAACGTGTGAGGATCTACAACATCGGGTTGGGATTCATATTGCGTGAAAGGGTGATCAGGCCTCCACGAATACATAGGGTACTCACACAACTCAGGGTTAGGTACATCGGGATAGTAGTCCGAGGTGGGTTCCGCAACAGTGTCATATGGATATACATGCTCCATGGTTTGTTAGGATGGATATAGAATGTAAGGGCACTCATGGGGCATGTGATCGACATAATAACAATGGGTGCACAACAAAGTATGAGACACGTCGACAATTGACACCGAGGGTGATGGAAAATGAGGTGCGTGCATAGATGGGTCAAGAGTATCTACGGTACTCGTGATAGAGGTGATACCACTAAGGACATCATAGAGAGGCGGCTCAGGTTCACTCTCACATGTGTCGCGTGTCAATGGAAAATGACCAAAGTAGTCCCGTAAAGGATGTTCTTCGGCCGTGAGGAGAAAAATATTTTTTGGAGTTTTTTAAATTTTTTCAAAAGGAAAGAAAATATTTTTGGATTTTCTAAAAAGGAAATAAAGAAAATATTTTTGGATTTTTTTATAAAAATAAAGAAAGAAAATAATTTTGGATTTTTTATAAAAATAAAGAAAGAAAATATTTTTGGATTTTTTATAAAAATAATAGAAGAAAATAGTTTTGGATTTTTTTTGGGAAGAAAAGGTGGGGAAAAATATGGACTCTTGATTTGGACGAACTAACTAAAATCGATCACCGAAAAATGGAATAGGACACACACACAAGTCAAGAAAATTTCCTAATTAGCACATAGCCAATATTTATCTTTAAATTTAATGAAAGACTAGTCAAATTTTAATTAAATCCGCGGGCGATAAAAAATCACGGAATAATATGAGTGATCGCCTTTGAAAAAATATTCTCCTATTGGGATACTTAGTTGTTTAATTTTAAATTTAGTGATGGCTAGGGTAGCACACAATTGGTAAGCGAGTGAGTCGGGTGATGAAATCCCTTCTCGTGAGTGATCGGGTGTAGGTCTTAGTCAATTAATTCATCACACCATTCGAAAATAAATGCGAGAATAAAATCAAGTAAGAGCACACAAAGCAGACAAAAGAATTCACTCGCTAACAAGAGAAGTGCGAGGGTTTGAGAAATATACCTCCCACGGTTTTTAGGCCATGGGGTGCCGAAATATTTGAGTCGACCGGGGGGAGATTACGCCAATCTCAATCGGCCCCGGGAGTCCTACCGGCCCAAGGTAGAGAGGCTTCTAAATTCTTTCCTTTGGACGCCCTCTCTCTACCTTGTCTGGCTTCCCTATCACGCTTGTCTACGATTATTATAATTTTAAAAAATAAAAAATAAAATAAAGGTGTCTCTATGCACCGCAATACAAGCAATGATAAAAATCCTAATACAAGCCTTCTAAAAATATAAAAATGGTACGAAAAGCAACTAAATTGGAAAAGTAAATGAACTACAACATGAAATCCTCTTCAAGTGCTTCATGCTCCCAAGAATGGCAACGGCGCTATTTGATAACTTGCTTTTTTTCTCCCCGGTAACGGCACCATTTGATAGAAAACCTTTTTGCGGTGTGTATTTTTCGTCGTTGCTTGAAAAGCTCCTCTAATCAAAATCCTCAAATTACCTACAAAATATAACAATCTCAAGTGTAGAGGTAAGTAAGGGTATCAATCCACATCTAGGGGGTAAGCTAGATACAAACTCAATTGTAATTCAATTTTTATTTTCTTTTTGGTCTTTTTCTTTTTCTATTTTTTTTTTAGCTTTTTCAAATATTAAAACAATTAGGTGAGGTGAAATAACACTAAACTAAAATGAAAGATCAAATTAAAAACTAAAAAAAGTAACTAAAAAGGAAAATAAAGTCTAACACTAAAATATGAGATAAATGAGGTAAATAAATGTGAGAACAATCAAGGAGTGGGATTGCACCACAAATTTTTGCTATTCTAACTAATTAATTTAATTAATTGAATTCTCCCAAATTAATATCAAAATTACAAATCAACTCTCGTTGTAAATGTAATTTTAATAGTAATGTTTTAGAAAATTAGGTTTAACCCCCGACAACTCTAGAAAATAGATCTACACTCCTTTTAATTAATCACCCACTAGTATCGATCAATTAAAATTTATGTAAATCTTAGAAAATAAAAATAGAGTTAAAATTCAAGTAATAATAACCCACTTAAGAAACCCATATCTCTAGTTCGAATCTAAAATGGGTATTATTACCTAGAATTTCGATTTTCTCTTGAAAATCATTTACCCTCTCTCGAGGCGTAAATTTAAGGGTGAGGGATCAAAATTAATATTCAAAGGGAATTTTCAAGTAATCAAACTAATTAAACTAAAATAACATCAAATAAGGGTTTTATCCTACCCCTTGAAAGGGGATTTAGCCTAACATGGTATGAGATTTGACAAATTAATAATCAAAGGCATAAAATAAATGAGTAGAGAAGAGAACAATCAAACCCAATCTCTTGAAGTGAAATTGAACTCTTATTTCCTTGAAATCAAGCACCATCCATCCAATATGAGAATCCAACAATAATCAATTCAATATAATACTCAATTTAATTACTCACAATTTATCCTCACAAATCTCTAGAAATAAAAATAAAAACTATTTACAAAAATAATTTCCTAATTTATTTTCTAATCTAACCTATCTCTCTCTAGAATTCTCTCTACAAATTGATATCTAAAGCTTTGAATTGAAATGAAAACTTCAATTACATCAACAATCTCTCAATTACAATCCCTCACTCATGTGTTTATTGAATCTAAAATAAAAATTACAAAATAAAAATAAAAAGGATAGTGGATGAATTCATAATGGACAATTAAATAATAAAAGAGATTTGCTAAAAATGCAAATCCTAACATTATAAAATTGTACATTAGAACTCATCCAAAGAAATAAATTCTAGATCACTACTTTATATTGAGATAATTGCTAAAAATACAAAATCTCAACATAAAGGAACGGGTTAGAATTTACCTCCCATAAGGGATGAATTCAACTACATCAATCTATTTTGAAATAATTGCTAAAAATGCAAAAATTCATTATAGAGGGGTGGGGTTGAATTTATCCTAGAGATAAATTTCACTACACACCTCTATATTGAGAAATTTGCTAAAAATGCAAATACTCAACATAGAGTGATGGAGAGAATTTTATCACACAACTTAAAAAATAATTTGGAGATTCTTATCAAAATGGTCTTCATCTTCCTTAAATAGTAGGTATGGAGCATGGGGGTAATTTGGGTATTTGCGAGTGAAAGAGCATGGGGTGTGTGCACATGGGGGTAAATTGAGTAATGGAAGTGCACATGTGCATGGCAAAGGTGTGAGGTAAGGAAGGTACATGGGTGAGGGAATTTGGGTGACAAAATCTGATATGGTTATGAGGTATTTTGGGTAAAAGAGTAAAATGAGTTAGTTGGGGGTAATTTGGAAAAAGGGGGATAAATGGTTTAAATGGTTTTTTAACACATGTGGGGTTTAGAATTGTTTTGGTTTTGGTCTTTGGTTTAGAGCAGGTGATAAAACACGATTGGGTTTAAAAGGGAGATGGCAAAATGCGTTTGGCTTTGTGTGGTGGGTTCTTAGTTGAATTAGGGTTAGAGGGTGGGGATTTGGGCTGAAGGCGGGTCAGGATGAGCGGGTTCGGGGCTGTCGAATTTGGCTGGTGTCCGGGGTAAGCTGGCCGGAGGAGGGAAGTTGAGGGGTGCGCCGGAGTTGACAGGTTTTTGGACTGGAGGTTGTCGACGACAGGAGGTGGGAAGCAGGGGTCGGTTGGATGGGTCTCGCGGTTGGTCAGTTGGATGGCCGGATATGGCAGCAGGGGGAGTCTCCAGCGGGACTGGGCTCAGGCGACGGCGGGATGGCCACCAGCGGGGGAGCAGGTCCGGTTGGGTTCAATCCGGGTAGGGGTGGAAGGTGAATAAGGGGGTTAGATGGTGGGTTGTTTGGTTATATGGGTTGTGGAGGATATGGGTTTTAGTTGATGGAGGTATGTTAATGGAGGGAGGTGAGAGAGAAGATTGGGATTGAGGTTGAAGATGAAAGGTGGGGGCTTATTTGGGTGTGTTGAGTATATGGTAGGTTGGTGTGAGTGTGTTAGGTGCGTGTTTAACTTATGACCCCTAAAAAAATAAAATAAAACAAAATAAAAGTTTAACTAAACTAAAAAAAATAAAAATCAACTAAAATAAAAATGACACAACACACTATATAAACTCTAAAAAAAATTAAACACAACTAAAATAAAAATTATAAAAATAAAATCTAATAAAATACAAAATGATATAATAATAAACTAACTAAAAACTAAGAAAATATAAAAACTAATACACGAAGCGCTAAAAATATAAAAATCCTAAAAATATATACGTGACTCAATAAAATAAAATAATAAAATAAACCCTAAAAATAAAATAATACAAATAAAATAAAATGGGACAAACTAAACACACACAGTTCGGGACAGGTTTAGTTAGGTTTAGGGTAGGCTAGGGTAGGGTACAAGAGTAATTAGCTCCATAATTTGCACAATTGCCTTGAAATAAGCGTTTGAATGCCACAACGTGCATTCGACCTACAAAATACACAATAAAGCGCATAAGACCCAAGTTGCCGAGAATAAGCAACTAAAATACGTTTATTCGAGGTATAAAATGTACAATTTTGGGTGCTTATCAAGGACCTAGCAACCCAACTAAGTCCTTTTCAGACGGAGGAACATGGCCAACTTCTAAAAGGATTCTACTATGACTGAGTAGACCAAATTCAACAAAAACTATGGCCTTTTTCCTCGCATCAAACTACAATTCACAAAGGTAAGAATACATCAACTATAAAGATGATGATCAAGTAAAAGCTTTTAGGAAATATAATTTCACAACAACCAAGCAAGATGAAAAGGAAAACACACAAGTTGGGTCGGAGTAAAGTCTTTACATTAATAAGCAAAGGGGTGTTATAAAATGATGATCCTAGTACAAAAACAAAAAGGACACTAACAATAAGGACCTAGGCCTTCTCCTTATCCCGAGAACTAACTTTAAGAGGCAGTTCATCAAGGAGCACAGCTCCCCCAGCTGGTGTAATACCCCGTAATTTTAAAGACTTTTAAAAATGGGTTATATTTTAAATTAATGGATTAATTGGATTTTATTATTAATTAATTCATTTGGATTTTATCCGAATTGTGGATATTAAAATGGATTATTCTGAATATTACTTAAAGATATTTAGGTAATATAAGAATGTGATGAGTATTGATATTGCTCTGAGATATTAATTCGGTAAATTGGATTTTTTAGTCGGACACGGTATGGGACGTGTCGGGATTAATTTGTTAAATTAAAAAGGAAACATATTTTCTATCGACCTTATAGTCATTTCGACTGTGTCGTTGCGTCCGGTAGGGTTAAAATAGTCATAAAAGTCATTTGGATGTTGGTTTTGGGTCTCGGGTCATTCGGAAATGAATAGATAACCCAAAAGGGCATTTTGGTCATTTTTATAGGGGGGATGAAAGTGATTTCGGATTTTGTCCTATTATAAGTATTTGGAGATTAAGTGTACGTGGGTTTTTTCAGCTCTTCTACACAAAATAGAGAAGTCATCTTCCTAGAGAGAGTGAAAGGTTGCTTGGGAAGAGAAGAGTTTACTTGGGAAGGAGAAGAACTAAAAACCAAGGGTCACCACCACCAACCACCACCGAAAGTTGGCCGGAGAAGGGAGAACCACCTGTGATATACTACACCAAAGGATCAGACCTTCATTAGAGGCAAGTGTTTGATAATGGCAATCTAAGTTTGTATATTGTCCATGTTAGAATAGTTATAAAAAGAGATGATTTTTCACGTTTGGAAGATAAAGATGGAGTTGTTGAATGGATTTTTGGAAACTGAAAATATATAGGAATCAAACTCATGTTGTAGGTAGTTAGTAATCCACAAAATAATCATAAATCTGTTGAAGAAATTATGAAAACCATTGATGTGTTCTTGAAGATATTATGTTGATAATTTTCTAGAAAAAGAGGATATAAACATGCTTTTAATTCAATCTCTTGATGATTCTAGGATGTTTAGATGATTAGAAATCATTTATATATGTTGATAGATCATGTAGTAAGGATTATAAGTCATTTGGGTTGTTAATATGAAGGTTTGAATAATCAAAAATGGCTAAACCCGTAGTTGCAGAAATGCTGAAAAACTGGGCTGTTACCTAGGCGATCGATCGATCGACCCCTGCCTTCGATCGATCGACCTCCCCAGAATTCCTATAGTTGTTTATTTTTAATGTTGGTTCTTATCCCAAACCTTTTGTAGATCTTTGGTGATTATTAATTGGATATTATGGGACTTAGAGAAGATCAGTAAGCCCTAGATAAGATTTGAATTAATTTGATTGGGATTTAATTGATTAGAATAATGATAATTAAATTAAAGGAATTTCAAATGCTAGATTCATTTGTTGGATTCTAATTGGTATGCATGAGGATTAAAGATAGGACCAGTAGGGGTGATTGAATATAACACCTGGGTATCCTTAAGTTTACAAGAGGGTTTAATACTAAGTGAAAGAAGATGTGTTTATAAGAGATGTGAAACTATCGGTTTTAACCCTAATTAAAAGGAGAGTTTAAATCGTAGTAATTCGGGAGATAGGATGATATGGACCAGTAGGATATTAGTGACTTCTTACTGAATATATGTTGAGGAAAAACCTATTTGAAACTTGAGTATTGAGTGAGGCTCGGGGATAATTAAATTAAGAAGTAAAGTTATGATATTTTAATACGTAGGATGTAAAGAGATATACCGCTACGTATGGGAATTATCTAAAGGTTATGTGAGTACCTTGTTGATAGTATATTATAGGTATGATAATGCCTATTTGATTGATTGATGATTATGTGTATGACATACCTAGCTTACTTGCTATCGACGGGAGGTTTGCGCGTGAGGGCAGTCATATCCTGATGAATCCATGGGATCTTTGATTTGTTGCTCAAGAACATAGGTCTATGAAAGACTTATTGGGGAGTTGATAAGTCCGCTGACTGTGGGAATGTAGGTATGTGCGTGACCCATGGATACGAGAACTATGTTCGCCTCCAATTTGTATGTTATTGTTTGTGGTTCGAGAAATCCTTACCGAACCTTTAGTCCCCTGTTCGGCGACCAGCGATGATGGGACATAATAGCAGAGTAATGCATTACACCGCAGTTGTGACTCGGGGTGCCGTATTATATATGAATATATATATATATATAATGAATTAAATGAATGAATGGTTATATTGTGGTTAAATCATCTACTGCGTGATAATTGTAGATAACGGTGAATTGAGAAAAGAATTGAAGTAAGTTAATGAATATTTATTTAAGAGCTTAATTCATATTAATGAGAAATAATTCATGTTAATTAGAAACGATTCATATAAATGAGAAATGTATAAGAATGATTATATAACGTATGGTATGGGACATACGGGGTTGTGATATGGGAATGGAATCATATTATGGAAGTGTTCACTCTAGTTGAGAGGTGAGAATAGCAAGTGAGAGTTGGATACTAACATGTACATAATAAATGCTTTATTGCACTTGTTAAATACTTGTTTTCAAAATCATTTTCACAATCGGGCTCTGACCCGTTTCCTTGCATATTTTCTTTTCTATTGTACCTTCTATATCAGGTGTCCAGCAACAGGGACGCCAACCTTAGCGGATTACGACAAGCTATGGAGCTATGGAGTTTTGCTTAGACGCTTATCTTATTTTGATTCACAGTATTCTTTAGTTAGGGAATGTCGCCCAAAGGAACTCAATTGTCTCTTTTCTATCTGAGTCAAATACTTTTGTACTCGTGTCGTTTTAATACATTTACTATTGTTGGGATTACTGTAATGGATCAATATTATTTGGGAATGTTTATTCCAATGGCAATTAAATTCTTTTGTGTTATCTGTTCGGTTATTTGTGTTGTAGACTAATATGTGTTGTTTTAATTGTAAACGGAAAAATGGATTTTATTGAAATTAAACTTTGGAAAGTTTTTAACACCAGCTTAATTGGGTATTAGGTGAGTTGTAAATGTTTTCGACAGTGATGCTAAGAATGAGCCAACTGTATATTCTGTTTTAATTTGGTATGGGACTGGCCACCCGGTATTTAATTAGGCGGGTTGTTACAGGTGGTATTAGAGCATCAGGTTCTAATGTCCTTTAGGATCTGTACAGCTTATTGTGTTTTCAGCTTAGCGTTCTTTGATGTAGAGCCCTATGAGTAGGATTATTGTTTTTCTATTTACGCCTACGATCTTAAGCTATTTTGTTATATCAAATACTGATAGTGTACTCTCATTTCAGATGCCTCCTCGACGTGCACCTCAGTCCGCCCCAGCTCAGGGTACGATGACTGCGGCCGAAGTTCCTATAATTGTCGCACAGGCAGTCAATGCAGCTCTAGCTGCTATTCAGTAGGCTCCAGCACAGGCACCAGTTATGCCACCCGCGCAAAGGCAAGTGTTTCCTACTGCATGGGAACGAGCAAGGGATGCCTTTCAGAAGGCGCACCCACCTGAGTTTCAGGGAGGATCAGATGTTGTGACTGCTAGCCAATGGAAGAAAGATATCCAACGGCACTTGAGACTGCTCGAATTCACTGAGATTCAACGTCAAATACTTTTACATTCAAGCTAGTAGGGGCAGCTTTGCAATGGTGGGAAGCTATGACCATTATGGAGGAGAGAGACACAATGACTATCCAAGACTTTTGGATACGATTTGATGGGAAGTACTTTCCTTCCGCCATCCAGATAGAGATGAGGCGAAAATTACTTGATTTGAAGCAGGGAGAGAAGACGGTGGCGGAATACGAGGAAGAATTTACGCGATTAACTAATTTGGTACCAACAGAGGTACCCACTGAGGAGAGGAGAATTCTAATGTTCACTGATGGGTTGAACTATAAGATGCGCTAGCATTTATTGGGGAATCTTTCACTACGTACGTATGCAGATGTTCTTAATGCTGCAATGCTTCACTGCCAGGATAACTGCTTTTATGCTCAGGGTGTTAAGCGGGGGTTTGGGTCAAGCTTGCAAGGCAAGACTACAAGGGGCAGTTCTAGTGGAACTCAGCCAGGGCAGAGTCATCAGCGTCAGGGTGGGCAGGGTTCCAAGACAGGGGATTATGCTAAGCGTCTATGATCTGGAGATTCTCAATTTGAGGATTGAGGTAATGGGCAAGGACAGCAGGGCCAAGGGAAAGGAGGTAATGGCCAGCAGGGTCGGGGCCAACAGGGGCAAAGTGGTGGAAAGTTTGCAGGAAAATGTTTCGTGTGTGGCAAGTATGGCCATAAATGATAAGATTGTCTTGATAAAGACAAATTCCCTCAGCAACAAAATGCTCGACAAGAGCCACAGACACCAGTGTTTCCACCAGCTGCTCTTCCAGCTCCAACTCCAGTGCTAGCACTACCTCCCATTCCAGCAGCACCAGCACAGCAGGGTCAGTACGGGCGTGTATATAACGTCCATCAAGCAGCGAATCAACAACCACCACCCGCGAATGAGGGTATGTTTTCTATCTAAGGAGTTTTGAGGCGTATATTGATATTTTTTAGCGATTAATATTGTGTGGGCAAAAGGGTTGCTAAACTTAGCCTATAGCACTTTATTTACGTAGACTCACCGAGGGGCGTGGGACACCTATATTCTACATGTTGTAATGTGGGTTTGATTTTTATTATGGGATTAATTACTTTGGGGATGTCCGAGAATGATGTGACTATTGGCGTGCATTGACTTGTGGTATATGAGAGCGTATGTGCTAGTACTAGCCAGCATCTTATTTTTAATAAGCGAGTAAATGAGTAGATTTTTTTTAATTACGATCGATAAAACCTGTAGAGAGATTATATACTATTCACTAAGGGCCTGAGGAGTTTCGATGACTGACTACTTTAGGTAGTAGTATATCGGGGGGTTCCTTGTTTGGATTTCGCTTGAGAGACACCCCACACATGAAACTAATAACCATTGGGAGTTGAAATAAGTTAGGTCTTTAGGATATGAGTTTATAATCTTTGCGATATATATTATAATGAAAGTTGTACGATAGGGTGTATGGGCGCCCTGGATAGTTGGATTGTAGTTGTTTTCAAAATTGTGAAACAGTAAGTAGTTGTGACTTCATGAATTATTTGTTTTCTACTTAGAATTTGATTCAGTTGAAACTATATGGTGAGGCTGGGCGTATAACATCAATGGGGATTTTCGTTAATGTACTGTATGGGCGGTACTACTTAGATTTTTTGCGATGTGAGATTTATACTCGGAGTTGACCTTACCAGTATGATTTATCTTTCCGAATTTCGGGACGAAATTTTGTTATAAGGAGGGAAGTATGTAATACCCCGTAATTTTAATGACTTTTAAAAATGGGTTATATTTTAAATTAATGGATTAATTGGATTTTATTATTAATTAATTCATTTGGGTTTTATCCGAATTGTGGATATTAAAATGGATGATTATGAATATTACTTAAATATATTTAGGTAATATAAGAATGTGATGAGTATTGATATTGTTGTGAGATATTAATCGGTAAATTGGATTTTTTAGTCAGACGCGGTATGGGATGTGTCGGGACTAATTTGTTAAATTAAAAAGGAAACATATTTTTCTATCGACCTTATAGTCATTTCGACTGCGTCGTTGAGTCCAGAAGGGTTAAAATAGTCAGAAAAGTCTATTTGGATGTTGGTTTTGAGTCTTGGGTCATTTGGAAATAAATAGACAACCCAAAAGGGAATTTTGGTCATTTTTATAGGGGGGTGAATAGTGATTTTGGATCTTGTCCTATTATAAGTATTTGGAGATTAAGTGTACGTGGGTTATTCAGCTCTTCTACACAAAATAGAGAAGTCATCTTCCTAGAGAGAGTGAAAGGTTGCTTGGGAAGAGAAGAGTTTACTTGGGAAGGAGAAGAACTAAGAACCAAGGGTCACCACCACCAACCACCACCGAAAGTTGGCCGGAGAAGGGAGAACCACCTGTGATATACTACACCAAAGGATCAGACCTTCATTAGAGGCAAGTGTTTGATAATGGCAATCTAAGTTTGTATATTGTCCATGTTAGAATAGTTATAAAAAGAGATGATTTTTCATGTTTGGAAGATAAAGATGGAGTTGTTGAATGGATTTTTGGAAACTGAAAATATATAGGAATCAAACTCATGTTGTAGGTAGTTAGTAATCCACAAAATAATCATAAATCTATTGAAGAAATTATGAAAACCATTGATGTGTTCTTGAAGATATTATGTTGATAATTTTCTAGAAAAAGAGGATATAAACATGCTTTTAATTCAATCTCTTGATGATTCTAGGATGTTTAGATGATTAGAAATCATTTATATATGTTGATAGATCATGTAGTAAGGATTATAAGTCATTTGGGTTGTTAATATGAAGGTTTGAATGATAAAAAATGGCTAAACCCGTAGTTGCAGAAATGCAGAAAAACTGGGTTGTTACCTAGGCGATCGATCGATCGACCCCTGCCTTCGATCGATCGACCTCCCCAGAATTCCTATAGTTGTTTATTTTTAATGTTGGTTCTTATCCCAAACCTTTTGTAGATCTTTGGTGATTATTAATTGGATATTATGGGACTTAGATAAGATCAATAAGCCCTAGATAAGATTTGAATTAATTTGATTGGGATTTAATTGATTAGAATAATGATAATTAAATTAAAGAAATTTCAGTTGCTAGATTCATTTGTTGGATTCTAATTGGTATGCATGAGGATTAAAGATAGGACCAGTAGGGGTGTTTGAATATAACACATGGGTATCCTTAAGTTTACTAGAGGGTTTTATCCTAAGTGAAAGAAGATGTGTTTATAAGAGATGTGAAACTATCGGTTTTAACCCTAATTAAAAGGAGAGTTTAAATCGTAGTAATTCGGGAGATAGGATGATATGGACCAGTAGGATATTAGTGATTTCATACTGAATATATGTGGAGGAAAAACCTATTTGAACCTTGAGTATTGAGTGAGGCTCGGGGATAATTAAATTAAGAAGTAAAGTTATGATATTTTAAAACGTGGGATGTAAAGAGATATACCGCCACGTATGGGAATTATCTAAAGGTTATGTGAGTACCTTGTTGATAGTATATTATAGGTATGACAATGCCTATTTGATTGGTTGATGATTATGTGTATGACATACCTAGCTTACTTGCTATCGACGGGAGGTTTGCGCGTGAGGTCAGTCATATCCTGATGAATCCGTGGGATCTTTGATTTGTTGCTCAAGAACATAGGGCTATGAAAAACTTATCGGGGAGTTGATAAGTCCGCTGACTGTGGGAACGTAGGTATATGCGTAACCCATGGATACGAGAACTATGCTCACCTCCAATTTGTATGTTGTTGTTTGTGGTTCGAGAAATCCTTACCGAACCTTTAGTCCCCTGCTTGGCGACCAGCGATGATGGGACATAATAGCAGAGTAATGCATTACACCACAGCTGTGACTCGGGGTGCCGTATTATATATGAATATATATATATAATGAATTAAATGAATGAATGGTTATATTGTGGTTAAATCATCTACTGTGTGATAATTGTAGATAACGGTGAGTTGAGAAAAGAATTGAAGTAAGTTAATGAATATTTATTGAAGAGCTTAATTCATATTAATGAGAAATAATTCATGTTAATGAGAAACGATTCATATAAATGAGAAATGTATAGGAATGATTATATACCGTATGGTATGGGACATACGGGGTTGTGACATGGGAATGGAATCATATTATAGAAGTGGTGAAGAGGAACCATTAACTAAGGAGTTAATAGGAAATGTTAAGTGTGCACTCTAGTTGAGAGGTGAGAATAGCAAGTGAGAGTTGGATACTAACATGTACATAATAAATGCTTTATTGCACTTGTTAAATACTTGCTGTTTTCAAAATCATTTTCACTATCGGGCTCTGACCCGTTTCCTTGCATATTTTCTTTTCTATTGTACCTTCTATATCAGGTGTCCAGCAACAGGGATGCCAACCTTAGCAAATTACGACAAGCTATGGAGCTATGCAGTTTTGCTTAGACGCTTATCTTATTTTGATTCACAGTATTCTTTAGTTAGGTAATGTCCCCCAAAGGAACTCAATTGTCTCTTTTCTATCTGAGTCAAATACTTTTGTACTCTTGTCATTTTAATACATTTACTATTGTTGGGATTACTGCAATGGATCAATATTATTTGGGAATATTTATTCCAATGGTATTTAAATTCTTTTGTGATATCTGCTCGGTTATTTGTGTTGTAGACTAATATGTGTTGTTTTAATTGTAAACGAAAAAATGGATTTTGTTGAAATTAAACTTTGGAAAGTTTTTAATACCAGCTTAATTGGGTATTGGGTGAGCTGTAAATGTTTTCGACAGTGATGCTAAGAATGAGCCAACTGTATATTCTATTTTAAATTGGTATGGGACTGGCCACCCGGTATTTAATTAGGCGGGGTGTTACAGCTGGTTCCAAAGTAAACTCAATAGGTTGTAGGGAAGACTCCCTTGATACTTCTTCATCATCAAACTCTTCCTATAAGTTTGGAAGAGTGCCTGAGTTATGTCTCTGGAACAGTTCAGAGTTATCAGCAATGCCAACTTCCTTGAGTGCCTCCGACTAACCATCCTTAAAGGATTTTTTCTTGGCACACTCAATTTGAGTGGAAGCAACTAGTAGTTCCTTATCCAATACTTTATCGAAAAAAGTGCCTTTTATGCTCTTATTCTTGGCTTTCTCTGCCATAAGATCAGCAGTCAGACCTTTAAGCTTCTCCTCGGTAGATGAGAGAAGAGTCTGATTCTCTAATAATTTATTTTTAGCCACCTTGGCGCTACCCTCAGCAGTTGTTAGACTGGTCTCAGCAGTCTTCAATTTCCCCTCAGCAGTAGTGGCTCTTTCATTGACATTATGTAGTTCTTACTCCCAAGCCTTTTGCTTTGTCTCCAAAGCATGTCGGTTAGCTTCCAATGATTTCCTTAGACCTTCAAAGGCCACTTCAACCTCTCCTAACAAAGAACGCAGTTAATCGTCCTTCTCCATCATCTGATTAAAGTCCACCAAAAACTTCCAAAATGAAAAAGGAGCAAGTCAGGGAAAAAGGAATAAGACAGTAAATGTGAGCGACAGATGGATGATGGTTACGAAAGCCAAAGGTTAGCAAGATCTCTCTGTCAGTCTAGAAAGGGACATAAGAACTGTAGCTGGCTTATCAGCAGGGAGAGTTCCATACTTAATCAACTTCTTGGCTAAACAAGTGTTAATAGCCACAGAAGATGACCCAACAACTTTCAGGTTAGATTGGATATTTTTTACCAACTCATGTGGTCGGTAGAAGTCATCTTGGTCAATTTCTCAGGAAGTCATCTCTTCGTTCTCTTCAAGTAAACCCTTCCAGTCTCACCCTCCTCGGTATTTTTAATCCGAGGAACCTTCTGAGCAACCTTAGGCCCTTTTTTAGTCACTTTGGACTTCTGGGTATCAGCAACTTTGGCAGTCTTAAAGGTGGGAGACAAAGGCTCGTCCATTAAATTGGGAAGTTTTCTCGAAGTAGGGATTGAAAATACATCCAAATAGTCAAATGAAGAGGATGTTCCAAGGTCCTTCTGAACTCCAACAGACTCCTCAGCTGAAGAAGTAGGAATTGGTTCTTCTTCCAAATTAATGAGGATTGAAGGTGCTGTAGCAGTTGGCCTAGCAATAAAAGAAGTAATAGAGCTTATGTATTGTAACAAGTAGGAGCCTGCTCTGGGATGTTCTTCACTAATTCTCTAATAAATGCTCCACATATATTTAAGTTCTTGAAGATTTATGTCCCATTCCTTTGGACATTTTTTCTTGCTCTCAACTCTACAAAACAAGATAAGAAATATTAGTCAACATATCATCAAACAGTCGGTCAGTAAGAAAAGAAAAAGAAAAACTTTTGCAACCTGTGTCATATCCTTCTTGAGGACACTTGGTCCCATCATACACTTCTACTCTTTGAAGAGAAGTATGTTGCCAGTTCTTCGCTAATACCCCATAATCAAAGTAGTCCTTATTGGAATCTGGTAAGTTGATCAATAAATCTCTATTGGCAAACCTAGTTTTCAAATAATAGGTGTTGTCAGTAGTAGCCCACTTGTAGCGGAACATCAACTCAGGAATACCAATATGGGTTCTATATATCTGGTTAAGCCTATGAATCCAATTTACTATTCTCCATGTATTGGGGGCTACCCTAGTAGGGACAATGTCAAAATATTAACAAAACTCCAGGAAGAAACGATTGAGGGGAAGGTAATGCCACACTCAGCTATAAATAACGAGGAAACGATTCACTAATTCTCTAATAAATGCTCCACATATATTTAAGTTCTTGAAGATTTATGTCCCATTCCTTTGGACACTTTTTCTTGCTCTCAACTCTACAAAACAAGATAAGAAATATTAGTCAACATATCATCAAACAGTCGGTCAGTAAGAAAAGAAAAAGAAAAACTTTTGCAACCTGTGTCATATCCTTCTTGAGGACACTTGGTCCCATCATACACTTCTACTCTTTGAAGAGAAGTATGTTGCCAGTTCTTCGCTATTACCCCATAATCAAAGTAGTCCTTATTGGAATCTGGTAAGTTGATCAATAAATCTCTATTGGCAAACCTAGTTTTCAAATAATAGGTGTTGTCAGTAGTAGCCCACTTGTAGCGGAACATCAACTCAGGAATACCAATATGGGTTCTATATATCTGGTTAAGCCTATGAATCCAATTTACTATTCTCCATGTATTGGGGGCTACCCTAGTAGGGACAATGTCAAAATATTAACAAAACTCCAGGAAGAAACGGTTAAAGGGAAGGTAATGCCACACTCAGCTATAAATAACGAGGAAATCAAATGACCCTCTGGTAATGATAAAACGTCAACTGGAGAAACATGCATTCCTAATTCTACCTAATCAGGGATATTTCTTTCCCACCTGAATTCATCTAAAGAGTCCCCATGAACGATGTATACCATGATTATAGCAAAGAAAGAAATCAAAGGAAAAAGGAAGAATAAAGATTATAAACAAAGCGATGGTAGAAGCAAGAGTAAAAGTGGATGCAAAAAGAAAGCTTGAAGACGAAAATCTTGGATATAAAAGATAGCTTGAAAGTTTGAAAGTTTATGGTATAGAAACCAATAAAAATATCGTCTCTTATAGACGATTAACTGTATAGACGATTGACATTCTGACGGCTGCGCAACTCCAAAGATGAGAAAATTACTGATGTACCCTTTGGAGGTTTGCTAAATTTCAAATTATTCATAAAATTTCTATCACATGATCAAATGATGGAAATTTTTTACAAGGACTATAAGTCGACAGCCGACTAAAACCATGAATGACTGCCGAGCAATTCTGCATGGCTCATACTTTATCCTTTCAGCATAATATCAAGAATAAAGCATTGGGGGCTTCTGTTGATGCCAAAATTATCCATCTATATGGACTAATTAAAAATGGACCCCTGTCCCCATACGTGGCAACTGTTATAGTCATCAATCATTTGGTCGGCTCAAAAGAGATTTAGTCGGCCAACATGGCGACCAACCTGAAGAATACAAACCATCATGGTAGATAAACAGTCATCGCATGGAAGGCAACCAAGAGTTATTCTACATGTGCTCAATACTCTTAATAGTCACATTCATTATGTATGGGTGTAAATGCTTGAATGTAACAAGGGATTCCAACCTTTGATCTCCGGGTCATTATAAATACAACATATTGCTTTCACAAAAGGCAAGAGAGAAAGTACCAAGTCATTCATCTAACAAGAATACCTAGTTTGCTGTAATCATCAACAAAAATACAATCACATTGGACGTAGACTTTTCTTATAGCTGAACTACTAAAAAATTCTCGTGTCTCATTTATTTTTCTTTCATTGTTTTATCTGTCATTATAAAATTGGCATCATATAAATCACTACCAATTTTTGACATCAATACCCATTATAACTAACCTTTGCAAATGAGCATATCTTTGACAGGATTTTATCAATAATAAGTAAGTACCAAATGAAATTCAACCCTGTAATACCATGTATTTTTAAGGAGATTTAATAATTAATTAGTTAGTAGTAATTAAATTGATTAAGTGGCAATTAAAATAGATTAGGTAATTTAAATTCATTCATGAGAATTTAAGTCAATATGAATTAATTTGGAATTGTAGAGTCCAATCGATAATTTAATAAAGTTTAATGGGCTAAAGTTTTATTATTATAATTCTCGGGACTAATGTGGTAAATACATGAAGTTTTATGTTGTTTTGGATATAATTTGGAAATTATATATTATGTTATATGTTGTCTTGGATATATGAGGAACATTGGGAAAGATTTAAGGATATAATAGTCTTTAGGTTATCCTTGGGAAGTAAGTTAGTGTTTGATTTATGAAAATTGGAAAAACATATAGATCCGCCACAATTTGGGACCCCGCGCCTAGGGTCGCGATCATGGTTGAAATTGCCTGCATCGCAGGGGTAAGTGCCGCGACTGCAACTAAGTTGTGGGTCAATGTGACTTCAATTTTATGTTTTAACTCCTTATACGCTTTGACCCAAATAAATGGACACGAGCCCTTATTTTTATATTATCTTCTACATCAAGAAACCTAACATTCTTTAAACCCTTTCACAAGCATTATCTTCCTTAATCAAATAAAAAATATTTTTCAAGGATTTAAAGTAGTAATTCAAAAATGATTTTCAAAAAAATCAAAGCAATTTTTTCAATAGGGATTCAAGGTCAACTTTTCAAATTTTCTTCTCTTCGATTCAAATCAATTTTCTAGTTCATCTTTTGAAGCAAGTTTCTATACTCTTTTCATTTATATATACACTTTTTAGTTTCATAAACTCTAATCCTAGGTTTAAAATGTATTAGAATCCTTACGGTTTCGAGATTTCTTATTTTATTATCTTGTTTAGGTGAAATTGGTTATCCTCACATGTTACACACACACACACACACACACACACACACACACACACACACACATATATATATATATATATATATATATATATATATATATATATATATATATATATATATATATATATATATAAAGTGTGAAATTAGAAATTGAACCCTTGGTGGTAAATTGACATATTAGGGTTTGAGGTCTAATCTTGGATTTACATTAATTAGAAAGTATGATAAGTAATTTGGAAATAACTAAAGATTAATTAAATTTTAAAATGCATGTGCTTAGTAGGGTTGTACCTTAAGCTTTATGATTTGTGCTTTTGGAAATAAAAATTTAATTAATGAGATTTTAAGCATGAGAATTATAATTATCGATTAATTACTTATGAGAAACCATTATTGTTGATTAGCCTATGTTTATACCCTTAAAATATAAATAAAATCCACTTTATCAAATCATGTTCATGAAATTGAGAGTGAGATCGAATTATACAAGAATTCAATGAAAGCCCTTCATTATTTTCCCATGTTCATTAAAATGAATTAATTGAGTAAAGGAATTAGATAGAGTGCGAGATCAACATTTGTTAGCTTGATTGGTTTATGGTTGTTGTTGGCTTGTGTTTAACAAATGTTATTGGATATATAAGTTGGTTATTTAATTCGCTTAAACTTAAATTTAATTCACCCTAATAGATCCTTAACCAATTTTAAATGTCTTAACGACTAGCGTATCTAAACAAAAGTTTATCGTGGGGATTCCTTATTGGATTTAACTTATGATACATTCCACACATAGTGTTTAAAGATAGGTATGAGTGAAGACTCTAAACCTTTAAGTAACATAAGTTGCACCACATATCGCCAATTGCCACAATTTTAACTTGTGACCACCCCTATGGGTTGCGGTCTAAAGTCGTGATGATATTAAGTGTGAAAAAATTGGGGGTTACAGTTCAAACCCGTGACCGATAGGAGATATCTTGGGTCATGGTCCAAACCCGTGATCACAATACCACGGGGCATCACCGTCCATACCCGTGACCCGGGGGGATAATGTGGATTATGGTCCAAATTTGTGATCACCATAACACGGGGGTCACAGTCCATACCCATGACTCGGGAGGATAATGTGGGTTATGGTTCGAAGTCGTGACCACCATATCACGGGGGTCACGGTCCAAAATCGTGACACCAAATTTATTTTTAATTTAAAAAAAATAATTATCATGGTCCAAAACCTTTCAGCCCTAAAATATCAGAACTCGTTGCCTCTTTAGGGAAAAAATTCTTTCGAAGGTTCTTACAGCTTCAAAGACCTTAGAAAGAACCTTTGACTTCGAATTGGTTGGGAATGAAAATGGCTTATTAAGTTGATCCCAAATGTCATCCTTTAAGGAAGAATCAATCTTCTTCCTATTATCTGCGACCCCAACGCCCATAATTATCTTTCCAGACACAGACAATGGCTTTTAAAAAGACCAACGTCCCCTTTATCACATGTTGGATTATCCCTGCCAATGGAGAAACCAATGTGCTTCTCAGGATTAGCTTAGGATCCCTCGACAGAAGAATTTGGGGGTGTCAAATTATTAGGAGTTTCTTGAGCTTGATGACTCGGAGATGGAATAGAATGAATCTCCGATGGAATAAATTACTAATATCCCGTAAGAGCTGAGCACTGGGATTGGGGTTTAGGAGAGCGCCCATTTGGCAATGTTCTGCTACATTGTTGATTATTATCATTTTTGTTCGACATTTTCTATAATTAAAAAAATTAGCGACGTATGTAAGAAATATAGTTTACGACTATACATTTATATATATATAGCTTTTAAAACATGCTCGATTTGTCTGATTTTCGTCCAATCGGTATTAGTATTTTAAAAATCTATAAAAAAAAATTCACGCCACCAAGTATGCGAAAGCGTATCTATGATTGAAGTATAGAATCCATGACATGAACTAGAAATCCTTTCTTCTTCAACTTATTAGTAAGCTCATTTTTAATATGTATATGTCACGAGACGTCGCAATCTGGGTGAATGCTCTCTTCACCGAATTGTATCCACAAAGGATGAATATTTTTTCAGTCTTTTCTAACTCTGTCACCAATGTTAGTGCCCTATCAGGATTATGCACTGTAAATATATTCTTTACTGCCTCATCCCAGCATCATCCCAGCATTCTAAAAATGAAAACAGAATACGACCGAACAAGTAGTCTTGTGAGAGATCAACTCCAAGATTTGTACGGTGATTAAATTATTTATTTTTTATATTATCATACTTGTAGATCGGAGTTCCCTTTATATGGTGCACACTAATGAAAGATGTTTTAGTGTTGTTAAATTGCACCCTCTAGTAGTATTGTTTTCAATAATTACTACGGTGACTCATTTTTCCTAAGAAAAATATATATAAAAAGGGGGTGAATATGAGTCTTAAGAGTGAAGACACAACAATTTGTGGCTCTAATTAATCATAAACAAATTATGGTTTTCCATCCTATCAATATGACACATAATTTAAGTTTTTTTAATTTAACCATTCAAAAATTACTATTTGTTCACCAAATGAGCAAGCCCTTCCACCAATTTATGTTCATCCAAACAATAACCATTTAAGGAAGGGATGAACACAATCATAACAAGTTAACTACATGACTCTATTATAAACATTTAGTCATTAAGATAGGGTAGTCGTTAAGACAAATAATTAGTCAAAAGTTTATTACGAAGAATTAATAAAGTGAGTGTTTTACGTATCCATCATTCATATCAAACCACGATCTTTCAACACAAGCCACAACAACAATCAACCCAATAATCCAATAAAAGTATATCTCGTACTCCTTCTAAATCATCTACTTGATTGATTTCCAACACATGTGTATCCCGTTCAACATTACTAACCTAAAGTTTTTATATATTAACATTATTAACAATAAACGTACGGTTCGTATCTAAATGTAGCAAAATAAAGTGGGGTTCGTATGCAAAAATTATAGTGAACAATGGGAAAAAAAGTTTCAATGAGGCATAGCTGAACACCCCCACCCCACCCACCCACGCACACTAAAACCCTATCTCTCTCTCTCTCACATACACACATGCACACAATAAACACATACACATACACAACAAATGGAGGTTGGAGATGTACCTTTTGTTGGAGGTTATAGATGGCTGGACATAGAGGTTTGAGAGAGAGATTGTCGTCGAGAGAGAGAGAGAGAGAGAGAGAGAGAGAGAATTTTTGGTATTAAGGTGAAATGAAATTTTGGGTTTTGATTTTTGTTATACCCATAATTTTCAGTTTTGGATCGTGACCCCATGCGTGACCAATTGGAAATTTGAGACATGGTCATGGTTTCGAACCATGACCCATGTACAGTGACCATTTTGAAATGAATTTGGGATCGCAGTTCTAAACCGGGATCAATGTTCATTCCTCTATGACCGAAAGAGCGGGAATTTTAGCTCTATAATGGGTCATGGGAAATCACAGTTTTAGACCATGACACCATGGTCACGCTCCTAACCATGCACCTTAATTCTTCGTTGTATATGGTCACGGGTGGCTCATGATTATTGACCATGACGACCACTTAGTGACAATACAAGCGGGAAAATTTCCACCATAACAGGTCACGAGGAAGTCAGGGATTTGGATCGTGACCCATTTGGTCACGGCTCTTGACCATGACCAACCCCTTAATGAGCCCAACCTAAATCCTTGTCACTTATTTTTTTATGGTAAATAGTTTAGGGCCAAGCTTTTGGACCATGATCAGGGATCACAGTCCAAAACTATGACCCATTTACTTTTACCATTTTCGATTTTTGGTATAGTGATATGTCTTTATTTATAATAGTTAGATTTATGAGCAGTTTCACATTAGAAACAACATCCTTTTAATCTTTAAATTTAATGACATAACATTTGATTTAGAGATTTAATTATAATATCCATATGGGGTGGGGTAATGGAAATAAGTTAAGTGCAAAACTTGAAAAGCCCATAAAGAGTGAAATAACGAATGTGGATTCTGGGAGTGCACCGAGAGAGAACACTCTTATGCCGGAGTACTCAGGGAGTACGATCTTATTTGGAATTTTTATGATCACATGAGTTCTGGTGTTTTGTCCATGTGATCCATAGGTGGAAACCACATGTGTGATGGGATTATGGGCGTGTCACACGATATTGAAGATGTTTTGGAGTCACATATCACATGGGGCGACGAGTTCTATGAAAGTTTTCATATTTAAATACCACATGTTCTTGAGATGGACGGGGAAAAGGGGCACATGTCGATTATGATTTAATTAATTAATGAAACTAATGAGTTAATTATATGGAGTGTGAGGTTTCGTGACACATGGTGGGTTATTGTCATTGGATAGATAAACTATGTATTTATCATCTCTCTCTCTCTCTCTCTCTCTCTATATATATATATATATATATATATATATATATATATATATATATTGAGTTGTGTAGCTTTAGGTACTTGGTGTGTCTTGATTCGTTTTATCCGCGGTAGCCTTTTAAGTGCTAAAGTTGGTCCATCCACATAATGTCCCTCTCTAGCTAGCAAATATATTCCATTCCTCTCTCTTAAGATATCAGCGTCAGGGATTGACGTAGGCCCATCTCCTTGATAGATTATTTTTTATTTTTATCCATATGAGTTGTACTTTCTGGATTCAATTGGTATGTATTATGGCACAGGACCTTGGCATGTATTCACGTGTTGGTGTTTAGTGGTGCATATATCTCTCACTCTATCATAGCAATGATGCATTCTATAAGTTTTATATTAGAGATTTATAATACTGCATTCCTATATTGTCATATATTTCATTTATTTTTAAGAGTTTTATGTTTTAATATTAGAAATTGATCAACTCTAATATTAAAATATATGAATTGTTATAAACACTAATAAATGCATGCTTGATGTGTCATCGGGAATGTAGTTAGGTTAAGTGGTGACAAGACGATGAATAGAGACAAATTAATATGAATTCTAAGTCATCATCAACATGTTGTTCGCTAAAAGCACCAAAGATGTGTAAATCCTAACGAGATAAGTAACCATCTCTTAGTGGATTCCCCATCTAGGAAAGTACTTATTGCCATACATTCTTTTGGACTCTTCGTGAAGTTATATAGTTCGACATCTAATCTTAGCTAGGTGTCTTATAGAGTCTATCTCTATATATTGATCTTAAATATTCTCTTTAGATATTATTTATTTTTGGGCTTTGAACTAGCTTGGTACTTGTGTTGGATTAATATTACAAACACTAAAAGCTGAACACATTGTAAAGACTTACTTTTTGGATTTTAAGAATAAAACAATAAGGCTTGATATAGGGAATTATTTGCACGATATAGGTTGACAATGTATCTCAACATCAAGCATATTGAGATCTTTGGTGGATCCCTATAAGTCAATAACTAAGGTGTTGTTTATTTTTACCTCTTAAATCTGAATCTAAACCATTCAGACTTAAGAGGTACTAAATAATGTTTATTTTTTAAATGATTAAGAGGCTAACGACTATTTTTTCCTCTGAATGATTAAGAGATAAATGTACCTCTGAAGTCTGAATCTGAAGTTTGATTTTTAGATTCATATTTTAGATTCAGACTTCAGATTCAGGTGAAAAAATAAACGCAACCTAAGTTTTGGGAGAATATGAAGCAAACAAATGAAGGTGTATTTAAACCTAGACGAAAATGTTTTGAAAAAACTCAACAGTTATTGTTAGACATATTCTTAGGGGAGGGGTGTAACACCTCGCATTTTTGAGCATTTATAAATAAATTAATTCGATGAATTTTAAATGACTTGTGTGTCGTAATTTATAAATTAATTATTATTAATATTATTTAAATATTAATCCGGTGAGTAGACAATTAATATTTTTGGGATTTAAACTTACTAAGTGGATAATAATAATTTACTAAGTTAATAGGTGAATATTAATTTTTAGTAAAATAATTCGGATGACAATTCTGAGTGTATGGTTGAGTCCGGATGGGTCAAAATAGTTGGAAAATAGTGCTTGTGGATAGTAAATGGGTCTCGAGGCATATTTAGACACATTTGAGCCCACATAAGAGTGTTTTGGCCCTTTTAATAAAGCTCGCAAGCCTAAAAACGGGATTGATTCAATAAAACCTAAAAGTGAGAGGGTGTGAGAGCCATAACTCATTTTAGAAAACGTAATCTAGTGGAGGACAAAGTGGGAGAAATTAGGGAAATCTTGGGAGCCTAAATCAAGAACAAGTGTGGACATTCTTCATCAAACCCATCATCTACAACAAGAGATTCAGACCCTACAAACCCTAAAAGGCAAGTGATTAAACTTGCCTTTAAATTAATTACAGATTTTAATTCATATCATAATAGGTGTATTAAGAACACGTGATTGTGGGTTAATTTGATATCTAAATTAAGTTTCAATTAATTTAGATTTTTGAACTGTAAAGGATTTGAGAATTTGATGGGTTAATCTTCAATCTGTGTAGAGGATTTACTAAGATTTAGAATCTGGAAACTTTAGACCTACCATGAGTCTTAAAAGGGTTAAAAGAAGGGAATATGTTGAGGTTTTAATCTTATTAATGGCTGACTGTTGGATGATGAAGGAGGAGGAGAGAGCCCAGGGTCGTTCGAATGACCTGGGTCTGGTTCGAGCGATAGCCACTATCGTTCGAACGACCTGCTGCTTCGTTCGAATGACGTGACTATTCCAGCAGCCATTTCTTCCTTCCCCTGTTTTGGCGCTGGGTTCAGTTGTGGGTTACTGTTTTGGAGGTTTGGTTTTTGATATTTATAGTTATGGGTTGGTTTATGTGATATATTAAAGGGAAAATTATGGTGATAATCCCAAAGGGAATTAAGGTTTAATTTGAGTGATCTAAGAATTATAAATTAATAAGTGTGCAAGACTTATTGAAAAGAATTTTGAATAATAAATTCTAATTATTTTATTTTTGGACCAAGTGAGCAAGTCTGGGTATATTGATTGAGTGACACCAAGGTAATAAAATTAATTAATGCGTGTTTAATTAAATTTGAATCGGAATATAGACTTGGGGATAATTTGGGCTAGTGTTATGGGTTTTATGCACAGTATAACGGGGATTTAACTTAATGTATATATATACGGTAGTGTGATAGTACAGATATATATTATGTGTGATCATAAATAACAATGACTAGATATTTAGTAAAAGCATACCAGCTTTAGTGCTATCATATGAGGTTGTGCGATGTGAGTGAATCCCCTGGCTTGAGGAGCAGGGTTAGTATAGTCTCCTGGTCATATCATCCATATTTAGGGGTGGGACGTATTGGGTATGATTCGGTCTCATTTTCGGAGGGAACTATTGTAATACCCCATATTTTTATGACTTTTAAATTTGGGGATTTATTAAATTGAAATTAAAATATTAATTCGAAAATTATTTTAAATATTTACTAGCGTAATGAGAGTTAGTTATTATTGGAAATTTATTGAATATTACTTAATGAGTAAAGTAATATGTATAATCGAATTTATTAAAATTATCATGTGTGTATAATTTGATAATTGTGGAAATTAAATCGGGATGCGCCTGTGTCGTGTCGGGATTAAATTATTATTATTAAAAGTGAATAAATTTTAAGTCACCCATATGGTCATTTTGAGTGAGCCAATGTGTTCGGAAGGGTCAAGATAGTCAAAATAATGTATCCGGGGGTTTAGTTCGGGTATCGGGGCATTTTAAAGCCTAATTGGCATCCCGGGAGGGTATTATAGACATTTTACATTTTTGGAAAATTAAACCCACGAATTTTCTAAGGATATATCAGCCTTTAGGAGTTGTATTCTAGGGTTAACAAACACAACCCAAGAACGACCATTAGATAAGGAGTTGGAGAGCTTTCCAAGTATCTCAAGGCCAAAGACTCACCCATTTGCACCGCCACCACCACCAAAGCGTAGATCACGCGATGAGGAACGCAACCATACCTCTTTTGTCCATAAATCAGAAACTCAAATTCCAGGCAAGTATCTCTCTTGCTTTATTTTTAGTTAATGTTTCAATCATGTTAGTCTAGGGTTGTTTAGAACATGTTTCATGGAAGAAATTAATATTTTTGAGACTTAAAATCATATGTTGTAGAGGAAGTAGACATATTTTGGACATCTAAATCACATGTAGAGGATAAGCCATGAATTTGTATGGATTTAGAAGCAAGTAATCTGGAAAAGAATTGGAAGAATGGAAATTTGAAGTTTATGTCAATTTTACTCCATTAAATCGTTATACTTGATGAAACCGGACATATTTTACGTAGAAAATCATGTAGTTAGGTATATAGTACCCGTAGTAATGTTATTTGGGAGTTTGGGGATCTATAATGGATATTTGGTAGAGGTTGGAGAGGTAAACCCGTAACTTGTCAATGGCAGAATTCGTCATAACAGCTTGATCGATCGATCGATCAAGAACATCGATCGATTGACGGTATCGATCGATCGACCCCATTCCTCGATCGATCTATCCCTCCTGGAAAACTGCGTATTTTTCTTCTTTAAGTTTAATCCGGTTAAAATGCGTAGGAACCCTTGATCATCATAGATAGAGCATAATGAATTATAAAGAGGACCAGTAGGGTCTAGGTAGACCCCATTGAGTGAAATTTAAGGTAGGATGAAATTATGGGTTAACGGGGAGCTATTCACGCATACAAAATCATGCGTACGCCTAATAAAAGATCAAGACTCGTGAGTAAGTTAGACTAGAAGATAAGTGAGAGTGACTACTGAAATTATACTTAGGGAGATAGAATAGTTAGAGAGATGAGAAGAAAGTATGGAGTAACTTATATATGAGAATAAAAGTGACGAGTCCGTTATGCGAGATAATCGAGAAAAATATGCTAAGAACGGATAATTATAATTATGGGTCTTGGGCGCACCTAATTTAGAAATGTAATATTTATATATATATATATATATATATATGATTGTGTGATGATGCATATATTATATAGCTGTGTAAAAATCATACCCGAGCTACTTGCTATCATGGGGGTTTTCGTGCCAGGACAGTCTTATCTCGATTGGTCCTTTATGGGGGATAACGACTTGTACCCTAGAAGATAGTATCCTTGATATAGTCTATTTGAGTGATAGTTAGATGGTCCTAAGAGACGTGAGGGTATGTGCTGACCTCGTAGTGCCTTGGAACTATACTTCACCTCCAATTGTATGTGTTTTATGTTAATACAATTCGAGAGTGATTCTGAACTAGTATTTTCCTTAGTACGAGTAATACGGGGACTTAATAGTAGAGTATGCCAGCACCATAGATTTTATGTGGGGTGTCGATAATATATATATATATACTTAAGTATGGGAACTTTCTACTTGTAATACCCCGTATTTTTATGCTATATTAATTTGGGGATTTATTAAATTTAATGTGAATTAATTATTTAATAAAAATCCGAAAATTAATTATGTTATAATTATTAACGTGATGAGAGTTAGTAATTATGGGAAATTTTTCGAATATTACTAATGAGCAAAGTAATATATAATATTGGTTATATTGAATGTCACGAGTGAATAAAATGACAATTTTGGAAATTTGAGTCGGGACGCGCCCGTGTCACGTCGGGACTAATTATTGATAAATAAAAGTGAATATTTCATAAGTTGTTCGTATGGTCGTTTTGAGTGCGCCAACGCGTCCGAAAGGGTCGAGATAGTCAGAAAAGTATACCCGGGAGTTTGATTTGGGTCTCGGGGCGTTTTTAGGCCTAATTAGTACCCCGGGAGGGCATTTTAGTCATTTTGTATTTTTGGGTAATTAAACCCACGAAAATTAAAGGAGTTATATCAGATGTTTAGGTTATCTCCTAGGGTTAGATAACTCAAAACACTAGAACGGCCATTGAAGAGGAGAGGAGAGATCTCTCAAGGCATTCCAAGGCTCAAAACTCAACCGTTTGCACCGCCGCCACCGCCAACGCGTAGATCGCGAGACGGGGAACGCAACCACACCAAATTCAACACCAAACTAGATTTCTGAAAATCCCAGGCAAGTGTTTATCTTGCTTATTTCGTTGATGCATCTTTCATATTGGTTTAGGAATGATTAGGATAAATTGTATGGAAGAAAAACCCAATTTGAGATAGGAAATTGCATGTAGTGATGACTTAAATGATATTCTGGAAACCTTTTGTGATGTAGAGGATTAAACCATGAAATTTTGATGTTGTATAAGAAGGAAACCTTAGAGCCAATCAGAATAAAGGAGAGAATCGCGCTTCAGGACCCCCGAACCGGTTCGCATGTTCCTCGAACCGGTTCGCCCCTGGGTTCGCGAATGTTTGCTGGTCTGGGTTGCTTTTTCTCCCATTCAACACTTATAATTTTTTTCTTGTTTTCTTTCCTTTCTTCTTTGGATTTTTCTTCAACTTTAACGGGTCATAACTCATCAACCGTAGCTCGGATTTGGATGTCGTTTCTTCCAAGGTTCTCGTTGTTCCGAGCTCTTCAACTTTCCAGTTGACTCCTCCTTCGGGATCTAGCTACAGAATTACCAAAATGCGCTTGAACTTGCCTTCTTAGCTTTTCTTTCATTGTCTCGCTTTCTCTTTTGCTCTGCTTGCATAATTAACCTGTAAAACCAATAAGAGAAGCACGAAACACGAAATACTTGCCAACGAAGATTAGTATCATAAATTTGCGTCAAATCCATATAGGTTACATCACTCGGGTTCACAAATGCACTGAAATTAGGGGAATAAATATACAATATTTATGTCCAATCACGTAGTAAGTTGGAAAAACCCTTCGAATTAAAGTTAGAAATGAACCATTATAATTGATATATAATAATGGGAAAATAAGGATAAATGTTGTGAATGTGGGTTATGGGATAAACCTAATAATAAAAATGGTATATTTATATGATTGTGTATGCATATATTATATACTTGTGAAAATCATGCCCGCGCTACTTGCTATCCCGGAGGTTGCCGCGTTGGGACAGTCTTATCTCGATGGGACCTTTATGGGGGATATTGACTTGTACCCTAGAAGATAGATATCCTTGGTACAGGCTATCTATGTGATAGTTCAGACGGTCCTAAGAGACGCAGGCATGTGCCATCCTCTGAGAGACTTGGAATCTATTCTTCGCCTCAATATTGTTTGTGTATGTGTTAATACAATTCGAGAGTGATTCCGAATTTGTATTCCCCTTAATACGAGTGATACGGGGTTTTGGATAGTAGAGTATGCCCGCACCATAGTTTTTATTTGGGGTGCTGTTATAATATATATATTATACGAGTATTTAATATATATATATGAAATTCTGGAATTTGGAACTGCCTACTGTGATATGGTAAGTAGGACATGGTTGATGACTCATATTGTAAATACATGTTTTGAGAGAGTATAATATGACACTGGAAAACTTTATAAATTAATAAAGTTAAAATAAGAATTTTGGATACTAATTGAAATATTCTTTTCAAACAATTGTATCGTTCAATTTTAAATCCTGCGAATAACGTAAGATAAGTTAAACCCTTGGGGAAAGATAGTGTGATGTATGACGAGATAAACCATTGGGAAGGTTAGTGCGATAGGAGTGCACATTAGAAGAGGGGTGAGAATTTCTCAAGAGAGTGTCGCACTAATATGTTGTTGCATTGGCCTGTATCAATTTAAATACTTGCTAAACGAATTTTTAAATCATACACTATCGGGCTCTGACCCGTTCCTATTTCTCTTTCTCTCTTGTGTATATATGTATATATTACAGGTGCCCAGCCACAGGGGCGTCTTGCTTAGGATCCCTTGGAAGGAACGTGCTGCAGCTTAGGTGGGAGTTGCAGGCCACTTGATTAGACGATTTCATTTACTTGATTCCACTTCTATCATTCTCCTTATTGGGGCATGTGTCGCCCTTTCCACTATTTAGCTGTTTTATTGGGACATTGTGATTCAGTTATTCTAGTACTGTTACTTTGGGATTTATTCAGCATGTATGTTTTACTTTAAGTTTTAAATGCTGGGATTTAGTTGTTGAATGTTTAAATTAATTGGATTATATGTTCCAGGATTATTGTGGTGTGATTCTTTAAATATTAAATTGTTGCAGATAATTAAATCTTTATTTTCAAAATAAAATTTGGAAAGAAATGTTAAAAATGGGTTTGACACTTAGCTTGATTAATTAGGGCTTAAATTGGAAATTTATTTTCACGACAGTGATGCTAAGAATGATCCAACTGTTCACCTTGATTTTAATTTAATAAAGGAGTGATCGCCCAGTATTTAATTAGGCGGGGTGTCACAGGTGGTATCAGAGCATCAGGTTCTAGTGTCTTTTAGGATCTGTGCGGCTTATTATGCTTTTAGCGTTGCTTTCTTTGATATAGAGCCCTATTTTTAGGATTGTTGTATTTCTGTTTTTTTACGTTACGTCTTCAGCTATTTGAGGTTTGATAATGACTGTAGACTAATAAACTTCTTCATGTTTCAGATGCCTCCGAGACGTGCACCGCGTGCCCAGGCCGAGCAGCCAGCAGCTCCGGCACAAGGCACTATGAATGCTAATGAAGTAGCCGTCGTTGTTCCTCAGGCGGTGAATGCCGCGCTAGCGGTGGTTCAGCAGGCTCCACCCCAGATTCAGGCAGTGGCGCCAGTACCAGGACAACTTCCATCTTCATGGGAGAGGGTTAGGGATGTTTTCAGAAGGAGCATCCCCCTGAGTTCTCTAGTTGCTCAGATATCGTCACAGTCAGCCAATGGAAGAAAGACATCCAACGGCATCTTTGTATGTATGAGTGCACCGACGTGCAAAGGAAGTTATTAGCTTCCTTTAAGCTGGTGGGGGCCGCTTTGCAGTGGTGGGAGTCCACTACCACCTTGGAGGAGAGGTACACGATCCCTATTCAGTCGTTCTGGGAGCGGTTTGACCGCAAGTACTTTCCACCCGCCTTGCAGACTGAGATGAGACGAAAACTACTGAATTTGAAACAGGAGAACTCTACCATTGCTGAGTATGAGGAGGAGTTTACAAGACTTCTCACCATAGTGCCAGATGAGGCACCTACTGAGAGTAAGAAGATAATGTTGTTTGTGGACGGGTTAGCTTGGAGGATCCGTCAGCATCTTATAGGGAATCTATCTCTGAGTACTTTCACTGATGTACTCAATGATGCGTTACTACATTGCCAGGATCACCGCTTCCATTTGCAAGGAAGCAAGAGAGCAGGAGAGTCCAGCCAGCAGGGCAGGACCGGGGGTAGTAGTGCTAGTGGGGCACCATCTCATGTACAGACTCATCAGCACGAGCAGAGTTCCCATCAGGGGGACCCTGCTAAGCGATTCCGTTCAGGTGATTCCAGGCAGGGATTTGGGGGTTATAGGAAGGGTCAGCAGGGCCAGCCTAATCAGCAGGGCCAGCAAGGCCAACACCGACAGCAGGGTCAGCAGCAAGGCCAACAGGGCCAACAGCGTGTTCATCAGGGCCAATGGTAACGGCCAGCAGGGCCGTGGTCAGCAGGGTCAAAGGGGAGGCAACTTCAAAGGACGATGTTTTGGGTGTGGTAAGCACGGCCATAGGCGCTAGGATTGTTCGGAGGGAGATAGGGCCCCACAACAGCAGGGTGCCCGTAATGAGGCGCAGAGACCACTTTTTCCACATGCCCTCCCAGCTCCAGCCCAAGTGCCAGCCCTACCAGCCGTTCCAGCAGCTCCAGTGCAGCAGGGGTAGTTACAGTACGGACGTGTCTATAACGTCCACCAGGCAGCAGCTCCACAGGCGCCACCCGCGATTGAGGGTATGTTTCCTATCCATGGTACTATGGGTCGGGCTTTGTATGATACTGGGGCGACGCATTATTTTATAGCTACGCATTTTGTGAAGGCCTTAGGGTTGTTAGCCACAGCAGAGAGCACAGTGACGTGTGTAGACTCACCACTGGGGAGTGGGTCGCTTATCTTCTTTATATGCCGTGGAGTGGGGGTAGAGATTGGTAGTTTGGTATTACCTGCAGACATGTTAGTCTTAGATATGCATGAGCATGATGTTATTATCGGTATGGATTGGCTCGCAGCTTATAGAGCCATGATTGATTGCTTCAGTGGGAGCATTGTTTTTGCCATTCCGGGGCAAGAGATGTTTGTAGTGGCGATGCCTCGCCCAGAGGGAGTCTCGACCGCTCATTTGTATTATATTGAGGAGGATACCTCTAAATAGGTTGTGATTCCGTTAGACTCGATTCCAGTTGTTCATGAGTATTCCAATGTGTTTCAGGAGATACCAGGCCTACCCCCAGTCGAGAGATAGACTTTATCATAGACTTATTACCGGATACTAGACCTATAGCACGCGCTCCATACCGTATGGCTCCGACGGAGATGCTGGAGTTACGAGATCAGATAAAGAAGCTGTTAGGTCAGGGCTTCATTCGTAGGAGTACCTCACCTTGGGGCGCTCCAGTCTTGTTTGTGAAGAAGAGAGATGGTTCACTGAGGTTATGTGTGGACTACCGGGAGTTGAACAAGGTCACGATACGGAATAAGTATCCGTTGCCTCGAATCGATGATCTGTTCGACCAGCTGAGGGGAGAAACTTTCTTTTTGAAGATAGATCTGAGGTCGGGGTACCATCAGCTACGTATTAGAGAGCAGGACGTTTCAAAGACTGCCTTCTTGACGAGATATGGGTCTTACGAGTTCAGAGTGATGCCATTTGATCTCACAAATGCTCCAGCCGTATTCATGGACTTAATGAACCGAGTATTCGGAGAGTTCTTGGATCAGTTTGTCATCGTCTTCATAGATGACATTTTGATATATACACACTCCGAGGAGGAGCATGCCGAGCACTTGAGGTGGGTTCTTCAGACTTTACGAGAGTATCAGTTGTATGCTAAGTACGAGAAGTGTGGATTCTGGTTGCGAGAGGTACATTTCTTGGGGCATTTTGTTTCTGATAGCAGTTGACCCGAGTAAAGTGTCAGCGGTGAGGGAGTGGGGACATCCCGAGACACCGACGGAAGTGCGTAGTTTCTTGGGATTAGTCGGATACTACAGGAGATTCATTCGGGGATTCTCTAAAATAGCGGTTCCATTGACGAACCTGACTCGCAAAGGGGTACCATATGTTTGGGATGATGCTTGTCAATTGTCTTTCGACGAGCTGAAAGACAAGCTTACTTCAGTACCAACCCTTGCTTTACCGAAGTCGGGTGTGTAGTACCTGGTTTACATCGATGCCTCTTTATGGGGACTTGGGGGAGTACTTCAGCAGGAAGAGAAGGCTATAGATTTTGTCTCTCGCAAGCTTAAGCCGCATGAGAAGAATTACCCCACCCACGACCTGGAGTTAGCAGCGGTCGTCTTTGCATTGAGGATATGGAGACACTATTTATTGGGGGAGAAGTTCCATTTGTTCACAGATCACAAATCACTGCAGTACCTGTTCACTCAGCGAGAGCTGAATATGCGTCAGCGCAGATGGTTAGAGTTTGTGAAGGACTATCAGTTCGACATACAGTATCATCCGGGGAAAGCCAACGTAGTTACTGATGCGTTGAGACGAAGACCGGTAAATGAGGTAGCGGACGTCTGGAAAGCGAAGTGGAAGGAGTTGGGTCACCAGGACGCAGTAGCCCGTTCCTTCATATCTGTTATGACAGTCACACCCGAGATTGTTACGAGGGTAATACAGGCCCAAACCACATACCCGTTTTTCCAGGAGCAGATAGTACGACTTTTAACCGAGGGTGCTGAGTCCTATTCTGTTAGTTCTGATGGGGGTTTGAGGTTTAATGGGAGGTTAGTGGTTCCAGAAGGGGCAGAATTGCGTTATGCAGTGATGACCCATTCTCACGGGTCCCAATTTGCGGTACATCCTGGAGGAGATAAGATGTACCAGGATATGAGGAGAAAATACTGGTGGAGTGGGATGAAGAAGGACATTGCTGAGTTCGTGTCCAAGTGTTCTACCTGCCAGCTGGTGAAGGTGGACCATCAGAAACCGTCAGGATCGCTTCAGTCATTGGAAGTACCCGCGTGGAAGTGGGAGAGTATTTCCATGGATTTTATTAAAGGGTTACCTACATCACAACGGGGCCACGACTCCATCTGGGTGATTGTAGACCGTTTGACCAAGGTGGCTCATTTTCTGCCGGTGTGAACAGATTATACCACGGGTCAGTATGCTCAGTTGTTCATTTCTGAGATTTTCAGATTACATGGGGTGCCCCTGAATATTGTGTCAGATAGAGACAACATTTTCGTGTCACGTTTCTGGGAAAGCTTTCAGGAGGCTATGGGTACTGAGTTGAGGTTGAGTTCAGCCTATTACCCACAGACAGATGGACAGACAGAGCGTACTAATCATATGTTAGAGGATATGCTACGCATGTGTGTTCTTGATTTTGGAGGAGGTTGGGAACCACATCTTCCACTGGTAGAGTTTTCTTATAATAACTCTCATCAGTTTACGATTGGCATGGCTCCATTTGAGGCTTTGTATGGCAGGCCTTGTCGTTCTCCAACTTGTTGGCTCGAGGTGGGGGATAACAAGTTGCTAGGACCAGAGGTGATTCAGGAAACCTCCGCGAGGATTGAGATGATTAGGAGTCGCATTCGAGTAGCCCAGGACAAGCAGAAGAGCTACGCCGATGAAAAACGGTTCTTCCGGGAGTTTAATGTGGGGGACCAAGTGTTACTGCGCGTATCTCCTATGAAAGGCGTGATGAGGTTCGGGAAGAAAGGGAAATTGGCCCCGAGGTACGTGGGACTATTTCCCATTATCGAGAGGATTGGGCCGGTAGCATACAGATTGGGACTGCCAGAGCATTTACATCGCATTCACGATGTATTCCACATCTCATCGTTGAGACGGTACCTTCGGGATGATATGGCCCATACTCACATCGCGATAGAGGAGATAGACTTACAGCCTGACAGCTCTTATGAGGAGAGATCGGTGGCTATCCTATACTAGTGAGAGGAGATTTAGGTCGAAGATAGTTCCACTTGTACGGGTCTAGTGGGAGCATCATAACGTGGAGGAATCCACTTGGGAGCGTGAGGCCGATATGCGCGAGAGATATCCAAATTTGTTCTTACCAGGTATGCCTTATTTTCCGAATTTCGGGACGAAATTCCGTTATTAGGGGGGAAGTATGTAATACCCCGTATTTTTATGCTATATTAATTTGGGGATTTATTAAATTTAATGTGAATTAATTATTTAATAAAAATTCGGAAATTAATTATGTTATAATTATTAACGTGATGAGAGTTAGTAATTATGGGAAATTTGTCGAATATTACTAATGAGAAAAGTAATATATAATATTGGTTATATTGAATGTCACGAGTGAATAAAATGACAATTTTGGAAATTTGAGTCGGGACGCGCCCGTGTTGCGTCGGGACTAATTATTGATAAATAAAAGTGAATATTTCATAAGTTGTTCGTATGGTCGTTTTGAGTGCGCCAACGCTTCCGGAAGGGTCGAGATAGTCAGAAAAGTATACCCGGGAGTTTGATTTGGGTCTCGGGGCGTTTTTAGGCCTAATTAGTACCCCGGGAGGGCATTTTAGTCATTTTGTATTTTTGGGTAATTAAACCCACGAAAATTAAAGGGGTTATATCAGATGTTTAGGTTATCTCCTAGGGTTAGATAACTCAAAACACTAGAACGGCCATTGGAGAGGAGAGGAGAGGAGAGAGCTCTCAAGGCATTCCAAGGCTCAAAACTCAACTGTTTGCACCGCCGCCACCGCCAACGCGTAGATCGCGAGACGGGGAACGCAACCACACCAAATTCAACATCAAACCAGATTTCTGAAAATCCCAGGCAAGTGTTTATCTTGCTTATTTCGTTGATGCATCTTTCATATTGGTTTAGGAATGATTAGGATAAATTGTATGGAAGAAAAACCCAATTTGAGATAGGAAATTGCATGTAGTGATGACTTAAATGATATTCTGGAAACCTTTTGTGATGTAAAGGATTAAACCACGAAATTTTGATGTTGTATAAGAAGGAAACCTTAGATCCAATCAGAATAAAGGAGAAAAATCGCGCTTCAGGACCCCCGAACCGGTTCGCCCCTGGGTTCGCGAATGTTTGCTGGTCTGGGGTGCTTTTTCTCCCATTCAACACTTAGAATTTTTTTCTTGTTTTCTTTCCTTTCTTCCTTGGATTTTTCTTCAACTTCAACGGGTCATAACTCATCAACCGTAGCTCGGATTTGGATGCCGTTTCTTGTTCCGAGCTCTTCAACTTTCAAGTTGACTCCTCCTTCGGGATCTGGCTGCAGAATTACCAAAATGTCCTTGAACTTGCCTTCTTAGCTTTTCTTTCATTGTCTCGCTTTCTCTTTTACGCTGCTTGCATAATTAACCTGTAAAACCAATAAGAGAAGCACGAAACACGAAATACTTGCCAACAAAGATTAGTAGCATAAATGCGCGTCAAATCCATATAGGTTACATCACTCGGGTTCACAAATGCACTGAAATTAGGGGAATAAATATACAATATTTATGTCCAATCACGTAGTAAGTTGGAAAAACCCTTCGAATTAAAGTTAGAAATGAACTATTATACTTGATATATAATAATGGGAAAATAAGGATAAATGTTGTGAATGTGGGTTATGGGATAAACCTAATAATAAAAATGGTATATTTATATGATTGTGTATGCATATATTATATACTTGTGAAAATCATGCCCGCGCTACTTGCTATCCTGGAGGTTACCGCGCTGGGACAGTCTTATCTCGATGGGACCTTTATGGGGGATATTGACTTGTACACTAGAAGATAGATATCCTTGGTACAGGCTATCGATGTGATAGTTCATACGGTCCTAAGAGACGTAGGCATGTGCCATCCTCTTAGAGACTTGGAATCTATGCTTCGCCTCAATATTGTTTGTGAATGTGTTAATACAATTAGAGGGTGATTCCGAATTTGTATTCCCCTTAATACGAGTGATACGGGGTTTTGGATAGTAGAATATGCCCGCACCATAGTTTTTATTTGGGGTGCTATTATAATATATATATTATACGAGTATTTAATATATATATGAAATTCTGGAATTTGGAACTGCCTACTGTGATATGGTAAGTAGGACATGGTTGATGACTCATATTGTAAATACTTGTTTTGAGAGAGTATAATATGACACTGGAAAACTTTATAAATTAATAAAGTTAAAATGAGAATTTTGGATACTAATTGAAATATTCTTTTCAAACAATTGTATCGTTTAATTTTAAATCCTGCGAATAACCTAAGATAAGTTAAACCCTTGGGGAAAGATAGTGTGATGTATGACGAGATAAACCATTGGGAAGGTTAGTACGATAGGAGTGCACATTAGAAGAGAGGTGAGAATTTCTCAAGAGAGTGTCGCACTAATATGTTGTTGCATTGGCCTGTATCAATTTAAATACTTGCTAAACGAATTTTTAAATCATACACTATCGGGCTCTGACCCGTTCCTATTTCTCTCTCTCTCTTGTGTATATATGTATATATTACAGGTGCCCAGCCACAGGGGCGTCTTGCTTAGGATCCCTTGGAAGGAACGTGCTGCAGCTTAGGTGGGAGTTGCAGGCCACTTGATTAGACGATTTCATTTACTTGATTCCACTTCTATCATTCTCCTTATTGGGGCATGTGTCGCCCTTTCCACTATTTAGTTGTTTTATTGGGACATTGTGATTCAGTTATTCTAGTACTGTTACTTTGGGATTTATTCAGCATGTATGTTTTACTTTAAGTTTTAAATGCTGGGATTTAGTTGTTGAATGTTTAAATTAATTGGATTATATGTTCCAGGATTATTGTGGTGTGATTCTTTAAATATTAAATTGTTGTAGATAATTAAATATTTATTTTCAAAATAAAATTTGGAAAGAAATGTTAAAAATGGTTTTGACACTTAGCTTGATTAATTGGGGTGTTTAAATTGGAAATTTATTTTCACGACAGTGATGCTAAGAATGATCCAACTATTCACCTTGATTTTAATTTAATAAAGGAGTGATCGCCCGGTATTTAATTAGGCGGGGTGTCACACTACTGTTCATAAAAGTAGTTAAGTAATGAATAAATACTCCAACTTTATTATAAGTGTTTGGGAATTTTGTGACATCACTGGGTTATTTTAAATAACATAAGATATATGAGAGAGCTTAATTTTCAGAAATTAAGTATCTTAGCCATAGTATTTATCAGAATGAAACCTTATGGGAAAGTTAAGTTAATATAAACTTTGGAGATTAATAGTACGGTAGGCGTGCATACTAGATGAGAGGTGAGAATTTTTCAAGAGAGTGTCGCATACTAACATGGTTATTTCATTAGCTAGTAAGCATTTTATATACTTGCTAAACTATTTTTAAACTGTTTTACACTCGGGCTCTGACCCGTTTCCTGTTATTTGTTTTTCTCTTGTATGTATATGTATATATTACAGGTGCCCAGCCATAGGGGCGTCATGCTTCGATTCCTTGGAACGGACGTACTGCAACTTATGTGGGAGTTGCAGGCCATTGCTTAGACGACCTCGTTATTGACTCTACTTTTATTTTAGTTATGATTAGTTAGGGTGTGTGTCGCCCGTTTCCCTATTCAGTTGGATATGTCAGAGATTTATATTCATTTATTTTCAGTATTTGGTACTCTTTGGGATGTAATTCGTGTCAGGATGATTTCATTTGTAGTTTTAAATTTGTATTGGTTTATCTGAATGGTTAAATTCTTGTGTGTTAATTGTCATCTTTAACATTTATGCGATTCTTAAACTGTTAATTATTGAAAAGGTTTTCATAATGGAATTAAATAAAATATAAATAAGGTTTAAATTGTTTTGACACTTAGCTTAATTATTTAGGGTGTTTAAACTAGAAATTTATTTTTGCGACAGTGATGCTAAGAATGAACCAACCGTTCACCTTGATTTTTAATTTAATAAAGGATTGGTCACCCGGTATTTAATAAGGCGGGGTGTCACAACTATGATCGCCTCCACTGCGTTTATTTTGTTTCACTGATTCAGAGAGCTAACCGTGTCAGGGTGTCTGAGTGGATAAGTATACCTGGATTTATAGTAGTATAGACAACATCCATTGAGTGCCTACTCGAAAAGATGGTTATATAACTACTGCATGTGAGTAAATGTCTTAATATGATATATATATATATATATATATATATATATATATATATATATATATATATGGTGCAGATAATCATATACGGGTAAAATAGATGATGTGAATGATATTTTTATTATATAACTAGTGAAAATGTTATAAGGCCTCAAATGAAAATAATGATTTGTTAAGTTAATGTGATATACAACTTATAAATCATATATTAAACATACTTGGGTTAGAGTAGGGTGACAAGAAGGAAATGTATAACAAGAACTAGTTACGGGGTAGATGACTAGGTGGGTTATATATAAAAAAGGTAGGTGTGCACATTAGTTGAGGGGTGAGTCAGTCCTCAAGAGAGTGTGACTCTAGCTTAAATATGATGAGCATTCATGCATTTTAATTTACTGGAATTTAATTCACTTGCTAAATATTTTCAAAATATTTTGGGTTCTAACCCTTGCTATTAAAAAATTTCAAAACCTTTTAGATGTCTGACCAAAGGGGCTCCAGGCTTGATCTCTTTTCAAGGTACATCGCTGTGGTACTTGTGGGTGCTGCAGGACTTGTATTAGATGCCTCCATTATTCACTCTAGATAGGGATTGTACCTCTATTATACTTTCGAGCATGTTTCTCCTGTTAGTTATACATTTTACTTTGGTTCCAATTATATTTGGCTAAGCTTACTATGTCTCGTATTTATGTTGATTTGATTGTTCTTAGCCGATGTTATTCGGCTAATACTTTTTGAGATATTTGTGATATGTTTAGACTTAGTTATATTGTGATGGTTATATTTGATTTTCTTGTTGTACTTAATGTTTGGAATAATTCAAAAGATAAAATTGGCATCAACTTAATTAATCATAGGTGGTTAGTAATTAGTAATGTTTTCGACAGTGATGCTAAGAATTTGGAAATCCGGTTTTAATTTAATAAAGGCCTGATCAATCAAAATTTAATTAGGCGGGGTGTCACAGATGGTATTAGAGCATCAAGTTCTAGTGTCCATAGGATCTGTATGGCTTACTACGACTTCAGCGTAGCGTTCTTTTGATATAGATCCCTATTATTAGGATTGTTGACTCATCTTTATGATTGTGAGTTATCGTACTGCCGCTATTTAGATTTGTATTAACAGTGAACTAATACAACACGTTTTGAATTTTAGATGTTGCCTAAGAGAGGTAGACCTTCCAAGGCAGCAGCTAGGGGCAGAGAGAGGGAGGCTCACCAGGAGCCCAAGGTTCCGCAGTCGCAGGCCCCACCAAGATTTGTGTCCACAGAGCAGGTAGTTGATATTGTGTCTCAGGTGGTCAATGCCTCCATGACAGCCATGGAAGCACACTTTCCTTAACCTTAGCCATAATAGCCAGTGGCCTCAGCAGTTGAGGCCCACTCGGGGCTATCGAAGTGGTAACGAGTTAGGGAGGCCTTTCAGAAGGACCATCCCCCGGAGTTTCAAGGCAGTGCAGCGATGATTTTAGCCTATCATTGGAAGGGGGACATGTAGCGACACTTGCATATGGTCGACTTCAGCGACGTCCAGAGATAAATGTTGGCTATATTCGGGCTAATTGGGGCAACCTTGTAGTGGTGGGAGTCGACGACCACTATTGAAGAGAGAGATTTGATGACTGTCACTAAGTTCTGGGTACGATTCGATCGTAAGTACTTTCCTCCCGCAGTTGAGATCGAGATTAGGAGGACATTCAGGGAGGTGATTTAGGGTGACCATTTTATGGCGAAGTATGAGGAGGAGTTCACCCATTTGGCTAATTTGGTGCCAGACGAGGTGAGCAACGAGGAAAGGAAGAAGTCAAAATTTATTGATGGTTTGGACTGGAGGATCAGGTAACATTTGATTGGGAACCCTGTTTGGAGACATATTCAGATGTCGTCGATGCAACTTTGTTACACTGAAAATACCATCATTTCCACCTGAAGGTAAGCAAGAGGGAAGGTGAGCCTATCCAGTAGGGCAAGGCAATTGGGGGTGCTTCTAGCAGAGCACAGTAGATAGGCAGCCAATAGGGGCAAGATACCCGCCAGGGCAATCTTGCTAAGGCATTTCAACCAGGAGGTCAGGGATTAAGGTAGGGCCAATAGGGCATGAATCAACAGCAGGTTCCTCAGGGCTGCCAGGGCCAAGGGAACAATGGAGGAGGCCAGTAGGGCCAACATCAGGGGCAACCTTGTCAGGTCTAGCATCATGGAGACTTTCAAAGGCGTTATTTCGGTTGCGTCCAACCAAGCCATCTGAGGAGGGAGTACCTACAGAGAGGTAGGGGCCATCAGTAGGGTGCCCTGTAGGGATAGTAGGCACAGATGACCCCATCTCCACCAGCCCCACAGTAGCGGGGACAGTTGCACTACGAGCATGTGTATAACATCCGGAATATTCTAACTCCACCAACACCTCAGGCTCCACCAACTGTCGAGGGTACGTTTCATATTTATGGACATGAAGGTAGGATTTGTTTTGATACTGGTGCATCGCATTCATTCATTAGAACTAGATTTACTAGAGTCATTAGGTTATTGAAGTCGATCGATAGTCTCCTTATGTGTAGAGTCATCGATGGGGGGTGGGTCACTCATACACTCGATCTGTAGAGGAGTAGATATTGCGATTGGGAGACTAAGTTTAGTAGTATACCTCTTAGTGTTAGATATCGAGGGATATGATGTTATCCTAGGCGTGTATTGGTTATCCGGATACCAGGCGACAGTGGATTATTTTGAGAGGACCATAATATTATCCATTTCGGGGTAGGAGATGTTTTTATTGGCGATGCATCTTCCTGAGGGAGGTTTGCGCACTCACTTATATTACATTGAAGAGGAGACCTCACAAGGGGTGATGATTCTGATAGACTCGATTCTAGTCGTGAGGGACTTTGAGGATGTATTTCAGGATATACCAGGGTTGCCACCCAGCTGAGATATTGATTTCGTTATTGATTCTGATAGACCTCACAGGGGTTGATGATTCTGATAGACTCGATTCCAGTCGTGAGGGACTTTGAGGATGTATTTCAGGATATACCAGGGTTGCCACCTAGCCGAGATATTGATTTCATTATTGATTTAGCACCGCGTATGAGGCCGATTTCTCGAGAACCTTACCGCGTGGCCCCTTCAGAGATGCGTGAGTTGAGAGAAAAAAATTAACAGCTTTGGGGACATGGTTTCATTCGGTGGAGAACATCGCTTTGGGGTGCTCCTGTGTTGTTTATGAAAAAGAGATATGGTTCGCTCTGCTTGTGTGTCAACTACAGGGAGCTAAATAAGGTCACAATATGGAATAAGTATCCGTTGCCAAGAATCGATGATACGTTTGATCAGTTGATATGGGTGGCATACTTCTCCGAGATTAATTTGAGATTGGGGTATCATCAGTTGCGTATTCGGGAGGAGGACGTCCATAAGACCATTTTTTTTATCACGATATGGATCCTATGAGTTAAGGGTGTTGCCGTTTGGACTCACCAATGCACCACCAGTGTTCATAGATCTCATGAATAGGATTTTTAGAGAGTTTCTCGATCAGTTCGTCATCGTATTCATAGACGACATTTTGGTCTACTCGCACACCGAGAAGGAGCACGCGGAGCATTTGCTCATGGTTTTGCAGACACTACGTGATCACTAATTGTTTGCCAAATTTGAGAAGTGTGGATTTGGCTATGAGAGGTACAGTTCCTTGCCTAAATTTTGTTGGATCAGGGTATCTTCGCTGACCCGAGTAAGGTATCGGCGATGAGGGAGTGGGGACAGCCCACGACACCGACTGAGATTTGGACATTATTAGGGTTGGCCAAGTATTATCGCCGCTTCATTAAGGGATTTTCAAGGATTACGGGTCCGTTAACAAATTTGACTCGCAAAGGGGTGCCATTTGTATGGAGTGACCGGTATCAGTTAGCTTTTGATGAGCTAAAGGACAAGTTGACATCAGCACCCGTACTTGCTTTACCTAGGGCAGGATTGGAGTCCTGAATTTATATGGATGCATCCTCGTAGGGACTTGAGGGTGTGTTTCAGTAGGAGGAGAGATCTATAGCATATGCGTCTCGAAAACTGAAGCCCCATGAGATCAATTACCCCACTCACAACCTTGAGTTTGCAGTGGTTGCTTTGAGAATATGGCAACATTATCTTCTAGGAGAGCAGTTCACTTTGTTCATGGATCACCGGTCACTTCAGTATCTCTTCACATAGAAGGATCTGAACATGAGGCAGAGGCGGTGGCTAGAATTTGTGAAGGACTATTATTTTGACAATCAGTATCATCCTGGTAAGACTAACGTCGTGGTAGACGCGTTGAATCGGTGACCCACAAAAGACTTGGCAGCAGTCTGGAAATCGAAGTGGAGTTAAGTCTGTCACGACTATGAGGTCGCTAGGGCATGTATGGCTATTTTAGTGATCACCCTCGAGATTGTCATGCGGGGAGTGAGAGAACAGGCGGAGGATCCATTTTTCCAAGATAGGGTGAGATAGTTACTCGCAGAGGGTGTAAAGTCTTACTTTATTAGCTGAGAGGGAGGTCTACACTTTGAAAGGAGATTGGTCCCCCGAGGATGAGGATTTGAGGCACGTCATTTTGACTGAGTCCCATGATTTTAGATTTATGGTACATCCCTTAGGGGATAAGATGTACCAAGACACGAAGACGCAGTACTGGTGGACGGGAATGAAGCGAGATATAGCAGAGTTTGTCTCAAATTGTGCCACCTGTTATCTCGTTAAGGTGGACCGCCAGAGGCCTTCAGGGATGTCATAACTGCTTGAGATTCCGGTATGGAAGTAGGATATCATTTCTATGGATTTCATTACAGGGTTGCCGACATCATAGAGGGGTCACGATTCCATATGGGTGATAGTGGATCGGTTGACCAAGATAGCCCATTTTTTGTTGGTTCGCACAGATTTTTAGACGATACAGTATGCATGGATATTCATAGCAAAGATAGTTAGGATGCACGGGGTGACGGTCAATATAATGTCTGATAGAGACAAGATATTTGTATCGCACTTATGGGAGAGTTTTCAGGAGGCTATGGGCACAGACTTGCGATTGAGCACCGCCTATCACCGTCAGACGGACGGGCAGACGAAGAGGGTAAATAAGATATTAGAGGATATGTTAAGAATATGTATTCTGGACTTTGAAGGAGGTTGGGAGAAATACCTTCCAATGTTAGAGTTTGTTTATAACAACTCGTACCAATTCACTGTCGGCATGGCCCCATTTGAAGCACTTTATGGGAGACTTTATCGTTCACCCGCTTGTTAGTTAGAGGGGGGAGACAACAAGTTATTGGGGCCAGAGATGATTCAAGAGACGTCTGCCAAGATAGAGTTAATTCGTGGACGTATTTAGATAGCCCAAGACAGGCAAAAGAGTTATGTCGATGCTAATCGAAGACATGTGGAGTTGGAGGTCGGAGATCAAGTGTTGGTTCAGGTATCTCCCATAAAAGGGGTGATGAGGTTCGGCAAGAAGGGGAAACTAGCATCGAGGTATGTGGGACCTTTTCCTATCATCGAGAGAGTGGAACCGGTAGCTTATAGACTGGGTTTTCCAGAGCATCTCAGTGGATACACGATGTGTTCCACGTGATATTATTAAAGAAGTACCGGGGGAGCGAGAGGGATTTTTGGCATTTCCACTCGAGGAGATTGACTTACAGCCATACGTCTTATATGAGGAGATACATGTAGCTATTTTGGATCGTAGTGAGCGCAAGCTGCAGTCTAAGGTGGTACCACTAGTTAGAGTTCAGTGGGGACATCACAGTGTTGACGAGTCTACTTGGGAGCGGGATGATGACATGCGAGAGCAGTATCCAGAGTTATTCACCACAGGTATGACCTAATTTCGGGGACAAAATTCCCTTGTAAGGGGGAAAGTATGTAACGCCTCGTATTTTTGGGCATATATAAATAAATTAATTCGGTGAATTTTAAATTACTTGTGTGTCATAATTTATTAAAATTAATTATTATTAATATTATTTAAATATTAATCCAGTGAGTAGACGATTAATATTTTGGGATTTAAACTTACTAAGTGAATAGTAATAATTTACTAAGTTAATAGGTGAATATTAACTTTTAGTAAAATAATTCGGATGGCAATTCTGAGTGTACGGTTGAGTCCGAATGAGTCAAAATAGTCAAAAAAGTGTACTCGTGGGTAGTAAATGGGTCTTAGGGCATTTTTAGACATATTTGAGCCCACATAAGAGCGTTTGGGCCCTTTTAATAAATTCCACAAGCCTAAAAACGGGATTGACTTAATAAACCCTAAAAGTGATAGGGTGTGAGAGACAACTCATTTTAGAAAACCTAATGTGGTGGAGGACAAAGAGGGGGCAATTAGGGAAATCGTGGGAGCCTAAATCAAGAACAAGTGTGGACATTCTTCATCAGACCCATCATCTACAACAAAAGATTCAGATCCTACAAACCCTGGAAGGCAAGTGATTGAACTTGATTTTAAATTAATTTTAGATTGTAATTCATATCATAGTAGGTGCATTAAGAATGCATGTAAGGACATTATCCTTCACAATTAATTATGTCGTTTACCGCTACAAGTTGTCAGAGAATTGAGGAAGCTAACATCTACAAAAGGTGGATCCAAAATTCAAGAAGACTTCAACATACATGCCCAACAATATAAATTTTGGTAAAATTATGTTTAAGTTCCATTTACATTTCACATTAAAAGTGTTGGGATATTTTATGATTTTTTTATAAATGGTTTTTATAAAAACATTTTCTTATAAAAGATTTTTTATATAAATTTTATGATCCCGTAACAAGTTTTATCTTTTGAGGTTTCCAATTATTTTCAAAGTCTGAAGACTTTTTGGGATCAGTGCCACTGTCGTTCAAATGACAGCGTATCTTGTTCGAACGAGATGTTGTCTCGCTCAAACGACATCGTATGTCGTTCGAATGACTGGACTTTTAGCTTAACACGTCACCACCTTAAATGTTGATATATATTGAGTGTTAGACTATTGGTTTTAGGTGTGAAGAAATATTTTTTTTAACAGAATATGTTTTTGAGTGTTTATTTTCTTCTCCAACAATTTAAAGGGTTCAAAGCTTTTGTTCTACAATTCAAAAATCCCAATTACTTTTGTGTGAGTTGTTTTGTGGAACCCAAGACATATTTGCTGGGATTTTATGCTGCTACACTAGGTGCCTTGGAAGGTACTGGGCTGACAATAGGTGCCACTTATGGGAGGTACAGGGCTGGTCGACTGCATGTCATAGGGAGTGTTGCGGTGTTCCTGGGCTAATGACGACGAACCGATACCTTCGGGTATTTCGTATGTCAATTGCATTTTCATTATAATTTGTGTAAACTGACTTTTACAAATTATAGTGGAAATAAAAAGGTTTTTACCCGAAAGGTTTTTTTTCTGAAATCTGTGTTTGTTAGCTTAATCATCGCATAGTTTAATCTATTTATTTGATTTGACACGTAGATGCATGTTTAGGGGCTGAATAAAATTGGCGTTTGGTTTGAGTAAATTTAGACATCCAATTAAAAAAGTTTGATTTGGAAATTTGCGAATCCATTTGAATCATTATTGCACACAACATTTTACAACACATGATTGTGGGTTGATTTGATATCTAAATTGAGTTTCAATTAATTTAGATTTTTAAAATATAAAGGATTTGGGAATTTGATGGGTTAATCCTCAATTTGTGTAGAAGTTTTATTAAGATTTAGAGTCTGGAAATTTTAGACCTGTCGTGAGTCTTAAAAGGGTCCAAAAAGGGATTTTGTTAAGGTTTTAATCTTATTAATGGTGTACTGTTGGATGACGAAGGAGGAGAGAGCCCAGGTTCATTCGAACGACCTGGGTCTGGTTCGAGCGACAGCCACTGTGGTTCGAACGACATGCTGCTTCATTCGAATGACGTGACTATTCCAACCGCCATTTCTTCCTTCCCCTGTTCTGGCGCTGGGTTCAGTTATGGGTTACTGTTTGGGGGGTTTGGTTTTGGTGGCTACAGATATGGGTTGGTTTATGTGATATATTAAAGGGACAATTAGGGTGATAATCCCAAACGGAATTAAGGTTTAATTTGAGTGATCTAAGAACCATAAATTAATAAGTGCGCAAGACTTATTGAAAAGAATTTTGCATAATAAATTCTGATTATTTTATTTTTGGACCGAGTGAGCAAGTCCGAGTATATTGGTTGAGTGACGCCAAGGTAATAAAATTAATTGATGCGTGTTTAATTAAATTTGAGTCCGAATAAAGACTCGGGGATAATTTGAGCTAGTGTTACGGGTTTTGTGCATGGTATAGTTGGGATTTAATTTAGTGTATATATATACGATAGTGTGATAGTATAGATATATATTGTGTGTCATCATAAATATCATTGACTAGATATTTAATAAAAGCATACCACCTCTAGTGCTATCATAGGAGGTTGCGAAATGTGAAGGAATCCCCTTGCATGAGGAGTAGGGTGAGTATAGTCTCTTAGTCATATCATTCATATTTAGGGATGAGCCGTGTTGGGTATGATTCGGTCTCATTTTCGGAGGGAACTATGACTGCCTTGGCTGCGTTTATTTTGTTTCACTGATTCGGGGAGCTAACCGTGTCAGTGTGTCCGGGTTGATGAGTATACTTGGGTTGATAGTAGTATAGAGAACATCCGGTGAGTGCCTACTCGGGAGGATGGTTATATAATCACGGTATGTGCGTAAATGTTGTAATATGATGATACATATATATATATATATATATATAGTGCAGATAATTATATACGGATAAAATACATGATGTGAATGGTATTTTTATTATATAACTCATGAAAATATTATATGGTCTCAAATGAAAATAATGATTTGTTAAGTTAATGTGATATACAACTTATAAATCATATATTAAACATACTCGGGTTTGAGAAGGGTGACAGGACGGAACTATATAACAAGAACTAGTTATGAGGTAGATGACTAGGTGGGTTATATAGAAAAACGGTAGGTGTGCACATTAGATGAGGGGTGAGTCGGTCATCCAGAGAGTGCGACACTAGCTTAAATATGATGAGCATTCGTGAATTTTAATTTACTTCAATTTAATTCACTTGCTAAATATTTTCAAAATATTTTGCGTTCTAATCCTTGCTATTAAAAAATTTCAAAATCTTTTAGGTGTCCGACCACAAGGGCGCCACGCTTGATTTTTTTTCATGGTGCGTAGTTGCGGTACATGTGGGTGCTACAGGACTTGTATCAGACGCCTCCACTATTCACCCTGGATAGGGATTGTAACTCTATTTTACTTTCGAGCATGTTGCTCCTCTTAGTTATACATTTTACTTTGGGTTCAGCTTGTATTTGGCTAAGCTTACTATGTCTCGAATTTATGTTGGTTTGATTGTTCTTAGTCGATGTTATTCGGCTAACACTTTTTGAGATATTTGTGATATGTTTAGACTCAGTTATATATTGATGGTTATATTTGTTTTTCTTGTTGTACTTAATGTTTCGATTAATTCAAAAGATAAAATTGGCACCGAATTAATTAATCATAGGTGGTTAGTAATTAATAATGTTTTCGACAGTGTGATGCTAAGAATGAACCATATGAAAATCCTATTTTAATTTGATAAAGGCCTGATCAACCGGAATTTAATTAGGCGGGGTGTCACATGGGAACCCTTTAAAAACCAAAATTAGAGTTTTTATGGGTCAATAAATAAAATTTATCATGAAATAATTATTATCAATTTGAACTCCGATTAAAAATTTATCTTAGCTCAAAAATATTAATTCAATATAAATTAATTATAAAAAACTATATATATTGCAAAATTTAAATACTTATTTTAATTTGATCTTAGCCAAATTAATTAAGTAATTTTTTAGAAAAGAAATGAACTATTAAATTCGGTCCAAATTCATTTGTGGTGATAGCAATTAACTAAAGAGGAAAAAAAAAGCACTCACACATTTTTAATAAGGAAACCTTTCGGTAAAAACCACATGCACCCACCCCAATCTCAAATGCACTAGCATAAAATAATTTAGATTTTGTAAAAGGACGAACATGATTTATGACCCATGATTTGACCACAACCACAAATCTTTAGCTTTTTGAACCTTCGACCTCCATAATACTAGTTTTGTCAATCGCCATTGCATTTTTTACTTGATATCCACAACTCTCGGGCCAACAATCCATGAATTAGATGTGTCTTCTCAAACGTCTATCACATCTTCAATTCCTGGCTCATCGGTCCCGCAAACGTGACTTGGATCGCAACTCGAGTTAATTGGCTCACGATTCTTAACCTCAACCAGCTTTGATAGAAACAATAGTCAAAAAACAAGAATTTTATGATTCAAATTATGGGAAAATTTATTAAAGCAAACATAAGAGATATCTTCATTTAGTTGACAACGTGTTTCTTAAATTGTGAAAAAGAGTAAAAAATACCAAGCACTGAACTTAGGAGATTTTTAGGGTTTTAACCCTCACAAAAGGTTCCATAGAAACAGAAGTTGAGATCTTGAAAAGTTATACACAGATAAACTAAAAGTGAACCAAGGCACCACAACTCCCTTACTCTTCCTGTCCTCAGCGAGAGAAATGAGAAAAAGTAGCGCATTTATAATAAAAAACTATGGTTCCTGTTATCCTTTTTCTTCTTATTAACCTTGTAATTAAAAGAGTGCAGATGTATATTACCTCTTTTATGCATAGAAATGTTGCCTAGTAATATACTACTTTGATGGCATTTCTTAGAGTTTTGCATTTTCCATAAATAATATGATCTTCCGTTATTGCAGAAAAAAAAAGTTAAAAGAGTTGTATGTATTAAAAATTCTTAAACGCAGTTTAAAAGAGAGCATTTAACCGAATCAACCTAGAGAAACCACGCAACCGCGCACGTTAATGAGAATAAGATAACTTAGTTTTTACAAATCTCCCACATTATCCATTTTGTGACAAAACTAAAAATTACTCAATACAAAAAAATCAAAATGATCCAAAAAATACACAGTACATCAATTGATACCCAATCCCTAATCCCTCGAGACTCGATATGCATGATAGGTTGGAGAGAGTAATTATTATGTACTTATGGTTCCTATTACCAACACAATTATGTTGCACATCGTGTGAAGTACAAAAGATATAAGAGAGATAATAAATAATTGAAATGAGTAAATAAAAATACAATATATGCGAATATAAAAAATTACTTTTACTCCCCTTGCATTAAAAATCCTCACCCCCCCCCCCAAAAAAAATAAAATAAAATAAAAAAATAAAAGTGTATCACCCATAAACTCAAATATCTCCCTCTTTTTGTCACGAACAGATAAATGAAAAAAGAAAAGAAATAACTATAATGTGTCTCAATTAAGAGCAAAAACTAAAGTTAGATACTAAGAGCTTAAATAAAATATATTCTCCAAACTCAATTAAAACTAGCAACACAAACTATATGATCATGCAAACTCAAAACTAAGGTTATAGGAGTAAGAAAGCATATGCGTGAAAATATGAATGAAAAAATCATATGACAGTTATGATATAGCATCGAATATAATTGTATATTCTTTTAAGCACAAAAGTTTCAAGTTTTACTTTTCAAATAAAATAAAATAAAATGACGAAAACAAGAGTGGTTCACTATTGCGAGATAAATATCCAAAATTGGTAATCCCACACAAGTTATATAATGGGAATGGAAATGATATCTAAACCCAGAAAAATAGATTCCTCACACATGTTTTACAAGAATCCAAGACGCAACCCATATTGAACACATGAAAAACTCAACCACGCTGTAAAAAGGTTAATTTCATAAAGAATTTATGCTAATTAAGACATAAATTTAATATGGGGAAGTTAAACAAGTCAATGAGGTCAACAAAAAAATTTGTTAGACTAAATTTGTGCACACCCGTTGGTCGTCGACTTATATCTCGATAAAAAAATGTGATTTTATATTTTTCTTTATTATTCCATTGAGAGTACGCATTTTTCATTAATAATTCTTTTTTCTTTTCTATTGTAAGAACATAAAAATAAGTTTCTTATCAATGGAAGTTTCATCTCAATTTGGGTAACACTCCCATTGCATCCCTCATTTTTTTAACATTGTTGCTCATATGCAAAGGTTCTTACATGCACAATTTCAAAAATCCAGCAAAAGATATGTGGCCCGATTGAGTGCAAACATATGCAATAACCTTTTCATATCATAATTGAGGCTATATCCTAGTTATTGCGTATCATCACAACTCATGTGAAGTGTATGTATGATATAGTAATGACTACTACCTATGCATCATTTGTTGTTCTTGATGAAGTTATAAAAGTTAAGCACAACATAAGTACAGTTGCTCTACCCTTCTAATTTTTTAATCAAGAATAGGGTATAAGATAGCAAGACGTGTTCTCAAAATTTTCAATCATCCAAAAACATTGTTCTAAAAAATCCGCCTAGGCTTGAGGCTTGGGAGAAACGCCCCGCCTTAAGATTTTGACGCCTTATGCTTGGTAAAACCCTTAAGGCGTACTTTTTCTCTAAAAACAATAATGCTTTAGTGAAACGATATCGCCTTTTATAGATTTTTTTATAAACCGGACAATTATCTCATCCAAAATAATCAAATAGTATTTTTATTTGCAAATATTCAGACATATTTTTATGATATGTACAATTTTAGTATTTTAATAGCCTTGTTATGGTTAAAAAATATTAAAATATATTAAAAAGACCTAAACGCCTTTTTACGCCAAGGCCCGCCTAGGCTTCTAAGGCTTAAGGCTTGGCCTCCACGCCCCGCGTTTTTTAGAACCTTGTCCAAAAACATTAACTACAAACAAACTGAATATAAATGAAAACATTTTGGTATTTTCATAAAATTTTCAAGACATCTCAATTTTTGGACTTAAAAGAAAAAAAATATTTTTATATTTTCTAGTATTCAGAAAACAAAAAAATAACAAAAAACATGATATACATCTAATCAAGGATATATAAAACATCATGCAATAGAAAACAATCCAAGACTTGAAAGGAACGCACCGCGGCCAAGAAAAGAAAATATTATAAGCACAATCGGTCTATGGAGTGAAACAAAACTACTCACCCATGAGAGAAAACATATCTACCTAAAGGAGGTTTAACAATATGTGTTTTAAAGGGAACAATATGATAAAAATCATATCTACCAACCGATTGATTAACCACATCGAATTTTCGAAGCCAACTAGATCGAACGACGAGCACATGGGATTTTGGAATTAGGTTGTTTCTAGACTTAGGATGTACCTTAATTTTAGGATTTTCACTTACAACCTTTCTAGGAAGGCTCCTAATCCTTTGAATTAAAAAGTTTGACTTAAAACCTCGGATAGTAAATTGGTTGGCCTTAGGCATCCTATGCAATATTTTAAGATCAAAACAAAAATCCTTAAGATGAGATTTCCTATAGCAAAACTACCCTTTATAAAAGCGAGAAAAATTACTTATGGATTGATCTCTACGGATGTCCCTAGGTGGTTGCTTTGGTTTTCTCGTGGCGGTTACCATTCTCACAAATTTAACCTTAGCCTTGGGTGAAGGTGGACTACCCCTACTATAACCTAGACTTGTTTATCATTTTTAATATTGAGGAACCTTAACATTTTTTCAATTTTTTTGCAATACACCAAAACTGTCAACTTGTCCCGGTCAAAAACCTTGACAAGTCAAACTTTTCACGGTCTTTGACCGTGACAAGTTTGGGAGTGACAAAGGTATTTGTCATGGACTTATCGCGGTCAAAGATCGTGACAAGTTTGTTAGACTTGTCACGGACTTTGAACTTGACAAGGTTTTCACGGCTAAAGTTCGTGATATGCCCATGACAAAAGCTAAAACTTGTCACGGTCAAAGTCCGTGACAAATATAGGTAGTTTTAAAAAAAAACTGTTGGACAGTATAGTCAATGCCACTGCCCAGCAGTATATTTGTACCTATTATAACAAATTTTAACCTGTCCAAATAGCATATATATCAAGAAATATTCAATAACCAATTTTTTTAGTCTTCTAACACACTTTCTAAAATATGGACCCTAGTCTCAACCTCTTTCTTGGACTATTCTAATTTAAGAAAATCAAGTTTCATGTCTTTGAGATTTCATAAAGAATATCTCTTTGACTTTGAATATTGCTGCCGAAATTCATTTTCACCTTTGAAAACAAATTGAATTTATTCCTTTTGAAAATTTGAAATTCAAATTATTAAAATTTTCAACATGATTAAGGAGATCATTAAATTCTTCTCGCATATCAAAACCACCCTCTTCGCTTAAAACATCTTTGGAATTATCAATTTCAGGGATCCATTGAGAGAAACAACCAAAATGCCTAAAAATAAGAAAACCAAAAAAGGAACTCAATAACTTAGAGTAACCCGATCTGATACAAGTTTCACAATCTAAAACTGCGATTTTATTATGAGTCGATAAATTTAATTTATTTTAAAAATAATTAATATCAATTTCGATTAACGATTTATCTTAGGTCAAAACTATTAATTCACTATAAATTTAAAACGATAAAATAAATATGGTGCATAATTCAAATATCGAATTTAAGTTTGTCTTAACCAAATTGATTAAGTCAATTTTTATAATTTACCGAACTAGTTGGTTAGGTCCAAACTCGAATGTGGTGATAGAAATTAATAAAGGCAAAAAATAAAATCATTCACACACATAAAAACACACAGTATTTAACTTGAAAACCTTTTGACATCCACCCCAATTTCAAATGCACTAGTATCAAAAATTTAGGTTTTAAAAATGGACATACACGACTTACAACCCTTTATTTGATCGCAACCACGAATCTTTAGGGGTTTGAACTTTCAACCTTCGCACTACTAGTTCTGTCAATCTCCACTATAGCTTTGACTTGAAATCCACAACCCTTGAGTCTCGGTATCTTCCGATCTATGAAAAGGATATGTTTTCTAAAATATCCACCACAACTACGACTCATGGCTCATCATTCTCGTAAACATGTCTTGGATCGCAAACCAAGTCAATGATATCATTAATTTACAACCTCAACGATCTTTGATCACAATCAAAACCAAACTTCATAAATCTTATAATTTAAATCATGGGAAAATTTTAATTAATAAAACACAAGATTGATCTTCATTTAGTTGTAAAAGTTTTTCTCAAATCACAAAAAAGAACCAAAAATACCAAGTAGCGTACTTAGGAGATTTTTAGGATTTTAAGGCTCATATAAGATTATGTAGAAACAAAACTTGAGATCTCAAAAAGTTAAATAAAAACTAGATCTATAATAGAGTTTTCAAGATAATTCAAAAGAGTTGTATGTATTAAATGCTCTTAAACACGGTTTAAATAGGGGATTAAACCAAATCAACCCATGGAAACACCAAAACCGCGCAAAACGGAACCCATGGCCGCGCATATGGACCCCTGGTTGCACATGTAAATGGCACACCTGCGGCTTTTGCTCTTTGCGGCTCCCTCACGAGTAAGTCGCAAAGCCTATTGTTTATGTTTTGACTTTTATGCTTAAAAGTTTTTATAAAACATATTGTAAGGACATATTTTCAAAGGTCCGTTATCAATTTATTATGTCATATACCGCTACACCATCGAAGAGCATTCAAGAGTCATCTACATCAAAGACGGATCCGAATTACTCAAGTTCTTCATCATTCAAGACTCCGCGAAGTTTACTTTGGTAAGGTTTTATTTTAAATACCTCAACTTTTCACTTAGAGCTTTTGGGATATTTTTACAAAATATTTTTCTAAAGATTTTGTTTTCAGACACCTTTCCGTAGAAAAATCATAACTAATTCACAAAAAATCAGAATGATACGAAACTGAGGTCCACGCGTTCGTATCAAAATTTTCTACAGGATCTCGTGGAATCTCGCTTGATAGGTCGTTCGAACGACCTGAAATTGTCGTTCAAACGACATAGCATGTCGTTAGATCTCGTTCGAATGACTTTTGTCCTTCATTCGAGTGACTTACTTATCTCGTTCGAACGAGCTCTGTTTTCGAGGCGGCATGATTTTCTATAAAATCTCATTATTTGGTTTCGTTTTCATTAAGAAGTCACAGCGTTTTGACGAACATAAAAATTGCAAAAACAGAATTCTTTTAGGCTTCTTCCTTTATGGTTTAATCCCTTTTTTATTTCAATTCACAAAACTCCCATATACTTTAGTGAATTGTGTTGGTTTTCAAGAACACAACTTTTGCTTTTGTTCAAACTTGTGGAGAAGCCATCTCTCTTCTTCATTGATGCCCTCCTGGAAAGGGAAAGTTCCAGCCGACAAACTTGTGGAGAAGCCGTTCTCTTCTTCATTGCTGACCACCTGGGGTTCCTACGGGAGATTCCAGCCGACGACATAGGAACCGACACCTGCAGGTATTTCTGTGTCACACTTATTTCATTGTAATCCGTGTAAGCCGTTTTATTACATATTATAGTGAAATAAAAAGATTTTGCCCCTTTGGGGGATTTTTCCTGAAATTGTTTGTTTTATCCTGCATGCTTTATTTTATTTGATAAATCATCTAGATGCATGTTTTAGGGTTTAACTAAAATTTGGGATTAATTAAAATTGGATTTTATTTAAGAAGTCGCAATATTTCCGTTGTAGCGATTCTACAAATTGGTATCAGAGCGGGTTACGCTAATTTATCACGTGATCCTGATTTTTCAAGGATTTACTTTCTGATACAATTTGTCTACTCACGTTTACAAATTGGTATCAGAGCCTGTTACACTAAGTTATTGTGTTTTGATCCTGATTTTGCACAAAAATGGCTTTTGATGGTTTTGATGATCTTCGATGTCAAATTTTTGAAAAGGTTAATTGAAAAATTCACACGAACTCTTATTTTAAATCTTCTGTTCAAAATGAATCTGAGAGATGTCCTTGTTGTGAGGGTGTTGGTCACACGTTAGATGAGTGTACCACAAATTTAAAGAAGAAATTGAATAAATCGGTTTCTCATGTTTCTACCCTTAGTGATAGTGATTCGGAAGAAGAAGTCTTTTATGCTTCTAGGCGAGAGCTTCCCATCCGTGTGATTAGTGATGAGAGTGAGGGTGAAAAGAGTGAGGAGGAAGAAGAAGAATTGAGTGAGTTGCAAGTTGCCTACAATAATTTGTATTTTGAATGTTTAAAGACAAAAAAGGCAAACTTGAAACTTGAAGCTCAATTGAAAGAGTGTGCCTTAAAAAATAATGATGTTTTAGTTGAAGAACTTAGGGCACATGAGAAAATTTTGAAAGAGAAGCTTGAGTACGTTGAGGGTGAGAGAGATAGTCTAAGAGGGTTGATGGAGACTATGAAAAAGGAGCTTTTAGAGTTTGAGGATTCTAGACGTGTACTTGAATCTAGGATAAGTGAACTTGAGGAGAAATTGAAAGATTTGAGTAAGGTAAAATTTGATTTGGAGTCTAGGTCTGAAAAACTTGATAAGATTTTAGGCACCGTCGAGATAAAAAAGGATAGGGGTGGCATTGGTCATGAAAAATATGTTGCACCCATTCCTACACGTGTGAGAGAACCTCCTAGGATTGTTAAGAAAGAGGAACCGAAGTTTGTTAGGAAAGAGCCCCCTAGGAACATCGTGAGAGAACCTCTTAGGATCATTAGGAGAGACCCACCTAGGCAAATTCGGAGAGAGCAACCGAGAAATTTGAGGAGAGGGTCACCTTTAGGTAACACACACAGCCCGATTTACACTTGCACACATTGCGGTAGGCAAGTTCATCTTAGGCGCTTTTGTTACAAGCTTTTAAATGGACCTAGGAAGGTTAATAGAAGAATAAATTCGATTCCCCACACCCCCACACCTCGTTACACATCGATTTGGGTTAGGAAATCGGATTTAGAGGCTTATGGTCTTTTTGTTCATGATTCTCGTTTACTTGCACGTGATTCACCCCATGTGAGATCTTTTGGTTGATTGTGTTAGATGTTTGTCATACACTAGCGTTGCATCATGGTATATCCCTTCTTGTGTTATGACTCACTTTGACATAGCGCACATTGATTTATTTGTTGCATTTGTGTGTTTTGCTAATGTTAGCACTATTTTGGATCTGTTTGCACCTTACAGGTACTATTTTCACCAAATTTTTGCACTGGGCAAAATTGTATGACTTTCTGGTCAAACTGTGAAATTTTGGTTTTCTCGTTAGAGCGAGAACTGTACATCGTTTGAGCGACATCTCTTCTCGTGCGAAGTCGCTTCTTGCAACATGACTTGTCGTTCGAGCGACATGCTAAGTCGTTTGAGCAACCTGTCTAGTTTTTTCACCTGTTCCTTTGTTTCAGTATCCTGTGTTCATATGCTTAGGGTTTTGGTACTGCTGGTTGCTTTTGAAAAAGTTTATATGCAGTTATTCGTAGTTCCCATGCTTATTTGATAAACACTGCATTGCTCGTTTTATCATACCTGCTTAGATTGATATATTCTTTGTGTGATTTATTGTTTGCTAGCATAGGTTGATGCTCATGTCGATATTATGCCTATTGTTGGTTGTGCTATATTTGTGATATATTTCTTTCAAAAAATTAAAAAAGATTTTTTTAGAAAATTTTGAAAAAGGCAAAAAGATTTTATTTTGATAAAATTTTTAAAAATCCAAAGAGATTTTTGTATTTTGTCTACACCGTTTATGGATAGACACTTGGATGACTGAGTCACAATTTCATTCCATTTATCCATATGACTATTTGATAGTGTTTTGAGACAATAGGTCAATTCATCCATGTGCTTTATAATGTTTGGAGTCATTAAGATGTAATTAAGTGTTGCTTCCTACATGTTTGACTAGTAGTTTCCTTTATTGTACACATGCACGGATTTGTTTGATTATTATTCTTGACTTATCACATGTTGGTTGGGTGTTTTCATCTCAATCCTGTCCTTAAAACGGACCAAGTGCAATAATACGAGAGTAATAAAAGTAGTGCATGTAAAAACCATTGCCCATGAGGAATTAATTGTTTAGTTTAGAAAAAATGATGAGTGAATACAGGAAAGGGCTCCGAGTGAATAATAATCACATCGTGAAAGCCACCGTTTGAAAAGAGCCCACACAAAAAATTAAGGCAATAAAAAGATGAAACATGCCAAAAATTTGAGCCAATAGGTTTTCTCTAAGTTGAGAATTTAGTACCTCTTCAGATATAAAGAATTGCATTATTATATATGAGGGAGTTTTGGATGGATATATCAATGGGTTTGCACGTCCTTTAAAAAGTTCTCGAAACGGCACTAAATAGTTTTGGACGTTATTGGTGTGGAAATCATTTAGACTTTGATTTGTTGATTTGATTAAGACGATGTCATTTAAATTCAACAATTTTTACACCTAAGGATTCTTTTGATGTTCATTTGTTAGGGGTACACGTATGCATCGTGCACATATGATTGATTGAGTTTATTTACCTATCGAATGTGTTCACACCCATACATTCCATTTCCATGACTTGGTTGTTTGAGTTTAAATCCATGGCGTGATTTTTTTTGTATCCTATTTTTGTATGAAAAATTTGAAAAATAAAAAATAGTTTGTGAATGTTTTTGGGATACTCCTTTATATGCGCGTTGATTGATTCATATTTGCTATGCAATTTTATCGTGACACTCCATGTTTTGATTGTTTCTTCTTATCTGTCTATTTGGGGACATCATAAAAAGGGGGAGAAAGAATTATCAGTTATGGGGGAGTTTTTGCATTATGGGGGAGATTTGATTATTAATGATTTATTCTTATATCATTTCAAACTCGATGCGTCGTGAAGGTATTTTGCTTTATCTCATGTGTGTAGGTACAAAGACTGAAGATTATGATGTTGCACACCCTGATGAGAAAAGCTTTGAGATTTGATGAAGATTTTTGAAGAACAGTTTGAGATCTTGCAAATTTATTTATGGGAGGGTAGATTTGTATAGGTATTTTGGTTTTTTTATAATTCAAATTTTTTATGTTTTTACCGGCATAGACATAGGGGGAGATTTGTAAGGACATATTTTCATAGGTCCGTTATCAATTTATTATGTCATATATCTCTACACCGTCGAAGAGCATTCAAGAGTCATCTACATCAAAGACGGATCCGAATTACTCAAGTTCTTCATCATTCAAGACTCCGCGAAGTTTACTTTAGTAAGGTTATGTTTTAAATACCTTAACTTTTCACTTAGATCTTTTGGGTTATTTTTACACAATATTTTTCTAAAGATTTTGTTTTCGGACACCTTTCCGTAGAAAAATCATAACTAATTCATAAAAAATCAGAATGATACGAAACTGGCGGCCACGCATTCGTATCAAAATTTTCTACAGGACGATGTGGAATCTCGCTTGATAGGTCGTTCGAACGACCTGCAATTGTCGTTCAAATGACATAGCATGTCGTTAGATCTCGTTCGAACGACTTTTGTCCTTCGTTTGAGCGACTTGCTTATCTCGTTCGAACGAGCTCTATTTTTTAGGCGACACGATTTTCTATTAAATCTCATTATTTGGTTCCGTTTTTATTAAGAAGTCACAGCGTTTTGACGAACAGAAAAACTGCAAAAGCAGAATTCTTTTAGGCTTCTTCCTTTAGGGTTTAATCCCTTTTTGATTTCAATTCACAAAACTCCCATATGCTTTAGTGAATTGTGTTGGTTTTCAAGAACACAACTTTTGCTTTTGTTCAAACTTGTGGAGAAGCCGTCTCTTTTCTTCATTGATGCCCTCCTGGAAAGGAAAAGTTCCAGCCGACAAACTTGTGGAGAAGCCGTTCTCTTCTTCATTGCTGACCACCTGGGGTTCCTGCGGGAGATTCTAGTCGACGACATAGGAACCGACACCTGCGGGTATTTCTGTGTCACACTTTTTTCATTGTAATCCGTGTAAGCCGTTTTCTTACAAATTATAGTGAAATAAAAAGGTTTTGCCCCTTTGGGGGATTTTTCCTGAAATTGTTTGTTTTATCCTGCATGCTTTATTTTATTGGATAAATCATCTAGATGCATGTTTTAGGGTTTAACTAAAATTTGGGATTAATTAAAATTGGATTTTATTTGAGAAGTTGCAATATTTCCGTTGTAGCGATTCTACACATATATAGGTTGAAAAACTATTAGGGATGTTCTTATGTATTAGTAAATGTGTGTCATTGAAATATTATAGCTTTACACTTAGAAAATATCTTTCAAAAATCCAAAATATATATTTTAAAATTATTATTGAAATTCCACCAAAGCTAAATCAATTTTATATTTAGAAAATTATTTTTTCCCCTCTTATACTACTTGTTGTGTGGCTTGTACTTTGGTGTGATAAATGTTTTAATGTCACTTTGTCATTGATGTAGAGTCTAATCCTGTAAGTTATCTTCAATCAATTATGATACACCTAACTTATATTTTATCAATCAAAAATATGACAATAAGAGAACTTTATTCTTACAACGCTCATGTAGATAAGTTAACCAAGCTCACCTTTTTTCGTGACTCGGATGTCACCAAAGAAAATTTGGAGTTCCTTCGTAGAGGAATCATAAATGTACCCCCATATTTCCTTCTCCCAAAAGAGAGGGGGCACAAAAAGTTGTTAAAGGTACACAATGGACTATGTGGAGGCCATATAAGTGTAATTTTTGCCCATAAAGACAAGTCAACGTTTGACCAGCCATTATTAAGGATGTAAAAGAAAATGTAAGTGATAAATGTTAGCGATTTAGCAACTTAAAACATTAGTTTCCTCATCTACAAGTACCCATCACTAGACAATTGTCTATCGTCTAGTGGGGCATCGTTTTTGTTGGACTGCTTCCTAAAGGAAGGAATTAAGTAAGAATTGGTGTAATCATTGTGGCTTATTTTGCACATATGAAATGGAAATAATTCATCTTTCTATGTCTAGGATCATAGGTCTTATATACTGTTAGAAATTTATGAAAGAATTATAATAATTATGAATCCAAGTTACTGTAAGGCGCGTTCTAATAACACTATCTTTTAGGCACTATTTCTTCCCTTCTAGATGAAAATCGCGAGTACACAATGGAGTTGAAGTAGAAATCTGCCTTCAGGATACAATGAAGTGATGTTTCTTGTTTGATTCAAACTATGTACGATTTGATCAAACCAAGAACACTCTAAAATGTCAACTTGATACTGCCAGAAGGTAGAATACAAAAAGAGGAGAACAAGGAAATTTTCGGTATCTAAAACAGAGGCTTGGAACTCTTTTTATAGTCATTTTAGTGGTTGTTCATGACCAGTCACCTCCTTTCGGGTGTGTGATTCAGGAACCATGGGATCGAGTCATTTTGGAATTCCTTTGATCGTATAGTCTAGATTTGGCATCTCATTGTAATAGAATGGACGCACCCCTATACAAATTGTTGCGAGTCAATCCAATGGTCCAGATCAACCCGCTTGGGTTATAACATCCTTTTATTAGAACGATTAACCATAGCCGTAGATCTTGTTGACTTTGACTAAACTTGGTAAGTGAGTCATCAAAGCGCCCAATGCGCCCTAAGTCGCCCAATTGCCATTTCTCATGTCACGCGAACGCGCACTGCGATTGGTGGTGCTTTGCACCACCGCAAAGCACCATAGCATAACCTCTTTGAATAGAAGACTAATAGTTATCTTTTGTCTTTTAGTTATATATCCTTTCACTTTCTTGTAAAGTTTCCATATGGGACACTAAAACGATACCCACCTCATTTACACGCATTTTGCTATAGCTCTCTCTCTTTACTAGAAGACCCAATATAAAAACCCAATAAATAAAAACTCACTTACACAATATTAATAATAAATTATATTCCAAAAATAAACGCAATAATACAATTTAATTAATAAATTATATTTTGAAATTACAACAATCCCTCGCCATTTTAAAGTACTCATAAATAAGGAATTGAAGATACAAGAGCATATAGACAGTAATAAAGTTTATGGCATTATCGGTGAAATCTAGTACATAAATGAGAAGTGTCTTTGAAAGCTTCATCAAGGTGTCGTGGTGAATGTATCTTGAACCAAGGACCCTTTAAACGAGACGGAACCATTTTGCATGTTGATTTCTGTGTTTAAAAGTGTTATGTTAGCACGCACATTTACAGCCTTGCTCTTATCCTGATTTCATGAGGATCTTAGGATCTATAAAAAGCGGCCACACTTTCATCACTCATATAGGTAAATCAACTTCAGTGATTCTGCGAGTCACATTATGATTTATTATGAAGTAAACTTCATCCTCTATCATGCAGAATACCAACATGAGGCACATAGGAATGGACTTTTACATATAAGTTCCTAGTGTCCCATAACTATCATTTGAGTTGTTAGTACCACATTGAACTTTGTCTATATTTTCAAGACATAAGTAGGGTTCCCATTAAATATAGTTGATTTATTATATAGATCCTATTCCCATTCCTTTTGAGGTGATATATATCATTTCTCTAACAAGACCTTTAGTCAGGGGATCTGCTAAATTCTTGTTCGTTTCAACATAGTAAACTATAATTACTCCTTTGAGTAATTACCTGAAAATTTGATGTCTTAGACTAATATGTCTAGATTTTCCATTATAGGTTTTTCCTGAAACCTTGTATATTGTTGCCTGGTTATCACAATTAATCATAATAACAAGAGATGGCTTTTTCCATAACGGAATGTCAAATAATTAGTTTTTAAGCCATTCCCCTTCTTTACTTGCATCTTCTAGGGCTATGAATTATGATTGCATTGTTGAATCAGACATACATGTTTGTTTTTTGGATCCCCAAGAAATATCCACTCCTCCTAGCATAAATATCCAACCATTTATGAACTTGGATTTTGATCCGAGGTTATTCCAACTGGAATCACTATACCCTTTTAATGCAGATGGATACCCTACATAATGTAAGCCATAATCCATAGTCCTCTTTAGGTATCTAAGTAATCTAGATATTCCATTCCAATGTTCTTTTCCTGAATTACTTGTAAATCTATATAGCATTCCTACCACATAGGCAATGTTGGGTTTAGTGTAATGCATTGCATACATGACACTGGCGTATTTAGGTTGATCCATAATAAGCCAAGTATTTTTCATTAATTTGATACTAGGATCAACAAGTGTGGTTACTGGCTTAAGTTCAAAATGATTATATTTCTTAAGAACCTTTTCAATATAGTGAGATTGAGATAATGTTATTGGATTATATTTTCTTACTATTTTGATTCCTAGAATCCTAAATCTTTCATATCAAAGTTTGATGATAGAAACCTCTTAGTTTCTTCCATATATTTGAGATTTGAGCTAAGTATAAGCATGTCATCCACATATAGGCAAATAATGACTCCCAACACCACTATTAAAATTACTATAAATACATTTATCAACATCATTTACTTTAAAACCATGGGATCTTATTATCTTATCAAACTTTTCATGCCATTGCATAAAAGCTTGTTTAAAGCCATAAAGAGATTTAACTAGTTTACACACTTTCTTTTCTTGACCAGGCTAAACAAACACTTCAGGTTGTTCCATATAAACCTCTTCTTATAAATCACCATTTAGAAAAGTTTTTTTTACATCGATTTGATGAAACACTAAATTATGAATAGAAGCAAGAGATAATAATAGTCTAATGGAAGTTATGAGTGCAACGGGTGCATATCTGTCAAAATAATCAATTCCATGTTTTTATTTACAACCTTTATTAACTAATCTTGCTTTAAATTTATTGATTGAACCATCTGAATTTAATTTCCTTTTAACTATCCATTCGCACCCAATTAATTTTGCTCCAGGGGAAGATCTATAATAACCCAAGTTTGATTTGACAAAATTGTGCTTGTTTCATCATTGGTTGCTTCTTTCTAAAATATAGCATCCCTAGATGTTACTACTTCATGGAATGTAGTCAGTTCATCTTCCACATTAAGAACAAATTTGATTTTATTCTTAGTTTCATCCATATCTCCCTCTATAAGATAAATTATAAAATCGTGTCCAAATGTCTTCTCAATTTTTATCTCTTACTTCTCCTTGTCTCATGTCATTCGTTGATTCCAAAGGTGATATTGGTTGGGATGACACATTAGAAGGTGAGACATCAATAGTCAAATTATTATATTTTAATCCTTGATTCAAAGTACTTAACTTTGTTAGATGTTCAAAAAATTTCACATCCACCGATTCAATAATTTCTAGAGTTTCAAGATTCAAAAATTTATGCGCCATACTATTGTTAGAGTGTCCAATAAAAACACACTTGAAAGTCCTATTTCCTAACTTGGGTCTTTTAGGTTCGGATTTTCCAACATAAGCAAGACATCCCCAAACTTTGAGACGGTTAAGGTTAGGTTTATGATTAAACCATAATTGATATGGTGTAATATCCTTATTTTTAAATGGAACTCTATTTAGAATATAATATACAAATAAAATTGCTTCACCCCACATAGACAAAGGCAACCCATAATGGATTAACGTTGCATTTATTATTTCAACCAAAGTCCTATTTTTTCTTTTTGTTGTTCCATTTTTTTGTGGTGAGTATGGTGCCGTAACTTGATGAATTATTTCATAAATATTACAAAATTGAATAAATTCATTTGGATAGTATTCACCACCTCTATCGGATCGTATGACTTTGATTTTTTGATTTTGTTGAGTTTCAACTTCTACTTTAAAATAAGAAATTTATCGAATAATTCATCTTTACTTTTAAGAAAATATATACATCGATAAAAGTTAAAAAAATATCTAATTCCTCCACGAGTGATATTACTCTTCATATCATATATATTACTATGTATAAGATCAAGCATTTCGGATATCCTCTCAACAGATTTAAATGACTTTCTAGTTATCCTAGATTGAGCACAAATTTCACATTTATCGTAATGGTCATTTTTACAATCAGAAATTAATCCTAGAATAGTCATATTTTTTATACTTCTATAATTAACATGGCCTAATCTACTATGCCATAAAGAAATATAATCAACCATATAAAGTAAACTGATATCATTTATTATATTAAATTTAACCATGCCATTACAAGAGTAGCCTTTACTAATAAACTGACCATTCTTGGATAAGACCAGCTTATTCGATTCATACACAAGTTTGAAACCTCTCTTATTGATATGGTCTTTAGACACGGGATTTTACACATTTTTAGTACATGAAGTACATCAATCAAAGTAAGAACCTTCCTAGATGTTAATTTCAATTACACTATGCCTTTCCAATTACTTTGGTGCGGAGGTTATTCGCCATTTTCACTTCCTTTCCATCGATCTCAAAAATATGTTTTTAAAAGAGAACGATATTTGCAGATATAAACGGTTGTGCCGGTATCTAACCACCATCCACCTTCAGTATCTATAGAATTAACTTTGCACACCATTGCAATAAGTTCTTCAACATTATTTGTTTCTTTTGCCACTTGTTTTCGCTCAAATGTCTTCGTTTTAAGTCAACATTCTCGAGCAAAATGGTTGAGTTTGTCAAAGAAGTAGAATTTACCTTTCTTCTTTTTATTTTCACCTTGGTTATTGAAATTTGAATCCTTCCTTGCTTTGAGTTTGGAATCTTTGCATCTTTGGATGCTTCATCCTCAGCCATATTTTCCTTGGAATGATTATCACTTTAATCTTCCTTCTTTTTCCAAATACGAGAATCTTCTTCAATACTAAGATGGCCAAGAACGGATTCATCTATGTATGTCTTTTCGTCATGATTAATTTTCTTCTTAAAGCCATTCCAAGTGGAAAGAAGTTTAGAAACAACTACCCCCACATGAAATTCATCTTGAAGATTTATTCTGGCAGCTTTAAGATCACTGACTACTTATTGGAGTTCATGGGCTTGCGCAACTATAAATTTATCATTAGTCATTTTATAATTCATATAGTTAGAAATAAAAACTTACGATTACTCTCTTCCTCATTTTGATAGTTATTCTCCTATGCCTTCCATAATTACTTTGTCGTAGGAATCATCTGATGTTCACTATAGACAACTTGAGATAATGCATTAAGAATGTGTCCTTAACACATGAATTCATCTTCTTTCCTCTTCACACATTTTTTATTGATATCTTCAGTGTCTTTGGTTGTGGGTTCAGGAATAGGTTCAATCTCGTCATCAAGAATACACGCCAGTTTAAGAGATGTGAGAAATATCATGATTTTCTCTTGCCAACGGGTGAAATTTTTTCCATCAAAATGATCCGGTTGAACCAAATCTGGACTCATAACTTGGATGGATTGTGCTACCATTCCTTCCATTTTTTTAGAAGTAATATTTCCTAAAATTATTGGAAATTTATAAAGGAATTATAATAATTATGAATCCAAGTTACTTTAAGGCACGTTCTAGGAACACAGTCTTTTAGGCAATATTTCTCCCCTTCAAGATGAAAACTGTGAGTACACAATGGAGTTGAGTATAAATTTGCCTTTAGGATATAATGCAGTGATGTTTCTTGTTTGATTCAAACTATGTATGGTTTGATCAAACTAATAACACTCTGAAATATTAATCTGATAATGCCAGAAGGTAGAGGACGGAGAGAGGAGAACAGGGAAATTTTGATATCCAAAACAAACGCTTGGAACTCTTTTTATAGCTATTTTGGTGGTTGTTCATGAACAATCACCTTCTTTTAGGTGCATGATTCAACAACCATTGGATTAAGCCTTTTCGGAATTCCTTTTATCACGGGGTCTATATTTGACTTCTCATCGTAAGCGAATAGACGCACTCCTATACGAATCGTCGCGAGTCAATATAATGGTCCAAATTAACCCGCTTGGGTTAAACATCCTTTTATCAGATCGATTAAGCACAACCGTCGATCTGGTTGACTTTGATAAAACTTGCCAAGTGCACCATCAAAGTGCCTAATGCGCCCTAAATCGACCAATCACGTGAACGCACATCGCGCATCACGATTGGTGGGGCATTGCATCACTGTAAAGAACCATAGCATAGCCTCATTGACTAGAAGACTAATAGTCATCTTTTATCCATTTCACTTTCTTGTAAAGTTTATATGTGGGACACTAAAACCATACCCACCTCATTTGCATCCATTTTTCTTTTGCTCTCTCTCTACTAGAAGACCCAATATAAAAACTCAATAAATAAAAACTCACTTGCACAATATTAATGCTAAATTATATTCCAAAATAAAACTCAATAATACAATTTAGTTAATAAATTATATTTTGAAATTCTAACATATAGTGATCATCTCCCTATTGATCATGTATTGAGGTCTTGAACCACATATTGTATTTTTAAGTATAATATCATCACCATACCCTCACCGCAATGAACATAAGTTGAAATTTATACTGAAGTACTGAATATTTATCTTGTAATCAATTTAGGCAAGGACTTAAAAGTAATATGTTTCAACATTATATATATTTACATCTAATAGTGGAAAACAATGTATTTACAAGAGTATTACTATCAAAATACTATACAATATTATCTTTCATTTTATTTTCGTAATGGTAGAATCTCATATGATTCTATGTTATTTCTCATGTCATCCCTTGGAGTTTGGGACTTTAACGAAGGGATAACTAGACCATTCCTTTATTTGCATAAGTAATTAATTAACTGAGTGATTAGTCTTGGGACTAATGTACTCTCTCCCTACTTATGTCTTACTTTTTGGAGGGGCGTTTGAAATTAAGAGTCTACATTCAATTTTTGAACTTACTAAATAAATTCCATGATAGTAAATAAGTCGTGATATTGACCAGTAATTGAATGCATCCTTAAAAAAGCCAATTTAAATACAAGCTGTTAATTTGAGAATTATGGTGTATTATTTTTCTTATTGTCATCGATTCATAACTTCTTGCATTATAAATATACTAGGATACTGTTTGAAAACTATAAATTCTCACATTTGATATAAATTGGATCCTAATAGTTTCATTAGCTATTTATTATGCCATTACTTTTCATCATCCTTTTTATGTTTTTCACTTGTTTTAGAGATGATCGTTAAATCTAACGGACCCTCAACGTAAAAGGTAACATACCCAAACAGACTCATTTAATAAAAGTACCTACTGTCAAAATGAGTCAAATATGGAGGTATTAAGGTACCAAAGAAACATTATAATTTAACGTATATGTATATCTGAATCCACTTTATATCTAATTAAACAAACCGGCCATTTATCAACATTTGTAGGCAGTGAATCCAATTTACACCAATAAAATTGACATATATACCCTTCGATACACAGGTTTGATTCCAACAAATTTACACGCTATGAAGGATTTGATAGCCAAAAATTGTGAATCTAGCAGATATCCCTTATTTTATTTTTTTTAAACTTTCCCAAATGTGAATTCATTAATGAATCAACAATTACAAGAAACAGAGTAGTCCAACCCAAACAGGCTCGGGTTAAACAGAATGGAGAGTAAAGGACAAAAATAAACAAACAAAAAGGAAAACTAAGACAAAACTTAGAGATACGATTTTATAACAACTTATAAGACTGGGGTTTTGTTCATAACACGTGCTAGTTGTTATCGTCTAAAATTGGATTATGGATTAATTTTTCTTAGCTAAAAAATTTCAAATAATAAACAATAACAAATAAATAGATTGTACTATAGGTTTGTTGTATTGACATAAATAGAGTGAGATGAGAGACAAAGACGTAAGGCAGAGATTTACGTGGTTCGTCTTAATATGGTGCCTACGTCCACAAGTGCCGTATTGGTACTTTGTTTATTACTAGGAAATTGCCATGAAAGTTGAGAATACAAGCTCTGGTGAGGTCTATATATGTTAGTGTAATAATTATGGGATCCTTTCTCTTATAGGATCCAATACTATTTATAGTTAGTTATCAGAGAGAGAATAATTAGGAACATATGGAGTGCCATTTTAGGTCAGGCAGTTACCCCTTTTACATTCAGGGGGATAAATAAGGATGAGTTTGTTACAACATAATAAAGGTGGGATAGTAACTTCCTTACGTGTACAAATAGGATAATCGTGGTTGTTGATATTCCTCCACGTGTGCAAGCTGGCATGAGGTTAGTATCGATAGGGTTAATTAACATTATTATCCAAATCCATTTTAACAGTAACGTGATGTTCAACAAAAAGGCAGTTCTGAGAACAATAATAACTGAGTCGACCACAATCTCTTTGGATGACCATAATGTGCCTACGAGGTCGACCTCTCTATTTACATTTAATGAGGATATGTGTCATACATTAAGAGGTCCACATAGTGCTCTATATTTATAGTATAACAAAAGCCCCCAAGACTTCATCTTGTAGAAGCTTCTCTAGATTGATGACATTTCAAAGTGGTTGCTAGGTGAAATGAATGGATGTGTTAATCAATGGTCGACATGAGTGGATCTGTCCGTCATGATTTCTCCTCGGCCTATGTCGAGCAGATTAACTTTTGTAATTTTTGAACGAAGTGGACATGTGTCAGCTAATTGGAACTAGCTTCTAGGGTAATCATTACGCACGCTTGGGATAACATGCATGCAGGTGCAGTGTACCTGTAATGTCTGTTGACTTTTTCATATGTGGCGTAGTTATAACATGTGATGTTTTGCCACTAACCCAAAGTATTCAAAGGACCAAGATCCCCATCTTTTAAACTCCACCCTCTTTAATCTTTCAAAATACTTTTTAGAGAGAAAAAAATTTCTTCACCTATTGGTTTTCATCGTCTTCTCCGTTCCTCTCCATTTTTCTAGTGCGGTTCTCGTTTTCTCCTATCTACTTTCAACTATTTTTTCTACTCTAAGGTACATAATCATTTGTCTTCTTAAATTTTTAAGGTTTTCACCCTTCTTTTTAGGATATTTCACGATTAACACTTTTCAATTCTTCTGATTATCTTAGATTATTTGGTGTTTGGTGTTTGATAACTGAGGATTTAACCATTTAGGTGGCCATTGAGCGGGTTGGCCTAGGGATTCACCACTTTTAGGGTTTAGTTTAACATAGATACCCATCTTCTGTATTTGGGTAGCCCCCAAGCTCTGCCCATCTATCAAAAACTTTGTATGCAATCTTGATGAGCTATCATCCCCACATTCATCATTTATTTGAAATTTTAGCTGAATTAGAACCTACTTGCCCCTGTATTACTACCAGAAGATTTTCGTAAGCTTTGCAATTTATCCACCTAGAAGACGAGCCAGGGCATCCAAATCGTACCCCAAAGGTAGTGTCTTCTAGTGGCTTTACTCCATTACCAGTTGAAGCACCGTTTGAGGGTCCTGATCTTGAGTGCCAAGGAGTAGGTAGCTCATTTTCACAGTGAATAGGTGTTAACAATTTGGGGAATATTGTATCGATGTTTTTCATAACTTACATTAGTCATTTGAGGAAGTTAGGTAGGATAAAAAGAAGGATGTGAGGCCTGATAACATGGGGCCAATCACTTCTATTTCCCCTACAGGGGATAGTTGGATAGGAGGGTGATTCCGTCAATTCCTCGAATTCCCACGACTCATCCACAACTGATGCGAGGTAGTACGGTTTCAATATCCTTGAGGATGAATTGCATAATCTTAAGGATAATACTTCATCCCCATTAGCATCCAAACTAGGTGTCCCACCAGTGAGGAGATGGTATATGATAACTCTAATGCAGATAAGATATGTCTTCCTTTTTAAGTCCTTCAAGTGGGACTTCACCTACCTCTGCACCCTATTATTAGATCCATTCTTATAAGGTATGGCATTACACTTACTCAGCTTCACCCAATGCACATAGGATTATCCTGGGGGCCCTGATGTTTTGGAAAGCCAGGACTAGATTCGATCTAACTGGGGACATCTTTATAAACATCCATGGATTGAAGCATAATGACAGAGCCCTCGAATATTATTATTTTTCCACTTGAAGGATGCATTTAAAAAAGGTTAAGGTCGTTCAGATAATTCTTCATAGTTGGAAAGTCCAATTTGTGTTCATAATGGGTGAATGGGAATTCAAGAGACATAAGAAGGATAGGTCGTGTAGGGTTCCACACGAGTTCTGATATTTATGTTTACTCATTTTACACTTTTCCATATCTTAATATTTTTTTGTTGAAAAGTTCATAGCCGTAGGATACCATACTCCTCCCCGTGGAATTCCTCCAGTTTATATTGGTGTTACTTTGGAGGATGGTGTACTGTTTTAGACAAACCCGGGCATAGAAATTGATTTGGAGGTTGACGCCAAAACTGATACAGGTATCCATGTCTTCCTTTTTTCTCATTCTTATTATACTTTCATGACTTATTTTCTTGCCCAGTTCCATCTTCTAATTCTTCAAAGTTGCCTTAAGAATCCACACTTGGAATGGCACCAAGAACTATTGACTGCAAGCCCATAGAAGTTGCTCACCAAATGAGGCAGGATGCGGAGAGGAAGAGAAATAAGGCCCAAAAAAGAGTTGAAGCCAATAAGAAAAGATAGATTGAGCAAAATGCTCGAAAGAAGGCTGAAGAAGATGCTGATGCCATGGCCAAATCTAAGAGCAAGGCTCCGATGTATTCTAATGAAGTATTCTTAGGGGGATAAATGACCCCTTGAATACCCTTCCAATCAAAATTCTCCCAAGGTTCTACGTGTTTTTGAATCGAGGCTTGTGCATCAGCTCGTGTATGTTCAAGGATTTGCTTTATGTTATAGTAAGGTTGATTAGTTTAAGTTTAAGCCTACACAAAAGATTTCTTTTGAAGAGCCGATGACTGATCCAGATTCTATCTTCCATCACACTAACAATGCCAATGATCTGCTTGGGTATTATTGCCACAACAAGAACTTCGAGTTCCTGAGGGGTTATGAACCTGACTCCTTATGGAGGTTGATTCATCTTAGGTTGTCTGTGGTGAGTCATGTTAACATTGTTCTTTTTTCTTTGTGTTTATTCATCTCAGTTGTTAATTTTTCTTCTTTTGTTGGCACAAATTGTTATGTCACAGATGTAACTAATAGATATGCCTATGAGGCGCTGGTTAAGGAAAGCTAAAAGTTGATGAATGAGCTAAAATAATCTGCTAATGATCTCAAGAAGGCCTGTCACGAGATCCATGAGAGTAACGATCAGTTGGTTGGGAAGACCGTCTCCCTTAGCAAGGCTGGGGAGGAAAATAATAAACTAAAAGACAAGGTTGCCACAGGTGACGCTAAGCTCAAGACCTTGAAGAAGGCTCTGAAAAAGGCAAATGATGATCTGACAGCATCTAACCAGGCGCTAGAGATGGATAACTAGACAACCATTCAGCCAACTAAGAAGTTTAATCAGACTAAGAAAGCTTTGTCCACTACTGAGGAGACGAGTTTGACAAAGTATAAGTCTTCTACTGACAATAATGTTAACTGCATAGGATTTTTCCTTAATGGTTATGAGGAACTTAAGAAGAGGGTAATGACTCACTACCCTGATATAGCAGAAGTTGTTAGTAAGTGGGAGGGTGATGATGATGAGGCCACAACCCTCGTCGTCGAGCAAAAAATGGCTATTTATTAACATGGTTATTAAAGATGTTGAATCTGCCTCCTAAAATGCTATCCCTAATGCAAATCCAATTGATCGAGTACGAAAATTAGTGCGTGTAAAGACGCTAATCGTCGTTTTTGTTTCGCCTACTCAATATAAACAAACCTAAATTACAACTACACTTACGAGGCAAGTAGAGCGGTAAGTCGGGTATCAAAAATCCACAGGGACAAGTTGCTAGAATTTAAGTGATTTAATACTCTAAAATAAAACTGTAAAAGGTGATTACAAACTAAAAGAAAATATGCATGAAAGGGAAATGTTTAACTAGGCAAGGGTATTGAAACTAGATTATGAAACTATAGGTTGTGTCGAATATCCCTCACCCGGGCTAATTTTTATAAAATGGTTACATGGGTCGACGAGTTATTACAAATGCGTCTCGTTTAGACAGTTAATTGAACCAAGGGTTGTCACACCCCTAAATCTGCATAAAAGCCTAATATGATTTTGGCGTCAACAAATATCTCAGAAATTGTGCACGAAAGGTCGCAAGCATGGGACATACATGATATGACTCGTCAAATCTCCTAGGCGCAATAACTAGGACAACGCACCCGAAATAAACCCGTAAACACTATCACCAAGCAAAGCAATGAGTTAACCCGGGTGAGTTCCATTCAAACATAACCTAACTTAAATTACCTAGAAAGCATCGTAAAAATGTGGTAAATAAACGCGGTAAAGAAACGCGATAAAACTATACTAGAAAGAGATTAAAGAAATAATGTAAATAAAGCATGTAAACCTAAATTATAAAGCTTGTAAATTAACTAGAAAGCAAGAAATGAAGTAAATACAAACTATATTAATGGAGAGGATAAATGAATAGTCAACTTACATACCAAAAAGGGTGTTAATCCTAAGAGAAATGAAGAAGAACTAACCAAAATCACCCAAACCCTAACCTATTCTAAGCTAAAATAGTATATATATATATGTTTATTACAACAAAATGGGTATTTATACTAAGTTGGAATTAAATTAGAAAAGAAAATAAATGCCAAAATATCTCCTGAAAATAGGGGATCGATCGATCGACTAAAAGGGTCGATCGATCCATCAAGGCAAAATTTTGGCTGCTCAGAAGGATCGATCGATCGACCAAAAGGGTCGATCGATCAATCAAACAGGGGTGAGCCAAGCAGCAGCACACTGCATTCTTTTCTTCCCTTTTTCTCCTCCTCTTTTGATTTTCTTATTTTTTCCCTCCGCTAAAATGGTCGTAACTTCTTCATACGGACTCGGAATCGCGCACCGTTCGCTGCCACGCGAAGCTAGCGAGGAGGGATACAACTTTCATGAAATGTCGAGCCAGGTACCTAAGTTGTGATAAGACTAAAATGCACTTAAAAGTGCTATTGCGTACGGAACTTCACCGAAATGCGTCCGAACTTCATACTTAGCATCCAATTACCTATAAAAGCTCAATTAACCCCTGTAAAACATGTTAACGTAGAAATCCTAGGTTGTCTAGTTAACGAGCATAAATATAGGGAATAAGATACCCGAGGGGGCTAAAATGCATAGGTTCGGAGGATGAAATACGCAATATTTATGTATCATCGCTCCCCCTAACTTACACATTGCTAGTCCCTAGCAATGAAATAGGATGCAATAAGAACTACAATCAAACCAAAAGCAAGAGATAGTACAAAAGTAAGGTATAAAAGAAATAAAAAGATAAGGCCACTTTCGCGGGCGAACGATTACATTTAGCGTATGCAATAAGCCGTTAAACCCCTAGGTTACCCTAGTGGACGAGTGTCGTCTCATGAGGGTTTTCAGTGATGGTACCCACAAGCATCACATGGTTTCCTCAAAATATGCTCAAACCAACATGCGACAAGCCCAACAATAACGAAAAGGATTTCATACGCATTATTAGCACATTGAATGAATTAAAACAAAATTCCAAATCATTAACATTATAGAATGCACCTCATAGAATTGAAACTTTAAAATGTGGGAGGGGAGCGAGCACATGCAAAGTGTGATTTGGCAAAAACTTAAATAAATCGGATACTAAATTAACGCAAGCATTTATTCAATCCTCACGGGCATTACACTCATCAAGCAAATTCACTCGAAACAGGGAGGTAACACACGGAATATGCGGGCTAAAGAGTAAATGTAAATGGAAACTAGGCCGTACACATGTCACAAATGAAGAACGCTATATATAAATGAAAAACCGTAATCTCAATAAAAGATACCGCTCATTCAAAGAGGCGAAATGCATTTTCACAGATTATCAAAGCTATTATGACTTTTAAATTACATCAACCTAAGATCACATAGGACTTTACTAGGGTTGTAATGTAGGTTAGGCTAGGGTATGAAATGAAGGATATGTATGTATGGATTCAAAGTGTTCGAAATGAAAACTCGGGATAATGGGATAATGAGGGAAATATCAAAATTGGAAAAACAAGTTCCAGAACGGCATTAGATATATCATCGGGGAGAGTAATCAAAGCTTATTGAACACTATACACAACATTTACAACTTTCTCTTTCTTTTCTTTTCTTTTCTTCTTTTTCTCACTTTTCTTTTGTTTTCTTTTGCTTTTTGCTTTCTTTTTTTCTTCACTTTTTTCACTTTTTCTTTACTTTTCAAACTCTCATATGCCTAAATTTCAACCGACAACACAACAACATCATTCAATCCCAAGAAACATTCCAAACAAAGGTATAGAAAGTGTATGTATGGGCTAAAACTCCAATGTAGAGATGGTATGGGATTTGGGTTATGAAACGAAAGGCTATATTTAGGCTCAAAGGGGTTAACGAGGGTAAACATATAAGGGTGAGGTTAAGGCTAATATGGGTGATATAAAAAATAATTCCTATGATCATTTCAAAAGTTTACACAATGCTCGAATCAAAGCAATATATGAAAATCATGATCAAGTAACACATTTCAAGTATGAACTCAATTAATGAACGGTCAAATGAAAGAATAGAGAGATTACCAACGAATTCAACGTTTTCAATGAGAAAAGAATAGTGTATACACTCACAAACAACGAAAGGTACAAATCTTACTCGGTGTAAGTATGTACAATGCAACAAAAGATTACCGAGTTATAAAAATCTTAAACCAAATCAATAAGGCAATAAAAGTGCATGTGCTCATGGGATTAAAGTTTAATTCATGAAGTTATTCATAATATCAATAATTGAGACTAATGTCTAATAACTTCTTAAATCGAGAACATGCATCATTGGGTTGTCTATTGGATTGGGCAATTATTGAAATTTATCATCGGAAACAAAGGAAAAATGCATAATAAAGGAGAAAAAAGAAAGAAAATGTTTTTGAAATTTTTGAATTTTTCTAAGAAAAGATTACTAAGTAACTAACATGTGAGAAAAAACATGGACTAAATAAAGAAATGGATAGAATATCCCACACCCTCTAACTTAAAACTTGACATTGTCCTCAATGTGAATTAAGAACAAGGTAAAAGAGAGGAAAAGAGCGATATTACCCAAAAGTGGAGCGATCCCCATAAGAACAAGTCCAAAGAATCTACAAAATAAGTTAGTACCGAGCATAGCAAAAATAAATAACAAAAAGTTAACCAATTACTCTAAACTAAATTAAAAAGGAAAGAAAAAATAAAAAGAAAGAAAGCTAACTATATGCAACCTACTATTTAGGCTTCACACTAACTATACACTAGAAGTCTAAATAATTGAGGGTCCACCGTAAAAACGATTTGACTTTGGAGGATAACCGGTGTACCCTCACAAACAAGCATGCCTTCTGAAAAATATGAATTCCGTTTTAACAACGGAAGGCATGTGTAAGGCGTAAGAAAGGAACCATCGCCAATTAAAAGTTTTGGAGGGACGATGGGGGGTTTGGATTGAACGGGTAACAAAAACAAGTGGGGACCGAGAAAAGCCGAATATCCTCCCAAGGATTTTGAAATTGGAATGGGAGGCGGCGCACACAAAGGCACGGATGCGATCATGGAAGGCGACTCGATCAAGTACTCCTCATCGGCGAAAAGGTTTAAAACATAAAAGTTTGAAACTGAATCATCGGGTACTTGTTCTGGCGTAATAATACAGAATGAAAATGAGGATGAAAGAAATTCAAACTCATGAGATGAATCATCATCGCATGAAGTTTGAGTTTCGAATGAAATAATATCATTTTCAGTGAAATGTTCTTCTTTGGGAGCTAAAGAAGAAATCATTTCATTACAAATACATATTACGTCATTATCATCCTCACTTTAAATATCTATTACGAGATGGGCAAAGTCAAGAATGGTTTGTTCCAAAGTAGGTACAAGTACCTCATTTGGTTCAAAACATTCATCGACCTCGAAAGTCTCGGAAGCAAAATCGTCATCGGACTCAAAAAGTAAATCCAAGTCATGTTCCCACGAACGATTTTCTTACCGATAACGAGTTTCAATTTTCTCATTTTCATACATACGTAAACCCTCACCGATTGTCATAGGTCGAGGTGCGGATACATAAGAATGGGAACTTTGAAAATTACCATCGGACTTAAACGAAAACTCATTATTATAGGAATTTTGAAAACTATTCGAATTCGTTTCAAAATTCCTATTATAAGGAGGTAAAGGCCCAAAATCATTATCATCATCATCAAAATTTCAGTAACCTAAATTTTGACTTTCGTTATACTCGCCCAAAGTCATATTTGAATTTGTTATACTATGGGATTCTAAGCATTCATCAAAAGTCATAGGTTTGCGAGAATTTTGAGAATTATAACAAGGAATACCGAAAGAATTGGAATAAGACATGCTTACCCCAAAAATGGCTCAAGTGGCAAATTCCATAAAGTAAGTGCGCGCGGGAAAAATTTGAGTGCTTCTAAGTGCTCAAATGTGGAAGTCCTGCAAAATATTAGTAAATAATACAAATAGAAAGAAAATACTATGAAATACTAAATCAAATAAAGTCTAAAACAAACTAGTCTCTGGCAACGGTGCCATTTTGATCGAGTGCGAAAAGTAACGCGTGTAAAGACGTTAATCGTCATTTTCATTTCGCCTACTCAATACAAACAAACCTAAATTACAACTACACTTGCGAGACAAGTAGAGCGGTAAGTCGGGTATCTAAAATCCACAGGGATGAGTTGCTAGAGTTTAAGTGATTTAATACTCCGAAATAAAAGTGTAAAAGGTGATTACAAACTAAAGAAAAAGATGCATGAAAGGGAAATGTTTAACTAGGCAAGGGTATTGAAACTAGATTATGAAAGCGAGTAAAACTATAGGTTGCGTCTAATATCCCTCACCCAGGCTAATTTGTATAAAATGGTTACATGGGTCGACGAGTTATTACAAATGCGTCTCGTTTAGACAGTTAATTGAACCAAGGGTTGTCACACCCCTAAATCCGCATAAAAGCCTAATATGATTTTGGCGTCAACAAATATCTCAGAAATTGTGCACGAAAGGTCATAAGCATGGGACATACATGATATGACCCGTCAAATCTCCTAGGCGTAATAACTAGGACAACGCACCCGAAATAAACCCGTAAACACTATCACCAAGCAAAGCAATGCGTTAACCCGAGTGAGTTCCATTCAAACATAACCTAACTTAAATTACCTAGAAAGCATCGTAAAAATGCGGTAAATAAACGCGGTAAAGAAACGCGATAAAACTATACTAGAAAGCGAGTAAAGAAATAATGTAAATAAAGCATGTAAAACTAAATTATAAAGCTTGTAAATTAACTAGAAAGTAAGAAATGAAGTAAATACAAACTATATTAATGGAGAGGATGAATGAATAGTCAACTTACATACCAAAAAGGGTGTCAATCCTAAGAGAAATGAAGAAGAACTAACCAAAATCACACAAACCCTAACCTATTCTAAGATAAAATCGTATATATATATGTTTATTACAACAAAATGGGTATTTATACTAAGTTGGAATTAAATTAGAAAAGAAAAGAGAAAAGAAAAGAAATGCCAAAATATCTCCTGAGAACAGGGGATCGATCGATCGACCAAAAGGGTCGATCGATCGATCAAGGCAAAATTTCGGCTACTGAGAAAGATCGATCGATTGACCAAAAGGGTCGATCGATCGATCAAACAGGGGTGAGACAAGCAGCAGCACGTTGCATTCTTCTCTTCCGTTTTCTCCTCCTCTTTTGATTTCCTTGTTTTTCCCTCTGCTGAAATCGCCGTAACTTCTTCATACGGACTCAGAATCGTGCACCGTTCATGGCCACGCGAAGCTAGCGAGGAGGGATACAACTTTCGTGAAATGTCGGGCCAGGTACCCAAGCTGTGAAAAGAATTAAATTCCCTTAAACGTGTTATTGCGTACAGAACTTCATCGGAATGCGTCTGAACTTCATACTTAGCATCCAATTACTTATAAAAGCTCAATTGACCCGTGCAAAATATGTTAACGTAGAAATCCGAGGTTGTCTAGTTAACGAGCATAAAAATAGGGAATAAGATACCCGAGGGAGCTAAAATGCGTAGGTTCGGAGAATAAAATACGCAATATTTGCATATCATCACCCATCACTGGTGATTCCGCTTCTGGTGTTGTCTCAGCTGCCTAGGATGCTCAAATGTTATAAGCCACGAAGGAAGATGCTCCTATGGCATAGGCCATCTTCTTGTTTTTGTTGAAATCTAGACTTGTAATTTCTCTTCGAACATTATGTAACTTCGTGATGAATCTCTTTAAGCTTCCTTTTTTGTTGCAATAATATAATGGTTCTTTTCAAAACTTTATATGCACATGAGTTTTATGGGTACTTAGCAGTGTATTGTTTTTGCTTTTCCATTTCATCTTACTAACTTCTTTAATGTTTGGAATAGGCCTACTAATAGTTTAGTCTTACAATCATATGGTCAGGTTTTAACCAACGTAATATGCCTTATTAGCCACCTATTTTTAGATGAACCTGAGTTATCCTAACTTAGGTTCTACCGGCGTTTATGCCAGCTTACTAGTCTTATGAACGAATTTTGTCATTTTGACTATATGTCAACACTCTGAGTCAACCAAAGTTTATTGGGATTTATCCTTGCGTTGGATTATGGTCGGATCTGAAGCCCTTATACTTTTGACTCATTTGAGTCTAGACTGTATAAGAGCTCATCTAGTTTGGAAATTGTGACAAAATAGTGTCTATCCTAGAAACCAAAGAGCTTCAGAGATTGGGTTGCTTCTTCTTCTATCTATCATGTAATGATCCTAAGACTATAGCCATCACTCACACACTTAGAATTTGATTCTTGCATATCATATTGCACCCCTATGTGTTTTAATGTTGTGAGTGTGTTTAAATCCCTCAATTTGATTTTTAATAATTTTTTGGGAATTTAAAACATATTTTAAACAAGGTTTTATTTAATTAAAATTTGATTTAAAAAGTCTTGGGGTTATTATATAAATATGGATTGTTGTGTTTATTGGCCTAAAGTTACTCTGGGTAGAAACCGAAAGCGCTAGAGACTCTAGGGTTGGCTTTGTAATTATTTTGGGACGCGCGTTTACATTCATTCTCAGGCCTACACCTGGTGTCCTCTGATTGGCCTGAACTGTGTTTCTTTACTGAGACAAACCATCGCGTGCTTTCAGCCCTTAGATCAACCCTTATCGATGGCCTGCATGTCTTTTGAGTGAATCCCAGTGTAAACCCTTTAACCAATCACAGCCTGTTTAATCCACCGCCTGCTGTGAACCCTTAGATTGTAGTCAAAGGAGCTTGACTCAATCAGAGCCCTTGATTTTGAACGAAGCTCTGGAATCTTCTTCTCTTCCTATTTAAAGGCCTCTCATCTCAGCCTTCGAAAGCTTTTGCCATTTTGAAAAGTCTCAGAAAATAGAGAGAGAAGAGAGAGAAGAGAGAAGTTAGAGAGAGAAACCAAACCCTAGTTAGAAACCCTAACTTCGTCCAAATACCTCTAAACCTAAACCACTTACCTCTCCATAAACACCATAACCAGATAAACACCATCCTTAGTGTTTCTTGAGTTATGAGAGTTCGAGTTGAGTGATTTCTGGGTTGCTGAAATCCTTGTGTTCACATATCTTATTTCCAACTTAGACATAGACTCAGATCTTGTTTCTCTTTCAATAGAAATCATAGATCTGAAGTTTTTCAGGTCACATCACACTTAGTTGCATTTATTTCTCATCTTGAGAATTTTGTTGTTGATTGTTTTCTGTTAAAATATTTTCTTACTTCAGAATCAACAATAAGATGTTTTTCTATTTCTGTTTTTACAAAACCTAACCTGACCTAGTTGGATTCGCACTTGGAGGGTTCTCAATCCATATAATATTTTCAAAAGTGATTGAGAAAGGTCTTGACCGATTTCTTAAGCAAGATCTCCGTGGAATCTGGGTTATTTTGAAAGGTCGAAAAGGTTCTTGGTTTTGTAAGAAAGAAAAATAACAAATACACTGCATATAGACTTTATATGTGATTTGTTAGGATCGTCTGTAACTAATAAGTGTGTGTGTGTGCATGCATGTGTTTTAGAACACCATTCACAAACATCTTCATACTACAAACACTAAAGTGTTGGCTATAAGATTTGGTGAACAATAAGTCGACGTAAAGTGCTGGAACAAAGAAGAGTGGACAAACTGAGTCAACTACATCAACAAACAAGATCTGCAGAAAAGTTAAGGACGCCAGAGGGTACAATTCTGAACTTGTATAGATTTGTTTTGTGTGCATGTTAGTTAAATAGGTTGTAACTCATATATTTGTTTTAGTGATTGTTTTTGTTTTACTCCGTAGAGGGAGTCGTGGATGTTTCCTCAAGGTTGAGGTTTTACCACGTTAAAAATCCTGAGTATCAATATTTCTACATCTTCTCATCCTATTCTGTTTGTGTGCTGAGTTTAAAACATTTTAAACTGTTTACTAAAACTTGTTATCAAATCTTTTCCTAATCTCGTACATACTTTTGTTAACACATCTTGTGTTCAAAATCGTTTTGATTTAAGTAAAGAGTTTCTTCAACAAACTTTCGGAGTTGCTTAAATAGTTTATTTTCATAAACGGCTTTGGCAACGCTATTTCAATTGGTATCAGAGCTTTTGGTGAACTTTTTTCAAAAAGATCCTGAGTTTCTGAAACTGTTTTCTCAAAATCAATTATGGACGAGAAAAACAAAAGATATGGTAACTTGACCAGACCTCCAGTCTTTGATGGAACCAATTTTTCTTACTGGAAAGTAAGAATGATTGCTTTCATTCAAGGCACTCTGGGAGATGATGTCTGGGATATTATTGAAAATGGATACTCTTATCCAACTAAACCAGCCACTGATGGAAGCAATGAAAGGATTAAGAAAATATTGAGTGAGTTTACTCAAGAAGAGAAACAGGTTTCTCGAAATAATAACAAAGGCAAGAACGCTATATTTATGTCTATTAACGAACATGAGTTCAAGAGAATCTCATCCTGTACCACTTCCAAGGAATCATGGGATACCTTGATTACTGCCCACGAAGGAGACTCTAGGGTAAAAGCTGCTAAGACTCAGATGTTAATCCAACAGTATAATACCTTAATCATGTCTGAATCTGAGTCTTTCGATGATTTTTATATGAACCTTACTGATATTGTCACTAAACTTCATGCCAATGGTATAACTTATGATAGACAAGAAATTGTGTCTAAAATTCTGAGATCATTACCACAGAAATTTGACAATAAAAGATATGCTATTGAGGAGATGTGTGATATTAATCTCACTCCTGAATTACTCAGTAGCAAATTAAGAACTGTGGAAATGGAATTAGAGTTTAAGAAACAATTGACCCACACTAATAGGAAACATACCAATTCCAATCTTAGCTTTAGCTCTAAGATGATCAAGCCTGAGTTAAACACCCCTAGTAATGATTCTGATGAGGACTGTGACTTAGAAAGTCTAGATAATCAAATTGCCCTAATGACAAAACAATTTAAGAAAATTGTTAAATTTAGAAACAGTGTTGCAAATCGACAGGGCAAGTCTAATTATACCACTCCTTCAAATCACAAACCTCATGAGAAACCTCATGACAAACAGAACAAGGACAACACAAGACCTCACAGAGACCTCAAGAAGACTGAATGCTATAGATGTGGTAAACTAGGACACATTGCTCAAGACTGTAGAGTTAATTTAAATGCCCAAAACAAACACTCTAGAGCCAATATCTACAAAACCTGGGATGACTCAAGTGATTCTGAAAATGAGGAACCTGAGACATCTGATGGTTTTGATCCTTGTTTAGCCTTCTTTGCCAAAATCATATACAATGATGATATGCCTATGCTTGATAGTGAGGATGAGTCCAGTAATACTAGTTCTGTTGCTGTGAATCATACTTTAACTGGTTTAGATGCTTTACTTACTGAGAACATTAATACCTCTTCCTCCGGGTGTGTGAGTCAAAGGGAAATCGATACTGCTGATGTCAATGGGTGCGTGAGTTTAAGAAATGAAACCTTAGGGGTCACTTCACACACCTCACTTAGTGACTCAGATAATGATGATCTCCCAGACATCCACACTCTATATACTAAAACTCTTAAGAAAAGTACTAGACTAGAAAAGATTGTGAAAGATCTTACCAAAAAACTAGAGGATCTAAACCTAATGGTAAAACTGAATGCTGAAGAGTATACTACTCAATGCATGTCTCATGAAAGTGAAGTCAAAGTGTTTGATGAAAAACTGAAAACTTTAACTGAAGCTAATGAAATTCTGGAGAAAAAATACAAAGGGACATTATTAGAATTGGAACAAACAAAAGAAAAGACAGCAACTGTTTTCAAAAAATTTACCAAATTTGAAAACAATTCTAAATGTTTTGAGGAATTCGTTGCTGAATCTAAAACCAATTCTGATGATAGAACTGGAATAGGGTTTTGCCCCAATTTGAAGACACAAACTAAACTTGTTGAACCTATCAAGTTTGTGTCAGGAGGCAAAAGACCTATTGAAACATGTCCAGACTTTCATTCTCTAAAAACTAAGTTTGACCATCAAAACACTAACACTGGAGATGCAAGTTGCTCTAAGCATGAAAGTTTACCAAAGGGAAAATATGTCTGCCCCCCTATTAGGAAAAGTGAACCTGCTTTCAAATCTGTGCTACCTAGGAATAAAATTCAGCCTCAAAATGTCTCAAAACCTTTGTTTAGAGACTTTCCTAAGGAAAACCCTATTCTGAGCAATCTTTATTGCTCCTATTGTGATATATATGGTCACTCTTTCGATAATTGCTATGCTAAGAGACTGATTAAACCTATCTACAACACTCCTATGTATCATAACTTTAACTATTCTAGGAGGAGTCGTAACAATTATGTCCTTCCCAGGCCACCAGACAAAAACTCTAACTATAGGAATAGAAGGACTAAACCTAAAAGGACATTTACTAGAAGGATTACCAGAACCTTTTCTAAATCAAATGCTCAGGAATTCAAATTTACTCAAAATCATGCGCAAAATGTTTTTCAACAAAAATCTAATGCTCGCAAATTTTATCAAATAAGAGCAAACAAGCGCAAACTAAAAACCAGGGCAATTTGGGTTAGAAAAGATGATCTAGCACCCCAGATGAAGTGTAACATTGTTGTTTCTGCTCTAAAAGCTGAACTTACATCTTCTGGTTGGTACTTGGATTCTGGATGTTCCAAGCATATGACAGGTGATAATACAAAACTTTTAAATAAAACCCATTTTGATGGTGGAAAAGTTGTTTTTGGTGATGGTATATCATCCCAGATCATAGGCAAAGGAACCCTTAAAGAAAAAGGACTTCCTCTTCTTGAAAATGTTCTCTTAGTTAAAGGTCTTAAGGCTAATTTACTTAGCATTTCGCAATTCTGTGACTCAAACTACACTGTTACCTTTTCAAATAACAATTGCAAGATTTTAAATGAAAAGGGAGAATGCTTAATTACAGGATTCAGGACCCCTGACAATTGTTATACTGTCATGTCTAGTTCTGAAATCTGTAGTGTTGCCAGAATGGATGACAACGAGATATGGCATAACAGAATGGGTCACATTAATTACGAAAATTTGAGTAAATTGTCTTCTCAACAGATAGTTAGAGGAATACCAAAAATTAAACCTATTCATAACATTGTCTGTGGTCCCTGTCATGAAGGAAAAATTGTTAAAGCACCTCATAAAAGGGTTAAAGATATCCTTACATCTAATCCCTTAGAACTCATCCATATGGACCTAATGGGTCCTTCTCAAACTGTTAGTCTTTGTGGACACAGTTATATTCTAGTTATGGTTGATGACTTCACCAGATTCACTTGGGTAGCTTTCTTAAAACAAAAATCCGATACTTTTCAAACTTTTTTAAAGATTCTCTTACGGATTGAGAATGAAAAAGACACTCAAGTGAATAGAATCAGAAGTGATAGAGGTGGTGAATTCAAAGACACTGGTATTGTAGAATATTGTGACTATAATGGTTACAAACATGAGTTCAGTGCTCCCAAGACCCCTCAACAAAATGGAATAGCTGAGAGAAAGAATCGAACTCTTCAAGAGATGGCACGTGTCATGCTCCATGCTAAGAACTTACCTAAGTATTTTTGGGTAGAATCTATTCGTACAGCTTGCCATCTTATTAATAGGGTCTATCTTAGAAAGAATTCAAAACAAACCTCTTATGAACTTTGGTACAATAAAAAGCCTAATCTTAAGTACCTTAGAACCTTTGGTAGTACCTGCTATGTTTGCAAAGATAGAGAACACCTATCTAAATTTGAGAGTAGAGGAGATAAAGCCATATTCTTAGGATATTCACCTAACAGTAGAGCTTATCGAGTGTATAATCTTCGCACTAAGACCTTAATGGAATCCATAAATGTAATTGTTAGTGACACTACTGTAGAAAGCAAGACTAGTGAATTAACTATAGAAGAAGAATCGTCAAATATTTTAGAAAATGACTCTTCTGAAATAGATAATTCATTACCTATTGAGTCACCTGAAGTACCTAACTGGGTTTCTAAAGATCATCCCATAAACAACATAGTTGGTAACCCTGGTGAACCAGTACGTACAAGATCCCAACTTAGAAATTATGCTCTCTATGCTTGCTTTGTTTCTCTCTTGGAACCAAAGAATGTAAATGAGGCATTAAATGACTCTCACTGGATTTCTGCTATGCAGGATGAACTTTTACAATTTGTCATTCATGATGTTTGGTTTCTTGTTCCACGTCCTGATCACAAAAAGGTTATTGGTACTCGTTGGATTTTCAAAAATAAAACTGATGAAAATGGGATGATAATTAGAAATAAAGCTAGACTAGTTGCTCAAGGTTACTCCCAAATAGAAGGACTTGATTTTAATGAGACGTTTGCTCCCGTTACTCGTTTAGAATCAGTTCGTCTGCTTCTTGCTATAGCTTGTCACATGCATTTTACATTATATCAAATGGATGTTAAATCTGCGTTCCTTAATGGAATACTTGCCGAGGAAACCTATGTAGAACAACCTAAGGGGTTCATTGACCCTAATTATCCTAATCATGTATTTCGGTTGAAAAAGGCTTTATATGGTCTTAAGCAAGCTCCTAGAGCTTGGTATGAGCGGCTGTCCAGTTTTCTGCTGGACAAAGGTTTCAAAAGAGGTGGAAATGACCAAACCTTATTTGTCAAACATTTTGGCAAACACATTACTATCGCTCAAGTCTATGTAGACGATATCATATTTGGATCCACTTCTACCTCAGAAGTAAAATCTTTTGCTGAAATTATGAGTAAGGAATTTCAGATGTCCCTTATGGGGGAGTTACAGTTCTTCCTAGGTCTCCAAGTCAAACAACAACCAGATGGCTTGTTTCTTTCGCAGACTAAGTACGCATTAGAGATAGTTAAAAAATTTGGTCTCGAGAGTGCTAAAAGTGCTAAAACGCCTATGAGTACTACAGAGAAATTATCTAAAGATGAAAATGGAAAATCTGTAGACTCTACCTTATATCGTAGTATGATTGGCACATTACTCTATCTGACTGCCTCGCGTCCTGATATAATGTATGCTGTTTGTGTTTGTGCGCGTTATCAAAACAACCCCAAGGAGAGCCATTTAAACGCTGTTAAACGCATAATTAAATATGTTAAAGGCACTCTAAATTTAGGAATTTGGTACACGAATGACACACCTAGCACTATTATTGGGTACACTGATGCTGATTGGGCTGGGTGTACTGATGATAGTAAAAGCACTTCAGGCGCATGTTATTATATTGGTAATAACTTGGTAGGATGGAGTAGTAAAAACAGAACTGCACATCTCTCTCGACTGCTGAATCTGAATACATAGCCGCCGGTAGCTGTTGTGCCCAATTGTTATGGCTTAAACAAATGCTAAGTGATTATGGTATTCTAGAACCCACACTTCATCTCTATTGTGATAATCAAAGTGCGATTAACATTTCTAAGAACCCAGTTCAACACTCGCGAACTAAGCACATTAAAATAAGACATCATTTTATTCGTGAATTAGTTGAAACCAAGGAATTAGAAATCAATTATCTTTCTACTGATCTACAACTTGCAGATTTATTTACCAAACCTCTTGATTATAATAGATTCATTTCTTTACGTAAATCTATTGGTATGATTTGTGTTGAGTAAATACCTGTCATATTTGCCAAGTTCTTTCCCTTTGTCCATTTGAGACAAAATGGGGGAGAAATTTGAGTCTACTGCATATACTAAAAAGCTTGATCTTAGTAATTTTTTGCAGGTATTCTTCTTGTACAGTCATTCTTCATTATAATAATAGGATGTTAAACTGTATATAGTTGAGTTATGTAATTTTTGCTTTCTAGGATTTGGGTAGATAGAACCTTTATAGGAATAAGTTTTTCTTATTTGTTGTCGCCCTACGAGTTGAGATGACTCAAAGGAGATTTTGTCTCATATTTCCAAAGGGGGAGATTGAAGCCCTTATACTTTTGACTCATTTGAGTCTAGACTGTATAAGAGCTCATCTAGTTTGGAAATTGTGACAAAATAGTGTCTATCCTAGAAACCAAAGAGCTTCAGAGATTGGGTTGCTTCTTCTTCTATCTATCATGTAATGATCCTAAGACTATAGCCATCACTCACACACTTAGAATTTGATTCTTGCATATCATATTGCACCCCTATGTGTTTTAATGTTGTGAGTGTGTTTAAATCCCTCAATTTGATTTTTAATAATTTTTTGGGAATTTAAAACATATTTTAAACAAGGTTTTATTTAATTAAAATTTGATTTAAAAAGTCTTGGGGTTATTATATAAATATGGATTGTTGTGTTTATTGGCCTAAAGTTACTCTGGGTAGAAACCGAAAGCGCTAGAGACTCTAGGGTTGGCTTTGTAATTATTTTGGGACGCGCGTTTACATTCATTCTCAGGCCTACACCTGGTGTCCTCTGATTGGCCTGAACTGTGTTTCTTTACTGAGACAAACCATCGCGTGCTTTCAGCCCTTAGATCAACCCTTATCGATGGCCTGCATGTCTTTTGAGTGAATCCCAGTGTAAACCCTTTAACCAATCACAGCCTGTTTAATCCACCGCCTGCTGTGAACCCTTAGATTGTAGTCAAAGGAGCTTGACTCAATCAGAGCCCTTGATTTTGAACGAAGCTCTGGAATCTTCTTCTCTTCCTATTTAAAGGCCTCTCATCTCAGCCTTCGAAAGCTTTTGCCATTTTGAAAAGTCTCAGAAAATAGAGAGAGGAGAGAGAAGAGAGAGAAGAGAGAAGAGAGAAGTTAGAGAGAGAAACCAAACCCTAGTTAGAAACCCTAACTTCGTCCAAATACCTCTAAACCTAAACCACTTACCTCTCCATAAACACCATAACCAGATAAACACCATCCTTAGTGTTTCTTGAGTTATGAGAGTTCGAGTTGAGTGATTTCTGGGTTGCTGAAATCCTTGTGTTCACATATCTTATTTCCAACTTAGACATAGACTCAGATCTTGTTTCTCTTTCAATAGAAATCATAGATCTGAAGTTTTTCAGGTCACATCACACTTAGTTGCATTTATTTCTCATCTTGAGAATTTTGTTGTTGATTGTTTTCTGTTAAAATATTTTCTTACTTCAGAATCAACAATAAGATGTTTTTCTATTTCTGTTTTTACAAAACCTAACCTGACCTAGTTGGATTCGCACTTGGAGGGTTCTCAATCCATATAATATTTTCAAAAGTGATTGAGAAAGGTCTTGACCGATTTCTTAAGCAAGATCTCCGTGGAATCTGGGTTATTTTGAAAGGTCGAAAAGGTTCTTGGTTTTGTAAGAAAGAAAAATAACAAATACACTGCATATAGACTTTATATGTGATTTGTTAGGATCGTCTGTAACTAATAAGTGTGTGTGTGTGCATGCATGTGTTTTAGAACACCATTCACAAACATCTTCACACTACAAACACTAAAGTGTTGGCTATAAGATTGGTGAACAATAAGTCGACGTAAAGTGCTGGAACAAAGAAGAGTGGACAAACTGAGTCAACTACATCAACAAACAAGATCTGCAGAAAAGTTAAGGACGCCAGAGGGTACAATCCTGAACTTGTATAGATTTGTTTTGTGTGCATGTTAGTTAAATAGGTTGTAACTCATATATTTGTTTTAGTGATTGTTTTTGTTTTACTCCGTAGAGGGAGTCGTGGATGTTTCCTCAAGGTTGAGGTTTTACCACGTTAAAAATCCTGAGTATCAATATTTCTACATCTTCTCATCCCATTCTGTTTGTGTGCTGAGTTTAAAACATTTTAAACTGTTTACTAAAACTTGTTATCAAATCTTGTCCTAATCTCGTACATACTTTTGTTAACACATCTTGTGTTCAAAATCGTTTTGATTTAAGTAAAGAGTTTCTTCAACAAACTTTCGGAGTTGCTTAAATAGTTTATTTTCATAAACGTCTTTGGCAACGCTATTTCAGGATCTTGTCGTCCATAAAGCATGGATTCCCTTTACTTAGTAAGACCACTTATTATTCGCGATTTGTTCTAAGATGAGATTGTAAATGAAGTTGAATTTCTTATTCGTGACTTGTTTCTCAAACGAAGTCATACATGAAGTTTATATTATGTTAATTCCTCTTGTTCCCAATCTGTCTTATGACAAGACTGTACATGAGGTTTGTGTGCCGTTGTTGGGGATATGTATATATCCCATGCACACAAAATAAATAAATAAAAAGGAGCTATAGTATCGTAGAAGCTGAATGGAATTTTTAATTATAACAAATATAAATTACATACTGCATAATGACATGTCATTACATCACTGATAATACTTTATTAAGTGTTTAAAGTTCCGTATATTTTCTAACTACTCTCCTTCCAAGGTTTTAATCCGGTAGGATCCTAGCCTAACAATGTTAGAAATGCGATTGGGGTTGTGCGTATTTGGTTCTAGTTTGTTTCCTTTTTGGATGACCTTTTTCAGGACGTAATCGCCTTCTTTTAAAGCACTCGATCTCACCTTTCGATTATAGAATTGAGTAGTTCTTTGTTGGTAAGCTTCTACTCCAATGAGGTATTTTCCCTCACTTCTTTCACCAGATCAAGATCTAATATTCTCATCGGGTCACTTCGTGGTGAGTTGAATTTGAGTAATTGATGACCAGGTAGGTCAATTTTAGTTGGTACCACTACCTCTGTACGAAAGTCCAACATGTAAGGAGTTTCACCTATTGTTATCCTATGAGTCGTCATATAAGCCTATAGAACACTCTACAACTCATTGATCCAATTGCCCTTCGCGTCGTCCAGTCTCTTCTTCATTCCATCCAGTAAATTTTTATTAGTTACCTCAGTTTGACCATTGCACTACGGAATGCCTGGCTCAGAATGCAATTTTTATATTTTGGAAAGGGTGCAATAGTCCTCGAATTCCTGGTTATCAAATCGAGTGTCGTAGTCCGTAATGAAATCATATGGCATTCCATATCAACAAATAATATTCTTCCAGATGAATTAGAAATAATCCACTACCACCACCAAACACTTGAACCTTCCTCGAGTTTTTAGTAATAAGCCGACCAGATCTATTCCCCATATTATGAAAGGCCAAGATGAAGTGATCGGCGTGAGTGAGGTACATAGAGTTCAGTGGATTTTGGCATATATCTGGCACTTATCGCACTTCTTGGCATAATCTGCATAATTTGCTTTCATAATGGGATAATATAGGCCTATGTAGCCACCCGCTTTACTTGTGACCTTCATGTCGATTGTACTCTGCAACATCCTTCATGTACTTCCTTGATCAGATCATTCACTTCAGTCGGGTGAATACATCGAAGCAATGAGACGATGCATCCTCTTCTAAGAAAAATTCACCCTTCCAAAACATAACTTACTGCCTTGTAACGGATTTTCCTTACCTCTTCGGGTCAGATGGTACAGTACCAGTTTTGATGTAAGTCCGTATCGAATCCATCCACGATGGGTCGAGATTTAATTCCATGATATCCACTATCTCTTTAGCAGTGATGCGATGCGTGAGAAATTCTCCTAGGATGGTTCACCACAATTCTATTCTGGTAGCTGATGCCAAATAGGCAAGTGCATCTGCTCGGTCACTTTCTAACCTAAGGATTCTGAGCATCTTCAATCCTAGAAATTTCATTAACTACCATTTTTTTTGGCTAGGTACTTAATCAAAGATTCTTTTCTGACCTCATAAACCCCGAATAATTGATTGATTACCAACTATGAATCACTTTGTGCGAAAATCTGCTCGGCACCCAGTGATGAAGCCATCCCAAAACCCGCTATGAGTGTCTCGTATTCAACTTCATTGTTGGAGGCTTCAAATTAAAATAGAAGGGCGTATTCCACATCTATCTCATTAGATATTATGATAATCAGTCCTAATCCACTCTCAGTGGTACTTAATGAGCCGTCCATGAATAGTTTCCATATAGGAAGATTTTTTTCGAATTCCCTCATAATCAATTCTCCATGTCGGAATACTTTCTTTAGTGCTCATGGTCACAAGCAAGATCTTCTCTAATCGATAATTCTGGAACACCCATATTCTGATTTGATAATGGTATGGTTGAGCTCTCTCCTCGAGGAGCTTGCTCATCTGTCCTGACAGGTGAGATCTCTTCGAAAGAAGTCCTCTTAATTTTATCTGTGGTTGAGCTCTCTTCTATAGAATTCTGCTTTGCCATGAGTGTCGAGCTCTCTCTCGGGGGTAACTACTCGACTGGTTTCTCTTCATATGTGAATTCCATAATGAAGTCTGCCACAACTTGGCCTTTGATAGTTATCATGGGTTCATATTGAATATCATATTCTCCAAGTTCTACAACCCAAGCTATCAGTTTACCATATTTCTTAAGTTTATGAAGAACTTATCAAAGAGGAAGGTCGGTATAGACAACAATTTTGTGGGCTTAAGACTAAGACTTCATTCTCCTAGAAGACTTGATTAATACAAGGGATAATTTCCTTATCCTGGGATACCGAATTTTTGCTCCATGGTATGCTTTACTGGTGTAGTAATTGGGACTCTGTACTCCTTTTTACTAATGTACCAGAGCCAAATTGACTGCAGATTCTGATATGGCTAAATAGAGATAGAATTTTTCCTAAAAAATCAGCCTTGGCAATAAAGGTGCAGACCCCAAGTACCGCTTTAACTCCAGAAATATGGTTTTGCATTCATCATTCCACTCAAAAGTTCTCATCACTTTAAATAACAGAAGACATTTATCAGTGGCTCTATAAACAAATATGTCAAGTGCTTCCACGCATCACGTCAGTCTTTTCACTTCCTTCTTGGTTTTTGGGGATTGCATATTGATCAATGCATGGTTCTTTTCGAGATTAGCCTCAATTAATCTAATGCTTCTCTATTTGATCAAATGTCTGTTGCAAGTCTTTAATGTGATCGGTCACCCTTTTGATCTTGGTGAGCATATAGTCAACATACTCCTCCATTTTCTTTTCGATCAGATCATCGAACACTTTGTTTACTAACCTCTGATAGGTGGCCTAGATATTTTTAAGGCCAAAAGGCATAATGTTGTCATAATAAGTACCTCTATTAGTGATGAAGGATTTCTCAATTTTCTAGCTTCATTTTAATCTGATTATACCCACAATAAGCATCCATGAAGCTGAGCATCTCGTGTCCCGAGGTCGCATCGGCTAGCTGATCGGTTTTAGGCAATGGGTAGTGATCTTTAGTGCACGCTTTATTCAATTTGGTAGTCTATGCACATTCTCAATTTGTTATTATACTTTTGGATTATCACCACATTGCAGAGCCACTCTGGATATCTGACATCCTTTATAAAGTTATCCTTCTGTAATTTTTAGACTTCCTCTTGTACTGCCATATTTCTTTCAGCGTCAAAAACTCGGTACTTTTGTTTGACTGGTTTAGCACCTTTCGTTATACTTAGCTCGTGACATAGGAAATTTGGATCAATCCTAGGCATGTCTTTGTGACTCCAAGTGAACATATTTCTTCGTTGTCTGAGAAAATTGACCCGACTCTTCTTGAGTTATGGTTCAAGAGATAAGTCAGTCTAAGCAGTCTTATCCGGATGCTCTTTATCGAGAATGACGGACTCGATCTCTTTGACTACATGTCCCTTGACTAACTAATCCTCGTCTCGTGGATCTATTATTTCAATATGGTAGGTCATATTTATCTTCTTCTATTCCTCTTGATCGGCCAAGGTATAGTATCATTCTCAAGCTTCCACCTAGTTCTTCTTGACTACACCAACTCTGTAGTGGGCGGGGAACTTCAAGTACTGATGAATTGTATAAGGTACGGCTTTAAATTTCTTCAACCCTACTGTGTCAAGATTGATGTTATATGCTAAAAGAATATTTTTATCGAGGATGAAGAAATGAACATTTTCTGTTCATCATATCAGCCAAACACATACTATAATCGATCAGAGGCCAGTGGTACAATGTTCACTTACTCTCCCGAAGTCTTAGGATTCTTAATTAATTATAACATCACGTCTTTCGAGTTATCATTGTCGATGAGTATCCTAGACACCTTACTTTCGTGCACCATCATGGTGACAACCAGATCATCATCGTGTGGGTACAAGATATTAGATAAATCATCTATAGAAAAACCAACAATAAGATGATCTTTATTTACCTTCCTCAGATAAATATCCAGGATTCCCGTCAGGTTGATCTGTCTGATGTGTTCACCAGCCTTTACCTCGTTGAAGTAGGCCTTCCTTTTAACAAGCTCTTCTCCTCCTCCGGCGTCCCCACCAGTAATAAAATGGCATCTGAAGGAGATCATCTTGACCTCATGGACAGGCTTCTTGGGCTTCTTTGGAAAATCCAGTCCATCCTCCAAATCATCATCGCGCCCTCTTTTCTTCTCGTCTGTTTTCCCAAGGGGAGATTATGAACATCTTCTGCCCTTATGCTCTTCATCTAAACATACTCGATCGTGTTTATCCACGTACCTGGATAACTTCCCTCTTCTGATTAAGCTCTCAATTTCGTTCTTGATAGAAATACAGTTATCCATGTTGTGGTTATGGTCCTTGTGAAAATCAAAGTACTTGCTTTTAACTTGACGATTTACTGGGGCTTTCAGCTTATTGATCCAGCTCAAATATTTATTTCCTCTAATCTCCTCAAGGATGTGATGGATGCTAATATGCCCAAAGTGTACCCTCGTACTCAGGGTCACTAACCTCAGCCTGTCACACAGTCGAGTTTTACAGAGCTCCCAGCTGTCATCAGAAACGTCGTATTCCAGAAGGTCGGACCCTCATCTACCAACCTCAGCTGGCCATCAACCGAGGTCATCAGAGTCATGGGATCAAACTATGCCAACATCATACTCTGCCTCAACCGACGTTGCACCTTACCTCATGCATAAACTCGATCAGTCTTCCGGGCCGAGCCTATATCGGTGATTGACAGGACAAAGAAACAGTCAGACTTCTACAATCTCATACTTGGACAAACCGAGGTTACATCAGTCAAGGAAACAAGTTTGAGCATATGTAAGCACATGTAAGGTTTGGAACACGTGGGCAAATCAGTTATAATCGAATCATTCCCCTCAGTGAGGGAATATTGCGGTCATCATTATCTATAGAAGATCATCCAGGTGTCATCATCATACTAGTTCGATCCTCATGCACATGCTCATTGAATGCTTGGGGGGTACATTACACCCCTCAAGCACTATATATAGAGGTCTTCCTCTACCTTGTAAAAGGATTGGTAATTGCAACCCTAGCTAAAACTTTGTTAGTTTACACAGTAGAGAGAGAAAGCTTGGTAGATTGTATCTATGGCCATTAGTCCCATCATATAGTGAAATTATTTACACAATCACAGTGGACGTAGGCCTGATTGGCTGAACCACTTATATACTAGTGTTTCTCCTCTTCTCCTTACATCCCTCAACTAGATGTTTACTCTTGTGCTGTCATTGTTATTGTTAGCTTGAGCTTATCAACACCTCTTATCTGGTGGTGTTGTTTACTGCATCATCATTTTGGCGCCGTCTGTGGGAACAAGAAGATTCATCTCTTCCTTTTTTGCTGCTTAACCTCACTGGAGACTCTAGTGGTGAACCAGGCTTCACCCTTTGCGTGGAGATGTTTCACCATTTAAAAAGGTTCCTTAAGGCTTCCAAGCTCTATAATTCTCTCATCACAAGCTCAAGCATATGGCACCGGAGTTACCACCACCTCCTCCACCATCTGGTGTTGGAGGACCCAATTCTAGCCAAGCACCACCTTAGTCCGAGATGGCTGAGGTGGCAGCAGCCTTGAAGTCCTTGGCTGAAACTCAGGAAGTGATGCAGGAACATTTACCCAACTAAGCCAAAACACAATGAGACCTCCTGGGGTCTTACCGGAGATGATTACTCTGGAGGCTGCTCAGCCATAGCATGAGTCCAGGGGACCACCCCAGGCACCACGAAAGGACCAACCTACTCCTCAACGGAGGAGGGATGTTGTTGACCCTAGGCATTTATGCCTGGGGAGGCAAGGAAACCCTTGCCCTGAGGATAGCTATGATGACAATGAGGCAGAGGATGATCCTACAGACTATTAGGAGCCATATGAGGTCTCAAACAACACTATATGTCCTATACAGCAGAGCCGAGGTCAGTGTGAGAGACGAGATGGTGATGTAAGATAGAGAGGGTCAGCTTTTGATCGCTTAAGTAGAGGGTCGGTCTTTGAAAGGCTCGGCCTAGTTAATGATTTTAGGCAGAGGCTATTGAGGTCAAGAAGCATAGCTTGCTCACAAAGGGAAGGTGGTGATCATCCGCCTCATCATGGCCGACCCCCACATGGCTGAGACTGTGGTTAGGGGGAGGTCAACAGCCTACGTTGCGCAACAGCTGGAAAGGTCATGAATGCATAAGGATAAATGGCTTTGAAGTATGAGGATGAGAATGGAAGTAGTAGTGGGAAGTTTCAAAGGAAAAAGGATGCAAAGAAGAGGACTATAGACGAAGAGTTTGCACACTACACTCCTCTAACTGTGAGCTGCGAATATATCCTCAACGAAATAAAGAATGATAGATCCCTGAGATGGTCGGAGAAGCTAAAGGCTCCTCCACATAAGAGAAACAAGAATCTATGGTGTGAGTTCCATCAAGATCATGGCCATCTGACTGAAAAGTGTTTTTCCTGAAGGACGAGATTGAGAAGATGTTGAAGTTTGGAAAGCTCAGAAAGTATGTGGATGGTAGAGCTTCTAAGGGGGGAAGAGATGACCCCAAAAAGAAAAGAAATGATAAATATCGGGAAGATGTACCTGCCAGAAGATCTCATGACTCAGATGATGATGACGATGACCCTGACCTCCCACCAAAAGATGATAATGGCCCAGTGAAGAGGGTCGGTATGATGTCTTTCGGTGTGAACACTGTCTGTGGGGGACTAGCAGGGGGTGGATCAGAGGTAGATGATCATAAGGCTCATGTGGTAGAGGCTAAGGCAGTGACTAAAGCTGAGTTTGTGAACTTGGCATCTACATAAGTTAAACATGAAAAGAGAAAGAAGGTAGATATGGACACCCTAGGGGTCGACTTCTCACGACTTGACTTCACGGGTATCTTAGCTCCCCATAATGACCCTTTAGTCATCACCACAAGGGTTCATGGGTGTGAAGTTCATAGGATCCTCATTGATGGGGGTAGTTCTGCAGACATTACATTTTGTCCCTGCTTTAAGAGCCTGGGCCTCAGCAGAGCTAGGCTTGTCCCTTATCATCATCCCTTAATTGGCTTCAGCGATGAAAAGGTCCATCCATTGGGTATGTATGAAATGGATGTTAGGATGGGAGATGAATGGCCTAATAGGTTGACCAGAAAAATCAATTTCTTTGTGATGGATGAAAACGTCTTCTCAGCTTACAACCTCATCATAGGACGAGTAGCCCTCAAGGAATTCGATGTCGTGCCTTCAACGGTACACCAAATGCTAAAATTCCCGACTCCTTATAGAGTAGGGGAAGTGCAAGGTGACCAAACATCGACACGTGAATGCTACTTCAACTCTGTAGAAGAGAGAGAGGCTCATAAGAAGGCAACAACCACGTACAACATCAACACATTTGATCCTAGGGATGAAACAAAGCTCAAAAAGGGAGAAGCCGCGGAGGAGGTAGAATCCATCGTCCTTAATAAGGGCGAGCCAAAAAAAACCATCCAAGTTGGCAAAGCCCTAATACCTGAGGTTAAGGAGGAACTAGAAAAGCTATTAAGGAAGAGACAAAGTATTTTTTCCTGGAGCCATGCAGACATGCCAGGTATTGATCCTGAGATTATGTGCCATAAACTCAATGTTGTAGAAGAAGCTAAGCCCATCAAGAAGAGAAGAAGAGTATACTCAAGGAAAAAGTATGAAGTAATTAGAGATGAGGTTAGAAAGCTTGAAGAGGCCAAATTCATCAGAGAGGTCATATACCCTGAGTGGTTGTCTAACGCTGTCATTATGACCAAAACTAATGGGAAATGGAGGATGTGTGTAGATTTCACTGATTTAAACAAATCTTGCCCAAAAGACAGTTTCCCCTGCCTCATATTGATTAGATGGTGGATTCCACAGCAAGACATGAGCTCATAAGCTTCATGGATGCGTATTTCGGCTATAATTAGATCTTTATGGACTCGACAGACTCAGAGAAGACAGCCTTCATTATAGATAAGGGGACCTATTACTACAAGGTCATGCCTTTCGGACTGAAGAATGCAGGGGATACTTACCAACGTCTTGTAAATAAGATGTTCAAAGATCAGACAGGAAAATCCATGGAAGTTTATGTGGACAACATGCTGACGAAGAGTTTGAAGGCCGACACTCATGTGGTTGACCTTGAGAGAACTTTTGACACCATGGACAAATATAGAATGAAGCTCAACCCGGCCAAATGTGTCTTCGGGGTAGAAGAAGGAAAGTTTTTTGGATTCATCATCAACTAAAGGGGAATAGAGGCTAACCCTGAGAATATTAAGGCTTTATTGGAAATTAAGACACCCAGAACTATCAAAGACGTTCAGAGGCTAACCGAGAGAGTTGTTGCACTTAACAGATTCGTCTCAAGAGCTACAGATAAGTGTCTTCCTTTTTTTAAAGTTCTTAGAAAGGCCTTCGAATGGAATGAGTAATGTGACATTGCTTTTAAAGAGCTGAAGTCCTTGTAATACCCCGTATTTTCTATGATATTTATTTTTGGGGATTAATTGAATTAAATGTTTATTAATTGGAAATTAATCCGGATAATAATATTAACGAGATGTGAGTTAGTATTTTATTATAATGTGTATACTTGGCATTATATGAATATTGGAAAATATTGAAATTGTCACGAGATTGAAATACGGCAATTTGGGAAACTTTGTTGGGACGCGCGTGACAGTCGCGTCAGGAATATAATTATTTGAATTAAAAAGTGAATTTTATTTTTATCACCCGTATGTTCATTTTGAGTTCGCCAACGCGTCCGGAAGGGTCGAGTTAGTCAGAAAACACTAGCCGGGAGTTTAGTTTGGGTCCCGGGGGATTTTTAGGCCATACCGGCATCATAAAGGGTATTTGGGTAATTTTGTATTTTTGGGAATTAAAAGTGACGAAAATTAGAATAGAAATCTGACTTCTTCTTTAACCCACTAAACCCACTAACTACACTAAGAGACTTAATGGGCTACGGGAGAAGTTGAAATATAGTCCCAACTTACCAAACACCAAACACACCTCCATTGTCATCATCCTTGGGAAGAACTTGTAGAGAGAGAGAGAAAGGAAAGAATTCTGCAGAAAGAGAGATAGAGGATAGATTCAACCTTCAAATTCAACATCAAATTCAGAGAAAGATTAAGGCAAGTGGTTTAAATTCATTTGATTCAAAGCTATGATTTTCCATGTTTAGGAATTTTCGAAATTGATCTTGGAAGATGATTTAGACCCATATATTGGAAGTTAAAAGTTATGAATTATGTTAGGGATTGCATGTAGTAATATTCTGGACGAATTATATGTTTTAAACAGAACCATTGATGATCTAAAAATGGAGTTTAGAAGTAGTTTATTGATGTTCTTGAATGGGGAAGAAATCTGGAAATTTTTTTTATGTAGTCTTGATCTAAACAAAGCCTTTGAATGATGAATTATGGGTTTTAGAATGTTAATACTGTTGTAGAATGATAGTATGATGATATTGTAACCTTGTCTTAGAGTTTCATGCTTGAAAATGGTGTTTTGGGACAAATTGGTAACTGCAAAACGAAGCAGTCCGTAACCATACCTGTTGCGTTCGATCGATCGATGTTCTTCAGTCGATCGATCGACCACCATCGATCGATCGAAGGTAAAGGTCGATCGATCGACCTTCCCAGAATGAGTAAAGTTTTTCCCTAATTAAATTTTAATGGTGTTAATCCTTGAATGATATTATTGGAGACCTTATGAATACCCTTAACCTTAAGGAAGACCAGTAGGCATGATTACGAGATTGGACCTTAATTGGAATCCAATTTGAGGAATTATTCTAAATTAATGAAATTCGATAATTGAGATAATATTTGGGTTAATAGGGTAAATTTAGATAATTTGATAAAATAAGGTTTGGGGCAGAAGTAAAGACCTTAGGTGTAAAGATGTTATATGGGGGAATAAGAGGAACTTAATAGTCTATTCGAGATAGGTTTTAAGTTTAAGAAACTACGACATGAGACGTGTCGACAATTTAATTTCTATATTATCGGGATACTTGAAATATATGAATTTGGAATAATGGTATAAAGATGTAGAGTATACCTTTATTAATATCGAGATATCTAAGATGTGTGAATGCTTAGTATATAATTGTATGTGTATGACATACCTACCATACTTGCTATCACGGGAGGTTTACGTTCGCTTAGGGCCTTCTTATCCTAGTGTTGCTCGGATTTAGATTGGTTACCTCGATGAACATAGGTCATAGAAGGACTTATTGGGATATTAATAAGTTTGCTGATCGTGGGAGCGTAGGTATGTGCGTGACCCATATGATGTGACTGTGTTCACCTCCACAATTTGTGATGTTATTCACTGAACGATTCCTGAGAGATTCGGAATGCGTGATCCTTATGTACGTGATGTACCGGGATGGATAGCAGAGTATGTGTGCACCGCAGCTTAGCCTTTGGGTGCTTGTATTGTATATTTATGATGTGAAATATACGGTTAAACGAGAAGGAATTTACTATGTTAAATTGTGAGTATAGTTATGGTAATGTTATGTAGATAAAAAGGGAACTTATATCTATAATTGGTTTTGTTAATAATTGGGAATCCGAAAATTAAAGTAGAACTCTCTATTTAATTGTTAAGGTTGGAAATTAAACATGAACCGAGTAGTAGTGTTAGAAATTCTTCAGAATTAGATAGTTATGAGATAACACATGAATGGGTACAGGAACGTTAGGAGTGCACAGTTAGACGAGAGGTGAGTATCTCATGTGAGAGCACGTCCTAACATGTATTTTACATATACTGTTTTAAATGTTTTTAAAGCACTTGCAGGTTTTTAAAATATCTCCACATTCGGGCTCTGACCCGTTTGCTTTCAAATCTATTTTTGTAAAACCCTTTTTAGGTGCCCAGCCACAAGGACACCATGCATAGGATTTTCACTCAGATGACGAGCTGTAGCAACTTGTGGAAGCTACAGGGATTTGCTTTTAGACGCTTATATCATTTGGATTCCATACTCAGTATTCCTCAGTTGTAGGGCATGTTGCCCAATTTCTATTAGAGACATTTCCATTTCAGTTTTTCAGACTTTGGAATGTATTGATTCAGTATTTAGTATTTCGTTACTTACTTCAGTTGCGGGATTTTGCTGTGAGGAGTTTTTCCTCCAGATTTATTTATATCATGTGTTGGTTATTCTATTATTTCGTTATGGTGAATGGTGATATTATTCTTGCTTTAAATCTTTTACTGCATGTTAATTAGGCTTTAATTAAAATTTGGCAACTTACTTTTTAAATACTATGTGGTTAGTAATAATAAAAATGTTTTCGACAGTGATGCTATCAACTGAGCCAACTTGGCATTTTAATTTAAATTAATAAAGGAGTAGCTACCCGGTATTTAATTAGTCGGGGTGTCACAGGTGGTATCAGAGCCAGGTTTCGATCCTGGGACCTGTGGGTTTATACCATTATTCCAAATTCATATATTTCAAGTATCCCGATAATATAGAAATTAAATTGTCGACACGTCTCACGTCGTAGTTTCTTAAACTTAAAACCTATCTCGAATAGACTATTAAGTTCCTCTTATTCCCCCATATAACATCTTTACACCTAAGGTCTTTACTTCTGCCCCAAACCTTATTTCATCAAATTTATTCAATTTTACCCTATTAACCCAAATATTATCTCAATTATCGAATTTCATTAATTTAGAATAATTCCTCAAATTGGATTCCAATTAAGGTCCAATCTCATAATCATGCCTAATAGTCTATTCGAGATAGGTTTTAAGTTTAAGAAACTACGACGTGAGACGTGTCGACAATTTAATTTCTATATTATCGGGATACTTGAAATATATGAATTTGGAATAATGGTATAAAGATGTAGAGTATACCTTTATTAATATCGAGATATCTAAGATGTGTGAATGCTTAGTATATAATTGTACGTGTATGACATACCTACCATACTTGCTATCATGGGAGGTTTACGTTTGCTTAGGGCCTTCTTATCCTTGTGTTGCCCGGATTTAGATTGGTTACCTCGATGAACATAGGTCATAGAAGGACTTATTGGGATATTAATAAGTTTGCTGATCGTGGGAGCGTAGGTATGTGCGTGACCCATGTGATGTGACTGTGTTCGCCTCCACTATTTGTGATGTTATCTGAACGATTCCTGAGAGATTCGAAATGCGTGATCCTTATGTACGTGGTGTACCGGGATGGATAGCAGAGTATGTGTGCACCGCAGCTTAGCCTTTGGGTGCTTGTATTGTATATTTATGATGTGAAATATACGGTTAAACGAGAAGGAATTTACTATGTTAAATTGTGAGTATAGTTATGGTAATGTTATATAGATAAAAAGGGAACTTATATCTATAATTGGTTTTGTTAATAATTGGGAATCCGAAAATTAAAGTAGAACTATTTATTTAATTATTAAGGTTGGAAATTAAACATGAACCGAGTAGTAGTGTTAAAAATTCTTCAGAATTAGATAGTTATGAGATAACACATGAATGGGTACAGGAACGTTAGGAGTGCACAGTTAGACGAGACGTGAGTATCTCATGTGAGAGCACGTCCTAACATGTATTTTGCATATACTGTTTTAAATGTTTTTAAAGCACTTGCAGGTTTTTAAAATATCTCCACATTTGGGCTCTGACCCGTTTGCTTTCAAATCTATTTTTGTAAAACCCCTTTTAGGTGCCCAGCCACAAGGACACCATGCATAGGATTTTCACTCAGATGACGAGTTGTAGCTGCTTGTGGAAGCTACAGGGATTTGCTTTTAGACGCTTATATCATTTGGATTCCATACTCAGTATTCCTCAGTTGTTGGGCATGTTGCCCAATTTCTATTAGAGACATTTCCATTTCAGTTTTTCAGACTTTGGAATGTATTGATTCAGTATTTAGTATTTCGTTACTTACTTCAGTTGCGGGATTTTGCTGTGAGGAGTTTTTCCTCCAGATTTATTTATATCATGTGTTGGTTATTCTATTATTTCGTTATGGTGAATGGTGATATTATTCTTGCTTTAAATCTTTTACTGCATGTTAATTAGGCTTTAATTAAAATTTGGCAACTTACTTTTTAAATACTAGGTGGTTAGTAATAATAAAAATGTTTTCGACAGTGATGCTATCAACTGAGCCAACTTGGCATTTTGATTTAAATTAATAAAGGAGTAGCTACCCGGTATTAAATTAGTCGGGGTGTCACAGGTGGTATCAGAGCATCAGGTTCTAGTGTCCTTTAGGATCTTAACGGCTTATTATGTTTCCGCTGAGCTTTCTTTGATGTAGAGCCCTATATTTTAGGACTGTTGTATTCTTTTGTATATGCTACGTTCTTCAGCTACTTTAAGTTTATAACTGCGAACTTATAAACTTCATTCTTATTTCATATATATCCACGATGTGCACGACGAGTTCCCGGGAATGCAACGCCAGAACCACAGCCCGCACCGGTTCAGGAATGCACTTATCACTCAAGGGTATTGGTGGCCAACCTTGGCCATAGACCCGATTGTGTATGTGAAGAAGTGTGATAAGTGCCAAAGGTTCTCCACCATCCCTCATCAACCTCACCAATCTATGACTTCGATCATCTCCCCTTGTCCATTTGCAATATAGGGCATTAATTTGGTAGGACCCCTGACAAGAGCTGTAAACAACTATCGATTCTTAATAGTGGCAATTGATTATTTCTCCAAATGGGTAGAAGCTGAGCCAATGGTCACAATAACTGAACAGAAGACCTTACAGTTCATCTGGAAGAACATCAAATGCAGGTACGGTCTTCGAAACACCCTCATCTCAGACAATGGAACCCAATTCAAGAACATATCCTTGGAAAAATACTATGAAAGAGTGGGGATCAAGAAGTTCTTCTCTTCTCCTGGCCGACCCCATGCAAACGGCTAGACTGAGGTCACAAATCGAACAATCCTTGATAAGATAAAAAAAGAGGTTGGAAGAAGACAAAGGAAGATGGATAGAGGAGGTATATGTAGTTCTTTGGGCCTGCAGGACGGCAGTGAGGACACCAATGGGAGAAACTCCATTTATGTTAGCCCATGGCTCAGAGGATGTCATCCCAACAGAGGTAGGACTCCCCACTCATAGAGTTCAGACCTATGACCTTCAGAGGAATGGGGAAGATATAAGACTTGATCTTGATTTAATTGAAGAAATAAGAGAGGATGCAGAGATAAGACAAGCAGCCTATCAGCAGAGAACTTCGAGATTCTACAATCAAAGGGTGAAGTCAAGTCATATAGCTGTGGAAGACCTAATCCTAAAGAAGACGTGGAAAAAAGGAAACAAGCTCCACCCTAATTGGCATGGTCCTTACAGGGTAATTGATGAGGTTGTACCTGGTACCTACCGACTAGAAAATCTGGAAGGAGAACCTTTCTCCAACCCTTGGAATGCCAATTACTTAAAGAAATATTACATATGATGTTGCAGTACTTTATCTTTTTGTAATACATGTACCAGTTTATACAAAGGATGTTAATGAAAAGATAACATTATTATGCTGATACTTTTATTATATGTTTTTAATATCATTAGTTTGGTCAAGTATGAGGTGAAACATCATAATTTGGTGACCTCAGACCTTAAACATCATTATCTGGTGAAAATATGAGGGTAAAACATCATAATTTGGTGACTTCAGACCTTAAACATCATTATCTGGTGAAAATATGAGGGTTAAACATCATAATTTGGTGATCTCAGACCTTAAACATCATTATCTAGTAAAAATATGAGGGTAAAACATCATAATTTAGTGACCTCAGACCTTAAACATCATTATCTCGTGAAAATATGAGGGTAAAACACCATAGTTTGGTGACCTCAGACCTTAAACATCATTATTTGGTGAACTATGAGGTGAAACATCATAATTTGATGACCTCGGACCTTAAAACATCATTAAGTTATGAAAGTATTAGGTGAAACATCATAATTTTGTGACCTCAGACCTTAAAACATCATTAAGTTGGTGAAAGTATGAGATGAAACATCATAATTTGGTGACCTCGGACCTTAAAACATCATTAAGTTGGTAATAGTATGAGGTGAAATATCATAATTTGGTGACCTCGGACCTTAAACATCATTAAGTTGGTGAAATTATGAGGGTAAAACACCATAGTTTGGTGACCTCAGACCTTAAACATCATAATTTGGTGACCTCGGACCTTGAAACATCATTAAGTTGGTGAAAATATGAGGGTAAAACACCATAGTTTGGTGACCTCAGACCTTAAACATCATTATTTGGTGAAAATGTGAGGTGAAACATCATAATTTAGTGACCTCACACCTTAAAACATCATTAAGTTAGTGAAAATTGAAGGTTAAACACCATAGTTTGGTGACCTCGGATCTTAAACATCATTATTTGGTGAAAATGTGAGGGTAAAACACCATAGTTTGGTGACCTCAGACCTTAAACATAAGTTGGTGAAAATTAGAGGTGAAACATAATATTTTGGTGACCTCGGACCTTAAAGCATCATTAAGTTAGTGAAAATAAGAGATAAAACATCGCAATTATAGGGCAACACCAACAAATGAATTCTAAACAAAACATCGTATGAAGCAATAGAAGCTGAAGAAGTTGAACTACTTATGCTTATCATTAAAAGGAATCAGAGTTACAAGTCAGAGTATCAAGAGGCCATCAAAGTTCATACAAATAATAATTGCAAACAAAGTTCATCAAAGTTACAAATATTGAAAATCTTCACTAGCAAAAAAGCCTATGTCTCGGCGGGAGCCGACCCACCAACAACATCAGTCATCTGGTCAAAGCCAACGTTTGTGACTTCAGCTCCATCGTCATGATGAATAGCATCCTAAGTCTCTGTAACCTCTAGAGGAGCAGTCTCGGTTGGAGCAGCATCAAACTCTTCAACTTCCTTCAAGGCCTGAGCAAATCGAGGGTCTCCAAAGCCGAGACTAACAAAGTCTGATGCAGTCAAGACACCAGACTCGTTCTCCTTAATGGCTTCCCATTTTTCAATCGTTTTGATACCTCTTTCAAGGTATTCAAAACCAAAGTTGACAAAGTCATCAGAGACCTTGTAGTCCTCGATGGTCTTCTCAGCATCATCTTCCAAAGCAGCCTTAACTGCAGCATCAACCTTGGATTGAAGAACATCGTCCTTAGCCTTCAGAGCCTTACTGTGATCCTTCTTGAGCTGAGACAACTGGTCGTCCCTCTCCTTGATTACTCTGTCCAGCCTTTCAACCTCTGCATTCAGAGAGGCCTCAACCTTCTCAGCCTCCTGACCCTTTCTATAAGGGGCATCCTCTTCAAAGTCCAATCAATAAGACGATGAAAAGACAAGGCACCCTACAGAAGAAAATCAAATGTATGAACATATAAGTTATAATCTCTAAAAATCCGATGTTACACTTGGTGCAAGTGAGAAAAAACCTGATACCTGATTGACTTGTGGAGGGAAATCTTGGCCAATAAAGGGACATCCAATGTGCGTAGGAAACGCTTGTCTTACTCAGTCATTATTGCACCAATAGCATTGGTAGCTTTCAGACTGTGGCCAATTAAGCTATCTAAGATTTTTAGTTGAGATAGACGAGCAGCCAAGGCATCGTCTGTAGTAATGGGTATCGCATGATGCTTGGACTGGGTCTTGCTCGGCCTTGTATGCACCGGGTCAGTCGTGGAGTTCCTCTTTTTATTAGCATCGGCCTTGGAGATGATGACGTTCCTTTTTTATGCCGGTGGTGGTGCACTCTTACCACTTCTCTATTCCATGATCTTCACCAAACTAGGAGCAGACATCTCCCAAAACTCATCCGGTATACCTGTTGGGTGCTTTGTAAAAGATGAGCCTCTGAGTTAGTTAGTCAGAGATACAATCATATAAGAGGTATAACTTGAGTAAGAAAAATGAAGACTTACGATGCTCTTCCGAGGGACCACCCCCCAAACCTGTCTGAGACAGGTAGTAGTGGGTCATCAGATGCTCATATTTAACGAGACGACCATTCTCGCCTTGATTGCGAAGGTCCTCAACGTTCTTATGATTGTTCTGCCTAAGCCCAGGGTCGGCTTTAGCAGCAAGAGAGACCTTCCCCCACCTCAGAGGGGTCCTTGGAACCGACATTCCAAAATCCTCATCCAAACTGAATTCTCATGCCCTGAAAATAAAGAAGTGTCGAGGTTTCCAATTATGATTGGAAGTTTGGGTAACCAAGAGAATTTTCTTCTCTAATTTCCTCGCTAAGAAGTGGTAATAGCTGGGGTGGTTTTTGATAAACGAGGGAACGTAACAAGCAATAAAAACTCTAACCGGAAGGTCTGAATGGTGAACATCCCTCCAAAGGACGATGGCCCCAATAATAACCCTCCAGGCTCTTGGGGATAGTTGGGAAGGGGCAAGATTCATATGGGAAAGTATAGCTCTGATGGTTGGGTGAATAGGAAGACGAAAGCCCAACTTAAAAATCTTCTCATAAACGTAGATTTCTTTATCTCGTCCATCGAAGGCCCTCTCATCCTTCAGCGGTTTCCTAAGGATGATCAAAGAATTTATGGAATAGAGGTGCCTGAAAGTAAGAAGGTCGTACACTTTGACGGTACTCTCATACTCGGTCGCCTCAGAGGTATCGAGTTTGCTATCGTCACCATCATCACCGTCCCCATCAGCGTCGGCCTGGGCAGGTGTTGGAGGACCACCAGGAAACCTCTTAGCAAATTCAACCCCGGTGGTAGCCGATAAGGGAATAGCATCAATATGAGGGGGAATTGCCACACTTGGCCCTACAATTTCAACATCGAAAGACCTACGCGAAGTGCTAGCACCTTGGTGAGACGAGTCATGGCTTGAAGCCCCGGCCTCCTCTGGAACCTCACCTTGCCTAGGAGAATAATCCATAGCCTCTTGAAAAGATTTTACAGATTCACCTACTTCAGACGTTGACATAGGGTGTGAGGAAGAGGACTTAGACATTGGGACAGGATCCTCAGGAACCTCTGCAAGCTCAGTATTCTGCAGGCTCAGGGTATATGACCTTTAGTGGAGGAGGAAAAATTAGTCTGAAGGGAAAGGCCTCAGCCCTACGAGTTTCCTCTTGGGCAAGTTCTATCTGCCTAATCTTCTCAAAGGTATTCTTACGAAGAGAGTGGAACTCCTCTATAAGTTAGTACAAGGGTCTGAGCATAAGGAAGATGGCACTACACTTGAGGGGAAGACTCAAACTACAAACAAGTACACAACTTAAAGAACTTAAATTAAAGATCAAAGGGTGGAAATTGAAAGGTCTCAAATGAAGAACACCAAGAACACTCAAGGGCAGGTCACCGAAGAAGGTGACCGGGAGTTTTTCGAAAGCCTAAAAGAAGGAAGTTTGTAACTAAGGCAACCTCAGAGCAACCTGGAATGGCCCTAGCGCCACTCAACCACTGTTTTCCTACCCCTACAACCACTTAATAGTAGTGGAAATCCTCGCCAAAAAAAGAAGAACTCGCCATTAAACTAAAACTGAAAAAGAAAATATACCCAGAAATAGAAGAAGAAGTGTCAAAGAAGGTTACCTAATTAACGAAGGGAAAAGTCTTACAAGCTTGAGATGTGCAGAAAACTAGAGAAATGACCAAGCTTTGGTTATGGAGGTTCTGCAGCAAAGAACGCTTAGGCGCGAAGATGAGAAGAAAAAAGAGAATGGGGAAAGAGAAGAAGGTTTTAAACCTACTAAATGATGGGGAACGATTTCTAATGGCCCCAACATTACCCTTGGAAACCAAAAAGACACCTTAGGGAATACGTTAGTCACTTCAGTGAGTGACATGTATCAAGGAACCACCTCACACCCCAAGGCACTAAAAGAAACTCAGCCACGGCCTAGCATACCCCTCAATCACCTACTCACATAGGAGACTAAGGGCTAGGGGTGATTGATATGCCCAAATTGTACCCTCGTACTCAGGGTCACTAACCTCGGCATGTCTCATAGCCGAGTTTTACAGAGCTCCCAGCTATCATCAAAAATTTCATCTTCCATAGGGTCGCCCCCTTATTTACCAACCTCGATTGGCCATCAGCCGAGGTCATTAGAGTCATGGGATCAAACTATGCGAACATCGTACTCTGCCTCAGCCGACGTTGTACGTTACCATATTCATAACCTCGGTCAGTCTTCCAGGCCGAGCCCATATTTACAATTGACAGGACAAAGTAACAGTCAGACTCCTACATCCTCGTACTCGGTCAAGCCGAGGTTACCTTAGTCAAGGACACAAGTACGAGCATATGTAAGCACATTTAAGGTGTGGAACACGTGGGCAAATTAGTTATAGCCGAATCATTCTCCTCACGTGAGGGAATATTGCGATCATCATTATCTACATAAGATCAGCCAGGTGTTATCATCATACTGGTTCGATCCTCATGCACATGCTCATTGCATGGTTGGGGAGTACATTACACCCCTCAAGCACTATATATATAGGTCTTCCTCTACCTTGTAAAAGGATCAATAATTGAAACCCTAGCTAAAACTCTGTTGGTTTACACAGTAGAGAGAGAAAGCTTGAAAGATTGTATCTATGGCCATTAGTACCTTCATCTAGTGAAATTACTCACACAATCACGGTGGACTTAGGCCTGATTGGTTGAACCACTTATATACTAGTGTTTCTTCTCTTCTCCTCACCTCCCTCTACTAGATGTTTACTCTTGTGCTGCCATTGTTATTGCTAGCTTGAGCTTATCAACATCTCTTATCTGGTGGTGTTGTTTACTGCATCATCAGATGCCAACAGTTAAAGGGGTGTACTCATCGTACTCTTTTAACTTCTTGATCTTCTTATCCTTTTTTTCATTGTTCTTTCTGGAGGCATCCTTTGGGTGATCCAATTTCTTGGCCGATGTGGCCTCCTCTGTGTTCATGATTTTTCTTGCCTTAGTCAAGAGTTCCGTCATTATTTTGGGTGGCTCTTTATCCAGCACTCAAAATATCTTTCCCAGCTGTAGCCTGCTCATCAGCGTAGTTATAGAGATTTGCTCATTATAATCCACCATATCCATCTTCTCGTTCTTGAAGTGAGTAATAAAGTCATGCGTGGTCTCGTCAGCTTTTTTCTGTATGTTGAGAAAATGGGCAAGTCCCTTGCCTGGCTTGGCTCCAAAATAGAAATTGCGCACAGAGAGATTGACCAGCTATTGAAAATTAGAGATCTGCCCTCGTGGCAAGTTATTATACTAAATTTATATTGACCCAGTGATCGTGATAGAGAATGATCGATAACACATTTCATTCAAAATCGAGTAGATATCAGCAGGTACAACTCTACATACTGTATGGGATCAATTTTGCCATCTTATCTTGGCGTAATAACTATAAATTTCAATTTTGCAGGTGTCGAATAACACACCATCGTTGGGTCAAAGGGGGATCCCTTCACAAAGTCTTTGGAAAGGGGAGTCTTGGATCTAACCATTTCTCACATTAAGTCATCCATTCGTTGAATGGATCCCATCCAGGGCTGATCCTCCTACTCGACCTTCACTGTAATGGACTTAACTGTTTGGCCTCACCTTTCAAACAAGCTTTCTTCCTAGGAAGTCTGCTCATCTTAGTCCATTCTTATTATGCTCTTTCTGGATTTGGCCGAGCGTTATGATCCCCTAGTAACTAAGCAAACCAATTCTTCTTGACGCGTGTTGTGTTATGTGAGAGCTATTAGCTATTGTCCTTCATTTTATATGAGCCCAATCGATCAAAATAAGACCCTCTGCTGAGCCATTCCAGCACACTGGGCCTTTCCTCAAAGAAGGATTGCTCATCAGCATACTTGATTGATCTAAGGGAAGAAATAACTCTGGGGCAGTATTACCTATCTTCTCGCGATTTGAAATGCCTGGATGCACTCCTGCCATCACGTGACCCCAAGTTCAACCTCCTTGGGTTTTCTAGGGATTGTGTTTTGTAAGCATGCCTCCTATCTCTGTAGGGTCTAAGGAAATATTTCTCCTCTCCCTTCTGAGATTTCTCTTTCTGCCGGAGTGACAGGATCTACTCCTGACATATTTTATCCAATCTGGAATGTCTGCATCAGCTGCTTAATGTTTTCCTACATTACCTCATTGCCCCTTATCGAGCAATTATCCCCACCAGTGTGGAAGGCAAAATTACTTCTACTGTGCGGCTATTTTCTGGGTTATCTTCCATTTCTGGGAGTTTGCAGGCATATGATTGGAAAAAGGGGAAAGTGTTTAGGGTTAAGGATGGGCAGGAACAACAATGGCTCGTCGTTTACCATAGACGGCATCGATTTTTTATCGTCTAAATTTATTTTATGGATTAATTGTCTTAGCTGGAAAATTCCAACAATAAACAATAACAAATAAAGAGATTGTAATATTGGGTTTCTAGGTTGAGAGAAATGGAGTGAAATGAGAAACAAAGAGGGAAGGCGTAGATTTACGTGGTTCGGCCTGATATGGTGCCTACGTCCACAGGTGTAGTGTTGGTACTTTTTTTACTACTGAGCAATTGTCATGAAAGTTGAGAATACAAGCTCTGGTGATGTCTCTCTCTAGGGTTTGCCTATAACTGTTAGCGGAATAATTTCAGGATCCCTTCTCTAATGGGATTAAGTACTATTTATAGTAATATTAAAAGACAGGTGGAGTGCATTTATAAGTCAGGTAATTACACCTTTTACGTTCAAGGGAACATATAACGATGAATTTGTCACAACAAGATAAAGGTGGGATAGTGAGTAAGTTCCTCACATGCACAAATAGGATAAATGTGACTACTGATATTCCTCCATATGTTCAAGCAGGTGTGAGGTTGGTATTGACGGGATTAATTAACGTTGTTACCTAGATTCGTTTTAATGGTAATGTGATGTTGAAAAAAAAGTTAGGGCCAAGCACAATAATAACTAAGCCGATCTCAATATCTTTAGATGACCAGAATGTGCCTATGAGACCGATCTCAATATCTTTGGATGACCAGAATGTGCCTATGAGACCGGCCTCACTATTTTCCTTTAATAAGGATACGAGTCATCCATTGAGAGGTCCATTTGATGCTTTATATTTACGGTATAACACCAATAATGAAACTGAGAAATTGGCACCGACGGCACCAGAGAACGAGTCGCTCTAAAAAAAATCTATGCACAAGGCAAACAAACAGGAGCATAATGCGAAACACACACATCATAAACATTATAGCCCTTGAGGGAGGCTCTAACTCTAAGGGGCCTAAAAATAGATACACATTAGTTAAATTAGGAGAAAGCCAAAAAGGTCAAAACCCTTATGAGCCTTAACTCGAGTAGAACAACTGTTGGGATAGTTGAACAAAACCCCCAAGCCCTGACAACCATACTAAAAGAGGATAAAACGCTCACAAAGGATATGACATATATGACTCCAAACGGAGCCTAGAAATAAAAAAATACAGAAAAATAAAATAACCAAACAACAAATCTTCACAATCACGAGAGTCTTTTTTAGTCGAGGTTAACATTGTACTCGTGTCACCATCTAGACTGACCAAATCATGAAAGACCCAAAAAACGGGTTTGGATATGACTACAAAAAATCTCAACTACCATATCTACTTGATCCACAAGTCTAGATCATATAACCAATTTCTTTATATATCCACAATCATATATGTTTATTAATGATTGGTATCACTATTATAATGATACCTAGCATCGGGGGTTGATAGATACCACTGTGGGTTGATTGATAGATACCAATAAGCATTTTAATTTATGAACATCTTCAGTTTAAAAGTTTAAATTGTTGCTGGAGCAAATTGGATATCCATCGAAATTCAGTCAGGTTTGATAACGCAATCAAATGCGCCAAAACGGGGTGTTAACAATTAAGGGACGAATTTGTCTTTTTTTATGAAATGTGAATAATTTCATAAAACAAAACCAAAAGCCCAAAATACAAATAAAAGGCAAATCCCAAGAAACAAAACCAATACAACACAACCGATTCAAGGCCAAAACAAAATGGCCTAGACCAATTAAATCTACAACAAAAATATACCCGCCCCAGCCAACTAATAAACCAAAGGGCATATTATATATAGGTCCCATATGAACAAAATTTCCCTAATTAAGTCCTATTGACTTTTCAACCATTAAATGTGTCATATTCCTAAATTTTTGGAACTTTTTTTTCACAATTATACCCTTTTAAAACCAATCATCTTTAACTTCCTTGGGGAAGTTACAGAAGTGGTTATATTTTTTTTAATATTCAAATGATCATAACTTTTGATTGACAAATTCGTTTTTCGCAAAATTATTATTTTTTAAATCTCCTCACCGAGATCTGTCAAACAAGATCCATGAAGCCTATAAAATTTCAAAGAAAAAAAATACACAACCAGCAAATTTTACTGTATGCACCAGAAAATGAAATACTTTTATATTTGTGACATTTTCACAAACACTGACATTTTTTGTGTTAATATTACACAGACAATAAAATTTACTGTGTTCTCAAGAAAAGTTTACCCATATATTCATCAAACAAGATCCACGGAGTACATAATATTTCAATTAAAAAATTACGCGGACGATAATATTTACTGTGTACACCTTTAAAATAGAATTAATTAATAGTTGAAATGTCAAGGGAACTTAATTAAAAAAAAAATCTTAAAACAAGAATTACATATAATAATACATATTAACTGGGTTGTCACATTTTTTGTTATTATTAAACAATAATACAAACAATTTGGTTAAATAAATGGTTCAAATAATCTATAAACCCGTGTGTGTGTGTGTGTGTGTGTGTGTGTGTGTGTGTGTGTGTGTGTGTGTGTGTGTGTGTATATATATATATATATATATATATATATATATATAGAGAGAGAGAGAGAGAGAGAGAGAAAGACACCTATTTTTAATTTAACCATTTTAGTCGCTCAAACACCCATTTATCAAATATTCTCTTATTTTTAAAGGTGCCAGTGACACCCAATGTCACCCCTACTCACCCAAACCAGAGATACGGTGGATCAAAACCCCATTTATCCAATATCCTCTTATTTTTAAAAGTCAACGGCAATCCATGCCATCCCTACCTACCTAAAATCGAGAAACGAAATAGTTTTATATATGTGACATTTTCACAAATTCTTGTGAAAATGTCACATTTTCTTGTGAACACAGACAGTAAACTTTACTGTATGCACCAGAAAATAAAATAATTTTATATATGTGATATTTTCACAAATAGTAGCATCTACTGTGTTGGCCAATATATATATATATATATATATATATATATATATAAGACACATATTTTTTGTTTAACCCATTTAGTCGCTCAAATACTCATTTATCCAATATTCTCTTATTTTTTAAGGTCCGCGTCAGCGGCACCCCTACTCACCCCAAATGGGAGCTCCAGGGGATCCAAACCACTTTTTTCGATATTCTTTTAATTTTAAAGGCCCGTTCTAGCCTCACCCAATCACCACCACCCACCCCCATTGTCGGAGCTCCAACGACCTTCATCAGAGTTTCGGTTTGGAGTGGGTAGAGGTGGCATGGGTGCCGCTGGCGCGGATCTTTAAAAATAAGATAATATTGGATAAATGGGGTTTGAATCCACCGGAGCTCCGGTTTGGGGTTAGTAGGGGTGGCATTGGGTGCCGCTGGCGCGGACCTTTAAAAATAAGAGAATATTGAATAAATTTGTGTTTTAGCGATTAAATGGGTTATACTAAAATAGGTGTCTTTTTTTCAATATATATATATAGGGGTGCATAGATTATTTTATTTATTTATTTAACCAATTTGTTTGTATTATTGTTTAATAATAACAACAAATGTGACAACCCAGTTAATATATATTATTAAATGTAATTCATGTTTTGAGTTTTTTTTAATTAAGTCAGGTTGACTATTCAACCATTAATTAATTTTATTTTAAAGGTGTACACAGTATATATTACTATTTGTGCTTTTTTTTCATTGAAATATTTTGTACTCCCTGGATCTTGTTTGATAAATATATGTATAAAATTTTCTTAAAAACACAGTAAATTTTACTGTCTGTGTAATATTAACATAGTAAATGTTACTGTTTGGGAAAATGTCACTGACATAAAACTATTTCATTTTCTGGTGCACGCGGTAAAGTTTGTTGTCTGTGTAATTTTTTTTCCTAGAAATTTTATAGGCTTCATAGATCTTGTTTGATAGATCTCGACGAGGAGATTTCAAAAATAGTAATTTTGTGAAAAAAGGATTTGTCAATCAAAAGTTATGATCATTTGAAAATTAAAAATAGAATGAAAAAAAAAGTTCAACCACTTATATAACTCCCCCTAGGACTTTACGGATGGTTGGTTTTATAAGGGTAAAACGTGAAGAAGAAAAAAGTTCCAAAAAATTAGAAATAGGACTTATTTAATTTTTAAAAAGTCAATAGGACTTAGTTAGAGAAGCTTTGTTCATATGGGACCTATATATAATAACCCCTTAACCAAAAGCTACAACTAAGCCACACATAAACAAATGAAAAACATAACAATTGACCAAAATTAACACATATCCACCACTCCTAATACAACCAATGATGAATCAACAACAGAAAACCTGTCGGTCACTTAAAAATCATCTCTTCAAACTCAGCAAATAAAACACATCAATCAAAACCACTTATCATCTTCAACCTTACTGAGAAAGAAACCCATATGATCCTGAGTCCCTATCAAAAATCAAAACCGGGCATTCAGAGAGAAAACTATAAAGTTTCAAATAGAGTAAATTCATCAAACTCGACAAGCCAATAAAAGTCAACTAAACAAACATAACATCTTTAATCTTCAAGGAGGATAAGCCCAAAAATTCGGCGGGAGCCCTCGAACCAAATTTTTTGAGGTTATTTTTGAGTATTTATCAAAGAATTACTTAAATATTTATTTGATCTATCAGAAAGATAAGTAAAAATTGATTGAATGAGGGTTTTAAACCCTAAAAAAGGAAGCACAAATAAAATATTTAATTTGTAAGTTTAACCAACAATACCTAAAATTAATCCTAACATCAACCCTAAAAGTAATCCTTATAAACATTAGCCCTAAAATTATGCCAAAATTTAGCATCAATATAAAGAAAGAGGGAGAGAAACAAAACATACATTTTTACATTTCAGTACTAAATTTAAATCAACAATATCCTTAAATTTAATCATAAAATTGGCCCTAAAATTTAGAGAGAGAGTTACTTCAAAGTTATAGTTATTTATGCATATACCCCAAAATAATTTAAAAGTTATTTTTTTACACCAATATTTTTGAAAATGCTTATATGTGTATTTTTTTTTATAAGTTGTGGGGACTTTAGACCCAACTAGGCCTAAGGTAGCTCCACCCCTACCAGTACCTAAACTCCAGAGACAAAAATTAACGAATAACTTTCAACACAAGAATGAAGTTAAGTCTTTAAAATTTCCTCAATAATACCCCTTCTTTTTACTAAATCCCACTTCTCTAAATTTCATTTTACATTTTACATTATTCCATCAGCATGCAACATTTTGAATATTTATCTCAATCTTTCCCATAATAGTAATAACATTTTCATAATTTTCATTAACGATTCTTTCATTCCTCCCCTTCAAAATACTATATAGTGTAGTGGAACGGGCTAATTTGCTAATATTGCTGACAAAGGTTATTTTTGTTAGAAACTAGTTTGATCTCATCTTCAAAACTTTTTTCACTCCTATAATAACCATGATTCTACAAAAAAAATTCTCCTAAATTTAACTAGAGTAATCACATTTGAAAAATAAGTGATTTATGTTTTCAATCCCATTATTGCATAAAACACTTATATCACTGTTAATTTTGCCTCACTCCTTTAATTTATCTCTAGTTCACAGTCTACTAAGACATACCACCCAGAGTAAAAAACTTACTTGGGTAATCTTTTAGGAAACCAAACTACATCACACTATAATACTCGGTATTTTTTGTACATTTATTTAAACTGTGTAGTTAATTATTTATTTGCCTTTTGTGATATGTGATATGTCGCTTAGTATAATTTTATATGTTTTATATGATTCATATATGTGTTTCATGAATTCACGCTTTTTGAAAATTGACATAAGACAAGGTAATACATTAATTAAGTGTTTTAAGTGACTTAGTATTATGGGCAACTATGAAATGGTCAGGGACTAGATGTCAGGAGTTTCATTGTTTGGATTATTCCCTCAGTATCGGATCCCACCAATCTTGAAGTAGTTTCTTAGAATGCCTAGATATACGTAACCATTTAATAATTAAGTTTTAACTTAATTGACTCGTACCGAGTTATAAATTAACTTAAGGAGATAATTAATTTATTAAAATATGTTTTATTTCATTTAAACTTTTTGGATGCTTAGAAAGTCCTTTTTTAATTTAAAATAATGTAATTTATGTATATTGGGTTAGTATATAGTTTGTGCCAAGTTTCAGGCCATTTGGAGCATGTTTTGGACTCATTGGGTTAAGACTATTTTAGGCTTAAACTTAATTTCGAGATTAGAGACTTCCTTAACTTAATTGGGAAAACTAAGACTCTCATAGTATACTAGAGAAAAACCCTGGCATCTGAGGAGGTTAAGAGAGCAGCAAGAGATTTAAGAACTTAAGGATTTAGGACTTGATTCGTACGATCAGTCAATATGCAAGTTTACTTTGATTCAGAATTTAATTAAATTTTTGTTATGTTAATAATAGTTCATTAGATACTGGACTAAAACTCATGTAATCTGATTTTAATTATAAAAACCTAATTTTGTAATTAGATTAGTGATTTGATTAAGCCTTACTCCTATATTAATGAATTAGGATGAATGGATAATGATCCTTTAAATTATTCCACGAAATCATTTAATCCGCTTGAATAATGTTAGATATGAATTATGATGTTGATAACTTACAATAGCTCCCATGTTTAACTAGTTATTGAATCAAATTGAGATTAATTTCATAAACTATATTGAAATTCTGAACTTGTGGTTTCGAGACATATAATCTAAAATGAAATTATGAATTATAGTTATACTTGCTTAAAACTTGTCGTTATAGGTTAGTATTATTGATTATCATGTGAAGGAGGATGGGTATTTGACTCTTTAGAGGCTTTAAGCCTAGGTCTTAAGTTTTTAATGTCTGTTTCTACACTTTGAAGAAAAAGACCTCTGTGTGGATCTCAATCGAACAAGATTAGGGTTTCGTTAGAACGAGATAAAGGGTTTTGTTCAAAGGAATTAGGTTTTAGTTAGAATGAGATAGACTTTTGGTTTTAACTGCTATTGAATATGGTTCGAACAATAAAAGGGTTCTCATTAGAACAAGGTGGGTATTTCATTCGAATCACTTTCAAACATATTAGAGATTTATCCTTATTTAATAAGCGATAATTAATCTAAGACTTATGGTAATTTTTTAGCAATCCTTGAGCATAATTGATTAATGTGTATTTACTTTATGTGTAACTGTACCTTAGGGGTGTGTGTGTTCTTAAGGGATGTAGTAGGAGGGATTTTGATGGGGCAACTATAGCGTTGACCATGGCAGCACCCCGATAGTGACGGGCTTACCTTGGTCATAATTGCCTCGATCCTACTACTGACATACCCTTATCCCGAGTAGGGGAAAGCGGGGATGTTATTTCTATGGCCTTAGGTATGGAGTTTATGCGATATATAGGAAGGCGTAATAATGTTTCCTTATTGTTTCTTTAAGGTTATAGGGCAAGGGCAGCCTATAACAATACCTAGTATCCACGAATGATCCTCGAAGTCAATAGGGATAGGCCTTCATGCTTTTATATGCAGGCTTGCGCATAACCCATCTATTACGTGTGAGTGGGGACACACTCACTTGGATATTTGAGTTATGTAATTCTAATTACTTTACTGAGACTATATAAGAGATGTATACTCGAGATATTAGTTTCTAGAACCTTGTAATTATAAACACTTGAGAAAGATTTATAATTATGTATCATTGGGTTCACTTTGGGCTCGGGATTAGACCTACGTGTTATATTTAGGTCGTTTGGGTTGGGTTAACTTAAAATGACTAAAATATGAGATTAAGGTGCATTATTATTATTTGTGGCCCAAATTTAGTTACATTTTTACTCATTGTAGACTTACTAGGTTTAATCTTATTTGTGAAATATGCTTTCAGGTCTTAGGTAGCAGCAGCCACCTCAGCCCTAATTCATTGCATTCCTTCGCATTTCCATCTTCCAGATCTAGGATGTAGGTTTCAACCTATGATCTCATCTTTATTTATCTCATTTCCATTTTAGTAGTCAGTGTTAAATTAGTGTATTTGTCTTTAATTATATTTGAGTCGGTTATTTATATTCAAGGTCGAATATTATTATTACCGTTATTGTTAGTTTTATTTATTATGGTTCGAAGATTGTATCGAATTTATATCTAATTTACTCGTCTTATTACTCTCATCTTATTATCGTATATTTTATTTTATTCCAGTTGTGTTTAGAATTATACAAATTGTTTAGACTCGTGAATTATTTATATTGAGAACTGATAAATCTAGTTATGGATTTTATGAGGTTTCATAGTTGGTATCAGAGCATTATAGGTGCCAGTGTCCTAGGGTCTTGAATACATCCAGAGCTTTTCCTCAGAGCATTATTTGATACTCTAGATATTTGTATATAAGGTGTTTGTACTCTTATTTCGTGTGATTTCTGATACGCCTTTGTTTATCATCTTTTAGATAATGAACACACTGAGAGGACATGTACATTGTAGACAGGCCGTGAGTCCCGAGTCAGAGGCAACACAGCCTTAGTAGCACCCACAAGGGCAGGCACCAACATTTATTCCTACAGAATTGGCAACCATCATAGTAGAAACAGAAGCAACTACCACGGACGCCATGTGATAGGACTAGCTACCACCGCCACCACCCATGGTTGTACCTACCTCTCATACTACGTCTTATTGGGAGAGAGGTAGGAGTGCTTTTAGCAAAGGCAATCTGCTAAAGTTTGCTGGATCTATAGACCACATTATCTCCGTGTAGTGGAGGCGAGATATGGAAAGGAACCTACGCTTGGTAGAGTGATCAGAGGTTCAGAAGTAAAGGCTAGATAGTTTCAAACTAGTGGGGGATATGCTTTAGTGATGGGAGTTAGTCACTATGGATGAGGATAGGTTAAGGATGACAATACAGTATTTTTGGGACAAGTTTGAGGGAAAGTACTTCCCACAATCACTTCAAATGAGTATGGGGATAGAGTTTATGAGGCTGTTATGGGAGGATTGTACATTAGTGAAGTAGGAGCAGTAGTTTACCTGCCTTTCTTTCTTTACCCACGACGAGGTTAATACGAAGGCATAAAATATGAATGGTTTCATTAGGGGCCTCACGTGAAGGATTAGGAAGGTGTAGCTTGTCAACCCAACCTTCACTACTTATAATCAGGTAGTGGATGCCACTTTGATCTATTTCGAGGTCCACTATGACTTTTAGAGAGATAGAGATCCTAAGAAGGAGAAGGCTGGGACTGGCCAAGGGCCAAGGACTGAAAAAATTATTGATTTGTCCCGAGCACACGGAGGTTCACAATAGTATAAGGGACCACCGCAGGGGGAGCAAACCCTTAAGAGATTCATAGGATTGAGAAATCAGCGTCGTCAGGACGTCCAGGGACAGAGTTCATAGGGACACTTGGGACAGGGACATCATGGTCAGTAAGATCATCAACATCAGGGACATTAAAGCCATAGACAGAGAGGAAGGGCCACCAACAAGGCCTCCATCTTAGAAGTGCATGTTACGCATGTGGCGAGAAGGACCACTCATTAAATAGATGCCCTAGGGGAAACCAAGTTAGTCAGGGATAGTATCAATAAGGGAAGCAACAGGTTATGCTAACCCTACCTCAATAACAGGCCTTTCCACCGCCACCTCAGTATCAGTCATTGGCACCACCATTACCTAGAGACCCAGCACAGGGTCGCCCGTAGTTGCATTATGGATGTGTGTTCAATGTTTACCAATAGGATCAAAAGCCCCGCCACAGGCCATTGAGGTTAGGTTTTATATCTACGACAGTTATGCATGGGCTTTATTTGATACGGGGGCGTCATACTCATTTGTTATTACTACTTTTACTATAACTTAGGGGTTGTTAGAGATTGATACAAATGTGTTTATGCACATGGATACCCAGTGGGTAAGGGTGTTGCCTTATGTCATGTTTGTAGGGACATAGCAGATTGGCATTTTGTTTTTTTGATCGACTTATTGATTTTAGACATGCAGACTTGTGATATCATCTTTGGTATGGATCAGTTAGCATAGTATCACACGCATATCAACAGTAGTGGGAAGGATATCATATTTATCATTCTCGAGAAGAATATGTTCCTCTTAGTTATGCCTAGGCATAAGGGAGGGTATAGCACTCGCATGTATTATATCGATGCAAGTACATCAGAGAAGATCACCGTATCATTACAATTGATACAGTTTGTTTAGGAGTTTACAGATATGTTTGATGAGGTACCAGGGTTATCACCAGCATGAGAGATAAACTTGGTTATAGATTTCGCGCAGGGCACCAGGACGCCCATTGTGAGGGTACCATACCGAATAGTTCCATTAGAGATAATAGAGTAACGAGTGTATATTCAATATCCTTGTGTCAGAGGTTCATACGAAGGAGCACGTCTCCGTGGGGGTCTCTTATGTTGTTTGTGAAGAAGAATGATGGTTCACTAAGGCTTTTTGTGGACTATCGAGAGATGAACAAAGTCGTGATATGGAACAAGTATTTGTTTCCACATATCGATGACATATTCAATTAGTTGAGGGGCGATTTTTTCTTTTTGAAGATCGACTTATGCTCGAGGTTTCATCAGCTACGGACTCATGATGAGCATATTTTGAATATAGCCTCTCCAACTCAGTATGGAACTTATGAGTTCCAAGCTATGTCATTTGGGTTGACTAACGCACCAACGGATTTTATAGATTTGATGAACAAGGTGTTCCACCCACTTCTGGACTAGTTCATCACAGTGTTTATTAGCATCAGTCCTAGGAGGAGCACGTGCAACATTTGAGGACAATTTTGCAAACACTTCGGGAGCATAAGTTGTATGCTAAGTTCTTCGAGTGTGGATTTTGGTAGAGAGAGGTGCAGTTCTTAAGGTACATTGTGTCGGAGGCTGGGATTTGGGTGGATCCTAGCAAGGTATCAACCGTGATAGGGTAGGGTCAACCCATAAAGACTACGGAGGTTAGGAGTTTCTTGGATTTGGATGGGTACTATAAGAGGTTCATTTAAGTGTTCTGTAAGATTGTTGAGCCACTAATTCATCTTATCCAGAAGGGGATACCGTTTGTTTGGAGCATCGACTGTTAATGAGATTTTGAGGCACTAAAGGTGAGACTCGCGATCGCCCCAGTACTTGCTTTACCACGGAGCAGAGTGGAGTACATGGCATACACATGTTTATAACTTCAGGGGGTGAAGGAGTTTTGATGCAGAAGGATAGGACCATAGCTTATGCTTCCCGTAAACTTAATCCTCACGAGGGCAAATACCCCACCCTTGGTTGGGATTTGCCAACGATAGCCTTTGCTCTTCGTATATGGAGACACTATTTGTTGGGTGATAGGTTTAGGTTGTTTTATGATCACAAGAGCCTTCTGTATTTGTTCACTCAGTGGGAGTTGAACATGCAACATAGGTGATGGTTAGAGTATGTGAAGGACCACCATTTTTTTATTCAATATCATCCTAGGAAGGTGACGCGACCACAATTGTGTATCTAGTGTTCGTGTTGATATAGGCTCAAGTGCAAGCCTATCATGTTGGTCATAAACCCGGTAAGTCAAAATCATCTCCACAGGGAAATAGGACGATGAAATCGTGACGACGTTGGAAAAATTGAGAACCCTAACTTTATTCTAAAAACGAAACAGAACAGATGATTTGGGATGGGAAGTAACTACAACTAAAAGTTATGAGAAAATCTACCTACTAAATCAAGAGATTACTGCTGAAATGCTTTTTAACTACTTATGAAATTTGGATTTTAACTGAAAAGATCACAACTGAGAAAGATAGGTCAAGATACACTCCTCCAACCTTAGTACATTTACTAATGTTAAAACCAAATCTTGAATTGAAATAATTGATAAAACCCAGTCTTTATTAATCCCAAGCATTATATATATGAGGTTCAAGCCCGCATCATATATAATCAAGAGCAAGAGTAAAGCAGTGTCGTGGTAGCTACACGCGCGTTGCACTCTTAAGCATCCCGATTACCTAGGGAAAACAAGATCAAAAGCTCTACAACGGTTGTGATCACCACACAACACGATTTAATCAATTATATAATTCAGAAATTAATTTTAAGCATTTGTAAAAGACATCGGGTTGGATTCATGCATCCCAACCCTTAAAAAATTAGCTAGACATGATTAACTTAGAGAAAAACATGATTTTTAAGAAATAGAACATTAAGTCTAAAGAAAAAAAATGAAAAGAGAATTGAATAATCAAACCAACAATCAAACTAATGAGCAATTGAAAACTTAAAGGAAAAATGTTACTTGAATTGCAGAAATTCGATTCAAATCCTTACAGCAAAATCTTCTTATGGAAAAACTAGGGGTTTTGACTACCAAAGCCCTCTACTCCTAATTAGCAAACCTAAAAAATCAAACTCCTATTATTGTGTAAAAACCTAGCATAAATAGCTCCGAAATTTTCAAGAGATTCACTCGCTTAAAACTCTGAGAAAAATAAAAGAAAATTATAGGAAATCCCAAGCAGTCCGGATCCATCGGGCAAGGCGGTCTGGATCCCCCATTTATTTCAAACAGCGAACCTTAGGCAAGGGCAATTCGGATCCTTTTGGATAAAAGGTCCGGATCGCACCCCTTTTTCATTCAGAACTTTTTAGCTATGCAGCCCGGATCCTTTTTGGATAAAAGGTCTGGATCGCCTGCCTTTTTCATACAAAACTTGCTTTCCCGATCCGGATCCTTTTCCATGGCGGTCCGGACCACCTGCCAAATTCATGCAGGGATCTTTTTTGGACTTTTCTCATCTTCAAATGCTCGTAACCTTTTCACCATAGCTCAGATTAATATGTCGTTTCTTCCAATGTTCTTGAAATATCATCAACTCTCCAGTTGGCCTCGCTTCCGGACTAAGGCTGTAAAATTACGAAATAACCCTTTGACTTTCCTTCTTTGATTTCTTTCTCAACTTTTCCAATTTCTTTCTTCCTCAATGCTTTAAATACCTGCAAAACTCATGAGAAATACATGAAACTATATGTACTTGTTAGAAGGAGTCAGTAGCAAGGAAATGCGATAATTTAACTCACGTTGCATTACTCGAGATGATAAAAGTCCCTAAATTAAAGGGATAAATTCGGAAGAATTTGAGCCTAATCAGAAGGCATATGTGGTAGCAGACACTTTGATTTGTCGACCGGCCGTTAGTTCTTTATCCCTGTGGGTAGAAAAAGGAGATAATTTATCTTATTTATGGGTAGTTCAATGGAGTACTTTGCGAATCAGGGACTTCTAAGAGGCATTTTTGGCAGATGTGGTCGTTAAACCTGGTGTTGCATCGCGGGTGATTCAGGCCAAAACATTGGCTCCTTTTATCATATGAGAAGGCGCGAAGGTGAGAGACTCCTATATGGGGGAGTTCTCTTTTATTCCATTGGCTTAGATGGATGTTTGAGGTTTGAGGTTTAAGGGGTATTTATTTGTGTCGAAGAGTCCCGAGCTACGGACGGAATTTTTAGCTAAGGCACATGGTTCGCGAATAACTTTACATTATGGGGGTGATAAGATGTACCCTCGCATGAGGAGGAAGTATTGATGAGACAGAATGAAGAGAAAGATATCCGAGTTCGTGTCTAAGTGTGTCACCCATCAGCTAGTAAAGGTGGAGCACTAGAGACCAGCAGGGGGACTGCATCAGTTGGAGATTCTCGTGTGGAAGTGTAAGAGTATCTCCATGGATTTCATTGTTGGGTTGCCGTGGTCCCAAAGGATACATGATTCTTTTGGGGGCATCGTCAACAGAATGACTAAGGTGGCTCATTTTCTTCCAGTGCAGACAAACTACACCGCAGAGCAGTGCACCTGAATTTTTATTGTAGAGATTGTACGTTTTCATGGGGCTTAAATCAATATTGTGTTTGACAGGGACATGACTTTTGTCTAGCACTTTTGGGAACGCTTTCAAGAGGCAATGGGAAATTAGTTGAATATAACTACCGCATTTCACCCTCAGAGAGATGGTCAAACTGAGTGGGTGAACCATATCTTAGAGGATATGCTATGGGCTTATGTTTTGGATTTCAAGGGGAGTTACGATCATCATTTTTCGCTCATGAAGTTCGCTTATAATAATAGTCACCATCAAACTATTGGTATGGCACCCTATAAGGCATTATACGAACGACTGTTCCGTTCTCCGAGTTTTTGGCTGGAGACGGGGGGATAGTAGGATTTTTGGGTCGGATTGTATACGGAACACCTCAAAGAAGGCGACGTTCATCAGAGAGCGTATGAAGACTGATCATAGTCGGTAGAAGAGTTATGCTGATATGAGGAAACATGAGTTGGAGTTTTAGGTGGGGGACCAGGTGGTTCTGAAGGTCTCCCCGATGAAGGGAGTTATGATATTTGGATTCAAGGGGGAGTTGGCATGCCGATATGTAGGTCCCTTCACAATCTTGGATAAGGTGAGTCCGTTGGTGTATCGTTTGGCGTTCCCTGATCATCTTCAGCGAGTACACAATATGTTCCATATGCTTATGCTGAGGTAGTTCTTTAGGGGCGAGATGTCTATCATCACATCAACCTCGACGGGATTGAGTTCCATACAAAGATGAGGTACGAGGAGAGACCGTAGGGCATCCTTTACAGAAGAGAGTAGACTTTGTGATCAAAGGTCATTTTGTTATTTAGAGTTTAGTGGGGACACCATAATGAGGTTGAGTCTACTTGGGAGATAGAGGACGTCTTGCAGATAAGATATCATGAGATCTTTGATTCAGGTATATAAAAGTCAAATTTTGAGAACGAAATTTCTTGTTTAAGAGGGAGAGGAATGTAATACCCCATATTTTTTATGTTTTATTTAAACTACGTAGTTAATTATTTATTTGCATGTATTGACATGTGATATATCACTTTTAATATTTTTATATGTTGTTATAGGAATCGTATATGTGTTACGTCAATTCACACTTTTTGAAAATAGACATAAGACACAATAATGCATCAATTAAGTATGTTAAGTGACTTAGTATTATGGGCGTCTATTGAACATTCAGGCACTAGGTGTCGTCAAGGTTTCCTTTTTGGGATTATTCCCTCCGTAACGGGTCTTACCAATCATGAAGTAGTTTCTTGTTATGCTGAGCCACATGTAAATAGTTAATAATTAAGTTTGACTTAATTTGATCGTACCGAAATATAAATTAACTTAAAGAGAGGATTAATTTATTAAAGTATATTTTACTTCGCGTTGACTTTTAGGACGCTGAAAAAGTCCATTTTTTACTTAAAATAATGAAATTTAACTCCATTGGGATAGTATATGATTTGGGCAAGTTTCGGGCCATTGGGAGCATATTTTGGACTCATTGGATTAAGACTCTTTTTGGGTTTAGGCTTAATTTCGGGATTAAAGCCTTTATATATGAACAATACTAGGAAGTTCACTACTTAAACTAATTTTAACACAAATTCTAGCATAGGATAGCATCTCCCGTCTAGTAGTCATTCTATCAATGAATATAGGTTTACCTATCAAACTCGAAATTTTACTCAAAATAGAATCTGACCACATATCTAATTTTAAACCTGGCAGTCTGATCCATATTGACAATTGAGCCAAACCTTCCTTCTCTAGACTAACTAATGTGCTCCAAGGCTTCACAATCAAAGGTTTATTATCAAAAGACTATGGATCAAGTCCCAAAACTTGTTGTTGAGCTTTATAGTCATCAAAAGCAATGATAAACACACTAGATTAGAGAAGAAATACCTTTGATCTCCCATGCTTGTTACATTTCCTCATCATGTATCCTTCATAGCACCAAATGACACTTTTGTTCCAAGTACATAGGCTACAACAACATTCCTCCATCTATGCACTTAATCTTTCACCTCTTCATAATCAGATTTCACACAACTTCTTCCCTCCTCATCCTTGCTTCATGGAATAAATTGTAATTTGTTGCCAGCTGATTTATCAATATTTTGTGTTACTATATTTGCCCAAGTTGTTTGCCTTATATCTTTCTTACTATACTGATTTTCTTATTTTCAATGAACTTGTCCTCCTTCTCTACAATACTGTTAAGATCTGGAAACTGGCTATCATAATCCATTTCTTCCTTTCTTGATTGGTCAGCTCCCATAGTTATCTCCTTCCTATACCTCTTCAGATTCCATTCAAATCTAGAAAATTCCTCTTCCTTCCTCCTTTGAACTGCATTCAGACCAGTCGTATTATCCAAGATTTGTACATCTTCCACGGATACGGGATGTGTGTAAACAAGGGCTTACGTGGAGTTAGTTATATAAAAACTATTTCACATGGGCTACCTCACCTTCTCTAATAATTTAAAGCTATAATCTTATTACTAATGATAGGAGGGCAAACATTGACCGACTATTCTCTTTCCTTTCAATATTCTCACAAAACTAAATATGCCGTCCATCTTTAGATTGATAGTCTTGTATTTATTTTCTTTTTTCATGTCCTGAACCGAGTATCCCCTTTTAGAAATTAATAAAAAAAATTACATGAAATTCTAACATTACTTTTAAACTATTGCATATAAATTCCTTTAGTATATCAAATAGTCACCTTGAAAAATGTATATATATATATATATATATATATATATATATATATAGAGAGAGAGAGAGAGAGAGAGAGAGAGGCAGGCTCCTGTGCACACTAAGTTTGCACATTACCTTTTTAAAGTAGTAAAAAAATTATTTTTGAGTTGATTTTTTTTGTGTGATATTTAAACATTTCAAGGAACCCATATAAAAAAAATCAGCTCAAAAAAACTTTTTTTGCTAGTTTAAAAAATCGGTCAAACTTTCTATGCTTTTAAGCCCTTTAAAAACTGCAAAAGTTTGACCGATTTTTAAAAAATAACAAAAAAAGTTTTTTTGAGCTAATTTTTTTTATGTGAGTCCGTTGAAATGTTAAAATATCACATAAAAAAATTGGTGTGCGTCAACACTCAAAAATATTTTTTTTACTACTTTAAAAACTTAGTGTGCACAGGAGCCTGCCTCTCTCTCTCTCTCTCTCTCTCTCTCTCTCTCTCTCTCTCTCTCTCTCTCTCTCTCTCTCTCTATATATATATATATATATATATATATATATATATATATATATATATATATATATATATATATATATATATATATATATATATATATATATATATATATATATCGGTGAAGCTCTCTAATACACTTCACTTATCCTCACTTAAATTTCTGAAATAACGGAGAGGGAGGGGGTTTTCTCCATCTTATGAACCCAACTAAACAAACAGGATGTTTGCATAGAAATTCACTCCAATGAGCGAAAAAAAAAATTGAGTTACATGTTTTGTGGCATTACAATCAGAGACTAATTTAATATAAAAATTTGGCATTTATTTACAATTTGAGACAACAGAGTCCATAATATAAGAGTCATTTGGACAATAAGAAAATATTATATTTACTTTAACCCCTAAGATAATTACATAATTAGATATAAACCCTAGAAGTTACACTACCACCATGCAGCTCATGTGCACATTAACCCACTTGTACCATGGGCGTAATCTATGCAAGACGACAAGTCTAATTTTTAAAACTTTTAGGGCCAAGTTTAATTATGCAATGATTCTAGGGGTAAAGTAAAAAAATGGTATTTTAACTTTACCATCCATTTAATTTTGGTAAGACTTTACCCACTATTTTATTTTATTTTATTTCTTTTAGACTCCACCACTAAAAGTGGATGGAAAAAATTATTTGACTGGTCAAACCATTATTTATTCTACAAAAGTTTAAACTACCCATATTCTACATTATTAAAGGCCTAATCCACTTATTATTTCTTTTTTTTTACTTAAGACACCATATTAACTTAATATCTTAATTAAATTAGGCATTTTATTTAAGACATTTTAAAAATAGCTTTTTTTAAATTAAAAAAAATAGTTTTTTGTTATTTTTTAATAAGTAAAAAAACAGTTTCTGTTTTTTTTTTAATAAGAAACTGTTTTTTTTCCTTTTTTTGTCGCATATTTATTTATTAAAAAAAACTACTTTTTCTTCCTTGTTTTATTTACTAAAAACACTAAACTTTTTGTTCTAATTTTTATCTATTATAAGAAATACAAAGCGATGCTATTTTCTTCTTTTTTGTCCCTTTTTATAATTGTTAAGGAGAAACTAAAAATTGTTTATTGGTCTCTTTTTCATCTCAATTTTTATTTATTCAGAAAACAAAAACAAAAACTATCTTTTTCGTCCTAATTTTTATTTATTAAAAAATAATTTTTTTATCCCAATTTGTATATGTTAAAAAGAAACTAAAAACTACTTTTTGTCTTCTTTTTCATCCGAGTTTTTATTTATTAAAAAAAACGTGATATTCATCCTAGTTTTTATCTATTTAAAATGTTTCATTGTTCTCTTTTTTGTCCCAGTTGATTTTATTACAAAAAAAAAATTATTGTTCTCTTTTCCATCCCAGTTTTAATTAAAAAAATCCGTTCTTTTGTTTTTTTCCATCCTATTTTTTATCTATTAAAAAAACAAAAAAACTATTTTGAACACATGTATAGTTACAAAGGGTGGGTCATCTAAACCTGCAAGGCAACTAACAAGAAAGACAAAAAGTACACTAAAATGAAAATAATCAAACCTAAACCATAGTACATGGTGCAGGTTTTACACTCTCTCAATATATTTGGGTATGAGATAAATATGAGAAAAAAATACTGCAAATGACTTTTTAAAAAGAAAAAAGAAGTTAAAACCAAAAAGTCCCCCCAAAAAAAACATCAAACAACAACTATTTCATCCTTGGGATCCTCGGCCGCAAGCAGGTCATCGTCATAAGCAACAGGCACGCGTATTCTATCATGAACAGACGAGCGTTTCTGCTCAACATTGCACTGTTCGGGTTGGTTTTGCATGTTAACAGGTTTAGCATTTAAAATGCTACCTTCTGTAGTTTCATCTGTGGATGGAAGATTATTTCCTTGAGAAGAATCCCCTTTGTTCTGTTCTAGTGCTGGTGCTTGCCTCATATTCTTTTGTTTGAATTGCTTCTGCAAAATCGTAAATAACACAAAACGTAAAGACGCCAACACGACTCGTTAAAATGTTTTGACTTTCAATCATGGATTGCGAGTCTAATAGATTCAACAATACAACATAACAGCACTTTAGTTTAGCATGAAGTATAGTACAATGGAAAAGTAAGAATGCCAAAAAACATAGCGAGGCAGTGAACCGAGAACTTCTACAAACATATAGCACTAATTGCACACACGTCAAAGCATAAAATTCAACCAAAGTCATGAACTAGATTATGTTGATAATTTCAAATACTTATCTTCTATTTTTCTAATTATATGCGATTAATATAGAGCTATTTTATCCTTTCTATTGTCCACAACAAGATGCCCTAAATCCCATACCAAAGCACAGTTGTTACGCAAAAGAAAACTACAGTCATGCCCTTGGAGTTGTTAAATTAGTGGAAAAGCCACTTAAACAGAGATAATATTCGCCAAATATTTCACAATGAGAAATATATTAAGATGCTTGAATGTCTTTGAAGAAGAAGCCAACACGGAGGTCAAAAACTTAATATGTTCCCACAACTCCTGCTGTTGATGGAAAAGCTAAGCGGATCCAAACTCACAAGATTTACAACACAAGCAAAGTTAAATAATTCTGCCTCTCCTGAGATGGGAAAAGGGGTTTCAAGCTTTTTTATTAATGGAATGGTGGAGTTTACAACGCTCCATGTCTCTCTCTCAATAGCTAATTTCGTTTTTTCCTTTTTACATTCTCTTAGCTTCTATTTTATAGACATACATGAGACCTTATAAGGGGTGAACCTGGAACAACGGTAAGGTTGCCCCATTGTGACCTAGAGGTCCCAGGTTGAGTCACGGAAACAGCCTCATAGGGGTAAGGCTCCGTATATCTACCCTCCCCCCCCCCTCCCCCGGTACCCCACAATAACGAGAGCCTCGTGCACTGGGTTTGACATTTTACATGAGACCTTATTATAAGTGTCCTAGAAGTCTCAGAAGATAATATCTTGATACCACATTATAGCAACCGCCTTACGAATTAGAATCATAATAGGGATTAGTGATGACAAAAAAATGGGTTGGGCCTAATTTGGGCGGACAAAATATGGGTTGGACTAAATGTGGGTTGGGCTAAATATGGGCTGGGCCAACGCATTTTTTTCCTACCCAAGTTAGTATTACAATTCCAAGTACGTAAAAAAAATCCATATTTTACTCGTAACTTTTTAAAAAAGGGTTTATATTTGACTCAGCTTTTGAAAATAGGCTCCACATTTGATTCATAGCTTTAAATATGGGCCCCATATTTGACTCATAGTTTTAAAAAATGAGCCCCATATTTAAATGCATGGGCTAATATGGGTTGTTTTATTATTTGGGGCTCATTTTGCCATTACAAATAGGATAAAGTTGTGGTTGACCTTATTATATCTCGAGGATAGGGCCTTCAGCCTCTTCACAACCGTGGGTCAAACTACCAGCCTTTAGGGTGTTGAGAGGAAAAAAGTCTTCAGATGGCAGCCTTCGACCTTATTTCTGCACGGATAATGACCTTCCATTCTGTAGTCTTTATAAACAGACTAGGGTAATTATCCCCTTCATCACCTCCTTATTTTCAGGACTACAGAGTTTTTCATTCAGAACAAATAAACCATACCAAGCCATAATTATGCATCTCTACAGGCACATACTTTTCTCCCTTGAGCCTAAGCTAACCAATCAATGGTAAAGAATTCATGCCAAGATTCAAAGAAATCCTTTGAGAAGTCCAAATTCATTGATAATTTTATACAACGCAATTCTCAAAAATCCAAATTGCATGAAGAGATGATAGGTGTTATCATCATCCTACTTGCATACAATGCACCATGAAAGAGCGTAAGGATTTTGGTTTCCCTGGATCATGCCACCAGTGTTTCAAATCACACAAAATATTGAACTTCTAGAGGAATGACAATTTTCCATATCATTTTGTAGGGTTGAAAGTGAGGGGAAGAAGGGTAACCAACAAGACTCAAAGTTGGATTTAGAAGAAAAGACCCCAACCCCAGAAGAGCTTCTCAACCATGCCCTTATGTCAACCCCATCTTTGACTAATGGGACAGCCTCAATCAAGAGAGCGAGATAAACGAATTCTTCTACATAACAATAGTTGAGGTTTCTTCTAAAATCAGACTTCCATAAATAATCAAGAGAGGGGGTCCAAGATGTGAAGGGGCAAATAAAAGCACGATGAGAAGAACACAACCAATAAAGTCTAAGAAAAACGGTATAGTCAATTTACTCTCCCCAACCAAACAATTCTCTCAAACATGAATTCACCACGCCCCATCCCGCCCCTCATGCATGATATCGAGTCCTTTGGAGAAACAAGTCAAAGCTCTTGAGGAATAGACTTCCAACTCACGAGGAAGATCCCCTTTCCACAACTTTGGAGTCCCAACTGTTATTATGCATACATACCTGCTCTAAGAACATCATTGGTACAGACCACAGCCACAACCACAACCACACCTACATCCTCATAAGCTGCAACTAATATTGCCGCCGCCATGATAAATATTGTAACCTCCGCAATATTCTCTTTCATTACTATGCCATTAAAAAATAAACAGCTGTCATTTTCACCACCGCCACTACCACAAACATCATACACCACTTCCACGTCACATTATTTCTTCCATTTTCTATGACCCATTATCATAGTAGACTCAAACATTGTGATCACATATTTACTAATGTCAGAAATTTCCAATATTTTATTTACCGAAGCTCATCCAAACAATCGATTTCAAATGAAAGAGCTTCTATGTCTTTCATTTCAAATTTCCATTTTGATTTCACCAATTGATATGATCACGCCTAGGGGTGGTAAACAGACGGATACGGATCGGATACCATATTTTCTATATCCGTATCCGCTATCTGGAGGCACTATCCGTATCTGTATCCGCTATCTGGATAGTTAAAACAACTATCCATATTCGTATCCGATCGGTCACCTCGGATTCGGATAATATCCGTATCCGTTTACATTGTTTAGCCATCGCAAAAAATATGATGTAAATGACGTCAATGGGAAAAAGAACAGATAATTCTCTCTCTAATCAAATCTCATAAAATGGAAGAATGCCTCAAATGACGCTACAAAATGGTATGCATAGGAAGGAGGTTGCTTGGCCTCTAAGCTAAGTATCTAATTACAATTATGCCCTTAAATGCCAACTAACCTTCCTTCATCTAAATACTAAACAAAAGAAAAAATACAACGAATAATAAAAATAAAAGAAATATTAAAAATAGCCCCAATTCTTCATTCTCTCCGCCTTCGAAAATTGAATTTTTGAAAATTTGAGGAAGATTCTTCAATTATTGCATCAATCTTCATTTTCTTCCTCATATCACTCATGTCAATCATCAAAAATATCGACCACTGGGGTCAAAAACCAAGGTTTTGGTGTCAAACCCTAGTTCTTGCACATGTTGGTGGGTTTCACCTAGGGCAAAAGAATGATTGGTCAATATGGGAGGGGTTAGGATCAAAAGGGGATGAAATTGGAGGGATTTTGTGGAAGCGGGGTTCTTGATTGGTTCTTGGTAATTTTGAAGGAATGGGGTGGGTTAACTTAGGGTTTCAAAGGGTGGTGAATGTGTTTGAGGGTTTCCAAACACGAGTGGAGAAATGAGGAGGCTAGAGTTTGTTTGGGTGGGTTCTCGGACAAGGGATAGTAGAAACCCTAGGGTTTCATGATCAAAATCTTAATGGGATTGATGTTGTGGGGATTTGGTAAAAATGGGTTGATGTGGGATTGAATTTGTAGGACATGGGTTCTTAAGGGCTTTTGGGAGGATCTTGGATGGGTCTGCGTAAAGAAACACATGTTGTTGAATGGTGAGGACAATTTCTTGAATTTTTGGAGGTTTTCGAAGCATGAGAGGGGATTGCACCAAAATTGGAGAGGAAGTGATCGGGGAAGCATCAAACTGAATTGTGGCTAGTGGAAGATCCGTGGTGGCCTCACCTGACCCCCGGTGGGTTCGTCCGAAGGCGTCGGGTGTGCCCAGGGCAGCAGGCTGCTGGATCGGGCCTGTTTGGCCTTGGATCAGGGTTGTCCAACTGTGGAGATGATATCCGGAGGTGGCGGTGGATGTCCGAAGGGTTAGGGCTGGATCAAGATCGGAATAGGAGGACTTTGGGTTGGGTCGGGGTCAGAATAGGACGGCGGAGATGGTCTGGGTGAAACAGGGTAGGGGCGACCTGCCGGGGATGTATTTTGGGTTGGATCGTGTTGAATTTGGGGTTGGTCTTGGGCAGTTTGGGGTTTCGAAGGTTGATGGGTTTGTGTCGAGTCAGGGAGGTGCCTTTTTTGCAAAGGAAGTTGATCGGACATCTGCCGCCCTGATGGCAGCAGTATGCGGCTGTTATCTGAGGGGTTTTGCCCCTTTTGTGACTTGTCGGCGACAGAATATGGCCAAGAAGCGGCGGTAGGTGGTGGTGGAGTTGTTGAGGGGTTTCTTGATGTGGTGGTGGGTGAAATAGAGTTAGGGTTTTGATTTTCTTGGGGTGGTGGGAAATGGGTTGCGGAAGCATAGGAGGGGCTTTAGGAGCTAGGGGTAGGGTTAAGGTTAATGATGGTGGGGGCCAATTGGGGTAGTGGTGGGTTTCGTGCATTGAACTCTTCCATTTGGGCCTTCAATTGATTGAGGGCTTCCACGATTTGCTCGAAAGGGTTTGCCGCAGAGGTGTTCATCCTTTCTTGAACCCATCGTGATGTTATTTACGAGTTTTTGTTTTTATTACAACAACCACCACCGGTGGAGCGAACTAGGCTCTGATACCAATTGACGTAAATGACATCAATGGGAAGAAGAAAAGATAATTCTCTCTCAAACTCTCTCTAATCAAATTTCATAAAATGGAAGAATGCCTCAAATGACGCTACAATATGATATTTATAGGAAGGTGGTTGCTTGGCCTCTAAGCTAAGAATCTAATTACAATTATGCTCTTAAATGCCAATTAACCTTTCTTCCTCTAAATACTAAACAAAAGAAAAAATACAATGAATACTAAAAATAAAAGAAATACTAAAAATAACAAAAATACTAAAAATAGCCCCAATTCTTCATTCACATCAAAATAACTATTAAAATATCCAATCCAATGAAATCCAATCCAAATAAATATATAACAAAATTACTACCTCCCAACATATCAACAATTATGGCTTCCATAATAACAGTAACATTCCATAATGATAATATGGCATAAAACCATCCATACTTTACAACCATATAAGCTTAAAGTCATCCAAAAAAAAATAACAGTACCATTCCATAACAGTAGAAATAAATATGCACCTTTTAGATTAAATCAAATTTATTGAGAATGATAACCTCATGGACCTTTTAGTCTTCAAAACATATTGATATTTTTATGTTAATAAGTATACATTTTTATTTTGTATATAATATACCTGTTGTTATCTTCCGTTCTCATCACAATCAAAACCATCTATTTACTTTTTTGTCTCTCCTACATTTATTTATAATTAAGGAAACTAATGAACAACCACATGAATAATATATAAATGCAATTATATATTTTTATTTTTATTTTGTATGTACCTGTTGTCGCTAACTTTCTGTTGCGGGAGGAGGGGATGCGCAGCGGCGGAGTTGATGCGTAGCGGAGGGGTTGATGAGAAGCGGTGGCGGGGTTGATGAGCAACGGCGGGCTGATGCGGCGGAGGCAGAGGTGGCGGAAGGAGGGTTTTTTGTGGAGTGAAATGATGATTTATTTTCTCTTGTTTTGTACGAAAGAGAAATTAAATGAAATTGGGGTTTTTTGTTTTGAGTGGAGTATATGTTCTTTAGTGGGTGTATGTTGTGTGTGATAGGGTGTATTGTATCTTTAGTGTAACTCCATGATAATATTCCCAATAAAATAATAATACATGGTATTTTATAATATACCCAATAAAATAATAACTTTAGGATATTTTTATTTTGAGTGGAGTATGTGTTTGTTTTGTTTTAGGGAATAAACGATTAAGTTTTTTTTTAATATTATTTTATTAGTAATACTAATACTAATATTATTAGTAATATTTTAAACATATGTTTGACGGATACGGATATCCGGTAAAATGGATACTCCACATCGGATACGGATTATCCGTGTCAGATACTAGTACTATCTGTTTTCTCGGATATTTTTATAGAATCCATATTCGTATCCGTTTCCGTTTTTTCGGATAAATATACGCAAATTCGGATTCGGATATCGGACGGATGCGGATTTTCGAATATCCGTTTACAACGCGGGAACTTGGCGACCACGTGGATATAAGTCAAGGACAAAAAATATTTATAATTGTATTTACTTTTTTATTATTAGAAGAGGGGAATATCCTCATAAATAGTTATAGTCTGGTTGAGGGTATAGGGATATTTAGACAATGACATCAAAAGGTAGGAACATTCTTATTGCTAATGGAGTAAAAGTAAGATATCCCTATACCCTCTACTCTGACTATTAACAATTATGTGAATATTCTTCATAGAAATACTCCCTTACTATATAATTAAAACAATAAAAAAAAACATATCCATGCGAGTGCCACGTCCTCGCGCACATCGCTCTCCCCCAGGGGACAAAAGTTTTTAAGCGTGAGGTGAAAATTGGATGAGCCCGTGCCACCAAATAATTATTTTGAGAATTTCAGGCTTCAGAATGCCTGCTAAACATTTTTGTTAAAACATATTGGGACCAAATAAAATAGGCTACACCATTTTAAAATTTGGAATAGACCCAAATTAGTTTAAACCCAAGAAAATTCACAAACTGAAATGGGCCAATTACCATTAAACTGGCCAAATTCTCCTTGAGCCATGGTCCAAACACAATCCATTAGTAGTTGGGCTAACAACTATTTGATTTTTCAGGCCCACGTCCATTTCAAGAGTTGCGCCCTTCATAATATTTGGCGCAGAGTTACCAGAAATAGCACATGCCCTAGCGATTTACAATTTGGATAACATAATCCAGATCGCAAATCGTTTGCGATCTCAAACAGAAGTTATGGTGTTCCATGTAAGGAGGAGTCCAGAGAAAAAAGGGTTTACGCAAATAAATTCAATTTCATACCAAAACATTTGGGTTTGGCATCCATTACACAACATTTTCAATTCCTTTCAGACTTTCAACAAGTTAAGAGTAATATTACAACAATAAGTAGTGTAAACATTCAACACCAAATAGTGCAAACATTCAGTCTTACGACAATCAGAAGTAGAGATCAATAGAGAGAAAAAAGACGAACAGAAAGAAGTAGAGATGAGTAAAAAGAAGAGAGATGGTGAGCATATGGGTAGGGTTAGTAGGTACATGGACAGAGAAAAAGGGTTTTTTGAATATGGAAAGACACCTGAGGGGAGTTAGGAGAGAGAGGGAGAGAGAGAGTAAAATTAAAAGGGAGAATTAGTGTTTAATCCCTTTTTGGTCAGCTTTGAAATTAATAGCCAGCTTCCACTTCATATAAATGCATTTCGTTCTAGAAAATAAATGCTAATTGCGTAATGATGAAAGTGTGTTGATGAAGAGAGAGAGAGAGAGAGAGAGAGAGGAACACCGAACACACAAACAGTTACAATTGAATTAACTCAAATATTATTCAACTACTCAATTGATGGATTACAACCTTATTTGTAAGCTAATGACTACCAAATATATACTAATACGACAGATACTAAATAATTGAAAAATAACGAGACTTTCTTTACGTAAACTACACGTCAATGACTAAAAAGAAATACCAAACCCTGATTTTAGAGAGAGAATCAAAAACTGTCTTATCTTTCAAGAATGACAAAAGGTGAGTACAAATGAGATTACAAGCCTATTTATAGGGGTTGAATTACTTGTTAATCGAGTAATTAGCTAAAATGACTAATTAGTTCCAAACATGCTTGGAGACTAATTAAGGAAAAGGCCTAAAAAGAGTTAAAAATAGAAAATAAATGAAAATAAATGAAAAATAACTATGGATTCCCATCACTCTCCCCTTTCAAAAAGAGTTCGTCCACGAACTCAAAGGGAAAGACCAACAGAATCACCCTCTAAAATGGTAATCAATGCAAGGCCAGGGGACTCCTCGGCCTCGTCGAGATACTCTGGGGATTGATCCATCGTTAGCAGGACCCGTCGACGTGGCTGAGGGCATTCAGAATCTCGATGTCCCACGGTGCTGCAATTAAAGCAGCGAAATGTGGGAGGGCCTGTATGGATCACAGCGGAAGTGGCAGTAACTGGAGTAATGGCCGAAGATGTCGAGGATGAAGCTGCAGGAGGAACAGAGCTCAAGGAAGATGGAAGTCGGGATGTTGGAGAAGATGCTAAGGCTGCATGATAGGCCTCGACCTTAATAGCATACTCTACCGCCTTCAAAAAGGTCGGTATCTCTCTCAATCCAAGGTCGCGGCGAATATGTGGCTGGAGTCCCAGGATGTAGCGGTTGATCCGCTAATCCTCCGTCTCGAGTAGATGTGCTCTAGTGCAGAGGAGCTGGAACTGCTTCGTGTACTCTACGATCGAGGACGTGTCCTGCTGGAGAGACTGAATACGCGTAAAGAGGTCTCTCTCATACGTCGGAGGTATAAAGGAAGCCTGAAGAGCTGCCTTGAGATCGAGCCAGTCCTGGATGGGTGGGAGTTCTGCAGCCGTCCTACGATAACAATGGTCATTCCACCAAACACGAGGAAACCCCTGAAATTTGGTCGCAGCGAGAAGAACACATGAGCGGCCCTGAATCTGCTTGTAATCGAAAACTGTCTCCATAGCGGCAAGCCAGTCGGTCATATCATCCGGGGAGAATCTGCCATCGAACATAGGTATGTCTACATAATCTGAAGTGCTAATGAAAGCGGGTCTCCCTCCTGATGAGCTCCTAAACCCATCACGTCACCCGGCACAGATGCAACAAGATCAACCGGAATCGATGGCATCTGAGCAGGTGGTGGATGAAATGGGTGAACATGTAGGGGTATGGGAGGTGTTGGGGGACCGCGGTGGGAACATGTACCAATCAGATGACCATACTCGCCGCAATAAAAACACTGGCGGTCACATAGTGGTACGTAGTGAGGACCATCGGGTGGGAGCGGGGGAATCCAATCCAGGACGCTACGGCGAGTATCCCCGGCATCGGCGGATGAAGAAGAGTCGGTGTCAAATAGGGAGAGCTCATGATGGGTATGATGTGAGAGTGGAGGGGGTGGAATATATGGATGAGGGTGATGTGGCATATGATTGGGGATGGGCAAGTCAATAGGCCTCGGGATTTGCTCACAAAAGATGTGAGAGTCGAAACCGAAAGGGATGGGTATTTGAACAAACGAACCAAGATTTCTAAGTGGTGTGGGGCAAAAATCTTGTGGTCGGCCGAGGAGACTAGATTCGGGCTCATAGCATGTGGTTTCTTGATTTGGGTGTGGGCTAGGGTTTATGGAGTGACCGGATATGTTGAAAGGGTCAAGAATCTTGGTTTTTTGAAGAAAATCTGACCGGTATTTCCCTCATAGGGCTTCGGCAAAATGAATGGGGACAGCTGCGTCGCCCACCCGATTCTGATTGTCCCTTGCGCAGGTCAAGACCTACTGGATTGGCCGTTGCATCTGGTCGGCGGAGGTATTCAGACATCATGATGAGATCAGGGCCTCCCGAAATCCCCACGGAAGCAGATTGGCCCATGATCTTCTTGGGGGTGGATCGACTCAAGCCGGATGCCATAACAGGTGGTCCTGATCAAGTTTCTTCCTCCAGATTGTCGGTGGAATTAGCGGGACCTGCTGGACGAACAGAATGTGGGTGGCCACAAGTCGTTTGGGCTGGCTCTTCTCATAAAATCTCCTTTCCAGGCATGTGTGTGGTGTTTTTCAGCGAATTTTTTGGGGAGGTGGCCTTAATTTTGGAAAATTGTTGTACAAATGTCTTGAATTGTCATTGTTGCTTTTGAACTATCTATTCCATTTTGCGATCCATTTGGCCTTTCAATTCTTGAATATCTTCCAATTGAGGCTTGGATTTTCTTGGAGCCATTACGAATAGTGTACGATTTGATTACCAACACACCAATACACCAATTGGGGAACGAAACCTCGCTCTGATACCAATTTGACGTAAACTACACGTTAATGGCTAAAAAGAAATACCAAACCCTAATTTTAGAGAGAGAATCAAAAGTTGTCTTATATTTTAAGAATGGCAAAAAGGTGAGTACAAATGAGATTATAAGCCTATTTATAGGAGCTGAATTACTTGCTAATCAAGTAATTAGCCAAAATGACTAAAAAGGGCCTACTAAAAATAAAAGAATGCCTAATTAGTCCCAAACATGCTTGGAGTCAAAAAAGAAAAAATAGAAAATACAATGAAAATAAAAGGAAAATAACTATGGATTCCCATCATTTCTAATAACTACTAAATATATCCTATTATAATAATCTAATTAATAGATTATGCATCAATTCTCCACCTCTAAGAACTCAACTTCAAATCATTCGATTCGCGAGTCGAATAGTACGATTCAATTCGATTCGGAGGCAAAACAATTCGAATCAGGTAAAGAATCGTAAATGTGTAAAGAATCGCCCGAATTGGTATAAAATCGTCCGATTCCAACTCGAATCGGGAATCGGGTTAAAAACGATTCAGGAAATGTTTTTTTTTACCTTAACTGTAAACTCAATTTTAACCCAAAACAAAACGCTTTAACCCTAATCGAAGCAAGCCAACCCTAATCGAAGTAAGCCAACCCCAATCGAGGCAAACCAACCCTAATCGTAGCAATCTAACCCTCATTGAAGGTCCTATCAACCGATTGCAAGTTTTCTTTCATGTTTTTCCGGCTTATTTTGCAAATCGATGGCCGTTTGATGTTTTATTGTTTTCTTTTGCCCTTTTTTTTAGGTTATAAAACCATAGTTTTTTGTTTTTTTGTTATAAAACCATACGTTTTGTTGTTGTTTTAAAGTTATTTTGCTGTTTTTTTTTTTTAGTAAAACCATACGTTTTAGTTGTTTTGTTGTTTTTTAGTTATTTTGCTGTTATAATAAAACCATATGTTTATTTTTTTAAGTTTAGGATAACAAAAGTTATTTTTGCTGTTTTATTTTTTAGTTATTTTGCTGTTTTTTCATTTGCTTTTTTTTTTAGTTATTTTGCTGTTATAAAACCATATGTTTATTTTTTTTAGTTAGTTAGGATAAAATAAGTAATTTTTACTGTTTTATTATTTAGTTATTTTTGCTGTTTTTTCATTTGCTGTTTTTTAGTTATTTTGCTGTTATAAAACCATATGTTTATTTTTTTTAGTTAGGATAACATAAGTTATTTTTGCTGTTTTATTTTTTAGTTATTTTTGCTGTTTTTTTAAGTTCTTTTCTTCCTGTTATTTTGCTTTTTTTTTGGCTGTATTTGCTTAAATTTTTTTAGTTATTGTTTGAGTTGTTTATTAAATAAATTGATATCGATTTGTAGGTTGTTTGATCTTTGAAAATCAAGATGGTAAAGTCAAAGGGCAAGAAAGAAACCGATCCAACTTGGACTGTTATTGTAGGTTGTTTGATTGATTTGTAGGTTGTTTGATTTTTAGTTATTGTTTGAGTTGTTAATTTTTGTGCTATGTTTTGGTATATTATCATGTGCTACGATTAGTTTTTTGTCATATTATGCTTAATTACCAATTCTATAGTGTCAAATCCCATCTACGTATGTTTTATTTCATTTTTATCATTTGATTCCGATTCGACCGGTTCGATTCACGATTCACGATTCGGGGGTAAACGATTCATGATATGATTCGCGATTTGACAACTATGAGTAGGACCATGAATAACATCAAATAGCGAGACTTATTGAAGCAGCAACTAACAGTTCTTCAGTGTCATTGTCAGTGAGCCGGTAGCACAAGTAAAGGTATATCTTGTCTTTCCCTCTACAAAAGAGTAGGTATTAAGACAACCAAATGCGTGGCACGTCATGATCCCAAATCCACTTTCATTTCAAAAGAATGTGGCACTCAGTTCATCGCACATACCAGTCTCCTTAAGTCCGCCAATATAAGATGTAACAGGACATTGTTGATCAACCTTTACTTTGGTGTTTGTTATCCACGCAACTTGTTGCTCAACCTTCAAACCAAATTTCTTCACAGCGGTCTCAGACACAACATTAGTGCAGCTCCTTGTGTCGATTACAAATGAACATATTTGTCCCTTGCAACCCAGTCGCGTGAAAAATTTGTCACCTGTGACAAGCATGAAGCCTCGTTAGTTATTTCTTCCTGTTCTGGACCCAAACAAAGAGGATGAAGAACTCCCACCAAATAGAAGTCCTCATAATTATAATTATCCAGGTTAACGGGATCAACAATTTGTAGCTCTGACACTTCGGAATCCTCGGATTCAACCACCGGTTTGACAAGAAAACTACATGAAAGCTACACAGGAGATGGAGATGTCCAATCCCTTAACTGTTAAAGCCCTTGGGTTCATAGTTCAGCTCCGATACCAAATAATTGCGGAAGAGGGTGCATCAAGAGATAGAAGAGAGGAGAAAGAGGAACACACAAACAATCAGGATTAAAGTAACTCAAATATTATTCAACTACTCAATTAAAGAATCACGTCCTTATTAATATTCTAATGCATACTGGATATATACTACTAGCTAATTGAAAAATTATCAAATATTTTACTAATTACTAAATAAATACCCAAATTAATAAACTAATCATCAAGGACGTGATACCCTGGGCTACCAAAACCTATTAAATTATGTAATTATATAATAGATTCGGTATCACAGTCCCTCCATAATATAGTTGTTGACTTTGTGCGTTTCTAAAGATATATTTATTTATTCACTAATATCCAATCGTGCCACTGATTCAGTATACAAACCAATAAATATATTATTACTAAAATTGAAGTGAATTACTATACCAACTGAAATTTCGAGGTTTTGAACTTGGTGATTCTTTGTAGCTATTATTAAAACAATGGTTGAATTTGCCAACGTGTCCTTAGCAAAGAATCATCTTGATGGTTTACCCAACATTCTTTGTAGTTTCCAAAGGAACCCTGGCCGCCAATGACAACCAGTGACCTATGAGTTGTGCAACACCGACAGAGACCTCCGTCAGCACAACTGGAAGACCGATGTCACCTCCTATGCCTACTCTGTCTTTCCTCTGCTCGATCGTCGATAGAGAACCAATGATGCCGCTTCTCTCCAGCTCCACTCTCAATCTCAGCCTCTAACAACGGCTCTAGTATTGGTCTGTCATCTCTGGACGAACCGGTTACCACTTAATGCAGCAGAGCTGTCGTAGACAGAGAACGTCTTCGAAAGAATTCCACTGTGGATCTATAAGAAAAAAGAGAATATTGTCTGACCTTCACTCTCACCACTCACCCAAAGCTCTCTTCTCTATAGCTACACCAATGTTTTAAAAAGCGCGCTATTGCGAACGCAATAGCGCGCTATTGCCTTTTGCGATTGAAAAACGCCACGCTATTGGCACTGCTAAACAAGATGCTCCTTTTGCGTGCGCTATTGGGCGCTATTTGGCGCGAAAGTGCGCTATTTTGCGCGAAAGTGCGCAATTGGAGCGCAATTGGAGCTTTGGAAAAAAAAAAAAAAACGCTGCCATTTTGAAAAAAGGGAAATGCAAGAGGTGTTTAACCCAACCCTTAACCCTTCAAAAAACTTACGGGTTGTTAAACTTATGGGCTGTTAACACCTTTTTTTTTTATTTCTCAGTATACTTTTTTTTCAGTTAACTTTTTTTGTTTGGGAGCTTTAAAAACTTACATTTTTTGTAACTTTTTTTCAATAACTCACTTTTTTTATTCATATTTCAGCAACTTTTTTTCAAATCTCAAATAATGTAATTTTTTTAATAAATTCAGTAGAAAATGTATATTTTTTAATAAATTTCAGTGTAAAATGTTTTCTATTTTTTACTTTTCAGATTAAAAAATGGCACACAAAAAAGATTATGGATGGAAGCATGCATATGAAAAAGATTATCAGTTTAAAATGCTACTTATTTATAAAATTTCAGCTTAAAATGTTATTTGTTTTATAATTTTGATTTTAAACTGTAATTTGTCTTTATAATTTAAGTTAGAATGTTAATATTTTATAATTTTAAGTTTAAAATGTTAATCTTTTGTAATTTTCAGTTTAAATGATACTTGTTTACAAAACTGGAGCTTAAAATGTTTTTTTTAAAAATAATTTTCAGCCCAAATAGTTATTTGTTCTATAATTTTCAAATTAAAATGTTAATTATTTTACAAATATCAGTTTTAAATGTTATTTTATATGTTTTTCTAATAAAAAAACTGAAATGCACGAATTGCTTGCGCGATGCGCGATTTGCGCGACGCAACCCCGGAGCCAAAACGCGACACCTTGGGCGACCGCGATTAAAAACATTGAGCTACACCTGTGATCGATGGAGGTGACGGCATACTAATTGAAATCAGAGGTGCAGGTGATTGTGTGGTAGTACAATTATGGGTAACAGTCTTGGGGGGGGGGGGGGGGGGGGGGGGGGGGGGAGGAATATGCTGGGTTGAGGTAAGCCATGTAGGTGGTCGACATGGCTTTTGTGGGGAGAGAGGGGGGGTTAATCTTCTAGATGTGTTGTAATCATAACCAACCAAGAAATGTTCAAGATATATTCTAATCATAAGGATGGGGGTGAGGGAATATTCTAGATATACTCTAATCAAAACCAAATAAGAAACGTTCTAGGCTCCTTATGAGGTCATGGCCCTCGTGGGTGATGCATAAGTGTGACCTCATCCATGACATTATGTAGACTAGAAAATTCTTATTGCATATGGACTAAAGTATGCATATACCATCTACTAAACTATCAACCAAGTATGAGAATTCTTTGTAGGAATATTTTCTTATTCTAATAATAAAACAATACAATGATAAAATTACAATTAAAAATGTTCTTTGTCCTTGGCTCAAATTCGTGCGTGCACCGAGTCCCCGCAAACACATCTCATTAGTTCTATCAACAATATAGTAGTATATACATCTCTTGGTTCCTATACCTAAAGAATCTTTCAAGATTAGTACATCACCACTATTGTTGTCCAAACACGATAGTGGGATTATATTTCATTTATTTCCAAGATTCACCGCTCCCTTAACAAATATAGCCAAAATGTTATGTTAAATATATGTGAGCACGTGCTTGTGGTAAGATATGGTGCTATTTACTTAAAAAAGGCATACAAACCTCAAACTCGTTCCCCTTTTTCATTATCTCTTTGTAGGTATTTGGATCACGTACTTTAAGGATGTTCCATAGTATGCCACCACCTGTTCGAAAGCGTTTTCCATCAGCAGTCTTCTGACCTCCACAAGCCTGAATTGCATCCACCTGCAGTTTTACAGTACAGTATAAATTCAACAGCACAGTATAAATTCAACAGCACAATGGAAACTAAAAACAAAAAGAAAAAAGGGAAATAGAGGTTGATAAAAGACCTAACAGCAATGTCATAAACAAACCATCCTCTAGAGTTAATATACATGATAGGGATACGACATCGTATCTGACGTTAAGGGGAGTAGGATGCAGGTGAATCCTTGAAATATTAAATCCACATATGCTTCTTACCATTAACGATGAACAGCTGGAATGCTTGAAATATATAAATAAATGATAAAAATAAATAAATAAATAAAAAAAACTTAACCAAATAAATGAGTAGTGATAAAGTACAGAACACATTTCACTCCATTCTTTCCCAAAAATATGTCCTTGAACAATATATGTATTACAATCCCTATCCTTCATCCATTTGATGTTGGGGTACAACTCGAGAAATTCTCATAATTGATGGAGCCAATATTTACTGGTTCACAAGGTTGGCAAGTTTACTTCTCCCAAAAGTAACGAGGCTATCAATGACAAAATCACAAGAATTCCAATCAGCAAGTCAGCTCGAAGTTGTAAGAAGCAGTAAACGAAAAAGGTCTACAGGACTTCAAATCAATAACAAACCAAGTTTTGGATTGCAATCCCCTACCGAACTCGAGATATTAAATTTTTTTATCTTGAAGAGCAGATACAGTTTACAGTTCTTTATTTATTTATTTTTGCCTTTGAAATATCAAATTGCGGAGATCTAAACCTTTTTCAAAATGTGTATCATCAAAATATTTTGTTGGGTGTAAGAGTGTTTCTATCATACCAAGTGATGAAATTGCAAAGATATGGTCAAACAATTTGATTTCAATCTACACCAATATGAAATAATGAAGTGATTCAGCCGGGAGATATCTCGGTTCAAAGATCCAAATGAAACAGTGAAATGGCTTCTGCAAATGACATCTGCGAGTTTGGGTTAACAATATTGGGCATCAGTAACTAAGAAAGGTGGCAGATCATTTCGGTAGACTAAATAAGCACTGTCAGCCCAAGGCTATACCAAGATGAACTATAATCACGATCTCACCTTCTATTGCAGAGCCAAGGGAATCCTTTTTCCGGTGACCAGAACCAAAAGGGGTAGCTAGTCTAACTTTCAATCTTAAACGGTATTGATACAAGTGCAGGTTGATCATGGAATAAGATAGTACTCACTGTATTCTTCCATACAAAATGAGAATATCAAGCCACTAGAATTTAATGATTACAGCTATGATTACAGATGGCAAGGAATTGTATCACGTGTGTAGATTTTGAATTGGCAGTCATATTATATGGTTTCACACAAAATTCAACTCTAAGATCAACTCATTCGCTCAAAATCTTAAAGGACATCACTACGACATATGCCATTGCTAGAGCATGAAATGTGTTATAGAGATATCTGGTATATACATATAAACATTACATATATAAGACCAGGGTAGTATTTTGATTTCCAATGTAAACCAAAAGCAATTTGATAGATCACTATCATTCAATAGTACAGTAAAGAAAGGGGCAGGATACCTCTTTGACAAGATCACTCAAGGCGGATACACCGAGACAACCTACAGCGGTCCATACCAGGTAAGACTTTTTCTCTTTCAAGCGCTTACAAACATCTAAAACAAACCTGCAGATGACAACAAAAAAGTGAGTTCCCAATCATGAAATCTGTTTCCTCTCAACATGGAACAAAAGGTGTCTGATGGTCTATTAACATGCAACGAAGTATTGTTTGTAACAAATCATGAGTGAGATGACTCAAGTTAAAGCTGCAATAAATTCGTGAAACAGGTAAGTGCATGAGTCGAAGTCTTGACGTAATCTATTATTTGACATAGAAGTTCTATCTAGATATAACAAAAGTGTATAAAATGTTCAAGAGACCAATCCCCAAAGTAGATAAATAATTAAAGTAGAAGGCTTTTTTGAATTCAAGACTTGAGTTTTAAACTTCACATCATGTGTGTTCGAGAATTTCCTCTCTGTTTATTTTCTTCTTTTAATAAGCTGACTTTAAAAGGGTCATTTGGCCGCTGGTCCCCGTTTGTTATCCCATATAAAAATGTTGCAAAGAGTGAATATGTTTTCCAAAGTGATTATAAGCTAAACTTTGGCACCCAAGTTGATAAACAGCATAACAGGGATCAACGACCAAATGGCACCCAAAATTTTGAAACATTGGGTTCAAAATTGAAAATAACCCCTAACTTTAGGGTTAATTTTGCATTTTACCCAAAAAAATTAAAGAAACAATAAAATCCCCTTGGGGCGTGCCAAAATCCCAAGATTCTAATCCTTACTTCTAATTAAATTGCAATGGAACACCAGGAGAAAAGAAACTATCATTTTCTTTCCTGTATGTCTCACAAAGAACGAGAAATAAGAAATTCAAAGAAACATTTCATCTTCTTTCAGCTAAGAACAGGAAATATTTGGAACAGTATAAACCTGTTAATGTCTGTGATTTTAGGCCCTGAACTGCCTCGCTTTCTCTTGTTCTTCTTCTTGTTATTCCTTCGTCTCCTGTTCTTATTGCAAGATTCTTCATTTATTGCACCTAAATCTTCACCATTGCTTTGTCCCGTTTTTCTCGGAGAATTATGCTCAATCAACTCCCCTTCTTCTACATCAAGCATCTCAATGTCTTCGAAGTTCTCCTCTTCAAAAATAGAACTCAATATGCTCTCTCCTCCCTCCATAATTCAGAACAACTGCAAGTAAACAAATGCTTAAAACATTCGAAAGACTAAAACCCTTAAGGTAGCATTTCCCAACTTATGGTGTGATTGCAAAAATTTGCCTTGGAAAAAATATCCACCCACACAAGATGTATAACCTGTTCAAACATGAAAATTTGCATTTTTCAACTTTTCTTTTCTCCCCTAAAGAAATTTTTTATTAGTTCAGCCTAAATAAACCCATTTTTCCATATTTTTACACAACTACAATCAAACACATAGATAAGCAATTTTTTCTTGGGTTGGGAAACATTTCCACTTATAATTTATTTTTTTAAAAGGAGTTATTTGGGGGTTTAGCCCCCATTAATTCTTAGATATTGACTTTGGCCCCCAAAATTTCCACTTCTCGGGGTTTGATCCCCAAAAACGACTTTTAGTGACACAAAAAGTGCCACAGCATTAATAAAACCTTTTGCGACACGTCACTAAAAGGCCTTTGGGGAGCCAAACCCCAAGAAATGAAAATTACAAGGGTTAAACTCAATATCAAAGAATTGAAGGGGAACAAACCACAAATAAATATTAGAGAGATTGAACTCAATATCAAAGAATTAATGGGGGAACGAACCCCAAATAACCCTTTTAAAAACATCTATATTAACTTGCAAACTGCAAACCAAGGCTATGTTGGTTTTCATCTCACACATATCAAACAAAGCTAAACAACTGAATAGTTATCGATATGTTTACACAATCACATTACATAGCATTTTCCTACAAACCAAACAGAATCTCAACCTAAAACTCATACACAACCACAAAAATCAAATTCCAATATTAAATTTAAATTACAGTAAACCCCCCAAACTATAGCAGTTTTACAGATCACCCCCTCATCTTAAAAACACATCAAATTGCCCCTAAATTATTCAATCGTGACAACTAACACATTTCTATTAAAATTTTAACAATTTTTATCCACAATATCAACCTTTTTAAAATAAATGTATTTGTTGTCACAGATTAATAGTTTATTGGGCACTTTGTTGGTTGGTGTGTGTGTGGGGGGGGGGGGGGGGGGGGGATGTGTAAAACCCACTATAGTTCGATGGGTTAACTAAAATTTACCATTCAATTTGACCAAGTAAAACAAATCACAATTCTACAACTCTAATAATCCTATGTAGGAGCAAAAAACTAAAAGCATATAGTTTTGTTCAAACAATGTTCATCACACAAAAAAAAAAAATCATCATTGTTCACATGGTCCATCAATGAAATTTGGAATCCTACCTAGCACTAGCGCACACACACACACACACATATAGATAGATAGATACATATATTGATAATACAAGCGCACAGACACGCACACACATATATATATATATATGCATATATATTACACACGCACACACATGCATATATATATATGTATATATATTGATAAATTAGGGTTTTGAATAAATGTAAACCTTGAATTTGGATACACAGTTTTGAGGACACTCTAGTGTGAGCTCCAACAATGGGGTTTTGCAGAAGCCCAAAACCCAAACACACCCTTATTTCATGCGGCTAATTTATTTTAATTTAAGGGGAATTTACGTTTAGATCCTATTAGACGTTCTTATATACATTTTAGTCCCATCATGTTTTTCTCTTACATATAAATTCTATTCCTAATTTTTTGGAATTTTTTTTCCAATTTTACCCCTTTAAAACCAACAATCCGTAACTTCCTTGAGGAAGTTACATAAGTGGTTGAACTTTTTTTTTAATCTTCAAATGATCATAACTTTTGATTCACAAATCCGTTTTCACAAAACTACTATTTTTGAAATCTGCTCGACGAGATCTATCAAACAAGATCCATGAAGGCTATAAAATTGAAAAGAAAAAAATTTACACAAACAGTAAACTTTACTGTATGCACTAGAATATGAAATAGTTTTATATATTTGACATTTTCACAAACAGACAGTAACATTTACTGTGCTAATACTACACAGTATATATATATATATATATACACGGTGGATCCAAACCCTTCTTTTTCAAAATTACCTTATATTTGAAGGTTCGCGCTAGCGGTATCCAATCCTTACCACCATTATTGGAGCTTCAACGACCTTCGTCAGAGCTCCGATTTGGGGTGGGTAAGGGTGGCATGTGGTGCCGCTGGCGCGAACCTTTGAAAATAAGAGACTTTTGAATAAATGGCCTTTGGATCCATCGAAGTATCATGGGGGGCCGCTGGTGTTTAGATTCCACAAACAGCTACAGCTCGTCACCTGAATGAGTATCCTATGCTTGGTGTCCTTGTGGCTGGGCACCTAAAATGGTTTTACAAAGAAAGGTAGATTTGAAAGCAAACGGGTCAGAGCCCGAATGTGGAGTTATATTTTAAAAACCTGCAAGTGCTTTAAAAACATTTAAAACATTAAATGCAAAGTACATGTTAGGACGTGCACTCACATGATATTCTCACCTCTCGTCTAACTGTGCACTCCTAACGTAAATACCCATCTATAACGACACGAACCACTAGCTAAGTGACATCATATCTAGCTAGACTATCATAGGTCCTACCCTTATTACTCGGTTCTGTTAACCTTATAACGCTCGTAATTAAGTAGGGGTTTAACGTAACTCAGATGTTCAAAATGCAATATATATAACTATCAGTTAACTCGTTATATTTCTCAAAACAATACCGTAATTATATTCACAACAATAACGTGAAGGTTCCCATTAATTAAGTGTATATTATTCACATCATAAATATACAATACAAGCACCCCGAGAACTAAGCTGCGGTGCACACATACTCTGCTATCCATCCCGGTACATCACGTACATAAGGATTACATATTCCGAATCTCTCAGGAATAGTTCACAGATAACAACATCACAAGTAATGGAGGCGAACACAGTCACATCACATGGGTCACGCACATACCTACGCTCCCACGATCAACGGACTTATTAATATCCCAATAAGTCTTTCTATGACCTATGTTCATCGAGGTAACCAGTCTAAATCCGGGCAACACAAGGATTAGAGGGCCCTAAGCGAACGCAACCCTCCCGTGATAGCAAGTATGGTAGGTATGTCATACACATAATTCATATACCAATACTAAGTAAACACACATCTTAGTAATCCCGTAGTTTAATCGTAGTACATATCACATCCTCGTACCAACTTATAATATCTACAACTTATATTATTCCGGTTTGTAATTATACGCGCCATAATTCATTCTCACGTCGTAGTAGACACTCACGTCTCAACCCAAACCGTCCATTTAATTTAACTCTCGTATATAATTCCCTCTCATAAATACCCAAAAGTCCCAATTCTAACATTACGTCATCATCGGAATGTTATCTATAACCTCGAACAAGCTTACGGAACTCCAAAAATCAAAACAGTCCAAAAAGGACCAAACTGTCAACTCGTTAGAAGTCTCGTTCGAACGAGACTGTTCGAACGAGATTCCTCTGTCAACTCGTTAGAAGTCTCGTTCGAACGAGACTGTTCGAACGAGATTCCAGTTCGTTCGAACGAACTGTACCTTCTAACGATATCTCGTTCGAACGAGATATCGAACGAAACTGCCCCTCGTTAGAAGCGACTGGTCAACTCGTTAGAAGCTCGTTCGAACCACCTGGGTTGGTTTCTAACGAGCTACCAGCTGCGAACCCAGAATTCCCAAAATCGTTTTTCACCCGATTTCTACTTCTCAAATCTCCTCTAAACTTCGTCCCAACTATGTTTTAAGGTCTCTAATCAATCCTCAACATCTATAGTCACATCCTAACATGTTTTTAAGGGATCAATCCATCCTAACATCCATCAAATTTACAAATCTCTACACTTTTTCCCAATTATTCAAGAACATAAATCTTAACTTTATGAATCATGAATTAATCCAATATAAATCCGTTTTAATTTCTTCCAACCACAAAAATCATGAGAATAATTATCTACCTATCATTCTACATGCAATTCTCCTCAAGGTTTTCAAGTTCTAAGTCCTAAACTACATGGGTTTTTTCATATTTCACCAAGAACAAATCATAAATTTGAATTATCTAACATGGAAAGAACATTCTCTGAAATTAAATGGAATAAAGTCACTTGCCTTGGTTGTCTCTGAGTTTGGATGATGGTTTGATAGAGCTTTCTGCAGAATTTCTTCTCTCCAAGCTTCTTCTCCAATAGTGGCTTAAGGTGGCTAAGGTTTGATTTGGGGAACTTAGAAAACTCTTCTAATAACCTACGTAGCCTTCTAGGTTAATATGGTTTGGTTAGGGGCTTAATGGGTCAAATCCACATCAGATGTAATTAATCAATTTTCGTCACTTTTAATTTCCCAAAATACGAAATTACCAAAATACCCTTTATGATGCCGGTATGGCCTAAAAATACCCCAGAATCCAAACTACACCCCCGGCTAGTGTTTTCTGACTATCTCGACCCTTTCGGACGCGTTGGCGCACTCAAAACGACCATATGGTTTATAGATTTTAAATTCACTTTTATAATCAAAATATTACACCGTGACGCGGCGGTCTCACGCGTCTCAACAAAATTTCTAAAATGCCGTATATAAATCTCACGACAACTTTCATAATTCCAATTTCATATATACTCATATACGCACATAATCAAATACCAACTCGCATCTCGTTAGTATTTTTAACCCGGATTAATTTCCAATTAATACGCATTTAATTAATTAATCCCAAAAATAAATATAGCAAAAATACGAGGTATTACATACTCCCCCCCTAATAACTGAATTTCGTCCCGAAATTCGAAACTAGAAAGTACCTGCTAAAAACAGCTCTGGATAACGATCGCGCATCTCATCCTCGCGCTCCCATGTGGACTCCTCGACATTGTGATGTCGCCACTGAACACGCACTAACGGAACTATCTTTGACCGCAGTTTCCTCTCGCTTCGGTCCAAAATAGTAATCGGCCCCTCCTCGTAGGAGCTATCCGGCTGGAGATCGATGTCCTCCACAACAATGTGAGAATGAGCCAAATTATCTCTAAGGTATTTCTTCAGCGAGGAAATATGGAACACATCGTGAATCCGATGTAAATGCTCCGGTAGTCCAAGTCTATACGCAACCGGTCCGATCCGCTCAATAATAGGAAACGGCCCCACATACCTCGGTGCCAACTTCCCCTTCTTCCCGAAACGCATAATCCCCTTCATCGGAGATACCCTGAGCAAAACCTGGTCCCCCACTTGGAACTCCCTGAAAAATCTCTTCGCATCAGCATAACTCTTCTGCCTGTCTTGAGCAACCCGAATGCGACTCCGAATCAACTCAATCCTTGCCGAAGTATCCTGAATCACTTCCGGCCCAAGTAGTTTGTTGTCCCCCACTTCTAACCAACATGCTGGGGAACGACAAGGCCTACCGTACAATGCCTCAAACGGAGCCATGCCAATAGTGAACTGATAGGAGTTGTTGTAAGCAAACTCCACCAGTGGAAGGTACTGCTCCCATCCACCCCCGAAGTCAATAATGCACATGCGTAGCATGTCCTCCAACATCTGATTTGTGCGCTCAGTCTGCCCATCAGTCTGCGGATGATAAGCCGTACTCAACCGCAATTCCGTGCCCATGGCCTCCTGGAAACTCTCCCAAAACCTCGAAACAAATATCTTGTCTCTGTCAGACACGATATTGAGGGGCACACCGTGAAGTCTCACAATCTCTGAAATGAAGAGCTGGGCATACTGTCCCGTAGTGTAGTCAGTCCTTACGGGTAAAAAGTGAGAGACTTTGGACAACCTGTCCACAATTACCCAAACGGAGTCGTGACCTCTCTGCGACGTAGGCAACCCCGTGATAAAGTCCATGGATATGCTTTCCCACATCCACACCGGGACCTCCAATGGCTGTAGCAATCCTGTCGGTCTCTGATGATCCACTTTTACAAGCTGACAAGTGGCGCATTTCGAAACAAACTCAACGATATCTCTCTTCATACCGCTCCACTAATACTGGCGTCTCATGTTTTGGTACATTTTGTCCCCTCCGAGATGTACCGCGAACCGTGAGCCGTGCGACTCTGCCATCACATCGTGTCGCAATTCATCCCCTCCTGGAACTACCAATCTCCCATTGAAGCGTAATCCCCCGTCTGAGCTAACGGTATAGGACTCGGCTCCCTCTTTTAGCAATCGAACTATCTGCTTCTGACAGAACGAGTCATTAGCATGTGCCCGTACTACCTTCGTGACAATTTGCGGTGTAACGGTCATCACAGACATGAAAGATCGGACCACTGCATCCTGGTGTCCCAATTCCTTCCACTTAGCCTTTCACACCTCTGCCACCTCATCTGTTGGCCTACGGCTCAACGCGTATGCTACCACGTTAGCCTTACCCGGGTGATACTGGATGTCGAACTGGTAGTCCTTCACGAACTCAAGCCACCTACGCTGCCGCATATTCAATTCCTTCTGCGTGAACAGATACTGTAGGGACTTGTGGTCCCTGAATAGTTGGAACTTCTCCCCCAAAAGATAGTGCCTCCAAATCCGTAGGGCAAATACCACTGCCGCCAACTCCAAATCATGCGTGGGGTAATTCTTCTCATGAGGCTTAAGCTTAAGGGAAGCATAAGCTATGGCCTGTCTCTCCTGCTGTAATACACCTCCCAGTCCTTGCAAGGACGCATCGGTGTAAACTAAATACTCAACTCCCGGTCTCGGCAATGCTAACACAGGTGCTGAGGTCAATTTGTCCTTCAATTCATCGAATGCCAACTGACAGGCATCACTCCAGATGTAGGGCACACCCTTATGAGTCAGATGTGTCAAAGGACCTGCTATCTCCGAGAAACCCCGAATAAACCTCCTGTAGTATCCTGCTAGACCCAAGAAACTACGAATCTCCGTCGGTGTCGTGGGCTGTCCCCACTCCCTCACCGCTAATACTTTCCCCGGATCAACAGATATTCCCTGGTCGGAAATGATATGTCCCAAAAACTGGACTTCCTTCAGCCAAAACCCGCACTTCTCATATTTTGCATACAACTCGTTCTGACGAAGTGTCTGCAAAACCTGTCTCAAATGCTCGGCGTGCTCCTCCTCTGTCTGGGAGTAAACCAGAATGTCATCAATGAAGACAATGACAAACTAATCTAGAAAATCCCTGAACACTCTGTTCATCAAGTCCATAAACACTGCTGGAGCGTTGGTCAAACCGAAAGGCATAACCCAAAACTCGTAAGAACCATATCTTGACAAGAACGCGGTCTTCGAGACATCCTCCTCCCGGATACGTAACTGATGGTATCCCGATCTCAAATCAATCTTTGAGAAGAAAGAAGCTCCTCTCAACTGGTCGAATAAGTCATCGATTCGAGGCAACAGATACTTATTCCGTATCGTGACCTTATTCAACTCTCGGTAGTCCACACACAATCTCAGTGAACTGTCCCTCTTCTTCACAAATAAAACTGGAGCGCCCCAAGGTGAGGTACTCTTACGAATAAAGCCCTGACCTAACAGCTGCTCTATCTGATCCCGTAACTCTCGCATCTCAGCTGGAGCCATACGGTACGATGCACGTGCTATAGGTCTCGTACCCGGTAGCAAATCTATAACAAAGTCTATCTCTCGACTGGGGGTAAGCCTGGTATCTCCTGAAATACATCCGAATACTCCCTGGCGACTGGGATAGAATCTAAAGGAATCACAACCTCCTTAGAGGTATCCTCCTCAAGGTAATATAAATGAGCGGTCGATCCTCCCTCTGGGCGAGGCATCGCCACTACGAACATCTCTTGCCCCGGAATGGCAAAAATAATGCTTCCGCTGAAGCAATCAATCATGGCCCTATAAGCTACGAGCCAATCCATACCGATGATCACATCGTGAACATGCATATCTAATACCAACATATCTGCAGGTAATACCAGACTACCAATCCCTACTCCCACTCCCCGGCATATAAAGAATATAAGTGACCCACTCCCCAATGGTGAGTCGACACACGTCACTGTGCTCTCTGCCGTAGCTAACAATCCTAAAGCTTTCGCGAAGTGTGTAGCTATAAAACAATGTGTAGCCCCCGTATCGAATAATACCCGACCCATAGTGCCATGGATAGGAAACGTACCCTCAATCGCGGGCGGTGCCTGTGGAACTGCAACCTGGTGGACATTGTAGACACGTTCATACTGTAGCTTCCCCTGCTGAACTGGGACTGCTGGAATGGGTGGAAATGCTACCATCTGTGGTGGTGCGGGAAGAGCGGCGGGAAACATAGGCCTCTGTGGCTCCTGGCGAGCACCCTGCTGCTGCTGCTGTGGGGCCCTGCCCCTATCAGGACAATCCTGTCACTTATGGCCAGTCTTGCCACAAACAAAGCACTTTCCTGGGAAGTTCCCTCTTCTCTGTCCCTGCTGTCCCCGGCCCTGGTGGCCGTTACCGTTCCTCCCTTGGCCCTGCTGGCCCTGATGAAACTGCTGCCCCTGCTGGCCCTGATGGTCGTTTGGACCCTGATGGCCCTGACGGTAACCTCCCTGTCCCTGTCTGTAGTTCCCTGACCGGAACCTCTTATTATCCCCCTGCTGGGAGCCCTGCTCATTCTGTCTCTGCCCCTGACCAGATTGTGCCCCGCTGGCACCATGTCCTCCGGTCCTGCCCTGATGGCTAGACTCCCCCGACCTCTTGCCCTCGGCCATATGAAAACGGTGGTCCTGACAGTGCAACAATGCAGCGTTAACCACATCAGAATAAGTGGCCAACGATAGGTTCCCTAGCAGATGCTGACGGATCCTCCAAGTCAACCCGTCTGTGAACTTCTCAATCTTCTTCTTCTCTGTTGGTATCTTGTCTGGAACGATGTTCAACAGATTCGTGAACTCGGCCTCATACTCGGCCACAGTCTTACCTTCCTGCTTCAGACTCATCAATTTCCTCCTCATTTCTGTGTGAACAGCCGAAGGAAAGTACTTGCGGTCGAACCGCACCCAGAACTCCTGAATAGTGAGAGTATCCCTCTCCTCCGCGGTGGTAATAGACTCCCACCACTGTAGCGCAGATCCAACTAGCTTGAAAGTAGCTAGCACCTGCTTCTGGACGCCCGTGCACTCATACATCCTCAAGTGCCTCTGCATGTCCTTCCTCCACTGGCTCGAGACTACCACATCTGAGCTACCTGTAAACTCTGGCGGATGCGCTTTCTGAAAAGCATCACGTATACGTTCCCAAGCAGACAGGAATGCATTAGCCTGTACTGGCGCGGCAACTGGCGCCTGAGGTGGTGCCTGCTGAACAACGGAAATGGCGGCATTTACCGCTTGGGCTACTATAGCTGCAACCTCAGCGGCGTTCATCATGCCCTGAACTGGAGCGGGCTGGGGTTCGGGCGTTGCATCCCTGGGAACTCGTCGTGCAAGTCGTGGAGGCATATGAAATAAGAATGAAGTTTATAAGTTCACAGTTATAAACTTAATATAGCTGAAGAACGAAGCATACACAAAAAGAGTACAACAGTCCTAGAATTTAGGGCTCTATATCAAAGAAACTTAGCGGAAACATAATAAGCCGTCAGATCCTAAAGGACACTAGAACCTGATGCTCTGATACCACCTGTGACACCCCGACTAATTAAATACCGGGTAGCTACTCCTTTATTAAATTAATTCAAAATGTCAAGTTGGTCCAGTTAATAGCATCACTGTCGAAAACATTTTAATGATTACTAACCACCTAGTATTTAAAAAGTAAGTGCCAAATTTCAATTAAAGTCTGATTAACATGCAACAAGTGTAATAAAGAGTAATAACACCATTCACCAATATGAAGTAAATAGAATAACCATCACAAAACGTAAATAAAGTCTGGAGGAAAAACTCCTCACTACAAATCCCACAACTGATAAGTAAACTGAAAAACTAAATCAATACATGCCAAAGTCTGAAAACTGTAATGTAAATGTAACTCTAATAGAAATGGGCAACATGCCCTACAACTGATAGATAATGAAGCTGGAATCCAAATGAATAGAGGCGTCTACAAGCAAATCCCTGTAGCTTCCACAAACAGCTACAGCTCGTCACCTGAATGAGTATCCTATGCTTGGTGTCCTTGTGGCTGGGCACCTAAAATGGTTTTACAAAGAAAAGTAGATTTGAAAGCAAACGGGTCAGAGCCTGAATGTGGAGTTATATTTTAAAAACCTGCAAGTGCTTTAAAAACATTTAAAACATTAAATGCAAAGTACATGTTAGGACGTGCACTCACATGATATTCTCACCTCTCGTCTAACTGTGCACTCCTAACGTAAATACCCATCTATAACGACACGAACCACTAGCTAAGTGACATCATATCTAGCTAGACTATCATAGGTCCTACCCTTATTACTCGGTTCTGTTAACCTTATAACGCTCGTAATTAAGTAGGGGTTTAACGTAACTCAGATGTTCAAAATTCAATATATATAACTATCAGTTAACTCGTTATATTTCTCAAAACAATACCGTAATTATATTCACAACAATAACGTGAAGGTTCCCATTAATTAAGTGTATATTATTCACATCATAAATATACAATACAAGCACCCCGAGAACTAAGCTGCGGTGCACACATACTCTGCTATCCATCCCGGTACATCACGTACATAAGGATTACATATTCCGAATCTCTCAGGAATAGTTCACAGATAACAACATCACAAGTAATGGAGGCGAACACAGTCACATCACATGGGTCACGCACATACCTACGCTCCCACGATCAGCGGACTTACTAATATCCCAATAAGTCTTTCTATGACCTATGTTCATCGAGGTAACCAGTCTAAATCCGGGAAACACAAGGATTAGAGGGCCCTAAGCGAACGCAACCCTCCCGTGATAGCAAGTATGGTAGGTATGTCATACACATAATTCATATACCAATACTAAGTAAACACACATCTTAGTAATCCCGTAGTTTAATCGTAGTACATATCACATCCTCGTACCAACTTATAATATCTACAACTTATATTATTCCGGTTTACAATTATACGCGCCATAATTCATTCTCACGTCGTAGTAGACACTCACGTCTCAACCCAAACCGTCCATTTAATTTAACTCTCGTATATAATTCCCTCTCATAAATACCCAAAAGTCCCAATTCTAACATTACGTCATCATCGGAATGTTATCTATAACCTCGAACAAGCTTACGGAACTCCAAAAATCAAAACAGTCCAAAAAGGACCAAACTGTTAACTCGTTAGAAGTCTCGTTCGAACGAGACTGTTCGAACGAGATTCCTCTGTCAACTCGTTAGAAGTCTCGTTCGAACGAGACTGTTCGAACGAGATTCCAGTTCGTTCGAACGAACTGTACCTTCTAACGATATCTCGTTCGAACGAGATATCGAACGAAACTGCCCCTCGTTAGAAGCGACTGGTCAACTCGTTAGAAGCTCGTTCGAACGACCTGGGTTGGTTTTTAACGAGCTACCAGCTGCGAACCCAGAATTCCCAAAATCGTTTTTCACCCAATTTCTACTTCTCAAATCTCCTCTAAACTTCGTCCCAACTATGTTTTAAGGTCTCTAATCAATCCTCAACATATATAGTCACATCCTAACATGTTTTTAAGGGATCAATCCATCCTAACATCCATCAAATTTACAAATCTCTACACTTTTTCCCAATTATTCAAGAACATAAACCCTAACTTTATGAATCATGAATTAATCCAATATAAATCCGTTTTAATTTCTTCCAACCACAAAAATCATGAGAATAATTATCTACCTATCATTCTACATGCAATTCTCCTCAAGGTTTTCAAGTTCTAAGTCCTAAACTACATGGGTTTTTTCATATTTCACCAAGAACAAATCATAAATTTGAATTATCTAACATGGAAAGAACATTCTCTGAAATTAAATGGAATAAAGTCACTTGCCTTGGTTGTCTCTGAGTTTGGATGATGGTTTGATAGAGCTTTCTGCAGAATTTCTTCTCTCCAAGCTTCTTCTCCAATGGTGGCTTAAGGTGGCTAGGGTTTGATTTGGGGAACTTAGAAAACTCTTCTAATAACCTACGTAGCCTTCTAGGTTAATATGGTTTGGTTAGGGGATTAATGGGTCAAATCCACATCAGATGTAATTAACCAATTTTCGTCACTTTTAATTTCCCAAAATACGAAATTACCAAAATACCCTTTATGATGCCGGTATGGCCTAAAAATACCCCGGAATCCAAACTACACCCCCGACTAGTGTTTTCTGACTATCTCGACCCTTCCGGACGCGTTGGCGCACTCAAAATGACCATATGGTTTATAGATTTTAAATTCACTTTTATAATCAAAATATTACACCGTGACGCGGCGGTCTCACGCGTCTCAACAAAATTTCTAAAATGCCGTATATAAATCTCACGACAACTTTCATAATTCCAATTTCATATATACTCATATACGCACATAATCAAATACCAACTCGCATCTCGTTAGTATTTTTAACCCGGATTAATTTTCAATTAATACGCATTTAATTAATTAATCCCAAAAATAAATATAGCAAAAATACGGGGTATTACATTCTCTTAATTTCAGAGGTTCGCACCAGCGGCACCCTATGCCACTACTACCAACCCAAATCATAGCTCTGATGAAAGTCGTTGAAGCTCCGACAATGGGGGTGGTTAGTAGTGGGGATTGAATGTCGCTAGCGTAAACATTTAAAAATATGGTAATTTTGAAAAAAAGTAGTGGTTTGGATCTACCGTGTGTGTGTGTGTCTCTCTCTCTCTCTCTCTCTCTCTCTCTATATATATATATATATATATATATATATATATCAAATATGCTCATATTTTTAAAGTTTTGTGCCACCCCTATTCATCCCAAATTGGCTCTCCAAATGATCCCGATCCCATTTATCCAATCTTATTTTCAAAGGTCCGCGCCAGCGGCACCCCATGATACTCCGGTGGATCCAAAGCCCATTTATTCAAAAGTCTCTTATTTTCAAAGGTCCGCGCCAGCGGCACCACATGCCACCCTTACCCACCCCAAATCGGAGCTCTGACGAAGGTCGTTGAAGCTCCAACAATGGTGGTAAGGATTGGATGCCGTTAGCGCGAACCTTTAAATATAAGGTATTTTTAAAAAAAGAGGGTTTGGATCCACCGGATGTGTATATATATATATATATATATATACTGTGTAGTATTACCACAGTAAATGTTACTGTGTGTTTGTGAAATGTCACATATATAAAATTATTTCATATTCTAGTGCATACAGTAAAGTTTACTGTTTGTGTAAAAAAAATTCTTTGGAATTTTATAGTCTTCATGGATCTTGTTTGATAGATCTCGTCGAGCAGATTTCAAAAATAGTAATTTTGCGAAAAACGGATTTGTGAATCAAAAGTTATGATCATTTAAAGATTAAAAAAAAAGTCCAACCACTTATGTAACTTCCTCAAGGAAGTTACGGATGGTTGGTTTTAAAAGGGTAAAATTGTGAAAAAATTTCCTAAAAAGTTGAAATAGGACCTATGGGATTATTAAAAAGTCAATAGGACTTATAAGCTTGTTGACCCGATAAATAGTACCTAGATATAATTACCCCTTAATTTAAATAAAATCAATCAAATAACAAAATCCCCTCAATAATATCCGATTTTAGATTTTTTTTTTAACTTTGGCCCATGATAATAGTGTTGTATTTAGATATAACCTTTTTATTTTCGAATTATTAAACTTAACCCCCATATGCATAAGGTACATGTGAGGGGTAAGTCTAATTATTTGAAAAGAGAGAGTATGTGTATACGACATTATCTTAATGGGGCAAAGTTAGATTTTGTTTATAGGGAATATGCCCTCCGCTCACGAGTGTATTTATATACGCTCCCACAAATTTTAGGTGTTTGTGTGTCATATTGGAGTGCTCTGACATAAAGATATATTAATGTGATAAAAATATTATTCAATATGACAAAAACTTTGTAATATTACAACATCATCATGTTATATAACAGTTTCGTTGTATGACACCACAGACTGCACACACTGTTATATTAAATTTTAGGGTTCTTTGGGGTTTCTTCCCATTAATTTTTCATTATTGAGTCAAAACCTCATAATTTTTCTTTTTGGGGCTTTGTTCCCCATTTTGACGAATTTCGTCAGTCAATCGTTACCCCTCATCCATTACCCCATCCCATTATTGATATAAACTAGTTTTTTAAACGTTTTATAAAGAATAAAATGTATTTTTCATTAGAAAAAATTGTTCTAATTGTTTAGAAAAACTATTTTTTACAAAAAAAAATTGTTTTGATTACAGTTTTTAAAGGATAAAAATTTGGTTTTTATATAATAAAAAATTATAATTATTTTTTTTATTATGTATGTTTTTAATTATACGACTTTTTAAAAGATTATAACATTTTTATATATAGAAAGTGCTAAGGGAAATTTACGGTCGGATCGTTTGTATTGGGGATCCACCGAACACCCTTCCCACCCTTTGTTGGGCAATCGGGCATTCGATATCATAGACCCAATCAACTAATCGTTACTTCACATATTGCGCACATTCCTTATGAAGACGGAGGCATTTACCATGTTAATAGGGAACGGGGAACTTGTCGGATTGACAAAGTCGAACACGTGTCCCACAATATTAACTACTCCCTCGAGTAACGGGAACAAAATGATAGGAATCACGATGTAGGGCTAGTACACAAAGCTAATGTAACACGCGAGTAAAAGACTAAGTGAGCTCATTTATATATATCCATTGTTGTGGGTGGTAATTTCCTACAGATGATAATAGCGAATGCACACAAAACAAATAAAAATAATTAAGAGTAATGAAATCACACACAATACAAGATGTGCATGGTTTGGCTACGTGCTTACGTCCACGAGGTTTAAGGTTTGATCTTTATTACTTTAGATGACTGGTCGACAAAGTTATAGGAATGCTTGACGATACAATATCACATGCCCATTTTAATGGGGACAGGTTTCCATTTATAGATAATCTTAGTTGAGTTCCCATCTCTGTTAATAGATAACCCTAAGAGTTCGAACCTGTGCTTTATTAACTATAGCCGTTCCAAGTGGTGAATATGTGGGAGTCTTTTCTGACTTATACTCTTCCTTAGATTTGAACGCACGTAGCTTGGGTGCTCATTCGAGCACATGTCTGCGTAATTATGGACCCCACAATTGCCCCAAAAGGTCAGGGTATCTTTGAGGTTACTTGGCTTTATTGCATCCAGGTAAACTGATGTCTTTGACAAGTCTTCACACTAAGGGAATATCAATATTCCTTCCTCGAAAGTTGATTGTTGTCTGGAATCTTCGTTGATTGTTTGGAGGAAATTTCAGTAAATGCCCCAAATACTTGGAAATTTTTCACCCATTAAGTGCCCCAGGGGGCATGCTGGTAAATAAAGCCTTTTTTCCCTTAGCGGTGAATTTTCGCTTCAATAGTCGTCACTCACGTATGTAATCATTATGTTTTGGGGGAACCATAAGAGCATTCATCACCATAAGACAACGATTCTCACTCTTTATTTATTTTCATGTTCATTTCAAAAACATGTTGTTGATGTAAAAAATTAGATTTGATCTAATTATTTTAATCACGGATAAAAATGAGTAAAGAAATAAGACAATAGATTTTTAAAGTGGTTCAGCCTTAAGATAATGGCTTACATCCACTGTTTTTGTATTACTAATTGTTTTGCCTAGAATTCTCGATAAATGATTTTACTAAGAGATTCAGCGTGTCCCTCTAATGGGGAGATTACAATGTATTTATATCCTTGAGGTTGTACATGTGAAAGAATAATGCATAGCTGTCCAGTAGGCGTATACATCTGTACGATAATAACTGTACATTTAATGCACAGTTATTTTTTGATTTTCCTTGATGCGTACGCTACAAGTATTTGAGTTGCTCGGACCGACTTATTAGCTCGGACCGCCTAAGTAGCTCGACACGCTTGAGTTGCTCGGGGTCTCTGGGCTCCTCGTGGCTTTTTAGTTGCTCGGTGATCTTGAGTTATTTGGAGTATAGTAGTTCCTCGGGGGGTTGAGTAGCTAGGTATAAACATTTATAGTTGCCACCTAGGATGACACGCGTCTTCAAATAATAGGTCCATATCAGCAGAATAAATTTGGTATCAACAGAAGCCCCCAATGTTTCACAGTTTGAGATTGAGGAGGAGTGTGGAACATTCTTCTCGAAATATGACGGGATTAAATAGTCATCCTGAATTTTAGGAGTGTTTTCCTTGTATTTATTTCTTCTTTGAATTCATAGAATCAGACTTCACGAATATTTTGAATTTTTCTAACTGCTTCGGTTTTCGTGCCCTTTTTCTCCTTTTAGGCACCAATAACGCAAACGTCTTTCTTTGTAATCATTATTTTTACCCATTCCCAAGGTAAGGTATTTAAGCGCTGCGGAAAATCTTATCGTCTTTTACTTTTTCAAATCTGTATCTTTGAACTATTCATTTCTTCTCTATCTTGTACGTTCGTTTCTTCCATCGTTCGTTGTCAACTGATTCACTCCTTTCCTGTAAGATTTTCTTCATTTTCTTTTATTTACTTTGTTCATCATGGTTTACCTTATTGAATCTATTGACAAATTTCGCTCTGAATTTTCAATTCCTTCATGTGTCATATTAGAAGAACTTTCTGAACCTTCTGACTATTTTTCTTTGGCTGAGGGACATTGGCTCCCAAGTCTCTTTGTGGCCGAATGTGGCTTTTCATTTCCTCCAAATCCTTTATGTTTGGAATTCTGTCAGTATTTTGATGTTGTACCTGCAAAAATAGTGCCAAACACCTGGAAAATAGTTAATGGAGTTCATAGGTTGAACCAACTCCATGGAACCCGTTTAGGGATTCCAGAGATAATGTATTGCTACTGATGGGTTATTAGCGATAGTACTTTTTATTTGAAAACTAGGTTTTTAAATAGGTCATTAGTTGTCAATCTTCCTGATGCCAACAGGGATTATTTTGAACATGGAGTGGTAATGAAAAATTGGCAACATCCTCCATTAAATGGAGATGATGTATATTAAGGTCCTAGATGCCCTCCTTATGGCAATGGGATAGGTTGTTTTTATTTTTGCTATATTTTTGAAATTATGTTTTCTTTATGTTTGATAAAATGCTTCACTGATATTTGATTTTTGATTATTTGCAGTTGACAGCAAGAGAAAGTCTCCCAAGGAAACTGATGTTAATTTAAGGCATTTGAAACTTATCTGGAGTTTACACCAATCCGTTGCTGATGAACGTATTAGATCAACCTCTTATTTGTTGCAGTACAAAAGCTATACTTCAACCTTCACTGCTCGTCCAGTGGTGGTTGATATCGACCAAGTCCCAGCTTCTGAAACTGGTGTGGAAGGTTCCTCCCCTGAATCGAATATTCCCCTTAGTAACATAATGAAGAGAAGAAGAGCTCCTGCCTTCTTTGACAAATCAGTCTCTGCCAATGTGGAGGTAAAGAAAAGCAAACAAAATGTCCCAGAAGAAGGGACAAAAATTATAGATGCGCCTCCTCCTGCTGCTATTGAGAAAGTTGTTGAGAAGCCCCATGTGGCTCCGAGCAAGGTTGTTGCTATCTCTCCTCAAAATGAGGTTATCATTATATCTCCAACAAAGACATCGTCTTTAGTTGAAACTGTTCCTGCTCCCCCGAGGAGATTGAAGAAAAATCTTTCCGAGAGACTTGTTAAACCAGTCTCTCAACCATCGTCTGTTGAAGGTGGTGTTTCAACTTTTATTCCCCCAAGCTCCGCTATGGGCTTAGTCATATCTTGGACTATCCCAAAGGTTCTTGACATTGAAAACTCTCTTACTCGTGAGAGAGTTACTGCTCTAGCTGCTCAACACATTGCCTCAGTAAGTATTATTGATTTGAGCCTTTCATTCTTTTAATTCTATGTTCATACATTGACTTAGAGTTACCTCTTTTCTCAGTTGGTGACGTGTTTCAACAGCATTGTAAAAAGGGATGAATCCATCAGGGCCTCCAGTTCCTCGGATGGGGTAGAAAAGGCTTTTACTGGTTTAACCCAATCTTTAAAAGACTCTCATCAGAAGTATAAGGAAAGTAAAGTTGCTTGGGAAAAGCAGGTTAAGTCTGTCGAGCAAGAGAGAGATCGAGCTGTGGAAGCCTCCAAAGGTTTGGAGAAAAAATTGAGAGAGTTTGAGAAGAGTAATAAAGAGCTTGAGGTAAAGCTCAAGAATGTTGGAGAGCTTGAGAATAAGCTCAAAATTGTTGAAGGGGAAGTTATTAGGCTTCATGATGTTGATCGTCAGAAGTAGGAGGTGGAAGGAAAATTGAAGGCTGCCGAGGAAATTCTGATTAAGAGGACTTCCTCGGAGAAGGCAAAAAGAAGAAATGTTGTTAAGAAGTCCTTCAGCGCTGGTTGGGACAAAGGCTGGAATAAAGGTCTGGCTGCTATGTCCTCTCAAATGGAGTTTGCCAGCCTTAAGTATTTCAGGGATGGATGGGTTGCAGCTCTGTAGGAGATAAAAGTCGCTGAGAATTCTGAACTGTTCCAGTGACACACTCATGGCCCTCCTCCCTCTCCTGGAGAAGAAAAAGAGGATAAAGCTGCCTCAGAAGAATCTTCTATGATAATTAGGGACCAGGCCCTTGCTGTTGAACCTTGCTCCGAGCAACCCCAACCAACAAACACTTCCGCCGAGCAGCTTTTATTGCCCTCCGAACAACTTTCATTGCCCTCCGAGCAACCAACCTCTTCGTCCAAGCCTTTCGAGGAAATCTGAGAAAATAAGGAGAAGGTGTAGAGTTGTTCGGATCTTTCTTTTATTTTTTGTTGAATGTAATTTTGGACTATGTACTTCTTTTTGTGATGAAATAAAATTCAAACTTTTGGTTGTTTGTCTTGACTTATTCTTCTGCTTGCTCTGTCTGCATTCTTATTAATTCTTTCTATATCTTTTTTGTTTACTATTTTATGGCTAGAATGGAGCTCTTATCAGCTCATGACATCGAACTGATGAAAAAATACAATGACTACTTCAAAGATGGTCATGTAGATCTGAATGAGGCTCAGATAATCAATATCCTCAGATCAGGTGTTTCTGACCGAGCAGTTGAGGCTTACCAATATCTGAAGTGCTTGCTCGATCGAGCTGTTGCCAATAATGTAGCTTATTATAAGATGATTGAGGATCTTCAAGGGACTATAGAGGAACTCCAGCAGCAGTACAAAGAGTCCTCCCTGCTTTTGCACCAAGGGTACGAGAAGAAATATCAACAGTTAAATGCTGAAAAAGGGTATGATAAATTCATCGCTGCCTACGAGAAAAAAGAGAGCATTCTAAAGCTTGAGGTTGAGGAGCATAGGTAAATCGTTAAACTATTGGAGGAGGAAAATAATGTTTTGCAAGGGGAGAGATCCCAACTAAAATTTGCAGCATCTTCCTCGGGAGCTTTGGTCCCTGTCAATGACGAAGGTTTCTCTTTTTTGGAAGTAGAGAACGCCAACTTGCGAGATGAATTGGAAACTTTGAAAAGAGTTGGACCTTCCTCCTCTACTCGTGGACGAGCAAGATCTTCTTCTCGGGGTCGAGCAAGGGCTGGTCGGATCTCTATTGAAGATGCAAGAACACAAGTAGCTTTGGAAAATCAGGCAGTTCAATTGATGGCAAAGAACCAAGCTCTAGCAGAGATGTCCAAGAAAAATCTGAACCTCAACGAGTAACTTTCCATACAAAGCTCTGCCTTGGAAAATAAGGAAATCCTGGTGAAGAATCTCCACGAGCAGCTGGAGAGGTTAACTTACCAGTTCCATAAATAACCTAGAGAATTTTGGATGGCTGGCTACAATGAAGCCCTTTATCATCTTGATGATTGGATTCGACAATCAAATAATGAAGGGTACAAGCAAGGGTGGCTGAATGCACTGTGCGTGCTAAAAGTAGAGCGGGATCGCTACTTATGGGATTATTATGATCCTGGATTGCTTGAGTTGCCCGTGCCTCCTTTGAAGCTCGATATGAGTTGGATTCCTGCTCGAGCAATTCCTCAGTGCTTGATTTTAAAGTACCTCGGCGATTACAATCTTCATTCAAATTTTGACATATCTCCCCCAGAGCATTTACTTGATCGGCCATCTGTGATGAATGTTCGAATGCTTCAAGATGTAAATTTCATAAACTCTCCCTATGCTTTAGACGATCCTCCTGTTGGAGTAGAGCCTGTTTCGAAGGCAGAGGGAAAGAAACCTATAGAATAGGGTTTGTTTATGTAATGAACTTCATTCATGTAATCTCCAATTTATCATATGTAATTTGTTCTGGTTTTAATAAAGAGATCTTTAGTTTTCTTTGCAATTTTAATTGTTGTTGGTTTGGAAATATTTTATGAAATATCTCTTTTATTTAATGACGTATGTATATTTATAAAAAAGACAAAAATATCATGTGTTATTTTAAATTACCGACCAACCGGAGTTGGTGGTCATTTGCTTCCCGACCAACTTAGAGTTGGTGGTAATCGATTTGCCGACCAATCGGAGTTGGTGGTCATTGCTTCCCGACCAACATAGAGTTGGTGGTAATTGATTTGCCGACCAATCAGAGTTGGTGGTCATTGCTTCCCGACCAACTTAGAGTTGGTGGTAATTGATTTGCCGACCAACCGAAGTTGGTGGTAATTGCTTCCCGACCAACCGGAGTTGGTGGTAATTACTTCCCGACCAACTTAGAGTTGGTGGTAATTGCTTCTCGACCAACTTAGAGTTGGTGGTAATTGATTTGCCGACCAACCGAAGTTGGTGGTAATTGCTTCCCGATTAACCTAGAGTTGATGGTAATTGATTCCTGACCAACTTAGAGTTGGTGGTAATTGATTTGCCGACCAATCGGAGTTGGTGGTAATTGATTTACCGACCAACCGGAGTTGGTGGTAATTGACTTGTATAGGGTATAACACTAATATTTCGAAAAAAATTTAACGAACAAAGAAAATGGGAAAACCTCACTTTATTCATATTGAAGAAATTGTATTACATAGAAATTTTAACTACTGATAATACTTTCGAAGATGCTCTGCATTTCATGCATTCTTGAATTCTTCTCCTTCCAAGGTTTCAATCCTGTATGTCCCTGGACGAACAACTTCTGTCACTCTGTAGGGTCCGTGCCAATTGGCTTCTAGTTTATTATGCTTTTGGATGACTTTCTTTAACACATAATCCCCTTCCTTCAAATCACATTTCTTGACTCTTTTATTGTAAAACGAAGCTGTTCGTTGTTGATACGCGACATTTCTTATAGCTACTTCTTCTCTGACTTCTTCTAGCATATCTAGATCTAATCTTCTCATCAAATCACTAATAGGAGAATTGAAATTAAGTACCCTATGTGTAGGTAGACCTAATTCAACAGGTATGACGGCTTCACTCCCAAATGCCAACATGTATGGGGACTCTCCAGTTGCTGTTCGTGGTGTGGTGCGATATGACCAAAGCACAGACTGTAGCTCATTAATCCATTTTGCCTTTGCATTATACAGTCATTTTTTCAACCCGTTTAGCAACGTTTTGTTTGTCACCTCAGTTTGTCCATTGCTTTGGGGATGACCTGGTGCAGAATGGACCTTCAATACATTCGATTGTTGATAATATGCAGCGAATTCTTCGATGTCAAACTGGGTTCCATGGTGAGTAATGAACGCATGTGGGAGGCCGTATCTACAAATTATATTTTTCCAAATAAATTGATAGACTTTGTTGTATGTCATATCAATGAAAGGTTCAGCTTCCACCCATTTAGTAAAATAATCCACTACGACCACTAAGTATTTGAATCTTCCTTTAGTTGTTGGTAGTGGTCCAAACAAGTCTATTCCTCATATTGCGAATGGCCAAGGGTCATATCTTGGTAGTGGTCCACTGAGTATGGGTGTTAACAATGCCTGAGGAGTTCTTCGGATGGACGAGAAGCGTTGGCATTTGTCGCATTTTTTAGCATAAGCTGCGCAGTCAGCCCTCATCGTCGGCCAGTAATACCCCTGCGTGGTTATCCTTCGTAAGAGCGTTTGACCAGCTACATGGGCTCCACAAGACCCCTCATAAACTTCTTCGATCAAGTCTTTCACTTCGTAGGGATGAATACATCTTTGTAGCGTTGCTATAACTCCTCGTCTATATAAAATACCATTGGTTAGTACCTAACGAGAAGCTTTGAACTTCAATTTCTTAGCTGCGAGTTTGTCAATTGGTAAAGTTCCCTCTTCAATATAGGCCCTGATGGGATCCATCCATGATGGTCCCAAATCAAGAGCAATGAAGTTTATGACCAGATCTTCGTCTATGCTCCGACCAGTTAGAATCTCTATTGGGATTGTTCTTCGTAGCTCGGTGCGTGTGGCTGATGCTAATCGGGCTAGTGCATCTGCTCTTGCATTTTCTAGTCTTGGTACTCTGACCAGCTGAACAATAATAAAACTCGATACCAATTCCATTACTTTCGCATGGTACTTGATCATCAACTCTCCCTTTGCCGCATGTATTCCAAGAATCTAATTTACAATTAACTGCGAATCGCTGAATACAACAACCTGCTCTGCCTTCATCGTTCTGGCTAGACTTGAACCTGCAATTATTGCTTCATATTCGGTCTCATTATTAGAAGCTTTAAATTGAAAGCGCAGAGCATACTCCATATCGACCTCATCTGGACTTTTCAAAACAATCCCTTATCTACTACCTGCATTGCACGAAGAGCCATCTATATACAAATTCCATATGGGTAACTGATCATCAAATTTTTGATCGGATAAAATTTCTCGGTGGAGTATTTGTTGCTTCTTTATATCCTCCTCTAGTACTTCTCGCTGCTCTTCGACCATCTTCTCTTGCTCATCAACCAACTTAGGTTGGTCGGGGTTTAAATTTGATGATCCTGTTACATCCACAGGTTGATCGGTATTCAACTTCTGCTCTTCAGAGGTGTCAGGACAGGTAAACTCTACGATAAAATCTGCCACTATCTGCCCTTTAAGCGACAATCTAGACTCAAACTATGTCATATTCACCAAGTTCTACTGCCCAGTACATCAATCTCCCTGATTTTTCTGGTTTATGAAGAGCTTGCCTTAACGGCATATCAGTATACACGACTATGGCATGAGCTTAGAAATATATTGCCTCATTCTTCTACTCGTTTCGATCAATGCTAGTGCCAACTTTTCTACTCTTGGATACCTGATCTCTGCTCCTCGAAAGGCCTTGCTTGTGTAATAGATTGGTTTTTGTACTCCATCCTCCATTCTTATTAACGCCGAGCTCACTGCGTTTTCCGAAACTGCTAGATACAAGTATAGTCTTTCTCCCATCACTGGTCTGGATAACAATGGAGGTGCTCCCAGGTATTTCTTCAACTCTTGAAAGGCCTTCTCGTATTCATCATTCCATTCAAATATTTTTCGGAGTGTTTTGAAGAATGGGAGACATTTACCAGTTGCTCGTGACACGAATCTATTAAGTGCTACAACTCACCCTGTGAGACTTTGCACTTCCTTCTTCGTCGTTGGAGATCGTAGCCCCAATAGAGCCTTGATCTTTTCAGGGTTCGCTTCAATACCTCGTTGGTTGACAATATACCCGAGAAACATGCCTTCTCGTACTCCGAATGTGCATTTAGTAGGGTTCAACTTCATTTGATATTTATCTAGTTGATCAAAGGTCTGGCCTAGGTCAATTAGATGATCAGCAGCTTTCTTGCTCTTCGTCAGCATATCGTCAACATAAACCTCCATATTGTGACTGATTTGCTCTGCAAACACCTTGTTCATCAACCGCTGATACGTTGTACCTGCATTTTTAAGTTTAAAAGGCATAACATTATAACAATAAGTTCCCCTTGGGGTGATAAAAGAGGTATTCTCCCTGTCTTCAGGCTTCATTTTAATCTGGTTGTAACTAGAATAAGCATCCATGAAACTCAATAATTCGTGTCCCGAGGTAGCATCCACCAATTGATCGATTCGAGGCAGAGGGAAATGATTTTTTGGACAAGCTTTATTAAGATCAGTTAGTCCACACACATCCTCCACTTGTTGTTTTTCTTCTTTACCATCACCACATTAGCTAGCCAATCAGGATATTTTACATCCTCAATAAAACAGGCTTTCTTAAGCTTCTTGACCTCTTCTTGTATAGCTTGGTTCTTTTCAGGGCTGAACACTCTTCTTCTTTGCTTCACTGGCTTGATTTCCTTGTTCACATTAAGCTCGTGACATAGGAAGGCTGGGTCTATCCCTGGCATGTCTTCACGGCTCCAAGAAAAAGTTTATTTCCCGCTTCTTAGGAAAGCTATCAATTCCTATTTTAATGGGGTATCCAACGACGCACCGATTTGAGTTGTTCGTTCTGGGTGTTCATCGTCCAGAATGATATTTTCAGTAGCCTCCATGACTTGACCCTTAACGAGCTGAGACTCATCTCTTGGGTCTAAAGTCTCAATCTCCGCATCTTCTATCTCATCTACCTGATACGTAGTAGTCTTCTTCTTGGATTCTTCACGCTCTTCCTGCTCGGCAGATGAATATTAGAATTCTCGAGCTACTTTTTGGTCGCCCTTTACCACTCCTACTCCAAAGTTGGTCGGGAATTTTAAACATTGATGTACAGTAGATGGTACTGCTTCGAACTTCTTCAAACCTACTCTTCTCATGATGATATTGTAAGCTGACTGGACATTTTTATCCATCACGAAAAAGCGCACTCTTTCTGTTGGACAAGCAGGCCATGTACCGATGAACATATCCAACTTGATCGTCTCTAGTGGAAAAACTTTATCGCTAGTAAAACCGAGGAGGGGCCTATGATATGGCTCCAACTGGGATAGTTTTAGGTTCAAACTATCAAAATATAAGTAGAACATAATATCTGTCGAGCTGCTATTATCTACCAATACTCGTGAAATCACTACTTCCTTCATCCTCATTTTGATCACCAATGGGTCATCAAGAGGATATAACACACCTGAAAGGTCGTTCTTAGAAAAACCGATGACCAGTTTATCTTTGTTTACCTTCCTCGGGCGATCATCTTCAGCTAAATTTATTCATTGAATATACGAACAAGCTTGAGCCTCACTGAGGTAAGATTTCCTCTCTGCAGTAAGGTCTCCACCTCCTGCATCTCCACCTGTAATAACATTGCAATCAAATGATCTAAAATAAATTGAAAATACCTCACGTTTTGGTTGTCTCGGTCTTTTGGGGAGATCGGGGTCATCTTCTGGATCATCTTCATGATCCCTTTTCTTGTCATCTTTTGCTCGGAGAGGAGATTTAGACCTTTGCCTTCCTTGTTCATTGGTTCGACCACTATTTTGACGATCAACATACTTGGATAGTTTTCCTCGTTTAATGAGTGCTTCAATTTCATTCTGAAGAGCTATACAACGCTTGGTCGTGTGACCATGATCTTTATAGAATTCATAATATTTGGACTTGTCTCTTTTATCAGGATCTGCCTTCATTTTTGCTGGCCGAGCTAGTTCCTCGCTGATCTTGATCTCTTTCAGAATGTGATTTATATCCACCTTGAAGGGAGTACAATTTTCATATTTCTTCATCTGTTCCAGTGCTTGCTTACCCTTTGATTGCCTGTTACCACCATTGTTCTTTTATTCCCTTTTTTCAGTTTTACCATCCTCCACCTTGATCTCCTTAGTGTATGTGTTCTTCTTCACAGCCATGGCCTCCTCGGCATTCATGATTTTTGTTGTTTTTTCCATGAGTTCCGCCATGGTCCTGGGTGGATCTTTGGCTAAAGTATAGTACAATTTATTAGGCAACAATCCACTCATCAAAGCAGTAATTACAGTTTCTCCTCGTAATCAATTACTTCTAGTTTCTCGTTATTAAAACGAGTAATATAATCCCTGGTGCTCTCACATGCCTTCTGTCTAACACTTAGCAAGTGTGCTACTCGTTTGACTGGCTTAGCTCCAAAACAAAAATTTCCAATGAAGAGCTTTGCTAGCTGAAAGAAAGTCGCAATTTTCGCCCGAGGAAGGTTATTAGACCACATCTGAGCAGATCCAGTAAGGGTTCCTGAAAAAGCCTGACATTGCATCTCGTCTGGAACAGCATAGATATCAGCAGCTGCTTGGTATTGTTCTATATGGAGAACAGGATCAGTTTTTCCATCATATTTTGGTGTTACTACTGGGGCTTTGAATTTCGACGGTGTGGGAAAATCCACAATCTATTGTATGAATGGAGTTCCTCGGACAAAAATCCTTTGTAGAGGATTCTTGGTTTTAGCCATCTCCCCTAATCTATCCTCCAACCTTTGAATTGAGCCTTTCCATACATCATTTCCCTCTTCGATCCTATTGGTTCGAGCAACTGATCGTGTTGAATTAGCCTCTTGGGATCTTTTATGATGAGAAGCTGGTCGTGATTGGGCAGAGCCTTCCTTCATATCAAATGGTCGTTGAGAATTCCTCGACACAATCCTAGGGGGACTTTTATTCCTCCTAGGTCCTAGACGATCAAAAGGTGAGACTTTACTTAATCTTTCAAGAGCACTTGTCCTTTCTGGGGATAGAGTGATGTTTTGTTGAGTATCTGTAGCTCGTACCGAGGAAGTCCGTCCAGGCTGATAAGAAGGATCATTGGATCTCTCAGTACGATATGAATCGGTGCGTCTGGACTGGGATTCTTCTGGGAATAACGTTTGTCTTCGCGAAGAGAGTAAACGAGCGTTTCTCTGAACGCTTTGTTACCCTGATTGGGCTGGTATTCCGTCTTAAAACGGTTTGTATGAGTTGACGTATAGTTTCTTGCATGGCCGTTTGCCCTTGGGCCAAATTAGCCATTATACCATCCAGATCTTGAACATTTGGAGGAGTAGATGGAGGATTTGGAGGGATCCCAGCATTTCGATTGCTGGATTCAGGATGATCAGCCATTGGTGATGAATTGTTTTGGTGAAAAATGATAATTACAGTCGTTTCCCACAGACGGCGCCAATCTGTTGATGTAAAAAATTAGATTTGATCTAATTATTTTAATCACAGATAAAAATGAGTAAATAAATATGATAATAGATTTTTAAAGTGGTTCAGCCTTAAGAGAATGACCTACATCCACTATTTTTGTATTACTAATTGTTTTGCCTGGAATTCTCGATAAATGATTTTACTAAGAGATTCAGCGTGTCCCTCTAATGGGGAGATTACAATGTATTTATAGCCTTGAGGCTGTACATGTGAAAGAATAATGCATAGCTGTCCAGTAGGCGTATATATATGTACGATAATAACTGTACATTTAATGCGCAGTTATTTTTCAGTTTTCCTTGAAGCGTACGCTACAAGTATTTGAGCTGCTCGGACCGACTTAGTAGCTCGGACCGCCCAAGTAGCTCGACACGCTTGAGTTGCTCGGGGTCTCTGGGCTCTTCGTGGCTTTTTAGTTGCTCGGTGATCTTGAGTTATTTGGAGTATAGTAGTTCCTCGGGGGGTTGAGTAGCTAGGTATAAACATTTACAGTTGCCACCTAGTATGACACGCGTCTTCAAATAATAGGTCCATATTAGCAGAATAAATTTGGTATCAACACCTGTGAACTTTTAAAGGATAGCGTCTCATTGTTGTCACTCCATATTTAAGGACTCTTAAATCTTTCGCTTCATTTCAATTGATTTTCTTCATTTCTTCAATTTGTCTTTTTCATTCTTTCCTTGGGTTGTTATTTATAACCATGCTGTACATTATTAATAAAGACATTCTTAAAAAAATCAAACTTAACAACCTAATCCCACAGTGGGCAATGGTAGAATTAATTGGGGGTCCATGTAATCTTTATGCCTTTCATGAGAGTTATTGGTTGTCGTCTATTTTTATTGTTGAACTTTGGGTCACTATTACCCCAAATCGTTTGTTCTTGTAATTCTACTAACATTTCGATGTGGTCCCAGCCTACATCGCTCCAAATACTTGGAAGATCATTAATGGGGTTCACCGTATTAACGAGATATATGAGGCCCATATAGGCATCACTAAAATTATATATTATTACCCATGGGCAAAAACCCATGAAAATATATATTACATGAAGATGTGGGTGACCAATCGAGCCCTGGTTGTGAATCTTCATGATTCCAATAAGGATTACTGGGATCATAGATTGATTGTGAAGAATTTGCAACATTCTCTCCTTCTTTAGGGTGTAGTATATGAAAGTCCAAGATGCCCCCGAGAAGGGCGAGACATAGGTTAGAAAGCAACTTAATTTTTAACTTCGTAATTTTTTTCTTACTTTAGGTTGATGTTGAGTACTTTGCTTTGTTATTTTTTGTAGAGATATCCAATAAAAGATACCTCGCGAACGTAACGTAAATTTTACTAATCTTCAAATAGTCGGTGGTATTTTTACTCGGCTATAAGAGTTTGACCACATCTTTCATTGCGAGGATAGTAGAACAAACACAGTTCATCCCCATCTATATGGACGAGGCAGAGGATGCCACCTCCCAGAATTCAAAAGGGGAGAGGTCAAATGAGGAAGGAGCATCATCTTATTTTGAACAACTAAACATTTCATTGGTTCGATCTTATATGGTTTCTTCCAGTGATATGGCCAAGAGGAAGATTATGAACTTGATCGCCTCAAATATTGGTACTGGGTCTCCTCCCCCTACTCGTTCGTTGGGCAAAGAGAAAGATCTTGCTCAAACATAGACATCGATGATGCCCCCTAATGCGATGCAAAATGTGTGTGCTAGATGTGTACCTACAGCTCATGTACAAGTTGGTCGCTCAAGCAATACCCGGTAAGTCGGGGTCGAATCCTCATGGAATAGGTCATAAATGATTGACGAATGCAGAGTTGACTTTTATGATATAGGTTTTGACTCGATAAAGAAAGAAAAAGATTATTTTTATTTTTTGAGAAAATTTCTATTCGACTAAGAAAATTGAGCTAAGCAAATGAAATTTAAACTAACGAAAGCAAGAACTTGGAATTTTTGGTTTTGAAAACATAGAGTTGGGATCTAATCTCCCGAACCTTAGTATCTTCACTAAACATAAAATTCCCCAAAACTATTTAATTAATTGAAAGAAAAACATAGACTAATTCGAAGTAGCAAGCATGTGTGGGTATTAATCGGCACAATATTTAGTCAACAAATCAATTAGTGTGAATGATTGAATTACCGACATATATATTGTATTCTCAAACACTCTGGTTCACTTTGACAAATGGAGTCAAGATATCTACAATATTAGTCATGATTATATTATCAAACTCTAATAATTAGTCATACAGTTATTTCAAATTTTTTATTTACCATTGAAAACCTATATTGGGTTCATGTTCCCTGCGGTGACAATTATTATTCAACACAAAGAGATAAGAGAAGCACAATCACCAAGCAGAATAAGGAATGTAAAATGTAGATCACACAACAAAAGATGTACGTGGTTCAGCAAAGGTGCCTACGTCTACGGTGGTGCAGTCAGTGTTATTTCTATATACTGTGGAGACTGATTACAGAGAATACAGTGTGTCCTTTGCCCCAGACCTAGGGTTTATTATATACATGTCCATTTTAGGTAGTGGGGGTGTTGGACTCCCCCACGTTTTCCATCTTCTCCTAGAACCCCTCTTAATGGGAACATGGGAGAAGATTAAATCATAACCGGTTAAGACATGGGGGATCTGGATTTTGGGCCGTTATAATTGGGCTACTCGTCCAGGCCCATCATTCTAATTTCGGGTACCCATAATTGCCCCTAAGTTTGTTGAGCCGTACTTTGGGCTCAATAAATTTAAATGATTTGTCATAATGGTTCCTTTGTTCACCGTGCAACTCTTCCAAAGTTTGAGGACTGAGTTTAGGCGGCACTTGCTTCGTGGTCTGTGCATTATGATTAGCAGCACTCAAAAGCTATTAAGAGCAATCATTTTTCGATCGTCGATTCAACCTTCTCAGTACTCTCCTATTTTTTGTGAGCTCTAGTGATTCACGTTCTCTTCTCTCAGTCTCCATTCTTATTGCTTTCTTGTCATTTGGGCTCGTGATTCTTTATCGTTCGAGTCGAGCTTTTATCTTGTAAGTCTCCTGTGCCTTCTCTTTGTATTTTCTCTTTAAATTTTTAGTTTTCTAGGGTTTCCCAATGGCAAAGATCGGTAATAGGTCAGTGTCTGAGTTTAGAAAGTTCTATAATATCCCAGAGTGGGTAGAGATTGAGTGCGCCTCTCCCCTAGAAATGTTAGAGAGATAGAGGGTGTCCATTAGATCCATGTCTTGTTACTTTCCCAAGGGGAGGCTTACTTTTCCTCCCAACAATCTGTTCTTGCACTTCTTTGGTTATTTCAACATTGTTCCTGCACAGTGTTCGCCCAATGTGTGGAAGATAATCAATGGTGTTCATAGAATAAATAAGTTACATGGTACCAAGTTAGGGCTCGCCGAGGTCTGCTTTTGCTATTCTTTTTCTCAAACTAGTTATGGTATTCTCTATCTCAAGTCCAGGAGTCCTGACAGGGTATTGGTAGTAAACCTACCTGATTCCCATAAGGACTATTGGCAAGAGGGCTTCCTTGCTAGAAATTAGCAGTTTTCTCCCCAGTCTGAGGGGTCGAGATCTGATAGGTTCTCAGTTCCCTTTTATGGGGAAGAATACATAGATAAACTTTGCTTTGTCCATTCAATTTCTTTACTGATTTGTGATCTTTCTGACTTTTCCTGTTTGTCTTCAGCGAGGTCGAAGAACTTGGAACTTGCTCTCAGCGAGGTTCGTCTTTCTGAGTTGATCAAGGCCTAGAATATCAGGGAGCCTTTAGCCAACGTCGAGCATCCCCGGTCTGCTGCTTTCTTTCTCGAGTATAAAAACATCGGTTCTAGCTTTATAACGAGGCCGGTAGACAGTATCCCTGAATTTGACACCACTGAAGAGACTTCTGCTGATCCTATCCAGTTGGACGAGGAGGAGAGAAGTTCTGAGAGTGATATTGTAGGCGGTGCTGAAGGCAATTTTGGTTAGAAGAGCTCTAGTGGTGATAGTTCTTCTGACTCAAAAGAGGCTTCTGAAGCCCGAGCCTCTTTAAGCACGTCCAGCAGTTCAAGCGAGGAGATGGTTCCTCTAAGGAAAAATCTAATTCGGGACGATGATGACGATGATCATGTGCTCCTCGCTCAGAGGTCGAAGAAGCAGAAGTCCAGTTCTGGGGCTGTAGCTACTGGCTCTCGATCTTTTGCTCAGGAGCAGGAGAAGAAGAGGAAAGAAAAAGAACAAATGAGAGAGAGAGAGAGAGAGAGAGAAAAGGAAGAGGAGAGAAAGAAGATAGAGGAGAAGAGAAGGACGGAGGAGAAGAGGAGGATAGAGAAAGAGGAGGAGAGGAGAAGGATAGAATTGAGGACAAAGGCTGGGCAGGCCTTAATCCCGGTGTCCTCATTGCCCGAGGGGGCCTCTATTGCTATCTCTCCTCAGTTGGCCCCCGTGCTACTCGAGAGGGCAGTTCTTCCTGCTGATCGCCAAAGGGTGCCGGGGTCTGATCAATTGGCCCTACAGGCTAGCCAGAGGCTAGCTTTGGTAAGACCTTTTCTTTTTTTCCAATGCTTTACTAAGTGTTAGCTATTTCCTTTTTTGATGTCTTCTTTGTTTTTGCAGTTTGTGACTAACTTCGCCGTGCTCTATCGCTCTCGCGACTAGTTGATGAGCAGGAACAGCGAGCTGGAGCAGTAGAGTGCTGCTTTAAAAGTGAGGGGCACTCAACTAGAAGCTGATCTGAAGGCTGTTGATGCTGCCCGAGCTTCTTCTGACATGGCCCTTGTCAATTCCAACCGAGAGAGGGATGCGGTGGTTAAAGAGCTGAACGAGTTAAGGCAGGCCTATGACCTGGTCTGCTCCAGCAAGTTGGTCATCGCAGAGGAGAATAGGGTGCTGACCGAGCAGCTTCAAGAAAAGGACTCTCAGGTAGCCACCATCAAGGAGGATTCATACAACTCCGGGTGGGCTGCTGCATATGAAGATGCCGAGGTTCAGATAGGTTACATCAGCAAACTGAACTTCAAGAAAGGCTGGAACAAGGCCCTTACAGCTGCTGGTGTCAATGTCGCCTCCCCTCTGTTCGACGAGCATGACCCAGATCCAAAGCCGGTGGTAGAGGAAGCCCCTGCCCCCGCCATCGAAGGCGTTGACCCTGCCTCCAAGACGATTTCTGTCGATGTCCCCCTTTCTCAGGCGACAGAGGTTATCCCTGCAGAGGGGGATGATCTACTGCTACTGACAAGGGGAAGCAGCAAGCTACTTATGGGCAACCTGAGGTCGCTGGTTAATTTTACTTCTAGGACTTACTTTGTATCTTTGCTTGTAATTTTCCTTTTTGCTGCTCGATGTACTTTGACCCTTATTAATGAAATGAAAAGGTTTCTCATTCCCTTAGTGTGCTGAATGAATCTGTCTTTCCTTGCTCTTTTATGCCTTGTAGTTAATTGATGCAGAACAGTATATTCCTGCCACATCTCAATTGGGTCGGACCCTTGATCCTAATGCAATTCCTCAGGTTAGCCAAGCCTTTGTTAAGCTTTGCAAATCTCTTAGATCAAGTAATCAGAAGTATAAGGATCAGTCTGAGCTTATGGCCAAGCTGAAGGACAGGCTTCAAGAGATGGAAGAAGTTGGTGCTTCAGTCTAAGAGGAGGTGAATACACTGAGGGCGAAGCTTCTAGATGCTTCTGAGATCAACCAAGTTGGAGAGGTTCTTCAGCAGGAGAATGAAGCTTTGAGGAGAGAGGTCTCGCGACTTAGGGAACATGCGCCGAGCAATGCTCCTGCAGTGTTACGAGGTTCCTCCTCATCGCAAGATAGAACTGGTCCGGGCGATATTCCTCCTGTGCTACAAGGCCCTACTCCTCCAACCGTTCCGTGAGCTGGCAGGAACACCAGGGGTTCAGCTAGGGAAATGGAAGAGCTTCGTAGTGATGTCCAGCGAGCTTATGTGATTGCTGTTGGGCTCCAGAGGGACGTCACCCGGTTGAGGCATTTGTTTAAGAAAGGACCTCGACGAGTATGGGCTGATGGTTACAATCAGGGTTGGCTAGATGCTCCAACGAGGCTGATAGAGTTTGAAGAGCTCGCCTTCCTCAGGGGGTGGTTGAGTACCTTGAGGGAGCTGCAAGTCCCAAGGAACTCGATGCTCTGGTACCGTCATGAGATTTCTCCTTCCACCCTGATGCCTAACCCCTTCCGGAGAGATGATAAATGGATCCCCATCGACGCCATCCATCGACAGTTATTGGAGTCAAATGCGAATGAAGTTGAGGAGGAGCTAGTTCCCCATCCCGATGACGGCCAAAGAGCCCAAGTTGCTGATTACCTTGCTCAGAGTCCTCATCCTCATTGAGATTTTTCCAGTAGTAACTTTGTGTATTTTATATTGAGGTGATGTAATGCGAATGTTTTGGGCGAGCTCGCCGACTAAACATGTATTGCAATTGTTGTAAATATGATGAATTAATATAAAATTTATGTTTTGGGCGAATTTACCGACTAAATAAGTGTATTATATTTCTCTCATCTTTGTTCAATAATCTTGAGCCTCTCTTGGCTGACTAGATTTTCATGTTTGCATTATCAAGTAAGTGTCCTTTTAGTCCAGTATGCCAACGAGATACCATTCTGCCCCACTTTACCTTTTAGGTTGTGTCGTCACACTCCCTTAGGCCTAAGTGTGGCAATTGACGAGGACACACCTGGTGTTGGATGTTTTATCCAATCAGGATTTTATTCAACCAAACATTATTTGGTGACCAATTTTGACTTGGCTATATTGCCTAAGGATCTCCTGTAGGGCTTCATATATTACCAGGGGCACTACTAAGAGAGGTCTTTCGTGTTTCATAACGAAAACCTGAGGAGAGTTATTTCCTTGCTATGATGTAATGATCAACGTGCCTTTCATTTGGAAAGGGTGTGTGAGTTGTAGAGCCTAAATACTACTAGTTAACTGACACATCGTAGAATGCAACTGCTAAACAACTTTGATTAATGAGTTTCAGTCTCTTAAGTACAATGCAAAGGAAGAATCTAAAAATAGAATTTCTTGATATTGGCTGCATTCCATGCTCGGGGTATATCTTTGCCTTCCAGCGTTTCCAAGTGATAAGCTCCTTGCAGGTCATTTCTTGTAATCTTAAATGGTCCCTCCCAGTTGGGCCCTAACTTGCCGTCTGATGGTCTTACTATGCTGCCCAGGACTTTCCTTAGGATGTAGTCCCCAACTTGGAATGCCCTTGGATTGACCTTTTTGTTATAATGCCTTGCGAGCCGTTGTTGATAGCTCGCTAGTTTTACTAGGGTTAGCTCTCGGCGCTCATCGGCGCTCATCGGCTAGGTCGAGCTCAGCGAGCAATGCTGCATCGTTATGGCCCTAGTCGACAAGGTTGGACCTCATTGTTGGCAAGCCTGCTTCTAATGGGATGACTGCTTCCATTCCATATGTCAGCGAAAATGGTGTTTCCCCCATTGCTCGTCGTGGAGTGGTTCGGTAGGCCCATAGAATATGTGGTAATTCATTTACCCATGTGCCTTTGGCTCGCTCTAATCATTTTTTAATCCGTCGATTACTGTCTTATTGGAAGCCTCGGTTTGGCCATTTCTCTGAGGATAGGCCACCGAGCTAAAATGGTGTCTGATTGCATGCTCGTCGTAGAAACTCTGAAAGGATCCGCTCTCGAACTGCATTCCATTGTCAGTGATGATGGTTCTGGGGATGCCAAAACGGGTGATTATATTTCTCCATATGAACCTTATCATATTTGCGTCTCGAATGTTAGCTAGGGGTTCCGCCTCGATCCATTTGGTGAAGTAGTTAGTTGCGACCAACAGATATTTGCGATTGCCGGTGGCGGTAGGAAGTGGTCCTACGATGTCTATTCCCCATTGGGCGAATGACCACGGGATGGACAGTGATTTAGGTCGCTAGCAGGTTGGTGGACCATAAGGCGTGAAGTTGGCATTTCAGGCACTTGCGAACATACATCGCAGAGTCCCTTTGCATATATGGCCACTAATAGCCTTCCTTCACTGCTCGGAAAGCCAGGGACCTTCCTCCAATATGGCTTCCACAGATTCCCTCGTGAAGCTCATGTAAGACCTGCTCGACATTCCTTGGGTGAACACATTGAAGGTATGGACCGAAAAAGATCTCTTATATAGCTTGCCCTCTGGTGATAAGTGAAAGCGAGCAGCTTTGACTCTTATCTGGTGGGCAATCTTTTTATCGTCTGGGAGCGTGCCATCCTTTAAATAGTTTCTTAAAGGGTCCATCCAGCTAGGTGCTGATTCCACTTGGAGCATCTGCTCCACGTTTGGCGGTTTGCTACTACGATTAATGCTCGAATGAGCGAGGAAATCGATGGGGATTGTTCTTTTTAGGTCGGAATCAACTGCTGAACTTAGGGCTGCTAAGGCATCAGCATGGCTGTTCTGTCCTCTGGGAAATTGCTGGACATTGATCTCTTCGAAGCTAGCCATTAGTTCTTTCACTAAGGCGAGGTAAGCTGCCAATCTTTCATCTTTTGCTTTTAGTCTCCACTTATTTGATTGGAGACTAATTGAGAATCTCCGAACACCTATAAATGCTTTGCTCCTAAAGTGTGCGCCTTCTGGAGGTCGGCTATTAAGGTTTCGTATTCTGCTTCGTTGTTGGAGGCTGCAAATCCAAGCCCGATTCCTTGTTCAAGGATTGTATCCTCTGGAGTAATGAGGACGATGCCTACTCCTGCCCCCTTTGAGTTGAAGACTCCATTAACGAACAATTTCCAGGTTTCCTGCGTCGCGTCGTTCCCCTTTTATCTCGCTGCTTGAGGTTGGTTGGAAGGTTGCTCGCCTGTGAATTCGGCTATGAAATCAGCAAGGACCTTCCCCTTGATTGCGTTCCTTGGTTGAAATTGGATGTCAAATCGTTCGAGCTCGACTGACCATTTAGACAGTCTGCCCGACAAATCCGCCTTCCCCAGGATCGCTTTGAGGGGGTGCGATGTAAGGACGATTGTAGTGTGGGCTTCGAAATAGTGCTTCAGTTTCCTCGAAGTCACTACTAGTGCAAAGGCGAGCTTCTCCAGTGGTAGGTACCTTTGCTCGACATCTAGTAGGGTCTTGCTCGTGTAATAAACAGGGTGCTGGATTCCTGCAACTTCACACATTAATGCAGAACTGACAGTGTGGTTGGAAACGGAGAGGTACAAGTACAAGGAATTTGTTTCTTATGGTATGACGAGCAGTGGTGGGGAACTAAGGTAAGCCTTGAGCTCGTCCAATGCCTGCGAGCAATCTTGGTTCCATTCTACCGTTTTGTTTCCCTTTAGAAGCTGGAAGTAAGGCTTGGACTTCTCGGAGGACTTAGAGATAAAGCGGTTTAAAGCAGTGAGTATACCGGTGAGCTTCTGTACGTCCCGAATTGTTTGAGGGGGTTGTACCCTGTTTATTGTATAGATCTGGTCTGGGTTAGCCTCGATGTCTCTCTTACTGACCAAGTACCCAAGAAATTTTCCTGACTGGACACCGAAAGAACATTTGCTCGCATTAAGTTTCATTCGGTACTTCTTGAGGATTTCGAAGGTGCTTGATAGATTTGAGAGGTGGTCTTCTTTATTTTTGCTTTTAACGAGCATGTCATCGATGTAGACCTCCATGGTGTCTCCCATCTGGTCCTTGAACATCTTGGTGACCAGCCGCTGATAGGTTGCCCCTGTATTTTTTAACTCGAAGGGCATGACCTTGTAACAGTATAACCCAACTATGATGATGAATGCTATTTTGTCTTGGTCTGGGGTATGCAAAGGGATCTGATGATACCCTGAGTATGCGTCCAAAAAACTCATTCTCTCGTGAGCTGCAGTGGCGTCTACCAGTTAATCGATTTTTGGGAGGGGGAAACTGTCTTTAGGACATGCTCTATTGAGGTCAGTGAAGTCGATGCAAACTCTCCACTTCCCGTTGCTTTTTGGAACTACTACTGGGTTGGATAACCATTTGGGGAATTGTACCTCCCTTATGGATCCTGCATCTAGCAGCTTTTCCACTTCTTTTTCCATGACTTTTGCCTTCTCGGGTGCAGTTCGTCGTGCCTTCTGCGCGATTAGTTTGAAGGTGGGATCGACGTGCAGCTGATGACAAACCATACTAGGATCAATTCCAAGCAGCTCGTATGGTTCCCATGCGAAGACGTCTATGGTGTTCCTTAGCAGGGTCGTCAATTCTCTCTTCTCTTGATCTGTGAGAGAAGCTTCAATCAAGAAAATCATGTTATGGTCGCTATCTCCAGCTGCGACCTCCAGGTCCTCGATGACCCGTTCGGAGGGAAGGAGCCTGGTCTCCTCTACTCCGGGTCTTCCGTACTTTAATTGCTATTTCGAAGGTATCAGACCTTCTTGTTCTTCAACTCTTTCGCTTAACTTGTCGGCCTTCTTCTTTGGTTTTGGGCGGATGGCCTCTATGAAGCACCTTCTTGCCATCGCTTGATCGCCACGGATCTCCATTACTCCTCGCTCGGTCACATACTTGAGCTTCTGGTGGTAGGTCGAGAAAACTACCTTCATTGCATGTAGCTAGCCTAGTATAGCGAGTCAATGTCAACCATCAGAAACTCGATCATTTTAGAAACATTTCCTGCCCTTACTGGCAGCACGATCTTTCCCAGGGGCATAGTCATCTTTCCAGCGAAGCCAACCAAAGGGACGGTAGCTTCCTTTAGGACGATGATGCTTAATTTTAATTTTCTGAACATGTCGAGATACATCACCTCGGACGAGCTTCCCTGGTCGATGAGTAATTTGTCGACGCCATAGTTCGCTATTCTTAGAGTAATGATCAAATCATCGTGATGTGGGTTCTCACTCCCACCGGATCTTCATCTGTAAACACGATATGCTTACTATAGTCGACGTCATCTGCTCGCCGATGCTTTCCTGACTGTGTTTTCGATGGATCGATCTGAAAAGCTTGCATCACTGCTATAAGCTTTTTTACCTCTATGCGAGCTGAATTGCCCTGAATCTATTTCACGTCGGATGCCCCATGAATTACTGCAAATTCATGGTCGGCATCGTCTTCGAGCACGCTGTCAGGCCTTGCCTCTCTATGGGCAGTAACTTTCTCTACCTTTTTTTCCACGAATTCGTTCAGGTGCCCGGACTGGGTCAGCTCCTCGAGGTGGGACTTAAGAGCTTTGCAATGCTCAGTCTTATGTCCTCCCTCTTTGTGAAAAGCGCATCTCAGCGCACTGTTCCTCTTTGAGGGATATCCTCCCATCTTCCTGGGCCACTTGATGAATGGCTCGTCTTTGATTTTTACAAGAATTTTATAAATTGATTCTTTGAAGACGGTGTTGACCGCCTGAAATGCTTTCGACACATCATTGTTGCCTCCACTTTTGGAGCCATTTTTGCCCCCATTCTTTCCTCCTTTCTTCTAGTTCTCAATATTGTCACTGCCTTTGGCAGCGAGCTTAGTTCAAGCGTTTTCCCCTATGTTGAGGCGGGTCACATCTTCCACCTTGGCATACTTCTCGATGCGGGCCATTAGGTCGTTGATGGTCATGGCCTCTTTCTTTGTCAGGGATTAGTACAGAAGGGAAGAGCTGGGTAGCCCAATTTTTAAAGAGGCCACTACCACTTGCTCCGAACAGTCCTCGACCTCGTTGAATAATTCCCAGTACCTCTTCGCGTAGTCTCGGAGGGTCTCTTGGGGCGTCTTTTTCATTGTCAGTAGAGCATCCATCTTTTTGGGATGGGAGATACTAGTAATGAATCGGGCCGTAAAGAGCTCGACCAGGGACTTGAAACTCCTGATAGACCGATGGGGGAGCCTTTCGAACCATTTCTGCGCCACGTCATGCAGTCTCGAGGGGAAAATTCAGCACATTAGTGCGTCTCGATGGTTCCAGAGGGTCATGACCTACCGGTATTGTCTGACGTGATCAATGGGATCAGTCTTTCCGTCATAAATTTTGAACCTTGGAATAACAAACTTCTTGGGGGCTTCCTCTTCTTCAATTTCCCTCGAGAAAGGTGATTTCATCTGAGTTTTAAGAGCTCGCCTAACGAGTTCTCGGGTCGATCTGGTGCCGTGATGTGCAGGGTGTTGGTCCATCTCCCTTCGGACCAGACTTCGTATGTATTCGTTGCTACGATCTGGGCTCCTGTGACCGCGAGCTAGTCGCAGTTGCTCGAGAAGGTCATCCTCTGAGTCATTTTCCTTAGCTTTCTAGGATTCGCGCCTGGGTATCCTTCCTCGGCTGTGAGACTTGCTCGCCTGAGGGCTAGGAGTGCGGTATGGACGCCTTTTTGTTCCATAATGGAGTTCTCTCTCTCGATTCTTTCTAATCTTCTTTTGAGGCGAGCATTATCGACTTTATGCTTGCGAGAAGACTCCCTCTGCTCGTGGAGCCTTGCCTTATATGCATCAATCAGCCTGGATATCTGTGTGGACCTCGCTGGTCCTTGGTTTTCTTCTGAGGCTTGCCTTTCTAAGCGAGCCCTCTGATCTGAGCGTCGAACTTCGGATCTAATCCTATAAGAAGCAGGTGGCTCTTGGATATCTCCTGCCTGGGGAGCATTGCTACTGTGACCAGACATTTCGAACTCCTTTCTGGGTGTGGGCTTTCTTAGTGAAGATAAACGGTTCCCACAGACGGTGCCAATTGTGGTGACAATTATTATTCAACACAAAGAGATAAGAGAAGCACAATCACAAAGCAGAATAAGGAATGTAAAATGCAGATCACATAACAAAAGATGTACATGGTTTAGCAAAGGTGCCTACGTCCACGGTGGTGCAGTCAGTGTTGTTTCTATATACTCCGGAGAGTGATTACAGAGAATACAATGTGTCCTTTGCCCCAGACCTAGGGTTTATTATATACATGTCCATTTTAGGGAGTGGGGGTCTTGGACTCCCCCACGTTTTCCATCTTCTCCTAGAACCCCTCTTAATGGGAACATGGGAGAAGACTAAATCATAACCGGTTAAGACATGGGGGATCTGGATTTTGGGCCGTTACAATTGGGCTACTCGTCCAGGCCCATCATTCTAATTTTGGGTACCCACATTCCCCAACTCACTTTAAGTTTAGCTAGACATGGAATAAATATATACGTAATTAATCATTACTGAATGACAAGAAATAATAGATGAAATTGTGTTACTAAACTCGAAGAAATTAAATTTCATGCAATGAATTCACACCAATTAAAGAAAATCAAAAAAGAATGAATCTTGATTGGAATTGATGATGAAAATTGTAAATCTTGCTCTGTAATTAGTTCTTATTCATAAGTTACCTAACTGTGACTTGAATTAGATCAATTAGACTCTTAATGGTTCTAAACATGTGCCAAAATTCGTCCAAAGTAATTTGAATAGACCCAAATTACTTTAGCAAGAATCTAGGAAGAGATAAAAAAATCCCGCTTGAGACCGAACCCTCAAACGAACCCACAAAGGCGAACCTTTTTATTAATCAAACCGGTTTGACCAGGAGCTCTGCCTGAGCTTTTTTAATGTCTTATTAATTGCAGTTTTGCCCTCGAATTTCTTCTCAACTTCGAATGATCGTAACTTCTTCACTGTAGCTCGGATTTAGGTGTCGTTTCTTCTAGAATTCTTATCACTTTGATCTCTTCAACTTTTCAGTTGGCTCTACCTCTGGGTCCTGGTTAAAAAATTACCGATTTACCCTTAGCTTTCCTTTTCTCTAAATTCTTTCACCGTTTTGACTTTTCTCCCTCTTCCAATTGCACGATTTACCTATAAAATATATGATAAATACACAAAACATAAAATACTCGCCAAAAAGGTTAGTGGAACAAATATGAGATAAAACTGGGATAAATGAAATGTTCTTAACTATGAAAATATCGAAATTAAGGGGATAAATATCTAATATTTGTGCCTAATAAAATCCCCCTAACTTTGAATGTTGCTAGTCCCGATCAATGTAGAGGAATATGAATTAGGGTCTAAGAAAACCTTTAAATAACTAATGGATAGAATACTTATTTTATGGGAAATAAAATGTATTTAGCGTATGCAACAAGCCATTAGATCCCTAGATTACCCTATGGGATAGAATACTTATTTAATAAATCTAAATTCATAATGTTTGTGCGAAGCCGAAAATTAAGTGCTAACGTCCACCGATTGATCATCACGTTACTTAAAAAAATTGCTTTGATTCAATTTCTCACATAATGCTCTCACAAACGAATTACTCGAATTAGGGCCTTTTCTCTCAATGTGCGTAAAATTAAGAGCAAATGTAATGGACGCAAGTTCACGCACACAATTTGAAGTACGAATATTTTATGGTGATTAGATATCATTAACGGAATACGGTCATTTGAAAAATGAGAAAACATCGTTCTTTATTCGCAGGGGTTTGTTTCTATTATTATCTCCGTATATTTTTAGCTCTCCATGCAGCAATTGGCTTTGTTATTTGGAATCAGTTAGGATTTTTTTCGATTAAGGGTATTTTGGGTAATAGTGGGACTGTTGAAAAAAATTCGGAGCTGAAAATTTTTCTCGGCAATTATCCGTTAGCACTTTTTCGGGCTTTTGCTCATTTTTCTCCTTTTCTTTTCTTTTTCCTTATTTTCATTTTTTTCCTTTTATCTCTATTTTTTATTTGGCCATTTTTTTTCTCTGCCCCTTTTTATGTACCATTTGAGCTTCATTTATGAATCATATTTTCGCCTCTGGTCTAATTTTGATTTTTTGGGTTAACATTTTCAAGCTCAAGTTGGCTTTCAAAAGGATATTTTTCATGATTTTTTATGGCTAATATTTTTTGGGTGAATAAACGATGGTCTAACTTCATATGCTTGAACTACTAATCACATAATCATATGCATCTCGAGATTTATTTTGATTTTTGAGACATTTTTAGCGCATTTTTAAAATAATATTTCCCTTATTTTCTATAACCGATCAAACAAAGATTTAGATAATAACGACAAATTTATCACTGGAAGAACATTTAAGTTATTTTTAACTCGAATTGATTTAATTACTCGAAAATGAAGATAGGCACAAAAAATTTCACCGGCTTAAAATCTCCGCCTTTATTCGTATAAGTTGTCAATTTTCGCTCAATTTTCGTTTTTGATCAATTTCAGCTCAATGCATGTATTTTTACAAATTAACACTTCAAATAAAAATTTAGTGATATTTTTTAGGATTTTAAATTCCAATTTTTATTTATTTTGAAGGAAAATATTTTTGACTTTTTTTGAAAATTTTCAATTTTTTAACATTTTTTAATTTTAGGGGCATTTTAAAATTAGTGAAGTTTAAAAGACGCACTAGTACCCTCCCTAACTTAGACTTTTGCATTGTCCTTAATGAAAAGAATTAAAATCTAAATAGAAAAAGAAAGAGCGCAAAATATAAAATAAATAAATTTAAAATGCAAATAGACATAAATAACTCAAACACAATTTCATTAAGAAGAGATAAAATGATTATGTAGTTTCTTTTAAAGACACAACGATGAAAATAAAGAAACTACAAAATAAAAATCGAACTAATTCCTCTCTTGCTAAAACACACTCGACTCACTCTTAAACCGTCTACGCACTCACATGACTCAAAGATACAACAAAAACTCACCCCGTACACATTGAGGGTGCGATGACCTATCTCTGAAAACTAATCAGCCCCGTATACGTGGTGCGACAATAGACACATCTATATCTCCTCCAAATCATAAATCAAAAGTCTGAATAATTGGGAGTCAACTCAATAAAAAAAGTATACATATGGAGGCACATAATGAATGCAATGAGTGAAATAATCGAGATGCACGTCACATTATAACATAAATGGTCTGACTTGAAGATACTATCATAGTGAAATTCCGAATGACACGTCAAGCTTAAATTTCGCTCAAACTCGAGAATGGAAAAATCAGGCTCCAAATCGGATGATCTCTAGTCATGTCCTCAATCTCATCCAAAAATTCAAATGGAATGGGTGGACGTGGTGGAAAAGGACAATGCATTATGACAAAATATATGTCACCGGGTGGAAACGCTCGAATGATTTTTTCCACCATCTCATCACTAATAGATAATACCTCACGTTTTAGCATACTTTCGAAAGGCCCGAGTGCACATTCACAAAGAAGGAATTGATCTATCCTAGCATTCCAGTCATTCTCATCTAAGTGAGAAAATGAGTCCAATAATGATTGGGCTTCAATGGTGATATCCTCATCAATTATAGTGAATTATTTATCAAAATTTTCAAGACTCGTATTTACAGATAAATCAAGTGGTCAAGCATGTAGAACGACTGTGTCACTATCCCGTGGGCTAGTGACATTGTTCACTTCTTGAATTTATTTAACTTCACTCTCACCTAGCATCTCCTTCATTATACTCATTTCATGATTATACTCCAAATACTCTCTCTCTTCCTCAACAGTCATCACTAAACATGCCACTAGTGGATTCGTAACACGATTTCCCTTAAAATGTCCGTACACTATCTCCTCGATAAGATCTGTGTCATGTAAATTTTCCTCATCACCCATTTTCTTGGTAATGTTGAAGATATTCCTTTTAAGCGTCATATTCCCGAACGCGAGTTTCATTTACCCAGTACGCGTATAATCAATGTTTTAGTTGTAACTAGGAAAGGGAGACTAAGGATAACGAGAACATGATGTCTCGATGGGGAGGAGGGCTCCATGTCCCAAATGACAAAATCTATCGGGAAGCAGAAAGTGCCAACCTCAACTACCCCATGGGGTACCTTCACGGAATGATCCGCAAGTTGGAGAGTAATTTTTATGGGCTTAAGATCTCCCAAATCAAGCATCTTATAAATAGAATATGATAAAATGTTGACACTTGCCCCTAAATCTAATAAAGATCTCTCGATTTTATTATCTCTAATAATGCACTAAATAGTAGGAGCACTCATATCTTTATACTTGGGTGGGAGGTCATTCAATATTATCGAGCTCACATTTTGTGCTGAGAAAACCTTATTTTTTACCTTTAATTTACATTTCAATGTGAGCAAGTCCTTTAAGAACTTAGCATATGCAAGAATTTTTTTAATAGGCTAAAAAAAGGTAGGTTTAACTTCACTTGCTTTAGCACCTCTAAAATGTTATCACGGTGGGGCCCATTTAGGAGGAGGGACCAATTGTTGAGGGTATGGTACGGATATTAGGGTTTCACTACCACATCGGGCCTAACTATGTCTTCTTTTTCACTCCTTTCCAAGGGGACATCTTCGACCTCTTACGTGCTGGGCGAAACCTCCTTATCTTTTTGCACGTCGTGTGGAGGTGGTGATAAGTCAACAACTCTTCCACTATGTACAGTGGTTACTTCTTGACATTGCTCTTAATTTTCATCAGGAATAGAGCTCACACAGTTTTGACCTTGGCGATTTCATTGGTCTTGGGCGAGAAACTTCCCCTACTCTTGGACACGTAAAGAGGATTGCAGCTTAGAAAATAATGCCTTTAAATCGATGAAAGTTTGAGGATTTTTTGCATTTATCGCTGACTGAGTTTGCATGAATCGGGCATGAGTGTCCTCTAAACTCTTCCATTATAGTATCATATAAGGCACAGGAGGAGGCACTTGCATGGGTGGAACTTGTTGGTAAGGTAGGAGTGGTGGCAGTTATTGGGCAACGCATTTATTAGGATTCAATAACGCATTCAGTTGCTCATAATTAAAATTGGGATGGTTTTGCCATAAAGGATTAAAAGAATTCTCGTGAGGGGCACTAAAATTCCCTTTATAATATCCCAACTCCTTAACTCGCTCTTGGAGCATAATTTTATAGGTGGGTATAGTCGGACATTCCTTCATTAAATGTCCCGCTTCACAAGTCACGTAAATCTCCTCCTTTAAAGCTCGAGATGTGCCGATTATAATTATTCCGTAGCTTTCAACACGTCCTCTAGTCGCTTAGCTAATTGATTAATTTGGAGCTTCCATTCGGCGTCCTTGTCCAATTAGTAGAGTCCGGATGAGGAGGGAGTCGTGGATGTGATCATAGCTTTGGGTTGGGTGTTTGGATCCTATGTGTCCAAAGATTGAGTGGTCTCAATGACATATTGAAGTGGGCATTCGCATCGTTCACATCTAACCCGAAGGTCTCTCCCGAACACATTATTTCAAAGAGTTGCTTTGAGCTTAGATTAAGCACATAATGGAAGTAGGAGATGAGTCTCCACTTTTCAAAACCATGATGTTAACAAATGTTAACCAAGTCATTGAAACTCTACCAACACTTATCAAAGGGCTCATTATCGTGTTTCTTAAAAGTTTGGATTTGAGCCCTAATAGAGTTAGTCTTGTGGGCGGGAAAGAACTTTTGGAGAGATTTAGCTTTCATTTCTCTCCATGTAATGGTAGAGTTTGGTGCCAAAGTCAAAACCAAAGTCTTATCCTTGTCCTTAAGTGAGAAAGGAAAAATCGTGAGACATACGATGTCTTGGGTGCAAGCTTGATCATTAAACGTTGAACACGCCTCCTTAAATTCTCTAATATGGAGGTAAGGCTTCTTAGACTCCATACCATAGAAAGTATGGAGAATTTGAATCATCCCATTCCTAAAGTGTAATTGCCCCATATTATACGATAATATAATGAATCCTGGGGTGAAATTTCGCTTCGGGTATAAAAGGTCTCTTATAGAGGCGGTACAACAGTACACCCTCTCCCGTTTCGAAACTAAGAAGTTAGAGAATCACTATCCTCATTGGAGCTCCCAGATGTTCGACTTGTGGTATGAATACCCGGTCTAAGAGGTAGTACCCATAAATTTGAAGTGTTATTTGTGGTGTTATTGCTAGAAGGAGGAAGATCTACTATAGGCTCGGGATTTGGAGTTGGCTGAGTATTTTTCATTTAAGGACTTGAGAGAATATTTGATTTTTTTGATTTTTTTGGATATCCTGGATCTTTTTATTTTTTTGGATTTTTAGGAATTAGAGTCAAATTAAGATCAATTCGACCTAACTTACAATCTTCCTAGTCCGCCCGCAACGGTGCCAAAGACTTGACGCAATGCAGAATGTGTGTACTACATGTGTACCAACAATTCAAGTGCAAGTCGATCGCTCAAGTAATACCCAGTAAGTTGGGATTGAATCCTCAAGTAATAGGTCGTAAATGATTGACGAATGCAGGGTTGGATTCTAAGATTTAGGCTTCGACTCGAGAAAGAAAGGAAAAGATGATTTTTGTTTTCAGAAAAAAATTCTATTTGAAAATTAAGCTAAACAAATACAATTTAAACTAATGAAAGCAAGAACTTGGAATTTTTGGTTTCGAAAATAATTTTGGAAGAATGGAGTTGGGATCCAATCCCCCAAACCATAAGATATCTCCACTAAATAGAAATTTCTCAAAAACTATTTAATTAATTGAAAAGAAAAACATAAACTAATTCGAAGTACCAAACATATGTGGGTGTTAGTCCGCACAATATTTAGTCATCAAATTAATTAATGCGAATGATATAATTATCGACATGTATATTGTATTCTCAAACACTCCAATTTCTTTTGACAAATGGATTTAAGAGATCTACGATATTAGTCCCTATTATATTATCAAACTCTAATAATTAGTCATATAATTATTTTGAATTTTATATTTAACATCGAAAAACTAGGTTGGCTTCATGTTCCCTAACTCACACGAGTTTAGCTAGACATGGAATAAATCTCTACATAATTAATCATCATTATGCATGTAATCATTATTGAATGATAAGAGATAGAGATGGAATTGTGTTACCAAACTTGAGATATTAAATCTCATGCAATAAATTGACACCAATTGAAGAAAATCGAAAAAAGAATGAATCTTAATTGAAATTGATGATGAAAATTGTAAGCCTTGCTCTCCAATTAGTTCTTGTTCACACGTTACCTAACTATGACTTAAATTAATTTAATTAAACTCCCAGTGGCTCTAAGCGTGCTAAAATTCTTCCAAAGTTGTTCAGATAGACCCAAACTACTTTAGCAAGAATCTAGGAAGAGAAAAAAAATCCCACTTGAGACTGAACCCATGGCCCAAATGAACCCGCAAACGAACACACAAGGGAAAACTGGTTCACTAACTGAACCGGTTTGGTCAAGAGCGCTGCCTCAGCTTTTCCAATTTCTTCTTAATTGTAGTTTCACCCCCGAATTTCTTCTCAACTTCAAATGATAATAACTTATTTATCTTTGCTCAGATTGAGGTGCTATTTCTTCTAGTATTATCATGACTTTGATCTATTCAACTTTTAGTTGGCTCCTCCTCTGGGTCCTGTTGAAAAATTACCAATTTTTTATTGACTTTCCTTTCTCACAATTATTTCACTGTTTTGACTTTTCTCCCTCATCCAATTGCACGATTTATTTGTAAAACATATGAGAAATACACACGAGATGAAATACTCACCAAAAAGGTTAATAGCATGAATATAAGATAAATTTAGGATAAATACATTGTCTGTGACCGTAAAAATACCTAAATTAAGGGGATAAATATGGAATATTGTGCTTAATTTCCCCCTCCTAGGATAACGATCATTTTTCTAAGAGGCAGAAGAGGGATCACATCCCTCCTCTCCCACTAGATATTATGGGGGAAAATGATGTTGATAAGGGCAAGGGCATTGTTGAATCTGTGGTTACTCATCCCGAGCTTGCTCGAGACTTGATTCCATTGGGCGTATTTCCTGCTAATAGAGCGACTTCTTTTTCCCGACCCATTCTCGACCGTTGGAACGTTTTGATAATAATCTCTCCCTCGTAAGTTTATTATTTACTTATATTATTTCTTTTTTGTTTCCTTTTATTTGCATTTTGCTTATCTTTGTTTGCCCATTATCTGACAATTTTTAATCGATTACGATCAGGTATTGGAGTGGAACGATGCATTGAAGAAATCCTCTGCTAAAGTGGAGGTGTATTTTGAGTACTTGGGAAAGTATTTAAAGTCTACTAAAAAATTTAATGTCGCTCAGGCAATCGAGAAGCTAAAGCGCGATGAAAAGGTTAAGAGCCTGGAGGAGGATAAAATCAAGCTTCACAAGAAGATTAATGACTTTGCCATGCTAGTGGTTGCTACTAAACAGACCAAAAAGAGGCCGAGAATGCAAAGGCCGAATTTAACCTTGCCGAATTATAGGATAATGAGACCAATAACAAAGCCAATGAGGCCTTAGGTGGTGATTTAGAGGACAAAGATGAGGCTTTTACTGATGGGTAGGATAAGGCCTTTGCCAATGCTGAGATCCAGATTGCATATCTTAGAAAGGTGTTTTGAAGAATGACTGGGATGAAGCTCTTGTCAAGGTTGTCACTACCGAGGATTCCGACCTCTTCAAGGAGCACCTATAATACTCCGTATTTTCATGGACCATATTTATTATTTATTAAGTGATTATTAAATTAATAGATAGAATCAACTATTACTTATATAGCATAGTAATAATAATTTGGCATAATTTAGATGGTAATTGAAAATGTGTACGTAAAGTATAATTAAGTGTATCGTTTTATTGACATCGTGGGGTATTGTCGTGTATTGTGGGTAGCATCCTTTAGACTAGACTCTTGGGTGATATGGTTGTCCCATTATGTATTTTTGTCGCTTTAAATTGGTCATAGGGGTAGGTATACACTTATGAAATATTTTGGGCCATTCCAGTTAGCGTTATTGACTCTTTTAAGGGCTCGAAATTCCCATTAAGAGGTACAGGATTAGAGTTTTTAAAATAGTTAAACCACATCATTTAGGTATTTTTCATCCACTAAACCCAACCATGGTAGCCATTAAGGCTTAGGAGAAATTAGGCAAACTTGAAGAGGAGAAAGGAAGGTAAATTTAATAAAAGTTCTTCAATCTTCCACGTTAAGGAAAATCTCACAACATATTTAATAATGTGTTTCTTAATTTATAAACATGCTTTCTCATACGATTTCGAGAATTTAATTATGATGGAGACTCATTTATATGATGATTTATGATTTGGATAGGAATGATATGAATATATCCTACATTGATTAGTTGTACCTTGATGATTAAAACATGAAATTGATGGATTAAATGATGAAATGTGAAATATAATTGATGTTTTAGAATCAAATTTCATTATCACAAACTATTCATGATCGAGGTGGAAATCGAGTGTCCGTGTAAATACGTTAATCGTTGTTATCGACTTCCAACCGCAACACAAAAACCTAAACTTTAACTACACTCTTGCAAAGTATAGTGGCTAGTCTGGGTATCGAATCCTCGGGGAACTAGGACGAGTGAACATGACGAAAAAGGTAAGATTGTTAACCCTAACTTGAATCTAAAAAGAAACAAAAAAATGACTGAGATGGGAAATAACTAATTAACTAAATGCAAACTAAATTAAACTACTGCAATAACTATGTGAGCAAAATTAACTAAATAAGAATGACTTGACAAGAATGAAGGGAAAACAGGTTGGGAATAAAATCCCCCAAACCCTAATAAATTTATCGTATAGAATGCTAGAATTTTGAATTAGAAAATTAATTAAACCCGATCTTTAGTACTCCCAAGCATCACATATATGAGGGATCATAGCCCGCATCATACATAATCAAAGGATGAGTAAAGCAGTGTCCCAATAACTACACGCGGATCACATCCTTAAACACCACGGTTACCTAGGGTCAACCGATGTAAAAAGGTCTATGATGATTGTGACAACTACACAACACGATTCATTCAAATTTCAATTCAAACCCTAGTTTCTACATGGCAAAATTACATCGGGTTGAGTTCATGCACACCAACCCTTAAAAATCTAGCCTAACATGATGCAATTAATTAAAAACATGAATCCTATGTTACATGTAATTGAATCAATAAGAAAACTATCTCTAAGCATGTATAAACGAATTGGAAACCCAGAAATAAAGAAAGCTTGTAAATAAATTAACTACAAGATTAAGAAAGAAAGGATTAAACTTTATTTAAAGAAAATCTGTAATTTGGACCAATAAAAGTACCTACTTAATGGAGAATTGTTTTCTATGGTCCTAAGCTACTCTCCTAACTTCATCTTTATCAAAAACTAATCAAAACTATCTTTTCTCGATCATTATAAAGATACAAATACATTTCAGAAGAGTTTACAACATAATAGGACTCTTTGGACCAATTAGGATTAAAGTGAAAATTCACGGATTAGGTACCCCGAACCGGTTCACCCTGTGGTTCTGGAGAATTTGCTGGAAATTCAACACTTAGAAATATTTTCATGCTTTCTTCTTTCTTTCTTGGATTTTCTTCAACTTCAAGGGGTCATAACTCCTTCAACGTAGCTCGGATTTGGGTGCCATTTTTTCTAGTGTTCTTATTTTTTCGAGATCTTCAACTTTCCAATTGGCCCCACCTCCGGGATCAGGCTGCAGAATTATGAAAATACCCTTGAACTTGCCTTCCTAGCCTTTCTTTCATTGTTTCGATTTCTCTTTCGCACCGTTTGCATAATTTACCTGTAAACACATAAGAGAAACACAAAACACAAAATACTTTCCAACGAAGGTTAGTAGCATAATTATGAGTTAAATCCATATCAATTGCACCACTCGGGTTCACAAAGGTTCAGAAATAAAGGGGATAAATATACAATATATATGCCCAATCAAACCCCCCAACTTAGAACTTTGTACGTCTCGAGCAATGTAAAAGAAAAAGAATAATGTCACATCTCGTCTAAACACTTTATTGGGATAGAATACCTTTGTCGCGGGCAAGCGATTGTATTTAGCGTATGCAACAAACCGTTAAACCCCTAAGTTACCCTAGTAGGACGAGTGGTGTCTCGTGAGGGTTTGCAGTGAATATACCCACAAAATTCGTTATTGACTCAAATAAAAATCAAAATACTTAAAAATTGTACAATTTAAACCTTTCAAAAAATAGTCACCATAAATTCATATTCAAAAGAGTCTCAAGTTGTCGTGTGTGTGTGCGAAACCAAAAATCGAACCGCTAATTTTCACCGATTCATCATTACGTTACTTTCCGAAAGTTCGCTTTGATTTCAAAATTTCACGGGATACACTCACAAACGAATCACTCGAAAGTGTGGCTATTCTCTCGATATGCGTGATTTATACGAGTAAATGATATGGAACGCAAGTTCACGCACACAATTATGAAAGATGGAATTGTTTAGCGAAATGATCTCTTCTTCGGATTACGGTAGTTGGAAAATGGGAAACATCTCCTCAATTCACACCATTCAATCTCTCATATTATCTTTTTGTAACTTAGCTCTCCACGCGGTAATCAATTTCAGAATTCGAACTCGGTAGGACTTTTCAGGTTAAAGGTATATTGGGTAATATAGGAATGGTTGGGAACTTCGGAATTGGTAAAATTTTCTTATGATGTCCCTTAGTGATTTTTAGGGCATTTGCTCATTTTCTCTTCTTTTTCTCTATTTTTTTTGTTGAGCATTTTTCTATCAATTTTTTTTTCCTTGTCCCTTTTTATTGCACTCTTTGGACTTACTTTGATGACATTACCAATTTTCACAATATCGGGCTATTTGGTTTTTTTCGGATTGCCAAACGAAAAGAAAATTTTTTATTCGGCTCAATTGGGTTAACAAAAGGAAAAAATTTCACATCTTTTTATGGCTAATATTTTTGGGTAACAAACGATGGCCTACTTCATTGTCCGAATTACTTATTAATTTACCATATGCGTCTCGAGATTAATTTAATTTAGAGATTTATAGTGCGCATTTTTTCAAGGCAACATTCCATTTCCCATAACCGATCAAAACAAATAATTTAGATCATCAACGACTTATTTAAAACGCTGAATTAGAACTATGAGTTAACCATTAACTCGGATTGATTTTAAAAACTCAAAAAGATCGATAGGTTCGAAATCTTAGCGGGTTTTGTTAATCTCCACGCTTATTCGTTAAGTCGTCAATTTTCGCACAATTTTCATCTTTGGTCAATTTCGGCTTAGTGAAATAGAGGTTTAACAATTAGAGACTTCAAATAAAGGTGATATTTTTGAAAAATTTAAATTCTAATTTTTATTTATTTTGAAGAAAAATATTTTTGGATTTTTTAAAATTTTATGATTTTTATTTGGATTTTTTTGGGGGTGTTGATGTAAAAAATTAGATTATCTCTAATTATTCAATCACAGATAAAATAAATAAGACAAAAGAATTTTTAAAGTGGTTCATCCTTAAAAGAATGGCCTACGTCCACTGTTTTTGTTATTGCTAACTGTTTGAGAATTCTCGATAACAGGTTTTTATCAAGAAATTTGGAGTCCCCTTGCAATAGGGATGATACAATGTATTTATAGCCCTGAGGCTGTACATGTGAAAGGGTAATACATAGCTGTTCAATAGGCGTATACATCTGTATGATAATAATGAGCATTTAATCCTCTTAATTATCCGGTCATTAATGCTTTTGTACGAGATGCAGCTCGGACCGCCTAAGTAACTCAGTATCTACGAGTTACTCGGTGCAGTAAAGTTCCTCGGAGAGCACCTACTGCTCGGAGTATCTGAGTTGGTCGGGGAGGTTGAGTTCCTCGAAGTCAAGGTGTTGTTCAGAAATGTTTGTTAGTGCCATGTAGATTGACACGTGTCTCCACTTAACTGAGCCACGTCAGCAGACTAAATTTGGTATCAACAGAAGCCCCCAATGTTTCACAGTTCGAGGTTGAGGAGTGTGGAACATTCTTCTCGAAATATGGCGGGATTAAATGGTCATCCTGAATTTTAGGAGTGTTTTCTTTGTATTTATTTTTCTTTTCGAATTCATAGAGTCAGACTTTTCGAATTTTTCTAACTGCTTCGGTCTCCGCGCCCTTTTTGTCCTTTTAGCCGCCGGTAGCGCAAACGTCTATCTTTGTGATCATTATTTTTACCCCTTCCCAAGGTAAGGTATTTAAGCGTTGCAGAAAATCCTATCGTCTCTTCACTTTTTCAAATCTGTATCTTTGAGTTCTCCATTTCTTCTCTATCTTATGCGTTCATTCCTTCCATTGTTCGTTGTCAACTGATCCATCCTTTTTCTGTAAGATCTTCTTCCTTCTTTTTTATTTCCTTTATTCATCATGGTTTACCTTGTTGAGTCGCTTGATAAATTTCGTTCTGATTTCTCTATTCCTTCATGGGTCATTTTGGAAGAACTTTCTGAACCTTCAGATTATTTTCGTTTGGTTGAGGGACATTGGTTCCCCAGTCTCTTTGTAGCTGAATGTGGCTTTTCTTTTCCTCCAAACCCCTTATGTCTGGAATTTTGTCAATATTTTGATATGGTACCTGCAAAAATAACCCCCAATACATGGAGAATAGTTAATGGAGTCCATAGGTTAAATCATATTCATGGAACTCGTACAGGAATTCCCAAAATTATGTTTTGCTATAGATGGGCTGTCAGTGACAGTACTTTTTATTTGAAAACTAGGTTTTTAAATAGGGCTTTAGTCGTCAATCTCCCAGATGCCAACAGGGATTACTTCGAACATGGTGTAGTTATGAAAAATTGGCAACACGCTCCACTAATTGGCAATGATGTGTATCAGGGTCCTAGATGTCCTCCTTATGGTAATGGGATAGGTTGTTTTTACTTTATTTTTGAAATTATGCTTTCTCTGTGTTTGATAAAATGTGTCACTGATATTTTAATTTTCATTTATTTGCAGTCGACAGCAAAAGAATGTCTCCAAAAGAGACAGAAGTTAATTTAAAGCATCTAAAACTTATTTGGGGTTTGCATCAGACTGTCGCTGACGAACATATCAGATCAACTTTATACTTGTTGCACTACAAGAGTTACACCTCGTCTTTTACTGCTCGTCCAGTGATAAGTGACAGAGAACCAGTACCACCTGCTGAAAGTTCTTCTCCTGAATCACATATTCCTCTTAGTGACAGAATGAAGAGAAGAAGAGCTCCTGCCCTCTTCGAGAAATCTGTCTCTATTGCTGGAGAGGCAAAGAAAAGTAAGCAGGATGTCCCAGAAGGGACAAGACAAATTGATGCACCTCCTCCAGCTGCTACTGTGAAGGTTGCTGAGAAGCCCCCTGTGGCTCCGAGCAAGGTTGCAGCTATTTCCCCTTCGAGCGAGGTTGTAGTTATATCACCGACTAAGACGATATCCTTGGTCGAGAATGTTCCTGCTCCCACGAGGAAGTTGAAGAAGATTTCCTCGGTCAATTTGACTGAATCCATCTCTCAGCCTCCAACTAATGGAAGTGGTGTTCCCACTTTCGTTGCTCCGAGCTCTGCCATGAGCTCGGTGAAGTCTTGGATCATCCCCGATATCCAAGGTATTGAAGAAAATCTCTCCCGGGATAGGGTTACCACTTTGGTAGCTCAACACATTGCCTCAGTAAGTATTGCTAATCTAAATTTTCATTTTTCAATGTTATGTCCTTGCACTGACTTACAGTTATTTTTTTTTCCAGTTGGTAACTTGCTTTAATACTATTCTGAAGAAGGACGAAGCCATCAAGTCGTTCATCTCCCCGGGTGGTGTAGAGGAGGCTTTTGTGGGTCTGACGCAGTCTTTAAAGGATTCTCGTCAGAAGTATGTCGATAATAAAGCTGCTTGGGAGAAGCAGCTTAATTCTACCGAGCATGAGAGGGATCAGGCTGTTGAAGTCTCCAAGGGGTTGGAGAAGAAAATAAAAGACTGGAGAGAAAGAACGAAGAGCTCGAGGGGAAGCTCCAACATACTGGAGAGTTTCAAAATAAGCTCAAATCTGCTGAGGTAAAGCTAAGTAGACTTCGTGACGTTGGTCGTCAGAAGGAAGAGGCAGAAAAGAAATTGAGAGCTGCCGAGGAACTTCTATCTGAGAAGCTTTCCTCGGAGAAGGTGAAAAGGAAATTGGTTGTGAAAAAGTCCTTCAGTCCTGGCTGGGACAAAGGTTGGAATAAGGGTTTGGCTGCCATGGTGTCATAAATGGAGTATGGCAGCCTTAAGTATTTCAGGGATGGCTGGGTGGTTGCTGTGAAAGAGATGAATATCGATGAGAACTCCGACCTGTTTCAACGACACATTCCTGGCCCCCCTCCTACTCCCGAGGAAGAAGAAGAGGATGAAGCTGCCTCTGAGGAATCTTCTATGATGGTTGGGGATCAGGTCCCTACTGTTGAACTTTTCTACAAACAGCCCCAACCAACTATTACTCCTATCGAGCAGCTTCAATCAACCAACATATCAGTCGAGCAGCTTCCAGCACCCACTGAACAACCTTCTATGCCATCCGAGCAACCTACCTCCTCGTCCCAGCTTCCCGAGAAATTTTTGGGAAATAAGGAGAAGGTGTAGAGTTGTTCGGACTTTTCTCTCTCTTTATTTTTATCAAATGTAACTCTGAACTATGTCCTTCTCTTTTATGATGCAATAAAATTTGAGATTTTGATTGTTCATACTGTTGCTTCTCTTCTTCTTGCTCAGTTTGCACTCTTATTGATTCTTGCTATCTCTTCCTTTTACTAGTTTATGGCCAGGATGGAATTATTATCAGCTCATGATACAAAATTGTTGAGACAATGTAATGAATACTTCAAAGCTGGTCATACAGATATGACTAAAGCTCAACTTATTGATATCCTCGGTCTAGATGCTTCAGAGCGAGCAGTTAAAGCCTACCAGTATTTAAAGTGTCAGCTCGACCGGGCAGTGGCTAATAATGTAGCATATTATGAGATGATTGAAGACCTCCAGGGCACTCTCGAGGAGCTTCAACAATAATACAAGGAATTTACAGCCCTTTTGCACCAGGGATATGAGAAGAAGTATCAGCAACTAAATGCTGATAAAGGATATGATAGATTGTTTGTTGCTTACGATATAAAAGAAAGAACTTTGAAGACCGAGGTCGAAGAGCACAAGCAGATAGCTAAGTTACTGGATCAGGAAAATAATAACCTGCGAGGAGAGATAGCTCAGCTGAAATCTGCAGCCTCTACCTCGGGAGCATTGTTCCCTCTCAACGATGAGGGTTTTTCTTTCTTGGAGGTCGAAAATGCCAATCTGAGAGACGAATTGGAAACCTTGAAGAGAACTGGAGCATCTACCTCTGCTCGCGGACGAGCAAGAGATTCTCGTGGACGAGCAAGGGCTGCTAGGCTTACTATTGAAGAATAAAGAACTCAATCAGCTTTGAAGAATCAGGCCTTCCAGTTAATGGCTAAGAATCAAGCATTAGCTGAGATGTACAAGAAGATTCTAAATCTGAACGAGCAGCTCTCTACACAAAAGTCTGCCTTGGAGAGTAAAGAACTTTTAACGAAGAACCTCCACGAGCAATTAGAGAGGTTAACCTATCAATTCCACAAGCAGCCCAGGGAGTTCTGGATGGCTGGTTATAATGAAGCCCTCTACCATCTAGATGATCGAATCCAAAATGCAAATAATGTGGGTTACAAGCAAGGATGGCTGAATGCCTTAGGCGTGCTGCAGTTGGAACATGGTCACTATTTGTGGGATTACTATGACCCTGGGTTGCTTGAGTTGCCGGTGCCACCTTTCAAACTGGATATGAGCTGGATTCCTGCTCGGGTCATTCCTCTATGTCTGATTTCAAAGTATCTCGGTGACTATAGCCTTCATTCCAACTTTGAGATATCTCGCCCGGAGCACCTTCTTGATCGGCCATCAGTGATGAACATCAGGATGCTCAAATATATTAATTTCATAAATTACCCCTATGCTTTAGACGATCCTCCTGCTGGCGAAGAACCTGTTTCAAAGGCAGAGGGGAAGAGACCAACAGAATAGGAATCTTGATGTAATAATTTTTTAAATATGTATTTCATTCTCAATGTATTTTGTTTTGGATTTAATGAAAAACTTCTAGTTTTATTTTCAATTTCGATTGTCTTGGAAATATTCTGTAAGACATTTCTTTTTATTTACTAATGAATGTGCATGTATATCTGTTAAAAAGATAGAATTATTTTGTGTTATTTGTCGACCAACTAAAGTTGGTGAAAACTTATTGTTGACTATCTTGAATTGATGATAATCATCTGACGACCAACCAGAGTTGGTGATATTTCGTTTTTTGACCAACTATGTTAGTAATTTAAAATGTCATAAATATCAAGAAATTTACCACTCTTTAATTTTAAGCCTTGAAATGACTTTCATTTGTTTAAACAACTGTATCCGACCAACCGGAGTTGGTATTTTTAGTTCTCGACCAACCTTAGTTGGTAAAATTTTTTATTCCCGACCAACCTTAGTTGGTGGATTTTCTTCCCAACCAACTGGAGTTGGTATTTCTGGGAATTTTTTCTGGGAATTTTTTTTTATTCCCGACAAACCTTAGTTGGTGGATTTTCTTCCCAACCAACCGGAGTTGGTATTTCTGAGAATTTTTTTTATTCCCGACCAACTTTAGTTGGTGGATTTTCTTCCCAATCAACCGGAGTTGGTATTTCTGGGAATTTTTTTTATTCTCGACCAACCTTAGTTGGTGGATATTCTTCCCAACCAACCGGAGTTGGTATTTCTAGGAATTTTTTTTTATTCCCGACCAACCTTAGTTGGTGGATTTTCTTCCCAACCAACCGGAGTTGGTATTTCTGGGAAATTTTTTATTCTTGATGCGTAGTGTGTAGCACTAGTACTCCGAAAAATTTTCAACAAAAGGAGAGAATTGGGCAAAACATCCACAACTTTTATTTATATTGAAGAAAACTGCATTACATAGGAATCCCCAACTACTGATAATATTTACGAAGATGCTCTGCGTTCCATGCATTCTTAAACTCCTCCCCTTCTAAAGTTTCAATCCTATATGTCCCTGGTCGAACAATCTCTGTTATTCTGTAGGGCCCATGCCAGTTAGCTTCCAGTTTATTGTGCTTTTGAATTACTTTCTTTAGCACATAGTCCCCTTCTTTCAGGTCGCACTTCTTTACTCTCTTGTTGTAAAACAAAGCTGTTCGTTGCTGGTATGCAGCATTCCTGATGGCCGCTTCTTCTCTAACTTCCTTGAGCATGTCCAAGTCTAACCTTCTCATCAAGTCGCTGATAGGGCAATTGAAATTCAACACTCTATGTGTTGGGAGGCCCAACTCGACAGGTATAACAGCTTCACTTCTAAATGCCAGCATATATGGAGATTCTCCAGTTGCTTCTCGGGGAGTAGGTAGATAAGCCCACAATACAGAATGTAGTTCGTTGATCCAATTTTCCTTTGCATCATTTAATCTTTTCTTCAAGCCATTCAACAACGTTCTGTTCGTTACTTCAGTTTGCCCATTGCTTTGGGGATGGCCTGGTGCAGAGTGGGCTTTTAATATGTTCGACTGATGACAATATGCAGCGAACTCCTCGTTGTCAAATTGTGTTCCATGGTCGGTGATGAATGCATGAGGAAGATCATATTTACAGATGATATTCTTCCAAATAAATTGGTACACCTTTTTGTACGTCATGTCGACAAGAGGCTCGGCTTCCACCCACTTAGTAAAGTAATCAACTGCGACGACGAGATATTTAAACCTTCCTCTGGTCGTTGGAAGTGGCCCGACCAAGTGAATTCCCCACATGGAAAATGGCCAAGGGGAAGCAATGGGTGTCAACAATGCTTGGGGAGTTCTTCGGATGGTGGAGAAGGGTTGACATTTATCACATTTTTTGGCATAGGCTATGCAATCAGCCCTCATTGTCGGCCAATAGTATCCCTGCATCATTATCCTTTGCAGAAGTGTCCGACCTGCTACATGGTCTCCACAAGACCCTTCATGGACTTCTTCGATCAAGTCTTTCACCTCGGTGGGATGTACACATCTCTGCAAGCCAGCTATAATTCCTCGTCTATATAGAACACTATTGGTCAATTCATAACGAGCAACTTTAAACTTTAGTTTCTTGGCTGCAAGTTTATCAGTTGGCAAATACCCCTCTTCAATATATGCCCTGATAGGATCCATCCAAGATGTTCCTAAATCAAGGGTAATAAAGTTCATCATCAGATCTTCATCTATGCTCCGACTAGCCAAGACTTCAATTGGGATTGTTCTTCGTAGCTCGGTGCGTGTGGCTGATGATAAATGAGCTAATGCACCTGCTCTAGCATTCTCCAATCTTGGTATTCTAATTATCTTCATTGACATCAGACTTGATAAAATCTCCATCGCTTTTGCATGATACCTGATCATTAATTCTCCTTTGGCTGCATATACTTCCAGTATTTGATTTACAATCAACTGCGAGTCACTGAATACAATAACTTGCTCTGCCCCCATGGTTTTTGCCAGATTAAGACCTGCAATTATAGCTTCATATTCATCCTCATTATTAGAAGCCTTGAATTAGAAGCGCAAAGCATACTCCATATCGACCTCATCCGGGTTGTTTAAAATAATCCCTGCCCCACAGCCTGTAGTGCAAGATGAGCCATCCACATATAGATTCCATATAGGTACCTCGTCTTTAAATTTTTGATTGGACATAGTTCCTCGATGAAACATTTGCTGCTTCCTTTTGTCCTCCTCTAGCGCTTCTTGCTGCTCGTCGACCATCTTCTCTTACTTTCCGACCAACTTCTCTTGCTCGTCGACCAACTTCTTTTGTTCGTCGACTAACGTAAGTTGATCGGGGTTTAAATTTAATGATCCTGTAACATCCACAGGTTGGTCGGTATCCAGCTTTTGCTCCTCGGAGGTATCAGGATAGGTGAACTCTGCTATAAAATCTGCTACTGCCTGCCCTTTTAGGGATGATCTAGGCTCATAAATTATATCATATTCACCAAGTTCTATTGCCCAATACATCAATCTCCTTGATTTTTTTGGTTTATGAAGAGCTTGCCTCAACGGCATATCGGTATACACGACTATGGTATGAGCCTGGAAGTATGGCCTCATTCTTCTACTCGCTTCGATAAGCGCCAATGCCAACTTTTCCAGTCTTGGATATCTGATCTCTGCTCCTCGGAAGGCCTTAGTAGCGTAATAAATTGGTTTTTGCACTCCATCCTCCATTCTTATTAATGCCGAGCTAACTGCATTTTCTGAAACTGTCAGATATAAGTACAATCTTTCTCCCATCACTGGCCTGGACAATAGTGGAGGTGCTCCCAGATATTTCTTCAACTTTTGAAAGGCTTTCTCGCATTCTTCATTCCATTCAAACGTTTTCGGAGTGTTTTGAAGAATGGAAGGCATCTATCCGTTGCTCGTGATAAAAATCTGTTAAGTGCTGCCACTCGTCCTGTGAGACTTTGTACTTCCTTCTTCGTCGTTGGAGATCGCAGCCCTAATAGAGCTTTGATCTTTTCAGGGTTTGCTTTAATACCTCGTTGGTTGACAATATACCCGAGGAACATGCCTTCTCGTACTCCAAATATGCACTTTGTGGGATTTAACTTCATTTGATATTTATCTAGTTGATCAAAGGTCTGGCCTAAGTCAATTAGATGGTCAGCATCTCTCTTGCTCTTTGTCAGCATATCATCAACATAAACTTCCATATTGCAACTGATTTATTTTGCAAACACCTTGTTCATCAGCCGCTGATATGTTGCACCTGCATTTTTCAAACCAAAAGGCATAACATTATAACAATAAGTTCCCTTAGGGATAATGAAAGAGGTACTCTCCCTGTCTTCAGGTTTCATTTTAATCTGGTTGTAACCAGAATAAGCATCCATGAAGCTCAACAGCTCGTGTCCCGAGGTAGTATCCACTAATTGATCAATTCGGGGCAAAGGAAAATGATCATTCGGGCATGCCATGTTAAGGTCGATAAAGTCTACACACATTCTCCATTTGTTATTTTTCCTCTTCACCATTACTACATTTGCCAACCAGTCTGGATATTTGACATCGTCAATAAAGCAAGATTTCTGGAGCTTCTCGACCTCCTCTTGTATGGCTTGGTTCTTCTCGGGGCTGAACACTCTTCGTCTCTGCTTCACTGGCTTGATCTCCTTATTCACACTGAGTTCGTGACATAAGAAATTTGGATCTATTCCTGGCATATTCTCATGACTCCAAGAAAAAGTTTATTTTCTGCTTTTTAGGAAAACTATCAATTCCTATTTTAGTGAGGCATCTAACGACGAACCTATCTGAGTTGTTCGTTCTGGGTGTTCGTCGTCCAAAATGATATTTTCAATAGCTTCCACCACCTGACCTTTCACGAGCTGCGACTCGTCTCTAGGATCCAATGTTTCAATCTCTGCACCTTCATCCACTTGGTAGGTAGTAGTCTTTTTCCTAGATTCCTCCAGTTCTTCCTACTCAGCAGATGAGTAGTAACATTCCCGAGCTACTTTTTGGTCACCCTTTACAACTCCTACTCCAAAATTGGTTGGAAATTTTAGGCATTGATGTACCGTAGATGGTACTGCTTCGAACTTCTTCAATCCTACCCTTCCCATAATGATATTGTAAGCTGACTGGACATTCTTATCCATCACAAAGAAACGTACTCTTTCTGTTCGACAAGCGGGCCATGTGCCGATGAACATATCCAACTTGATCCTCCCAAGTGGAAAAACTTTCTCGCCAACAAACCCAAGGAGGGGCCTGTGATAAGGTTCCAACTGAGATAACTTCAAATTTAAACTATCGAAGCATGAGTAGAACATGATATCCGCCGAGCTACCATTATCCACCAGTACTCTTGAGATTATTACTTCCTTCATCCTCTTTTGATCACCAGTGGATCATCATGAGGATATAGTACACCTGCGAGGTCGTTCTTGGAGAAACCAATGACCAATTTTTCTTTGTTAACCTTCCTCGGGCGATCATCCTCAGCTAGATTTATTCGCTGAATGTATGAACAGGCTTGAGCTTTATTGAGGTAAGCTTTCCTTTTCGTAGTAAGGTCCCCACCTCCTGCATCTCCACCTGTAATAACGTTACAATCAAATGATCCAAAACGAATTGAAAATACCTCATGTTCTGGCTGTCTTGGTTTCTTAGAGAGATCAGGGTCGTCTTCTAGATCATCTTCATGATCTCTTTTTGATTGGGCATAAATATTGTATATTTATTCCCCTAATTTCAGTACATTTGTGAACCCGAGTGATGTAACATATATGGATTTGATTCATATTTATGCTACTAACCTTCGTTGGCGAGTATTTCGTATTTCGTGCTTCTCTTATTGGTTTTACAGGTTAATTATGCAAGCAATGCAAAAGAGGAAGCACGACGACGCAAGAAAAGCTAAGAAGGCAAGTTCAAGGGCAATTCGATAATTTTTCAGCCCGATCCGGAAGGATAAGTCAACTGTAAAGTTGAAGAGCTCGGAACAACGAGAATACTGAAAGAAACGACACCCAAATCCGAGCTACGGTTGATGATTTATGCCCAGTTGAAGTTGAAGAAAAATCCAAGAAAGGAAGAAAAGAAAAGTCAGAAAAATTCTAAGTGTAGCACTCCAAGCCAGCATACATTCGCGAACCCCAGGCCGAACCAGTTTGGGGGGCGAACCGGTTCGGGGTACAGGCTGAACCGGTTCGGGGTCCCTGATGCGCGAATTTGCTCCTTTATTCTGATTGGTTCCCAAGATTCCTTTTAGGTTAAAACTCTCCAAAATAGTGGGGAATGTGGGCAGCAACTGAGGAGCAGCCATTAGGGATAGTTTTAGTCAGTTTTTGATAGAGAGAAATAGGGAGGAACATCTAGGAACATCAAGGGAATTAATTGCTTCAAGATTCAATTGTTACAGGTTTGTTTTTCAAGTTTTAATTCAAGATTCAAGATTCTTGTCATTGTTCTTGCATGCTTAGTTTCCATATTCGATTCAACTTATTGTTGCGTTCATAATACATATTTACATGTTTCAATCTAGTTTCATCATGAATTCTTAGACATGCAACGTTATTATTTCATGCATTAGTCCATTTAACATGTCCGGCTAGGTTTAAAAGGTTGGGATGCATGAACCCAACCTGATGTGTTAGTGCATGTGTATAACGTTAATCCGATGAATTTAACGATAAATTTTAATCGTATTGCGTAATTACATAATAATTGTGGATCTTTATATCTCGTTTACCTTTGGGTACTCGTGATGATTTAGAGTACAATTTGAGTGCAATTACCGCGATACCGATTTACTCATCCTCAGATTAGGTATGACGCGGGCTTGAACCTCGTATACATAATGCTTGGGAGTCCCAAATTTCGGGTCTGATTTATCGGATAAATTTATGATTGACGTGGTCACTGCATTACACTAGGGTTGGGGGATTGCATTCCCATCCTGTTTTCTCATCGTTTAAGTTTAGAAAGTTTTGATTCAATTTTTCACTCATAATTCAGGTAATTTAGTTAGTTGCATATTTCATCATAATTTCATAATTGCATTTAGTCTAATCATTCCCAAAACCAAATATTTTCCTTTCTTTTTAGAGTCATCGTTAGGATTCCTCCGTCTTATCCCATCGTCACAACTCCGTTGTCCTTTTTCCCTCAGGATCGATACCCGACTTGTCGGATTATTACTTGAGAGACAGGCTTGCACTTGAGCCTAGAGAGTACACACTTTAGAGACACATTCTGAGTCGTGTCACTTTTCTTGTTTTCTTCTGATCGAAGAGGAGATCTAGACCTCTGTCTTGCTCGGTCGTTGCTTTTTCTTTCATTTCTTCGATCAACATCCCTTGTCAGCTTTCCTCGTCTGATGAGTGCTTCGATTTCATTCTGGAGAGCTATGCAATTTTTGGTTGTGTGACCATGGTCTTTTTGGAATTCACAATATTTGGCCTTATTCCTCTTGTCAGGATCTGATTTCATTTTCTCAGGATAGTTTAGTTCCTCCCTGTTCTTGATCTCTTCCAGGATATGGTTTATGTCTACTTTTAAAGGAGTATAATTTTCAAATTTCTTCAATACTTCCCATGATGGATTTGTTTTTGACTGCTTGTCACCACCATTGTTCTTATGTTCTTTCTTCTTAGCCTTATCAACCTCCACCTTGGTCTCTTTGGTGTCCATGTTCTTCTTCGCAGCCATAGTCTCCTCGGCATTCATGATTTTGGGCTCTTTTGCCATTAGTTCTGACATGGTTCTGGGTGGATCTTTGGCCAAGGTGTAGTACAATTTATTGGGCAACAGTCCACTCATCAAAGTTGTAATTGCTATTTTTTCCTCGTAATTAATAACTTCAAGCTTCTCGTTATTGAAACGAGTTATGTAATCTCTGGTGCTCTCACCTGTTTTTTATCTAACACTTAACAAATGTGCAACTCGTTTAACTGGTTTTGCTCCAAAACAGAAATTTCCAATGAAGAGCTCGACCAATTGAAAGAAAGTTGATATCTTCCCCCGAGGAAGATTATTGTACTATATTTGCGCAGATCCGGTAAGAGTTCCCAAAAATGCTCCGCATCTGATCTCATCTGGCACGGCATAGATGTCGGCAGCAGCTTGGTACTGTTCTATATGAAGGGCAGGATCAGTTTTTCCATCATATTTAGGGGTCACAATAGGTGCTTTGAACTTCGATGGTGTGGGAAAATCCACAATTGCCTATATAAAAGGCGTCCCTTGGACAAAAGTTCTTTGTAGAGGATTCTTGGCCTTAACCATTTCCCCTAATCCATCCTTCAACCTTTGAATAGAGCCTTTCCATGCATCCTTTCCCTCCTCGGGCCTATTGGTTCGAGCAATTGATCGTGTTGAAGTTGCTTCCTGGGATCTATCTTGTCGAGCAACTGGTTGTGATTGGGCAGAACCCTCTCTTAGATCAGGTGGTCATCGAAAGTTTCTCGACACAGCCTTAGGAGAAATTTTATTCTTCCTAGGGCCCAATCGATCAAAAGGAGAGATCATACTTAATCTTTCCAGTGCACTTGTCCTTTCTGGAGAGAGAGTGATGTGTTGTTCAGTATCTGTTGTTCAGTATCTTTCCAGCTTGATCTTGGACATTTGTAGGAGCGGATGGATTCGGGGGGTTTCCATCATTTTGATTCCTGGATTCAGGATTATCAGCCATTGGTGATAAATTGTTTTGGTGAAAAATGAGAATTTCAGTCGTTTCCCACAGACGGCGCCAATATGTTGATGTAAAAAATTAGATTATCTCTAGTTATTCAATCACAGATAAAATAAATAAGATAAAAGAATTTTTAAAGTGGTTCAGCCTTAAAAGTATGGCCTACGTCCACTGTTTTTGTTATTGCTGACTGTTTGGGAATTCTCGATAACAGGTTTTTATCAAGAAATTCCGAGTCCCCTTGCAATGGGGATGATACAATGTATTTATAGACCTGAGGCTGTAGATGGGAAAGGGTAATACATAGCTGTTCAATAGGCGTATACATCTGTATGATAATAATGAGCATTTAATCCTCTTAATTATCCGGTCATTAATGCTTTTATACGAGATGCAGCTCGGACCGCCTAAGCTGCTCGAACCGCCTAAGTAGCTCGGTATCCATGAGTTGCTCGGCGCAGTAAAGTTCCTCGGAGAGCACCTACTGCTCGGAGTATCTGAGTTGGTCGGGGAGGTTGAGTTCCTCGAAGTCAAGGTGTTGTTCAGAAATGTTTGTTAGTGCCATGTAGATTGACACGTGTCTCCACTTAACTGAGCCACATTAGCAGACTAAATTTGGTATCAACAGGGGGCATTTTTGAAAATTTGTGAAGTTTTAGAAAGACGCACTTGTCACCCCCCCCCCCCCCCCCCCCGAACTTAGACTTTTGCATTGTCCTCAATCAAGAGGACTAAAATCTAAAGAAGAAAAAGAACAAGTGCGACAAATATAACAAAAAAATTATTAAAATACAACACGACACTATATGACACTCATACATGACTAAAAAATACAACAAAAATCACCCCATACACGTCGGAGGTGCGGCGACCTCTCGTTTCTCTCCACAAATTATCCAACCCCTTGCACGGGATCCATTGCTCTCCTAGTCTCTTCCCTCTTCCTGTCTTACACTAATAACCGGAATAAGTTGGGCCCTTGCCCATAAATAAAGGAAAGACTGGGAGACTCATCATAATTAATCGAAAAAGGATCCTCGTGATGCGTACTACGTGGGTCGGGCTCTAAGTCAGACGAGACTTGAGTCTTATCTTCAATTACCTCCGAGGACTCAAGTTGCATGGGTGGATGGTCATTGCGAATAAACTCATCAATTTTATCTTTTCACTCCTAAATGACTCCATGAGTCCAATAGAGATTGGATTTCGTCGTTAAGGCTCTCATCCACCTGCCCAAATTCTCTCTCAAATTACGCTAGGCTCAACTCCTCTAGCTCTCTTTCTTGTTTTGTTTCCACATCCTCCCTTCCTCGCTCCATCTCAAAATTATTAGGTGGTGTGGGTGGGTAGCAATCGAGGAGAAAAGTATCTATTGTGTCTCACCATTCGCTCTCCTCTAAGCACTCATATAAATATCTCCCGATGCCCTTTAAATTGTAGCTCTCTCTCACACTCAAGGACTCAATAACACTCTTCATTTCAGTTACTATGCATACCTCCCCTATCGTTAGCTCCATGTTGCAACTGTCGCTCTCACTTGATGTAACAAGGCATACCCCTATCAGCTCTCGCGTGTGGGTCCTCCCATGCTCGTGTGCTGCCTCTAAATGATCCGTCTCTCGCAGTTCTCCTTAGTCACCCTCGTTCTTGATATTATTAAAATAATTTATCTCGAGGGTCATGTTCCCAAATGTTAATTGCATTCTCCCACTCCGAGTATTGATTAGTGCATTAGTCATAGCTAATAATGGGCGACCAAGGATAACGGGAACATGATTGCTCGGGAGAATGGAGGGATCCTCGTCCCAAATGACAAAATCCATCGGGAAGTAGAAAGCGTCTATTTGGACAATCACATCCTCAATGATTCCCCGAGGCATCTTCACAGAACGATCCACGAGCTGGAGAGTCATATTTGTGGTCTTTAGGGTTCCCAAATCTAGTATCTTATAGATGGAATAGGGTAGAATGTTAACCCTCACCCCTAAATCTATTAGTTCCCTTTCGATTCGATTCTTACCCATAATGCACGAGATGGTGGGTGCATCCGAATCTTTATACTTTAACGGAAGGTCACTCGATAAAATCGAACTGACATTCTGGGCTAAAAAGACATTTTTATTTACCTTTAGCTTGCGTTTCACCGTGAGTAAGTCCTTAATGAACTTAGTGTATGAGAGAATTTTTTGTATAGTCTCGAGAAAAGGTAAATTAATCTTTATTTGCTTGAGGACGTCCAAAACATCGTCCCGAGAAGTCTCTTTGGAGTACGAGACCAACCGTTGAGGGTATGGGGTAGCAGTGGGGGGTTTCACCATGACCTTGGGTCCACCAGTGTTATCTTTTTTATCACTCTCAATTAAAGGGGCATCTTTGGCCTCTTTTGTGCCGGGCGAAACCTCCTTATTGTTTGGTACATCTTATGGGGGAGGTGACAAGTCAATTACTCTCCCACTACGTAGAGTGGTAATTGCGCTACATTGCTCAGGATGGTCATGGGGTATGGAGCTAACATTAGTTTGACCTTGGAGAGATCTTTGTCCCTGGGCAGGAAACTTGCCCTTCTTTTGGATACTTAACGATGATTGCATCTTTGAAATAGTCGGATTTATATCGTTGATCATGCCCTCATGTCTAGTAGTGGCTGCATTCTGGGCATTGATAAATTGGGTTATTGTATCCTCAGACTTCTCCGCGGTGAAGTGATATATGGCCCTGGAGGTGCTGGTTCTTGCACATGTCCCTGCATGTGTGGTGCTTGTTAAAAGTGTGATGGTGGGGGAGGGGCAACATGTGAATTAGGATTCATCGTAGCATTTCGTTGCCCATAGCTAAAACCGGGATGGTTTTTCCATGAAGGGTTGTAATAATTTTCGTGCGGTGCATCGAAATTACCCTTAAATCCTCCTACACCACGCACTTGCTCTTGAAGCATAACTTTGTAGGCGGGTATCATCGGGCATTCCTCTATTGAATGTTCCACCTCGCAAATAGCACACACCTTCTCAATGGGGTTCAGGATGGATCCAGTTGGTCTTCTTGCACATATCTCAAGTACTTCTCGTATTCCTTTCTCAAGTAGATCGAGTCGATTATCCATCATAATATCCCTTTCTATGTGAAATAGGCTGAACGTCGATGGAGTGGTGGTCGTTTGGCAAGTTCGATTATGAGCACTAGGGTCAGATGTATCCCATGCTTGGGTAGTCTCGGCGACATAGCTCTGGTGAAGCTCAATATCGTTGGCGTCTAGGTTGACAGAGGGACCATCACATATGGTTTCAACGAGTTATTTGGAATTTATATTAAACCCATTATGGAAGAAGGAAATGATTTGCAATTTATCAAATCCATGATGAGGGCACGAAGTGATGAACTCATTGAAACACTCGTAACATCGATCAAATGACTCATTTTCTGATTGTCAGAAGGTTTGAATTTGAGCCTTGATGGAGTTCGTTCGATGTGGAGGAAAGAATTTCTTAAGGAATTTAGATTGCAAGTCGTTCCATGATGCAATCGAGTTTAGAGGTAAAGACCATAGACAGGTCTTAGCCTTATCCTTTAGTGAGAATGGGAAGAGTTTGAGGCGTATCACATCTTTTGTGCAAGTTTGATCACTGAGGGTCTCGCACGCCTCCTCAAATTCCCGGATGTGGAGATATGTCTTTTCTGAGTCCATTCCATGGTAGTTAGGAAGTATCTGGATCATCCCATTCCTAAAGCGAAATTTCGCTGCATTATACGGGCGTAAAATGCATCCTAGAGTGACTGTTCGCTCGGGATATAAGATTTCTCTCAAAGGGAGGTACGGGACCTCTTCCTCACCTGCAGCTACACTACCGTGTTGTGACATGGCTCTCTCACTTGATAACTCTGTATCCTCACTTGGTATGCTCGGAGCGTGCTTTGTAGTGTGTCCTAAGAGGGATGTCGGAGTGTTACTTGCAATTGAGTGTTGAGGTGTGGGAGGTGGAACCCAGAATTGTGGAACGTTTGGAGTGTGAGGACTATCGGGGTCGTACTCAACTATCGGGTTTTCGTGAATGATGGTTGGAGTATTTTGGGGAGTTAGAGTGAGTTCAGGATTTTGCATTAACAGGCTTTTGAGAGATGAAGTATCTTTTTGTGCTTTTTTTTTAATATTTTTTTTGTCGAAGTTTTAGATTAACAGAAGAATCTAACCTACGTCTACCTAAATCACTGGAAACAGCGTCATTTTGATCGAGGTGAAAACCGAGCGTTCGTGTAAATACGCTAATCATTATTATCGGCTTCCAATCGCAATATAAAAACCTAAACTTTAACTACACTCTTGCAGAGTATAGTGGCTAGTCAAAGTATCGAATCCTCAGGGAACTAGGACGAGTGAACGTGACGACAAAGGTAAGATTGTTAAACCTAACTTGACTCTAAAAAGAAACAAAAAGATGATTAAGATGGTAAATAACTAATTAACTAAATGCAAACTAAATTAAACTACTGCAATAACTATGCGAGCAAAATTAACTAAATAAGAATGACTTAACAAGAATGAAGGGAAAACAAGTTGGGAATACAATACCCCAAACCCTAGTAAATTTACCGTATAGAATGCTCAAATTTTGAATTAGAAATTTAATTGAACCCGATCTTTAGTACTCCCAAGCATCACATATATGAGGGATCGCAGCCCGCATCATACATAATTAAAGGATGAGTAGAGTAGTGTCGCAATAGCTACACACACATCACATCCTTAAACACCACGATTACCTAAGGTCAACCGAGGTAAAAAGGTATATGATGATTGTGACAACTACACAACACGATTCATTCAAATTTTAATTCTCTACATGAAAAAATTACATCGGGTTGGGTTCATGCACACCAACCCTTAGAAATGTAGCCTAACATGATGCAATTAATTAAAAACATGAATACTACGTTGCATTTAATTGAATCAATAAGAAAACTATCTCTAAGCATGTATAAACGAATTTGAAAACCCAGAAAATAAAGAAAACTTGTAAATAAATTAACTACAAGATTAAGAAAGAAAGGATCAAACTTTATTTAAAGAAAACCTGTAATTTGGACCAATAAAAGTACCTACTTGATGGAGAATTATTTTCTATGGTTCTAATCTATTCTCCTACCTTCCTCTCTATCAAAAAGTAATAAAAACTATATTTTCTCAGTCATTATAAAGATACAAATACGTTTTAGAAGAGTTTGCAACGTTTTAGGACTCTTTGGACCAATTAGCATTAAAGTGAAAATTTGCGCATTAGGTACCCCGAACCGGTTCTGGTGTACCCTGAACCGGTTCCCCCCCGAACCGGTTCACCCTGTGGTTCTAGGGAATTTACTGGAAATTCAACACTTAGAAATATTTTCATGCTTTCTTCTTTCTTTCTTAGATTTTCTTCAACTTCAAGGGGTCATAACTCCTTCACCGTAGCTCAGATTTGGGTGCCGTTTTTTTCCAGTGTTCTTATTTTTCCGAGATCTTCAACTTTCCAGTTGGTCCCACCTCTGGGATCAAGTTGCGGAATTACGAAAATGCCCTTGAACTTGCCTTCTTTGCATTTCTTTCATTGTTTCGATTTCTCTTTCGCACCGTTTGCATAATTTACCTGTAAAACACATGAGAGAAACACAAAATAGGATATACTTGCCAACGAAGGTTAGTAGTATAGTTACGAGTTACATCCCTATCAATTGCACCACTCGGGTTCACAAAGGTTCCGAAATTAAGGGGATAAATATACAATATTTATATCCAATCAATTCACATATTAATTTGAGGTTTAAGATTGGAATTGATGATGAACAAACCCTAAATTAATTTAAAGATGAGTTATGTTCATACTTTTGAATCTTTAAGTTTTAATCTTGGATTTAATGTTATTGGACCCAAAAGATGGTGTAAAAAGGTTTAAAACATGTTCCTACACTTACATTGGGTTAGAGTATCGATTGGGTATTATTTTGGAGCTTGGTTTTGGCATAAATGGAGGTTTTAGAGGCTTCATCTTTATCATTAGGCTGCTTTGGATTTTTCCAATAAAAGAAATGCCTTGGCTTAGGGACGAATCGATTCCGGTCATAAAATTATAGATCCTTTTTTATTACGAATGCATGGTGTCCAGTTTCACATTTTTCTGATTTTTTTGAATTAGTTATAAATTTTCTAATAAAGTGTGCACGAGACCGAAATTTTGAGTTTGAGATTTTGGGATGGACTTTATTGTAGAAGAAATTATGTTTAGAATGATTATAAACCCATGTATATGTATTTATATCGTTGTTATAAATTCGTAATTGATAAAATTGATTTTTACAAAGCTCTGAAATCGTTAATAGAGATTTGAGAAGATGACCCGTTTTAATTAAAGAAAAATCCGTGCTTATTTTTTGGCCTAAATCGATTCGGCCACAGTAGCGTGTGTATACATACACACGTAGAGACTTTACTAGAGAGTATGTATATATAGATAGAGATATATGTACTCATAGTTTAGAGATGTAATAAACTAAGAGGTGAATTTAATAAGGTTAAGAGTTGATAAATTAAAGAAAATAAAGAATAATCCGGTGTTTACGGGTTTCTTTGCTTTGGGGTACGCGGTAGGGTATGCGATACCCTATTTGTGTATATATGTTTAACTTGGTTTTGAGAGATTATAAATCTATTTAAAATAAGGATATAACGATGTGGGGACTTAGATGGTTGGGTACGCTTTAGTGTATGCATTATCATATATATATATATAGTATGTGTGTGTATATATTATGTGATTATGCAGACATACCCATACTCGTGGTGAATATATCGGTTGGGGTTTGCATTCGACATCAGACTGTATACCATACGTCGGCTGATATGTGCTGTCGTAGTGGAAGTCATTGTTTTGAATCATGCATCCAGGGTCACCTCTTCATGATGAGAGAAGTGGGATGATCGAATCCATCTAAATAGCCTGGGTATAGGCGATAGGTGGTGTGCATAGTGATCGCCCCAATTATGTGTGTTTTATCTAAGTTCGTTAGGTGGGAACCTCCTCCGAACTTGTTGATAGTGGCACGAGATGGACATCGATGGTAGATGATTTATGCACATACACACGCGCGAACACACACACACACACACACACACACATATATATATATATATATTGCGTAAGAATTTATGTAGTTTAATGATAGACTTTGATATGGAACCTTATGATATATTAAGTACTTTATGTGGTTTACTTGTATGTCCGTTGTGAGTGACATTGCGGGGGTAGGTAATTGGGTTGTATTTTTACATTTGTGGCTAATTACAGTCATTTGTCCAAAGTATGTAATTATGACTTATCCCTTACGGAGGATGGATAATAATTCGTCCAATTAAAAGATATTTAAACAGGTAGATCATTACATTTACAAGGCTAAGAATGCGTTAGTAAAAATATATGTGTGGATCTTGGGGTGAAATACTATTTAGGTTAATGGTAGCATTCCATGGTAGTTGTTCATTACATGATAGTGCTTAATTGTGTAGGTATAGAGATTTCTAGCATAGTTAGGCCTTGGATTGGGACATGCCCATAATGTGGCACTTCAGTGAAGGGTAAGATATGCACTACATGTGAGAGCCAATGGGTGACATGTGTTGCGAATTAAATGTTTGATTATTTATTGGTATTGAAAGTTAATTCTTGTAACTTTAGGGCGCTGACTCAAATTATAAAATGTTTCCCCCCCCAGGCATTATTATTGTATAAACAGGTTAACAAGAGTGAGCGGTCAAAATTACAGTTGTGGTAATCCGGGTTGGTATTTGTGGAGTTAGAGTCGCCATTTCATCATCGTTGTCAGTTTATTGGGGTGTTTCAATTAGACAAGGTTTTAGTTGTACTCTTTTTTAAGTTTAATTATTATAATCAGGGTTTTTTATATAGTGGATTCAGTTTTCATAGTTTAGTATTTATGTTCATTATCTCGTATTGAATCCTTTATTGTGTTGGTTGTAATTTACCATGGTTTTTAGTTTACATTGATGCTGAGAATGATATAAATTGTTTAAACATCCTCGATATTTCATTTGCATCCTGATCAATCGGGCATAAAAAATCGTGAGGTGTCACAGTACCACACAAGTTCCCCTCCTCATATTTAGGAAGAGGATGATGATGATGATGATGAGGTGATGGACGAAGAGAAGGCTATTGGTACTGAGCTCGCTCGGGTGCAAGTTGATCAAACGACTGTGATTATGGTCGACCATCTTGGGGCCATAACTACTCAACAAGCTTCCGAGAAGGAGAAGGCGGACAATAATTCTCCTTAGGATTTTTAATACGCATTATATCTCTTTTCTTTTAACAAATGATGTAAGGTGTTTCCCCAATTGTAATATTTTTAATGAAATACGTAGTTTGACCCAAATGTTGTCCATTTATGTAATTTATTATTCCTTGCATGTTTTATCTTATTTGCCAAGCTTATATTCTCGACTACTTATCCATGCAGGTCTTAATGCAAGACTTGTAGTGCCTTCATCACAACTTAAAAAAAAATACGAAGTACTCTTTGCTATTGGTCATGACAAAGATAATGAGGATGAGGTTCCCGACCAACACGTGGGGTCTTGATGTATTCGTATGAGCAAAGGAGGCTTACTTGGATCTTCACCTCCATTTCTATGAAGGTGTATCAGATTACACTACCCTTCATGACATGAATTTTATTACTCAAAGCAGTCATAAGGGGTCGATAGCCAACCTGAGGGGTGATTTAGATCATAGGGTTATTGAGCTGACCAAAGAAGGGATTTGATAATAGAATGACTGACATTGAGTCTACTCATTAGAGGATGAATTTCATTCTTCATGTCGACCTTATGTGTTCCAGAGCAAATGACCAAAGGGTTGAGATTGAAAGACTTAATAAGTTCAAACCAAGCAAACAGACTGTAGAGGGATCTTCCTTTTTAGTGAAGGAGAATACCCAACGAAGATAGGGGATGGAGAGGACTCAAAAGTCTTTAAATGATAGAGTTATGACCATTAAGGATCCACCTTCCTCCCAAAATCATAAAGATTGTCATCTAACATAAGAGATAGAAAAGTCAAAGAAGTGTTTGAACAATAAAGTGACTACCATCAAGAGTTTTTTTTCGAGGTTTTATCGTCTTAAATTCCAATTCCACAAGCATCCTCACCAAGTATGGATAAATGGATACGTTGAGCCCCCCCTTCTTAAAATGGAATCTACCCTGAATGATGCTCGAAATTTGGCTATAATAATGGTTGGCTCAATGCATTGAAACCTGAAATAACGCATAGAGATAAATGAGATATGTATGACATAATTCTTAAAAAATAATTCAAAATTTAGATAAGATAAATAAACTTGGACTTTAAAGTTAAAACTTCTTCATATTGGTTGCATTCTGCGCCGGGGGAACCTCTTTGCCCTCCACTGTTTCTATGTGGTAGGCTCCGATTAAATCGTCTCGAATAACTTTAAATGAGCATTCCTCGTTGACTCGAGTTTCCCATTTGAGGACTTCTTAGTGTTACCTATAATCTTTCTACGTACGTATTCCTCGACCTTGAAGGAAGCTCCTCGCCTGGACTCCATGTTGTATTGCTTGGCCAATTACCGAGGCTAGATTTACAAGTGCTACCATTTTTCGTTGGCCAAATTAAGATTAGCTTTGATCATTTCATTGTTGAGGTCTTGGTCGACTAAGGTGGACTTCATAGTCAACATACTTTCTTCTAGTGGATGACTGGCTCCAATCCATAATAAAGTGTAAATGATGCTTCCCCCATTAATCTCCTATGTGTTGTTCAAAATGGACAGTGAATATAGAGGAGCTGGTAGACCCATGCACCCTCTCATTCTCCAATCGTTTTCTTATTCCATCGAGGACCATCTTGTTGGAGGCTTAATCTTGAAAACTGCTTTGAGGGTAGACCACTTAACTGTAGTAGTGCCTAATGTCATGATCGTCACATAAGTTTTAAAAGAGGCTACTCTTGAACTGAGTTCTGTTATCCGTGATGATGATCCTAGGGATTTCAAACGGTGTTATGATGTTCTTCCATATGAAATTGGTCATGTCGACATCTTGAATGTTCGCCAAGGGATCTTTTTCAATCCATTTAGATAAGTAATATGTGTCGACCAATAGATACTTAGTGATTCCAGACACAAGGGGTGATGGGATGACGATGTCAAGTCCCCACTGGGAAAATGCCAATGACGTATAAGGGACTTAAGGTCACTGGCAGGATGATACACTAACGACGAGAAAAGTTGATAGTTTTTACATTTTTAGATGTAAGCGATTGCATCTTGCTTTATGTACGATCACCAGTACCATTCTTTCATAGCCCTAAACGCCAATAACCTGCCCCCCATATGTCTTCCATATAGCCATCAATTACTTAAAGGTGAAGTGAGCAATGATAAAAAGGCCAGGAGATTTTATGAGCAACACTCAAGATATTTGACATAGTGGGTGCCAAAAGAAGAGGTGCCACTCAAATGGACCCAAGTCACTAGATAGGGTGCCATAGGATAAACCCCAAGCTATCAAGGGGGTGCTCTGCGAGGAACCCCAAAGCAGTAAGGAGATGCTCTATGAGTAACTCCAATCTTTTAGGGAGGGTGTAAAGTGGGTCCATCTGCCCAAGATTATAAGATTTTTAGAAAATAGCCTCGCCCAAGATTACAAGATTGATAGAAAATAGCCAGGGGCAAGGGGATCCTCTTAGAGTGGATCCACTTGCCCAAGATTGTAAGATTGATAGAAAATAGCCCGGGTTTAGGGGGTCCACTTAGAATGGATCCACCTGCCCAAGATTGCAAGATGATAGAAAATAGACTAGGGTGATAGGATCCACCTTGAACGACCCCCTTTCCCAAGTTTGATGCTACAAAAAATGACTCAAGGTGAGGAAGTTCACCATAAAGGACCCCCTTGGCCAAAATCACATCAAATAATAATTGATGGTGAGGGAGCCCCTCAGCCAATGTCACATCAAACAACAATTGATGGCGAGGGACCCTTCTGCCAAAATCACATCAAAGAATAATTGATGGCGAGGAACCCCCTCTGTCAAGATCACATCAAAGAACAATTGATGGCGAGGGAGTCCGCCATGAGGGACCCCTCATCCAAAGTCACAAATAAGCAGTAAGTAGTGGCGAGGGAGTCCATAACGAGGGACACCTCAACCAAAGAGAGTAGACCAAGATAGCTAGTGGCAAGGGTGTCCACCTTAAGTGTCCCCCTCTGCCAAGGTTAAAAGTAAAGACCAAAATATATAACGAGGGGGTTCAATGCACAAATGACCCCTCAATAAGTGAAGTTGATATTGAAGCAAGGAGTTACACCTCCAGTGGTTCCTTTCTCACTTTATAAATTATGAAGCAACATAAAAACAAGAGTAGGGGAAAGGGGACTCACCTCGAGTGACCCCTCTGCTCAAAAGTGTGCCAGAACGGAAAAATGATAGGATGAGAGGGTCCACCATAAGTCCCCCCTTGTCACGAGGAAAAGTTTAGTTTTATAGCAAAAATACTAATATTTACTTTCTTATATAGGTAGCCTAGTTGAGTAAGCAGGGCTTAAGTAGGCCAGTTGGGATCTCCTGAGAGTTTTGGTTTGGTGGATGAGAGACAATTTTTGTTCAGCAAGCATAATCATTTTGCACTTTAAGATAGATAGAATATTAGTATAGGCACTCTAAGAGTCACTTAATTCCTCACATAGCCCACACTTAGTTATAACTGAAGTGGGGGAGCCAAGAGGCTGCTCACAAGAAAAAAACACTTTTTACAAAATGATTTTAGAGAGGGTGGCCCTCAAGGCCACTCTCAACTTTACAAAATTTGTACAACAAGTTACCATTTGAAAAGATATTTAACAAATCATTTATTTTATCACCATTAGCATTATGAAACATATTTGCATTTTGACATTGGTTTACACCGGTGTTGTATGTCAGAGGGGACATGCTACTACAGACTAAGTAAGGACAAAAGGTACATTGCTGACGTTGTCCCTCTAAGTTTCCCTCTCATTTTTGGCACCTTAAAGAGCCAACTCAAACCTAGTGCCCGACTATAAATAGGATGGTCAAGGTCAAAGAAAAGGAGAAAAAACTCAAGTTGCAACATTACTTTGCCAAAATTGTACCAGACCTAGTATTCTCTCCCTGCCCTCTCTAAGTGCTAAGTGATTGTTTCTTCACTCCCACCGTTACAATCATCATTCTCAGGATATGCTTCTCTCCAAATTACTATTATTGCCTGTGAAGTTCATCTTCTTTTAGGAGGAGGTTTGATTCAATTTTTACCAAAAATAGAAGTTCTTCATACCCAGCTACTCTTGAGACCTTGAAGACAGAGTCCATTGGAGTGGGTCATGCCTTATTTGTTCCAATTTATTCTCAGACTCTAGTCACACTGCTATCCTACTTATAGACCTAAACGCCAATAACCTGCCCCTCTGTGTCTTCCATATATCCCTTTGTGCAACTAATAGAGAATATTTTCGACATTGCTTGTGTGTAAGGACTGGAGATAAGGCCCTAGAAGAGAGCGACGATAAAGCTTTTATTTTTCCAATAAGTGCAAGCGAGCAACTGTCACTCGAATCTTGTGTGCCTCCTTACTATCATCTGACATGCTATCCTCTTTTAGGTAATACACTATAGGATCCATCCAGAATGGTGCCCTATCAATGGTCATAAACTTCTCGACAGCTTTCCCCTAGTAATGCTAAGTCGATCAAGGTAATCCACTTGGATCATTCGTCTTATATCACCCTTGATAGTTGAAGCAATTATGGCAAGTACAACTGTGTGCCTTTTACTCCCCTTAGAAATTATTGATCTTATACATGCTTGAACTGGGCAACCAAGTCCTGAGCTTCTTCAAGGTATGTGCCATGCATTTGTCCATAGCATTTAGTCTCCTCATATCTTATTTGATACCAACCTTAAGTTGTTAAAAATGGCAAGGTGACGTGCACTTAGGGAGAATGCCTTCTTCTATCTGTCGATCAACCCCTCATATTTTTCCTCATTATTGGAAACTTCGAATACCAAGTAAATCTCCTGCTTGAGGATAATTTCTTGTGGGCATACTAATATTATCCCAACTTCTTCGCGCTTGTAATTTAAGGCCCTATCAACAAAAAGGCTCCATTTCTCCCTAACTTTTCTTATAATTTTTATTTTCGGTGCTCATCTACACTGGTCCCTGATCGATGGAAAACTCGACGATGAAGTCAGTTAGGACTTATGTGGCACCTCATAAAATCTAACAATAGATTGACGGGGTCTTAATTAATTAATACAGGAGTTTAAACGATTAAGTACCATTCTAAGCTCGGTAAAGCAAAAATATATTAACGAAATACTAAATAAAATGAGTAAAATACCCATCTAGTCTCATACCATCATACACGAAAATGAACACATGTACATCCAAACCAAACTATACATGCCAATACTTCCAATCACATAAAATTAAATGTACTACACATATCGCTTTAATCTAAATCTGTATAAACGCATATAGAAATAAAATTATCACGCAAGATAATGACACCTACATCCTAATATCAACTGCAAAGGTGAGGTGTGAAAGACAAGATCACTGATGATGAGGAAATGGAGGCCTAGTTCTTGAAATGTTAAGTCTATGAAAACTTTAACAACAAGTCTATAAAGAATAAGAGCATAATTGAAGTTAGAATAAATAATAGTTATGTATCTTCCTCCTGTATTTTAATGTCTTTTTAAATTTATCCATTAAACAATCCTAAATATCAAATGAATCTAAAATTCTAATCCCAAATTAACCCATAATTAAGTTTTATTATAATCAATTAAATATCACAAATGGATTCAGAATTTCATTACACTAAAAAAATAGTATATAAAGAAAGGAATCCAATCTCAAAGTTTAATGTCCACATAGTTATAGTCGCCGACACACCCAATATAAATGGACACTCACTTGAGCACGCTAAATAATGAAGGCATATACCTATTTCTTTCGGGGACCACTAGAGCGTATTTGCTATAGTCTTAGGTTGCCCCAAACCTTAGACCTCATCATGATCAAGGGATAAATCGCTATGCCTACAAATCATATAACCTACCATACCCAAGACTATACTATGAAATCTCTACGTGAAACCATCTCAATACACAAATATCTAGATGTAGGACTTAAGGGGAAAAAAGACCATGGTAAACTCATCGTTATCACCGAGACCCCATCGCGGTTAACATCACACGTACCCCTTTAATGGAATCCCATCCTAATACGTTCTCCAAGAGCACTCACACATGGTATGCATTTCACATATAACACACAAAAAAGGAATCCTACACAATCACGAAAACTTAGTCTTAAATGTGAATTATTTAATTTACAACTTTTATAAGATTTAGGCATCTAGTTATTTGTCCTAAAATAAAATCCTACTAATCACTTTTAAATGTGAATTATTCAATTTACAACTTTTATAAGATTTAGGCATCTAGTTTATTGTCCTAAAATAAAATCCTACTAATCACCCCTATTAACATAATCATAAGGGTCAATTTAATCTAAAGTTCAACCTTAAACGAACCTCGAAACCCAAAAATCTATAATGAAAATACTAAAAGCAAAATTAACCACTCGCCTAACTAAGCTAACAAGCCTGATTCGATTCCTCTTGACCCCTGAATTGATTCGGTACATGCAACTTGAAATTCAGGCTTCATCTTATTTAATTTCCCAAATGTCATCAAGAACCTCCATTAATGATCCTAAAACCTTCATTCAGGTTTCATATATTATCCACTGATTAAAAATGCATATAATATACAAATGAATCATATCTTTAACATTAAAATCTCAATCCTACATATAAAACCCACTTTTTCACTCAAGAATACTAGAATTTCAATTTCTTACAATTGGATTTAGATTTTTACATATTTATACATATAATTATAGGGTCTCTGAATGATTCACATTAATAAACAAATCATAACCATGATCTAAAAATGACAAATTATATTAAGGGAGAATCAATCAAAACAATGGCAAATCAATTCTAATTACTATTCAATTGCGCAAATTACGAAATCAGTTAATTGAAATCATGAAATTCAAATGTTAATCATATTTAGGTTTGGATTCACATGAATAGATATAATATAAAAAATCATAAAATCATTCTAAATAAACTTGCCTCTTTCAATTTGGTGTAGAAAACTAGGCAATATCCTTCCAACTCTTCCTCTTTTCTCCAAGGTTCTCTCTCTAAACTTTAAATGCTTCTTAAACATGATATATGGCCAATGATATTCCTAATGGATATTTAAAACCTTTTAATCCCTAAATTGGACTTGGGTCCCTAATAGGCCTCAACTAAAGAGTCCAAACTCAATTACAAATGACTTAAAACTCTAACTAGGCCCCATACTAACTCAATAGGCATACTTTTCATAATTTTGAGTTTAAAACTAATTTTGAAGTGTTCCAAACCTACTTAGCTTATAATATCAATTGTTATAGTTTAATTCAACACTTTCATAAAATATACCAAATAAAGAACCTAAAATCAACTATTCAGTTATTTAATAATTTTATGCAATTTGGTATTACAGGAAACTACTTCATCATCGTTAGATATCGATATCGAGGGGATAATCTAAATAAGGAAAGTATCAATACTAAATCCCTGATCATTTCATAATCACCCATAATACATAGTCATGTTAGAATACTTAATTAACACTTTTTCGTACATTAACTCTAAATTTCAGCTTTATTTATATCATACATATAAACTTGAACTAGTGACATCACATGTCAGACCAACATAATAGATAATTTCATAATTAAATAAATGCATAAAAATAACGAGTATACATTCCCCTCTTAATAATGAATCGCATCCTCGAAATTCAAATCTACCTCACTAGAATAACTCTTAATGCCTCGACAATATGTCCTCCGCTCGCTCCTATATGTACTTGTACTCACTATGATGTCCTCACTGAAATCTCACTAGGGTAGTGACCTTCGATCGCAGGATTTTCTCTTTTCGATCAATAATACACTTCGACCTCTCCTCCTAACTGGCGTTTTCCCATAACTCCTCAATCCCATTAAGATCGATGTGTTGATATGCCTCCTCATCCCTTAGGAACTTTCTCAATATGTACATATGAAAGACGTCATATACTCACTGAAGATGGCCAGGTAAAGCCAAACGATATGCCATTGGTCCCACCCTATCTAGAATCATAAAGGGTTTTACGTATCGAGGAACGAACTTCCCCTTCGATCTGAATCTTGCTACCCCTTTCATTAGGTAGACCCTCGGCAATACTTGATCCCTCATTTGGAACTCCAATTTACATTTCCTCTTATATGCATATCTTTTTTTGGCGATTTTGAGCTACCTGGATAAGTGTCACCTTTTCTGGGGTGTTCTAAATGATGTTCGACCCAAACATCTTATACTCCTCTAATCCTACATAACAATTGGGTGAACGACATGGTTATCTATACAACGCCTCATACGGTGTCATCCTAATAGTTTACTAGTGACTATTGTTTTATGAAAACTCTACAAGCGGTAAGTGCATATTCGAGCTTCCATTGAGATCAAACACATAAGCTCATATCATATCCTTTAAAATTGATTTGTCTACCCAGTCTGATCGTATGACTGAGGGTGAAAGGTCGTACTCATACTCAAATGTACCCCATTACATACCCAGACACTCATTTGTACTAGCATCATCACATTGACTAGCGAATCTAATAATGTACTCCACAGTGGACTGACTTCCATCCCCTACAAAGAGAGTAAAGGTTGGAAATTTGAAACCTTTTAGGAGTTCAATCATATCTATCAACTCAGTATATGGCTTCCTATAAATTCGGGTATGCACCCCATGAGCCATTGGTCCACATATTTCTTGAATGATATCCACAATCTCATCATTCCCAACTCCCCTAGGCATTTGCCTATTTTAGGGAGCAATTTTCTGATTTATTAATGGAGCTGTATGCACCAATGGTGGTGGCACTTGTGGAGTCATATTTTGTTGTGCTTGATGAGCTATAGGCTAAGAGACTTGAGGTGTTTGCTTATCAAATCTCCTACCACTCTAAACCCCCTGAGTTCTTGTTCAAATATAGGGTTATTAATAATCCCATAGTTTAAAGAAAATAAGAAGTTTGTTTTGGCATCATTTTGGTAAAGTCTAGTTCATCCTACCTCTGAGAGAGATGTTCTCCCTATTGGTTATTATAACCCAATTAGTGGTAGGTGTTAGATGGTCCTGAACTTTCCATTAGGTTGTTAATGCCTAAACTAGTCACATTAGATTATATTTCTATCCTAAGGTTATTTTCAAAGTTGGTTTCACGAGTATTAGGTCTATAATAGACCAGATGGTAATGATTGGGCTGAGTTTTCGAGTTTACACCAAATTGTGGTGCATATTCCAATCCACTAGACACTACATTATTAAGTGTACCAAACCTACACATCACTGTGGTGATCACAATATTAATATTCTATACCATATTCACAAGATGGTAAAAAATCGAGAGTTGATGCAAAAAACTAGACTGGGCTAATTAATTGATCACAGATAAATGTAAGTAAAAGATATGAAATATTTTTAAAGTGGTTCGACTTAAAGGAAGAGCCTACATCCACTATTGTGTATTGCTTTTGGCTTGTTCAATTGCCTCTTTTCTCGTGTACCTTGGATGTAGGGTTTACAGTGTATTTATAGCCCCCAGGGGGTGTACTAGTGTCGGAATATCAAAGGGTGGAATGTCTTTATATCGTAGACTTTTATATCTGTACAATCATTTACATATACAACTGTTGACATTTTTCTGTCGTTGTTGGTCGGTCTTCCTGGTGTTGGTCGGGCTTTATTGACATGTTGGTCGGCATCCCTTAGTAGTTCGACATTTCGTCCTTGCTGACTAGGATTAATCTTGCACTGTGCAGCACGTGTCAGTATCCGAATGGTCCACGTAGATGGATAATTTTTGGTATCAATACCGAGCTTAGTTGGTTAGTCAATTGGTCTTGGGAATTTTTAGGTGCACTACAAACAAGTTTGTTATAAATATTATCGGCTCTAGAAGTTATTAGCATATTTAAATCTTAACTATAAACATTTGGTCCCAATCATGAGTTTTTTCAACCATTATTTGCTTTGAAGTGGTGATATATTGACTAGTTGGGCCAATTTCACCAACATTTTTAGTTACATCCTTTTTTCAATGTTTGTGTGATTTTCACTTGGTTTGGTTAATAGGTTTTAATTTTAATTGCGAGCGTTCCATACAAGGATATAGTATTGTCCACCAAGAGGTATTATCCTTGTGATAGTATCAGACGATTGTTTACTATTGGTGCTTCAATTGAGAAGATGTGTGCTTCCCTTAGGCAAGATTTTGATGTCTGTCCTAAATTGCTACAATTAACTAGAGCATAAGAAGATATAAAGTACATAAACTAAAGCAAAGTAAAGCTTTGAAATTAAAGAAAAGTAATTACTTAAAAGTAAATGATTACACCACAAAATTTAAAGCAAGAAAGTAAAAGAAACAAATGTAAAGACAAGAAACTTTTAATAAACTTTAAGGAAAGTTACAATCTACCTTACAATCTACTTCGAATTAAAAGAAATGCACTAAATAAAATAAAAGAAATGGAAATAAAAGGATAAAATGAGTAAATGATGTTTCTTTTAAGGAGTTATCTCTTCTTTTTTCTACTCGTTGCTTATTTGTAGAGTTTCTGGCTATATAATGTAAATTTTTTGGTAACTGCTGGTTAGTTATCCATTCAAATATTTCTCGCCTAGATGCACTAACGCCGCATGTAGGTAATTTCCTCCAATTTCCCCACCATATCCAAACTGTGACAAGTTCCGTGCACGTATCCTGCCAATTGGCTTGAGTTTTTGTACTATGGCTTAGTTGTTATTATCGATTTATAATCCCCCATGGTAACACCTCATTGGGTCATGATAATATGGTGTAGAAATTCTCTCTGTTATCATTAAGAAAAATAAAAAGAATTAACAAAATAATAAATATCAAAAGAATAAAAATAGAAAAAGAAGAATAAAAAAATGAAGAAATGAAGTATAAAATCATATTTACCATCAAAGAATTCCAAACATCATCTTTACATTTCATTGGCACGTGTCTCCAGTCTGAGAAGTGAGTTGGGCAATTAGCTCTCACTAAATCCCTGGTACAAGAACTCCACGACTTTGTATTATCACCGACTATAGAGCAATCATTTTCAACAATGACTTTGATTTTCTCCTTTGGTGTTTTGGCCATTGAGGTGGAAGGTTATGTTTAACCTCTACCTGATGACATTTTAGCTTTCTTAAATTTCAAAACAAAACGTCCGTGCGATGGTAATATTATAGTAAGATTAAAGATAAACAATATACTTATTGAATTAAAAGCATATAATAACTAATGCATCATTTCTCCTTATTAACTTATTACTAATCATGAAATAAAGACAACAATTGTGGCAAGATCAGTTAAATTTAAAGGATCGGTCTAAACTGATAAAAAACATGTCAACAACTTATGCAAAAATGACACTCGATTGAATTAAAAGTGTTACAATTCACCAACAAGAACACAATAACAACTAGTGAAAAAATAATAGCTAGATTTTGTCACATTGTTTTAATAGGTTCTCCAAATAAGGTTCATCTTCAAGAGTAAATTGGAACATAATCGGTATATCTTGCTCGTCTACTCGACTGGTTAATCTCTTCGGGGAATGTATAATAATTGAACAGTTAGGAATCTTAAGATCTTTTGAGTAGAAGACTTGACTGTCATCAAAGGCGAGAATTGTAGGCTCATCAAGCTCATTGTTAGTACTCTTTAACTTATCAAAATTGACAATCACCAAATTAGAGTTTGGGCAATATTTGCAATCATTGATCTTGTCCCCCACCCTCACCCAATCACAATAAAACACTACCTCCTTAAATAACATATAGTCCAACTCAATTATTTGTCTGATAACTCCGTAATACATTATCTAACCATATTTAAGATTTTTATTAGTTTCTCTTGCCCTAAATTGAATCCAAGCCTTCATGAAAACACCACTTTTTTTTTGTCACAACAGTATCTCCATGATACTTAGGAGAGAATACAAAGCCATTGGTGCGGTATTTTTTATATGTTTTAACATTGTGTTTTGGCCCTTGTACTAACCGCCACAACATTGCATTTGTCTTCGTCCGTCCAGAAGTGACCCGCTGTGCAATAGAAATAAAATAATAGCTATAAAATGAGTCTGGATACTAAAGAATATAACTTAATATACTATTAAACTCGTGATCACCTTATCATATAACCATGGAATGAAAGATGTTTGCATGTCTACTTCTGTTAATTGGCTCACATTTCCTTTACCATGCCAAGTGGAATTTAGGAAAGTTTTATACTCACTGCAATTTACTCACATAAGTCCGTGTATTAGTATTTAAATGTGAATTTTGATAAATAATCATTCAATTGCTCAAACCTATAGAATTCTTCAAGACCACCAGCGTCAAGTCAAAATAAGACCCAACAACGTATTTATTGAAAATGATTAGGTTCCAGCATCACAATCTTATCATCTAATAACGGTACTTCATCAAAACACTCTCTATCTTCATATAGAAACGCTTCACGAGTATTTTTGTGGTTTTCGTCAAGAGAATTAGGCATGAATTCCATGCAATACCTAACAAATTCATCAATAACACAGGACTCCGCAATTGAACCTTCAATGTATCGCTTATTGCTAGGTATATTTTTTAAATCCCGCATCTTCCTATTCGTGTGAATAAGAAAAAAGTATATATGACATATTCATTAATAATGATCTATATTTATATGCTTGTGTTTGTGTTTGTGTTTGTGTTTGTGTTTGTGTTTGTGTTTGTGTTTGTGTTTGTGTTGGTGTGAATATAACAATTCATATAAAGATTTTACAATTCAAATGAATACATCCAATGTGTTCCTGTAGGACCAAAAATTAATTCTTCATCGGCTAAATGAACAGTAAGATGGATACCAATATAAAAAAATGCCGGTGAAAAATGTTTCTCCAATGCACACAATGCATGTGTAACCATAAACTTGGTCCTTTGCATATTCTCGTGAATTAAGACTTTTGAGCTCAATATTTTAAAAAATAAGCTCAACTGCTGAATAGCTCTTCGCAAATTTTTATATTTCGAAAATGCATGTTGAAGTAATACGAGCAACAAATACTCACTAATAACGTGATATTTATTTCATTTCATTGAGTGCAAACCAGGTGGGTTGAGGGTGATGATATTGCTCATATTAGACAAAAAGCTGGAACGTAGCTTTAAGTCTATCAAAATTTGACAAAACTATTACTCCTCTTTTTTATCCAATAAAAATTATGCTTTTGGTTTCATCCCTTTCCCAATTTGCTGATTTTCTCGCATCCATTGACCACTATGTATGCCCAAGTCTTTTATATCCTTCCGCGCATTTATTGTATCGTTAGTTTTCATTTTATCATCGAGGATTGTACTTATAAATGCTCTGCAACATTCTTCTCGATGTGTATCACATCAAGAACATGTAGAATTTTACGAGTACTCCAATATTCTAAGTCAAATAAAATTGACCTTTTATACTATGCCTCCTTAACTTCAACATTACAATTCTCATTTGTATCACCCATCTTTCGCTTCAACTGAAAACTTTTGGAGACTTTCCCGGTGTAGGCTCGATGCAATGTAACTTCTTTAAAAGTGCGCCCCCATTCAACTAACGTAGAGGAGGTTTATATTATATTGACCTAAGACCCAAACTCACACCTTTTCGAAAAGGGTGATCCATGTCAAGTAAAATATGATAGTTTGTATAAACTATTTTACTACTGTGCGTCAAAAGCTTTATAACCATGTGTAACACATCCACATAATTACCATATGCAGGAAAATCGTGAATCCCCCACATTAACATAGCGTTTAATGTAAAAGGTTGCATCTCATACATGTCATAAGATGAAACACCTAATTCCCACAATTCCTTTAACTCATCAACTAATGGCTGGAGAAAAATGTCAATGTCTTAACCCGATGACTTCGAACCAGTTATTAATAAACACAACATTTGATACTTGATCTTCATGCATAATGAAAATGAAATATTATTTGTCACCGTGATAACAGGCCAACAGCTATAACTGGCAGACTAAATGCCACGAGGATTAAACCATCGGTTGTTATTGAGAGCCAAACATTGTGTCATTTTTTTGCAAATTCAGACCATTTTGATTTGAAGTCCTCCATAGAATAAATCACATGGATGTCACTGGTAATCCCATGAAGTGGTTGCCCTATGGTGCCATGTCACTTCTCGGGCTATCCACAGAATATTATAAAATCTCACAAACCTTGAAATCAGAGGGAAATGTCTCAACATCTATTTAGGTTCTTTAGAAATCCTTTCCCCTTTCCTTATAGTAACTGAATACCTTGATTCTCCGCATTACGGACATTCATCCATATATTCATTTTCCTTCCAATATAAGACACGTTTATTGACGCATGTATGAATGTAATTGGCCTTTATCCCCAAGTCTTTCATCTTACTCTTCATCTTTAGATATTTTATTGGCAGTGCATTACCTTTTGGGAGCCACCTTTTTAATATAGACAAGAGTGCCATGACACTATTTACTGACCAACCAAAATGATTCTTTAAGTTGTGAAGTTCTACAATTGAAGAAATAGTTATTTCAGGACCCTCACATGAGGATATAACTAATAATATTTTATATTCATTGTACTTATAATTTTTGAAATTCTCTTCTTTGGAAGCTCCCGGCAGGCTGCATTCAACATCTACATAAGGTTCCCCATGCACTCCGTAACAAACATCAACAAAATTTTCCACTCCAACACCTTGCTCATCAATGTTTTCTTCTACTATAGCCTCCTAAATATTTTGTACCGATGGGGATCAATAGTGTTCACGGATGTATTTTCACCATGAAAAAACTAGACAATATACAATTTATGCATACCATTCCTCCATAGATGTCTCTCTAATTCTTTCAATTTCAGACGCAATTTACGGTGACACTTTGAACATTTACAAGGTAACGTTATCAACCCCTAATCATTGTTCTCTTCCACAAATTTAATAAAATATTCAATGCCCTTTAGATACAACAAGATGCCTTTGTTCTCTCCGGTCATCCAGTTGTAATAACAACCCGGATTTTTTAAATGGGAATTTTTAAATTAATTTTGGAAATCGGAGAAAAATGAAATTTTGGATTTTATAAATTTTATAATTTAAAATGTTGGTTTTTATGTTTGAAAAATAAATTTTCAAATGGAATTTGAATCGGAATTAAAATGGAGTTTCAAATGAACTTTTATTATATAAAAGAGTCCTCAAAACAGAAAACTCTCTAAGAGTCCTCAAAACATAAAACTCTCTAGTAAAAAATAATCCGATCGCCCGTAATGATTTTTTGAGTGTTTGTATCTGTTTAGAACTCTTTTCTTAATCAAACTCTTAATCCTTTATATATCAACTAATACGTGGATGGACTTTTCAAATCACTTTTTCTCAAACTTTTAAACCATAAGACCTCTCCAAAATTACTCCCTTTCATCTACAAACCATAGCCCCAAACTTATTCAAGATTTCAACCTTAGATTAGAAGGCTTATTTGGTGTTTTCTCGAGTTTGGACTAGAACGAGATTTGATTAGTTTTGCGAGAGGAACATGATGGTGCGATCAGATTTAGAGGCTGATTTTTATGTGTCGATTCATGTGATGATTTTGAGGTATGGGATTTTACACTATATGCTCATCAATCTCGCGAGTGTCTTTCCCATTATTTTCTTGTGATCATTGACTCATATTTGAATAGCTAAATTCAATTGGAATCTGAAAATTTTATCAGAATCTGATTTTGATTCATGTGGTATTTTATTTGTGTTGGGCATGTTGTCATGAGATTTTAATATGGCACTGACATTGGGCACCCGCCAATATTCCTGTTTCGGCTACTTGATAAAGTATGGCGCGGTATGGTGAGGCCTGGTAAATCGAATTAATGTGTTGTTGAGAAATTATATTGATAAAAATCCTTATGAGATTCACATTTGATTTGAATATTCGTACTCGTATTGTAAAGTTTTATTTACCGCTAATATTTGTTGAGCATCTTTCCTGTCATATTGTGTACTTCCCCATATTTTCTTGTAGTGGCAGGTTAGTGCGAATTTGGTCACTTTGGACTAATAGGAGATTGATATTTAGCATGGATTATTATTGGGAAGAATATTTGAGAATACAAATTGAGAAGATTGCATTTAATTTTGTTGTATAGAGCATTTTATTTCGAGATAGGTAATTGTATTGTTTCGAGAGACTTTTGATTATATTTAATTTGAAGAGATTGAGATTAGGGGTGGCCATAGGCCCGAGGCCCGCCAAGCCCGCCCAACCCGCCCAATAAAAAAATAGGGCTTGGGTAAGGTGAATAGGCCCGCAAAGCGGGCTTGGCAAAATTTTATAGGCCCGATTTTTTTCGGGCGGGCTTGGGCATGAGTTCTTAAGCCCGATGAGGCCCGGCCCGGCCCGAGGCCCGAAAAATATATATATAATATTAATATATATATATTTATATATATGTGGGGTGGGGGGAACTTTTATAAATATAAAAACGTATACTAAGTCTTTTCATGTAGATTGGGAAACTTTATATATGGACTTTGTAATATATGGAGTTTAAAACAGATTTTAAATTAAAAAATTGGTCTTTAAATAAAAAAATAGGTATTTTAATTTTTTAAAAAATCTTTTAATTAATATAATATGGCCCGATCGGGCGGGCCTGGGTAAAGAGCTTTCAAATCTGGGCGGGCTTGGGATTACGTAATAAGGCCCGATCTGGGCCCGAGCGGGCTTGGGATAGCCGTTAATTTTTCAAGCCCGGCCCGAGCCTGCCCAGGCCCGGCCCACGGCCACCCCTAATTGAGATTAGTGGATTCTCTTATTTTATATTCGGGATTTGTTTTAGATGCTCTATACCTTGTTGTTTGTGGATTTAGTTTAGTTTTATTGCAGTAGCGCTCCGCCCCGCTCTCCCCGGGCTGGGGCGGGGTGTCACACCAGTCTTTGTTAATCGGTCCTAACATTCTACGAAACAAGATAAAACACACATTAATAATAAGTTGTAACTGTAATCTTCGGTAATGGTTGGTGTCTATTTATGGCAAGTAATTATACCATGACTTATGCTAAATTCATGATATTTAAGTTTCAAACACACTTTTGATGAATAAAAAGAAAATTTGAGCATATTCATCATATCAAATAATTAAAACACACAATTCATCATGATTTCTATTTGCAACTAACATGATCATTCACAGAGTTCCTTTTGATTTACTATAAAACTTAATATGTGTACCGCAGTAAGTGCATTGGGTAAAACTAAATATTAATCAACTTAAGATACATAGATAAGAACATGTACCAAATTAGAACAGGTAAGCCTTTTCAAATATTCTATTGCAGTAACATTGTTTATTGAGATGATAATAAATAGGCCCAAGTTTCTCTATGGGACTTTTTTTTTGCCGCCGGGGGTGGGGGTGGGGGTGGGGGGGATTGTATCCATAGTTTGTTTGTGTTTTATTTTTGTTTTTAATATTATAACTTGTGTGATTACAATGGTTCATTCTCTCATATTTGATGGATGCATGAAGTAAAATCAGACCATCGTATGATATTTGGGACATTGCGCAAGGGCTTTGGATTCCCTCTTAACCATACATTGAAATTGGAAAGGTGAAATAACTTTCATGATATATCTCTTCGAATGACAAGTATAAAATGGTTTGGACAACAACATATGGCCCTTTAGAGTGTTTTTTTCTTCCAAACTATTTATCTTTTCAATCAAAGCTCAAATGTACAATATTACAACTTATCCACTGTTACCAAATATAGAGTACTTTTTTCCCATAGTACGACACACAAATTGCTAAATCTAGTGTCCTACTTTTGCCTTGAAAAACTAGAAAAAAATATATTTTACAAATTTCTATTGATTTCTTCTATCTCGAGCACATAATATCTAAGTAAACCTAATACTAAGTGACCATTACAAAACCTAATTTATATATATATATATTTGAGTATTTATAAGAACTACATAAACATCTTATAGCACAAAATGCATCAATAACAACGTTGAGAGAAAACAGGGTTATTCATTCTCTCTTTTAACAAAAAATTATTAATACAACACACAAAATGCAGATTTGATAATAATAGAAACACAAAGTTGAGAAAATAAGATAAAAATAAAAAAATGAAGAGGAATGAATGATTAGCATGTTCTCGGTAAGGATGGCAACGGGTCGGGTATGGGGCGGGTTTGGCAAAATTCAACCCCGCCCCTCAAAAAAAGAAGATTAATTCGCCCCGTCCCGTAACCCGTGACAGGTTAAGATTAAAAGCCCCAAACCCATTTAAGTATAAATTCTTCAAACCCGTCCCCACTTACCCTGCTTAATTTAAACGAGTTAGAACCCGCCCCGCCCTGCCCTGCCTCGCGGGGTAAAATCCCAAAATTTAATTTATTTAGAAAAAATACATTTTATTATATAAAAATAATGACGACTTTATAGGCCAATAAAATGTATCAATGAATAACAATGCCTCAAAATCAATTTTTTAGTTTAAAACTTCAACATCAACTTACAAGTATCAAAATAATTAAAATGTCTCAAATAACACAATTGAAAATGCCAAACTTCTAAGTCTCAAACAACATCAACTATTACAAAATAAGTCCCAAATAAAATCAACTACCACAAAATAAGTTTCAAACAACACAAGTCTCAAATAACATCAACTATAGCAAATGTTACACAAAAGTCCCCAATATAGCAAATGTTACACAAAAGTCTCCTCTCCTCCTCATCATCTTTTTGCAATCTCCTCTCCTCCTCCTCCTCCTCCTCCTCCTCCTCCTCCTCCTCCTCCTCCTCCTCCTCCTCCTCATCATCATCAACTTAAACCTGAAAAAAAAATTAAAACAAATTTAGAAAAGTAATAAATTATAAAGAGAATTTAAAACATGGGTTTTAAAAAAAATTCATAATAAATTTTTTATTTACATTACCTCTTCATTCAACTTCCATGGGATCGAACTCCTCATCACAAAATGTAGGCCTCAAAACTGCAGTAGAAGCATCATCTACAAAAAATATAAAAAAATAAATATTTCATTACGAAAAAATTCTTACATATTATTAAATAAATTTATTTTAAACAATTAATACCTTGAATATCATTCCATAACCAATCTCGTGGGCACATCAACGCCTCTAAAACAACCTCAATACATCGAATACGATGAGAGCTCACCATTCGACCATTTGTGCTAATTACTGATTTGAAAGCCACAGTTGATACTGGAATAGCCAATACATCTCGCGCTATAAGTTGCAATGTGGGATACTGAATACTATTCGTTTTCCACCAATTTAAAATGTCAAAATTCGAAGTACGTGGAAAGATATTTTCCTCCAAATAGTTATCTAACTATAACTTAACATTTAACATTTATACGTACTGACATACCACTAACCAGTTGATCATATTGTGGAAAAATGTCAACATTCCACTCCCCACTAACAGTTTTCGAACAACCAACCGTTGTAACACTACTTACCCCACTCCCATTTGATGTCTCGGTCCTCACATTCACCTTACATTGGTACTCATTTAGTTAGTCATAACATGCTATCCGTACACTCGTAATATTTGTATCACACTCCTCGCCATAAATTTTTGGAAGAACATGTTCTAAAAACTTTATTTTGTACACTGGATTAGAAAAAATCGCTATATCGGTAACTAAATGACACTCACTCCAATACTTATCAATTTTTTCTAACATACTAACTGCCATCATTTTAATCACCTCATTTGGTGAGCTACACTTGAAGCACCTTATACTTTTGACTCATTTGAGTCTACATTGTATAAGTGCTCATCTAGTTTGGAAATATAGACAAAATTGTGTCCCCATCCTAGATACTAAAAAGCCTAAGACACTTCATTCCTCTCGTTTGAATGATCAAAGGTATATTCACAAACATTCACACACTTTAGGACCCCATACATTGTTCACACATATTGCTAAATTGATTGTATGTGTGTTGTGTGTTAATTTCCCTTAAAACCTTTTAAAATAATTTTTGGGAATTTTTAATGGTTTTTAAAATAATTCTTTCCTAAATAAATTTGGAATTAAAAAGTTTTAGGGTCATTATATAAATACTGGTTATTGGTTTTATCCCTGAAATGTTCACTTGGGTAGGATCCGAAAGCGCTAGAGACAACAGGGTGCTTGTGTAATTAAGTTTGGGACGCGCATTTGTTATCCGTTGTTTGCCCTACACCTATCGTCCTACTATTGGCAGAAGGTGTGTTTCTTTTAAGAGAGAAAACTAGCGTTTATTATTAGCCCTTGGATTAAGCTTATCAAAGCCCTGCATGCGTCCTTGTTACAATCCCTGTGAACCTCTATCCTCCAATCAGAAGACTCTTAACCAACCGTTTACCTTTAATCGTTGGATGGAAGTCAATATTGCAAGACTTAATCTTAGACCTTGATTTCGAACCCCCTTCTCGATCCTTCTCAGCCCTGTATATAAGGAGGCTAACCCTCAACCGTTCAAAAGCTTTTGCCACTTCGTCTTTTAGAGAGAGAAGAGAGAAGAGAGAGAAGAGAGAGAAATCACAGAGTTAGAAACCCTAACCCTAATTATTCTAAACACCTTATCAAACCCTAACCTTTTTACCAAAAACAAGTTCATTCCAAACACAACCTTGAGTGTTTGAGAGTTTTTGAGTGTTGGTTTGAAAACTGTTTCTTGCTGTAACATCTTCGTTTTGAGATCTTATGTCCAACTTAAACATTAGGATTAGATCTGTATTTCTGTTTCATAGAAATCATAGATCTGGCCATTTTATATTATATTACACCTAGATCTGCATTTATAGTTTCTCGCCTTGAGAAATCTTTTATTGATTATTTTTCAGTAAATGTTTTCTTTTTTAAAATCAACAAAATCATTTTCTGTTTGTAGTTCTTTTGAAACAAGACCTTTGACCTAGTTGGAATCACACTTGGCGATTTTCAATTTCAAAAGTATTTTCAAAACCTTGAAATTGATTAAGATCTTGAAACGTCTTCTAAGCAAGATAGCCATGGTTTCTAGGTTTATTTTAAAGGTCAAATAAGGTTCAAGTTTCCTAAGAAGAGAGAGACTGAAAATCACAGCATATAGATCTGATTTGTAATTTGTTAGGACTGTTTGTAAACATAAGCGTGAGTATATGCATGCATGTGTTATATCACCATCACAAACATTTACACACCACAACACTGAAAGTGTTTGTAATAAGATCTTGAAACAAGAGTCGACGTAAAGACTGGAACAAAGTGAAGTTAGAAAACTGAGAGAACCACATCAGCAATTAGAACTGCAGAAAAATTAGAAGGACACCAGTGGGTACATTCCTAAACTTGTATAGGACTGATTTGTGTGCTTGTGTTTATATAGTTTGTAACTGTTATATTTTGTTTTAGTGGATTTTTCTTTTTACTCCGTAGAGGGAGTCGTGGGTGTTTCCTCAGTTGGGTGAGGTTTTACCACGTTAAAAATCTCTTGTCATTAATCTTTCTACATCTCCTCATCTCATTCTTGGTGGTGTGCTGATTTAAACTGTTTTAGTTTTGTTTTTCAAAACTTGTTACAAATCTTAAACTGATCTCGTGCATGTTTTATTAAATACATCTTGTGATTAAAACTGATCTGGTTTAAAGAAAAGAGTTTCTTCAAAAAATAGTTCGGAGTTACTTAAATAGTTTAATCTTGTATTAAACGGATTTAGTAACAGTTTTTCAATTGATATCAAAGCTTTGGAAATCTTTTTAAAAGATCTTGTGTTTCTGAAATTGTTTTCTTAAAATAAAAACAATGGACAAGAAAAATGAAAGATTTGGCAACTTGACCAGACCCCCACTCTTTGATAGAAACAACTTTATTTACTGGAAGGTAAGAATGGTTGCTTTCATACAAGGAACCTTGGGAGATGATGTCTGGGATATTGTTGAAAATGGATACACTTATCCTTCTAAACCAGCCACTGAAGGAAGTAATGAGAGTATTAAGAAAGCATTAAGTGAATTCACTTAAGAAGAGAAGCAAACTTCTCGAAACAATAATAAAGGCAAGAATGCCATCTTTATGTCCATAAATGAACATGAGTTCAAAAGGATCTCATCTTGTGCCACTTCCAAGGAAGATTGGGATACACTGATCACTGCACATGAAGGTGACACTAGAGTTAAGGCTGCTAAAACTCAAATACTTGTTTAGCAGTATAACTCCCTAATTATGTCAGCAACTGAAACCTTTGATGACTTTTACCTGAAATTGACTGACATTGTGAACAAACTACATGCTAATGGGATAACTTATGACATACATGAAATTATATCTAAAATTATAAGATCATTACCACAGAAATTCGACAACAAAAGATATGCTATTGAGGAAATGTGTGATCAAAATCTCACTCATGAATTACTCAGTGGTAAACTACGAACTGTGGAAATGGAATTAGAATTTAAGAAACAAATGACCCAGTCCCATAGGAAACAGACTAGTTCCAACTTGAGTTTTTCCACTAAGTTGATGAAACCTGAGTTTACTATTCCCACTGATGATTATGATGAGGAATGTGATATAGATAGATTGGATAATCAAATTGCCTCAATGTCAAAACAATTTAAGAAAATTATCAAATTTAGAAATAAATTGGCAAACAGACATGGCAAGCCAAATTATCCAACTCTCTCTAACCACAAACCTCATGAGAAAGGTTAAGATAAACATTATAAGGACATGAGACTCAACAAAGACTTCAAGAACATTGAATATTTTAGATGTGGAAAACTAGGACACATAGCACAAGACTGTAGAGTGAAACTGAACATTGCTAATAAACATACTAGGGCCAACATTTACAAAACATGGGATGATTCAAGTGATTATGAAAATGAGTAACCTAAGTCTTCTGATGTTTTTGATCCTTGCATGTCTTTTTTTACTAAGATAATCTACAATGATGATATGCCTATATATGAGAATGATGATAATAGCTCTACTTCAGTTGTTATAAATCATGCTGCTACTGGTTTAGATGCCTTAATTTCTGAGAATATTACTTGTTTTACCACGGGGTGTGTGAGTCAAAGGGAATGCGATAATGACGATGTCAATGGGTGCGTGAGTTCAAGAATTGAATCCTTAGGGGTCACTTCACACACTACACTTAGTGACTCGGACACTGAAGATCTCCCTGACATTCACATACTTTATGCGAAAATCCTCAAGAAAAGCACTAGACTAGAGAAGATAGTGAAAGATCTCACTAAGAAATTAGAAGATCTAAGCCTGATGGTTAAACTTAACGCTGAAGAGTATACTACCCAATGTCTAACTCATGAAAATGAAGTTAAAATATTTGATCAAAAATTGAAGAATTTGGTTGAAGAAAATGAAACTCTGGAGAAAAAATATAAAGGGACATTATTAGAATTGGAACAATCTAAAGAAAAGACAACAACAGTTTTAAAAAAAATTGCAAAATTTAAAAACAATTCAAACTGTTTTGATGGATTTGTTGTTGATTCCAAAACCAATTCTGATGATCGAACTGGAATAGGATTTTCCCCAATTTGAAGACTCAAACTAAAAACTTTGAACCAATTAAGTTTATGTCTGGAGGCAAAAGACCTGTGGAAACATGTCCAGACTTTCATTCTCTGAAAAATGAGTTTGATAAGAAACAATCAAAGTTTGATATTGGGGAATCAAGTTGCTCTAAGTGTGAAAGTCCACCTAAGACTAAATATGTCTGCCCCCCAATTAGGAAGAGTGATTCTGTCTTTCAAACTGTATTCCCTAGGAATAAGGTTCAACCCCAAATTCCATAAAGCCTATGTTTAGAGACTTCCCTAAGGAAATACCATCCTTGAGCAATTTATATTGTTCTTACTGTGACTTATATGGTCATTCCTTTGAAGGTTGTTACTCTAGACGTTTAGTCAATCCTATCTATAATTCTCCTGTATACCAAAACTTTAAGTATTATAGGAGAAGCCGTAACAATTATGTTCTCCCTAGACAACCAGACAAAAACTCTAACTATAGAAAGAGAAAGACCAAACTTAAAATATCATTTCTAAGAAGGATTCCTAAACACTTTTGTAAACCAAATGCTCACACTTTCCATAAAATTCAGCCTCATGCACAAAACATTTTCCAACAGAAATTTAATGCTCACAAATTTTATCAATTGAGAGCAAATAAGCGCAAAATGAAAACAAGAGCTGTTTAGGTTAGAAAAGATGAACTATTACCCCAGATGAAGTGTAATATTGTTATTACTGCTTTAAAAGCTGAACACACTCCATCTGGTTGGTATTTAGACTCTAGATGTTCAAAACAAATGACTAGGGATGATATTAAACTTTTAAACAAAACCTGCTTTGCTGGAGGAAAAGTTATTTTTGGTGATGGTGTATCATCACAAATCATTGGTAAAGGAACACTCCAAGAAGAAGGATCACCTTTACTTGAAAATGTTCTTCTAGTAAAAGGTCTTAAGCCTAACCTACTCAGTATCTCGCAATTTTGTGACTCAAATCATACTGTCACCTTTACAAAGAATAATTGCAAAATTTTAAATGAAAAAGGTGAGTGCATTATTACAGGACTCAGGACTCCGAACAATTGTTATACTGTTCAAAACACTGCTGAGGTCCGTAACATTGCCAGAATGGATGATAATGAGATATGGCATAATCGTATAGGTCAAATAAATTACGAAAACCTTAGTAGACTGTCTTCTCAAGAAATAGTTAGAGGTATTCCTAAGATCAAACTTATTTATAATATTGTCTGTGGATCTTGTCAAGAAGGAAAAATTATTAAGGCCCCTTATAAGAAAGTCAAAGATATCCTTACCTCTAAACCTTTGGAGCTCATCCATATTGACCTAACGGGTCCTTCTCGAACTATTAGTGTCCGTGGAAACAGTTACATTCTAGTTATGGTTGATGACTTCACCAGATTAACTTGGGTAGCTTTCTTAAAATAGAAATCTGACACTTTCCAAACCTTTTTGAAGATTTTACTTCGCATTGAAAATGAGAAAGACATTCAAGTAAATATAATTCGTAGTGATAGAGGTGGAGAATTCATTGATACTGGTGTTAAAGAGTATTGAGACTACAATGGTTACAAATATGAATTTAGTATTAAATATTACTTATTGAGTAGAGTAATATGTAGAATTGAATTTATTAAAAATTGTTACGAGTGTATAATTGGACAATTATGGAAATTAAGTAGGGCTGCGCCTTTGTCGCGTCAGAACTAAATTATTATTATATAAAGTGAATTAAATTATCGGTTGCTCGTATGGTCATTTCGAGTGCGCCAATGTGTCCGGAAGGGTTGAGATAGTCAAAAAAGTGTACCTGGGGGTTTAGTTTGGGTCTCGGGCATTTTTAAGCCTAATTGGCATCTCGGGGGGGGGGGGGGGGGGGGTATTATATACATTTTACATTTTTGGGCAATTAAACCCACGAATTTCCTAAGGATATATCAGCCTTTAGGAGTTGTCTTATAGCGTTAACAAACAAAACCCAAGAACGGCCATTAGATAAGGAGTTGGAGAGCTTTCCAAGTATCTCAAGGCCAAAGACTCACCCGTTTGCACCGCCACCACCACCAAAGCGTAGATCACGCGACAAGTAACGCAACCATACCTCTTTCGTCCACAAATAAGAACTGAAATTCTAGGCAAGTATCTATCTTACTTCATTTTTAGTTAATGTCTCACCCATGTTAGTTTAGGATTATCAAGAACATGTTTTACGAAAGAAATTGATAATTTAGATGCTTTAAATCGTATGTTTAGAGAAATTTAATATATTATGGACATACCCATCACATGTAGAGGATTACCCATGAATTAGTATGAATTTAGTAACAAGAAATCTGGGAAATAATTAGAAGAATGTATGTTTCCTTCAAAATTAAGGTTCTTGAAGATTTTGTCAATTTTACCCCATTAATTCGATATCGATGATGAATTTGAACATGTTTCATGTAGGAAATCATGTGGTCACGTATATAGTACCAGTAGTAATGTTGTTTAGGAGTTTGGGCGAAATTGATAAAGGTTTGGAGGATTTTTGTTGATGAAACCCGTAGGATAGTTTATACAGATTCTGGGAAATATCTGGGCGATCGATCGATCGACCTTGAATGTCGATCGATGGACTGGATCGATCGATCGACCCCCTCCCTTCGATCGAACGACCTCTTCTGAATTTTGAAGCTTGTTCTTTATTCTTAATGATTAACCCTGTGCCACTTTGTGGGAACCCTTATATATGTTTTATATACCATAATGGGACTTGGGAAAGACCATTAGGGTTGTAGGCAAGGTTTGGGTAATACGATTCATATGCGATTTAACTGTGGGGTTTTGGGAATGTAAATTTAGTGGGGAATCGTGCGTACGTTATAGTATACCTTGTGAGAATTAAGGAAGACTTTGACTGGTAGAGTAGTGAGGGAGCACCTACTGATTTTTATTACTTTGAGAGGATACACTTCGAGAGTCGAGAAGTACTTAAGTATTCGTTATACTTAATAGAATAAAAAGAGTGATTTACTTATACGTAGAATTCGAGCGTTAAATGTTACGCATGGCTAGAATAATGTTATGGGTCGTGGGCGTACCTAGTTGTTTTATGTAAATGTATATGTGAGGGCATGTATATATATTATTTGAATACATGTGTTTAATCATACCCGCGCTACTTGCTATCACGAAGGTTTTCACGTCGGGACAGTCTTATTCTGATGTGACTATTATGGGGGATATTGACTAGTACCCTAGAACATAGGATTTCTTGGTACAGGCTATCTGAGAAAGATAGTCAGACGATCCTAAGAGACGTGAGGGGTATGTGCTGACCTCTTAATGACTTGGAACTATGCTTCACCTCCTTTTTGTGTGTATTGTGTTAATACAGTTCAAGAGTGATTCCGAACTAGTATTTCCGTTAGTTTGAGTGATACGGGGACTTGATAGCAGAGTATGCCAGCACCATAAATTGTATGTGGGGTGCCGTTAGTATATATATTATATGTGTGACTAATATATATATGTATATCTATATGGGAACTTTCTACTGTGCATATAAGTAGTTAAGTAATGAATAAATGCTTCAACATTATTATAAGCGTTCGAGAAATTTATGATGGTAATGAGTTGTTCTAAATAATGTAAGAAATATTGAAGAGAATGATTTCCTAAAGTAAATATCTTAACCTTGCTTTTCACGAGATAAAACCTTATGGAGAATAAATTAGAGAAACTTATGAGATTTATTAGTACGGTAGGCGTGCACACTAGATGAGAGGTGAGAATTCTCAAGAGAGTGTCGCATACTAACATGGTTGTTTCATTAGCCAGTAAGCATTTTAAATACTTGCTAAACTATTTTTAAAACTATTTTACACTCGGGCTTTGACCCGCTTCCTGTCCTCTTTTCTCTCTTATATATATATATATATAAGTATTATAGGTGCCCAGTCACAAGGGCGTCAGACTTGGATCTTTGGACTATTAACGTGCTGCAGCTAGTGTGGAAGTTATAGGTCTTTGCAGTAGAGGACTTCATCCTTATTTTCTCAATCTTTCATCTAGTTCTCCTTAGATAGGGCAAGTGTCGCCCATTTCCAGTTTTATCTAGTTCAAAGAGATTTGTACTTTTGATTTATTTCTGTATTCTATTGTAGTTGGGATTACTTGTAATTATTACTTTGTCCTGCGATTTGGGATATTTTATTTGGATTGATTTATCTAGCATGTTCTTTAATTTGGATGGTTTGATTTTAATACTATCAATTGTATTCGTTAAAATGGCTTCGTAATTAATAAAAACATTCGGATTTAATTTATAAGATTAAATGTTTTGACTCTTAGCTTAATTATTTATAAGGTGATTAAACAAGAATTTTTTTTTTTCGTCAGTGATGCTAAGAACGAACCAACCCGACACTTTGAGTTAATTTAATAAAGGACTGATCACCCAGTATTTAATTAGGCGGGGTGTCATAGGTGGTATAAGAGCATCAGGTTCTAGTGTCCTTTAGGATCTGTGCGGCTTATTATGCTTCCATCATTGCTTTGTTTGATATAGAGCCCTAAGTTTAGGATTGTTGATTTCTATGGTGAGAGTCCGTTCTCCTGCTATAACGTATGCATATTAGCGAATTCTATTTGTGTTCAGATGTGTACGTGTGCCGAGCGATGAAGGATTTCAGACGAGGGTCGTTAGGCGGAAATCTGGAGGCAAGGCCTAATTGAGGTTGTAGAGTATATTCGAGGAGGATGATCGTAGTTAAGGTCACCCCTATTATGGCACGAGAAGCCATGATTATGAAGACAGCTAGGGCGCAACCTAAGATTTCCAAATGCTGCTATAGTCGGAAGAGGTGCAAGATTAGACTCACCCAGCGTAGAATGCTCGGGAGAGGGTCAAATGGCAAATTGAGGATAGTCATCAGCGAAAATTCTAGAAATGCGAGAATTGTGTGTGTCACCTAACGAAGGTAATACATTCAAAGGCTTGGGCATATGGCGGAGAGTGGTTAATTAGAAGTGAAAATTTGGGGAAAAATTTTCTTGACTCATCGCAACAAAGTTATAATGGTGGAAGTCAACCACCACATTTAATAGTGAAATGTTGCGTCCATGAAAGGACCTTAGGTATAGTTTAATCGCACGTTCCTTCATCAGGTGTTCATAATAAGATGTGCACGTTGTTTTGAACTCATCACAAGAGGCCCTGGCAGAGGTCAATTTGTGAATATGAATCTAAACCGTTAACGAATCTTATATCGGAGGATCTAGATGCAAATGGAGGGGAGGAATCCAAGTAGGAGATCGACTCCTAAATATAATTAATAAAACTTAAGAAGGGAATTCTGCTGGATGGTCGATTCAGAGGTTGCCAATGTCATGCTTTGTCAATGGAAATGATAATGCTTCTTTGTGTGGGAGGCTAAAAGAATCAAACAATTTAGCCAAAAAAATAAGATGGGATGCAAAGGTGGTAGTGTAGCACCACAAGGGGGTGTGGATACACATCAGGGGTTCCATTTAAATGAATAGGATAGCTAAATTCTTACCGAGCAATGGTGAATTCAGTAAGGACTACTGAATCTAGTAGCATATTCTTTAGGGCCAACAAGGCTAAGGGAACAACGGGGGTAGCCATCACGGATCGATCCTACCAAAGTCCGAGAGAAGGACAGTCCTAATATGGTTAGTATGACATATGATAAGTGAATTATGTGTAGAGGTATTTTTTGAAGAGTGATTCACATGCGTTAATGTTTTCCCAAAGTGAGTAAAGGGACAAGAGTAGGATACCTTGTAAAGGACAACGATTAAAGTAGTTTTTATTTTAATTTGGACAGGCGTGTTACGTCCGGGGACCATTTGTGCAGTCAAGATGATTGGCAAGGTAGGAGTATGAGTTTTATCCTCGGAGGATGAGGCATGTTGTATGTGACACGGGCGAGTCACTATATTTTGTTAATTTCTAGATTAGCATGTGAGACGAGTTCAATGCGTATAACTATAAACATTACTATTATGTGAATATTTTCCCTAGTGTAGCGGGATTATCTTTATTGCTATCCACGGAGGATGAATGGGTGTACTAATAGTGTTATATACTTTATTTAGATTACTCGTTTTAGTGATGTGATATACGAGTATGATCTTGTCTTGGTTACAACTTTATAAAAATGGTTAGTACGATAGTAGGCAGTTATTGCAAGGCTATCGAAATGGTTGCATTAGTGCAGCATGTGTTGTTCTGGCGAGGCCTCACCTGCGAGAAGGTCAGACTCGCATTTATATTGTCTATTCTATAGACTTCGGAGGGGATAGTGGGCTCGAGATATTCGCTCCCGGTGTATGTAGGGACTTTGTTATTATGATTCAGTATGTATTGGGTTTACTGTTGAGCTAAAAGATTTAACTCATTATTCTGTTTAGAGGTCAGGACTTGGTGATAAGAAGATCGCATTGATATATCTATCCTTTAGATATGTGAGAGTTAAGAGTTATACCAATATATTTGGGGACAGGATTTCGAGAACCCGAATTTTATGTATTCGAGGTTTATGGAATGGGATTACCACTAATACTGAACGAATGTACAATTGGCGAAATGTTCTTTGTTAAGTGTAGTTACTGGAGGAGATGTAACTTTTCTGTTAAGAGACAGAATAAAAGGGGTATATACTATAGACGGAGGGCCTAACGGATTTTGATAATCGACAATGCTAGGTAGTAGTGTATCGGGGGGTTTCCTTGTTTGGATTTCGCTTTGCGAGACATCCCATGCATGAAACTTAGCGTAAGGTTGGAAATAGGGAGATGTTTGGTCATTAGTCCATGGGTCTGGTACCTTGGTCGTAATGAGAGCAGGTAATTATATCTGTAAATTGGAAGTTGAATTATGAATTAAGGCCAGTGGAGCCGGTTATATGGAAAAAAAGCATTGAAAGTTTTATTTTATCACCACAAGTTGAAGGGTGGAACGGTGATAAGGAGAGTTTAAAATTTCAATTTCTAGGGATGATTGAGAATACCCAAGTGTTGTAACCGCGTTTTGAGCACAAGGGAAGTAAAGAGTTGGGATGATTTTTAGCGTGGATTATCTAGGAAGAACTTTTAATACAAGAGGGGAAAACTTGTATTTCTTTTGATGTATAGAGCATTGGTGATTTATTTTTAGTTGTTGTATTTATTCGAGAGAATTATTTTACTTATTTGAAGAGATTTGATATTAGTGGTTTCTCTTTTGTTGTTGTGGGATGTAGATGCTCTACACCTAGTATTTTGATGGATTTGGTTAGTTATATCGATGAGTAGCGCGCCGTTCGTTCTTCTCGGGTAGGCAGGGTGCTACAGAATGTGGGCATCCTGGTTAACTGATGTTAGAATCGTCTGAGTTATAGGGATATGGGAATAGACGTGTGGAATATATGTTTGTGGGACTAACATAACGGGGTGGAAGTGGCAGAGTGGATTAAGGATCGCGTGAAGAATGATAATCCATATATACGTGTGCGATTAGAGCAGCACACCCGAATTTGGCTGGAAGACTGTGGGAAGCTATTTAAAAAGGAGTATTCCTTGAGAAGGGTAGAATGTAAATATTATGAAGAACACTTGAAGAGAGTTGTAATTAGTCAAAAGTTGAGAGCGACTGACGCGTATAAAGATTGAAGATGTTAGTATGGTATAAAATATCCGAAAGTACACATCGTGGAGAAAAGTGCATAGGTCGGAACTTTCAGTATACACAACGGAAAGAAGGGGAGTATTAAGTGTCACTTAAGTGAGACATTACAAGTAGAAGTCGATGTCGAGCGGGACATAGTGAGTAGTCTTCGCGCGCACTACTCATAAATAGAAATCGGTTGGAACAAGGGGAGCAACCAGAGAATTTTATGGCTATCGACAATTCCTATATGGAAGAGGCCGATAAAGTCGGTAGAGTTTCTTGGATGGGTTGAAAACCTCAAGGTAAGATCAAGAGTTCCTTCGAACGTGTGGAACAAGATGACCAAGAAGAAAGTGATTGACATTCCTTTGGGGTGATTTACAATATTTGCTAGTGTGCCCCAGTCTTCCTTTGAAAGGAAGGATCGCGCCGGTATGTGGTCCTACAGAGTATTTTTCTAAATTAGGTTGAGATTTTTGAATCCCACCTTCAATATGGGATTTCAGGAAGCAGCGGGGATATCATTTCGTTTTAAGAAGGTTATATCACCCATAATTCGGTGAGTAAGCGAGCGGTGATTAACCATTTGTGGAGCAGTGTGAAAGTAATTTTGGATTAATTGTGATCGTTTCTTTTCCACAACGGTTATAGCTAACAAGTGGAGTATAGTACGGTAATTGGGGGAGGATATTACCTAATGGTAGGGTTCCGTGGGAGCACTCGTACCTGTTATTGTGAACAAGACGCTTATCGAGGTTTTGGTGTGGAAAAACCTTAAATTTCCTCACTCTGAATATTAAGAGATGGGCGGATAATAAAATTTTTGGATCGGTTGCATTAGAGTCTGATGACTATGGTGGAATTCCATGACTGTTTTAGGCAAACAAGAGTGGTCAGATGTTCGTATGGTTTCTCTCAGAATGGGAGTTTTGTGTTTAGTTAAGTTCGAGTAGTTGTCATGTAGTGAGGTGCGGACTCCCAATGATATTGAAATAATGGGAATTAATAATGTATAGGCGTGTCTTATGCGAATGTTGTCGGATAGGAGCACAATGTGAAGTGTATTTAATGAAAGTGTTAAACAAGTTTTCTGTGAAGCGGGGGCTATAATGATTGAGCGCCTTACTATGTAGATAGTTTGCGTACTGATAAGGTACCAAGAATTATTTTACCAGATAGGCCTTATTTTCTGAATTTCGGGACGAAATTCCATTATTAGAGGGGAAGTATGTAATACCCGGTATTTTTATGGCTTATGAATTTAGGAATTTATTAAATTTAATTGAGATAGATTAGTTTAATATTAATCCGGAAATTTGTTTTAAATGTTTACTAGCGTGACGAGAGTTAGTAATTATTGGAAAATTATTGATTTGTTAAATATTACTTATTGAGTAGAGTAATATGTAGAATTGAATTTATTAAAAATTATCACGAGTGTATAATTGGACAATTATGGAAATTAAGTCGGGACGTGCCCGTGTCACGTCAGGACTAAATTATTGTTATATAAAGCGAATTAAATTATAAGTCGCCCGTATGGTCATTTCGAGTGCGCCAATGTGTCCGAAAGGGTATAGATAGTCAGAAAAGTGTACCCGGGGGTTTAGTTTGGGTCTCGGGGCATTTTTAAGCCTAATTGGCATCCCGAGAGGGTATTATAGACATTTTACATTTTTATGCAATTAAACCCACGAATTTCCTAAGGATATATCAGCCTTTAGGAGTTGTCTTCTAGGGTTAACAAACACAAAACCCAAGAACGGCCATTAGAGAAGGAGTTGGAGAGCTTTCCAAGCATCTCAAGGCCAAAGACTCACCCGTTTGCACCGCTACCACCACCAAAGTGTAGATCGCGCGACAAGGAATGCAACCATACCTCTTTCGTCCATAAATCAGAAACTCAAATTCCAGGAAAGTATCTATCTTGCTTCGTTTTTAGTTAATGTCTCGCCCATGTTAGTTTAGGATTATCAAGAATATGTTTTATGAAAGAAATTGATAATTTAGAGGCTTTAAATCGCATGTTTAGAGAAATTTAATATATTCTAGACATACCTATCACATGTAGAGGATTACCCACGAATTAGTATGAATTTAGTAACAAGAAATATGGGAAATAATTAGAAGAATGTATGTTTCCTCCAAAATTAGGGTTCTTGAGGATTTTATCAATTTTACCCCGTTAATTCTATATCGTTGATGAATCTGAACATCTTTCACGTAGGAAATCATGTAGTTAGGTATATAGTACCAGTAGTAATGTTTGTTGATGTAAAAAAGTATATTCGATCTAATTAATTAATCAGAGATAAAAAGGAATAAAGAAATAAGACAAGAGATTTTTAAAGCGGTTCAGCCTTATAAAAATGGCCTACGTCCACTGTTTGTATTTGTCGATGTTTGCCTTAATCTCGATGATGATTACAAGAGATTGATTACCTCGTTATGGGGGGTGTTGCAATGTATTTATATCCTTAGGGCCATCAGTATGAATAGACGAGATGCCGTTGTTTAATAGACATATACATATGTACAATAAGAATGTTCATTAAGTCCAACGTTCATTGAATGTGCCATCGTCGATTGATCTTCCTAGCCAGGTGCTTTACACGCTGAGTAGGTCGGCACGCTATGTAGCTCGGTGAGCATATGTATTTGTCACGTAAGATGTCACGTGTCTTTATATAATTGGTCCACGTCAGCTGCCTAATTTTCGTATCAACAGAACCCCCAATGTTTCACAGTTGAGTTTTGATATGAGAGTGTGGAATATTTTACTCTAAAGTTGTTCGAGCGCCTTTGTACGTCTTGATTACTTATAGATTTCCAACATTTAGGAATTTTACCTCTAGTCTCATCATTTGAGCGCGAAATGGAAACTTTGTAAATATTTTGACTCTGCGACAGACGATTAGGTGTTTGCGTCTTTTTCATCATTTAACTGTCGAAAACACAATCATCTTTTCTAGTAATCATTTCTTTTCCTACTTCTCGATGCAAGGCATTTAAAAACGATAGAAAAAGATCATCATCTACTTTTTATCTCCAGATTTCAAAACTCTGTGTTTTCTCACTCTATTTTTATAATATCGTTCTTTCCATCGCACGCCTTAGCAGATTTCTCAAGTTTCTGTAAGAATTTCTTCCTTCTTCTTTCTTTACTTTTGTCATCATGGTTTATCTTATCGAATCTTTGGATAAATTTTGAGCCAATTTTGCAATTCCCTCCTGGGTTATTCTAGAAGAACCTCCTTCTCCATCTGATTTATTTTCTCTGGCTGAGGGATACTGGTTTCCCTCACTTTTCATAGCTGAATGTGGCTCTTCTTTTCCGTCTAATCCCTTGTGTTTGGAGTTTTGCCAATATTTTGATATTGTGCCTGTAAGAGTAGCTCCAAATACATGAAGGGTAGTTAATGGCTTACATAAGCTAAACCAAATTAATGGGATTCATTTGGGGATCCCTGAAATTATGTTTTGTTATAAATGGGTTACCAGCGATACCACATTTTATTTAAAAACTAGGTTTTCTAATAAAGCTTTAGTAGTCAATCTTCCCGATGCTAATAGGGGCTATTTTGACCATGGGGTTGTGATGAAAAATTGGCAACACCCTCCATTAAAAGGAAATAATGTTTATCAAGGTCCCAGATGTCCACTTTATGGCAATGGTATAGGTTGTTTTTAAATTTCTCAATTTAGCTCTGTTTATATTTGATAAAATGCATCACTGATATTCATGTTTGTTTTTGCAGTTGATAACAAAAGAAAGCCCCCAAAAGAGAGTGACATTAATATAAAAGCTTTGAAACTCATTTGGGGTTTGCATCAATCAGTTGACGGGGAGCACGTTAGAGCTGCTTCTTATTTGCTGAGATATAAAAACACCACCTCTTCTTTCATTGCTCGTCCTCTTGCCCCTCCCGTTGTAATTGATCTTGATCAAGTACCAGCATCTCGAGCAAGTGCCAAAGAACTTTCTTCTGATTTGAATACCTCTATTATTGATTTAATGACGAAGAGTAGGAGAATGCATGCGTTCTTTGTCAAAGATGCTCCTGGCACTAATGGGGCAAAGAAGAGCAAAGGGGATGTCCCAGCTGAAGGGACGAAGAAAATGGATAGTACTCCATCCAAAGGAACAATTTCACCTGTCAAGGAGGTCAGGAGGAAACCATATGCTGTCCCAAAAGAGGCAGCACCTTTGATTGAAGGTGTTGCTATTACGCAAGAAGAGGCAGCACCTTTGATTGAAAGTGCTCCTTTAAGGAGATTGAGGAGAGGTCTTGCAGAAAGACCTGTAGAAACTGCTGCTCGACCTTCTGATATTGGGGGTCCTTCCTCAGGAACTAGAGCTCCAACTTTTATTGCCCTGAGTTCAGCCAGGGGTTTGATCAAGTCTTAGATCATTCAGGAGTATCGAGCTGCCGGGGGTTCCCTTTCATGGGAAAATGTCATTGATTTAGCGGCCCAACATATCACGTCAATAAGTATCATCATCCCTACCACTTCATTTCCACCTACTGTATTCATATTTTGATTTGATCTTTTTTTTTTCTTCAGTTTATGATGTGCTTTAATAATATCCTGGAGAGATATGAGGCTATTAAGGCTTCAACTTCATCCAATGGGATTGGAGAAGCTTTTAATGGGTTGTCTCAATCCTTAAAGGACTCCCAAAAGACATACGAGGAAGATAGAGCTGCTTGGGAGAAGAAAATTCTATCTACAGAGTCAACTCGTGACCAGGCCATAAGTGCCTCTAAGGAGTTGGAGGAAAAATTGAAGGTCGTCGCTTCTAGTAAGAAAGAGGCTGATGATAAGCTTGAAGAGGCTGAACGGCGTAAGAAAGACTTCGAGGAGAAGGTGAGGCTTGCTGAGGAGCGTGATTCTTCTGAGAAGACGAAGAGAAAGGATGCGGTGAAGAAATCTTTCAGCTCTGGTTGGGACAAGGGATGGAATAGATCCTTAACCGCTATTACTTGCTAGATGGAGTATGTAAGTCTGAAGTACTTCAGGGACGGATGGGTCACAGCATTAAAAGAGTTGAGTGTTGCGGATGGTTCTGAGTTATTTCAAAAACACACTCATGTCCCTCCTCCTGCTATTGACAAAGAAGAAGAGGATGAAGCTGCATCTGATAAGTCTTCCATGATGCTAGTAGAGAAAGTCCCTGTTGCTACTGCTCCTCAACCCTCCAAGCAAGTTCAACAAGCATCAACTTCTATCGAGCAGCACCAAATGCATCACGAGCAACTAAATCCTTCGTCAAAACCTGTTGATGGTGTTATAGAAAATAAGGAGATGGTGTAGCGTTGCTCGACTCTTTATTTATGTTGTTCGTATGCTTTTCCTTTGTTTCTTGTAACTTTGGTTGTACTCTCTCCTCTTATAATCAATAAAATGGGTTGTTGTTGTCTAATCTGAATTTCTCCTTGACTTGCTCTTGTCTGTATCATTGTTGATGTGTTTTTATTTTTCCTTGCTAGTTCGTTGCCAGAATGGAACTCTTATCAGCTCATGACACAGAGTTGATGAAAAAATGAAATGATTACTTTAAAGCACGTCATGTAGATTTTACTGAGGCCCAAATAATTGATATCCTTGGACCCAATGCCTCTGAGCGAGCAATTGATGCATACCAACACTTGAAGTGTTTGCTTGATCGTGCTGTGGCCAACAATGTGGCTTATTACGAAATGATTGAAGATCTTCAAGGGATGATCGAGGAACTCCAACTTCAGCACAAAGAAACCACTGCACTCTTACACGAAGGTTATGAGAAAAAATACCAACAGTTGAGTGCTGACAAGGGTTATGACAAGTACATCTCGACCCATGAGAAAAAGGAAAGTGTGCTGAAACTTGAGATTGAAGAGCACAAGAATATTGCCAAGCTGCTAGAGCAAGAGAATATTACGTTGCAAAAGGAAGTGAAGTAACTCAAATCTACTGCCTCCTCTTCTTCGGGAGTCTTGGTTCCAGTTAATGATGAAGGTTTTTCCTTTTTAGAAACTAAAAATGTTGCCTTGAGAGAAGAGTTGGAGACTTTGAAACGAACCGGACCTACCCCGTCTGCTCGTGACAGAGAAAAGCCTTCTACCCGTGTCCAAGCAAGGGCTGGTAGGATTAATATTGAAGAGACGAGGACCCAACTGGCTTTATAAAATTAGACCATTCAATTGACGGCAAAAAATCAAGCCCTGGCAGAGATGTCTAGAAAAATTCAGAGTCTTACCGACCAACTCTCCAACCAGAGCTCTGCGATGGAAAGTAAAGAAATTTTGATGAAGAAGCTCCACGAGCAACTTGCGAGATTGACTTATCAATTTCACAAATAACCTAGTGAATTTTGGATGGCGGGATACAATGAAGCTTTATGCCATCTCGATGCTCGGTTGCAGCAATCGAATAATGAGGGGTACAAACAGGGATGGTTAAATGCCTTATGTGTGATGAAAGTTGACCGAGGACTATCCTTATGGTATTGGTGTGAGTCTGGATTACTTGATTTTTCTGTTCCTCCCTTTAAACTCGATGTCAGCTGGATTCCAGCTCGTGCCATTCCTCGGTGTTTGATCTCCAGGTATCTTGGTGATTACCAGCTTCATTAAGATTTTGAGATATCTCGTCCTCAACATTTACTTGATCGACCATGTCCGAGCAATGTCAGAATGCTGCAAGATATGAATTTTATCAATTCTCCCTATGCGTTAGATGACCCTCCAGCTGGGGTGGAACCTGTATCAAAATCAGAGGGAAAGAAACTCATAGAATAGGAAATTTGTATTTAATACACCGAAATTCATCTTTATGTAATCTTCTTGTATTTAATGAAGAAAATTTGGTCTTTGTGCACGTTTTATTTCTTTGGAAATACTTTGTGAGATGTGTTTCTTCTTTTTTACTGATGAATGTACATATATATAGAGGGACAATTTATCCTGTTTTGCCTAGACAATGGATCTTTCCCCACTTGCTGCTTAGTTGTAGTGACTTATCACTCATTAGTGCCTAAGCAATGGAATCATTTTCATCCCATGTTCCTGCTTAGTTATAGCAATCTTATCTAGATTACCTTGGTGCCTAGACAGTGGATGCCCCGGGAGGTCACCCATCTTCTTGCCTAGTTTGGGATATCTTTTGAGATTATTTGTGATCAAACAGGCTTTGCCTTGTATGATTGTTATGTCAACATTGTTGGTTAAATTTATTGGTGCCAACCAACTGGAGTTGGTGGTTGTTGAATTTCGACCAACCTTAGTTGATGGTTGCTGATGTCGATCAACTGGTATTGATGTAGTGTGTAGCACTAGTACTCCGACAAAATTTAACCAAAAAAGGAATATGGAAAAACCAATACTTTTATTCATGTAAAGAGAAACGTGTACATGTAAGTCTGTATTACTGATAATACTTGCGCAGGTGCTCTGCATTTCATGCATTTTTGAATTCTTCTCCCTTTAAGGTTTCTCTCCTGTAAGTCCTAGGGCGAACAACTATAGTTACTCGGTAGGGCCCATGCCAGTTGGCCTCTAACTTGTTATGCTTCTGAATTACCTTTTTGAGCACATAATTCCCCTCTTTGAGTTCACATTTCTTCACTCTTTTGTTGTAGAACATGCTGTTCTTTGTTGGTAGGCTGCATTCCTGATTGTCGCATCATCTCTAACTTCCTCGAGCATGTCCATGTCTAAGTGTCTCATCAAATTGCTTATAGGAGAGTTGAAATTAAGTCCTATGTGTAGGCAATCCCAATTCGACTGGAATGACTGCGTCGCTTCCAAAGGCTAGCATGTAGGGCGATTCCCCAGTGGTTGTTCGGGGTGTTATGCGATACGCCCATAGCACAGAGTGTAGCTCATTAATCTAATTTCCTTTTGCATCATTCAGTCATTTCTTCAAGCCGTTCAGCAGAGTCCTGTTCGTCACTTTAGTTTGACCATTGCTCTAGGGATGGCATGGTGAAGAATGGATCTTATGGACATTGGATTGATGATAATATGTAGCGAATTCCTCGTTATTAAATTGGGTACCATGGTCAGTGATGAAAGCATGTGGCAGACCATACCTGCAAATAATATTCTTCCAGATAAACTGGTAAACCCTTTCGTACGACATGTCGATGAAAGGTTCCGCCTCAACACACTTGGTAAAATAATCGGCAACGACTACCAGATATTTGAACCTTCCTTTGGTGGTCGGTAGAGGCCCAACTAAGTCCATGTCCCACATAATAAATGGCCAGGGGGAAGTGATGGGTGTTAATAATGCCTGGGGAGTTCTTCGTACGGGAGAGAAACGTTGGCATTTATCGCACTTCTTCCATAGGCTGTGCAGTCAGCTTTCATCGTCGACAATAATATCCCTGCATCGTTAACCTTTGTAGGAGAGTTCGACCTACCACATGAGCTCAAAAAGAGCCTTCGTGAACCTCTTCAATCAGCTCTCTAACTTCTGAGGGATACACATATCTCTGTAGACCTGTTATGATACCCCTTCTATACAAAATGCCATCATTTAGTACATATCGAGTAACTCTAAACTTCAGCCTCTTGTCTTCAAGTTGAACGGTTGGCGCGATGCCTTCCTCGATGTATGCCCTAATGGGGTCCATTTAGGATGGTCCCATATCTAGGGTAATGAATTTCACCATTAAATCTTCATTTATGCTCTGTTCTGCCAGTATATCGATCGGAATCATTCTTCTTAGCTCGGTGCGAGTAGCGAAAGCTAACCGAGCTAGTGCGTCAGCTCTCGCATTCTCCAATTTTAGTATTCTGATCAATTGAACTGCTGTAAAGGTGGACACAATCTCCATAGCTTTGGCGTGATATCTTGACCTCAAGTCTCCCTTCACCGCATACAACCCCAGAATCTGATGTATTATTAATTATGAATCACTAAACATGGTGACTTGCTCTGCATTCATTATTTTTGCTAAACTGAGGCCCACGATCATAGCTTCATAATCGGCCTCATTATTGGAAGCTTCAAATTGAAAGCGCATAGCGTATTCAACGTCTAATCCATTAGGGCTATTAAGAATTATTCCGGCTCCACTCCCTATTGCACATGAAGAGCCATCATCATACAAGTTCTACCCAGGTATATCATTATCAAACTATTGATCTGATAAGGTTCCCTGATGGAATATTTGGTGCTTCCTCTTATCATCCTCCACTGCTGGGTTATTACTCGATGATGCTTGTTGCTCGTTATTCATCCCTTATGATAGATCTGCTCGGGGGAGTTGATCGGGGATTATCTTTAATAATCCTGTAACATCCTCGGACTGTTCTGCATTAGACTTCTATTTGTCTGGGGTATCTGGGTAAGTGAACTTCGCAATGAAATCTGCCACTGCTTTCCCTTTGAGTGAGGACCTTGCTCATAAACAATATCATACTCGCCCAGTTCTACTGCCCAATACATCAGTCTTCTAGACTTTTTCGGCTTGTGTAAGGCCTGTCTAAATGGCATATCAATATACACCACTATGGTATGGGCCTGGAAGTAAGGTTTCATCCTCCTACTCGCCTCTATTAGAGCTAATGCCAATTTTTCCAACTTTGGATATCTAATCTCTACTCCTCGGAATGCTTTGCTGGTGTAGTACACTGGTTTTTATACTCCATCCTTCACTCTTATCAATTCTGAATTGACTGTGCTCTTCGAGATATCCAGATACAAGTATAATCTTTCACCCATCACCGACCTGGATAACAGTGGAGGTGTCCCTAAATATTTCTTCAATTCTTGAAATGCCTTCTCGCACTCATCGTTCCACTCGAAAATTGTTCTGAGAATCTTGAAGAATGGGAGATATCTGTCCGTTGCTCTCGACACAAACCTGTTAAGAGCTGCAACACGGCCTGTGAGGCTTTGCACTTCCTTCTTTGTAGTTGGAGATCGTAATTCCAGCAAAGTTTTGATCTTCACTGAATTGGCCTCAATGCCTCGCTGATTCACAATATACCTGAGGAACATGCCTTCTCGTACACTAAATATGCATTTTATCGGGTTCAGCTTCATATGATATTTTTCTAGCTGATCAAAGGTTTGGCCGAGATCAACTAGATGGTCGGTGACTTTCTTGCTCTTAGTTAGCATATCGTCGACATAAACCTCCATGTTTTTGCCTATTTGCTCTGTGAAAACTGTATTCATCAACCTTTGGTACGTAGCACCTGCATTTTTAAGTTGGAAAGGCATAACATTATAACAGTATGTTCCCCTTGGGGTAATAAAAGAAGTACTCTCCGTGTCTTCTGGTTTCATCTTAATCTGGTTGTAGCCGGAATAAGCATCCATAAAGCTCAATAACTCGTGCCCGGAGGTAGTATCCACCAACTGATCAATTCGGGGCAAGGGAAAATGATCTTTCGGGCAGGCTTTATTGAGATCTATAAAATATACACACATCCTCCACTTGTTATTCTTCTTCTTCACCATCACAACGTTGGCTAGCCAATCAGGATATTTGATATCTTTAATGAAAGAGGCCTTTTATAGCTTCTCGACTTCCTCCTAGATACCTTGGTTATTCTCTGGGTTAAATACCCTTCTTCGCTACTTCACTAGCTTAACTTCCTTATTAACATTGAGCTTTTGGTACAGGAAGGCCGGGTCTATTCCTAGTATGTCTTTATGACTCCATGCGAAAGCTTACTTTCTTTACCATAAAAATGCCACTAGCTCTTGCTTTATTGACGGATCTAATGAAGCGCTGATTTAAGTTGTTCACTCTAGTCGTTTATCGTCCAGAATGACATTCTCTGACCTGACCCTTCACAAGCTAGGACTCATCTCTAGGGTCCAAAGTCTCTACCTCTGCATCTTCAGACTCTTCCACCTGGTAGGTGGTGGTTTTCTTCCTGGCCTCCTTCAGTAGATGAATAGTAGCATTCCTGAGCTACTTTCTGGTCACTTTTCACAACTCTAACCCCAAAATTGGTAGGAAACTTCAAGCATTGGTGTACCGTGGATGGTACTGCCTTAAACTTCTTCAATCCTACTCTCCCCATGATTATGTTGTAGGCTGATTGGACGTTTTTATTCATTACGAAAAAGCATACTTTTTCTGTTCTGCAAGTAGGCCAGGTACCAATTAGCATGTCCAACTTGATCGTCCCAAGTGGAAAGACTTTCTTGCCAGTGAAGCCAAGGAGGGGCCTATGATATGGATCCAATTGGGATAACTTCAAATTCAATCTGTCAAAACATGGGTAGAACATGATGTCTACAGAGCTACCATTATCTACCAATACTCGCGAGATCACCACATCCTTCATCCTCATATTGACGACCAAGGGATCATTGTGAGGATATAAGACACCTTCCAGGTCATTTTTGGAAAAACTAATGACCAGTTTATCCTTGTTCACCTACCTCGGGCGATCGTCTTCAGTCAAATTTATGCGCTCTATATAAGAACAATCTTGGGCCTCATTGAGGTAAGATTTTTGTTCAGCAATGTAATCCCCACCTCCTGCATCTCCACCTGTAATCACATTACCTTCAAATGATCCAAAATGGACTAAAAATAACTCACATTCGGGTTGCCTTGGCTTTTTGAGGAGGTCGGGATCATCCTATGGATTGCCTTCGTGGTTTCTCTTTTTATCATCTCTTATTCGGTGAGGAGATTTGGACCTTTGTCTTCCTTTCTCGTTAGTCTTCCCACTATTCTGGCGATCAACGAACCTACTCAATTTTCCTCGCCTAATGGGTGCTTCGATCTCATTCTGGAGAGCTATACAACGTTTGGTCGTGTGGCCATGATCTTTATGGAACTCGTAATATTTTGACTTATGCCTCTTATCGGGGTTTATCCTCATTTTCTCCGGCCAAGTTAGCTCCTCGCTATTCTTGATCTCCTCCAGGATATGGTTTATGTCCACCTTTAAAGGAGTGTAATTCCCATACTTCTTCAATTGCTCGAGTGTATTTTTGCCTTTTTGTCGCTTGCCATTCCCGTTATGCTTTTGATCCTTCTTCTCCGCTGTGCCTTCACCCTTGGTCTCTGCTTTAGTGTCAACATTCTTCTTCGCAGCCATGGTGATTAGGCATAAATTCTTCACATTTATCCCCTTAATTTCGGTATTTTTATGATCCCGTGCGGTGTAAATGGATTGGATTTGTCTCATGTTTATGCTACTAACCCTTTTTGGCAAGTATTTCGTATTTTGTGTATCTCTTATGTGTTTTACAGATATTTCATGCAAGTTAGTGCCAAAGAGAACTCAAAATAGTGAAAGAAACCAAGAATCGGGGAGCTGAGGGGCATTTTCGTAATTTTGTAGCCTTAGTCCAGAGGTGGGGCCAACTGGAAAGTTGAAGAGCTTTCAATTACAAGAACACTGGAAAAAACGGCACCTCAATCCGAGCTACGATGAAGAAGTTATGCCCATTTGAAGTTGAGAAGAAATCCAAGAAAAAAGCTGTCAGACCCGAACCGAACCGAAGCTGAGAAAAAAGAACCAGTCCGCCCATTTGTCACGCACCAGATCCGTTACTAAATTAGTCACGCTCCAGATCCGTTACTAAATTAGTCACGCTTTCTAAGTGTGACAAATTGGCAGATACGGGATTTTTATTTTGTGCTTATCTTTTAGCCAAAAGAGTTTTATGTTTTGGGGACTCTTCTAAACGACCCTTAGCCTATATATTTAGTCATTAGGAATCTTTTTATTCATATTTCATTCATGTAAAAGCTCCATAACAAGTAGGAACATCTAGGAACATCAAGGGATTATATTGCTTCAAGATTTCATTGTTTCGGGTTTGTTTTTGCAAGTTTTAATTCAAAATTCTTGTTCTTTATTATTGTTCTTGCATGCTTTGTTTTCCCATTAGATTCAACTTGTTTTCGCATTCATAATACGTAGTTACATGTTTCTAGTCAGTTTCATCATGAATTCCTACACGTGCAACGTCATTATTTCATGCATTAGTCAAATTAACATGTCCGGCTAGGTTTTTCAAGGTTGGGATGCATGAACCCAACCTGATGTGTTAGTGCATGTGTATAACGTCGATCCGCTGAATTTAATGAATAATTTAAATCGTATCGCGTAATTTCATAATAATTGTGGATCTTTATATCTCGTTTGCCCCGGGGTACTCGTGATGATTTAGAGTACAATTTGAGTGTAATTACCGCGATACCGATTTACTCATCCTCAGATTAGGTATGACGCGGGCTTGAACCTCGTATACATAATGCTTGGGAGTACTAAATTCCGGGTTTGAATTAATCGGATAAATTTATGATTGGCGTTGTCACTACACTACACTAGGGTTGGGGGATTGTATTCCCATCCTGTTTTCTCATCATTTAGGTCCAAAAAAATTTTGATTCAAATCTTCATTCCTCATTTAGATAATTTAGTTAGTTGCATATTTCATCATAATTTCATAATTGCATTTAGTTTAATCAATCCCAAAAACCAAAAATCAATCTTTTCATTCCTCCTTAGAGTCATCGTTAGGATTCCTCAGTCTTATTCCGTCGTCACAACTCTTGTTGTCCTTTTTCCCTGAGGATCGATACCCGACTTGTCGGATTATTACTTGAACGACAGGCTTGCACTTGAGCCTAGAGAGCACACACTTTAGATACACATTCTGAGTCGTGTCAAGTTTTTGGCGCCGTTGCCGGGGAAATAGGTAGACTTAGGATTAGATCGAGTTAATCCAAAACTTTGACCAAAAAAAAAAAAAAAATTCAAAAATCCAAAAAAAAAAATTCAAAAAATAAAAAATAAAAAATTCAAAAAGATTCACAATCATCATCTCTCCTGAGCTTAATGCAAAATTCTGAAACCACTCCCACACCCCATAATACTCCAACCAGCATTCACGAAAATCCACTCGTTGAGTATAATCCTGATAGTCCCCACACTCCACAAGCCCCACAGTTCTGGATCCCACCTCCCACACCGTCGCACTCAATCTCTAGCAACACTCCCTTCTCCTTCGTAGGACACACTTCGAGCACACCCGGTGAGATCGCCGAATCGTCAAGTGAGAGAGAGATGTCGCAACACAGTAATGCATCTACCGGTGAGGAAGAGCCTCAGTACCGCCCGTTGAGAGAATTCTTATATCCCGAGCGCACCGTCACTCCGGGATGCATTATACTCCCGTATAATGCCGGACAGTTCCGTTTCAAGAATGGGATGATCCAGACGCTACCACATTACCATGGTATGGATTCTGAAAAACCATACCTCCACATAAGGGAATTTGAGGACGTGTGTGATACTCTTAATGATCAAACCTGCACACAAGAGGTAATCCGCCTCAAACTCTTCCCCTTCTCGCTTAAAGATAAAGCCAAAGCTTGGCTATGGTCTTTACCTCCAAGCTCGATTCCATCCTGGAATGAGCTACAATCTAAATTTCTCAAGAAATTCTTCCCAACACATCGAACAATCTCTATCAAGGCTCAAATTCAAGCGTTTAGACAACATGAAAATGAGCCATTCCATCGATGTTATGAACGTTTCAACGAGTTAGTGGCTTCATGCCCCCATCATGGATTTGATCCGTCGCAAATCATCTCCTTTATCTATAATGGGTTAAATCTTAACTCCAAACAACTTGTTGAAAGTATGGGAAGCGGTCCGTTTGTCGATCTAGATGCCCATGATGCTGATCTTCACATGAGGTATGTCGTCGAGACTACCCAATCTTGGGATACCTCTGACCCGAACGCTCAAAATCAAAATCAACAACCCACCACTGCTCCATCGGCGTCCAGCCTATTCCACGTAGATAAGAATTCTATGACGGACAGTCGATTGGACACTATGGAGAAAGGATTGCGAGACTTATGTGAGTTAGTTGGATCTATCCAAAACCCTGTCGTGAAGGTGTGTGCGATTTGTGAGGCGGGACATTCAACTGAGGAATGTCCGACGATAGCCGCCTACAAAGTAATGTTGCAAGAGCAAGTTAGTGGTATAGGAGGCTATAAGGGTATTTTCGATGCCCCGCACGGGAATTCATACAACCCTTCGTGGAAAAATCATCCCGGTTTTAGCTACGGACAACAACATGCCGCAATGAACCCTCCTTCGCATGTTGCCCCTCCTCCACCGCACCAATTTCAACAAGCTCCACACATGCAAGGACATGTGCAAGCACCGCCACCCCATGGAAATTATATCCCGCCACAGCGGAGAACCCTCGAGGATACCATGAATCAATTCATTGCAAGTCAGACTGCAAACAATGCCAAATATGATCGTCAGATTGGCGACATAAATGCGACTCTGTCAAAAATACAAACCTCATTGAGTGTTCAAGAAAAAGGTAAATTTCCTGCCCAAGGGCAACGACCTCCCCAAGGTCAAACTAGTGTTAGCTCCACCTCCACTGAACATCAAGAGCAATGTAGCGCAATTACCACTCTACGTAGTGGGAGAGTAGTTGACTTGTCACCTCTCCCACGAGACGTATTTAAAGACAAGGAGATTTCGCCCGGCACGAAAGAGGCCGAAGATGTCCCCTTAAACGAGAGTGACAAAGAAGACGCTAGTGAGCCCGAGGTAGTAGTGAAACCACCCTCGGCGGCACCGTTTCCTCAAAGGCTAATTCCTCCTCATAAAGGAAATCCACGTGATGACGTGCTAGACGTGCTAAAACAAGTTAAGCTGAATTTACCTTTCCTCGATGCCATTAAACAAATTCCAGCTTATGGAAAAGTCATTAAAGACTTGTTGACGGTAAAAAGGAAGATGAAGGTTAAAAAGAATGTCTTTCTAGCTCAGAACGCGAGTTCCATTATACTAAATGATCTCCCGCCTAAATTCAAAGATCCCGGTGCACCCACCATTTCCTGCATCATTGGAGAAAACAAAATTGAGAAAGCCTTACTTGACTTGGGAGCAAGTGTAAACATACTTCCTTACTCCATTTATAGGCAACTTGACTTGGGCGACCTCAAGCCCACTAAGTTCACTCTCCAATTAGCGGATCGAACCGTGAAGATCCCAAGAGGCATAATCGAGGACGTGATCGTCCAAGTTGACACTTTCTACTTCCCGGTAGACTTTGTCATTTGGGACACAGAGCCCTCATTTAACTAGAGTAACCATGTTCCCATCATCCTTGGGTGCCCTTTCTTAGCTACGGCTAACGCCATCATTAATACTCGGAATGGGCGAATGCAACTCACCTTTGGGAATATGACTTTAGAAACCAACATCTTCCATGTCACCCAACATACGGAAGAAGAAGATGACCTTCACGCGGTGAGCTTTATAGACGAGATCGTAGGGGAGTACTTTGAGGAAAATGATTGTGGAAAGGCCCTAGGGTCCTGCTTAGTGTCGAGCCATGAGAGTGAGAGGTCCCATAAGAGAGAGCCATTAGGGGTGTGCCTTATTTCATCAGGTAATAGTGGTAGTTGTGACGCGGAGAGAAAAGTGGAAGAGAGGTGTGTAGTGACCGCAATAGAGCGAGAGAGAGAGGGGTTAGAAGTGAGAAAAATGGTGGAGTTAGACAGCGAGAAAGTTAGAGAGGACGTTGGCACCGCGAGAGAGAGAGATCTAGGGGACATGAGCATGGAAGAATTTGAAAAAGAATTCGGTCCGGTGGATGAGAGCCTAGATGTGAGCCTTAACGACCAAGTCCAAACTCTAATGGATTCATTTAGACACCTAGAAGAAAGTGATTGGGAAGATAAAATCAATGAATTTCTTCTTTGTGACCATCCACCCATACCAATAGAGGTCCCGAAGGCGAGTGAGGAGAAAAGTTGTGGTTCATCCGACTTAGAGCCCGACCCATGTGTCTTAAAAATTGAAAGAAACCTAGGTGTCCCCTCCGAGTCAGTGCACGTTGACCATGCTTTGAGTCAGCATCACGAGGATCCCTTTCCAATTAGTCACGACGAGTCTCCCGGTCTATCCTTTATCCATGGGCGAGGTCCCAACTTGTTCCGATTGCTGGAATATAATCCTAGGACGGGAGTGACAAGGAGAGCATCGACCCCCGTAAGTGGGGTCAGGTGAGTTTGTGGAGAGATGAGAGGTCGTCGCACCCCCGACGCGTATGGGGTGATTTTTGTTGTATTTTTGAGTCATGCATGAGTGTCATATAGTGTCTTGTTGCATTTTTTCATATTTGTTTGTTTTATTTTTCCGCACTTATTATTCCCTCTGAGTTAGATTTTAGTCCTTTTTGCTTGAGGACAATGCAAAAGTCTAAGTTAGGGGGGTTCACAAGTGCGTATTTTCAAAACTTCACAAATTTTCAAAAATGCCCAAAAATTTCCAAAAAAATCATAAAATTTTGAAAAATACAAAAATATTTTTGTTCAAAATAGATAAAATTGGAATTCAAATTTTTCAAAAATATCATTAAAAGTCAAATTGGAGTCTCAAATTGTAAACATCCAACATACACAAAACCGAAATTGATCAAAGATGGAAATTGAGCGAAAATTGACGACTTAACGAATAAATGTGGAGATTAACAAAACCCGGTGAGATTCGAGCCTATCACTTTTTGCGAGCTGTTAAATCAATCCGAGTTAATTGTTAACTCAAAGTTCTTTTTAGCGCTTAATAAGTTGTCAAGGATCTTAATTCTTTCATTTTGATCGGTTTTGAAAAATGTGTGCAATATTGCCTTGAAAATCGTGCCAAATTAGTCTCTAAACTTAAATTCACCTCGAAACGCATATGGTAATGCAATTGACATTTTGGACAATGAAGTAGGCCCTCGTTTGTCACCCCAAAAATATTGGCCAGAAAAAGTAGCGAAAAATTATCCCTTTTGTAAACCAAATTGAGCCAAATAATTTTCCCTTTCGTTTGACAACCCGAAAAACCCAAAAAAGCCCGGAATTGTGAAAATCGAACATTTATCAAACAAAGTCCGAAAAGTGCAACAAAAAGGGGGCAAGAAAAAAAAAAGGAATGCTCAACAAAAATAGCAACAAAGAAAAAAGAAATGAAAAAAAAAAAAGAGAAAAAGAAAAAAAAAATGAGCAATAGCCCGGAAAATGCACAAAAACGGACATCACGAATGAATTTTCCAATTCCAACCTTCCATACCTCCTTCATTTTACCCTATACACCCTATAACCCGAAAAAGTCCTAACCGAGTCCAAATTGCGTAAATTGAGTACCACGTGGAGAGTTAATACACCAAAAGATAATATAAGAGGTTAAATGCGCGAAATAGAGGCGATGTTCCCGTTTTTAAAACCGTAATCCGTTGATGAGATCCTTTCACCATGAAATTTCCGTCTTTCTAATTGTATGCGTGATTTTGCGTCCATTATATTTACTCTTATTATCACGCATACCGAGCGAAAAGCCATATTCCGAGTGGTTCGTTTGAGAGAGCTTCCCGTGAGGATTTGAAATCAAAACGAATTTTCGGATAAGTAACGTAATGATTAATCAGTGGAAATTAGCGGTTATATTTCTGGCTACGCACACACACACTACGGTTTGAGACTCATAAATATGACTTGATGATGACTATTTTCTGGAAAAGTTTGAATTGCACAATTTTTGCATATTTTGAATTTTCTTTGAGTCGAATTTTGTGGGTATATTCACTGCAAACCCTCACGAGACACAACTCGTCCTACTAGGGTAACCTAGAGGTTTAAAGGCTTGTTGCATGCGCTAAATGCAATCGCTTGCTCGCGAAAGAGGTATTCTATCCCAATAAAGTTTTTGAAGGGTCCTTAACTCATACTCTCATTCTTTTACATTGCTCGGGACGCGCAAAGTTCTAAGTTAGGGGGGTTTGATTAGGCATAAATTCTTCACATTTATCCCCTTAATTTCTGTATTTTTATGATCCCGTGCGGTGTAAATAGCTTGGATTTATCTCATATCTATGATACTAACCCTTTTTGGCAAGTATTTCGTATTTTGTGTATCTCTTATGTGTTTTACAGATATTTCATGCAAGTTAGTGCCAAAGAGAACTCAAAATAGTGAAAGAAACCAAGAATCGGGGAGTTGAGGGGCATTTTCGTAATTTTTTAGCCTTAGTCCGGAGGTGGGGCCAACTGGAAAGTTTAAGAGATTTCAATTACAAGAACACTGGAAAAAACGGCACCTCAATCCGAGTTACGCTGAATAAGTTATGCCCATTTGAAGTTGAGAAGAAATTCAAGAAAAAAGCTGTCAGACCAAAACCGAACCGAACTGGGAAAAAAACCGGCCCGCCCATTTGTCACGCACCAGATCCGTTACGAAATTAGTAACGCTCCAGATCCGTTACGAAATTAGTCACGCTTTCTAAGTGTGACAAATTGGCAGATACGGGATTTTTATTTTGTGCTTATCTTTTAGCCAAAAGAGTTTTATGTTTTGGGGACTCTTCTAAACGACCCTTAGCCTATATATTTAGTCATTAGGACTCTTTTTGTTCAGATTTCATTCATGTAAAAGCTCCATAACAAGTAGGAACATCTAGGAGAAAGATTCACATATTTTGCACCATTAATTCAAGAGTTTTTCCGGTTTTTCTTCAATCTTTGATTTCTTCTTGCATGTTCTTGTTCTTCAATCGTGGTAACTTTTATTTCCAGCACTTTTATCATTATTCACCATGTCAGGCTAGGTTTTTAAAGGTTGGGATGCATGAACCCAACCTGATGTTGTAGTTGCTTGTGTATAAAATTAGTCCTCTGAATTTAGTGATTAATTACGACCGTATTGCGTAGTTACACAATAATTGTAGATCTTTATATCTCGTTTGCCTCTGGGTACTCGTGATGATTTAGAGTGCAATTCGAGTGCAACTATCGCGATACTGATTTACTCATCCTCAGATTAAGTATGACGCGGGCTTGAACCTCGTATACGTAATGCTTGGGAGTACTAAATTCCGGGTCAAATTAATCAGTTAAATTTACGATTAGTTTTATACCATCAATACTCTAGGGTTGGGGGATTGTGTCTCTACCTTAATTTTTCCAATTAGTTTTAGTTAACTTCTTTATTTTTTCTCTTTTTCCTTTCTCACTCAATCATCATCTTTTACACTTTATTTTTTGAAGTAATAAATCAATTAAAATCTATCAAACATTCCCTGTGGATTCGATACCCAGACTCGCCACTATACTCCGCAAGAGTGTAGTTAAAGTTTAGGTTTTTTTGTATTGTGGTTGGAAGCCGACAACAACGACTAGCGTATTTACACGGACGCTCGGTTTTCGACTCGATCAAAATGGCGCCGTTGCCGGGGAAATTCATGATCTTAGCTTCTTTTGCTATCAATTCTGCCATGGATTTGGGGGGATCTTTGGCCAACGTATAATATAGCTTATCAGGTAACAGACCACTCATCAGAGTTGTTATTGTTATCTTCTCCTTGTAGTCAATCACCTCAAGTTTCTCGTTGTTAAAACGAGTAATGTAATCCCTGGTACTTTCTCCTATTTTTTGCCTCACACTCAGTAAGTGTGCTACTCTTTTAACCGGCTTCGTACCGAAGCAGAAGTTCCCTATGAAGAGCTCTGCCAACTGATGGAAAGTAGCAATCTTGCCCCGAGGAAGGCTGTTGTACCATATCTGGGCTGACCCAGTGATAGTTCCTGAGAATGCCCTGCACCTCATCTCATCGGGAACTGCGTAGATATTAGCAACAGCTTGATACTGCTCTATATGGAGGACGAGATCAGTTTTTCCATCATACTTAGGCATCATTACCGGAGCCTTAAACTTTAATGGTGTGGGAAAATCCACAATTGCCTGGAAAAAGGGTGATCCTTGGATAAAAGTTCTTTGGAGAGGGTTCTTGGCCTTAGCAATTTCCTCTAATCGGTCTTTCAATCTCTGAATGAACCCCTTCCACGAATCATTCCTAATCTCACGCCTATTTACTCGAGCAACAGAGCGCACTAAATTTTCCTCTTGGGATTGTTCACCACGAATTACTGGGTGTGATTGGGAAGAATCTTCCCTTAGATCGGTTGGTCGTTGAGAATTCCTGGACGCAATCCTAGGGGGATTTGTATTCTCATAGGACCCAAACGGTAAAAAGGAGAGATTATGCTCAACCTTTCCAAAGTGCTTGTTCTCTCAGGAGTTAAAGTAACATTGTGTCGATAATCTGTAGCTTTTATAGATGAAGTCCTTCCAGGATAATATGAAGGATCATTGGACCTCTCAGTATGATGAGAATCACTGCGCGTGGGCTGTGAAACATCCGGGAATAGTGTACGCCTGGTTCTGGAATATGGCAGGTGGGTGTTTCTCTGAACGCTTTGTTAACCTAGCTGGACGAGATGCCGTTGTTTTTAATAGACATATACATCTGTACAATAAGAATGTTCATTAAGTCCAATGCTCATTGAATATGCCATCGTCGTTTGATCTTCCTAGCCAGGTGCTCTGCACGCTGATTAGGTCTACACGCTGAGTAGGTCGGCACACTATGTATCTCAGTGAGCACATGTATTTGCCTTGTAGGATGTCACGTGTCTTTATATAATTGGTCCACGCCAGCTGCCTAATTTTTGTATCAACAATATTGTTTGGGAGTTTGGGTGAAATTGATAGAGGTTTGGAGGATTTTGGGTGTTGAAACTCATAGGATAGTTTATGCAAATTCTGGGAAATATCTGGGCGATCGATCGATCGACCCCCTCCCTTCGATCGATCGACCTCTTCTGAATTTTGGAAGCTTGTTCTTTATTCTTAATGATTAACCCTGTGCCACTTTGTGGGAACCCTTATACATGTTTTATATACCATAATGGGACTTGGGAAAGACCAGTAGGGTTGTAGGCAAGGTTCGAGTGATACGATTCATATGCGATTTAACCGTGGGGTTTCGAGAATGTAAATTTAGTGGGGAATCGTGCATACGTTATAGTATACCTTGTGAGAATTAAGGAAGATTTATACCAGTAGAGTAATGAGGGCGCACCTACTGATTTTTATTACTTTGAGAGGATACACTTCGAGAGTCGAGAAGTACTTAAGGATTTGTTATAGTTAATAAAATAAAAATAGTGATTTACTTATACGTAGAACTCTAGCGTTAAATGTTACGCATGGCTAGAATAATGTTATGGGTCGTGGGCGTACCTAGCTGTTTTACGTAAATGTATATCTTAGGGCATTTATATATATTATTTGAATACATGTGTTTAATCATACCCGCGCTACTTGCTATCACAGAGGTTTCCGAGCCGGGACAGTCTTATTCTGATTTGACCGTTATAGGGAATATTGACTTGTACCCTAGAACATAGGATACCTTGGTACAGGCTATCTGAGAAAGATAGTCAGATGGTCATAAGAGACGTGAGGGGTATATGCTAACCTCTTATTGACTTGGAACTATGCTTCGCCTACTTTTTGTATGTATTGTATTAATACAGTTCGAGAGTGATTCCGAACTAGTATTTCCCTTAGTTTGAGTGATACGGGGACTTGATAGCAGAGTATGCCAGCACCATAGATTGTATGTGTGGTTCTGTTAGTATATATATTATATGTGTGACTAATATATATACGTATATCTATATGGGAACTTTCTACTATGCGTATAAGTAGTTAAGTAATGGATAAATGCTTCAACATTATTATAAGTGTTCGGGAAATTTATGATGGTAATGAGTTGTTCTAAATAACGTAAGAAACCTTGAAGAGAATGATTTCCTAAAGTAAATATCATAACCTTGATTTTCACGAGATAAAACCTTATGGAGAATATATTAGAGAAACTTATGAGATTTATTAGTACGGTAGGCGTGCACACCAGATGTGAGGTAAGAATTCTCAAGAGAGTGTCGCATACTAACATAGTTGTTTCATTACCCGGTAAGCATTTTAAATACTTGATAAACTATTTTAAAAACTGTTTTACACTAGGGCTCTGACCCGCTTCCTATCCTCTTTTCTCTCTCTTGTATATATATATATATATGTATGTATTACAGGTGCCCAGCCACAGGGGCGTCCGTCTTGGATCTTTGGACTATTGATGTACTGCAGTTAGTGTGGGAGTTACAGGTCTTTGCAGTAGACGACTTCATCCTTGTTTTCTCAATCTTTCATCTAGTTCTCCTTAGATAGGGAAGGTGTCGCCCATTTTCAGTTTTATCTAGTTCAGAGAGATTTGTACTTTTGATTTATTTCAGTATTCTGTTGTAGTTGAGATTACTTATAATTATTACTTTGTCATGCGATTTGGGATATTTTATTTGGATTGATTTATCTAGCATGTTCTTTCATTTGGATAGTTTGGCTTTAATACTATCAATTGTATTCGTGAAAATGGCTTCGTAATTAATAAAAACATTCAGATTTAATTTATAAGATTAAATGTTTTGACACTTAACTTAATTATTTATAAGGTTCTTAAATAAGAAAATTATTTTTTGGCAGTGATGCTAAGAATGAATCAACCTTACACTTTGAGTTAATTTAATAAAGGACTGATCATCCGGTATTTAATTAGGCGGGGTGTCACACATACCCTATTATCAAATTTCTCAAGCACCAATGTTTATCAACAAAATGTGCCGTTATAGCCATGTACCCTCTCTTTTTCCTCGAAGACCACATATCCGTGGTGATTCCAATGCGACAAGAAAGCTTATCAAATAACCTATAAAAAATTTCTTTCTCTGATTGATACATTTTTAATATGTCACTTTTGATGGTGTTTCGAGATACATTTTTAAAAAGAGGTTGGAGGCTACTAATAAACTTCCTAAATCCGACATGCTCGACAATACTAAGGGGATATACATGTTAAATAATTTCTTTTGCAAGTTCTTTTCTAGACACATATTGATCAAATGTAAAATTACCAAAGTGCACGTTTCCATCAGAAGTTTTTTGAGTATGAATTTGAAATTGATCACCAATATCAACATTTTGATGTTTCTTACACCTAGTTAAGTGCACACGCAAATGGTTGGTCCCATTTCTACTTTCGGCTTTAAATTTTGAATGACAATGATGGCATATTGCAAATGTCCCCAAACTATCTTTAATCCTTCCAAAATCATTTTAAACAGAAGATGTGAATTTTCTTTTTTAGGAAAAGATTGAACAATTGGATTAACACCATGAATTTGCATGGATGGGGTGGAACTTGGTGCCGAGGTTGATTCAGTTTATGCCCCAGAAATAATATTTCCGCCTTTAATTGATTCGCTCATTTTTTGAAATAAATATAAATTGATAACTATTTTTTATTAAAGTATTAGAGAAAACAAGAAAAAAAGATAAAAAAATAAATTGAGAACAACAATATGTGAAACAAAACAAACAATGAAGAATCTGTGATATTAACAGTGGATTCCATTTAAGAATATGTGTTGTTAATAATAGAGTCCAACGAGAACTTCTCGGGCGATAGTGAATATTGTTTTTGTTTCTTTTCATAGACGCGTAAACATGCAGAGAATAAATACAATTTGGGGTTGAGGTTTTCAACTGAGGCATATTCTTAGGAAACCAATCAAAACATGTATGACTTTTCAAAGGTTCCATTAGAGTAAAATTGTTTATTAAAATGATAATAAACAGGCCTAATTTTCTTCAGGGGACTTTTTTTGGGGGTTGTGATTATTTCCGTAGTTGATTTGTGTTTTATTTTAGTTCTTAATATTTTAATGTGTATGATCATAATGGTGCATTCTCTTATATTTGATGGATGTGTGAATTAAAATCAAATTGTCATATGATGTTTGGGACATTGCGCAAGAGCTTTGAATTCCCTCTTATCCATACATTAGGATTGGAAAGGTGAAATATCTTTTATGATATATCCCTTCTAATGACATGTATAAAATGGTTTGGATAAAAAGATATGACCCTTAAGATTTTTTTCTTATAAAATATATCCTTTCAATCATGGGTCAAATGTATGATGCTACAACTTATCTAATGTTACCAAATACTTTCTTCCCTTAGTAATGCGTACAAAATTGATACATATAGTGTCTTGATTTTGTTTTTAAGTAAATAACAAAGAAAAATGAGAAAAAAATATAAATTTACAAATTTATATTGATTTTTCCCATCACGAGCACTTAATATCTAAGCAAACATATGTACACAATACTAAGTCTCCATCACAAAACCTAATTGAAGTCTGTAATTTTTTGAGTATTCTTAAGAACTACATTACTATCTCAACACACAAAATACAACATTAATAATGTCTAGAGAACACCGGGTCATTCAATTATGTCTTCTAAGAACAATTTGTCAATACAGCGCACAAAAATAGATCTGATAATAATAGAAACACAAAGTTGAGAAACTAAGATGAAAACAAATAACATGTAGAGAAAGAGAGAGAAACCCGAAGAGAAAGAAATAATAATCTGAAGAAGGTCAGGGTGAAACTAATATCGTTGGTAGAGGAAAGTTGGAAGAACGTGAGGTAGTCGTCTTTCATGCGTTTGAGGTAGAGAGGAGGTGGACTAGACTAAAATGGACTTGGGAATTGGGGGGAATAATTCCGCCCGACTTTCCCTCCATTATCTTTTTTTTTTCTTTTCTCTTTTAATGAATTTTGCAACACTTATCAATATAGTGCAACGGTTGTATACAATTTGTAACGGATTATAACTGTTGCAAATATGTGCTGGACAAAATCCGTCACAAATAGAAAAAAAAATCAGTTACAAAATAAGCTTTTTGGTGTAGTGATAGTATATAGGTAACTCACATGGCCCACCAATAACATAATATATGGGGTACTCACATGGACCACCAATAAACCAACAACATAATATATAGGGCACTCATACGACCACTAAAAAAATACCTCATGAAGGTTTATCCCTACACCTCTGGGATCACACAAAGACTTGAGTTATAGTGAATCGCGCACTTCATTATACCCGTTAATGAGAGAGAATTTACTTAAACTATGTCACCCACAAATTATATCACACAAATCTGCATACTATAAGTCCATATATTCACGCAATAACTACACTTATTAAGCTACATGCACATATATCTATCTACACCGTAGTTTCATTGTATGACACATGGAATAATAGACATTCATAATCACTTATCAACATCGGGTTATGAGTACACAAACATTCTCACATCATAGCCCAAAATGTAATATATTAGCTAATATTAGCTTAACATTCAAAATACATAGACACATAATCCACTTTGATACAATTATAGGAATAAAAATCGACGATGTATTTAAAAATATATACAATATTTAGATATACATTAGTTCACACATGACTTAACTCACTCGTAATGAGGCACAACACGATCAAAAAAATCATGCGAAACCTACCGCTACCCTCGAGTGTCAGTGGTAATGCCAACGATGGTAATTTTTTAGGCAATAAAAGAACCATCATTAGTTCCCTCCCATACTTTCCTGAATCGATTTTCAGACACCACTTAACTACATGGCTACATATTATGCGTTTATATAAATATTCATGAATTTTTCTGGGAACTACTCCTTTATGGACCCTCTCTATATCTCATAGCATTTATTTGAATTTTCTCCCAGTGCCTCTAATATGGATACTATCGGTCTTACTCTCTTGAATATGAACCTTGGTCGAATCCCGTTCCTCTATTTAACTATTGGAAATTTCTTACTTCTTAACATTTTATGTAATTGGTGCGTCCAATACTTATGCTTAACATGTCTAGGCAAACCTATGTCACAACACCTTCCCAATAAGCCATCTCGATCCAATAAACAAAATCATATATTTTCTCATTTTTTGTTCTAACCTCCTTAGGTGTAATCACAAAACAATATTTAATCTCAATCTTGTACTCTACAACCATTCAATGACCCTACTTGAAGGTTAGAAGTTCTCTCATGTTTTCATTTTGAATCGCATATAGATGCTACCTATTATATAAGGTTCGCTAAAATCTGAGTATAATGAAAATCCATCCTATGATCAGGACTAAAGACAGTTATTCTCCTTACTATAAAGAACTTTAAGTAGCTAAAATGAAGTAATAAACTACTTTTGCTCTTTGATGCACTCATTCATATGAAGGCATTTTTTTATTCCATTTTCATTGCAAAACATTTACAACAAACGTAAGACCCAATATTATAGCGGGTTCCCTCTAAAAAATATGAACCCTCCCCTATATAAAAAATCGGCATGATGTGATGTATACAAACTATTATTGCCTATAAAAACTTTTAATTTGTAGTTTTCCCCCTAACAACGATAACTTATTTAATAATCGCCAGAGGTGTAGAAAACACCCTTGTCAACTACTTGGTATATATTCGACCATTTACTTATATTGAGTCTTCATTATCTCGACCACTCTACACTCCAATACTCCTCGAGCCTCACTGATACAAGAGTAAAAAATGTATAACATCATCTAAACGTATCAAAGAATTCTCAATAGAAAACAAAACGGATCACATAGATCCTAAGGCTCTAGATATTGGTTCTGATACCATTTATAAGACCCTCGACTTTCCACATATTAGATGTCCAATCTTATACACCGAGAATGGGGAATGTTAAATAATTTAGATCACACTAAGCATTGATGATAAAGTGATATAGTAACAACCACAATATAACATGGTAATAAAATTAAAACAATATGATAATTCCAAATGTATAACTTAATAACATAGTATAATAAAACTCCATAATAGAAAGTCCCAAATAAAATTTTGACAAATAAATAAACAACTATGGAAACCCCAAGGGCCTATAAAATGAATAACTAAAATGTACAACGTCTAACTAAAAGGATAAATGTAGAAATATATAAAAATCCAATATCTTTGACTCTAATGAATAGATAATTCTAACTTTAGAATAAATATACTCAACCAGCCGTTGCGGCATCCGGATACTGATTTTTTTTAGGAAAATCGTGGGTCAAACCCCACATTGCAAGAAACATCTATCTCATCTTAAAAATAGTATAAAATGAATTTTTTTAAGCCTCGTGCCTTCTCCAGCGCTCAAGGTAACTGATATTAACTCAATCTAAAGAAATCATAACCATACGTGCCGATCCTACACTAGACTTAACTGATAACATAAGTATCAAAGTCTCACGACTATCATATAACCTACTGAATTCCTATCTCACATTATAATATAGTTTCGCACCCGTTGATTATATTCTAAAGACGACACATACATGTAGTATCCCTATACTACACAATATCTAATTAAGTTAAGCCTATCACCAGACTAGCTACTATTCTACACAATATCAACATAAGCTCTACACATCATTAAGCTACTAGGTACTACACAATACCTTGTTAAACCATACCCATCACTTTTTAGTTATTATACTATACATTATCCTTGTAATTTAGTCATTTAGTGGCCTAGCTACTAGTCGATCTCTAAGTAAGTTATGCCCATCACTAGACTATATACACATGGAAGTTTAAAAGTAAGTATTAAGATCATCATACAAAAGGATATATAAAATAAGAACAACATGAGGTACATGTCATTCAGGGACCTCCCGTGCCTTTATCAATTTGCTCCATAAGAGGTCCCACTCCTAATGGCTCGAAGAACATGAAAAGGGAAGTCACTACGTTGACACACAAATCATGTAACCACATACCACATTACATGAGAGGATCCAAAATTCTATATCTCTCTCATGTAATATGGATGATTAAAAACACATAGGATCGGGATATTAAACTTATACACAATTTTAATCATCTGCCAAAGGAGCCGTATACAATCTCGCGAATAATCCCATAAAATTTTCACCACTAGATTCTTCACGAGTATAGCCACACTTCCTAGTATGTCCATATGTATAACATACGGAACATAAATAAATGTATTCACATACATACTTAATTTATATCACTAACTATACAAGTACTAACCTTCCCTCTGACTAATAATGAATCCATGTAATAGTTTTCGTATCCATATAAAAATATATTCTTAAATAATATATGACTCCCCTCCATCCCACAGATTAAGCAAGCTCATCAAATGGCCCCCAAAGAACCTAAAACCATGAATTTTCCTAAACAAGATCAATATGGTCCTAACCTAAATCGATTGTATCGGTTCCCAAAATGGTGCCTTTTTTTACCGATGCTGGATCGATAGGGTTTCATTAAAACTACATTGTTTAGTTTGCATCAACCTTAAAAACTTGTCTTATGTAATTATCATCATTACTAAATCTCCATTGGTGGATTTCACAACCTCATTATTCTTATAAGAGTATGCATTATACTCATGTGCCCCAATATGACTAGATTTTCTTACTCCGTTGACCAAAATAACTTTAAGTCTTGTCCTTGAGGTCGTTACAACAAAAATTTATGCAAATCATTCTACAGACATACCCATCTTCATACGTATCCTTTTATACCATCGTTATACCATATTTATAGAAAAACTCATGATCCGAAGAGAATCTTATGCAACCACTCAATGGTGAAGGACTTAGGCCCCGACCGAACATATGCCATAGAAGGACCTCGGCTCAGTAAAGATCTCAAACTCTTTTACACCTGGTCGGACGCCAATAAGGAAAAGAGACAATTTATATCTTTAGTGATTGGCCAGCAACATGTGCGCGACACGTCTGAAAGGCAACATGTGCAGAATCTTCCCCTAATGGGAAAACATTAAAGTATTAGTGAGTTCTCCATTAGCTAGATGCTCCTAGCTGGCCCATGCTGGCCAGCAGACATTCTCTCAACGGGAATCACTATAAAAGGTCAGATCCCCCACATGGATCAATACATGCAAGGAACAATCAATCTTACTCATTGATTAACTGAGATATTCCCAACATTCTGGCTATCTCATGTGACACCCCGCCTAATAAAATACCGGGTGATCAGTCCTATACCAAATTAAAATAGGAATCCCAGTTGGATCATCCTTAGCATCATTGTCGAAAACTTTTTAAAACATACTAACCACATAGTATTCCAAAAACCGGTACCAATTTTAACTTTTTGATTAAACAAAATAGTACATGCGGAATTAAATATAAACCATTCACACAATTGAATGAAAATAAACTGAATCATTAATTAAACAATTTGCTGAATAAACCGTCGGCCACCAAAGTGAAATAATCCAAAACAAATATCCAACACAGGAATAAAACCAATCTAAAAACTGAACTGAAAGTCTGGGCGACATGCCCTAAATAAAATTGAAACTTATACAAGATTCCTACTCTAGGAAAGAATGAATGATGCGTTTAATCCAAACTCCTGCTAGCATCCATATATGCAGCAGCTCCGTGTCCCTGGAATAGAATATCAATCCTAGCGTCGCTGTGGCTGGACACCTAAAAGGTTTTGAAAATAGTTTTATAGCAAGGGTTAGAACCTAAAATATTTTGAAAATATTTAGCAAGTGAATTGACTGCAGTAATTTAAAATGCATGAATGCGCTTCATATTTAAGTTAGTATCGCACTCCCTTGTGGACATTCTCACCCCTCCACTATTGTGCACACCTACCGGTTACCTTAAACCCACCTAGTTGTACTACCCCGTCCAACTAGTCCTGGTATAACCTTCCCTTGCCATACTACTCTAACCCGAGTATAATGATTCTTGAATTATAAGTTATCTCACAATTAACTTAATTACTTCCTCTTAAATAGTAGCATGTAACCGTGTAACAAGTTATATAAAGTAAATACATCACACACTGTATTATTACCCGTATATAATATTTATTACCATTATATACGTACCTTTACCACAATATCCACACATATAATATACGTATATCCATCCCTTCGAGTATACCTTCGCCGGATGATTCCCTCTAAAATGCTATCTCACTAGGCGTACTCACAAAACCTAGTTCCCCAAGTTGGAATCGCTCACCAACTTGGCCCAAAATATAAACTTAATGGAGGCGGTCATATTCCTTCCCTGAAAGTGAGATAAATCCCTCACCCATATATACCGGACGCTATGACCTGGGGATATACTCGCCCTACTCCTCAAGCTAGGGGATTCACCCGCATTGCGCAACCTCCCTTGATAGCATTAGAGTATATAAATTGAATAAATATCTAGTCACTGATATTTAATACCACACACAATATATACACGTATATATATACTATCACTACACCGAATATATATAATATAAACCCCGGCTTTACCGTGTACTCAAAATCCCGTACACTGCCTGTAATTTAATATCACACAAAATATGTACACGTATATATATACTATCACTACACCGTATATATATAATATAAACCCCGACTTTACCATGTACTCAAAATCCCGTACACTGCCTGTAATTTCCTGAGTCTGTGCCCGACTCATCGTAATTAATTTTCTCATTTAATAACTTATCATTTTCCCGAGTATATGGTCCGACTCTAATTAAATTAATTAACACACCCATTAATTTAATACCTCCCCGAGTCTACAATCCGACTCTAATTAAATTTATTAAAACACTTATTAATTTAATACCTCCCCGAGTCTACAATCCGACTCTAATTAAATTAATTAACACACTTATTAATTTAATACCTACCCGAGTCTACAATCCGACTCTTATTAAATTAATTAACACACCCATTAATTTAATACCTACCTGAGTCTAAAATTCGACTCTTATTAAATTAATTAACACACCCATTAATTTAATACCTACCCGAGTCTACAATTCGACTCTTATTAAATTAATTAACACACCCATTAATTTAATACCTACACGAGTCTACAGTCCGACTCTTATTAAATTAATTAACACACCCATTAATTTAATACCTACCCGAGTCTACAATCCGACTCTTATTAAATTAATTTACACATTAATTAATCAACACAAATCCGAGTCTGTAGTCCGACTCTAATATAATTAAATTACACATTAATTAATTCCTACCAAAATGAGTATGTGGTTCGACTCCCAATTAATTAATTTACACATTAATTAATTTATACCAAATTCCGGGTCTACAACCCGACCCTAAACTAATTAATTACAACGTCAATTAATTTAATACTTTTTCGAGTCTACCCTCCGATTCTGCCTTCATTAATTAGCACATCCATTAATTTAATGACTTGGTGTCACTCAACCATTATCCCCGGACTCACTTACTTGACCCGTAACTTAATATTTCCCGAGTCTATGTTCCGACTCTAAATTAATTTCTTTCTCTCAATAATTAATTTAATACTTTGGTGCCACTTAACCAATATACCCGGACTCACTCACTTGGTCCATTTTACATCTCATAATTTCATTCCCACATATTCGGCCACAATGTGTCGCACATTCATCTCCATAATTTCCCAATTATATTTACCTATAATTTCCAACATACCCGGACTCGCTTGCTTAGTCCATTTTTACATGTAAAATCAACCCAAAATTCTGTTTCTCAATAATTATTCCCATGTATTAAAAACTGGCGGCACTGCCATAATTCCTGTAGCTTCGATCGATCGAATCCCCTGGGTCGATCGATCGATCGTTCCAGTGTTCGTCTTCTCCAGCCCTCTGTCAGCCATGGACGAAACTTAAAGCTTTGATTCTCAATCTAAATCCTTACCCAAATACAATTAACATATCCTCCATATGAGAAAAGGGTCTAAACATCCCACAGACCTTAATTAATCATCAATATCAATTAATTCTAAGGTTTTCCCGATTTGGGTATTATCCGGGTTTCAAATCCCCAGGACGAATTTCATTCATATTATCAGTAATTAACCATTTATTCTCACTGGTTTTAACATACGATTCATTCCTCTACATTCTAGAATTATAAACACAATAAATCTCACCCTTAATCCCATTAAGGTATATTAATTTCCAAAAACCCAATTTAAATTTTGGTTACACACCCAAAACGAAATTTTGATTTACACATCACTATGATATGAATTGATTATAATCAATTTAGAAATCACAACAGTTAACCACTTGCCTGGAATTGTTCGTAGTGTCTGATCCGTTGGTGTAGTCCATTAATTTGGCTCCAAAATCCCCAAATTGGCTCTTGATTTGCTTTCCCCCAATTTTCCTCTCAAGCCTTAGGCTTGGAGCTGAGTTTACTGTCGTTTCCTAATCTCTCAATTAGGTTAAAAACATCCAATCCTCTTTTTGGCCATGTGGTCTAATTAAAAAGGCTCAACTCATCCCGTGTGGGCCCGACTATGCCCAAAAATGTCCCGAGACCCAATTACCACCCCGGGTACTCTTTTTTGACTATCTCGACCCATCCGGACGCAACTGCGCACTCAGAATTTCCATCTGAAATACTTTTCAAAATCTCTAAGTTTCGACCTCAAAATGTGACACTAGATTTGAACCATTAAACTTAAAAGTCGCCAATTATATATAATTCGGCTCACTCAAATAAATTCTCCAACTCACGAATTTAAGTTTCTCCAATTTAAATATTTTTATTACTCCCAAAAATAATTAAATATTAAATCCTCAAAATTACGGGGTGTTACATACTCCCCCATTACAAAGAAATTTCGTCCTCGAAATTAAGATGAGCGCAATGTTCTAAGCTTCACATATTACTCTCTAGTCATGTGCCTCCAAGCCCGCTATATCTATCCCATCCACTTCTAACCATACGTTACACCAGTATGCATTTAAAATTTTCCAGGGCACCCATACACCCTATACCCGTGCTTAACCGCACAAAATTTGCCTTAATTAACCCGGGTGCCCATACACCCTATCCCCGTGCTTTATCGTACAAAGTTACCCGACTATGCTAGTCGTAACCCGTAATATCACTTCGAATTCGTAGTCATATCACATATGGACATATATATATCTACTGCCCGAGGACCCAACCCATGTACTAATGTCCAACCATCTTCCCACAAAATACTTGTCTCTCAACACAAAAGTATATACGCTTACTTTCATGTTACCAAGGACAACATAAAATGCCGCGCCCTTACTATCACTAGTCCTTGCGACAAAATAAACCCCGAGCTATCTCTCTTTGCTCAAAAATAAATCTAACCACCCTGATTCACTTCAGTAAACACCCCTATTTACCGGGATAAAATGTGAGAACACAAAACCTCACTTGGTGTCTATCGCCCCACGCAATACAACATATATACACACATATATATAGGCTATACGCCCTCTCAGGTGATACCTAGTACCAAGCATATCCTGGTGTCACGAACACCAAAACTTACCCCCACTATTCACAATAGTTCAAACCCATCGCTATCCAGTCGATAAATAGGAAATATTACCAACCCTACTCCCATAATTCTTGAAAGTAGTAACTCTTAGCATAATTCAAGCCTTCACTCAGTGCACACCTCCACTCTCCCGTGAAGAACACTAAGGAACTCCGCTACCCCACGGAAAGTTTATCCACATACTATGGCTGCTACAACCAACGCACCCACTAAATTCGACTCACCCACCAATTCTAGTGAAAAAAGTCTTATTTTATGACATCCTCTTTGTCACTCAAAAATTATACCCCATTCCCATTGGGTAAAGATAATTACCTCCATACTCCAGCTGCAACGGCTGATCCTCGGGTTCTGGAGCATCCCATGACTTGCTTTAGTGGCTGTACATCCAGGACCTCATCCTGTAGTTGACTCCTGCCTTGCTTAGGATAATCTCTCTTCAAGTGTCTCGCTTTCCCCACAAATGAAACACCTTCTAATACATTCACCCTGCCACTTGTCCCTTCTATGCTGACCTTGTTGGAATCCCTGGCCATCCTGCTGATATCCTCCAGTTCTAAATCGTTTGGTATGATTTTCCTGTCGAAAATTCTGCCCTTAATCTCCCCGAGTCTGCTGCTGGGATACCCTACTGGTATTATTCCCTCCTGCCTTATCCGACTGTCTAGTTCCCACTCCCCTCCCGCTTCCTTTCACGTGGAAGCTATATTCTTGACCGTGCCGGAGTGCTGCGTTAACGACATCAGTATAATCTACTAATGCAAAATTCCCAATTAAATATTGTCTGATTCTCCAGACTAACCCATGCACAAACTTTACTTTCTTTCTCTTTTCCTTTCTTACCTCATCCGGTACAAAATTTTGCCAACGAGTGAACTCTTCCTCATAATCGGCCACTGAACGGTCCCCTTGAGTCACCTCACAAAAGTTTTTCCTCATTTCGATCTCAACCGTTGGAGGAAAAATACTTGCGGTCGAACTGCACCCAAAACTCTGCAATAGCTAATGTGTCCCTTTCCTCAACTGTGGTGATCGACTCCCACCACTGTAGCGCTGCTCCCACTAAACTAAAAGTGGTTAGCATTTTCTTCCGTACCTCATCGCAATCCCCCATGCGTAGGTGATGATGGATATCTCTCTTCGTTGACACGCTATCACTACATCTGAACCCCCTCGCAACTCTGGTGGGTTCCCACTAAAAATAACCTCTCTTTCTTGTTTCCACCCCGATGACCCCACGTGAGTCTGAACATCCGACGCCACTAACACTTGTGGCTAATCCTGTGGAAAGTACCTTGCTGTTGCGACCACCGTCGTTTCAACCGCCTGCGCCACTAGTTCCGTTACTTGTGCTGTCAAAAATTATCTCTGGCAGTTGCTTGCGGTAACTCTTGCTCCTAACGAGCCTCCCTCGTCTCATCTCCCCCTGCTGCCCTAGCTGCTCTCTCTCTCCTGGGCGTCATCTGGAATGAGAATCAAATTTGTTTGAGTTGACTCTCAAATATAAATTTCGCAGAAGAACGTATATGCACATATGTATGAGAATACAAAAATTCTATGATAGGGCTCTATATAAAAGATTGCTAAGCTGGAACGTGAAAAGACGTACAGATCCTAAGGACACTAGAACCTGATGCTCTGATACCATATGTGACACCCTGCCTAATAAAATACCGGGTGATCATTCCTATACCAAATTAAAACTGGAATCCCAGTTGGATCATCCTTAGCATCACTGTCGCTTTTTAAAACATACTAACCACCTAGTATTCCAAAAACCGATGCTAATTTTAACTTTTTGATTAAACAAAATAGTATATGCGGAATTAAATATAAACCATTCACACAACTGAATGAAAATAAACTGAATCATTAATTAAATAATTTTTCGAATAAACCATCGGCGACCAAAGTGAAATAATCCAAAACAAATATCCAACACAGGAATAAAACCAATCTGAAAACTGAACTGAAAGTCTGGGCGACATGCCCTAAATAAAATTGAAACTAATACAAGATTCCTACTCTAGGAATGAATGAATGATGCGTCTAATCCAAACTCCTGCTAGCATCCACATATACCGCAGCTCCGTATCCCTGGAATAGAATATCAATCCTGGCGTTCCTGTGGCTGGACACCTAAAAGGTTTTGAAAATAGTTTTATAGCAAGGGTTAGAATCCAAAACATTTTGAAAATATTTAGCAAGTGAATTAACTGCAGTAATTTAAAATGCATGAATGCGCTTCATATTTAAGTTAGTGTCGCACTCCCTTGTGGACATTCTCACCCCTCCACTATTATGCACACCTACCGGTTACCTTAACACCACCTAGTTGTACTACCCCGTCCAACTAGTCCTGGTATAACCTTCCCTTGCCATACTACTCTAACCCGAGTATAAGGATTCTTGAATTATAAGTTATCTCACAATTAACTTAATTACTTCCTCTTAAATAGTAGCATATAACCGTGTTATAAGTTATATAAAGTAAATACATCACACACTGTATTATTACCCGTATATAATATTTATTACCATTATATACGTACCTTTATCACAATATCCACACATATAACATACGTATATCCATCCCTTCGAGTATACCCTCGCCGGATGATTCCCTCTAAAATGCTATCTCACTAGGCATACTCACAAAACCTAGTTCCCCAAATTGGAATCACTCACCAACTTGGCCCAAAATATAAACGTAGTGGAGGCGGTCATATTCCTTCCCTGAAAGTGAGATAAATCCCTCACCCATATATACCGGACGCTATGACCTGGGGATATACTCACCCTACTCCTCATCTAGGGGATTCACCCACAATGCGTAACCTCCCTTGATAGCATTAGAGTATATGAATTGAATAAATATCTAGTCACTGATATTTAATATCACACACAATATACACACGTATATATATACTATCACTACACCGAATATATATAATATAAACCCCGGCTTTACCGTGTACTCAAAATCCCGTACACTACCTGTAATTTAATATCACACAAAACATGTACACGTATATATATATACTATCACTACACTTGTTGATACCAAATTTAGTCTGCTGACATGGACCACTCACTTACAGACACGTGTCTGCCAACGTGGGAATTATATATACTTCTATCGAGCAACTCAAGTTCACCGAGCAACTACGGAGCCCCTAGTAACTCAGGGTCCCCGAGCAACTCAAGCGTGTCGAAAAGCTTAGGCGGTTCGAGCAGCTTGAGCGGTCTGAGCTACATAGCGTACAGCGCATCCAATTCAAGAGAATCAAGGAGGCGACGGCTCATTATTATCATACAGATGTACTTGTCTACTAGATAACAACGCGTTGTCCTTTCATTTGTACAGCCTCAAGGCCATAAATACATTGTAACCTCCTCATTAGAAGGGGACTCGGAATTTCTTGGTAAATCCATTATCGAGAATTCCAAGCAAACAATCAGCAATAATAAAAACAGTGGACGTAGGCCATTCTTTCAAGGCTGAACCACTTTAAAAATCTTTTCTCTTTTATTTTCTCTTTGATTGATTAATTAGAGATAATCTAATTTTTTACATCAACAGATTGGCGTTGTCTGTGGGAAACGACTGTAATTATCATTTTTCACCAAAACCATTCATCATCAATGGCTGATCATCCGGAATCCAGCAATCGAAACGCTTGGAGCCCTCCAAATCCTCCATCTACTCCTCCAAATGTCCAAGATCTGGCTGGTATAATTGCTAATTTGTCCCAGGGCCAGACGGCCATGCAAGAGACCATGCGATAACTCATGCAAACTATCCAGGGTAGAGCGCCGGCCCAGTCAGGACAACGAAGCATTCAGAGAAATACTCGATTACCTTCTTCGCGAACTAGGCGAACATTATTCCTCGAGGAATCTCGATCCAGACGCACCGATTCATATCGTACTGAGAGATCTAACGATCCTTCTTATCAACCTGGTCGGACTTCCTCAGTACAAGCAACAGACACTCAGCTAAACATCACCCTCTCTACAGAAAGAACTAGTGCTCCTAGAAAGATTGAGTAGAATCTCTCCTTTTGATCGTTTGGGCCCTAGGAGGAATATAATCCCTCCTAGGATTGCGTCGAGGAACTCTCCATGACCATCCGACCCAAGGGAAGGCTCTGCCCAATCACGACCAACTGCTCGTAATGAAAGATCCCAAAAAGCAAATTCAACGCGATCAATTGCTCGAACCAATAGGCCCGAGGAAGGAAATGATGCATGGAAGGGCTCTATTAAGAGGTTGGAAGACAGATTAGGGAAAATGGCTAAGGCTAAGAATCCTTTACAAAGGACTTTTGTTCAAGGGACACCTTTTGTACAGGCGATTATGGATTTTCCAACACCATCAAAATTCAAAGCTCCAATGGTAACGCCTAAATATGATGGAAAAACTGACCGTGTCCTTCACATAGAACAATACTAAGATGCTGCTGATATCTATGCAGTTCCAAATGAGATTAGATGCAGAGCATTTTCAGGAACTCTTATCGAATCTGCTCAAATATGTTACAACAATCTTCCTCGGGGAAAGATCGCGACTTTCTTTCAACTGGCAGAGCGCTTTATTGGGAACTTCTATTTTGGAGCAAAACCAGTCAAACGAGTAGCACACTTATTGAGTGTTAGACAAAAGGCAGGTGAAAGCACCAAGGATTACATTACTCGTTTCAATAATGAGAAACTCGAAGTAATTGATTATGAGGAGAAGACAATAATTACTGCTCTGATGAGTGGACTGTTGCCAGATAAATTGTACTACACTCTAGCCAAAGACCCGCCTAGAACCATGGTAGAACTAATGGCAAAGGCAACCAAGATTATGAACGCCGAGGAAGCTATGGATTCGAAGAAGAATATGGACACTAATGAGAACAAAGTTGAGGCAGATAAGGTTGAGAAGAAGGAGCAGAAGAACAGTGGTGGCAACAGGCAATTAAAAACAAAGCAAGCATTAGAACAATTGAAGAAATTTGGAAACTATACTCCTTTGAAGGTAGACATAACCCACATTCTAGAAGAGATCAAGAACAGCGAGGAGCTAAACTGGCCTGAAAAAATAAAGGCAGATTCTGACAAGAGGAATAAATCCAAATATTGCGAGTTCCATAAGGACCATGGTCACACGCCGAAATAGTGGAAAGGTCAATGACCGAGCAAGGAAGAGGTCTAGATCTCCTCAACGAGCAAAAGAGGACAAGAAGAGAAGTCATGAAGAAGATCCAGAAGATGATGAAGATGACCCCGATCTAAGACCAAAATAGCCAGAGCATGAGGTATTTTCAATCCATTTTGTATCATTTGAATGTAATGTTATTACAGGTGGAGATGCAGGAGGTGGAGATATGACTGCAGAGAGAAAATCTTACCTCAATGAGGCTCAAGCTTGCTCGTACATTCAACGAATAAATCTAGCTGAAGATGATCGCCCGAGGAAGGTAAATAAAGACAAGTTGGTCATTGATTTCTTTAAGAACGACTTGGCAGGTGTACTATATCCTCATGATGACCCATTGGTAATCAAGATGAGAATGAAAGAAGTGGTGATTTCACGAGTAATGGTGGATAATGGTAGCTCGACAGATATCATGTTCCATCCATGCTTTGATAGTTTGAATCTGAAGCTAGCCCAATTAGAGCCATATCATAGGCCCCTCCTTGGTTTTACTGGCGAAAAGGTTTTTCCATTTGGGACGATCAAGTTGGATATGCTTATCGATACATGGCCTGCTTATCGAACATAAAGAGTACGCTTTTTTATAATGGATAAAAATATCCAATCAACTTATAACATCATCATGGGAAGAGTAGGCCTAAAGAAGTTCGAAGCAGTACCATTTACTGTGCATCAATGTTTAAGATTCCCAGCCAATTTTGGGGTGGGAGTTGTGAAAGGCAACCAGAAAGTAGCTCGAGAATGCTATTATTCATTTGCTGAGCACGAGGAGCGTGAAGAATCTAGGCAAAAGACTATCACCTATCAAGTGGATGAGATAGGAGATGCAGAGATTGAAACATAAGACCCTAGAGACGAGTCTCAACTCGTGAAGGGACCGGTCATGGAAGCTACCGAGAATGTCATTCTGGACGACGAGCATCCAGAACGAACAACTCAAATTGGTGCATCATTGGATGTATCAATAAAACAAGAACTGATAGCATTTCTAAGATGCAGAAAGCAGACTTTAGCATGGAGTCACGAAGACATGCCAGGTATAGATCCTAATTTCTTGTGTCACGAGCTCAATGTGAACAAGGAAACTAAGTCAGTGAAGCAGCGAAGAAGAGTGTTCAGTCCTGAGAAGAATCAATCTATACAGGAGGAAGTAGAGAAGCTACAAAAATCCTCTTTTATTGAAGATGTCAAATATCCTGATTGGCTAGAAAATGTGGTGATGGTAAAGAAGAAAAATAACAAGAGGAGGATATGTGTAGACTTCACTGATCTTAATAAGGCATGCCCAAAGGATCATTTTCCTTTGCCCCGAATCGATCAACTGGTGGATTCTATCTCGGGGCATGAATTATTGAGTTTCATGGATGCTTATTCTGGTTACAATCAGATTAAGATGAAACCTGAGGATAGGGAGAGTACCTCTTTTATCACCCCAAGGGGAACTTATTGTTATAATGTTATGCCTTTTGAACTTAAAAATGCAGGTGCCACATATCAATGACTGATGAATAAGGTGTTTGTAGAGCAAATCAGTCATAACATGGAGGTTTATGTTGATGACATGCTTACAAAGAGCAAGAATGCTGCTGATCATCTAATTGACTTAGGTCAGACCTTTGATCAACTAGAGAAATATTAAATGAAGCTGAATCCTACCAAATGCATATTCGGAGTATGAGAAGGCATGTTTCTAGGTTATATTGTCAACCAACGAGGTATTGAAGCGAACCGTGAAAATATCAAGGCTCTATTGGGGCTACGATCTCCAACGACGAAGAAGGAAGTGCAAATTCTCACAGGACGAGTTGCAGCATTGATGATGCTAAGATTTAGCACCACCGGATAAGTGATAGTGAGCTCAAACAGTTGCAGCCATGGCCGCCGTAGAGATGTATAAGTGTATAAGTATGTAGAAGGGGATGAGCATAAGAGGAAATAAGACAATAATGTATAGTGGTTCAGCCAATTTGGCCTACATCCACTGTGTGTGTGTGATCCACTAAGTATGGGCTCTAATGGCCTTGGATACAATACACACAACCCTCTCTCTCTCTCTACTGTGTATATCAGCAGAGTTTTAGCTAGGGTTGCAGTTAAAAATGGATCCCCCTTTGTAGGGTTGTAGGTGACAAGTATATATAGGTCTTGGGGGGTGTAGTGTACCCCCCCAAGTATGCATGGTGCATGTGAATGATGATCTAGCCAATTCGCTGTTGACACCTGTAGATGCCAAAATGATGACATAATATTCCCTCACGTGAGGGTGTGATTTTGTTATAACGGTCTGCCACGTGTCATATGAGCCTGACGCGCACTGCTCCACGCGTCTCCCAAACCACGCGCGGGCATGATATCAAAAGTTTCTTCCGGTAGTGAGCCTGGCCTAATTCTGGCCTCGTACTGTCGACCCCTCGTACTGTCGTCTGAAGCCTGGTAGAGGGTCGGCCCCTCGTACTGTCGTCTGAAGCCTGGTAGAGGGTCGGCCCCTCGTACTGTCGTCTGGAGTCTGGACGAAGGGTCGACCCCTCGTACTGTCGTCCGTTTTGGAGGCAATCCTCATATAAGACGAGGGTATAAACGGGTATATCAATCACCCCCAGCCCTTAGCCATAGGTGCTGCTGAGATGGCTGAGGGATAGTGTTTTAAATGAGATGCATGTATGATCAGTTAGATGAGTGACACCTGGGCAGATACTCATTGCTGTTTCAATTCCCAAGGTCATGGAGGCTGCGCAATGCATTTGGGGCCTTGTGCCCTAATTATAGCTTTCTTGGTAAACAGGTCCACTCATTACCAAAGTATTTAAGAGATTTTCAAACTCTCTCTCCTTCTTCTTCTTCGCGCCCAAGCCATTTCTCTCTCTAGAACCAGTTCCCATTGCCATTTGCAGCCTTCAATCCTTCCAAGTCTAGCAGCGTTCTTGCTCTCTCCTCATCAGGTAACCTCTTTCACTCAGCGTTTTATTTTGTCTTCATTTCTGTTTGTTTTTTAGGGTCGTAGGGCGGCACTTTCTTTGAGTTACCCCATAGCTTTTTCCGGTGTCTTCTCCGGTCACTGGTTCTTTGAACGTTCTTGAAGAAAACCTTTGAGTTTTTTTGTTTAATCCAAAAGTCAAACCTGGTCAATTCCCTACTTATTTGTAGCTAAATTAGCCAAGTCTAGTGTAATTTCTCCAAGTGTAGAGTCTTCCCTTTAATGCTTAGGAGGCTTTACAACTTAGTGTCTGAATTCCCGTCCTTGAGAGAGAAGCTCTTTACCGAGATCAGGCGAATAGAGGAAGAGGAAGAGAGGAGATGAGGGGACGACCCTAATTGGGTTAGACCCATCTTTCCCATTCCTCTTGCCACCATAAGACCATCTGAACCCTCTGAGTCTTGTGGGTCGTCATCTCGTCTAGCCAAGACTCCCAAACCAAGTGAGATGAACGAGAGGGCATCCTCGCCAACTGGTGCTGGAACTTCTGGTAGGAGGGACACATCTGACCTTATCCCAGGCCGAGAGGCCCCCTCTGAGGCTGTCCCTGTGACAACCCTGTCCCCCAATGCCTTCCAAGTGGCTTTTCCTCAGGGTCCTCCTGCAGGTGATGAGGGGGAAGGGGATGAGGACGAGGACGACGATACGGATGACGAGGTTGATACCTCCCATGCCTCATCCTTTATCTCCTCAGTTAGGGATAGAGACCTTCTGATATGGAGGCATATTTACGGAGTACCCTCTAGGGTAACTATGAGGGTTCCCTCTGATTCTGAGAGAGTTTTTGATTGTGAAGAGGGAGAGGTTGCAGTCTATGAACAAATGTTCAAGGTTGGAGTCAGGCTCCCTCTGCACCCTGCCATTGCAGATATTCTGTTTGCCCTCGGCGTATCCCCCTCTCAACTTCCCCCCAACTCTTGGAGGATGATCTTGGGCTATATCTCTTTGTGGAAGAATTCTTTCACCGACGAGCCCTCGGCTGACCTATTTCTGGGCTGCTATAACATCACCTCCTCGTCCAAACAACCTGGATATTATCACCTGGGGGCAAGGAGGTCTGAGAAGAAACTCCTCCACGTGGCACAAACTTCCAACCACGATTGGAAGAAGAGGTTTTTCTTTATTTCTGGGGAATGGGAGCCCACCGTCGATGCTCCGAGGATCCCCAGAAAATGGTCGAACCCCTCAATGAAGGCCAAGTCAGACCCTGGACTTAGTCTGAAGGAGAAAGACATCGTAGATTATCTGAGAGGACGAGGGCGAGAGGGTGAGCTTGCAAAATTCGAAGACTTGATGACCCCTCGATTCCTTAAAGAAGCTGGTCTGAGGGTCGGCCCTCTGACAGAACTATGTGAGTTATACTGAACATTTTCCATTCTTTACTTATTTTTGAAGTGTTCTCTCCTTATCTCTGAATTTTTCTGACATGTCGTCCTCTTATCAGATCATCCTGCAGGTATAACAGACTATCTTTGGGAAATGACAGCTCCCAGCTTACTGTCTGGATTGGCCAAGAAGAAGGGGAAGGAGCCTCAGCAGGCTCCGAGGAAGACAAAGGCCGCTGGGCCGACAGTGGTGGAGCCGACCACTGACAGTAACAAAAGTAAGGAGCCTGAGGGCCCAGTTGAGCCTCGGCCTGATTCTCGGACGAGGGCCAGAGTCGACGCCTCTGAGGGGACGACCTCTTCGTCCAGCATGGGGGCCTTCTGGTCTCAAAATTTGGCCCATCTGAGGGCCAACCCCTCTACACTGATCGCGAACCTAAGAGCTGCCAAGGCCTCGATGTTCTCTGCACCGTCGACCTCTGACTTCGAGTTCTTAGCAAAGATGCCTCCTGCTAAAGTGTACGACTATGGTCTGCACTCCCTTGCTCAGGTATTGGTCTTGACCTACCTCTTTAATTCCATTTCATTTTTTTTAATAAACTGTTCCCTCGGCCCCTCTTGATATTTGTTCATTTTTCTTACAGTCTGTTTGTGCCTTCACCTCAGCCACCAAGTGGATGGCCGAGAATCAGGTGAAGTTTCATGAGGCTGAAAGGGCTATTCAGCATGAGGCTGATCTTCAGTCTGAGCTTGACACTGCAAGGGCCGAGTTGGAAAGTTCCAGGACTGAGCATGCAAGGATCCTGGACGAGCTGACGAGGTAGCACGACGAGGACATTAAGGCCAGGGATGAGGACATTAAGGCCAAGGACCTGCTTCTCAAGGAAAAAGACGAGGCCTTGACCAATATGGAGGCCAAGTATAAAGCCGACCTTGAAGCAGCCATTACGAAAGTCGAGGCCGATGCTGTTGAGGCTTACAAAGCTTCTGATGAGTTTCAGGGTTTCGGCCTTGAGTACCTGGAGAGGGGAATCAGGACGGCCTGCCGATGGGTCGTCCTCAAATTCGGTGATGTCGTCTCCTGGTTCATCCTTCATTGGAGGCAGTCGGATTGGACGACCCTCTAATCGCTGAGGCCCTGTCCCAGGTGGAATCCTAAGTGCAGGCTGAGGGGGTCGGTACATCTGAAGATCAGCCGGTCGTGATTGTTGAAGAGACCCCCTTGGTTGATGTTGAGGCCCTTCCTTCTGATGTCGTCCCTTAGGGTGGCTGTTTGTAGCCCATACCCTCATTTTTGTATTTTCTTTTGTAGAACACCTGGGACATCTTGTATTACATTTTTATTAATATCATCGTCTCTTCTTCTACTGCCTTCCATATTTACTGCTTTTATGGTTTGCTCTTTGTTGGTTTGCTGTCTTTTCTTAATGTCACTAACCTCTCCCTTGTCTTTCTTGAGGGCAGTGGTGGGGTTGTCCCCTCCACTGGCCCTCATTATATCCGAGGGTTCAAATTAACCAGTTTAATGGTTTTTAGAGCCTTCCCTCATCTTTTTTGAAGACAGTGGTGGGGTCGTCCCCTCCACTGGTCCCCATTATAGCCGAGGGATCAACTTACCAATTTAATGGATTTTAATAATGTCTACCCTCGTCTTTCTTGAGGACAGTGTAGGGGTCGTCCCCTCTACTGGCCCTCATTATAGCCGAGGGTTCAATTTACCAATTTAATGGATTTTAATGTCTTCCCTCGTCTTTATTGAGGACAGTGGTGGGGTCGTCCCCTCCACTGGTCCCCATTATAGCCGAGGGATCAACTTACCAAATTAATGGACTTTAATGTCTTCCCTCGTCTTTCTTGAGGACAGTGGTGGGGTCGTCCCCTCCACTGGTCCCCATTATAGCCTAGGGATCAACTTACCAAATTAATGGACTTTAATGTCTTCCCTCGTCTTTCTTGAGGACAGTGGTGGGGTCGTCCCCTCCACTGGTCCCCATTATAGCCGAGGTATCAACTTACCAAATTAATGGATTTTAATGTCTTCCCTCGTCTTTCTTGAGGACAGTGGTGGGGTCGTCCCCTCCACTGGTCCCCATTATAGCCGAGGGATCAACTTACCAAATTAATGGATTTTAATGTCTTCCCTCGTCTTTCTTGAGGACAGTGGTGGGGTCGTCCCCTCCACTGGTCCCCATTATAGCTGAGGGATCAACTTACCAATTTAATGGATTTTCTGTAGATGTTTCCATGTATGCTAGGACTGACAACCACAGGGTGAGGGAAACATTGATATTTCTTATTAATTTTGCAAAGTGTTCTGTTGGAGCAACTCTCATTACAATTATGGCCTTTCAAGACCTTACAACACTACTGATAGTATTTCTTCAAATGATCTGCATTCCAGGGGTTGGAAAAATGTTCCCCTTCTAGGTTTTCTAGTCTATAGGTCCCTGGGACAACTTCATCGATGACCCTATATGGGCCATGCCAATTAGGATGGAGCTTGTTGGGCTTTTGCCAAGCCTTCTTGAGAACCAAGTCTCCTACTGCTATAGGTCTCCGTTTCACCCTCTGATTATAAAACCTTGCGGTCCTCTGCTGGTAGGAAGCCTGCCTTATCTCAGCGTCCTCCCTCCTTTCCTCAATCAGGTCCAAGTCAAGTCTCCTTTCTTCCGCGTTTCCCTGGGGGTCGTACATTTGGACCCTATGAGTAGGAAACTCGACTTCGGTGTGGATGACGGCTTCTGATCCATAGGCTAGCATGAATGGGGTCTCCCGGTAGAAGTCCTCACTGTCGTCCTGTATGCCCACAGTACGACATGTAACTCCTCGACCCATCTTCCTTTTGCTTCCTCAAGCCTCTTCTTGATTACATCTAGGATTGTCCTGTTTGTTACTTCGGTTTGCCCATTGGCCTGAGGTCGGCCTGGGGTGGAGAAAAATTGTTTGATATTTACCCTCCCACAGTACTTCTGCAGAGAGGCATTCTTGAACTGTGTCCCGTTATCTGAAATGAGGGTGTTGGGCAGACCATACCTGCATATCATATTTTTCCTGATGAATTGGAAGGTCTTCTGCTCTGTAATTATGATCATCGCTTCGGCCTCTACCCACTTTGAAAAGTAGTCAATCGCTACAATGAGGAACCGATAGTTATTGACTGCTCTTGGTAAGGGCCCTACCAGGTCAATCCCCCACACTGCGAACGGCCACGGAGATGTAATGGAGGTAAGAGGCTGATGGGGTTGATGAGGGATGGTAGCAAATCTTTGGCATTTATCACACTTTTTTACATATGCTGCGGCGTCTTTCCCCAAGGTCGGCCACCAGTAGCCTTGGGTGATCACCCTCTTTGCTAAGGATCTACCCCCGATATGGCTTGAGCACGATCCTTCGTGCACATCTTGCAAAATGGAAGGGACTTCTGAGGGATTCACACACCTAAGTAAGGGGAGCATAAACCCCTTTTTGTACAAGGTGTCTTCGATGACAGTGAATTTTGCAGCCCTGTACCTCAGCTTCTTCCTTTCCTGCCTCTCTTCTGGCATCTCACCCTCTTTAATAATGTATCTGATCAGGGGGTCCATCCACGAAGCTTCTTGAGAGACATTTAGGCAATTGCCAAGTGTTCCCTCGGGGTCCTCAATAGTTGGATGAAGTAAAATTTCCACTGGGACCATCCTCCTGATGTCTGTCCTAGTCGCCGAGGCCAATCTCGCAAGGGCATCAGCACGGCCGTTGTCTAGCCTAGGTATCCTCTTTAATTTTAATTCTCTGAAGCCTTTCAGTAGTGACCTCACCTTCTCGAGGTATCTAGCCATTCTCTCGTCCTTAGCCTCGTAGACCCCTAGTATCTGATTCAACACTAGCCTTGAATCACTAGAATCTGGCCGACACTAAGAGACTTGGCTAAGGAGAGGCCTGCTACTAAGGCCTCATATTCAGCCTCGTTGTTGGAGGCTTTGAAGTTGAACCTCAGGGCATATTCAACTTCTCTGCCATCGGGTGCTGACAGTATCAGTCCAGCCCCACTTCCGCTGTCACAGGAGGACCCGTCAACGAAGAGGCTCCACAGAGTCTTTCCCTCTGAAAAATTTCCCATAGAGAGGGACCCCTGTCTAAAGATGTACCTTCCCTCTTCGTTTTCAGTTGCTTTCCTTCTAGCGGTGCTTGTCTCAGCCCTATCTGCGGGTGTGTCAGCGGGTCTATCTTCTGTATCCGTCTTCCCGAGAGTCTCACCCTCGGCCTCATCATCTTCCCAAGTGAACTCAGCCACGAAGTCTGCCAATGCCTGCCCCTTAATGGCCGTCCTAGGCTGATACACAATGTCAAACTCCCCCAGCTTTATAGCCCAGGCCATCAACCTACCTGATTTTTCTGGCTTGTGTAGGACCTGCCTAAGAGGAGAGTCGGTGAGGATGACCATTGTATGGGACTGGAAGTACGGCTTCATCTTCCTCGAGGCATGGATCAAGGCGTAGGCCAGCTTCTCCATCCTTGGGTATCTTTGCTCTGCCCCCTGGAGTGCCTTGCTGTTAAAATACACAGGCTTCTGTATCCCGTCTTCGTCTCTCACAATGGCTGCACTGATGGCCGACTCTGAGACGGAGAGGTACACATAAAGTCTCTCACCCTGGACAGGTCGTGATAGCAGCAAGGGAGACCCTAAGTACGAATTTAGGTCCCTGAAAGCCTCATCACACTCTTCACTCCATTCGAAGGCCTTCCTAAGGATCTTGAAGAATGGCAAGCACTTGTTTGTGGCCCTAGACACGAACCTGTTCAAGGCAGCGACTCTCCCTGTGAGCCTCTGAACGTCTTTAATGGACTTCGGGGTCCTTGTCTCAATAAGGGCCTTTATCTTCTCAGGATTGGCCTCGATGCCTCTTTGATTGACAATGAACCCCAAGAACTTCCCCGCTCCGACCCCGAAGACACATTTGGCCGGATTAAGCTTCATCTTGTATTTGTCCATCATATTAAAGGTCCTCTCTAGGTCTGCCACATGATCCTCTGCCTTCAGACTCTTAGTCAGCATGTCGTCTACGTAGACCTCCATAGAATTCCCAATTTGATCTTCAAACATTTTATTTACGAGGCGCTGGTACGTTGCCCTCGCATTCTTTAGGCCAAAGGGCATGACCCTGTAACAGTATGTCCCCTTGTCAGTGATGAAGGCGGTCCTCTCTGAGTCTTCAGGGTTCATGAAGATCTAGTTATACCCTGAGTAGGCATCCATGAAGCTCATGAGCTCTTGGCCTGTGGTATCATCTACCATCTGGTCGATGCGGGGGAGAGGGAAGCTGTCTTTGGGACAGTGCTTGTTGAGGTCTGTGAAGTCCACGCACATTCTCCACTTGCCATTGGCCTTTGGGACAATGACTGCATTGGACAGCCATTCAGGGTAGATGACCCCTCTGATAAATTCAGCGTCTTCTAATTTTTTGACCTCGTCCCTGATGACCTTATATTTTTCTCTGGAGTAAATTCTCCTCTTTTGCTTCACCGGCTTCACTCCCTCTACCACATTGAGCCTGTGGCACATGACTTCGGGGTCAATCCCTGGCATATCTACATGACTCCAGGCGAAGACGCTTCGCCTTCTCCTCAATAGTTTAATGAGGTCTTCCTTGATGTTGGGCTTCAGAGACTTGCCAACTTGGACGGTTTTTTGTGTCATCGTCATCGTGGATGATGGATTCTACCTCTTCCGCAACCTCTCCTTTCTTCAGCTTTGTTTCATCCCTGGGGTCTAGGGTATCAATATTATAAGTGGTTGTAATCCTCTTGTGTGCCTCCCTCTCTTCAGCGGAGTTGTAATAACATTCTCTCGCTGTCGTCTGGTCTCCTTGAACTTCCCCCACCCCGTAAGGGGTTGGAAATTTGATCATCTGATGGACCGTAGATGGTACGGCTTCAAATCCCTTGAGGGCCACACGCCCCAGTATGATGTTGTAGGCCGAAAACACCTGCTCATCCATCACAAAGAAACTGACCTTCTTGGTGAGCTATCTCGGCCACTCGTCCCCCATCCTCACATCGGCCTCATATACCCCAAGGGGATGAACCTTTTCTCCACTGAACCCAATCAACGGATGATGGTAGGGGACAAGTCTAGCACGGCTGAGACCCAAGGCTTTGAAGCATGGCCAAAACATCACATCTGCAGAGCTACCCCCATCTACCAAGATCCTCGGCACCTCGCATCCGCGCACCCTGGTAGTGATGACGAGAGGGTCATCATGCGGGGCTAAGAGGCCTTTGAAGTCCATCCTTGAAAACCCTACTATCAGTGTGTCCATATCAACCTTCTTCCTCTTTTCTGACTTGACCTCCAGGGAGGTTGCGTTTACCGTCTTCGTCACTGCCTTTGCCTCAGCCACATGGGCCTTACTGTCGGCGACCTCAGACCCTCCTCCTGCAAGTCCCCCGGAGATCATTCCCACTCCAAGCGAGATCATATTAAGCCTCTTGACAGGGCCATGGTCGTCTCTCGATGGGAGGTCAGGGTCGTCCTCATCATCAGAGGGGTCGTCCCCTCTTTTTTGAGGACCTTCTCTGCATGCGTCGCCTCGCTTCTTTCTTGGGTCGTCCCCTCGGCCCCTCTTGAAGGCGCCTTTATCGACATACTTTCTGAGCTTCCCTTCTTTCAGCATCTTCTTAATCTCGTCTTTCAGAGCAAAGCATTTATCCGTTACGTGACCGTGGTCTTGGTGAAATTCACACCACAGGTTCTTATTCCTCTTGCCGGGGGCTACCCTCAGCTTCTCAGGCCACTTCAGTGACCGGTCACTCTTTATCTCATTGAGAATCTGTTCACAGCTGACCGTCAGAGGAGTGTACCCAGCGAAGTTGTCATCCGCGGATCTCTTCTTCCCCTCTTTATTCTTCTTAGGGTATTTACTCCCACTTGCACCTCCTCTTTCGTCCTCATATTTTGCAGCCATCGCCTCTTCGGCGTTCATCACCTTTCCTGCTGTCGACAATAGCTCGACCATCGTCCTCGGAGGGTCTTCAGCAAGCTTCCATAACAGTTTCCCCTTTTGGAGTCCTCCAATCAGGGCTGTCATAGCTATGCTCTCCTCATAGTCTTCCACCTCCAGCTTCTCCTTATTGAATCTGGCTATATAGTCCCTCAGACTCTCACTCTTCCCCTGCTTAACATAGAGAAGGTGGGTGGTCTTCTTCTGTGGCCTCACCCCAAAGCAGAAATTATGGATGAATAGGTCTTCCAACTGCTTAAAGTTTCCAATGAAATTTTTTGGAAGAGACGTGTACCAGACATGCGCAGCCCCTGTCAGGGTACCAGAGAAGGTACGACACCTCATCTCATCTGAGATAGAGTATATGTCTACCGCCGACTGATACATCTCCACGTGGTGGACGGGGTTGGTGCTCCCGTCATACCTTGGGGTGACCATAGGTGGCTTGAACTTTGACGGTGTGGGGAAGTTGACTATATTTGCCACAAAGGGTGAGCCTATGGTGTATCCCCTCTGAAGAGGGTCTCGGCTCTTCAATATATCACCAATCTTATCCTCTAACTGCTGGATTGAGTCATTCCAGGGCCTCACAGGGTCGGCCTGGCCGATGTTATCCCCTGCTGCCTCTCCGAGGTGGACGGAGGGTTCTGCTACAGCAGGCCTGTGTCGACTGTTCACTTCCCTTTGGCCGTCATCTCGTCCTCGGGTTCGGCCATCTGCTGCCTCCCTCCTGGATCTTGCAGCACTCCTTGGCCTGGATAACTGTTCCCGCAGGTCATTTACTAGGCCTAGCCTCTCAAAGGCCGACCCCCTGCTCAAGCGATCAAAAGCAGAGCCTCTTGGGCGATCATCAGGGATTGGTCTCCCGCACTTTCCCCTACTGTCCTGGAGGGGTCGGACAAAATTGTTGGAGACCTCGTAAGGTTCCCAGCACTCTATAGGAGCCTCCTCTCCCTCCAGATCTCCATACCTATCCTTAGGGCAAGGGTTTTCTTGCCTCCCCAGGCGTAGACGCCGGGGGTCAGCAACATCCCTACGCCGCTGAGGGGGTGGCAGGTCTTTGCGTGGTGCCTGGGGTGGTCCCCTGGCCTCATGCTGCCCTGGAGCTGCTGCCGGAGTAATCATCTCAGGCGAAACCCCTGGTGCTCTTAGTATGTTCTGGCTAAGAGCTGTGAACTGCTCCTACATCATCCGCTGGCTTGCTGCCAGTGACTTTAGGGCTGCCGCCACATTAGCCATCTCAGACTGAGGCGGCGGCTGACTGGAACTGGGTCTTCCCCCCTCATCCGGCGGGGGAAGCGGTGGCGGTGGAATCTCGGGTGCCATGTGCTTGAGCTATGAAAAGTTGAACTGAAGAAAATACTGGTGAGCTTGGGAACCTTAGTGGGTCTCTTTCAATGGTGAAACACCTCCTCTCAGGGGGAGTGTTGGTTCACCACCAGAGTGCCCAGTGAGGTCAAGCTGTACAAAGGAAGAGATGTCTTCTCGTTCCCACAGACGGCGCCAAACTGATGATGCTAAGATTTAGCACCACCGGATAAGTGATAGTGAGCTCAAACAGTTGCAGCCATGGCCGCCGTAGAGATGTATAAGTGTATAAGTATATAGAAGGGGATGAGCATAAGAGGAAATAAGACAATAATGTATAGTGGTTCAGCCAATTTGGCCTACATCCATTGTGTGTGTGTGATCCACTAAGTATGGGCTCTAATGGCCTTGGATACAATACACACAACCCTCTCTCTCTCTCTCTACTGTGTATATCAGCAGAGTTTTAGCTAGGGTTGCAGTTAAAAATGGATCCCCCTTTGTAGGGTTGTAGGTGACAAGTATATATAGGTCTTGGGGGGTGTAGTGTACCCCCCCAAGTATGCATGGTGCATGTGAATGATGATCTAGCCAATTCGCTGTTGACACCTGTAGATGCCAAAATGATGACATAATATTCCCTCACGTGAGGGTGTGATTTTGTTATAACGGTCTGCCACGTGTCATATGAGCCTGACGCGCACTGCTCCACGCGTCTCCCAAACCACGCGCGGGCATGATATCACCCTCGGCCTATGAGCCGAGGCCGAGGGCAATGTTTCTTCCGGTAGTGAGCCTGGCCCAATTCTGGCCTCGTACTGTCGGTCGCTCGTACTGTCGTCTGAAGCCTGGTAGAGGGTCAGCCCCTCGTACTGTCGTCTGAAGCCTGGTAGAGGGTCGGCCCCTCGTACTGTCGTCTGAAGCCTGGTAGAGGGTCGGCCCCTCGTACTGTCGTCTGAAGTCTGGACGAAGGGTCGTCAAGAGATTGGTGAAGGGTCGGCCCCTCGTACTGTCGTCCGTTTTGGAGGCAATCCTCATCTAAGCCGAGGGTATAAACGGGTATATCAAGCACTTAATAGATTTGTGTCACGAGCAACTGATAGATGTCTTCCATTCTTTAAAACACTCCGAAAAACGTTTGAGTGGAATGATGAATGCGAGGAGGCCTTTCAATAATTGAAGAAATATCTGGGGACACCTCCATTGTTGTCCAGACCAGTGAAGGGAGAAAGATTATACTTGTATCTAGCATTATCAAAGAATGCAGTTAGCTCGGCATTAATCAGATTGGAGAATGGAGTACAAAAACCAGTCTATTATACCAGCAAAGCTTTTCGAGGAGCAGAAATCAGATATCCAAGGCTGGAAAAGTTGGCACTAACACTGATTGAGGCAAGTAGAAGGATGAGGCCATACTTCCAAGCTCATACTATAGTTGTGTATATTGATATGCCGTTAAGGCAAGTTATGCACAAACCAAAGAAATCAGGAAGGTTGATGTATTGGGAAGTAGAACTAGGGGAATATGATATAATTTATGAGCCTAGATCATCGCTCAAAGGGCAGGCGATAACGGATTTTATCGCAGAGTTTACTCAGGAGTATACCCCCGACGAGCAAGAATTGAATATGGACCAACTTGTGGATGTTACAGGATCATCAAATTTAAACCCCGACCAACTTACGTCAGTGGACGAGCAACGAGAAGCGCTGGAGGAGAATAGAAGGAAGCATCGAATATTCCACCGTGGAACTCTGTCTGACCAAGAGTTTGATAATGAGATACTTGTGTGGAATTTGTATGTAGATGGCTCTTCTTGCACCACAGGCAGTGGAGCAGGGATTATTTTAAACATCCCGGATGAGACGGATGTGGAGTATGCTCTGCATTTTCAATTTAAGGCTTCTAATAATGAGGCTGAATATGAAGCTATGATCGTGGGTCTCAGTCTGGACAAAACTTTGACAGCAGAGCAGGTCGTTGTATTCAGTGACTCATAGTTGATCGTAAATCAAATATTGGGGGTGTATGCAGTAAAAGGAGAATTAATGATCTAGTATCATGCGAAAGCATTGGAAATTATATCAAGCTTTAACGCAGTATAGTTGATTAGAATACCAAGGTTGGAGAATGCAAGAGCAGATGCCTTAGATCAGTTAGCATCAGCCACACGCACCGAGCTACGAAGAACAATCCCAATAGAAATCTTGGCTAGTCGGAGCATTGACGAAGACTTAATGGTGAACTTCATTGCTCTCGACTTGGGACCATCTTGGATGGATCCCATCAGGGACTATATTGACAAGGGGGATTTACCATCTAATAAACTCGCAACCAAGAAATTAAAGTTTAAAGCTGCTCGTTATGTACTGACCAATGGCATTTTATATAAACGAGGTATTATAGCAGGGCTACAAAGATGTGTCCATCCCTCTGAAGTGAAAGATCTGATCGAAGAGGTTCATGAGGGGTCTTATGGAGCCCATGTAGCAGGTTGGACGCTTTTACAAAGGATAACGACGCAGGGGTATTACTGACCGATAATGAGAGCTGATTGTGTAGCTTATGCTAAGAAATGTGATAAATGTCAACGCTTCTCCTCTATTCGAAGAACTGCCCAAGCATTGTTAACACCCATCACGTCTCCTTGGCCATTCTCCATGTGGGGAATAGACTTGGTCGGGCCACTTCCAACGACCCGAGGAAGATTTAAATACCTCGTGGTCGCTGTGGATTATTTTACTAAATGGGTAGAGGCTGAGTCTCTTATTGATATGACGTATGACAAGGTATATCAATTCATTTGGAAAAACATTATCTACAGATACGGTCTACCACATGCATTCATCACAGACTATGGAACTCAGTTTGATAACGAGGAATTTGCTGTGTATTGTCATCAATCTAATGTACCGAAGATCCACTCTGCACCAGGCCATCCCCAAAGCAATGGACAAACTGAGGTGACAAACAGAACGCTGCTGAATGGTTTGAAAAAACGACTAGATGCTGCAAAGGGAAATTGGATTAACGAGCTACATTCCGTGCTGTGGGCTTATCGCACAACACCATGAGCAGCAACATGAGAGTCTCCATACATACTAGCATTTGGAAGTGAAGCTGTTATACCTGTTGAATTGGGTCTACCTACACACAGAGTATTGAATTTAAATTCTCCTATCAGTGACTTGATGAGGCGATTAGATCTGGATATGCTCGAAGAACTTAGAGAAGAAGTAGTAATCAGGAATGCTGTATACCAACAACGAACAACTCTGTTCTACAACAAGAGGGTAAAGAAGTGTGATTTGAAGGAAGGTGACTATGTGCTAAAGAAAGTAATTCAAAAGCACAACAAACTGGAAGCCAACTGGCATAGACCCTACAGAGTAACACGAGTTGTTCGTACAGGGACATATCGGATTGAAACATTGGAAGGAGAAGAATTCAAGAATGCATGAAATGCAGAGCATCTACGCAAGTATTATCAGTAGTTGGAATTCCTATGTAATGCAGTTTTCTTCAGTATGAATAAAGTGTTGAATGATTTACCCAGTTCTCTCTTTTTGTTGAAATTTTTCGGAGTATTAGTGCAACACACTACGCATCAAGTTCAGAATCAATCTCCTCCAACTCCGGTTGGTTGGGAACCAATTTCCTCCAACTATGGTTGGTCGGATATCAATCTCCTCTAACTCCAGTTGGTCGGGAACCAATTTCCTCCAACTCCGATTGGTCGGATAATAATCTCCTCCAACTCTGGTTGGTCGGGAACCAATCTCCTCTAACTCCGGTTGGTCGAATATCAATATCCTCCTACTTTGGTTGGTCAGATATCAATCTCCTCTAACTCCGATTGGTCGGGAATAAATAATAACCAACTTCGGTTGGTCGGATATCAATCTCCTCCAACTCCAGTTGGTCGGGAACCAATTTCCTCCAACTCCGGTTGGTCGGATAATAATCTCCTCCAACTCCGGTTGGTCGGGAACCAATCTCCTCCAACTCTGATTGGTCGGATATCAATCTCCTCCAACTCCGGTTGGTCGGATATCAATCTCCTCCAACTCCGGTTGGTCAGGAATAAATTATAACCAACTCCGGTTGGTCGACAAATCAATCTCCTCCAACTTCGGTTAGTCGGGAACCAATTTCCTCCAACCCTGATTGGTCGGATATCAATCTCCTCCAACTCCGGTTGGTTGAGAACAAATCTCCACCGACTTCAGTTGGTCGGCAAATCAATTTACAATCAACTCCGGTTGGTTAAACTAAGTAGAATAATGGGATGAAAATTCTTTCATTGCTTAGGATCAAAGAGTGATAAGTCTCTATAATCAAAAAATAAAACAGAATGGACATATCAAAATATGCATATATTCACAAACAAAGACATTCTACAAAATACCTAGAAGAAAGTAAAATATCAAAAGACTAAAAATTTCTTCATTTAAATCAAGAAGAATTACATATGCTGAGAAAAAATACAAGTCATTACATAAAAATCCTATTCTATTGGTTTTTTTTCCTTCTACCTTTGAAACAGGTTCTACTCCAGCAGGAGGATCATCTAAGGCATAAGGAGAATTTATGAAATTTACATCTCTCAGCATTCTAACGTTCATTACAGATGGCCGATCAAGTATATGTTCTCGGTGAGATATATCGAAGTTGGCATGAAGATTGTAGTAGCCAAGATACTTAGATATCAAGCACTGAGGAATTGCCCGAGAAGGAATCCAACTAATGTCGAGCTTAAAAGTAGGCATGGGTAACTCAAGCAATCCAGGGTCATAGTAATCCCATAAGTAGTGCCCCTGCTCCACTTTTAGCACACACAATGCATTCAACCATCCTTGCTTGTACCCCTCGTTATTTGATTGCTGGATTCGATCATCAAGATGGTAGAGGGCTTCATTGTAATTAGCCATCCAAAACTCTCTGGGCTATTTATGGAATTGGTAAGTTAACCTCTCCAGTTGCTCGTGAAGATTCTTCACCAGAAGTTCTTTATTTTCCAAGGCAGAGCTTTGGGTAGAAAGTTGCTCGCTGAGGTTCAGAATATTCTTGGACATCTCTGCTAAGGCTTGGTTCTTCGCTACCAACTGAAAGGCCTGATTCTCCAAGGCCGCTTGAGTTCTTGCTTCTTCAATAGAAATCCGACCAGCCCTTGCTCGTCCCCGAGAAGAAGATCTTGCTCGACCACGAGTAGAAGTGTAGGGTCTAACTCTTTTCAAAGTTTCCAACTCATCTCGTAAGTTGGCATTTTCTAGCTCCAAAAAAGAAAAACCTTCATCATTGACAGGGACCAAGGCTCCCGAGGAAGACGCAGCAGACTTGAGTTGTTTTACCTCCTCTTGCAAGGCAATGTTCTCTTGCTCCAACAACTTGGCGATACGCCTATGCTCTTCAAACTCAAGCTTTAGAACGCTCTCTTTCTTCTCGTAAGCAGAGATAAATTTATCATATCCTTTATCATCACTTAACTGCTGATATTTTTTCTCGTACTCTTGGCGCAAAAGTTTGGAGGACTCTTTATACTGCTGCTAGAATTCCTCTATAGTTCCTTGGAGATCCTCGATCATCTCATAGTAGGCCACATTATTAGCAACTGCATGATCGAGCAAACACTTAAGATACTGGTAAGCTTCATCTGCTCGTTCAGAAGTATTTAAACCAAGGATATCAATGATTTGAGATTCATTTAGATCTACATGACCAACTTTGAAGTAGTCATTGCATTTCTTCATCAATTCTGTGTCATGAGCTGATAAGAGCTCCATCCTGGCCATAAACTAGCAAAGAGAAGAGATATAAAATATCAATAAGAATGCAGACAGAGCAAGTAGAAGGTAGTCAAGATGAACAACCAAAAGTTTGAATTTTATTTCATCATAAGAAAAATAAAAAGTCTGAGATTACATTCAAGAATAACAAAATAAACACCCAAACTACTCTACACCTTCTCTTTGTTTCCTATAATTTCATCAGAATGTTTCGAGGAAGAGACTGGTTGCTCGGAGGACAAGATTAGCTGCTCGGCAGAAGTAATGGATGGTTGGAGTTGATCGGAGGAAGGCTAAATAACATGAACCTGATCTCCAATCATCATGGAAGATTCGTCTGAGGAAACTTCATCATCCTCTTCTTCTCCAGGAGAGGGAGGAGGGCCATGAATGTGTTGCTGGAACAATTCTGAATTCTCAGCAATTTTCATCTCTTTCAAAGCAGCAACCCATCCATACCTAAAGTACTTGAGGCTAGCATACCCCATTTGCAAAGTCATGGCAGCCAGGCCCTTGTTCCATCCTTTATCCCAACCAGCGTTGAACGATTTTTTAATAGCCTTTTTCCTCTTTTCTTTCTCCGAGGAGGTCCTTTCCCTAAGGAGCTCCTCGACAGCCTTCAACTTCTCCTCCACTTCTATTTTTTGGCGTCCAATATCTTGAAGCCTAACAACTTCCTATTCAGCAGAATTGATCTAACTTCCAGCTCCTTGTTGCTTTGTTCAAAAACTTTATTGCTCTGCTCAGATTCTTTCAATTTCTTCTCCAACTCCTGGGAGGCATTCTCAGCTTGATTCTTATCCAGCTCAATGGACTTGAGTTGCTTTTCCCAAGCAACCTTATCTTCTTCATATTTTTGACGAGAATCCTTTAAGGACTGAGTCAGACCAACAAAAGCTTCCTTTACACCTCCCGAGGAGATTGAAGCTTTAATAGCTTCATCCTTCTTCAAGTTGCTATTGAAACACGTCACCAGCTGAAAAAAGAAGTAACATCAAATCAACATATAAACATAATATTAGAAAGTGAATGACTCAAATTAACAATACTTACTGAGGCAATGTGTTGAGCAACAAGAGTAGTGATTCTCACACGAGAAAGGGAATCTTCAATACTTTGGACTTCTGGGACAGTCCAGGATTTTATCAAGCTCACAGCGGAGCTCGGAGCAACAAAAGATGGAATGCCACTTTCAGCAGTTAAAGGCTGAGAGATAGGTTCAATGAGTCTCTCAGAGGAACTTTTATTTAACCTCCTCGGAGGAGCAAGAATATTTTCAACCAAAGAAGTTGTCTTGGTTGGTGATAACCTCACTAGGAGGAGAAATAACCACAACCTTGCTCGGAGTCACAGGGGGCTTCTAAACAACTTTCTTGGCAGCAACAGGAGGGGGTGCATCAATGTTTCTTGTCCCTTCCTCTAGAACATCCTGTTTATTTTTCTTGGCCTCCACATTGGCAGACACTACTAGAAAATTGATAATTAAGGACACATGTATTAGAGACAGCTTTTAAGACGTCCTTTAAAAAATTATATAAGGGACAGGAAATTTTATTGTCCTTTTAAATATACTATAAAGGACAGCTATTTTTTTAGCGTCCTTTATAATAATTTTAAGGACATTCAATAATTGTCGTCCTTAATACTTGATCTAAAAGGACAGCATATGCCGTCCATTAAAATATTTCGTTCCCTCTTTTTTCTTCTCCCTTTCCCTCTTCTATTTTTCGGTCAATTTTTTATGACCAAATAACTTACTCATCCACTTCTCTCTCCTCTCTCACCAGATCAAAGCCAAACCTACATTCACATCATCTCACCCACCTTTGCTCGCTCGCCCGCCATCTCTCTCGTGAAAGTGTCGACTGTTAAACCTCGTCTCTCTCTCTCTCATCTACGAAGGATATTCTTTTGTTCGTTGGCCTTGTCCTCTCTCTACGAAGAATATCCTTGATGTCATCGCAACCATATTGGTCGGAGGGGGAATCTGAGGGATAGAGGTCCAGTCCGAGCATAAATTTTCGATCTCACAGTCATATTGCATCTATATTCTGAGGGATTATTGTGTCCGATCAGTTGCCATGTCCAATTGGTCCTTCTCGGATTGTCTACGCTCGTCGAATTTCATGGCGGTTCTCGTCTCCAGGTATCTCCCTTTATACACAAATATATATATATATATATATATATATATATATATATATATATGCACACATGTATATCCATGTTCATTTCGATTTTGGTTTTGGTGATGGATGATGAGTTTTGATTAAGCTCTTGTTGTTTTTGTGTTTGTGAGCTTAGTTTTTGAGTTTTGAAATTGATTGTGTGGATTTTTAGGGTTTATGTTAGTTTTTTGATGATTCGAGTTTGTTTTTAGGGTTTCTTATTGATGTATGTAGTTTTTTTAGATTTGAATCGCAATGAACGAGAGAATTAAAACTGACTTAGAAAAAGGATGGGAATTTATGCAGAAAGGCATTTTGAAGCTAAAGAAAATTCTAAAAGGTCTTCCTGAGCCTCAATTTAGCTCAGAGGACTACATAATGCTTTATACATATCCTTTTTTACTTTATTACTTTGTTAGATTATGTGTTTGTTGTTATTTTTTTTTCCTTAATTTAATTTGCAGAACTATATATAACATGTGTACTCGAAAACCTCCTTCTCACCAACTGTATGGCAATTACCGCGAGTCATTTTAAAGAGTACATTACATCAACGCTATCTTTATTCACTTACTCAAGACATATCTATGCGAAAGTTGCTACATGTAGGAAGCCAATTAGAAGGATATGGTCTGCCTTTCATGGCGGTTCTCATCTCCAAGCTGATCGGATGCTTAAAAAAATTTCTTGGCTCCAGGTGGCGGGTTGGAGAGAATCGGAGGTAGCAGATTAAAATTTTTTTGGGACTCGACTGGCGAGATGATTGTCGCACACTGAGGCGTCACTCCATCGACGAGGAGTTAAGGCAACTGGGTTGTTCTGATGATTTACGGTCCCCTCGGAGATGATCGGAAAATCATTAGTTTCTTCGTGATTCTAGTCTCGTTGTATATCCACCGACAAATAAACCTAGATATTTGATTGTGTTCTGATACGTTGTTTAACATGAATGTCCTTGAACGACAGATTTTCAAGAAATAAATCGTCAGACAACTCTCCCTCGTGAAAAGGTAGGATTCTCTCTTCCGCTGGCATGGAAAAACTTGTGAAGAATAAATGTATACTTTCTTCCTCTGATTTTGCGATCTAATTTTTCGCTTCATTTTGCGATTTGTATATAACTGATTTTGTGTTTAGAATTGATTTTGTGTTTAATTATACTCATACAGTGAAAAGTCAATCTTCCACGAGATATAAATAATCAGTACGCCTGAAAAATAGATGCATGTTGCTTGCTAGTAATAGTTTCGATGGTCATCTGGTAATTTGCTTAATTCCACAAGATATTTTGTGTTTGGTTTGATATTCGATGGTCATCTGCTTGTTAGTAATAGGTTCTCCACTCGATCTTATTTCTCAAAGGAATTTTTTTTTCTAAATGCTTCAGATATAATGATTTGACATACATACATAACCCAATGGACTTCATTGAAGAGACTATTTTGTCATTTTGGTTTTCTATTCGATTGAGATTTCTTACAGATTTGTTGTTGTTGTCTTAATCCATTTTTGCCAATTTTTTTTTATCAACACAGCTCTGAATCTCACACAGAATCTCACATCTCTTACTAAGACTAGTTTAACGAAGACTAGTTAAACTATTACTAAGATTAGTTTAAAACCTACTAGAATAACACTTCCATTGTATGCCCTCGTTGCCCATGTGAATATTTAGTTAAATATCACATTCAAATTGTATGCTCATGTAATCTTTATTCTGTAAAGCCTTGAAAGTCTCGAATTCTCTTTAAAAATTGCTGCATTAAATGGTAAAGTGGCCTGAAATAACGGCAAAAAGTAGCCGAACGTAAAATGGGTAAGTTTGTGACCTTATTTAGTTAAATTGGTGGAAGGGATTTGTTGGAGGTTTGGTTGTGGAATTTGTTGCTGTTGTTGTTGATTTTATTTTAAATGTTAAAACAACTTGGATTTAATGAATTAACAAAGGAAATTTTGTTGAATTTTTTTAAAATTAAGAAACGTTCTAAATTGATTAAAAATATGTCGTTAGAGGGTGAAAACAAAACAACCCCCCCTCAAACGACCCCGTAAGAGACACGTACACCTCGCACGAGACCAATGTAACATGTAGGAACTGATTATGTAGTCACGGGACTACCGGTTTGAGATTAACACGATAATTTGGAAAAAATCTAGACTTAGGCTTAAAACACACCGTTAGAGGGTGAAAACCCAAAACGATCCCCAAACGGTCCCGTAAGAGGGACGAACACCCCGCACAGGACCAATGCAACTCGTAGGAATTGACTGTGTAGTCACGGGACTCTTGGTACGAGAAATTGATGATGCACGAAACCAATGCAATGTAATCCGTAGGAACTAATCGCGTGGTCACGGGACTCCCGATTTGATCATATGACGATAATTTGGAAATATTTAAAATTAGGCTTAAAAATTCTGTTAGAGGGAAAAACACAAAATAGTCTTCAAATGGACCGGTGACAGACGCTAACACCTGGCATAGACGATGAAAATATCTGGACTTGGGCTTAAAAACATGCCGTTAGTTGACGAAAATCAGAAATAGCCTCCAAATGGCCCCGCGAGAGGCACGACTCCATGTAGGAGATCAATGTAACTCATTGGAATTGATCGCATGGTTATGTGACTCCCGGTTTGAGTATATGATGATAATTTGAAAAAATCTAGGCTTAAGCTTAAAGCATGCCATTAGAGGGAAAAAATCCAAAAAGTCCCTAAACTTCCCCGCGAGAGGCACAAACACCTCACTCGGGACAGATGTAACTCGTAGGAACTAATCGTATAGTTACGGGAGTCCCAATTTGATAATATGATTTCAATTTGCAAATATCTAGACTTGGGCTTAAAACATGTCGTTAGAGGGTAAAAATACAAAATAGTCCTCAAACGACCCGGCGAAAGGCACAAATACCTCGCACGGGACCAATGTAACTCGTAAGAACTGACCGCGTGGTCACGGGACTCTCGATTTGAGAATATGATGATAATTTTAAAATATATGGACTTAGGCTTAAAAACATGCCGTTAGAGGGCGAAAATCCAAAATAGTTCCCAAACGGCCGCGCGAGAGGCACGAACTCCTTATAGGAGATCAATATAACTCGTAGGAACTGATCGCGTGGTTACTGGACTCCCGGTTTGAGAATATGAAAATTATTTGCAAATATCTAAAATTAGGCTTAAAAACATGCTGTTCGAGGGCCAAACACAAAATAGTCCTCAAATGGCCCGGTGAGACACAAACACATCGCACGGGACCAATGTAATTCGTAGGAACTGACCGCGTGGTCACGTGACTTTCGGTTTGAGAATATGATGGTAATTTGAAAATATTTGGATTTAGGATTAAAAACATGTCGTTATACGACGAAAATCGAAAACAACCTCTAAATGGCCTTGTGAGAGACACGAACTCCTTGCAGGGGATCAATGTAACTCGTAGGAATTGATCGCGTGGTCACGTGACTCCTGATTCGAGTATATGGTGATAATTTAAAAATATATAGACTTAGGCTTAAAAACATGTCGTTAGACGGCCAAAATCCAAAAAGTCCCTAAACATCCCCACGAGAGGCACAAACACCTCACTCAGTACCAATGTAGCTCGTAGGAACTAACCGCGTAGTTACGAGACTCCCAATTTGAGAATATGATGTTAATTTGCAAATATATAGACTTAGGCTTAAAAACGTGCCGTTAGAGGGCAGAAATACAAAACAACCCTTAAGCGACCTTGTAAGAGGCACGAACAACTCGCAGGGACCAATGTAACTCTTAGGAACTGACCACGTGGTCATGGAACTCTCGGTTTGAGAATATGATAATTTTTAAATATCTAGGATTCAATTTAAAAACATGATTTTAGAGCGCAAAAACCCCAAATAGCCTCGTGAGAGGCACCAATACCTCGCTCGGGACCAATGTAAATTATAAGAACTAACCACGTAGTCACGGGACTCCCTGTTTGGGAATATGATGATAATTTATTATTATGACGATAAGTATTATGCAATTTTTCAGCTTGAAGATGATTTTTAAAAAATATTATTTGATTGCTGATATCATCTCTTTGTTGTATCCTATTTTTTGCAGGATAATATTTTATCGTTAGCTTTTATCCGTGTTGAACACACGAAGGAGTCAATGGTTTACAACAAGGAGATTGTTTGTGTTATGATTGCGCGGACTTTTGTAATTTTATTATTTAATTTTATAACCGTGCAGGCTTTTGTAATGTTATTATTAAATTTTATAACCGTGCATCCCTTACATTATGCTAGTTTTGTATTAACAAGTTTTAGAATGTCCATAAAACAGAGGAAGCTATGTCCAACTTTTTTTTGATCCGTGAACTATTAAGACTTGTAATATTTTTACATTTGAATGTATGTACATTAGTTTATCAACGTGTGAGATTCACAATTTATGAATTTTCTTTATTTGTTTTCTGCAAATAATAAATATTTTTTCTTTCATATTTGAAATTTGTTGATTTTGTTGATTTGTTTTCAAATAATAAATGTAATTTAAAAAAATATATATATTTATCTTTTAGGACAGCTACAGATGTCTTTTAAAATATTAATTTGGAGCCATATTTTATGTGCCAAAATCTATTTGGGACAGCTATTGATGTCCCCTATACTCCGTTTTAAAGGACAGCAAGATATGTCCTTATAGACGTATAGTAGTTCTTGGATTTTAAAGGATAGAGCTAAAATGACAGCTTCTTGCTGTCCTAAAAACTAAAAAAGGACAGCACTTGCCATCCTTTTAGCCTTTTATGACGCCCACCTGATAGGATAGATCTTCCTGTCCCTATGACCGTCCTAAATACTATTGGGGACATGAAATGGGCTTTTGGGACAGCAAATTAGCTGTCCTTAATTGTCATTTTCTAGTAGTGAGAGTCTAATTTGTCAAAGAAGGCAGGAGCTCTTCTTCTCTTCATTAGGTTACTGATGGGGATATTCGATTCAGAGGAGGAACCTTCCACACCAGTTTCAGAAGCTGATACTTGGTCAATGTCAACCACCATTGGACGAGCAGTGAAGGATGAAGTATAGCTCTTGTATTGCAATAAATAAGAAGCAGACCTAATGTGTTCCTTAGCAACAGATTGGTGCAAACTCCAGATAAGTTTTAAATGCTTCAAATTAACGTCAGCTTATTTTGGAGATTTTCTTTTACTGTCAACTGTAATGAACAAAAATAAATGTCAGTGAAACGTTTTATCAAACACAAAGAAAACAAGATTAAAAAATAAAAAAAATAAAAATAAAAACAACCTATTCCATTGCCATAAAGGGGGACACCTAGGACCTTGATATACAACATCCCCATTTAATGGAGCGTGTTCCCAATTTTTCATAACAACCCCATTCTAAAAATAATCCCTATTGGCGTCTGGAAGATTAACAACTAAAGCCCTATTCAAAAACCTAGTCTATAAATAGAATGTGGAATAACTGACAACCCATCTATAACAGTACATAATCTCTAGGATTCCTAAACGGGTTCCATGGACTTACTTTAATCTATGAACGCCATTAACTATCCTCCAGGTATTTGGAGCTATTTTTGCAGGTACAACGTCAAAATATTGACAGAACTCCAAACATAAGGGATTTGGAAGGAAAGAAAAGCCACATTCGGCCACAAAGAGACTTGGGAACCAATGTCCCTCAGCCAAAGAAAAATAGTCAGAAGGTTCATAAAGTTCTTCCAAAATGACCCATGAAGGAATTGAAAATTCAGAACGAAATTTATCAAGCGATTCAACAAGGTAAACCATGATGAAAAAAGTAAATAAAAGAGAGGGAAGAAAATCTTATAGAAAAAAAGTGAATAAGTTGACAACGAACAATGAAAGGAACGAAGGCACAAGATAGAGAAGAAATGAAGAGTGCAAAGATACAGATTTGAAAAGTGAAAAAAATGATAGGATTTCCGACGCGCTTAAATACTTTACCTTGGGAACAAAGAAAAGAAATAATTACAAAGGAGGACGTTTGCGTATCCGGCGGCTAAAAGAAGAAAATGAGCACAAATATCGAAGCGGTCATGAAAATTCAAAATATTTACGAGGCCTGATACTGTGCACTCAAAATGGAATTATATACAACGAATGCATTCCTAAAAACCATACAAACCAATAATTTATGCAGTTTTCAAGCAGAATATTCCATACTTTTCTTCAACATCAAATTATGAAACATTGGGGGCTTCTGTTGATACCAAATTTAGTCTGTTGACATGGACCACTCACTTACAGACACGTGTCTGCCAACGTGGTAATTATATATACTTCTATCGAGAAACTCAAGATCACCGAGCAACTAAGGAGCCCCGAGCAACTCAGGGGCCTTGAGAAACTCAAGCATGTCGAGAATCTTGAGCGGTCCGAGCTACATAGCGTACATCGCATCCAATTCAAGAGAATCAAGGAGACGACTGCTCATTAAATGCTCATTATTATCATACAAATGTACTTGTCTACTAGATAACAAGGCGTTGTCCTTTCATTTGTACAGCCTCAAGGCTATAAATACATTGTAACCTCCTCATTAGAAGGGGACTCAGAATATCTTGGTAAATCCATTATCGAGAATTCCAAGCAAACAGTCAGCAATAACAAAAACAGTGGACGTAGGCGATTCTTTCAAGGCTGAACCACTTTAAAAATCTTTTGTCTCATTTATTTTATCTGTGATTGATTAATTAGAGATAATATAATTTTATACATCAACAACACCGTATATATATAATATAAACCCCGACTTTACCGTGTACTCAAAATCCCGTACACTGCCTGTAATTTCCTGAGTCTGTGGCCCGACTCATCGTAATTAATTTTCTCACTTAATAACTTATCATTTTCCCGAGTCTATGGTCCGACTCTAATACCATTAATTCACGCCTCAATTACTATAATACTTTCCTCGAGTCTATGGTCCGACTCTAATTAAATTAATTAGCACACCCATTAATTTAATACCTCCACGAGTCTACAATCCGACTCTAATTAAATTTATTAACACACTTATTAATTTAAATCCTCCCCGAGTCTACAATCCGACTCTAATTAAATTTATTAACACACTTATTAATTTAATACCTCCCCGAGTCTACAATCCGACTCTAATTAAATTAATTAACACACCCATTAATTTAATACATACCCGAGTCTACAACCCGACTCTTATTAAATTAATTAACACACCCATTAATTTAATACCTACCCGAGTCTACAATCCGACTCTTATTAAATTAATTAACACACCCATTAATTTAATACCAACTCGAGTCTACAATCCGACTCTTATTAAATTAATTAAAACACCCATTAATTTAATACCTACCCGAGTCTACAATCCGACTCTTATTAAATTAATTAACACACCCATTAATTTAATACCTACCCGAGTCTACAATCTGACTCTTATTAAATTAATTAACACACCCATTAATTTAATACCTACCCGAGTCTACAGTCCGACTCTTATTAAATTTATTAACACACCCATTAATTTAATACCTACCCGAGTCTACAATCCGACTCTTATTAAATTAATTTACACATTAATTAATCAACACAAATCCGAGTCTGTAGTCCGACTCTAATATAATTAATTTACACATTAATTAATTCCTACCAAACTGAGTATATGGTCCTACTCCCAATTAATTAATTTACACCTTAATTAATTTATACCAAATTCCGGGTCTACAACCCGACCCTAAACTAATTAATTACAGCATCAATTAATTTAATACTTTTTTGAGTCTACCCTCCGATTCTACCTTCATTAATTATCACATCCATTAATTTAATGACTTTGTGTCACTCAACCATTATCCCCGGACTCACTTACTTGGCCCGTAACTTAATATTTCTCGAGTCTATGTTCCGACTCTAAATTAATTTCTTTCTCTCAATAATTAATTTAATACTTTGGTGCCACTTAACCAATATACCCGGACTCACTCACTTGGTCCATTTTACATCTCATAATTTCATTCCCACATATTCGGCCACAATGTGTCGCACATTCATCTCCATAATTTCCTAATTATATTTACCTATAATTTCCAACATACCCGGACTCGCTTGCTTAGTCCATTTTTACATGTAAAATCAGCCCAAAAGTCTGTTTCTCGATAATTATTCCCATGTATTAAAAACTGGCGGCACTGCCATAATTCCTGTAGCTTCGATCGATCGAATCCCCTGGGTCGATCGATCGATCGTTCCAGTGTTCGTCTTCTCCAGCCCTCTGTCGGCCATGGACGAAACTTAAAGCTTTGATTCTCAATCTAAATCCTTACCCAAATACAATTAACATATCCTCCATATGAGAAAAGGGTCTAAACATCCCACAGACCTTAATTAATCATCAATATCCATTAATTCTAAGGTTTTCCTGATTTGGGTATTATCCGGGTTTCAAATCCCCAATACGGATTTCATTCATATTATTAGCAATTAACCATTTATTCTCACTGGTTTTAACATACGATTCATTCCTCTACATTCTAGAATCATAAACACAATAAATCTCACCCTTAATCCCATTAAGGTATATTAATTTCCAAAAACCCAATTTAAATTTTGGTTACACACCCAAAACGAAATTTTGATTTACACATCACTATGATATGAATTGATTATCATCAATTTAGAAATCACAACAGTTAACCACTTGCCTGGAATTGTTCGTAGTGTCTGATCCGTTGGTGTAGTTCCTTAATTTGGCTCCAAAATCCCCAAATTGGCTCTTGATTTGCTTTCCCCCAATTTCCCTCTCAAGCCCTAGGCTTGGAGCTGAGTTTACTTCTGTTCCCTAATCTCTCAATTAGGTTAAAAACATCCAATCCCGTTTTTGGCCATGTGGGTCTAATTAAAAAGGCCCAACTCACCCCGTGTGGGCCCGGCTATGCCCAAAAATGTTTCGAGACCCAATTACCACCCCGAGTACTCTTTTCTGACTATCTCGAACCATTCAGATGCAACCGCGTACTTAGAATTGCCATCTGAAATACTTTTCAAAATTTCCAAGTTTCGACCTCAAAATGTGACACACTAGATTTGAACCATTAAACTTAAAAGTCGCCAATTATAAATAATTCGGCTCACTCAAATAAATTCTCCAACTCATGAATTTAAGTTTCTCCAATTTAAATATTTTTATAACTCCTAAAAATAATTAAATATTAAATCCTCAAAATTACGGGGTGTTACATCTCAATATTAAAATGATATTATTATATTAGTATTAGTGAAAAAAGGCAACCTGTGGATGCAGGCTCATTCTCGAGGGCTAAACCACGAAATTCCTAGTGTCAATCATCTTAACCTCATCTCACTCTCTATTCATTTGCATACACTATTTATTTATTATTTGTTATCACGGATTGGATCTCATCTAACTAAGACAAAACTTGAATCCATTTTTGGAAGAAAACAGAATGGCGCCATATGCGGGAATGACTAAAGGCTAGTTGTTTCTTATCCAATTCCTAATTCTTAATTGTGAAAAATTTGGACTTTTCAGCAAAATCCCCCAAAATTTGTTAACAATCATTTTTGTTGATTTGATTAGTAAAATCACTCAATTTCTTGCCTAACATCCTTAATTTATTGTTCGATCAACAAATTCCATGTAAACTGCATCTAAGCATTTTCATTTCTAGTCTAAAATAGTTCCCTTACTATCAAATCCTAAAGAATATAGTCATACTCTTGTCCTGCTTTTATATTATATTTTTCTAGAATTTTTGGTAGAAATGGTAAAACACCTAAAAAGTTGTACGGAAAAAGAGGCTGCACAAACCTCCACCCCTATTGGAATACGGGATTTAGCAGGATTCATGCATAGCTTGGTTAAAAGAGAGGAAGCTATGCAAGAAAATATGAGGTAGCTCACCTGAAGTGTGCTGTCCTCGCAGACCCGATTAGCCGATTATGACCATCTCCAATAACCTCATCTTTAGAGAAAAGTCTTGGCAAACGTAAAGAATCACATTCTCCTACCACTACAGAGATAGGAGGTAAGAGAGACAAGGAAAATATTTGAAAAATCCCACGGGACTAAATCTGGTATTTGAGACGAGCAGATCTGCTCAGACACATGGTTTTGAACCCGAAGAATCCTCATATCGACCAAGTAGAACCTCCACCATGAGAAAAACTAGTGATGATGTTCAAATATATTCGAACGAATGGATAAGTGTATTTAAAAGGCTCAATATACAATATTTGATAGGCTAGGAAGGAAAGAGGCGCGACCACATTTACACCCCGAAGAAGGCACAAGAAGAGTAGAATACAAGAGACAAGATCCAAGAGGAAAGAAAACTTCAATATGTAATACCAAGGGATAAAAAAAGTACGAATAGATTATCCAAAAATAAGAGTGCGCGACCGAAAGTCACAGACGAGATAATAAAGTAGTGGAGGAAGCCCAAACATGGAGGCGATCTATCCAGAGAATAGAGGATCGTTTGAGCAATCTCATAAAAAAAATCCACTACAAAGGGATCTTGTTCAATCACAACCTCTGTAATAAGTTACCCCACACCTATATAATTTCTTTCACCCATGATCACTCCCATGGAAGGGAAATCAGTTCCAATTTTGCATGTTGATCAATACCAAGCAGCATGCGACATATTCTCTATAGCCGATGAAAAGCGTTGTATAGATTTTTCAAGCACTCTTACAGGACCAACCTAAATTTGGTATTACGAGTTACTAAGATGGAAAATATTAGAGTTTAAATAAATAACCAACCTCTTTGTTAACAATTCCTGCTTCGGAGCAAAACCTGATAAGAGGGCAACTCACTTGTTACGCGCCCGTTAATGAAAGGATGAAACGATAAGAGAGTACATTACCAGGTTTAATACTCAAAAACTAAAAGTAGCCACGACTATTACAGAAATCATGAGTGGACTATTACTTGGGAAATTATACTTGGTATTGGCCAAGGAAGCCCCAAACCATATGTCCAATATCTTATCCAAGGCAGGAAAGATTGTGAATGCGGAGGAATCCACGACTGCAAAAGAGTTCAACCAAAGAAATTCTGAGGAAAGTAGCATCTTGGGAATAAAGGATAAATATAAATACGACCCCAAAATGAAGAGAGAGAGAGGAGGCCATACGAGAAATTTGATGAATATACTCTCTTAATAGTGGGAGTGCACCACATCATTGACGAGATTCGAGGAGATGGTGAACTAAAGTGGCTAGAGAAATTAAGAACTCCTGGTGGAAGAAGCGATAAGAGTAAGTTTTTTAAATTCTACAAGGATCACAGACATGAAACCAAGGATTTCCTAGCCTTGAAGGATGAAGTTGAGGCCCTTATCAAAAGAGTAAAACTTAGTAAGTACGTGGAGAAGAATGGCAGAACAACACAAGTACATGAAGACTAAAATCCTAGGAGGAGATCAAGATCACACCGGGCAGGGAATAAAGAGAAGAAAAGAGATTTGAAGAATAAAGATGATGAGGATCCCGATCTCTCTACCAGGACCAAGGAACCCATTAAAGAGCTGAATATGATTTCTTTTGGGTAAAACTTCATAGCAGAAGGAGACGCTGGTAGATGTGATGAACAAGTTGAAAGAAAAGCATATCTCAACGAGGCGAGAGCTTGTGCTGATAACAAATATATTAACATGACAGCAGTGGCAAACATCCGACCTCACAAGGTCGCTAAAGACAGGGATAACCTGTCAGGATTGTTATATCCTCGTGACAATCAACTAGCGACAACCATAATGATTTGTGATAGAAATGTGATGAGAATTCCGGTGGACAATGGGAGCTTAATAGATGTACTGTTCTATGATTGCTTCCAAAGGTTGAAGCTAATTAATAAGAAATTAGAGGCATACCTGTAAGGACAAAATTTACAATTGAGTCCGTTGTATGTTTATTTGATTTATTTCTTAAAAAAAACATGTTTGATTCATATTTCGTATTTTTATTGTCACGATCCCATACAGACTATGATATGTTGAAGTTAATTGAAGACGTTGCGAAAATGCTTCAAAGAATTTATCATGATAGTTTATGGCGCATATTTCGTCTTCAAGTTTAATTGCATTCCGATATCACTCAGGTATGAATGCGTAATTTTAATGGGACTCAAAATTTATTTTGAATTGGTTAATGATGCTGTAATTTTAAAATGTTTTTAAAAGAGTTTGAAAACGTTTACACTTCGTTTTATTCTGATAAGGATGGATTAAAGAAGTGTTTTAAAGGGACTTTAATTCGCGCGTCGTTCAAACGACTTGACAAGTCGTTCGAGCGAGGTGTCCATCTCGTTTGAGAGACATGCCTATGTTGCTTGAGCGAGATGTTGACTTAAATATTATTATTTAAGGCGTGTTTCCCCAGGGTTTCGAAGGGTGTGCAGTCTGAAAAATAATTTTTATAACTGTATGTTTCTATACAAAAGTTTTCTAAGGTTTTCTAAGTCTAAAATAACCTTAGAGTTTCATAGATCCGAGCTTTGATTAGTATACGCTATTGTTATCTTTGTTTGCACCAAGAAGAGTTTGTTATACATTGAACATTGTTGGTTTTGCAGAGAAGAAGTGAAGGAGTTCGTGTTCTGATTCCGTAGACATTACAAGCCATATAGGTGGACATCGAGACATACGTGGACGCGTGTATTATGGACAAGCATCGTGGAAGAAGGGCTTTCTATGTAGGCACTGTGAGAGGAGTGTTTGAAGATTAGAAGATCGTCATGACTCGTGGGGATAGAGTCGTTAAGTAAGACTTGTGTCTGTTCCTTGTAAATCCACATTCATAGTGATTGTCTGGCTTGGGCCATCTAGTTGTGGTTTCCTTGTACATCTGGCATTATGAGTATTCTTTACGTTATTTTACTTGTTTTAATCACTAGATGCATGTTTAGGATTAATTAAGATAAAATTTGGTTAAGTTAAAATTGGTGCTCATAAAATTTGAAGAAGGTTTTTCATAAAAAGAAAATTAGTTTTTGTCATCCTTAAAACACATTTAAAAGAAAAAGGAGCCTAGAATACCATCATCCTCTAAATGGATTCTGAGGTGAAAAAGTATGCCTGCTAGGAACAATTGAGCTGGAAGTGGTTATCAGGACTTGGCCGGCCTACCGAATAGAGATGATAAGATTCTTCGTCCTTAACAAGAATGTCTCATCAACCTACGATATCATCAATGAGAGAGTAGATTTGAAGAAATTTGAGGTTGTATCCTCAACTGTTCACCAATGTCTCAAGTTCCCCACCAGCTTTAGAGTAAAAATGGTGAAAGGAAACCAAGTAGAAGCATGCAGATGATTCTATACCTCGGCCAACGAGGAAGAAAGGAAGAAGCTAGATCAAACCTATCAAACCGAGACATTAGATCCTCGAGATAAGGATAAGTTGATGGCTGGAGAAGCCATTAAAGAAACAGAACCAGTAATACTGGACGCCGAGCATTCTAAAAGGACATCCCAAATCGGTTTATCCCCAGATCCCATCCTCAAAAAGCAGCTGGCAGGCTTCCTACAAGCTAGGAGAAATGTATTTACTTGGAGCCATGAAGATACGCCTAGAATTGATCCAACCATTATTTTCCATGAGCTTAACAAAGTCAAATAAGCTAAACCAATAAAATAGAAGTGACGAGTATTCTTGAAAGAGAAAAATATGACAATACAAAAGGAAGTGTCCAAATTAAAGAAATATGAATCCATTTTTAGACGATAACAGAATGGCATCAGGGTGATGTTACCAATAGCAGAAGACGTCATGTACCTTAACGGACAAGCAAACGTGGTGGTAGTACCGAAGAAAAATAATAAGTGGAGGATGTGCATGAACTTAACATATCTAAATAAGGCATGTCCCAAGGATTATTATCATTTACATCAGATAGATAAATTTATGGATGCAATATCTAGGCATGAGTTACTGAGCTTTATGGATGCATATTCTGGTTATAAGCAGATTAGAATGAATCCAGAAGATAAAGAGAAAACTTCCTCCATTACCAATCGAGGTACCTTTTGCTCTAATGTTTTTACTTTCAGACTAAAAAAATACAAGTTCCACTTATTAAAGGCTGGTGAATAAAGTATTTGAAAAACAGATATGGAAGAACATGGGGGTTTATGTGGATGACATACTAACCAAGAGCATAAAAACAAATGACCATATAAAAGACCTTGACCAAACCTTCGATAAGATGGAGAAATACCAGATGAAATTGAATCCAGCTAAATATGTCGTTGGAGTCTAGGCTTGAAAATTTCTAGGACTTATCCTAAATCAGAGGGGCATAAAAGCCAACCCTAACAAGATCTAGGTATTAATGAATGTGCAGCCTCCTAGAAACAAGAAGGAAATACAAAGCCTAGTAGGTCGAGTAGAAACTTTGAATATATTTTTATCCAAAGCCATAAATAATTGCCTCCCATTCTTCAAAGTTATCAAAAATTCTTTTGAATGGATGGAGGAATGACAAATCGCCTTTGTGGAACTAAAAAGATACCTAGGAAGAGACCCATTTCAATAAAGGTCAATCCTAAGGGAAATATTATACTTATATTTAGCGATGACAGAGTCGACAATCAGCTCGGCTCTAATAAGAATCGATAAAAGAACCCAAAAGCTATTATACTACACAAACAAAGATTTTTATGGTGCAGAAATAAGGTATTCCATGATGGAGAAATTAGCTCTATCAACGATAGTATTATCCATGAAGATTAAGCATTACATTTAAGCCCACTCTATAGTGGTATACACCTATCTCTCACTCAGTCAAACCATCCATAACTTAAAAAATCTAGCAATTTTATGGCATGGTAAATAGAGCTTGGTTAATGTAGGACTATAATCAAAGGCCAAGCTGTAGAAGATTTCATCATAAAATTCACCCGCGAGGAGAAAAAATCGAATAAAATAACACCTGTTACCTCAGCCGAGAAGATCAAATAACTAGCTGAGCACTCCATTACATTTCTAGCCGAGCAGATCCAGAGCCTAGCAGAATCCTCATCTAAAGATGACCAGCTTAATTGGAATGCAAATTTTACTACTAAACGTTTAAAGATGGTTCTCTATTAGAAGAAGATTTTAATAGCGAGCTTCCAGTATGGAAGGTATTCATGGATAAATCATCGTGTGCTAATGGTAGCAGATGTGATAGTCAACACACCTTATACAACTGACATGTAATGTGATTAACTGTTCAAATTTGAAGAATCCAATAATAAAAGGGGAGGATGAGGTTTTGATTCATGGGTTAGAGTTATATGTATTACTTAGAGTCGCATAGACAATGGCTCATAGTGATTTACAACTAGTAGTGAACTAGGTGCTACGAGAATATAAAGCAAGAAATGGAAATATGTTAAAATATCTTGCAAAGGTAAAACTACTAATCCCAAAGCTAAAGGAACTTCAGATGATTAGAATCCCCATAATTAAAAATACTAGAGCAGAAGCATTAAGTCTTCTGGGATCAACCACTAGGGCCAACCAGAGGAGAACCGTACGTATAGAAAATCTGTTACAGAGGAGCATTGATGTACAATAAGTAAATCTCTTGGATATGATCATGGGACCATGCTGAATGGACCTAATTATTACATACATGGAAGAAGGCATTCTGCCAGTCAATTATAAGGATGTGTGGAAACTTCATTATAAAGTCACCAAATATGTCACAGATAAGGGAATGCTATACAAAATAGGTTTCACAATATTAATGATGAGATGTGTACACCCCATGGAAGCATTAAACCTAATCAAGGAAATACATAAAGGGTCATGTGGGCCTATACAACAAGTCAGACACTGGGGAAGAGAATAGCTATCTAGGGATCTTATTGGCCAACAATGAGGAAAGATTGTGAATAATACATGCAAAAGTGCAATAAATACCATAGGTTTGGAGAAATACACAAAATACCAGGAGTCGAGCTGGTTTCAATCATATCACCTTAGCCTTTTGCCATCTGGGGTATGCATCTGGTTAGCTTACCCTCGAAAACCAAAGGAAGGTTAAGATATTTAGTGATAGTAGTGGATTACGTTACAAATTGGGTGGAGGATGGGTGGAGGACAAACCACTCATAGAGATAACCTACATAAAATTATCCCAATTTATATTGAAGAATTTGATCAACATGTATGAAATCCTTCACACTTTTATTGCCGACAACGACACCCAGTTCGACGATGATGATCTTTAAGAGTATTGCGACAAGGCCAAGATAAAAAAATGCATTCATACCAGCTCATCCATAATGCAACAGGTAAATAGAGGTCATGAATTAAACTTTTCTAGATGAGATTAAAAAGAGGCTAGAAGCAGCCAAGTAAATTAGATAATTGAACTACAAAGTGTGTTGTGGGAGTAGAGGACAACAATGTGAAAAATAATAGGAGAAACGCCTCACATGTTGGCTTTTGGAAGTGAAGCTATGGTCCTAGTTGAGACTGGCCTCCAAATCCATAGGGTTCTAAATTTTGATTCACCCATAAGCGATTTTGTGAGAAGATTTGATCTAGACCTGATTGACGAAGTCAGGGAGGCAGCAATTCTCAGGGTAGAAGCATACCAACAACCCATAGAAAAATTCTACAGCAAAAGAGTCAAGTTGAGTACTCTCAAATAAAGAAACTACGTCTTAAAAAAGGTTACACAAAAGTTCAATAAGTTGGAGGAAAACTGGCATGGTCCCTACCATGTGATTAAAGTTATACAACCTGGCACGTATCAAATTGAAACTCTGAAAAGGGAGCCAGTATAAAATCCTTGGAATTTTAATCATCTCAAAAGGTACTATAATTGAAAAGATTGAGGATGAGGAAGACAGCTGGAGATTATAAAATTTGTACGACATAAGTCAATATATGAAGATACTAATTACCCCTTATTTTATTTTTATGATTGTTATCTTCTTATGAGCATTTATGATAACTATAGATTAGGCCGGGCTTAGCTGACCCAATTGATCCATGTATGTTTTTGACTGCACCAACAAATAATAGATCCGGTTAGCCTTAGCCGACCTAATTAATCCATGCTCATCTTTGACTGCACAAAGCACTTTGAAGAGGGTGTATCGATAAGATTCGATCACATACCTTTCCTAAATTGGATTATGCATTTATTTGATTGCTTTAATAATTATATATCAGGTTATCCCTATCCAACCCAATTGATCCATGCACGTCTTTGACTGCACAAAACATATGGAGGAGGGTGTATAGATAAGATCTGATCACATACAATTACTAAGTTAAACAATGCACATCTTTGACTGCACAAACAAATAATAGATCAGGTTGGCCTTAGCCTACCCAATTGATCCATGCACGTCTTTGACTACACAAAGAACTTGTAAGAGGGTGTATTGACAAGATTCGATCACATACCTTTTCTAAATTTGATTATGCACATCTTTGACTTCACCAATAATTATAGATCAGGTTGGCCCTAGCCAACCCAATTGATTCATGCACGTCTTTGACTGCACAAAACACTTGGAAGAGGGTATATCGACAAGATCCAATCACATATTTTCCTAAATTGGATTATGCACATCTTTAACTGCACCAATAATTATAGATTAGGTCGGATTTAGCTAACCTAATTGATCCATGAATGTATTGGACTGCACAAAAATGCTTGGAAGAAGGAGTGGTGATAAGATCCGACAACTTACCTTTCCTAATTGTACAGCTGAAACAACTCATCCCTGAGGGAACTAGTAGGCCAAGGCCAAACAGAATTACTAGTAAAGCTCTAAATAAAACCTGGATTAAAATAGAAAGTTGACTAGATCCAATCATGAAATTCCACAATAAAGAAATATTATAAATCCTAATACAGTAAACAAAGAGATATATAAATGAAAGGTCACTTGTTTTAATCACCATATTGTTTAAAATATTCCTTGATTGATAAATGTTTCACAGATGGAAGATTAAAAAATAGAAGCTACACAAAAAAGGAGGAAGGAAGTCAAGAAGAGACATCTTTAGAAGATAATTTTGAGTTCACAGTAGCAGAAGGGTCCTCTTTAATAACCTTCTTCTCCCTAACAACCTGTAGCTTATCGTCAGAAAAATAACCCTACCTCAGCTTGATGAGTATCCCCCTCCTCCTCATCCATGAACTTCGCTTCATCATCATCTCCCTCCCAGGCCATGACGACTTCAGTAATATCAGGGTAGTGTTTAACTAGCCTCTTTTTATTTTGTCATAATCTTTGAGAAAGTACATGTTGGTGTCAATAACATACTCATATTCTTAAAAGCCTTCACAGCTTGTTCTCAATCCACGAAAGTAAAACTAGAGCCTCAAAAAGTTTGACTTTCAAAACATCCAACTGGTCATTAACAACCTTGAGATCCCCTTAAATATTATTGAGATCTTCCACCTTATGCACCATCTGATCTTCACTTTGCTACAACTTATTTTTTACTTTGCTCAGATCGACATCAAGTGATTTGATCTTCATCTCAAGCTCGTCATTGGAAGTCCTAAGGTCATCACGTGTATTTTTAGCTAATTTGGCTTTCTCCCTCAGAATGGTGATAGCCATGCTACTCTATGAAGGAGGGAATAAAATAAATTATCTAAAGGAAAAGATATCATTCAATAAAAGAAAAATGAAGGACGATCTAATTCAAATTACAATGAAGACCTTGTGGGAAGAAAAGTTCCACAAATTTTCAACATCAAGGCCCCACATGAACCTAAAGTCTGGAATATAACCCATATAACCCATGATCTCAAGAGTATTGGCAGTATTAAGAAGTATGAAATTATGGTCTGCTAATAGTTCTTCCTTATTCATGGAAGGGTCAAGCTCAAAGCGCTCCACAAGACCATATGGGGATGATGAGTTCCCACCTCAGGATAATCGCTACGCTGTATGCTTGAGTAATTTTGGATACTTGGATGTTGGGTCTTCTAAAACCCTTTTTCTTTTACCGTGCCTCTCCTGAGAGACCTTGAACTTCCCCTTATTAACAACCTTTTTATTCTTTACACCTTCAACGGACAACTTCGATGTGTCAGTATTAATGTGAGTGGTCCCTTTTTATATGTGCTTTAGGCAAAGTCAATCTTTTTCAAAATTCCAATTTTATTATGCACCAAGTGTGTGAACCAATTTTACTTAACCCAATTTTATCTTGTTAATCCTAATAATGCATTTACTGTGATTAAGCAAGTAAAATAAAACAAAGTCCACAACGCCGATGTACGAGGAAACCACTAAGGGAAAAAACCTCAGATGGCCCAAGCCAGACAATCGCTATGATACAAAAATTATAAAGGAAGAAATTAGTCTTATATAATGACTTGATTCCATAACCCTTGACGCCTCTACTTCTCTTTTACCACTCCTCCATAGTGACACGTAGGAGTCCACATACGCAAGCGTCCACAACATACGAGTCCACGCGTACCTCGGTATCCACCAATACAACTTCAATAACCATCTACAATACAAAACACGGAGTCCACCGCTTCTTCACCGCAAACATAATGCAACCAATTATTCAATAAGGATGAACAATATCTAGTTGGTTCAAACACAAAATCTCTATGACATATGGTTATGAAAACTCTGAACTTGGAACTATAAAGGATGTTTTATGCTTTGGAAAGCTTTGTAAACAAACTGAAAAAAACATATAGGTTTTGTTCTATATTTTATGTTCTGTATACTTGATTATATGAGACAAAGATGCCTAAAACAATAAACTTGAGGCGGAGCGCAGTTAGAACGAAATCAACATGTCGTTTGAATAGTCACAACATCTCATTTGAATGAGGCTGCTATGTCATTTGAACGACATTCCAATGTCATTTAAATGACTGGTGAAGTCGTTTTAACCACATAAAAACAAGGAAGTGTTTCATATGACTCTAAACATGAATTAACTCAGAAAAACATTTTAAATAGAGGTTAACATCCTTAAAAATAATTTCGAATCCCATAAACTACTATGCGTTCATACCTGAGAGATTTTCGGAATATAATATGATATGAAGATGTGAAACGTGCACCATAAATTGCGACATGATCTATCTTTGAAGCTTGGCCACTACGTCTTCAACACAACGTTACAGGCTTAATGGAATCATGACAAGAAAAATCTATCATATGACTCCAACTTTTTTTGTCCGGAATTAAGACAATTATAAACAAAGTGACTCGATTAGATATTAGTCCTTACAAATCTTCCCCTTTGGCTATTTCAAGACAAAACCAAAATAGTGAAATGCTAAACCGGGCCATCAAGTCGAATGACACTTAAATCCCATCCCATAAACCCAAAATCAAAATTATAAAACACGGTTTAGTATATGCAGGATCAGTAAGCACGAGTTGTCTGAATGTGATGTAGTTATAAAATCTCGATTCTCCGAATAATCACTACACACACGAAACAAACAACCAAATGAAGTATGGAGGAGAAAATGATATATAAACAATATGATATCAATATTAACATACGATCAAATCTCAAACATGATATATAAGCAATATGATACCAATTTGAAATTATGAGCAATTCTCCTCAAATCAAACATGATATATCTTCCACCCTTTTTGTCTCGAATAGACAACCAGTAGGACAAATATACAAACGAAATACATATCTATCATGTGAATATATCATATAAAGAATATCTAGATAAATGATACAATAACTAGATAATAAGAATCAGAATAGGTCCATTCGTAGCTAGCAAACATTCTTATTAATGTGATTGAACAAAATTTCAAACAACAATGCGGTGTAAGAATAAAGCATGAATAATCAATGATAGCTGCATATAAACTGTCCACTACAATCCAGAAGTACCAAATCAGAATGTCAGTATAATATGTACGAAGCAGGTACTGAAATAGATCAAAAACTCGAAAAACCTGGCATGTCGTTCAAACGACTAAGCAAGGTCGCTCAATTGACTAGAAAATTTCATTGGAACCATGTGAAAGCTCGCTATTAACGACCCAAAATAGTGGACCCTTATTTGAAAGATCCTTTCTAACGACCATACTAACGAGCATATGTGTACGTCGACTATAGCTCGCACGAAGGTCGTTTGATCCATTAATCTCACGACGTGGCCATGTCATTCAAACAACGGCCAAAAGTCATTTAAACAACTTATAAAAATCTCAATTCTTGCTCAAAATCAGTGAAAAGAAAATTTGATAAAAGCATTTGATCATACAAAACAGTAGTAAAACAAACTCAAAAACTACAACAAATGAATGGGGGTGAATTACAACAAATGAATCACAACTTAAACACATCGAAACGATTAGTAAGTTCAAATTGATAGCTAAATATCCTCAAACTACGGTTTTATCCATATGTGACAATTAATAATTGAACTTAATGAACTAAACATACTTGTTCACATAAATCTAGAATTTTGATGATTCTACTAAACAAATAGCATCATGACACGGCTTTTAACATTAGAATTCTTTGTACAAGCCCGTTGTACTCTTTCCATTCAAAGATCCTCATATATAAATGATAATTCTTTTTCTAGCATTTTTTTCTTTTGAGGTTCTACATTCTCCTTTGAGAATTCCTATTGGCCCTTTTTAGCATACGTATGATCTTATTAATGCCTTAATTTTTTGTTGGGATCTTTTAAATGGTGGCTTTCACGACGAGTTCATTATACTCTCGCAGCCCTTTCCTATGCACACTCATCATTTTTTCAATTTAACAATTTCTATCCTCATGGGCAACGATTCTTACATGCGCACCTCCTCCTAAGTCTAATATGTGCATAGATGACAAAATTGAGAGGATAACATCTCACCAAACTCAAATGTCCATGAGAAGTTAAACATTCATATAAGCTCGTGCATGTGTACGATGATGGAATATATACATAGTCGAATCTAAGAGCAAATCAAGTTCGAAATAACCCCAATAAGCAAATGGTTAAGATAAATCTAAGCATCTATAATTATGACCAAATGTCCTAGCCACATGAAGTAACAAAATGATGGGGGTCCAAGCACAGCAATATACCACATCAAACGTGTAAATTCACGACACAAAAATTGAAAATCTTTTTGAGTTTTCCTTAATATTTTGACTAAAAAAACAAAATCTTTTTGTATATTCGAAAAATATATGAAACCAAAAATCTTTTTGTATTTTTCAAAAATATATCAAAAGTAAAATCTTTTTATATATTTCTCATAAGACTCAATAAAAAAAATGAAACACATGCCATAACACTAGAAAAGATATATCAGCGTATGACAAACATGGCTAACACAATCATCCATTAGATCTAGCATGGTAAAAATCAAATGCAGCCAAATCAGAATTATGAAGTTTAAATCCTAAAGCCTCTAAGTACAATTTCCTAACCCAAGTAGGCGTGTAACAACGCATGTTTTTTTTGGAACTTAAACGACTTTATTCCTAAACTTCCTAGGAGAATTCTCAATGTCATAGGAATAACGTCTAAGGTGACCCTTCCTACCGCTAAAAGTGAAAGTGTAACGACGGTGAGTAATGTTACCTAAATGTGTACCTCTCCTAACATTCCTAGTTAGTTTTCTCACACATGCGGGGTTGGCTTTGGGAATGGGAGAAATATGATCATCGAAGCCAATTCCACACTTATTATCCTTAATTTGGATGGTGCCTAACATCTTATCCAACTTTTTTGACCTAAACTCCAAATCAAACTTAACTCTACTCGAATCTCTCAATCTCTCCTAAAGCTCACTAATCCTAGACTCAAGAAAATGCCTAGACTCCTCAAACTCCAGAATCTAATTTTGTAAAGTCTTCATCAAACCACGAAGACTATCTCTCTCACCCTCAACTTACTCTAGTTTCTCCCAAAGAGTCTTCTCACATGCCCTAAGATCCTCAATCAACACATCATTATTTTCTATAGGATGTTATTTCAACCTAGTTTGCAACCTCATGTTTGCCTTTTTAACTCACCGTGTCTTTATATATCTCACGAAAGGAAACTTGCAACTCGCTCTCATTTACCTTTTCATCATCACTCGTTTTACCCTCACTCACATGGGTTTCACTCACAACGAACTCAAAAGTGTCATTCACATGAGAATATTTATCGTCGTCGCTCACATGACTAACTATGAATGCGGTGTAGTTACGCTCAATAGAGGAATCTTCTCCCTCTTCCGGTTCACTATCACTAAGAGTGGAATTATATGTTATCGGTTTCTTGCCCTTGTTCTGAAGTCTAGTGGTGCACTCCGCTACCCGATGGCTATAACCCTCATAACCATAACACCTATCCGACTCATCCCTTTTGTCATTTTCATTACGATTTCTAGGGAATTGATCGACCTTGTTGTTCTTATTTTTCTCAAATCTTTTTGCATCTTTTGATTACTTTTGGAACTTAAAAGAATTTTTGAACTTATTTGCCAACAAGGCTACATCCTCGAATTCGATGTCAGAATCATCATTCGAAACATTAGTTTCCTCCTTCCGAGCTTTCAAAGCAATGCCCTTTTATTTCATTGGTACTTTCATAGAGGTAGACATATCAAGCTCATAAGTTTGTAAGTCACCTACAAGCTCTTCTAGTTTCATTGACTCAAGCATACATAAAGAGTTTAAAAAGCTCACTTTAGGATCAAATCTACTAGGCAACGACCTTAATATTTCTTTATGACTTGGTTCTGGGTTATTTTCTATCCTAAGTTAAATGACGAGTTGACAATATTAGACAACCTAGCATAAAACTCATCAAATGCCTCACTCTTTAACATCTTAATAGTCTCAAACTGTGTGGTGATATTTTGCTGTTTAAAATCCCCAACAGTGCTAGTTCCCTCATGAGTAAGATCCAAATCCTCTTTTGACATTTCACACATCATAATACGGCTATACTCTTCTGGTGTGACAAATGAGAAAATAACATTTAAACCTTTAGAATTACATTATGTCAATTTGTGTTCGGCTTCAGTCCACGACTCAACAAGTTTTAAATTAGTGGCCTCTCCATCTCTCGTGACTAGTGGTGACTACCCTTTTTCAACCGCTAATCAAACACGCTCATCTATTGATTTTAAAGCACCTTTCATTCGCATTTTCCAATAAGCATAATTTGTTCCATAAAAAATAGGAGTTCTAAAACCATCAAAATTTCCGAAATTCATACCTAAAGTCACGGGATCAATCACAAAATAAAATAACGTTTCTAGCTTTGATACCAATTTATGAGTGATCCATTTTTATTTGTGCTTTAGGCAAAGTCAATATTTTTCAAAATTTTAATTTTATTACGAACCAAGTGTGTGAACCAATTTTACTTAACCCAATTTTATCTTATTATTCCTGACCATGCATTTTGTGTGACTAAACAAGTAAATTAAAGAAAAATCCACAATGCCGATGTACGAGAAACCATGAAGGAAAAAAATCTCGGACGACCCAAGCTAGACAATCACTATGATATGGAAATTACAAAGGAAGAAATTAGTCTTACACAACGACTCGACTCCACAAGCCTTGATGCCTCTTCTTCTTTTCTACTGCTCCTCCACAGTGCCATGTAGGAGTCCACCCATGCAAGCGTCCACAACATATGAGTCCACGCATACCTCAGTATCCATCGATTCAACTTATGCAACTGATCTTAAACACGACATTACTAATTGTTCAATAAGGAAGAACAAAATATAATTGGTGCAAACACAAGATTTTCGTGACATATGGTTATAAAAACTCTAATCTTGAAACTATAAAGGATATTCTATGCTTTGGAAATATTTGTAAACAAATTATAGAAAACGTATAGGTTCCATTTTGTATATTATGTTCTGCATACTCGATTTTCTGAGGCAAAGACGCCTTAACTAATAAACTTGAAGTGGCGCGTCATTACAACAACATCGGCATGTCGTTTGAACGATCACAATATCTCGTTTGAACGAGGTTGTTATGTTTTTTGAATGACACTCCAATGTCATTTGAACGACCAGTGAAGTTGTTTGGACCACATACAAATAAGGAAGTGTTTCATACGACTCTAAACACGAATAAACTAAAAAAAAACATTTTAAAACCATTTAAAATTCATTTTAAATAAAGTTAATATCCTTAAAAATAATTCCAAATCCCATAAACCATTATGCATTCATATCTGAGAGAATCTCGGAATATATTATGATATGAAGACGTGAAACGTGCACCATATACTGCGGCATGATTTATTTTTGAAGCTTGGCCATACGTCTTCAACAAAACATCATAGGCTTAATGGAATAGTGACAAGAAAAATCTATCATATGACTCAAACTCGTTTTGTCTAGAATTAAGCCAATTAAAATAAATTGACTCGATTAAAAATTTATCCTTACAATTGTAAAGCTCAAAGGGATTATCATTATGTTGCTTGGTATGAGCTTATTCCTTGGCCTTTTTATCAGCTACATTTTCAGCCGGCTCTGATTTCCTTTAACTTGTCCCTGAAAACATTTGTAGGAGCCATGTTAAATGAGCTAGAATTTGGAGTTGAACCTGCACCAAATATGGATATAATGCAGTTAGTAATCGAGTAAGATATGAAGTATAGGACAAAAGCACATGTGATAGACATGTTGTAAACAAATTTTTAACATGGAAAACTTAAGTGGGTTTAAAATTTTGTCTAGGAAACATACAAGTCGATCAAATCGGTCGATCAGTAGAATAATTGGCCACATGGGGATTAGCAGATATTAACCTAGGACTGTTTATAATAAATTTCATTCACTTCTTGACAATCATGAGCAAAGTATTTAGGGATTTTGTTATACCATATTTGTGGAATAACTCATGATCCGAAGAGAATCATATAAACCATTCAACGGTGAAGAACTTCAGCCCCGACATAACATATGTCATGTAGGGATCTCAATTTAGCAAATATCTCGATCTCTTTTCCTCTTGGGAAGACTATGTGGATTCCAGCAAGGGAAAGTGATAACTTGTAACATTAGTGACTGGCCAAAAGCATGTGTGTGACACTTTCAAAAGCCAACATGTGCAGAATCTTCCCCTAATGGGTGAAACATTAAATTGTTAATGAGTGCTCCATTATCTAGGTTATCCTTACCAGCCCATGCTAGCTAGTAGACTTTGCCTCAATGAGAATAGTTATAAAAAGCCTGATCCCCCACAGGGATCAATACAGAAAAAAACCATAGATCTTACTCATTGATTAGTATAGATATTCCTAATGTTCTGACTATCTGAACAGTAAGATGAAATTATTGTACTAATACTAGTGCGAAACGACAACCTATGGATATAGGCTCATTCTTGAGGGCTGAACCACATAATTCCTGCTATCAATACTCTTATCCTTATCTCCCTTTATATTCATTTGCATACACTTTTTATTTATTATTTGTTATCTCGAATTGGATCTCATTTAGCTAAGACAAAACTTAAACCCATTTTTAGACGATAATAACCACTATTAGGAAGGTAAGCGAATACGTAAACTCGCGCACATTTTTCTCACAATAGTTCTTTTTATATTACAGCACTTTTGGAATGTGTTTATGTGTGTTAGATATGGATCTTTGGATTTTAATGAGAATAAAAATAAAACTATTTTGGAAAATATTATTCTCTGTAATTTATATGGATTTTGTATGCCTATTACAGGACACTTGAAACAACGCGATTTTACCTCACTACAGTGATAGTGTCTCATTGGCCGCACTATGTTCTAGATATTTTTCTTTAGTTTTTCCTTTGTTTTCATTTCTTTAACATGAAAGAAAACCTTGTCCTTTCTTGACCGAACTTTTTAATTGGGTACCTATCGTCCATCATGGTTTCGAGCACACGCACTCTCAACTGGTATTAGATCTACACCTCTCTTTATTAAGTTTTATCACCTAGAGATAGATAAAGTGTGTTTTATTATGGAATTTTATGTAAATGATCAAATGCGAGAAATTATGGGAATTAGGAATGATCATGTTTCATCCAAACTTATCACACCGTCCGATTTTTTTAATCACTCTAGCACAAACATTTCTTGTTATGAAGATAATGAGCTCTGTTCTTCTTTTGACGTGCTAGTTTCACAAAACAAGAGTTTATCTAAAACTGAGGTTGAACTTTCTATTAGAGTGAAACATTTGGAGAAAGAAAAATCCATCAAAGAAAACGAAGACCATGAATCTTCTTAGTTAACTTCTGATAGGCATATTTTGCTTGATAAAATTAAAGCCCTCGAAAATGATAAAACCAAAATTTTAATGATCTGACTTTATTTAAAGAAGAGAGTGAATTTTTTAAATTTATTGACACTCTTGCTCATTCCCTCTATCCTAAAGTTAAAGCTCTAAAATTAGACTTTAATGACATTTGCCCAGAAATATACCCCGAGGGGGGGGGGGGGGGGGGGGGGGGGGAGGAATTGGGTATATGGATTTAATGGAAATTTTAAAACTTTATCAACATTATTTTAAAAATTAATTTCAATATGATAAATCAATTTAACAATAAGCAATTGATCAAGAATAATTGTAGGTGGTTAAGAGAGAGAGACTAATGAAACTTTACAAATTGAAATTTTAACGTGATTCGGCCATTGCCTACATCCATACTCGAGATGGTACTCGAGAACTTCACTATCTCCATTTCACTTACGGAGAAATTAAAGCCGTAACTAACAAGATGATATCCTAGTCCTTGTTCGAGTGGTACCCACACAATAGCCCAAGGTCTTTAAATGCCTTGACGACCTGCAACGGCACTACTAGCCAATAAGATGCAAAAAAGTTTAATTGTATGTAACAATAATGAGATGTGCAATTAAAACATAGAGCAAAGTTTCTTTACTAAAACAATGATGTAATGAGTTTACTTTATCTCTCTAGAAAATTAAATAAACAATAATAACTAGTATGACAATCAAATGGGTATGAGGTTAAAGCTTTAGCAAAATTAGGGATTAGATTGATAACTTTGATATAAGTTGGTTGGTTACGCTAATTGAAGTTCGAATGGATTTTAGAAGAATCTTAGCTTCAACGGGGTTTTATAGTTGAAATGAGTTTGGGATTTGGTTTCTCTATCTCTTAGGGGTTATTGTATATTGACATAAGCTAAGAATGGAACTCTACTAAATGGTTTTGATGTTGTAAGCTTGTGTGCTTTGAAATGGAAGAGAACGGATCTATTTATAATGCTAAGAGGTAGCTAAAGGTTGACAACAAGGTTAGGGTAATAGGATATAAGATTGGGAAGTTTTACCAAAATTAATTTTGAAATGCTTCTTCTGGTTGTATGTTCTCCTATTTTAATGGCCTATCTCAAAATGTTTACCTAACTAAACAGACGTTTAGTCAACTACAATAGGATATTAGGTTTAGGGCTATACTATAGGGAAGGTTTAGGGAGCTTTAGGATAGGTTTAGGTGAGTAAGTTTTGAGCATATACCAGTTAACACAAGTTACCTACCGTATAATAAGAAATAGATCAATGATCAATCGTGTTTCTAATCATTCTATTGATATGCTTGAGTCATTCAATGTGGGCTTGTGATATGGTGCTTGCTTGAGCTTGATCACCATAGGTTGTGGGATGTGGTAATGTTTTTTTGACTGATTGATATTAAATTACTCTTGGGATTAAGAGATGTTCTATACTAGGGTTTGCGATCTTTATTATCTTGGTTATGATCTTCAATGTCTTGGTTAAAAGATTCATTGTATTGCATGGGTAAGATTGCATGATTGCATGGGTGATGTGTTCCTTCTAACATATCTCAGAATGTATTGATGGCTTGTTTTAGTCTCAAGTAGATTAGAGAGAAGATAATGAAGTGTGATGGTATATAAATTGTGTTGTTATTATACAAAAACTTTTTGATTAAAATACATTTGGTTTCACTATCTCCCCCTTATTGACGATGACAATACATTTGATTTAGTTTGAGAAAATGATTTAAAATCTCCCCTTTCTTTGAGACTTAGTTTTTAGAAAAACTATTTTTCTCCCTAGTTGTAATATCATCTCTATTTCTCATATCATATCCCCCCTTGTCATTATCGAAAAGGATGGAGTACCTTTCTGATGGACTTCAAAAGAGAGTTAGTGTGGAAATACGATGAGGAAATATCTTTTAATGTCACGGGTTTTAAAAATTAAGGTAAGTAATGGATTATATTTATCATGGGGTGTATTCAAAGAAGACAACATTTAATAATGAGATAATTATATCATGATAAATATGTTACATAATGATTGAATAAGATCATATCAGGGTATACTCTTGATGTGGTGGTTGAAGTTTTTCTAAATTGAAAGCACAATTGAGGTTTAAAGAGTGGAAATTTTGATTATCTAGGAGGAGGACTTTTAAAAGTGTATTTTGTAAACATCACGAGTAGATGGTGTGTGAGAAAGTGAGTTTTTTCATGTGTAAAAGAGATGATGGTCCCTTTTTATTTCTTATCCGAAAAGTGATTTAAGGATGACATTAACAATTTCTCTTTTTATGAAAAACCTTTTTCTAATTTTTAATTCGCACCAAGTTGTGAACAATTTTAACTTAACCAAATTTTATCTTGATTAATCCTAAACATCCATCTAGTGATTAAAGTAAGTAAAATAAAATAAAGTATACTCACAACGCCAGATGTACGAGGAAAACCACAACGGGAAAAACCTCGAACGGCCCAAGCCAGACAATCACTATGAATGTGGAATTATAACAAACTGACATAAGTCTTACTCAACTACTCGATCCCCATGAGACTTGACTCTATTCTGACCTTCAACCACTCCTCTCATAGTGACCACGATACTCGTCCATACCACAGGCGTCCACGTATGTCTCGGTGGCCACCGATATGGCTTGTAACGTCTATGATGTTGAAATAGGACTCCACCGAATCTTCACCGCAAAACCAACAGTGTTCAAGTGTAGAACAACTCTTGGTGCACAAAAGATCACTATAGTATATATTAATGATAGATCAGATATTTGAAACTCTAAGGATGCATTTACTTTGAAAAACCTTAGAAAACTTGTGGGTAGAAATGTACTGGTTCGGAAGCAGTTTTTCCAGAACGCACACTTACAAAATCTGAAGGAAACACGCCTATATATATATAATTCTTAAGTTAGTGGATCGCTCAAATGACGGAAGCTATTGCTTGAACGAGATGACCACGTCGTTCGAACAACAGTAGCATCTCGCTTGAATGACAGTGAATGTCATTTGATGTCGTTTGAGCGACGCGCGTATTAGAGTCCCAATAAAACTCTTCTTTAATCCATCCTTATCGAATTTAAATGAAGTGTAAAACATTTCAAGCACTTGTAACACATTTTAAAAACATTTATTTAATAAAAAAACATCCTTATCCTTATAAAAAATAAATTCCGAGTCTCATTAAATTTACGTATTCATACCTGAGTGATATCGGAACACAATTGAACTTGAAGACAAATAAACTTGCACTAATTGAACTTCAGCATAAATAATTCCTTTAAGCTTTTGCCACAACTTCTTCAATTAAACTTCAACATGTCATAGTTTGTGTGGGATCGTGACAATAAAAATACGACATATGACTCAAAAGTGTTTTGTTCCGGGAATAAGTCAAAACTATACAATGGACTCACTTGGAAATTTTGCCCTTACAAATCTCCCCCTTTGACTATTCCGGGACAGAACCAACAGTGAAATGCTTAAGCCGGGTCATCAAGTCGTATGATGCCTAAATCCCATCCCATAAATCCAAAATAAAAGTTACAGGACAAGACTAGTAAACAATGGTTCGACAAGCATAAAGCTATCTCTGAATGTCTGAATGTGATGTAGCCTTGAAATATCGAATCTCTTAAGCATACCTACACACATGAAGCAGATTATATAGGAATAAATGTTATAAATCATAATGAAATATGTGAGCAAAATAGTTTGATACCAATTTGAAATAAAAATGACTTTTAAATTCGGATATCAAATATGCACATAAACAAAATACCAATGTAAATACATATGTGTGCAACAAATAAACACAATGCTCAACACAAATCTCCCCCTACATCACATTCATCTCTCTCGCTTTTTGTCTTGAATAGACAACCAGGTGAAAAGATAAAATATCTAGCACAAGCATAATGAATGAAATATATCTAGATAATCATGCAAACAACCAGCTAATAATGATCAATCAATATCAAATTCGTAGCTAGCAAATAATAATCACACCATATTAATAAGCATTCTACACATGTGTGACTAAATGAACTCAATGCAGCAAAATATGTGATCAATATGAATCTTCATAAAACAAGCTGTCCAGAAGCAACTCAATAGTACAAAAAATATGACACATATGCAGCAAGGTACTAAAACAAAATGAATTGCAAAAACTAGACGTCGCTTGAACGAGACAAAGGCGTCGCTCGAACGATAAAGCGATGTCGCTCGAACGATAACTTCGCGTGACATATTGATGTCGCTCGAACGAGAAAAGAAAAATCCCAATTCCAGATCAGAAGGTTAAACAATGGTTTCCAGTGAAAATTTTTCGTAAAAAATCGAACTGGAAGGGGCTCAAAACTGCAAAACAATACCAAAACAGTAGCTAAACTAAGAAAAACTCAAAAATAGCCAATTATGAGTCACATGCTAACATAATATCGATATGCTCAAACATGAAGATGGAATGTATGGGCGTGAACTACAACAAATGAATCACAATTCCAACATATCGAAACAATCAAGAATCTCTAATTGATAGCGATAAATCATCAAACTTTATTTTAGCCATATGTGACAATTAAAGTGTGAGCTAAATGAACTAAATAATCAAACATGAACACAAATTTGAAATTTTGACAATTTTACAAACAATAGCATCGTGACGCGATTTTTCTACTTTGGGATTCGTGGTGCAACCTGTTTAATTTATTCATCCAAACTCCCTCAAATATATATCATATTTTCTTTTGAATGAACATAAACTAAATGAACCATTTCGGCATATGGTTATTTTTATTGCCTTTAATTTTTTTGGGCCCTTTTAAACGGTGACTTTCACGACCAGTCAATTTTACAATATCGAAGCCCTTTCGCGTGAACACTCATCATTTTTTCAATTATCATCCTCACGGTAAATGGTTCTTACATGCACACCTCCTCCTTACGTCTACTTACGCATAAATGACAAAATTAAGATAATAATGTCTCACCAAACTCAAATATGCAAGAGATGTCAAACATTCATATAAACTCGGGGTGCAAAGATGGAATATATACAAAGTCGAATCAAGATGCATATCAACTTCTAAACAACCCCATAATACAATGTTTAATATCATTCGAAGCATCAATAATTATGACCAAATGTGCTAGCCACATGGATTTAGAAAGGATTGGGGGGGGGGGGGGGGGCAAGCACACCAATATGCCACATCAAACATGTAAACTCAAAAAAAAAAAACTTTTGGTATTTCCAACATAATTTGACTCAAACAAAAGCAAAATCCCTTTGTATTTTCTCAAAAATATTATAAACCAAAAATAGTTTTGTATTTTTTTAAAATAAGACTCAATAAATGAAAAAAATAATACAAAATAATACACATGTCATAACACTAGCAAGATATAAATCATGATGCAAAGACTAGCGTATGGCAAACATGGTAACACAATCATCATATAGATTTAGCATGGGAAGAATCAAGTGCAACCAAATGAGACCCATGAAGTTTTGGTCGTAAAGCCACAAAATCCAATGTCCTAACTCAAGTAGATGTAAAATGACGGGTCGGGGTTTTGGGAACCGACACGACTTTATTCCTAAACTTCCTAAGAGCGTTCCTAAGGTCATAGCAAAAATATCTAAGGTGATCTTTCCTATCGAAATGGAAACAAACGTAAACATGACGGGAATGATAACCAAAATGTAGGCCTATCCTCACCTTCCTAGTGGTCTCTCTCACAAGATTGGTATTGGCTTTGGGAATGGGAACAACTCAATCATCGTAGCCTATACCACACCTATCACTTTTGACTTGGACGGTGCCTAACATCCTATCTAACTTCTCCGACCTAGTTTCCAAGACAAACTTAACCTTACTCGAGTCTTTTAATTTCTCCACCAACTCACGAATCCTAGACTCAAGCACGCGCCTAGAATCCTAAAACTCTAGCAACTCCTTTTTCAAAGTCTCCATCAAACCACGAAGACTATATCTCTCTTTCTCCACATATTCTAACTTCTCCCTAAACATCTTCTCCCGTGCCCTAAGATTCTCAATCAAAGCATCATTATTTTCTATGGTACGCTCATTCAACCTATCTTGCAATTTAGAGTTTGCCTTTTTCACTTTCACCGCTTCGGCATACAACTCATTAAATGCAACTTGCAACTCTTTCACATCTATCTCCTCATCCTCACTCACTTGGGATTCAACGGCGTAGAAAGTGTCATGCATATGAGAATCTTCGTGGAAAGATTTATCGTCGTCGCTCACATGACATGCCAAGAAAGCAACAAACTTTCTATCATTGGGGGAACTCTCTCCCTTTTTTGTATTGATATCACTTAAGGTGGCATTGTATGTAATCGATTTCTTGCCCTGTTTCTTAAGTCTAGTGGGACACTCGGTAACTTTGTGACCATACCCCTCGCACCCAAAACTCCTATCTAACTCAACCCTATTAAATGTCTCACTTTTATCATTAGGGGTGGAATATACCTTGTTGTTCTTGAATTTCTCAAACTTTTTGACATCTTTCGATTGCTTTTGAAACTTAAGAACTTTTTTGAACTTTTTAGCCAACAAGGCGACATCCTCAAAATCGAAATCGAAATCGTCGTCTGAAACTTTAGTTTCCTCCTTCCAAGATTTCAAAGCAATACCCTTTTTCTTTCTTTGGGACTTGCTTGGAGGTAAACATATCGAGTTCATAGGTTTGTAAGTTACCTACAGTCTCTTCAAGTTTCGTCGAATCAAGCATACCTATGGAGTTTAAAACAATCAAACCTACTCGGCAAAGATATCAAAATTTTCTTTATAACACGGTTGTCAAGAATCCTCTCTCTTAAGTTAAACAACGAGTTGACAATATTAGACAACCTAGCTTAAAACTCATCAAATGACTCACTATCTAACATCTTAATCGTCTCAAATCGTGTTGTGAGGTTTTGTAACTTAGATGCCTAACCGTTCTAGTGGTATCGTGAGTAAGTGAAAGTGCATCCCAAGCCTCTTTTGAAGTTTCACAAGTCATGATTTTATTATAGTCTTCAGGTGTGACATGTGAGGAAATTACGTGCAGATCTTTAGAGTTGTAAAGTGCAAGCCTATGTTCAACATAAGTCCAAGACTCAACGGGTTTCAAACTAGTGACCTCACCCTCTCGTGTGACTGATGATGTTCAACCTTTTTCAACCGCTAACCACACACGTTCATCAATGGATTTTAAAGCACTTTTCATTTGCATTTTCCAATAAGCATAATCTGTGCCATTAAAAACAGGAGCACGAAAACTTTCAAAATCTCCAAAATTCATCTAAAAAAACACAAAGGATCAAACACAATAAAATTATGTTTTTAGCTTTGATACCAATTTGATGGTCCTTTGTTATTTCTTAAGCATAAAGTGTTTTAAGGATGACAAAAATAATTTCTCTTTTTATGAAAATCCTTTTCCCAATTTTTAATTCGCACTAAGTTGTGAATAATTTTAACTTAAGAAAATTTTATCTTGATTAATCCTAAACATCCATCTAGTGATTAAAGCAAGTAAAATAAAGTATAAAATACTCACAATGTCGGATGTACGAGGAAAACCACAACAGAAAAAACCTCGGACGACCCAAGCCAGACAATCACTATGAATGTGGAATTACAACGAACAGACACAAGTCTTACTTAACGACTCGATCCCCATAAGACTTGACATTCTTCTGATCTTCAACTGCTTCTCTCATAGTGCCCATGTAGAAAGTCCTTCTTCCACGATACTCGTCCATAACACACGCATCCACGTATGTCTCTATATCCACCGATATGACTTGTAGCGTCTAAGATGTTGAAATAGGACTCCACCAAATCTTCACCACAAAACTAGCAATGTTCAATTGTATAACAACTCTTCTTAGTGCCATAAATATCATTATTGCATATATTAATGATAGCTCAGATCTTTGAAACTCTAAGGATGCATTTACTTTGGAAAATCTTAGAAAACTTGTGGGTAGAAATGTACTGGTTCGTAAGCAGTTTTTCCAGAACGCAAATTTATAAAATCTGAAGGAAACACGCCTATATATATATAATTCTTAAGTTGGTGGATCGCTCGAATGACGAAAGCTATTGCTTGAACGAGATGACCACGTCGTTCGAACAACAGTAGCATCTCGCTTGAATGACAATGAATGTCACTTGATGTCGTTTGACCGACGCGAGTATTAGAGTCCCAATAAAACTCTTCTTTAATCCGTCCTTATCAGATTTAAGCGAAGTGTAAAACATTTCAAACACTTATAACACATTTTTACAACATTTATTTAATAAAAAAAACATCCTTATCCTTGTAAAAAATAAATTTCGAGTCTCATTAAATTTACGCATTCATACTAATTGATCTTGGAACGTAATTGAACTTGAAGAGGAATAAACTTGTACCAATTAAACTTCATCATAAATAATTCCTTTAAGCTTTGCTGCAACGTCTTCAATTAAACTTCAACATGTCATGTGGGATCGTGACAATAAATATCCGACCTTTGACTCAAACATGTTTTGTTTCGGGAATAAGTGAAAACTATATAATGGACTCAATTAGAAATTTTTTCCTTACAAGAGAAATTTTTGAAAGTATAACTTATACGTAATCATATGAATAAGTTTTTATAATAATTTTATTTGGAGTTGTGATGGTAGGGTCACGTTGAATTGTGTACTCCTATTTTTAGAATGAGATTTGGTAAAGATGTAGGCCAGGATGTTTGTAGTATAAATGGATTTAGGTATCACATCCCGTTTTTAGTACATATTCCCGTAAGAAGTGGTGTTTGATGTTGCATCGAATTTTTGTTATGGACACCGCACTTGTAGATTTTTGTGGTATCATTTCTTTCAACTAGATTTTCTTTCTGGTGTTGGATCTTAGTTGGAACTATGGAGAGGATTACTATTTGTCTTCGAACTTGTTTATAATCCTTGATTTTAAAGGGAGTATTTTCCAGTTTCATCAAATGTGATATTTATGTATTCTTATATGACATGGGTTCTTTTTTGGATAAGTTTGACTATTTGTGATTTACTTCAAAAAGGCTTCTTCGAAGAATTTTTTGATATAGGCTGGATAACTTTTTCTTGACCATTTTGAAGATAATATTTCCACCCAAAATCTTTGATATACTTAATGTGTTGTTTCTTCCTTCTCTAATTTCATAAGGTTTATGTTACATGAAGTGTTTTTATTTTGTGCCTAAAAGGTATTCTAAAAATTATGCAGGATTCATCAAATCTCACAATTTAGGTAAGGATGACACCACTTATAGGAGGGATAAATATCAGATGTTTTCTTAAATCATAGACAAGTGTGATAGTATAAGAGTGCAACTAAATAAGAAACTCAAGTACTAGGTGTGTAAGTGATTTAGTTGAGAGTGTAGGATATCGTGATCTAGTCCTTAAATGTAGTTGAATTAAGGTGAAGTAAAGGTCAATAAAGTCTCAGCATTCTTTAAGAATTTCATTTCCAACAACATTGCTTCTTTCTTAAATCAAAAGTTGTGACACAAGTTTTATTGTTGTATGTCTTTCCAAAATTTTAAAATTCTTTGTATCGTCAAATCTCTTTCTCCCCTTTTGTTTTATAGGATGTGCAAATAGTGTGGGTAAGTTTTGAATCATGTATAGATGGATTTATGGAGTTTATATGGGATTATTTTTGTATACCTTTCTTCATTGTGTGTCTTATTTATGTGGGGATAATGTGACATCTTGTCATAAATTCCATTTTTGTGATGAGATCAAGTGTGTGCGCTTTACTTTTATTTTATTTATAGGTTATCTTGAGAGTTTCATGTGGAATCATGTCCTTTTATTGAGATTTATCATAACTTGTGAATGTATTAGGAGTTTTCAATAAACCAAGGTTGTACATATTCATGGGAATTTTGTTGTGGGGATGGTTTTTGTGTACAAGGGTGTAAGTGTAAGAGTTCATCTTTTTTTAAGAGTAAGTTCCATTTTCAATATTCATAGGTTTTCAAATTTTGTTCTAGATAATAACTCTTCATAAAATTTCTCTTTCCTTTTGATAGAAGACAAACTATCAATCTCTTCCTTTGGATATCCACCATATACCTCTGTGATAAGGGAGATTTAAATAATCTTTTCTAGACTAACTCTTTAAGAATTTTTTTTTCTTTTAGAAGTTTTTTATTTTTCCATGGAGTTTCTAAAATTAATTTCTTTTTTAATCTTTATCAATTTTTCAACAACCAATTATTTTCTTCAATTTTTTTCCTATATTTTCTTTGAAATATATTCTTACCACAAATATCACGTTTTAACTATCTTTTCCAAATATGTGTAATCTAACTTTTAGATTGTTGCATATTCACAATTTTTTCACATTGTTGTATTTTTTAAATCGTGTGGTTATAATTTGAGATGTGATGAAGTTTTCAACGATGAATTTGATTAAACATGGTTATATACTACATGTGTTATTTGTGATTGTTAGATTGTTCTTGAGGTGTAGTGGTTTCTAGAGTTTGTGTGCATCATGTGTTTTAGTTTTAGTTACAAGCGAGAACAAATAAATATTTGAGTATTAAGGATAAATGTTACCAATTTGATGATTTATTTAGATCCTTATAACATTGTCAAGCTTTCGATGTCCCAACATAATTTTTCTTCCTCCTCTTTTATTATCTATGTCTTTTCTCCACACATTCTATTTTTCTCCATTTGTATCTATTTCTTGCCTTGCTTGCATATCTTCAAAATAAGGTATTTTTTGGCATTCTTGAAGTACCTACAAAATATGGAGGACAAACATTACTTTCTGGCACCCTTTGAGTTTTGTCTCCTTATTTGTTAGTGAAGGAGTACAAGGATCTCCTTTACCTATACTCATGAATTTTTCATTTCCTTATGTTTTAAACATCAAATGTGTTATTATTTTTACAATAATTTATGCAATGAGAATTATTTGAATGGGATTCACAATCAACATATGTATGATCTTTCTTTTTAAAATAATACAAAAATAATTCTTTTTTAACTTTAGTCTGGCATGACATCTTTTAAAGGTGTGATTTTTCTTTTTGCAAAAATTTCAATGGACATACTTGATGTTTTCCTATACTTTATTTTCAAAAATCAAATCTTCTTTTTCTTTCATAAAATTTGTTATTTTTTTCGATTTTTTCACTTCTTTTTTTTATTTTTCAAAAAGTAACTTCAAGTTTTTGCTACTTTGATCAACTTTTATAAAGGATTCTCTTAAAAAATCAACTTCTTTTCTTACTTTATTGTTTTCTAATTGAAGTCAAAGAGGATATTTACTTTTGTCTTTCTTTAAAGTATCAAACTCCTTTTTGCGTTCATTATTTTCTAATTTTAATTCGTGAATTATTTTGCAATACTTTCAACTTCAATTTGTGTCCCATTCTCATTTGATGTTATCTTCTCATTCTCTTCTTTTAATCTTTTATTTTCAATAACGATTTTCTCATTCTATTTAGTTAAATCTTCATTTGAAATGTAAAGATCTCTACTTTTCTTGTCTAAAGTGATGTGTTCATCAATCAACTTTTTTTATCTACTCATGATTTGATCACAAATATCTTCCATTTCTACGAAATCAAGAATAATATCCTTTTTAGTGAACCTTTTTAGATCTAAACATGCAGTATAATAAGATTTTACCTCACAAGTTCTTGATTCTAGTTGTGACCATGGAGTTTCTATTTCCTCTCCAAAAGATGAACTTGATGATTCCTCTAATATTTATTCTTCCTTTTTCTGTATGTATGTGTTGTTCATTTGATGGACTCAATATCACTTCTTCTGGTGGAACTTCATTTATGTACTCTTTTGATGAAGTTTTTCAAATATCGTTGGCTTACATGAAATGGGCTACTTTTTTCGCAATAACATTCTAAAGAAGATCGAAGAATTATCATAACTTCATTGTTTAATTCAAGTTTCTTTTTAGGGGTTAATATATTTAGTAGAGGTGATTTTTTGTCAGTTACTATTTTTTAAACATAGTAATCAATGGATTGAATAAACCAAGAGGTTTTGGTCTTTCATGTTTTAAAATCTTCTCTATATAAATTGGGTATATCATATCTTCCCTAAAATTGTTGTGAAATGCTTGCCATTTATTTTCTTTATGTTTATACTCAAATATACTTTTCAAAATAATTATCTATGAGTTAGGATCTAATACCAATTGTTGTCCTGGAAATAAACCCAAGAGGGTGGAGATTGGGTTTATGGGTTTAATGTTAATATTAATTTTTTCTTAACTTTGTTGTAAAGATTAATTACAATATGATAAATTAATTTAATAGTAAGCAATTGATTAATAATAATTAAATGATAATAAGAGAGAGATAACAATGAAACTTTACAAATTGAGATTTTAAAGTGGTTCGGCCATTGCCTACGTTCATACTCGAGAGTTTCACTATCTCCGGTTCACTTACGGTGAAATTAAAACCTCGAAAGGAACAACACCTTGTAAAATCATAACCAATAAGTTGATACCCTCTTATTTTCCCAAGCAATACCCACGCAATAGCTCAAGGTCTTTAAACGCCTTGACTACCAGTAAGAACAACATTATCGATAGATAAGATACAATAAAATTTAACCGTATGTAACAACAATGCGAACTGTAATCGAAACATAAAGCAAAGCTACTTTACTAGAGCAATGATGTAATAAATTTCTTTCTTTCTATATAGAATTAAATAAATAAGAATAAGAAGTATAATGCTCAAATGGGTATCGAGTTATAGATTTAGCACAAATAGGGATTGAATTGATAACTTTGCTAAAGGTTAGTTGAAGATACTACTTGAAGCTCAAATTAGTTTTGGAATAATCTTGGCTTCAATGGCATTTTGTAAGGACAGATTTCCAATCGAGTCAATTTGTACGTAATTGAAATAATTCCAGATAAAACAATTTGAGTCATAGGATAGGCTTTATGTTTTTAAACTCATAAGACTATGACGTTGTTTGATGAAGACGTAGTGACCAATCTTCAAAGATTAGATGTGTCGTGCCGTATTTATCATGCCAAGTTTATCTTCATATTTATCGAGGATCTTGCAGGTATGAATGCGTATTAACTTTGAGTCCTTGGAAAAATATTTTAAGGGTGTCTATTTCTGATTTAAATTGTTTGGAACTATTTTATGAAAGAAATTTTTTTGAGGTTAAGTTCGTTATAACGAGATTTAAACTCGTTAGAAATGAAAATGCGATTTTGTTCGAACGACTTTATAAGCTCGTTAGAAAGACTTTGGCAGTTCATTAGAATAAGGATCAAACAAACATATAATGAGGTTGGACTTCGTTACAGGGACTTCTCGTTAGAAGCTCGTTAGAAGATGGGTTCAAACGAGATTGCCTTCCCGTTCTAACGAACTAGGGATTTCGTTTAAATGAGATGTTATTCTCTTTTGAATGACCCTAGTTTTCATTTGAACGACTTCGCTGTTTTAAAATTCGTGTTTTTCTATTTAAGGCATTTCAGACTCAGAATTTTCAAGAACTTTTAGTGATCAAACATTTTTACACCTTTATGTTTACAAAAGTCCTAAGCCCCAAGTTTCACCCTTTATATTTTAAGATACAAGTTCCATAATTCATAAGCTTTGAGATCTTAAGTTTGGGAACAAAAGTTCATTTCTTTCATCTCGAGAGAACCTATTTCTTGTGGTGGAATCTGTGCATGCTGATTGCGGTGTTTGATGATTGTTGAGCCTCATCGATGGATATCGAGGTATGCGTGGACTCGTGTGCAGTGACAACTTGCGTGGGTTGACTCTTACGTTGTATTGTGGAGGAGCGATTAAAGATAGAAGAGCGTTAATATTTGTAGGGGATCGAGTTATTATGTAAGTCTACTATCTATACGTTGTAAAATCATATTATAGTGAATTGTTGTCTGGTTCGTCCGAGTTTTTACCCTTTGTGGCTTTTCTCGTACATCTGTGTGTTACGCGATTGGTTTATTTTATCAGTTATCACCTAGATGCATATTTAGGATAAAAAGATAAAATCGGCTTAATTGGCTTATCGCTACAATTCGGTTTAAAATTGGGTGCATTTATTTAAAGCTTCAATCTTTAATAAATTAAAAATTGTAGAAATAAGATTTATGGTTGTAACCATCCTTACCAGGCGTGTTGACGTGCTTACAAATTAGTTTTAGAGTGCGTTACACTAAAATATCGCGTGATCCTAATTTTTGCAGACTTTCAGAGATACCAATTCTTACAAATTAATACTAGAGCGGGTTACACTAATTTATCGTGTAGATCCTTATCTAGTGTTGTTGAGGGTGGTTGTTTATTCTTCTTTCTTGAGTTTGTTTTTCTTCTCAATGGATTTCCATAAGTTGTCCAATGAGTTTAGTGATGACGAGGTTAATATTCAAGAGGAGTTTAACGAGGTTCATAATCTTGTTGAAAAATTAAATCAATTGAATTTTAAGTTTGTTAAAAGAATTAAAATTCTTGAAAAAGAAAATTTTCATTTTAAAGATGCTATGGAACTTTTGCATACTATTCAAACTCAAAGATTTTTCATCCGTGAGAAGCTTGTGGACATGGATCGTAATTTAAAATTTTTATAACTGTCTAATAAAGAGAGTGATGATAGAGTCCGGGTTTTAAAGAAAGAATTAGAGGACTCTAAAATTTTTAGGATGTGTTTACGTGTCAATGAAGATAATGGTAAATTGAATAATGATTTGAGAGCACGTGAAAAGACTCTTGGGATAGATTTGCTTGAATTGAGGGGGAGTGAGATAACCTTATAGGTATGAATAAAAATATGAAGAAGGAGTCCCTAAGTCTTGAATTTTCTAATTCTTTGCTTGTGTCTAAAATTTTAAAGTTAAAAGATGATCTAAAGGACTCGAGTAGTGTTGGTATTGATGGTGTTGGCTTCCATGATTCTAATGCTTCCATTGTTAAAGCCAAGACCATTGTTTGTCTTAGAGGGTCAACCACATCCAAGGACGTTAGAAAGGTCAATCCATAGGTAACATTCCTCGGGTTTACACATATTCACATTGTGGTAGGAGAGGCCACCTTAGGGCGTTTTGTTATGATCTTGGAAGAGGTCCTAGGAAGTTTAAGTCTAGTGTCACCTTGGATCCCAATACCTGATATGTTAGGTATACTTATATTTTGGTTAAGAAATCCATTTTGGAGACGCTAAATGTGAGGTTGTTTGATTCTTACAATCTTTCACATGGTGCTTCACATGCTATATCTTATGGGTGATTGCTAACATGATTTTGTTTGTCATACTCTAGTTATTCTTCATGATATATGTTTCTAGTGTTATGACATGTGTATCTTTTATATTTTTATTTCTCTTTTATTAAGTCATATTGAAAAATACAAAAAGGTTTTATTTTGATAATTTAAAAAAAAAGATATTCTGTTTTGTGTATTTTAGTTTTACACATTTGGTGTGGCTTACTAGTGTGTTTGAATCCAATTCACTCCATAGTTTCCATGTGGCCAGGAAATTTTGTTATGATTGTAGGTACTTAGATTCTTCTTAACCATGCTATCATGGATATGTTTCGAACTTGATTTGCTTTATGGATTAGACTTTGTATATGCCCCCGAACACACATGCACGAGCTTTTTAAGCATTAACTTCACATGTATATTTGATCTATGTGAGATATTTTTCATTAGTTTTGCCATCTACATGTTCTGTGACTATGAGAGATTTGTGCATGGAAGAACCGTTGCCCATGAGCTTTATTTGATTAAGTTTTAGAAATATGAGGGTGCACGGTAAAGGGCTACGAAAGGAGCAATTCTCCTTTGTGGGAAAGCCACCGTTGGCAAGAGCCTAATGAAAAAGTTAAAGGCAATAAAAACAAAAAATTGCCAAAAGCCAACTTAGTTTAGTTTGTTTGAACTTTCAAAAAGAAATTACTTCAAAAGAATTGAGAGAAAAAAGAATAGAAGTTATGATATATGTTTAGCTTTTGAGGTTGTTTGGTTTAAGATCAATGGATTTGCACAATGAATCCTAGTTATGCTTATTTTGTCATGGCGCTATTGATTTGTGGAATCATCAATATTTTAGGCTTATATGTATTGTGCTTGTTTGTTCATTAAGTTCTCTTTATTTTATCACTTGAGGCTAAATCTAAGTTTTACGATCAATTAGAACTTCTTGAACATATTTGATTGTTTGGGTCATAATTCAGTTGTATCTAGTTCACACCCATTCATTCCATCCCATATGTTTAGACACATCGATATTATACTAGCGTGTAGAGCTTATATGTTTTGTGTTGCGTTTTATGGTCGTTTATACCTATATGTGTGGGACAAATTTTCTTTGGTATATTTTGCATATATTATATATGGTATTGTGTTTTGAGTCTCTGAGATTTACATTTATTCCATGTTTTCCATATGCTTGATCATTTAGATTATTTGTACTTGAGTTGTCATGTTATGTGTTTGATACACTTTACACCGTTGCATGCTTTATTCTCTTCTCACCATGTTTAAAATTGGTATCAAATTTTCTCATCTTGGTAGCTTAAGATCACGTGTTTAGGGGGAGATTTGGATTTGGGGGAGTAATTGTTTATGCTATCTTTCTTTGTCTATTCTTTAACAAAAAAGGAGAGAAATGGTATCTTTCATTTGCATGTTTATTATCTTTTTCTTAGGGGGAAACGCTTTACCATGTTTAAAATTATTTAGACATTGTTAGATGTCTATTCATTTGCGGATTTATACTTTTTATATTCTCTTTGCATTTGAAGGTATGTTTATATGTGCAGGACTACATGTTTACATCAATGCGATAAAGTTTTCAAGAAAAACAAAGCTACTCATGTTTTTGTGTCTGTCGAGCGTCTGTACTCTTTTTCCTTTTTGGGGCTGGGGAATGAATTTTTTTAGAGAGCTTGACATCTCGTAGGATTTTTTTTATCCTGAAATAGACAAAGGGGGAGATTTGTAAGGACAAATTTCCAATCGAGTCAATTTGTATATAATTGGCATAATTTGGGACAAAACTGTTTCAGTTATAGGATAAAGTTTATGTTATTGATCCCATAAGCATATAAAGTTGTTTGATGAAGACGTAGTGTCCAAGCTTGTACGGACAACATTTCAGACAATGCCCCTAATATCTAGGTTACAGACTATATGGCATATCCCGTTACTCTGGATCACGTCACCACGATCATAATAACGTATCAAAGATCCAAATATCTAGAAACTTCGACGTGCATCTACAATGTGCACAACTACATCTTCAATGTGCATCACGTTCATCTTCATCGTGCTCCACTACTCCACCAAATAATGATATAATTTATATTTGGAGTTCGAAGTTTATTTATAATTATATTGGGATTTGTTTTTATTTTATTTGATTTAAAAACGAGACATTTTTGGACTTAAAATAAAATAATTTTTTTGCCCAAGTTGTTCAAACGAGATGGGAATCTCGTTCGAACGAAAGAGATTTTTCATTAGAAAGGTCGTTTAAAGTCTACACCAAATGAACATCTAACTAAGGCGTACTAGTTCAAGTCGTTATAAGAACATTTGAAGCACGTTCAAACGAGATAGGCTTGTAGTTCGAACGAAACTTATTTTCATTCTAACAAAAAGCTGATCTCATTCTAACGAGCATCAAACTCGTTCGAATGACTTGCCGCGCTCTATTTTCACATTTTTTTTTTATAAATACATGCTTCGTGTAAGGTTTTCATAAGACTTTTAAAAATACATTTTCTGCAAACCTGCTGCAAAAACCTCATGTTTTAAAAGGCAAAACACCTTTTGATTCAAACACATCACCTCCCTATATAGTTGTGAATCCACTTTGAAACCCTCACGTAATTTCTATCGAAATTACATCTTTTGGAGAAGGCGTCTCCACTGCCGTTCTTGTGATTCTTGTGATGATCATTGCTGAAGGAAGATGGAGGTCACCAACGGGAGATTTGTCGAAAAGTTGTTGTTCCTTTATAGAATTTTTATATTGCAATTTGTAAATTTTATAAAGTGAATAAGAAAAGGTTTTGCCCCAAAGGGGATTTTTTTTCTAAAAAATTGACTTTTATGGTTTGATTGTATGTTTTACTGTTTTACACAATAATCAACTAATTGCATGTTCTAGCGTAAAAATAATTAGAAATTGGTGTGTATTATCATCAGAATTTAATAATTTAATGCCATTAGATCGTTGCTCACTCTCATATTGGTATCAGAGAAAGTTGCACCAAGTTATCATGTGATCCTAATTTTTTAAAAAGTAGTTTTTACTGATACCAATTCTCTCAGATTGGTATTAGAGCCATTACCACAATTTTACCGTGTAATTTATTTTGCGCAAAATTTTTCTTGATATCACTTTTTGTTTCTAAAAATTGTTGATCTTTGAAAAATCGCAAATTTTCTGATAGATAACTTATATAATAAGATGCCAATTTTTGATGGATCTAACTACGCTTATTAAAAGATCGAATGAGATTTGATTTAAAAGCCATAGATGAGAGGGTTTGATTAGTATGTGAAAGAGGTTGGATCCCACCCACGATCAATGTGAATAACGTTGAGAGTCCTAAACTCGTTGCCTTTTGGATTGATGATGAGTTTAAGTGGAGTACCTCCAACTCCCGCGGCCTTAGTGTTATTTTTGGAGCCGTCACCTCTGACGAGTTTCGCCGTATCATGACGTGCACTTCATAAAAAAGGCATGGGATACCTTCTAGCTCACACATGAGGGTACTAATGCTATAAAAGTGTCAAACCTTCAAAATTTGACCATCCAATTTAAGACCATCACTATGTTAGAGTCCGAGTCATTCGATGAGTTTAGGCACATTTATCGGACATTGTTAATTTGAGTATTAATTTGGATGAGAAAATTTCGGAGACGAGAATGGTGAAAAATATTTTGATGTCATTTCCTTCCTGCTTTATTCCTAAGGTCACCGTACTTAACTCATTAGGGATTCTAGACACTTTTAGGTTAGAAGAACTTGTTGGAGATCTTCAAACATACGAGATAGATATATTCCCTAAAACCATTAGACCTAAGGATATAGGGGTATCTTTAAAGATTCAAGCTAAGAAAAATAAAAAGGAGAGATTTTGTGAGTCTGAATCTGAGGGCAATTTTAATGTTAATGACTTGGCCTTGTTTACTATTTTTTTAAAAAGTTTTTTAAATTTTCCAAAGAAAATTCTTCCAACAAAAAGATTTTTGAGAAAACCAAAATAAGAATGAGGTCAAGGATTACGGTGAGAAAGAGGAAGAGATAAGGTGTAATGAGTGTGAAGGTAAAGGGAAAAAGGCATATGAGTGTCCCACTAAGCTAAAGAGAAAGGGTAAGGAGATTGCAAATAAAGCCACTCTTAGTGATATTGATATCGAGTCGGTTGACTTAGGGGGAGAATCTCCACATAAAACGTGCATTGCGTACATGGCTAGTCACGTGAGCACTACTAGTTTTTTTGAAGATGATGAGGACATATATAAACGTGAAAGCCTCAATGATGATTTGAGCACTTCAGGAGAGAGTGAAAATGAGGTTGTGAGTGAGGGATAAGGGGATCTCCAAAAATATTTTAGTGATTTGAACATCGAGACATTGAAAATAACAAAGTTGAACAAAGATTTGTCTCTTAGGGTGTTAAATTTAGAGAGGGGGTGAAATTTTTGAGGGTGTGTGAGGAGTAGGTGAGTCAACTAGAGAAGGTTAAGATATCTTAGAGTGAGCAGTTAATCATCTTAGATAGGGAAAATAGAGATTTGATCAACATTGTGGCTAGTCTTACAGGAAATCTTCAATCTTTATTGGAGACTCGTGAGAAACTTGAAGCCCCCTGCATCCACACTCGAGAGAGATATCAAACATGTCCGGGAGGTCAAAGTCACTTTAGATGACATATCTAAGATGGTTGGCAAGATTCCCCTCTGTTCCTCTTTGGGTAACATTGAGAGGCTAGGAATAAGTTATGACGGTGCGTCTACTTCACATATTCCACCCGAATCGGTTCTCGAGTTTGTGTTAAATCCATATGGCCCTAGATCTAACCCACCTTGGCATCCTAACCCACCTAGGAGATCTCATCCTAGACATTTTAAGAGAGGTGTACCTAAGCCTGTGTATGTTTGTTCCCATTTCAAGCAAAGAGGTCAACTTAGGGAATTTTGCTTTAAGTTAGGGAGAGTGTCCCATAGGTATCTTCCTTGTTATGTTACTACATGAGTCCTCGCACGCACTCCCACACATGTTTCTCCATACGCTCCTATACATCACGAGAGAGTTTTTGAGAGGAAATAGATTCTTTAGTCAAAACTTCACAAAATTTGATAGAGGAATTTCATAGGATGTTATCTCCTTTTGAGAGCTCCTCCGATCCTAACGATTGAGGCTGAGACTTTTCAATAGAATAGGGTGCCTTTTATGATCATATCATATATCCATCTTGCTAGTTTGTATTATAGTTGTATGAAAAGTTCAAAATGATTTTTGAATTTTAAGAAAAATGAAAAAGGCAAAAAAAATTTTTTTTATAAATTTTTTGAAAAACACAAAAATATTTTCTTTTGTGAAATTTTTGAAAAACACAAAAAGATTTTTATAGTCTGTTTATACCTTGTATGGATGGACATTTAGTATAGCTGAGTGACAATATGATTCCATTATCCATGTGACTTTTTGATAGTTCTGAGACATAACATCATTTCATCCTTGTGATTTATAATGTGTTGGAGGTATTGAGTTGTGATAACAAGATTATTTACTATATGTTTATCTCGTTGTCTCATTTAATGCACATGGATTTATTTGAGCATTGCACTTATCAGTCACATTTTGGTCATGGTGTTTTCACCTTAATTTTTCTTAAAATGAAAAATATATCATATGAGATGAAGGTTGTGCTTGTAAAAATCATTTCCCGATTTAGTTTGTTTTCTCCAAAAATTTATTTTATTTTAAGCAATGGAAATGAGCTACAAAAGACAGGATGACGTTGCATGAAAAGACACCATTTGCAAAGAAAAGAGCCTAAAAGATTAAGGCACATGAAAAACAGAATTGCCCGGACAAATTTATATTTGAACATTGATGCTTCATTACATACGAGTAATAATCTCTTCAAATTCTTGTGAGTGAATTCTTATATTATGAGAGGATTTTGAGGGAGTTAAAGTAGAAGATTAATGGGTTTGCTCATACCATATAATCTCTAAAAACATTAATTATTTTTGGGCGCTATTGGTGTGAAAATTATTTTAGACTTTGATTTGTTGATTATATTGAGTCAATTTCACGTAAATTCATTTTTTACACCTAAGGTAGACCTCAAGTTCATTCGTTAAGAGTATCTCAAATCCATCGTGCACATATGTTATATTGGTTTGATTTGATTTACCTATTGAAGTTGTTCACACCCATTTCTTACGCTTTCACGCCTTGGTTATCTTATTGTTAGTTCGTGGTGTGTGTTGGACTTGTATATTTCAATACTTTATAAAAATTTGAAAAATTCAAAATTAGTTGGTTTGATTTTTCTTAGTTTATCATTGTACGATATTTATTGCCTTATATTTGTGATGATATTCTTCATTTTTTATGACACACTCCGATTTATTACTTTAGTTTTTCTTTTACTTGTCTATTTCGAACAACATAAAAAGGGGGAGAACAAATTATGGGGGAGTGGGAGTTTGATTTATGGGGGAGATGTAAGTTCTGATTTTCATTTTATATTTCAAACTCTTTGTTGCGTCACGGGGTATTTCTTTGTCTATTGTGTGCAGGTACACTTTGATGAGCATATGCAACATACACTTAAGTCAAATTTCCCAAAAAGAAGATCAAAAGAAAGTGGAAGAATTAAAGATTTTGAGATTTGAAGATGTTAATGATTTTGAAAACTTATGTATCTTGATATAATTCCATTGGTGGGGTTTGGGAGGGTATTAGAATAATGTTTGTCCAAGGATTTTTTTTTGGTAATTTGATTTTTTATTTTTGTACCGTAATAGACATAGGGGGATATTTGTAAGGGTAATATTTCAGACATTGCCCCTAGTATCAAGGTTATAGACTTAGTGGCGTATACCGTTACTCTACATCACGTCGTCATGATCATCACGACGTATCAAAGATCCGAATATCTAGCAACTCCAAGGGGCATCTATAATGTACACCACTGCATCTTCAACTTGCATCATGTTCATCTTCATCGTGCTCCACTACTCCACCTAATGATGGTATAATTTATATTTGGAGTTCGAAGTTTATTTATAATTATATTGGGAGTTGTTTTTATTTGATTTGATTTAAAAACGAGGCATTTTTGCTTAAAATAAAATATATTTTTTTGCCCAGTCATTCAAATGAGATGGGAATCTCATTCGAACAAAAGAGAGTTTTCATTAGAAGGGTCATTTGAAGCATGTTCAAATGAGATGGCTTGCAGATCGATTTTCATATTTTTCTATCAATACCTATTTCGTGTAGAGTTTTCATAAGACTTTTAAAAATACATTGTCTACAGACCTATTGAAAAAAGTCTCATGTTTTAAAAGACAAAACAACTTTTGATTCTCACACATCACCTCCCTTGATAGTTGTGAATCCACTTTGAAACCCTCACATAATTTCTACTGAAATTACATCTTATGGAGAAGTCATCTCCACTGCCGTTCTTGTGATTCTTGCGAGGATCATTACTGAAGGAATATGAAGGTCACTATCAAGAGATTTGTCAAAAAGCAGCTGTTCCTTTATATAATTTGTAAGTTGCGATTTTTAAATTTTATAAAGTGAATAAGAAAAGGTTTTGCCCCGAAGGGGATTTTTCGTGAAAGCTGTCTTCTGTGGTTTGAATACATGTTTTACCGTTTTACGCAATAATCACCTAGTTTCATATCTTATTGTAAAAAGAATTAAAAATTGGTGTGGGTTGCCATCTGAAGTTAATAAGTTAATGCCATTAGATCATTGCGCACTCTCAAAGTTTTAAATATTAGATATGTCGTGCTGTGCTTATCATGTCAAGTTTGTCTTGACGTTTATTGAGGTTATCGCATGTATGAATGCATATTAATTATGAGTCTGTGGAGAAATATTTTAAGGGTGTTTTTTTATTTAAATTGTTTGGAACTATTTAAAAGAAAATTTTCTAAGTTTAAGTTCGTTAGAACGAGATATAAACTCATTGGAAACGAAAATGAAATTTCGTTCAAACGACTTTATAAGCTCATTTGAATGACTTTGGCAGTTCGTTAGAACATGGATCAAATGAACATTTATCGAGGTTAGACTGTTTTACAGGAATTTCTTGTTAGAAGCTGGGTTCAAACGAAATTACCTTCTCGTTCAAACGAACTCGGGTTTTCGTTTAAACGAGATACTATCCTCATTTGAATGACCGTAGTTTTCATTAGAAAGAGTTTTCCACCTTGAAATTCGTGTTTTTCTATCTAAGGCATTTCAAACTCTAAATTTTCAAGAATTTTTGGCAAAAAATATTTCTACACTTGTTTACCAAAGTTCCAAGATCCAAGTTTCACCCTTTATATTTTAAGATCCAAGTTCCACAATTCCTATGCTTTGAGATCTTAAGTTTGGGCATAAAGTTTGTTTCTTTTAACCTGAGAGAACCTATTTCTTACGGTGGACTCCGTGCGTGCTGATTACGGTGTTTGGAGGTTGTTGAGCCTCATCGTGGATACTGAGGTGTGCATGGACTCGTGCGCAGTGGCGACTTGCGTGGGTGGAATCATACGTTGAACTATGGAGAAGTGTTTGAGGATAGAAGAGATTCAAGACTTGTGGGGGATCATGTCATTGTGTAAGTCTACTGTTTATGCTTTGTAAAATCTTATCATTGTGAATTGTTGGTTGGGTCACCCGACCCTTTGTGGTATTCCTCGTACATCGGCGTGCTTTGCGATTAGTTTATTTTATCTGTTATCACCTAGATGTATATTTAGGATAAGAAGATAAAATTAGCTTAATTTGTTTATCACTACAACTCGGTTTAAAATTGGGCGTATTTATTTATAGGTTCAATATTTAATAAATTGAAAAATACTAAAATAAGACTGTTAATTGTAACCATCCTCGTCGATAATGTTCACGCGCTTCCATGTTTCTTTGTTAAAATGGGTTTGGGATTTAGTTTCTCTCTCTTAGGGATTATGGGATATTGACAAAAGCTAGGAGTGGAGCTCTATTAAATGGGTTTGATGTTGTAAGGTTGTGTGTTTTGTAATTTAAGAGAGAAACTCTATTTATAGTATTAGAAGGCAGCCAAAGTTTAGTAACAATATTGGTAAAGGTCGGGGTATTAGGATAAAATACTAGAAAGTTTTACCAAAAATATTTTTGAAATGGTGACACTTTTGGTTGACTAAACCTTTTGTTTAGTTGTCTAAAACTCTTTTGGTTGTAGGTTTTCCTCTTTTAGTAGGTTGTCTTATAAAGTTTAGCTGACTAAAGTTAACTTTTAGTCGACTAAACCTCCCAGTTTTAGGCAATAAGATATTGGGTTTAGGGCCATACTATATGGAAAGTTTAGGGAGTTTCAAGGTAGGTTTATATGAGTATGTTTTGATCATATACAAGTAAAAACATGTTATATTACTTTTGTAAAATAGTTCCTAATGTAAAATAAGAAATATAGAAATGATCAATTGTGTTTCTAATCATTCTCTTGATATTCTTGAGTCATTCAATGTGGGCTTATGATATGATGCTTTCTTAAGCTTAATCACCATAGGTTATGGGATATAGTAATATAGTTGCTTGTTTGACTGATTGAGGTGAACTACTATTAAAGGTTGAGAGTTGTTCTTTGCTAGGGTTTGATGCAAGCTTTGAGCCAACATTAATAGCTTGAGATCTTCATTATATTGGTTATGGTCTTCGATATCTTGGCTGGAAGCTTCATTGTATTGCATGGTTGCACGGATGATCTGTTCCTTTTAACATATCTCATAATGTACTGATTTCATATTTTAATCTCAAGTACTTTAGAGAGAATATAGTGAAGCATGATCTTATTTCAATTATATTGTCATTATATAAATCTTTTTGGTTGAAATGTATTTGGTTTCATAAATTACTTCTAGAAATTTCTTGATGAATTATTTGAATATAAGAAGTTAACTTTAGTTGAGGAAGAATATGTGTCCACATTAAAACATAGAAAGATGATTTAACCATCGTTATGGATACTTTAAGAGTGGAATTTTAAAATTGTCTTGATCTTAGTGCCAAACTTTGAAAGAAAATTGAATATCTATCTTTGGAACTAGATTCAAGCTATTATGAATTTCTAAGAGGAAAGGCTTTGAATGCCAAGCCTTCGATGTAAAATAATTCATCCATTTTTTAATTATGGCTTCCAAAACTTTCATACACCAAGGAAATATATTAGGATGAACAATTTGAAAGAAAACTGCAATATGCTGTAATACCCAGTATTTTTATGCTATATTAATTTGGGGATTTATTAATATTAATGTGAATTATTTATTTAATAAAATTCGGAAATTAATTATGTTATAATTATTAACGTGACGAGAGTTAGTAATTATGGGAAATTTGTTGAATATTACTAATGAGCAAAGTAATATATATTGTTGGTTATATTGAAGGTCACGAGTGAATAAAATGACAATTTTGGAAATTTGAGTCGGGACGCGCCCGTGTCGCGTCGGGATTAATTATTGATAAATAAAAGTGAATATTTCATAAGTTGTTCGTATGGTCATTTTGAGTGCGCCAGCGCGTCCGGAAGGGTCGAGATAGTCTGAAAAGTATACCCGGGGGTTTGATTTGGGTTTCGGGGCGTTTTTAGACTAATTAGTACCCCAGGAGGGCATTTTAGTCATTTTACATTTTTGGGTAATTAAACCCACGAAATTTCAAGGGTTATATCAGATGTCTAAGGTTGTCTTATATGGTTAGAACAACCAAAGACAAGTGACGGCCATATGAGAGGGAAGGAGAGAGCTTCCAAAGCAATCCAAGGCCCGGAATCCATCCGTTTGCACCGCCGCTACCACCAACGCGTAGATCGCGAGACGGGGAACACAACCACACAAGTTTCGGCACCAAACCAGACTTCTGAAAATCCCAGGCAAGTGTTTATCTTGCTTATTTCGTTGATGCATCTTTCATATTAGTTTAGGAATTATTAGGATGAATTGTATGGAAGAAAAACCCAATTTGAGATAGGAAATTGCATGTAGTGATGACTTAAATGATATTCTGGAAACCTTTTTTGATGTAGAGGATTAAACCACAAAATTTTGATGTTGTATAAGAAGGAACCACGAAATTTTGATGTTGTATAAGAAGGAAATCTTAGAGCCAATCTGAATAAAGGAGGAAATTCGCGTATCAGGACCCCCGAACCGGTTCGCCTGTACCCCGAACCGATTCGCCCCTCGGTTCGCGAATGTTTGCTGGTCTAGGCTCCATTCAATACTTAGAATTTTTCTTGTTTTCTTTCCTTTCTTCCTTGGATTTTTCTTCAACTTTAACGGGTCATAACTCATCAACCGTAGCTCAGATTTGGGTGTCGTTTCTTCTAGTGTTCTCGTTGTTCCGAGCTCTTCAACTTTCCAGTTGACTCCTCCTTCGGGATCTGGCTGCAGAATTACCAAAATTCCCTTGAACTTGCCTTCTTAGCTTTTCTTTAATTGTCTCGCTTGCTCTTTTGCGCTGCTTGCATAATTAACCTGTAGAACCAATAAGAGGAGCACGAAACATGAAATACTTGCCAACGAAGATTAGTGGCATAAATGTGAGTCAAATCCATATAGGTTAAATCACTCAGGTTCACAAATGCACTGAAATTAGGGGAATAAATATACAATATTTATGTCCAATCACGTAGTAAGTTGAAAAAACCCTTCGAATTAAAGTTAGAAACGAACCATTATACTTGATATATAATAATGGGAGAATAAGGATAAATGTTGTGAATGTGGGTTATGGGATAAACCTAAATTGTTATAATAAAAGTGGTATATTTATATGATTGAGTATGCATATATTATATACTTCTGAAAATCATGCCCACGCTATTTGCTATCCCTGAGGTTGCCGCGCTGGGACGATCTTATCCTGTGTTGCCTTATGGGGGATATTGACTCGTACCCTATGAGATAGATATCCTTGGTACAGGCTATCGATTTGATAGTTCAGACGGTCCTAAGAGACGCGGGTATGTGCCATCCTCTTAGAGACTTGGAATCTATGCTTCACCTCAATATTGTTTGTGTATGTGTTAATACAATTCGAGAGTGATTCCGAACTTGTATTCCCCTTAATACGAGTGATACGGGGTTTTGGATAGTAGAGTATGCCCGCACCATAGTTTTTATTTGGGGTGCTGTTATAATATATATATATATTATACGAGTATTTGATATATATATGAAATACTGGAATTTGGAACTGCCTACTGTGATATGGTAAGTAGGACATGGTTGATGACTCATATTGTAAATACTTCTTTTGAGAGAGTATAATATGACACTGAAAAACTTTATAAATTGATAAAGTTAAAATGAGAATTTTGGATACTAATTGAAATATTCTTTTCAAACAATTGTATCGTTCAATTTTAAATTCTGCGAATAACCTAAGATAAGTTAAATCATTGGGGAAAGATAGTGTGATATATGACGAGATAGGCCATTGAGAAGGTTAGTGCGATAGGAGTTCACATTAGATGAGAGGTGAGAATTTCTCAAGAGAGTGTCGCACTAATATGTTGTTGCATTGGCCTGTATCAATTAAATACTTGCTAAACAAATTTTTAAATCATATACACTATCGGGCTCTGATCCGTTTCTATTTCTCTTTCTCTCTTGTATATATATATGTATATATTACAGGTGCCCAGCCACATGTGCGTCTTGCTTAGGATCTCTCGGAAGGAACGTGCTGCAGCTTAGGTGGGAGTTGCAGGCCACTTGCTTAGACGATTTCATTTACTTGATTCAATTTCTCTCATTCTCCTTATTGGGCATGTGTTGCCCTTTCCACTATTTATATGTTTTATTGGGACATTTGTATTTCAGTTATTTCTAGTACTGTTACTTTGGGATTTATTCAGCATGAATGCTTTACTTTAAGTTTTAAATGTTGGGATTTTGAATGTTGAATGTTTAAATAAATTGGATTATGTTCCAGGATGTTTGTGGTATGATTCTTACTTATTAAAAATGTTGTAAATAAATAAATAATTTTTCTTTAAAATAATAAAACTTGAAAGGAATGTCAAAAATGGTTTTGAGACTTAGCTTAATTAATTAGGGTGTTTAAATTGGAAATTTATTTTCACGACACTGATGCTAAGAATGATCCAACTGTTCACCTTGATTTTAATTTAATAAAGGAGTGATCGCTCGGTATTTAATTAGGCGAGGTGTCACAGGTGGTATCAGAGCATCAGGTTCTAGTGTCCATAGGATCTGTACTGCTTATTTTCGCTTTCAGCTTAACGTTTTAGCTATAGAGCCCTATTTTTAGGATTTTTGTATTTCTGCTTTAACGTTACGTCTTCAGCTATTTGAGATTTGATAATGACTGTAGACTAATAAACTTCTTCACGTTTCATATGCTGTAATACCCCGTATTTCATGGGCTATATTTATTTTTGGGATTAATTAATTAAATTGCGTATTAATTGGAAATTAATCCGGGTTATAAATACTAATGAGATGCGAATTGGTATTTGATTAGGTGCATATATGATTATATGTGTATTTGGTATTATAAAATTTGTCGTGAGATTTATATACGGCAATTTGGAAATTTTATTGAGACGCGTGGGATCGCCGCGTCACGGTATAATATTTTGATAATAAAAGTGAATTTAAAATCTGTAATTCGTATGGTCGTTTTGAGTGCGCCAACGCGTCCGGAAGGGTCGAGATAGTCAGAAAATACTAGCCGGGGGTATAGTTTGGGTCCCGGGGTATTTTTAGGCCATTCCGGCACCATAAAGGGTATTTTAGTAATTTGGTATTTTTGGGTAATTAAAAGTGACGAAAATTGAGAGTTGTAATCTGATAAGGGATTGACCCAACCAACCTTTATTAACCCAACAAGCTACGGAGGATTATTAAATTAGGTTTTCATTAGTCCCCCAAAGCAAACCCTAGCCACCATAGCCTTTTGGAGAAGAAAGCTTGGAGAAGGAGAGAGAGAGAGGAATTCTGCAGAAATTCTACACCGAATCCACACCAAATTCAGAGACAAACAAGGCAAGTGGTTTAACTATGTTTAATTTCAAAGGATGTTCTTTCCATGTTAGAAAATTGATGTTTTACAAATTGTTCTTGGAAGATAAATGAAAACCCATGTTAATTGGACTTAGGATTTGATTATTAAGGACCATTTGTACGTAGAATAGTATGGAGACGAAATTATATGATGATTATACATGATCGGGTGAAACAAAAACGAATTTAAATTGATGAATTGAGTGTTTGAAAATTAGGGTTCTTGTTCATGTATAATTTGGGGGCAAAAGTTTAATATTTGCAAATTTGATGGGTGATTAGGATGAGTTAATCCATAAAAACGTGATAGGATGTGGTTATATTGTGTTTAGAATTGTTTAGATATCTTAAATCAATCATTGGAACATATTTTGGAGAAGATTTGAGGAGTATAAATGGTGAAAAACGATTTTTGGGAAGTTCTGGGCCGAAACTGGCATCTCGTTAGAAGCAGCCCCAGGTCGTTCGAACGAACTCGTTCGAACGAGCTTCTAACGAGTTGACCAGTCGTTACTAACGAGAAGGTATTTCGTTCGATATCTCGTTCGAACGAGATATCGTTAGAAGTGACAGTTCGTTCGAACGAACTGGGACCTCGTTCGAACAGCCTCGTTCGAACGAGACTTCTAACGACCTGACAGTCCAAACTCGTTCGAAGCCTCGTTCGAACGAGACTTCTAACGAGTTGACAGTTTGATCCTTTTTGGACTGTTTTGATTTTTGGAGTCCCGGAAACTGGTTCGAGGGTAGAGTTAACATTCTTTGAGGATGTAAGGATAGACTTGGGACTTTTGGGTTATTGAGAGGAGTATTATACACTAGAGTTATATTCAATGAACCATTTGGGTTGAGACGTGAGTGTCTACTACGATGTGAGGATGAATTGTGGCGCGTATAATTACAAACCGGAATACTACGAATTGTGATAATTATAGTTAGTACGAGAGTGCAATATGTACTACGATTAAAATACGGTATTACTAAGATGTGTGATTACTTAGTATTGGTATATGGATGGTTTGTATGACATACCTACCATACTTGCTATCACGGGAGGTTGCGTTCGCTTAGGACCCTCTAATCCTTGTGTGCCTACGGGGGGGATATAGACTGGTACCTTGATGAACATAGGTCATAGAAAGACTTATTGTGACATTAATAAGTCCGCTGACCATGGGAGCGTAGGTATGTGCGTGACCCATGTGATGGTGACTGTGTTCGACTCCACTATTTGTGATTTGTGTTATCTGAACTATTCCTGAGAGATTCGGAATATGTGATCCTTATGTACGTGATGTACCGGGATGGATAGCAGAGTATGTGTGCACTACAGCTTAGATTGCGGGGTGCTTGTATTGTATATTTATGATATGAATAATATACATTATATTAATGGGAATCCTCATGTTAATGTTGTAAAAATATTACGGTATTGTTTCGAGATATATAATGAGTTAACTGATAGTTATATCAATGGCATATTTAGTAACTGAGCTTACGTTAAACCTCTATTTAATTAAAAGCGTTATTATGTTAATGGAACCGAGTAAAATGGGTAGAACCTTTGGTAGTCTAGCTAGTTATGGTCACTTAGCTAGTGGTAAGGGTAGTTATAGATGGGTATTTGCGTTAGGAGTGCACAGTTAGACGAGAGGTGAGAATATAATGTGAGTGCACGTCCTAACATGTACTTTGCATTTAATGTTTTAAATGTTTTTAAAGCACTTGCAGGTTTTTAAAATATAACTCCACATTCGGGCTCTGACCTGTTTGCTTTTCAAATCTCTTTTTCTTTGTAAAACCATTTTAGGTGCCCAGCCACAAGGACACCAAGCATAGGTACTCATTCAGGTGACGAGCTGTAGCTGCTTGTGGAAGCTACAGGGATTTGCATGTAGACGCTTCTATCTCTTTGGATTCCAGAGTCACCATCTATCAGTTGTAGGGCATGTTGCCCATTTCTTTAGAGACATCTTTTATATTTCAGTTTTCAGACTTCAGCATGTTTTATTTCAGTTTCGGTTATTCATTTCAGTTATGGGATTGTAGTGAGGAGTTTCCTCCAGACTTTATTTACTCTATTGTGATGGTTATTCATTTTACTTCAGCATGGTGAATGGTGTTATCTATTTCTTCATTTTACTTCTTGCATGTTAATCAGACTTAATTAAAATTTGACAACTTGATTTTAAATACTAAGTGGTTAGTAATAAAAAAAAAAAAATGTTTTCGACAGTGATGCTATTAACTGAGCCAACTTGGCATTTTGAATTAATTTTATAAAGGAGTAGCTACCCGGTATTTAATTAGTCGGGGTGTCACATATGCCTCCGAGACGTGCATCGAAGGATAGGCGTGCCCAGGCCGAGCAGCCAGCAGCTCCGGCACAAGGCACTATGAATGCTAATGAAGTAGGTGCCATTATTGCTCAGGCGGTGAATGCCGCGCTAGCGGTGGTTTAGCAGGCTCCACCCCAGATTCAGGCACTGGCGCCAGTACCAGCATAGCTTCCATCTGCATGGGAGAGGGTTAGGGATGCTTTTCAGAAAGCGCATCCCCCTGAGTTCCCTGGTAGCTCAGATATCGTCACAGTCAGCCAATGGAAGAAAGACATCCAGCGACATCTTCGTATGTATGAGTGCACCGACGTGCAAAGGCAGTTATTGGCCTCCTTTAAGCTGGTGGGGGCCGCTTTGCAATGGTGGGAGTCCACTACCACCTTGAAGGAGAGAGACACGATCTTTATTCAGTCGTTCTGGGAGCGGTTTGACCGCAAGTACTTTCCACCCTCCGTGCAGACTGAGATGAGGCGGAAATTACTAAATTTGAAATAGGAGAACTCTACCGTAGCTGAGTATGAGGAGGAGTTCACGAGACTTCTCACCATCGTGTCAGATGAGGCACCTACTAAGGGTAAGAAGATAATGCTGTTTGTGGACGGGTTAGCTTGGAGGATCCGCCAGCACCTTATAGGGAATTTATCTCTGAGTACTTTCACTGATGTACTCAATGCTGCGTTACTACATTGCCAGGATCACCACTTCCATCTGTAGGGAAGCAGGAGAGCAGGAGAGTCCAGCCAACAGGGCAGGACCGGGGGTAATAGTGCTAGTGGGGCACCATCTCATGGACAGACTCGTTAGCACGAGCAGAGTTCCCATCAGGGGGACCCTGCTAAGTGATTCCGTTCGGGTGATTCCAGGAAGGGATTTGGGGGTTATAGGCAGGGTCAGCCTAATCAGTAGGGCCAGTAAGGCCAACACCGATAGCAGGGTCAACAGCAGGGCCAACATGGCCAACAACGTGTTCATCAGGGCCAACAGAGCCAGTGGCGTAGTGGTAACGGTCAGCAGGGTCGTGGTCAACAAGGTCAGAGGGGAGGCAACTTCAAAGGCCGATGTTTTGGGTGTGGTAAGCACGGCTATAGGCGCCAAGATTGTCCGGAGGGAGATAGGGCCCCACAGCAGCAGGGTGCCCGTAATGAGCCGCAGATACCACTTTTTCCACCTGCCCTCCCAGCTCCAGCCCAGGTGCCAGCCATTCCAGTAGCTCCAGTGCAGCAAGGGCAGTTACAGTACGGACGTGTCTATAACGTCCACCAGGCAGCTCCTCCACAGGCACCACCCGCGATTGAGGGTATGTTTCCTATACATAGTACTATGGGTCGGGTTTTGTTTGATACTGGGGCGATGCATTGTTTTATAGCTACGCATTTTGCGAAGGCCTTAGGGTTGTTAGCCATAGCAGAGAGCACAGTGACTTGTGTAGACTCACCGCTGGGGAGTGGGTCGCTTATCTTCTTTATATGCCGAGGAGTGGGGTAGAGATTGGTAGTTTGGTATTACCTGCAGACATGTTAGTCTTAGATATGCATGAGCATGATGTTATTATCGGTATGGATTGGCTCGCAGCTTACAGAGCCATGATTGATTGCTTCGGTGGGAGCATTATTTTTGCCATTCCGGGGCAAGAGATGCTTGTAGTGGCGATGCCTCGCCCAGAGGGAGGTTCGATCGCTCATTTGTATTATATAGAGGAGGTTGCCTCTAAGGAGGTTATGATTCCGTTAGACTCGATTACAGTTGTTCGTGAGTATTCCGATGTGTTTCAGGAGATACCAGGCCTACCCCCCAGTCGAGAGATAGACTTTGTCATAGATTTATTGCCAAATACGAGACCTATAGCACGCGCTCCATACCGTATGGCTCCGGCGGAGATGCGAGAGTTACGAGATCAAAAAGAGCAGCTGTTAGGTCAGGGCTTCATTCGCAGGAGTACCTCACCTTGGGGCGCTCCAGTCTTATTTGTGAAGAAGAGAGATGGTTCACTGAGGTTATGTGTGGACTACCGGGAGTTGAACAAGGTCACGATACAGAATAAGTATCCGTTACCTCGAATCGATGATCTGTTCGACCAGCTGAGAGGAGCAAATTTCTTTTCGAAGATAAATCTGAGGTCGGGGTACCATCAGCTATGTATTAGAGAGCAGGATGTTTCAAAGACTGCCTTCTTGACGAGATATGGGTCTTACGAGTTCAGAGTGATGCCATTTGGTCTCACAAATGCTCCAGTCGTATTCATGGACTTAATGAACTGAGTATTTAGAGAGTTCTTGGATCAGTTTGTCATCGTCTTCATAGATGACATTTTGATATATTCACACTCCGAGAAGGAGCATGCCGAGCACTTGAGGCAGGTTCTTCAGACTTTATGAGAGCATCAGTTGTATGCTAAGTACGAGAAGTGTGGATTCTGGTTGCAAGAGGTACAGTTATTTGGGCATGTTGTTTCTGAACAGGGGATAGCAGTTGACCCGAGTAAAGTGTCAGCAGTGAGGGAGTGGGGACAACCCATGACACCAACGGAAGTGCGTAGTTTCTTAGGGTTAGCCAGTTACTACAGGAGATTCATTCGGGGATTCTCCAAAATAACGGGTCCATTGACGTATCTGACTAGCAAAGGGGTACCATATGTTTGGGATGATGCTTGCCAATTGGCTTTTGACGAGGTGAAAGACAAGCTTACTTCAGCACCAGTCCTTGCTCTATCGAAGCCGGGTGTGGAGTACCTGGTTTACACCGATGCCTCTTTACGGGGACTTGGCGGAGTACTTCAGCAGGAAGAAAAGGCTATAGCTTTTGCCTCCCGCAAGCTTAAGCCGCATGAGAAGAATTACCCCACCCATGACCTGGAGTTAGCAGCGGTCGTCTTTGCATTGAGGATATGGAGACACTATTTATTGGGGGAGAAGTTCCGTTTGTTCACAGACCACAAATCACTGCATTACCTGTTCACTCAGCGAGAGCTGAATATGCGTCATCGCAGATGGTTAGAGTTTGTGAAGGACTATCAGTTCGACATATAGTATCATCCGGGGAAAGCCAACGTAGTTGCTGATGCGTTGAGCCGTAGATCGGTAAATGAGGTAGCGAATGTATGGAAAGCAAAGTGGAAGGAGTTGGGTCACCAGGACGCAGTAGCCCGTGCCTTCATATTTTTTATGACAGTCACACCCGAGATTGTTACGAGGGTAATACAGGCCCAAACCACAGACCCATTTTTCCAGGAGCAGATTGTATGACTTTTAGCCGAGGGTGATGAGTCCTATTCTATTAGTTCTGATGGGGGTTTGAGGTTTAATGGAAGGTTAGTGGTTCCAGAAGGGGCAGAATTGCGTCATGCAGTGATGGCCCATTCTCACGGGTCCCGATTTACAGTACATCCTGGAGGAGATAAGATGTACCAGGATATGAGGAGACAATACTGGTGGAGTGGGATGAAGAAGGACATTGCTGAGTTCGTGTCCAAGTGTTCTACCTGCCAGCTGGTGAAGGTGGACCATCAGAAATCGTCGGGATTGCTTCAACCATTGGAAGTACCCGCGTGGAAGTGGGAGAGTATTTCCATGGGTTTTATTACAGGGTTAACTACATCACAACGGGGCCACGACTCCATTTGGGTAATTGTAGACCGTTTGACCAAGGTGAATCATTTTCTGTCGGTGCGGACATATTATACCATGTGTCAGTATGCTCAGTTGTTCATTTATGAGATTGTCAGATTACATGGCGTGCCCCTGAATATTGTGTCAGATAGAGACAAGATTTTCGTATCACGTTTCTGGGAAAGCTTTCAGGAGGCTATGGGTACTGAGTTGAGGTTGAGTTCAGCCTATCACCCACAGACAGATGGACAGACAGAGCGTACTAATCAGATGTTAGAGGATATGCTACGTATGTGTGTTCTTGATTTTGGAGGAGGTTGGGAACCACATCTTCCACTGGTAGAGTTTGCTTATAATAACTCTTATCAGTTTACGTTTGGCATGGCTCCATTTGAGGCTTTGTATGGCAGGCCTTGTCGTTCTCTAACTTGTTGGCTCGAGGTGGGGGATAACAAGTTTCTAGGACCAGAGGTGATTCAGGAAACCTCCGCGAGGATTGAGATGATTAGGAGTCACATTCTAGTAGCCCAGGACAGGCAGAAGAGCTACGCCGATGCGAAACGGTTCTTCCGGGAGTTTAATGTGGGGGACCAAGTGTTACTGCGTGTATCTCCTATAAAAGGAGTGATGAGATTCGGGAAGAAAGGGAAATTGGCCCCGAGATACGTGGGACCATTTCCCATTATAGAGAGGATTGGGCCGGTAGCATACAGATTGGGACTACCAAAGCATTTACATCGCATTCACGATGTATTCCACATCTCGTCGTTGAGACGGTATCTTCGGGATGATATGGCCCATACTCACATCGCGATAGATGAGATAGACTTACAGCCTAACAGCTCTTACGAGGAGAAACCGGTGGCTATCCTAGACTATAGTGAGAGGATATTGAGGTCGAAGATAGTTCCACTTGTACGGGTCCAGTGGGAGCATCATAACATGGAGGAATCCAATTAGGAGCGCGAGGTCGATATGCGCGAGAGATATCCAGATTTGTTCTTACCAGGTATGCCTTATTTTACGAATTTCGGGACGAAATTCCGTTATTAGAGGGGAAGTATGTAATACCCCGTATTTTTATGCTATATTAATTTGGGGATTTATTAATATTAATGTGCATTATTTATTTAATAAAATTCGGAAATTAATTATGTTATAATTATTAACGTGATGAGAGTTAGTAATTATGGGAAATTTGTTGATTATTACTAATGAGAAAAGTAATATATATTGTTGGTTATATTGAAGGTCACGAGTGAATAAAATTACAATTTTAGAAATTTGAGTCGGGACGCGCCCGTGTCGCGTCGGGACTAATTATTGATAAATAAAAGTGAATATTTCATAAGTTGTTCGTATGGTCGTTTTGATTGCGCGAACGCGTTCGAAAGGGTCGAGATAGTTAGAAAAGTAAACCCGGGGGTTTGATTTGGGTCTCGGGGCGTTTTTAAACTAATTAGTACCCCGGGAGGGCATTTTAGTCATTTTACATTTTTGGGTAATTAAACCCACGAAATTTCAAGGGTTATATCAGATGTCTAAGGTTGTCTTCTAGGGTTAGAACAACCAAAGACAAGTGAAGTCCATAGGAGAGGGAAGGAGAGAGCATCCAAAGCAATCCAAGGCCCGGAATCCATCAGTTTGCACCGCCGCCACCATCAACGCGTAGATCGCGAGACGGGGAACACAACTACACCAATTTCGGCACTAAACCAGACTTCTGAAAATCCCAGGCAAGTGTTTATCTTGCTTATTTCGTTGATGCATCTTTCATATTAGTTTAGGAATTATTAGGATGAATTGTATGGAAGAAAAACCCAATTTGAGATAGGAAATTGCATGTAGTGATGACTTAAATGATATTCTGGAAACCTTTTGTGATGTAGAGGATTAAACCACAAAATTTTTATGTTGTATAAGAAGGAACCACGAAATTTTGATGTTGTATAAGAAGGAAACCTTAGAGCCAATCTGAATAAAGGAGGAAATTCGCGTATCAGGACCCCCGAACCGGTTCGCCTGTACCCCGAATCGGTTCGCCCCCCAAACCGGTTCTCCCCTGGGTTCGCGAATGTTTGCTGATCTGGGCTCCATTCAACACTTAGAATTTTTCTTGATTTCTTTCCTTTCTTCCTTGGATTTTTCTTCAACTTTAACGGGTCATAACTCATCAACCGTAGCTCGGATTTTGGTGTCGTTTCTTCCAGTGTTCTCATTGTTCCGAGCTCTTCAACTTTCCAGTTGACTCCTCCTTCGGGATCTGGCTGAAGAATTACCAAAATTCCCTTGAACTTGCCTTCTTAGCTTTTCTTTCATTGTCTCGCTTTCTCTTTTGCGCTGCTTGCATAATTAACCTGTAGAACCAATAAGAGGAGCACGAAACATGAAATACTTGCCAACGAAGATTAGTGGCATAAATGTGCGTCAAATCCATATAGGTTACATCACTCGGGTTCAAAAATGCACTGAAATTAGGGGAATAAATATACAATATTTATGTCCAATCACGTAGTAAGTTGAAAAAACCTTTCGAATTAAAGTTAGAAACGAACCATTATACTTGATATATAATAATGGGATAATAAGGATAAATGTTGTGAATGTGGGTTATGGGATAAACCTAAATTGTTATAATAAAAGTGGTATATTTATATGATTGAGTATGCATATATTATATACTTGTGAAAATCATGCCCACGCTACTTGCTATCCCTGAGGTTGCCGCGCTAGGACGATCTTATCCTGTGTTGCCTTATGGGGGATATTGACTCGTACCCTAGGAGATAGATATCCTTGGTAAAGGATATCGATTTGATAGTTCAGACGGTCCTAAGAGACGTGGGTATGTGCCATCCTCTTAGAGACTTGGAATCTATGCGTCGCCTCAATATTGTTTGTGTATGTGTTAATACAATTCGAGAGTGATTCCGAACTTGTATTCCCCTTAATACGAGTGATACGGGGTTTTGGATAGTAGAGTATGCCCGCACCATAGTTTTTATTTGGGGTGTTGTTATAATATATATATATATTATACGAGTATTTAATATATATATGAAATACTGGAATTTGGAACTGCCTACTGTGATATGGTAAGTAGGACATGATTGATGACTCATATTGTAAATACTTATTTTGAGAGAGTATAATATGACACTGGAATACTTTATAAATTGATAAAGTTAAAATGAGAATTTTGGATACTAATTGAAATATTCTTTTCAAACAATTGTATCGTTCAATTTTAAATTCTGCGAATAACCTAAGATAAGTTAAATCATTGGGGAAAGATAGTGTGATATATGACGAGATAGACCATTGAGAAGGTTAGTGCGATAGGAGTGCACATTAGAAGAGAGGTGAGAATTTCTGAAGAGAGTGTCGCACTAATATGTTGTTGCATTGGCCTGTATCAATTTAAATACTTGCTAAATAAATTTTTATATCATATACACTATCGGGCTCTGACCCATTTCTATTTCTCTTTCTCTCTTATATATATATATATATATATATATATATATATATATATATATATATATATATTATAGGTGCCCAGCCACAGGGGCGTCTTGCTTAGGATCTCTCAGAAGGAACGTGCTGCAGCTTAGGTGGGAGTTGCAGGCCACTTGCTTAGACGATTTCATTTACTTGATTCCATTTCTATCATTCTCCTTATTAGGCATGTGTCGCCCTTTCCACTATTTATCTGTTTTATTGGGACATTTGTATTTCAGTTATTTCTAGTTCTGTTACTTTGGGATTTATTCAGCATGAATGCTTTACTTTAAGTTTTAAATGTTGGGATTTTGAATGTTGAATGTTTAAATAAATTGGATTATGTTCCAGGATGTTTGTGGTATGATTCTTACTTATTAAAAATGTTGTAAATAAATAAATAATTTTTTCTTTAAAAAAATAAAACTTGAAAGGAATGTTAAAAATGGTTTTGACACTTAGCTTAATTAATTAGGGTGTTTAAATTGGAAATTTATTTTCACGACACTGATGCTAAGAATGATCCAACTGTTTACCTTGATTTTAATTTAATAAAGGAGTGATCGCCCAGTATTTAATTAGGCGGGGTGTCACATATGCCTCCTCCCGTTTACAAAAATTATAATCATAATGTTAAAAGACCCACTAGAAATTATACTTGATCTTATTGTCATAAAAAGGGACATCAATAGGATTTTTTCTTTGTGTTGAAAAAGGTTCAACACTCTGATAAGGGTTTTCCTCAAGCCTTCTTCTCATGTGTATCATCCTAAGGTTTATAAATGTTAATATTATAATAGGAAATGGCAGGTGAGAGAATGTTGTCATTTTTTTAAATCTACCTCGCTCTTTGAAATGTTAGGAAGAATAATGATGTGGGAAGATCACATGAATATCTTTGGCATGTTCATAGGAAATGGGGAAAAAAGATTCTTAATACACCTAAGGTTCAACCTACTCCCGATTTGCCTCATGTTAGACAAATATGGATTAAGAAGGACCGTTTACATACGGTAGAATTGGAAACAATATTGAATCATATGTTGATCCCTTCGACTTTTACTTGTTAGAATATCTCTCTATGTGTCTAAGACTTCTTAGAATACTTGTTCTTGACTCATTCTACCTTTTAATGCTTTATTTTCATAATTTATTTCTAGATAGGCCACCTTTTTAAAATGATAAGACTAATCTATTTGACTTGTTTGTAGATGATGTTTGTATCTTGGTTTTGTTTATGACTATGAACTCTACATTTAGAATCCAAAGTCTTTAAAAATTTATGTTTTTTCGAGCTTAATATATCTTTAGTATATGTTATTACTCATCTCACTTACAACGCGCTATAATTTGAGCATTATCTTATGAACAAAAAGATAAAATACTTTCTAGTAACGCTTTATGTAATTTTCAAAATGTATATGAATTGAAAAGGGTGTCATTTTAACCTTTGTATTTGTTAGATTTGTATTTCATGGTTGGAGTTGAAAAAGCTCTATGTCAAAATCATGAGAAATGATGTGGTAAGGGATATAACTATCGGATTGTGAGAACTACCTTTTGATTGGAAGTAGTTCCCCACCTTTGGTAATGAATGCGTGAAAGCTGCCATATGCAAATTCTTTTAAAAAAATATGTTTCAACGATCTATATTCATCCAAAAATTGAGTAACATCAAGGATATGAAACAAAGGTTTTAACAAAAGAATCGGTTAATAAGGAGAAAAAAGTGTTAGTTGAAGATTTTACTTTTCAAGAAAAATGAAAAATTTTCAATAAAAAATATTTAAAGTTTGAAATTCCTAAGTTAAACTTCTCTTTTGATATTTGTTTTGATTTCATAGGACAAATGCTCATCTTTGTTTTGAAACGTGCCATAAATCTTTCACTACCTTGTTTATTCTCCGTATTTCCAACCATTTATACATTGACTATGACAATTCAAAATGGAAATATATCAAACCTCATTTGTCTAATTAATTTTAGAAAGAGGATAATGTGAAATTGATTAACTTCTGTATTTTATGAGTTGTTCATTGAGTCGATCGCTCATTTGAGGAATACGTAATTCTCTAATCAAACCCACGAGCAGCGAATGCCTTCTTCACCGCAATGACAATTTCCATTACTCCAACGACCGTCGTGTCCAGTGAAAAGCCTCGCTGCATCGACAATAAGTTTTAAAGACACATCTAGTCACTTCCTAAAATCCAGTTATATTCACTTCAAAGTATAAATGGCCTTACACCATTTTTGTATCTTTGCGAAGATTTTTTGGATGATTCATATCTTTTTCCACATCTAGAAACCTTTATGTAAATTTATTCTTCTCTTTTTCTTTTAGATTGATAATTTTTAGTTCCTTTTGATATTCTATTGTGGATTTAAGAATGTTTTGTCATTTTATTTTATGAGGGTTGTTATTTATATCTATTAAGATTTATTTCGTTGTATTCCATGTTACTTTGAGTTGGATTCCATTGATTTAACTCTTATTACATGATTATACTCCATATATATTTTTGGGTCTTGAGTTTGAGATATTCTTGGTGTGCTGCACTAAAGATTGAAACTCATTCCATTTCTTTGTGGTACTTCATCTTTGGGTTTTACTTCTTAAAACCTATTTTTTTATATTTGGATTCTTTTTTCAGTCACTGTGCAAGGACTACCCAGGGCTTCTAAAAAGTGTAGAACGACAATAAGTTCTTCCAGTCCTAGGGCTCCATTCCCTCTAAGCTTTACGAAACTAGAAGACTACCATAGGCTTGAGAACTTTTGTCTCCACGCTATTCACTACGAATGTACTATCGACTAGAATTATCTTCGGATCAATCATGCCATTGGGATAAAATTTCTTGAACAAAGAGATTGGATGAATATAGGCAACCAAGGAGTTGAAAAAGAATAAGTGTATCTTGATCTCGTCCGAGAGTTTTACACTACTGTTATGATGACCGAGACCAGTTTTACTTTTGTTGATCATGGTGTTTCCATCACAATTACTCCAAATTTACTTAAGGAAATATATTGTTTACCCACTGTTCATATTTGCTTGGAAATTGACTCATCCACGCACAACATGTGTAGGTTCTTTGAGCTTGATTAACTTAATAGGAATTTCTTGTAAGACAAAAATGAGTGATGTAAATTGGTTGACAGTATGAAATGTAAAGGGTATAACGTCAATAGACTTGCATTGAAATGAACAAAAGTAAGATTACATTTCTTGAAATTAAAGGATAAAAGGTACAAAGAAAGGTGCTGAAACTTAAAAGAAAAAGTGTGTAGACATAGTTTTGTTTGGTCATTTGGAGATCTCTTTCTTCTTCCTCAAGGGATGAATTTATATTCATCCGCAATAAATAACTTCCTTTGTCTCCAAGAAACTTTCAATTCGTATTTTGGCTCCAAGTAAATTTTGATTCGAATGAAATAAAAATCTAAATATCCACCCATAACTAGCTCTTTTTGTCTTAAAGTAACTTCCGCTTTGAATGAGAATTAAATCTCTATAATAACTACCCATATTTTCCTCCAAATAACTCTAATTCAAATTCAAAAAATTACCCACTTCTTCCACTAAGAACTCCTGCAATAACCATCATATAACTGCCACTAACTTCCCCCATCATCCTATCACGTGTCAAAAAATGTCACAAGATGGTACCGATAAAATATGGTGTAAATATACCCCCCCCCCCCCCCCCCCACAACCTGAGTTAGAGAAAAATTTAAACGGTGGAGACTTAATAATTGCAGTCTTGGATACACTTCATTGGACTTGATAAGTTACGTAGTTTATTTCCCAGTTTTAATTTTTATCGTCACAAAAAAGGTGATTAACTTCGGACCTTTTAACTTCAAAGATCACTAAGGATCGTAAATACTCATAATATTTTAAACTTTGAATATCACCAAATATGGTGAATAATTTATACTTCTAAACATCACCAAAGATGGTGAATAATTATGATATTTTTTTGTATATAACTTTGAAGGTCACAAAAAATAGTAAATAATCACAAAACAAATTTAACCTTCGAAGTGTCACCAATGATGGTGAATAGTTGCATCATTTTTTAACCTTTGTATATCATCAAAGATGATAAATAATAATAAAAAAACCACTTTAGAAGTGTCACTAAATATGTTGAAAAATCCTTACAAAATTTAACCGTCAAAGGGTCACCAAAGATGGTGAATAATAATAAAAATAAATAATCTAACCTTCGAAATGTCACCAAAGATGGTGAAAAATCCCCCAAAAAATTAACCTTCGAAGGATCAATTAAGATGATGAATAATCACAAAAAAAGTAACCTTCGAAGTGCCACCAAATATAGTGAATAATCACAAAATAGACAAGGGAGAGATTATAAGAGTATGCATTACACATATGTGCCCCACTAAGACTAAATTGCCCTATTTTGTTGATTAAAATACACATTGAGTCTCATCCTTGAGGTTGTTTCAACAAAGTTTCATGCAAATTATTTAACGGACATCCTAATCCTTATGTATATCCTTTTATACCACTATTAAGAAGGTAAACGCACACGTGGACTCAGACACCTTTTTCTCATACTAATTCCTTTATATAAAATACTTTTGGTGTGTGTTTATGTCTGTTTGATATGGATCTTTGGTCTTTAATATGAAATAAAAATAAGACTTTTTTTGAAAATATTATTCTCTGCATTTCATATGGCAACTGTATGTCTATCCCAAGACGCTCACCATAAAGAGATTTTGCCTCGCTACATTGATAGTGTCTTGCTAGCCGCGCTAAGTTGCAGAGATTTTTCTTCAGTTTTGCCTTCTATTGTCACTGAATGTTTGCCACAACAAGGGAAATCCTCGATATAGTGATGCTTTGAGGAGAAGTGTTAATCTCGCACAAAAAGCTACTTTATGCACTATATTATGCACATCTTCTTTGCTATTTGTGCAAACTAAAGATCTGGTCATATATTTTATACTTTTTATACTATATCACTTAATGTAAGTCTAAAACTTACCTTTTTGTCCCAGGAAGCTTCTCATGCAAGCTTGTGTGTATAAGTAAGTACTTTTTAACCTCATTTAACAAGTGAGTGTGAAGGTGTGACAGTGTGATATCTTTGTGGACAAATATTTGTGCTAAATCGTTCTTGCCACAAGAATCATTTTAAGAGAGAATTTTTTTTCTAAAGATAAAAAGTTCTTTTTGTATTGAATCTTATATTCTTCCAAGTATTAATATTTTTTTTTCTCTTCCATATATTCTTGAGATATTTTAAGTTTAAATACTTTGTGAAATCGAGAAAATATTTTAGAGAAAACTTTGTCTGCTTTAGAATATTTTTACACCTTAAACAAATCACTTTCTAATTTGGTCTTATGTTATTTTTTATATTTCATATATCTCAAAAATATATTGTGAGTCAAGCAATTATTTTAAAATAAACTTTCACTTTTGGTTCATCACACACTTAGAAAGTGGTACTACACTTATTGAAGGCTTCTTATCTTTGTCCCATGACTTGGAACACAAAAGTTCGCTTCAAACTCTAAAAGAAGAATTTGTTGTAAAAGGACTTGACGACATTGGTTGTTGAACAAAATCGAACGCGGTTGTATAGCATTCTCCAGCTGTTGGAGCCTTATACATGTGATGTGGTGGGAAAGAGTGTCTAGTCAATCACAGTGTCGAGAGGGTGTAAGTTTATATCTCTTAGTTTTAAAACTCTACCATAGTAATTTTTTTGTTATATTGGCCTAAGGTTTTTTTCCGTTATGGGTTTTTTCTTGCACGTCTTTATTTTGTGCTATATTGTTTATCTTTTCAAACTTAGATCAAGTCACCAAAATATTGAATATAAATTTGGTGTAATCTACTTGGTAAACAACTTATCACATAAACCTTAGGCTTTGTGGTTGTTACCCTAACTTGAACTTGAAAGAAAATATTGACATTTCTTGATAAGATATTTTAATTAGGTACATTTTGTCCATCTCGATTTTAAGCATACGCACTTTCAGTTCTAGTATAATTTTCAACGGTTAATATATATTTTCAACATCATTAATTTACTAAATAGATCGTCCTAATCTCTATTAAAGCATTCATCCTAAAATTTTAGGCTTAGTAATATAATTTCTTTACATGTCTAAATTCCACATTAACTTTTCATAATTGATCATATCTCCACTACCAAAAGTATGTGTAACCGATTCTAATCTAAATTACCTATTAAATTATAGTTAATCATTAACAAAGAAGATATTATTCTAAAGTCTCCATAAATTTCAAATTAATTCAGCCCTAATCAATTGATCCAAGCAACCTAGGGTTTCCAAAGAAATAATTAACATAAACAAGTTGCAATTTAAAAGCAAGAAGGATAGGTCTTCTAGGATGCAACTATGGTGCTGAATCTCTATTAATGGTGCCACTTTGCTCCAATTCATCCAGTCCACACATAGGGTTTCTCTAATATTTGTTCTCGCATTGACTTTGAGTCCAATGAACTCCTCCCATGTATATCCTTAATACTCATGAACTTTGTTGGGTTGGCTATAAGAGTTTCCCCTTCATCTTTCATGTGCACAAATCCACAGAACAAAAGTGATGAAATAAGAGATAGGGTAGAGAGAGAGAGAGAGAGAGAGAGAGAGAGAGAGAGAGAGAGTTGTGATATATTTTATAGAGAGGAGGAGAGAATAGTTATGTAACAATATGTGTCCCTTATCTCTAACCCACTTGTTAAGTTACCCAAGCTAACTGGGTCTCTATCCCTCTTAAATAAATATAATAATGAACTAATATTTATCAAATAATATTACTAACCCTAAATGGACTAGTATACACCACCCATGTGGGTGGATCACAGGTCCGTGTATTCGAAATGCGACCCAAATAATGAAGCTAATTACTCTGATCTGCTTCCTAATCCTCCGAGTCTCCTTTTGGCCAATTTTGGAGCCTCTGAAATATCCTAAAAATCTGACAACATGGTTCCAAAAGTTATACCAGAGGGTTACCCAACCTTGGGACCTAACTTAACATGTTTCTAACACTATTTAGGGCCTTTAGACCCATCAGGAGTCCGGGGTAATGGTACACATTAGCAATAGTAAATCTTTCCACATTAATATTAAATTGCAAGATATTTAAGTCACTTGAATTTCTAATTTAAGTTTATTTTGAGGAATATGTGTGTTTTATATTAGTGTTTAACCCAAATAAACTTGGTGGGGTGGGGTGGGGTGGGGGGTAGATTTAATTACAAACTATGTCCAATTTTTGCCAATTTTATATTCTTATCAATTTCAGCAATCCGAACATAATGATCACCAAGGTGAAATGATACGAGACAAGTGGATCAACAAATTATAGATTCAATTATGAAATCTAGGTCAGTTAACACTAAATGCAAAATCCTAGAGTCAATTTGATGGATTAAACTAGATTTAAGTGAGATCTAAGTTATGTGTATGATGTAGATGAAATAAAGAACATACACATCATACAAACAATCCACAAGACATATTTTATACGGAAAAATACCCATAAAGGGGTAAAAACTTTGATGAACTCTAATCTCTCATTCAATTTTAATTTTTTTATACAATATAAGATAGTACCTTTCTCCCGTGTACTCACGAGAATTACTTATGAACATTGAACTTTTTCCATTTGATGATGAGCAATCCATCCTAAGCTCCATAAGACAACTAAGGAAGTACATTATCCTCCTTAGAGTCTCATCAAATTGTGAACTTTCTAATAGCTTGAAGCACATCCTTTTTAAATCTTGGAGTGTAGATCAACAATTCATATGTAAAATGGTTTGGGTTGAATCTAGGCTAAATGGATCGAATTTCAAATCAATCTCAATTCTCACAAATAATAGATTAAGTATAGATATAATTTTCACTCAATTTTTAAAGGAGCAAGTGAATATGAATAAAGAGAAGCAACTGGAATGCTCTCAACCTTGAAAATACTCTTTAAGTGTTATAGAAGTAAAGAGTAACTCAGATATTGTAAAAAGGAAGGAAAGGAACTTATTTAAAGAAAATTTTGAAATTTTGGGTTTGTCGTGCGCACGGGGTAGTAAGGCACGATGCGCATGAGTTTAGGCATATTTTCAAGTCAAGGCTAAAATGCGCAGCCGTACGCAAGGGGTCAATTTAGCACGTGCGTAATCTTTAAAGCATAAATTCCATTAAGCCAAAAAGGGTTCAAGGTCCAGCGTCCGGGGCGGAAGAAGGGTCGTGCAAACCGATTAATGAAGAAAATCACATTGCCTTTAACAAATCATATTTTGAAAAATGCATGTCTTTCGTGATGTTATATATGTCACTTCTAAAAGATTAAAATCACTTCTTCGGTTTAAAAACATAATTTTAAAAAAAATAATGAAAAAATGTGTGTGTGCATAGCCAAAGACGTTCAATCATAAAATCATAGTTAAAAGGATATGCCTCCGAAGTACAACAATGGAAGTCTTTATGTTATAGATAATCCAAATAAATATTCAAAGTCCATTTTTCAAGAAGTATAATGAACGAGCCTCACTCTCTGCCCAATATCTTCAAAGATTTAAGATTTTTTGGCTTTAGTGACACAAGACTCAAACGTTTTGACACGGAATATATCCAGTTGATATAATAACACAAAAGGATAAAATTTGAATCTCCCAATTTGGCTATTTCATGGAAACCCCAAAACCCAAAAAATGAATTGATTATACCTGCCAAAGTCACTCCACATTAGCCATATAATGTGAATAGTAGGATGTAATATATATGAAATTCATGGACAAACGATGCGTTAAAAGTCGATTTTGAAATTTAAGATTGAGCTGCATCAACATGATGAAACCTGAAATACATAAATTAAAGATACAAGATCATTTATAGAAAACATGAATGGAGAATATCTCCCCGTGATTTGGGAATCCTCCAAAATTAATGTAAGCTATAGAGATTGTAAAAATCATGAAAGTATATACACATATGTACAAATAGGCAAATCCGTCTAGTATCAGCAGACACAGTCAAGTATATGTTTCCCTTTCATGAAACATCTCCCCAAAATGAATGTTTCGCCCCCTAAACATGTGAATCTCTAATAAATAAGAAATCAAAGGAACTCAAAGAGAAGTTTAAATACATAAATAATGGGTATACCATGGCAAAAAGTACAAACTCATAATGTTATAATTAACACGAGCAAAGAAAAAATTAGAAAACATGTGATACGCCTAATGCTATAAATATGGTACTATATGGAAATCATTATGAGTATGAGCAACAAACAAAACCATCAGAATGTGAATATCAAGTTAGAAACTAGAAGATAAAATATATCAATTAAGAAGTCATGTAACAGGATATGTGATATCAATCTATCTAACTAGAAAAGATCATAATAACAATGAATATAATAATGATAAGGCCTAAAAGATATGGATAAGCGAAAAATCTATAAAACCATCCAAATGCATCATCATCCATTCACAAAATAAGATACTCCAACACATGAAAGGGTTAGTAAAAGACAAATATCCAACAAAATAATCAAATGTACCAATAGAAAGGTACATAATTATTGTGCAAAAAATAAAAATAGAGATAGTAAATAATCTCTAATCCTCATCATTGCACTCATTAACAGTCTCGTCATCCTCATTTTAATCCTCCTCCTCATCATCATACTTAGAAGATGGTGTAGGAGCCGGAACATGAGCAGCAATAGGTGCAGATGTAGATGTAGGAAAGTCGAGTGCAAGTCCATTACCTCTAAAAGAATGACCAACAGTAGTCACACAGTTCTATAGAGTAGATGTATCCCTATCAACCTAATTGAGATGGTAGTAAAAGTAATTATACATGTCTATCATTAGAGAATCCATCCTATCAAAAGAATCCCGGATAAATGCAAACAAATTATCAAAATACTTTCGTGATTGTTATGAGTGTGTGGAGCTGGTGGTGGTGTTTGAGCCTTTCTTTTAGGATAAATGGGTTGTCCTTAAGGTCGCCTAGAATTCAATTCAATAGAGCTTGAAGTGATAACACTCTAAATCGATGCTAAAATGGTAGTGGACATATCAATGTATAGTCAAGGAACACTTAAGGAATGCATATATCACGTGATTATACGAGCATAAGGCATGGCCTCTTGAGATGGATCCGAACTAGCATGGCTCATAACCTCCAGAATCATTGAGGGATATTCAATATACTGATAATGAGACATAGCATACATAAAATGACCAACGTAAAATGTGAAATCCAGTGAATAACTCCAAGGCATGAGGTTATAGATAACCACATTGAAGTATGAAATACTTATTCCTCAAGGATTTCTGAAGAAAAAAACTCCCTACCCATGACATCTTATGACCAACTAAGAATGTAGCAATACGATCGGGAGTGTAAACTTCATTAATGAAAGGAGTATAATCAGGATGATCAAATATAGATAAGACAAGATGAGATACAACAACATCCTCTGTAAGAATAACCTCATAACCACGAACATAAAAGGTATGAATTAGAGGGTCGGTGGTGGTCATAATCATGTTCGCATATAACTTGTGAACACGAGTAGAATTGACCGATGAATGTAGTCATAGGAATCATGAAATGGAAAGAGTACGAGTGAGAGATAAACAAAATAAACTTCTTCACTCCACTAAAGATACTCTAAGTCTACATCTCTCCATGTTTTGTTGTTGCCTAAAAATGGTTAATCAAAGTAAATCATACCATCAAATTTATACACAACAATTAGAGTAAAGAAAATAGAGAAAGAGAGATAAAGTGAGATAACACGAGATTTATAGTGGTTCTTCCATGGAAATGAGGTTATGTCATCTATGGAGCCTAATTCTCATTAGATTCATGTAATAGTGTACAAGTTTTTTTTTTTTTTTGGGGGGGGGGGGGCTTAGAGGCATACAAGAGGGGAGAAGTAGGCTAAGTGCATAAAATACAAGTTCTGTGTAACAACCCACCTTAAATTAACATTTAGTCCTTTAATTTAGCAAAATTCCAAGAATAACCATAGATTTTTTTAAAATTACCAAAGTGCCGCCCCTATGAATAGAATTAGGATACTTTACACATTCCTATACGAATTTGACTTAAACTTTCACTTAAAGTTTGATTTAAGGACATATATTTTATAGGATTTTCATTAACCAATCCATTAAGTTTTTATAATTACACAAAGGCCCCTAACGTTGATAAAACAAACTAAAAACCTTGAAGCTTACATGAAAACTACCCAAGGACCTAAACTTAAACCCAAACTTGTTTACTCTTTACCCCCTGGTGACACGGAATCAACTGGATAGCCATCATAGGTTGTACCATGAGGGTAACCTATGGTACCCTTTTTACATCCCATAGCATCATGCTAGAAACCTGTGTAAACTAGCCCAAACTCCACCTCTAATTTAACTAATAAACTCTCCTTGATGAACCCTATAAATATCCATTCTTACCTCCGTCGAAATCCATCCCAGCAGAGTGAAATTTCAAAGTAAAGTTTTGAGAGTTTTTACATTTATGTGATTTTATAAATGAATGCTTATTTCTTGAATGTGTTTATATTTATGCATATCTTTAGAGTAGAAATACGTTTTTACATGTGAAAGTTGACGTGTATATACACTGAAAGAGCTCAAAAATTAGAAAAACCATTAAAGCTTGAGTTTTAATGGTGAATTCTGCTTCCCTGACTTTAAACCAGTTTCAAAGTGGGGCAAGTTGAACTAATAATGACTCTTGATACCTAGGTGTGTGTTTAATTGAACTAATAATGACTCTTGATACCTCAAATTAGGAATTAAATTTTTCGGCCCTGAAATTTTCATAAACCGAATTCTCAATTTTTACTCCACCAAAATTCCTCAAACCAAGTTTTATCTTCCCAATTTTTGATATAGAATAACACCTTTATAATGCCGAAATGAGAACCATAACTTTAAAATAGTTTTATTTAGTTAAAATATCACCATTTTACAGAAATCCAATACCTCGATTTAGCCCACCGAAATTCTTAAAACCAATATGGTTAGATTCCTCTTTAAAAATTAGATAATTTTCATTTAGAAATCAACTTGAAAGGAATTCTAAAACATTTCGTAATCAAGGTCAATGTTTTAAAACTTTAAATTCAAAATGTTGAGAGGTTGAAGATGATTAACCTACACGCGCATGAGTTTAAGTTAAACCAGGCACGTCACATATTTGACTGAGCGTGTGAGGGCGCGTCTCCAATTAAAAAATTTTGAATTTTTAATTATGAACAAATTGGTATATTGCATCACCCTATTTGGATTCCAGGAAAGTGTTTTCTTGAGAAAGTCAGTTTTAAGTTTGAAATTTAACATTTTATATTTACACTTAACCCCCATCCTACTTTTTCAAGTATTTCAAAACTTCTCCTAACTTTTTCTATAGTTACTTGAGTATAATTGGACTTACTTTTTCTTCCGTCACTAATTTTAAATCCTAATGAATAAGGAGAAAATATTTATTTAAAAAGGTTTTGAAAATTATACTTTATACCATTTTAATTATTTTTACACTGAAATCCTTTTTGAAATTATATCCTACTACATTACATAAACATTGTTTTAGACCTATGTAACCTACTTACACTTGTTATGGTTTAAGACTACCCAGTCTACCAACAAATTAACCGTACAACTAACCGAAATTGATAATACTCAAAGTAGGTGATCTAAATTTCAACATGAGATCATTTTGAGCTTATGTATTTTAATTACTAATTTCTATATCACTTTATTATAATTTTGAACTCCAAATTCATATACGAACTCCGTTGAGTAGTTTAAATTTATGTCATACTATATATTCCCTCGATATTCTCAATTATTCCCGAAACTGAGAAACCATTATACCGAACCACTAAATGCCTTCACCCTTCACTATGGAAGAACCCTGCAACTTATTATTAATTATATATAACCCTGCAATTTATTACCCTTATCAGTACAAACCCCAAGTAGCATACCTTGCAATTCAGGGATTTGACCTCGGTGTACCCATAGCGAATCTAATTAACCTGTATGAATCAGATGTTATGTGCCTAGTTTTGTGTACTGCTACACACGCATGAGTGCGACTCTAGATAAGTGTGCCGAGCTATATTTTACTATTCCCCAATTATTGGAATTGCTTGTTCAAGTGTATTTTATGCCTTGAGTGATATTGTAGCGGTGAATCTAGTTGACTTGTAGGACTCAGATGTTAAGTGTCTAGTTTTGTGTACTGCTACATACGTATGAGTGCCACTCTATCTAAGTGTGTCGAGCTATATTTTACTATTCCCTAATTATTAGGATTGCCTGTTCAAGTGTATCTTATACCTTAAGTGATATTGTAACGGTATAGTATTATGACATTTCATTTAGTTTCAATACGTATAAATTTAAGAATTTTCTTCTATTATTTTCTGACACCTTGTCATCTTCTATAACTTGTATAGAAATAAAATTATCTACTTCGCATGTTTTCTTAAATTTTTTCATTCCAAATGGACGACGAACCTGAAGAAGATCAGTTACCGCCCGTGTCTTTGAACTTTTACTCTCTTCTACCTTTGAAATTATTCACAGTTATGTACATGTGGGAAGTAATAGACAATGATGGTAGTCTCCATTGGAATATCTAGCTATAATAAAAATTGATAAATGGATCCTTTTACGCAACTTATCAGTTTTTATGAATCCCGAGTGTTTCTTTGATGCTTTAAATTTATGTACGACATGAACAATTAATATTGTATTTTCTTTTATATTAGACTTTGATCTGTAATAAGATTCTAGGCATCTCCCTAATAAAAGACTTTTCAATTCCGCTGGACTAAAATTATTGTTGTAATCTAATTTATTCTTATATATCATTAATGCATAAATATTCGTGGATGCGACATTTTGTGTAGAAGAGGTTGTAGACTCTGTAGCGTATGCTAAGGGGCGTCATGATTAGTAGTATTTCAGGCGCTGGAGAAGGTGGATGGAGTGTGGTATCCAGTGTAGAGAGAAGTTGGAGAGAATTTGACAGATCTTCTCTGCCTAAAAATATTTCCCCTAAATGAGGAGGCGAGGACCTCTATTTATAGTGGCTGGTGAAGGAATCATGTGCTCAATGCACGTGCCTTGTGGAATAGTATTGTTGAGAGGAATCATTCTAGAAGTTGGAGAGCTAGAAGGCCATTGATGACATTTAAGGTTTCGTGACCTATATAGGTGGCGATGTGCCTAGGTTGAGAGGCCGCAACCTATTAAAGGCAAGCTATGGCCCTTCGATTCATTCGTGGCATAGAATCTGCAGCCTGTCTATGCATCAGGTGTAGAGGTGGCAAATTTTAACATGGCATGACAACATGACACAAAATTAGCCTAAAAACAGGACTTGTCATGTTTCGCATCGTGTTCGTGTTCATGTTTTTTTTACACAAATTCGTGCCGTGTTAAAAAATTTAACGCGAAATTAACACGAAATTGTCCCAATTGACACGATCCATTTAACATGATTTGAACTCAATTGACACGACCCAATTACACCTAATTAAACCCATTTAAAAATTAAATGGATCCTAGCCCTACACTTGTCAAAAGATTAACCTATCACATTTTAATTCTTAAAAACCTAATATCTAATTCACCTAAACAAAAACTCATGGTCACACCACACACATCTAACATCTCTCTCTCTCTCTCTCTCTCTCTCTAACTCACTCACCCTCCTCAAATCTCAACAGTCGCATCATCTTCCCACTGCCCCACCACACCTTATCCTCATCTCTCAACCCTCAGATGATTTTTCCCTTAAAAAATCGTCGCTATCTCCTTTATAAAATGCATGCAAATAAGAAATTAAAAGTTACTTTTGATACCTCAAAGAAACCATTTGAGATTGAACTAGATCTTGATGAAAATGACGAGGTTAGTTTGAAAATTTTGATTTATAATTATTTTAGTTTATATTCATTTTTATTTCATTTTTGCTTCTGTTTCCATTCGGGTTTGCTGTTGTGATTGGTTTATAAGAATGATCTTTTCTTTTTTGTTGTTGTGATTAGATACTATCTGGGTTCATTTTTGCTAAATGTTTCCATCCGGGTTAGTTGTTGTCATTTTTACTGCTGTAGATATATGGGTTTCCATCTAATCAGGGTTTAATTTTTGGTTTAATGAAATGAAGTAATTTGCTACTCTACTTGTCTTTTTTGGTTTAATTTTTGAAATAACTTTAACTGATGGGTTAACAGTAGACACATGCTTTATGATTATTTTAGTTTATTTGATGGTATATTATTTTTTACTGAATCATGTTATGCTTGTTTTAGATGAAGGATGAAGGGATTGGAGAGGAGAGTTCTTGCAAAGATGATGATGATGCTCATACTATCGATGTTTCGATTAAAGTTAAATCAATGGATACCAATGCTAATAGCACCCATTTTGTTACTTGCTCAATTTCTAGTTAACTAACTCAATTTCATTTATCAACAACCACACCCATTTTGTTAACTGCTCAATTTCCAGTTAACAAACTAAATTTCATTTATCAACACTTAATAGTGCGCTTCCTTTTGATGGTTTTCTTAATAGGGAGATGGTTTGTTAACTACTCAATTTCGTGCTAATCGTGTTAGTTTGTACAAAAATCATGTCAATTTGAAAATTCATGTTTATCGTGGTAATTTGAATAAAAAAATTTATATTAATTGTGTCGTGTCGTGTTTTTACGTGATTTGTGTTCGTGGTGCTTAAAAAACATGACTTCATGTCGTGTCATATTCGTGTTCAGTAATTTATTATCGTGTTGTGTTGTGTCGTGTTAAAAAAAACACGACCCAATAACATGATTTGCCACCCTTAATCAGGCCCTAGTCTTGAGTGTATAAAAGGGAAAATAGAGTACGGTCTACCAATGGGCCATGCATAGTCCATGGCCTTCTTTATAGGCTAAGGCCTTTAGTATTTTTCTTATGTATGCATGGACACCTATGTCACATGTCTTATGTCTACATGTTGACATATTTTGGGTATAACAGATGCTCCCCAAGACTTAGTGCTAATAGATGAATGATTTAGTGTTGGGGCTTAATTTATGTCCACGACATGTTTACTTAGATCTGAGACCTTTCATTAACAGGGTTCCTTAATGATGCCGTGCCCTACTAGACGATGGAGTTTGATAGATGCCTCAAATGATGTTGTGCCCAGGTGCTGAAACATTTCAAGCTCTACAACGTTTCGAATTTTTTGACCCCTTATGTAAATGCTCAGAGTTGATAGCCTCATTACCCTTTTCCATTTTTGAGATCAACGACTTAGGATATTTTCAACAGAAGGAGAGACTATTTTATGCAGAATTTAGGCAAAGTATGGCCAGTCATTTCCTTTATCTTAGGTTAGCTTTCATATTCTTTTCCTTAGAATTTCTTCGTAGTCTACCATACATTTGTTCCCATTTTTTCCATGATTTGAATCTAACAAATAACCCCTTAAATAATTAAAATCTGTAAAATTGGGTTTAAGTTTTTATAGGTGTATGTTTTAATAGAATTCGATTGGGTTTCTGATGATTGGTTGTGACTTGATAGCTTTTGAGGGATGTTTGGTGAATTTAGTATTTGATGAGGGTTTGTAGGAAGACGTGATTTGTTAAGATTTCATTTCTAGGTTAGTTTTGGTCATTTTAGGTTAGTTTTGGGCCAAGAACATGAACTATTTTTGGTTGTTGTATGTAGCCAAAACCCTATCTTTTTTCCTTTTTAATCTTGTTGTATTACATAATTGAGGAGCCCATGTGTTTATTTTCTCTGGCCATGGACACGAACTTGTGATTGCAACCCTATTTAACTATCTATTGCCTTAGACCCACCTTTGAATTATTTGCTCTGCCTTTGGGCAAGTTTAGACTATGTCGCGGTCTCTCACTATTAGTTTTGTGGTCCATGGACTTTTGTGTTTATATTTCACACCGTGGATTTAACATTTCCCTTTTCCACCGTTTACTCTGGTCACGGTCGCAGTTTTAAACTTGATTTTTTGGAGTCCCTGGCCTTAGGCACTATTAGTATTATCGCGCTATCACCTGTAGTAACAGTGGCTTTTAGGATCCACACTTGCATCTGTTGTCGCATCTCTTTATTGATGTTATGGTCTACCAAACTTGTGCTTCCATTAAATTTCACTCATAAAGTTTGCGGCATTTTAACTGTGGAGTTCTTTATGTTTTTACAGATTCTTTCGCAGTTTTATGCATTAGAATACTTAGGAGAACTTGGAGGATTTCTTGATAAGGAAATTTTATGTTCTTCTTCCCTTAATCTTAAACATAGAATCCTTAAAATCCAGGGGGTGTAAATTAAAAGAGTGTTCTAACTTGTATTTTCATTGATTTTGAGTCATCGGAGTCTTCTGAATGCAGGGATTCTATAAAGGTTGAGAAGGATATCCACAGAGTTGAGGAGGATACTTGTTCCATGAATAATCAAGTGCCAATTGAGTGGAGTGTTGTGGCTCCTAGTGGAGGAATGCTAATTATGGAAGTTAGGAATTTGAAGCCATGCTATCTGGCTGTGGTACTGGGTCAATAAGGTATCCAATAACCCTTAATTATCCTTGTATAATGAACGATGAGTGAATAACTCAGCTGGCTAAGGCTTGCGAATTCCCAAAGGGGACCATTTGTACGCTTCCTTTTGCGATCCCCAATGATTGTGTCTGTTTCCCTTTACATGCATTCCTTTTCAGACTCTGGCTTCTCGTGCCCAATCTTATGAGGAAGATTATGAAGAAGATGAATCTATACTTAACTCAAGTTGAATCTATTGGGTAGAGGGATATCTTGGTAGCTTTGGTGGTTTAGTAGAATAAATTCATGAGGGATATTACGGTCATGGAGTTCTTTGATTTTTATAGACTAAAAGAGAAATCTATAGAAAATTCGTGGTACAATTACATGGGAATGTGGAATTGTAGTAGGTAAATTATGAGGGGCGTCTTTCCAGGACAAAAAATGGAAATGCAAATACCTTTTCATTTTTGGTAACAAGTGGGAGACACATGTCGAGGAGTTTGAGAGAGAGAGAGAGCACCCAGGGTCCTGTGTTCATAAGGGCATCCCCTATGGAAGGCATAACAAAGAGCATAACATGTGCGCAACATTTGGTTTCATACTTAAAATAATATTTACCTCAATTATTTTTGCAGTCTGTGCAGGTTTGGCTTCCACAGAGCATCAAAGGTGGAAGATTGAGGCCACAGTCTTGATTCTTGATAAAAAAAACACTTTGTTGTGGTGGTTACTCTTAAGGACTTATACAATTTTGGATACTATACTTCCCATATTGCACCTATGAGGAAAGCACCAGAAGGTAACCAATTTTTACTTCATGGTCTACAACCTAACTTGATACTTTCAATTTTCACCTTCTTACTAAAGTTTTCTATTTTTCAACTCTTGTACAGGTACATCCGCGGATGAACATCTAGTAATGGAGATTGATAGGGAATTACTTTTTTATCAATTAGACAAGCTGGAGGGGGATGTCTAAACTTTGAATCAAGCCCCGCATAAGGGTAAACGTAAAAAAAAAGATGACAACGGATAAAGTTGTTGTTTCAAAAAATGACGTCCCTCTTGGGACCCAAAATAATGCTACGACTGGTGATTCAAACATACCACTTCCTGACAATGTTACAGTCAACATATCCAGTGCATGATTTCTTTCCTTCACTATTGGGGAGAAAAATAAAGAAGCGACAAACTTTGGGCATATGGCCGTCACCGAGTCCGGACATTTATTCCAATAGACACCCCGACCCCACAAAGTAGGGCCTTTCCTTGACTTCTGTGGCCTCGTATAAGGAAAACGAACACGAAATCTCCATGGGATACTACTTCTACAGTGGTCCCCTTGATGAGGGAGTTGGCGATCCAAATGACCTCAAACGTCTATTTGCGGAAGAAGACAAGGATTTGGAGAAATACCAGCTCTATTGTCTTCTTATGGTGAGTTTTCCTATACCATATATTCGTGGTTTTTTCGTTAGTCTAGTCGACTAACTTCTGCTTTCTTTCTTCTAGACTACTGAGGCTGCTATGAGAGAAAGGGAAAAATATGAAGAGCTCTATAATCTACATAAAGTCGTAGAGTTTACACACTTGACTGAGATGTCAAAAACTAAGGCCTATTTTTTGGAGGTTGAGAAGGCGTATATGAAAATTTTTGTTAGGTCTGCTCAACTCTAGTTGAAGTCCATTGATAAGTCCAAGGAGAATTTTAAGCAGGACACGAAGTTCTAAAGGTTTCTGAGATAAAATGTCTAAAGGTTGCCAAACAAGTTGTAGCTAGTAAAGATAAAGTTATCTAGCATGAAGTTAAAATCCACTCCTTAACCTAGAAACATGCCATATCCATGAAGAAGGTAGTCGATGATCATGCTGCAACCTTAAAGAAATCTGCTAAGGATGTTGTATCCAATTTTAAAACCTTTTGAGAATTCTTTAATGGATAGACTAAAGCGAACATCCGCGGCTATAAGGAGACGAGGCATAAAGTTGGCAAAAACTATCCAAAGGCTAAGTAAAAACATCTTTTCTTAGAGGTTCAATTATGCCGAGCACACTCAGTGTGTAGAGGAGCTTAAAGAGGATGATGAGTTTGTAAGGAAACATGAAGAGGAGGTCACGAATACAACATAAAAAGCTGAAGAAACTGAAACTGGCCAGGATGAAGACGATGATGACTAAGGGGGATAAGTCTTCAGCTTATTCAGTGGTCTTACTTCTCATTTTGATTATAGACATTTTATGATGGACAATGCTTGTACCAAACTCTTATTTATTGGAATGAGTTTTTGATTACGAAGCTTTATGTGCCTTCTTACTTTGCACAATTCATCTTTTAACTACAGACTATATGCTAGACTTGCTTACTTTTTTATCTTTATTGACTTGTATACCTGGTTGTCTTCACTCTGTAGATTTATTAAAATTATAACTTTATTATTTGTATTTGTAGTTTTATATTTTGAACTGTATTTAATTGAACTGTCAGGCATGACTATGGCCACGACCTTAGTAATGCGATCTTATCCAAAGGTTTTAGATAATACTCTGCGTATTTAAGGGGTATAATAGCCCCAAAATTCTTTAGAGAATACTCTACAAAGCTGAGGAGTATAGTTACCCCCCAGGGCTTTGGACATGATGCTTTTCTATATCTGCGGATGTTAAGATGATGTCTTCAACTTTTATGGTCTTCAATTGCTGCCACAGTCTTTAATCTTTTTAAATCTTTAAAGAATAATGGGGTGTTATTTTGGAACCTACCTAGACTAATGGGGACATTTTTACAAGCCCCCCAAGGCTAAATTGTGTTATTCCGTAGTTGGCCTCGAGTCTTTGGTAAAAGACTCACTCCAATAAGGGAACCACTATTATAGAGGATCCAACCAAAACCACTAGCACAAGGTTCTTCCTAGGTGGGATCTCAGTGAGAACTAAGTCTGATTTCTTATAACTTAGCTTTTGCTATTAGAGTTAGTTTTGACTGTCTTTCAATTCCTATGTTTTATGGGCACCTCTACCTCCGCGATCGTTGATAGGGTTATTGGGTATTTTTACCAACCTGATTGCAGTTTTCTTATTCCTAAGTTTATGGGAACTCTCGCTTCTACGATTGTTGGTAGGGTTATTAGGCATTTCTGCCTCCCTGGTCAAAGTCTTCTTGTGATTGATGTTTATGGGCCCTTCTGCCTCCACGACCATTGGTAGGTTTATTGGTTATTTTTACCTCCCTATCTACGGTCTTTGTGTGATTAAAGTTCATGGGAACTTATGCCTCTGTAGCCGTTGGTAGAGTTATTGGGCATTTTTTCTTCCCTGGTCGCGGTCTTCTTATGATCTGAAGGACCACTGCCTTGGTTATTATCTTAAAATGTGATTATTCCTAGGTTTCTTGTTAAACCTAGTGAGCAAGATCTTGTAAAGGCAATAAAGTAAATTGCAAACTTTTGTTTATACATGTGCTTAGGGAATACAAAATTAATATATAAGATATGCCTTTGCGGTGATTGAAAAAGTACAAAATAGATAAAATTATCCCTCAAAACTTTTCGGAGTGCTGCTACTGATTTTTTCTTAGTTAAAGGTTGCAACCCTTGTAAATTGCTGCAATATTCCTTATCTGGAAAGCCTCTCGACATCATTCTTTAGTCTTAGGCACTTATTGGTCATGTAGCCAATGTCTTTACGAAAATCACACTACTTGCATTTATCTCTCTTACTAGTAGGAGATTTTAGCTTTCCTAGCCATTTGAGGAGGTTCTCTCCTTTTATTTCAGCTAAAATAGTTTCTAGGTCATAGTTTAGAGGGGTGAATTCCTCATATGGACGTTTTGGGTGGTCGTCTTGCTTTTGTTTTATCCTTTTCACTAATTCTACTGCAATCTTCCTCTCATCAATCGCGAAAACTAACTTCTCCTTGGGGTCTTTGGCCTTCAACGTGTATGTGAAGGCTGTGGACTCAAGCATAATTTTTTTTTGTTGTTGGAGGTCAAAATGGCCCTGAAGGGAGGCCTAAACCTCATACAAATGGTTAATGCACCTCATCAAGTGTCAACATCTCCAGTCTACTGGGGGCCTGATCCAGAGCTACCTTCCATGATTATTCTCTTTTGATTATTTATTCTTTTAAATATCTTTTCTCTAAGATGAACTAAATAGAGTGATAAATCTAAGACTCATAGAGTTAGCAGAGTTAAACATTGAGAAGATGGTAACAATGGGGTGCAACCATTCACATTGAGGCCTGGATTTTGTCCTTTATAAAAAGTTTTTCCACTACGATTGATATGATCGAATACGATTTTTCTTCTAAGATGATTCCATGAGGTGAAGAACTTATCGAATACATGCCCTTGGACGGAATATTAACTGAAAAGTTAGTAAAAACATCTTAACATATCCTGGGGAGTTTACCGATCCTTTAGGCAATAGCCTTGACGGGAGTTTCCCATGGAATCATTAGTTGCCAATCGAAAGACCTTGCCTTGTGCCATTTAACTCGACCCATAAGATATTAAACATGTTACAAGGGTTTTTAAGCATTTTGTGGCATCTTTGGTTTGAAATAAAATAATTGTTTAATTAGAAACGCTAAATGTACTAGAAATATAAGAAGTGGCCTAAACTGTCAATTAGAGGCCGCAACATGTGGCACAACAACATGGACATGCCATAAATAGTAGGGGGAAGAATGTGGGTTCTAATTGGGGGTATTGAACCTACACATAACATGTCCTTATATGAAAAGTAACATAAGCTTAGCAATAAATTCCTACTATATCGGTCATAACATGGTAGAAAATGCCTAAAAGTATAGAGAAAGCAGAAAATGTGCGCACCCTTAATTCCCAGTCCTTATGAGGTCGTGGCCTTTAAAACTGCTTTGCAAGATTTAAATATGGGAACATCATTAGGGCAGATAGATCTGCCCAGAATCCTTAAGACTGGCTTGGAAAAATAGAACTAAAAAGATGAAGATACCTTTAATCAGTTTATATTCAAATAAGGGGTTTACCACCCAAATCTCACCTATAAGATATAGAACCGAAGATCATTATACATGAAAAAGGCAATATGGACCTAATTTATGAGAAACTCGGCAGAACACCTCGTTTCTCACAGAAGGCATAAAATTGTTGTTGTCTAAAATTAGTTTACTAAAGTAAATCATATCGTCAAAGTTATACACAAAATTCAAAGTATGGAAAACAGAGACAAAGATAGATAAAAGGAGATACCACGAGATTTAGAGTGGTTTGGCCATAAAAATGAGTCTACGTCCACCATGGATAGAAATGAGTTTACGTCCACTATGGAGCTTGATTCTCATTAAATTCATATAATAGTATAAGCTCGGGGGCCTTAGAGGCATACAAGAGGAAAAAAGTAGGCTAAGTGCATAACATATAAGTTTTGTGTAGAAGAGGCAGCGGATTCTGTAGCGTTGGCTGAGTGAGGCCGCCACTGGTTGTAGTTCAGGCGACCAAAGTGTGGACTTTGGTGTAGAGAGAAGTTGGAGAGAATTCGACAGAGCTTCTCTACCTAAAAATGTTTCCCTTCAATGAGGAGGTGAGGACCGCTATTTATAGTGGTTGGTGAGGGCATCAAATGCTCAGTGCACATGCCTTGTGTATAAGTATTATTGAAATGGAATCTTTCTAAAAGGTGGACAATTGGGAGGCCATTGATGACATGTAAGTGTATGTGGCCTTTACATTTGGGATGTTCTAAGGGTCCACGACTTATTAAAGGCAAAGTTATGGCCCACTGATGTAGTCGTGTCATAAAATATGCTATCTATCTTCATCAGGCCATAGTCTTGAGTATATAGAGAAAAAAATGGAGTATAAATCGCAACTGGGACATGTACAAGTTCGTGGCCTTCTTTATAGTCTCAGGCCTTTGATATCTTTCATGTGTTTGCGCGGATGCCCATGCCACATGTCTTATGTCTACTGGTTAACATATTTTGAGTATAACAGTTTTAATAGCTCTAGAAGTAAAACTACAATGCACAAGAGCACCATCTCTAGTGAATCCTATACTAGAGGAATTTATTATCATATTGGGGATAGGAATTATAAGGACATATTTTTAATAAGTCCGTCATAATTAATTATGTCGTATACCGCTACAATTCGTCGAAGAATTGAGAAGATTGCATCTACAAAAGACGAATCCGAATTACAAGTTGTCTTCAACATTCAAGTCCAACAATATGAACTTTGGTAAGATAATGTTTTAAAGTTTCATATACATTTCATATTAAGAGTGTTGGGATATTTTTAAAAGGTGTTTTAAAAAGATTTTCTATAAAAATATTTTTATAAATGTTTTTTATAAAAAGGTTTCTTTACTCTTTTAGAAAACATTAATTTTTGAAAAAGTTTTGGAAAAAGATTTGAAAATTTTCTAAGGCAGTAAGGCAGCAAACGTACCTCGATTTCGACTCTAAGGTCATTCAAGTGAGATCTAATCTCGTTCGAATGACAGGTGGACGTCGCGCGTCGTCGTTCAAGTGACACGTGGATCCCGTTCGATCGAGATAGGGTTTTCGTTCGAGCGAGATGACTTTTTGGCTGACACGTTGCTTTAATGTTGATCTCTTTGACATCCTCAAAATTCCTATATAAAGGAATGTCAGCTTACGAATTTAATAGTGAGAGAAAGAGTTTTCCAAACTTGAATTTTTGTTTGGGTTTGGTACTGCCAAGAATCTTTTCGATAATATCACTTGGGCAAATTTCTTTCTTCTCTCATTTAAGGGTTCAAATATTTTGTTTTTAATTCACAAAATCCCAATTAATTTTATATGAATTATTTTGTGGAACCCAAGAACATATTTTATCTTTGTTCATTCTTTGTGGGGAAAACTCTATAACTGACAACTGCGTGCTATTATGGAGGGAGTCCTTATAAAGTTCACAACTTGTGGAGAAGCCATTTCTCTTCTTCATTGCTGACCACCTGGAGTTTCTGCGGGAGATTTAATCCAAGACATCGAAACCGACGCCTGAGGGTATTTTGTATGTTGCTCTTATTTTCATTGTAATCCGTGTAACCGTTCTTTACAAATTATAGTGAAAATAAAAGGTTTTTCCCCTTTGGGGGATTTTTCCAGAAATTGTTTGTTTTATCCTGCATGCTTTATTTTATTGGATAAATCATCTAGATGCATGTTTTAGGGTTTAGCTAAAATTTAGGATTAATTAAAATTGGATTTTATTTGAGAAGTCGCAATATTTCTGCTATAGCAATTCTACAGGAATCGATGCAATCGAGGTCTGAGTACTTGCACATGAAGTGCGTGGAGTTGATGACAATGACACTCGCACATGTGAAGTCTCATCAAGACTGCTCGGGGGATTAGGTGTCATTATCATATGTGCATTTATTTTTTTACGTTCCATGGTGGCAGAAATAAAGTGAAAAATATGCACAATTAAAAACTGGGATGAATCCTAAAAAGTTAATGGGAAAAAGGTATGTAACCAAAAATCCCCAAATATCAACATCAATATGGAATCAACACCTAGTTTGATAGAAACAACCTAGATAAACTCTAATATAAGCAAACTAATAAGAAATAAGAAATGATGATTTACTAGAGTATGGACTAGATGTAATCCAATCAAAACAGAAAACTAGGGTTTGTGCATCAGCAACCTTCAAATATGTCAAAAATACTACATGATTCATAAATGTAGGTGAAAAATCCTAACTTGCACTCAAAATCTCTTAGGGTTTATTTCTAGTAGTGTAGGATTTTAAATGGAACACAAATGAGCCCTAAATGCACTTAACTCGATCGACCTGTTGTGAAATTCGTTCGCACGGATTAATTACTACTGTGCTTATAATGCTATTTTGGCACAGTGCGAAGGGTTTTGTCCAGAACACATTAGTCAGGGAATTTTCCAAAAAAAAAAACAAGTATAGAAATCCAAACTCTCAGAATATAATATGGATGTATTCAAATGCATGAAAAAACATTCATGTATGACATTTTAAGAATTTTTTTGAGACAAAATGCCGAAATTAAAGAACTCTCACACACACACATTTACAAATGCAACTATAATATGAAAAGTGTGATAGTGATTAGGCATCATATGATAAACGTGATTCGATAAACAAATTTCCATTAAATATTAATTAATGACATAATTTGAGAACTCATTCAAAATAAACATTAATCAGTTCTACAACAAATTTAAAATTCCTTTCAAATCAAATCATGATTTTTTTTATATTAATCATGGTATGATTCCAGAACAAATATGGGTCACAAAATCAAATGAATATATATAATCAAGTCATAAGAATTACAAGTGATGCTTAAGTATATGATTTAGTAAATTTCTTTCTAGATCCCCTAAATGGTAATATATATCCATATATCTCCCTCAAGGATGCTCAAGCACTAAAGTAGATACATAAGTATGCACTATAAAAAATGTAAAATTCACCTATATTCTTTTGGATATGATTTAAATTTTTTAGCCCTTGACTTTGGCTCCTCCCATCATATATAGTATTTTTCTGTGGTGGCTTTCACACATTATTTGTTAGACACCTATTAACGATACTTAAATTCAAGTCAACATTATCTCACCAATTTTATCCCTTTTCGTCTATGAACGCGTCTTATCAATTAACTCCATAAAGTAAAATATAAATCACACATACTCTCAAATGGACCATGGAAACATTTAAAAATCCAATAGGAGATCTCAGGATTTAATCATGATTAAGTCAAGCACTAAATGTAATAGATATATCATATGAGATAAAATGATATGTACATGTAAAGTGAAATAACAACCAACAATTTCAACAAATTTGACTTTCATGATTTATGAAGTGTTCTAACCTATCATTGATATAACCAAGAATCTATGTTTTAATCATAAAAATATATGTTTTAATCATTATTCAGGTTAACTTCACTAATCAAATCAATTAATAAAAAATTAATTACACGAACATAAAAAGAAATAAAATGAAATGTTTGGTATTTTTAAAAATATGAATAATGCAATATATAAAAACATATCATGTAAAGAATTAAGAATATAAGTAAATGCACGAGAATTCATAAATTCATGAAAATTCCTAAAAAATCAAGTAGTACATAGGAAGGGGACATACAATAAGAAGACCCTGGGTATCTTAATCAAACTACCGCCTAGGTAGAGATGGGTGAAACATCTCCCAAATCCTTAGAAGGAAAGAACATAACTTTCCTTTTAAAAAACTTATTTTTAAGAATCCCAATCTCAACTTTCCTTTTAAGAGAGTTAATAAGTATTCCTCTCACACTCCTAAGTATCCATCTCTCATTCCTCATATTATTTTTATGCATATTCCTTGAAATTTGAGTAAACATTTAGGTCTAGGACACTCTCTCCAAACCTCACCTCCAAGTTCACTAATATAATCTATTTGAATCCCTTTGCTCCTATTATACATAAACTTCCTAAGTCTTTCCTCCAAGAACTTACAAGCTTGATTTGAATGTCCTTGTAAACTACAATAAGTACAAATAGAAAATTCCTTATGAAACTCTGCTTATATCCATAATATCTTTTCTCAACCTTCACAAGTATCTTCTTTTTACAAAAACGTAATATGATTCAATTTCCCACAAAATGATCAACCAACTTCATTTTTCACAAATGTGGATTAGTACCAACTTCCTTTTTTCAATTTAAGAATTCTTTCCTTATCCTTATTTTCAACATAAGAAGAAATGTCAAACTTCGATTTTGAAACATCAACTTTCTTTTTTGAAGGATCAACATATCGAATTCCATGTTTATCAATTTCACTTGATAATGAGTAATTAAAATGTTATCAAGAACATTGTTAGATCAATCATTTTAATTTTTAAATCTTTGTTGCAACTCGATTTTAAAATTTTAAAATATATTCTTAGAATTTATTTTTGAAGTTAAATTTGTTATTTTTAATTCAAAGTGGTCTTAATTTGATTTTTTAAATAATCATTCTCATTTCTCAAATCAATAACTCTTTCCTCGAGTTTCAAACATTCCAATTGAACACTCTCTATTTTACCATCTTTACCATCACGTTCACATTGAAAAGTTTTCATTATATTCAAAATCTTGATGTTTGATTTTTTCAACTTTAAAGATTCTTAATATAGTTAGTCAAAGTCCTCATGAATATCATTGACCTCATTAACACTATCCTTTAGTGATATAGGAATCAAAGTCTGTGAACCCTTACTACTACAAGAAGATAAATCACTAATTGACCTATGATTAGATGATTTGATCTTATTATTTATCACAACACTATTAAGGGACATCCTATTTTCATTTACATTCTCATTCTAATCAAGTTTAACTATAAAATAAATCTCACTTCCATTGTCTTCACTAGAAGTACTTTTATCGAAATCACCCTCAGAGTCACTTAAACTAGCTTTATAGATTTTTTTTTATTCTTGTCTACTTCCTTAATCGTCTCTTGCTTTCTCAAATGAGTTGAACAAATGTTGATGTGATGTCTCACTCCATCACATCCATAAAAATTGTCTTCATCTTTCTCATTATTTCTCTTAACATTACTCTTTTCACCATATGATTTATGTTTAGTGGACTTGTAAGGTCTAGGCTAAAATATTTTTTCATTTTAGAAAACTTTTTGTTATTTTTGTAAAATTTTCTAAATCTTTTTCTAAATAAAGACATGTCCACTTCAACATTATCCTTAGGTTTTCCATCACTCTTTATTGACACACTCTCCTTATATTCAACCACAAATGTTAAATCCTTTTTTGACTTTGACACTCACATTTTTTTCTTGATCACAAATTTAAAGTGATCCAACAAGTTCTTCTAGACTACAAGTGTAGGTGTCTGTAATATCATTAAGGATAACAACTTTGATACTATACCTAGAGGTTAGTGTTCTCAAGAATTTTCTTTCCGAGATTGAATGAGGCATTACTTCGATTAACCTAGTGTAGTAGATGTGAAAGCTTTCTTCATCACTCATTCGCATCATCTCAAGTTTATTCACAATGTTTTGCAACTTAGATCATTTCACACTAGATGTTCCCTCATGTGTCACACATAAGATATGCCATGCTTCCTTTGCTAACTCCTACTTAAGAATACGATTGTACTCTTGAGTACTCACGACCGAAATAAAGAAATTATATTAATTGACTTGTAATTATAATCTATAAATTCAACATCCGTCAATAAAACTCTTGGTTTTTTAACTCTCACTCCATCTTCCTCTATAGTAGGATAAATCCAACTATCTTCAACACTCATCAATACTCTATGATGTTTGGATATCAAATATGTGAAAATTTTAGCCTTCCAATGCCTATAGTTAGATCCATTAAAGTCCCGGGGTCTATTCATGGAGATGTTATCTCTATATTGATCCATAATCAATAAAATATCAAGATCTAATCACAAACACAATATATCTACATGTAATGACTAATAATAAAAACACATAACACTGCAAGATAAAACTCCAACACGTTCATGCTTAGAAGAGAAACCAATTTGACACAAATTGAGAATTAGGTGTCTTCTATATTATTGTTCTACTAAAATAAACCTATAGGAGGGGGTGAATTTATTCAATGAAAAACTATGTCCACTGATTCGTCCCAAATCATGCACACATATACCCTCGAAACTTATGCATTTTAGGCCCCTCGGGTACTTTAATTCCTATTATTATGTTCATTAACCAGACAACCTCTCTTCTATATGCTAACTTGTTATTTGAGGTATTATTGTGTCTTTGTAGGTATTACGATTCTTAGTGTGGATTTGGGTGCATTCCGGTTAAGATCCGTCGAATATCGCACGTTCAGGGGAAATTTAGTAATTTCACACTTTGGAATTTTTACCCGAAGTATTCACAGAATTTGAAGCTCTTGGTCCAAGCTTCGAGTGTCCGCGAACGGTGCGCAAAATCCGAGTCCAAACGAATATTTTACGAACCTTTGAGCAGAGGAAGAATTATAAGGTAATTATTAATTAAATACAAAACATTTTGTTTAATGACCATTGTGTCCTATCACCACAATTGCAACAAACAGGTCTAAAATTGATTATGGCGATTTTTATGTGTTGGCTCGGGTCTCTATTTAACCCAATTGGAGCTTTGACCTTGGTTTGAGAAATTGGAGTTGGAGGTCTTGAGGCTTTTCAAGATTGTTGGTCTTTGGCTACGAGTATTTGGATCGGGTCTTGTTAGTTAACCCATGGAGCTTCATTTTAGCAGCAAGAAATTATGTGGGCTGACCTCTTGCGATTGATCGGATTCTCACCGGCGGTTGATCGGGTTTTGATATTTTCCCTTTGTATCGAGACAGTGAGCTGCTCCTTTCTCCATCGGTCGATCGACCACCACCCCCGATTGAACGGTTCCCTGTTTTGGCCAATTTCGCTGCTTGCTGTTTTCCCCTTTTTCTTTTTATTCTTTTTTCCACTTACTATATAAAGGGACCTTAACTTTATTTGTAAAAATATCCATATCTCATTTTTTTCTCTTCTCTTTTAGTTAGGACCTAGGGTTAGAGAAGTTTGGGGGTTTTGTCGTGGAGTCTCCCTCCTCCATTTTCTTTGTGGGTTTCCACCATTAATGTAAGGTTTTTCTACTATTCATGTTCTTTCCTCTCTTTTAAGGTTTATATTCCTTTATTTTCATGCTTTGTATTTAATTTCCATGCCTAGATAAATTATGAAGTTAATTTATTTAGTGTTGGATTTAATTAATTAGTTGGGTTAATTTATGTTCATCATGTTTAGCGGCTAAGTTAAATTAGGTTGTTTTGGATTGAACTCACCTAGGGTTTATGGTTGCTTTTCTATGGTGATGGTTTTTACTCGTTTATTTCGATTGGTTTGACCTATTTATTATGCTTAGGAGATTTAATGGGGGTATATCACGTATACTCCGTATTTATGACCTTGCATGTGTCATTTTTGGGATATTTGTTGACGCCAAAATCATAGTAGTCTTTTATGCAAATTTATGGGTGTGACAACTCTTGATTTAATTAAATTGACGAAACGAGACATAATATTAATAACTTGTGAACCCATGTAACCATTTATACTGATTAACTTGAGGTGAGGGATATCTGTCGCAACCTATAGTTTTTATTCCTTTTGTTAATCTAGTTTAAATACACTCGCCTAGTTATCTTTTCCTTTTCATTAAAATCACTTTTTACACTTTTATTTTAGAAGTATTAATCTGTATAATTCTAGCAACTTATCTCTTTGGATTTTCGATAACCGGATTGGCCACTATACTCCCTTAAAAGAGTGTAGTCATAGTTTAGATTTTTATATTGAGCTGGTGAGCCAAATGTAACAAATGACCGGCTTCAGTGATGCGACACTGCGATAAAACCCAATCAATCATCCACTTTTTGCCAAGTTTAGATTTCTTATCAATTTAAGTAGTCTGAGCACAATAATCGACCATGTGAAATGATAAAAGACATGTGGATCGATAAATTATAGCTTCAATTAGAAAATATAGGTAAATTGACACTAGATTCAAAGTCCTAAAGCCAATTCATGGATTACACTAAATCTAAGTGAGATATAAGTGATGTGTATGATGTAGAAGAAATAAACAACATACAAACAATACACATGGCATATTATGAGGAAAAATCCCCATCAATGGCTAAAAAATTCAACAAACTCTAATCTCCCATTCAACTTGAAAAGGTTTTATACAATGTAAAAAAGTACCTTGCACTCACGAAAAATTATCTATAAATATTGAACTTTCCCCCATTGACGAGCAATGATCCATCATAAGGTCTATATGATGAATAAATAAGTATATTCTACTCTTTAGAGTTGCATCATGCTTTGAACTCACAAATAGTTTGAAGCACATCCTCAGATCTTGGAGTGTAGATCAACAATTCATATGTGAAATGGTTTAGATTGAATATAAGCTAAGTGGATCTGATTTCAAATCACTTTCAGTTCCTCACAAATCATAAATCAAGTATATATTTAGGTTTTCATTAAATTTTGAAAGGAACAAGTGAATTTGAATAAAAACATGCAAGTGAAATGCTCTCAACATAAAAAATACTCTAAGTATTAAAGAAGTAAAAAGGAACTCAAATATTTTAAAAACCATGGAACGAGACCAATTTATAGAAAATTTTGAAATTTGGAGTCCGTCGTGCTCACAAGGGTAATAAGTCACCATGCATATGATTTTATGGTAGCCTTTTAAATTAGACCTGAAATGTGAAGCCATACGCATGAGGTTAACTTGGCACAATATGCACTCTTTTAGGCGGATATTCCATTAAGACAAAGGGTACAAGGTCATGCAAATGGGGATAAGGTAGGTCCGTGCGAAGAGATTAAGGCAGAAAATCACATTGCTTTAAACCAAGCATATTTTGAAAATGAATATATCTCTTAAGGTTATACACAATACTTATCAATGATCAAAATCACTTATTCAGTACAAAAACATAATGAAAAATTTGTGTGTCTTCATAGACAAAGGCGTTAAATCATAAAGACATAATTACAAGGATATGTATGTAAAGTTTAGCAACAAAAGTCTTTGTGTTATGGATAATCCAAGTACATCTCCAAAGTCCAATGCTCATGAAATCTAATGAATGAGCCTCACTCTCTACAAACCGTCTACAAGGATTAAAGCTTTTTGGCTTGAATGACATAATACTCAAATGCTTTAACACATAATATAGTTAACTAATATACAAATATAAAAAGGTTACATTTCCATATTTATTAACATTTTAATGAACTTATTTAAATTAGAACTCAATTGGTGTGTGTTAAAATCATGTGAGACCTCAAACCCAATAGGGGCTCCCCTTAAGACCTCAGGCGATTTAAGGGGAGGTGTGTTAAAATAATATACAAGTATGTAAGGAGGTTTGGACCTCAGTTAAGGATCCTATGTCCACTGTCATTGTGTGTTTCACTATATATTAGATCATAAAATGATTATTACAATCTAAGAGACCTCTTGAGCTTTATCTAAGAGGGACTGAGGTCCCTGAGGTCTTTGTTATTAATTCAGAGGACCTTAGGAAGTAACTAATGGAATTATCTAAGGGTTCCTAAGTATTAATTTTGGACTCAATAGGGTGTACAACAAGTAAAATAGTTAGAAATAAACCAAGCTGACTGAGCACTCACAATAATGGGTTGATAGCGTATATAACAATAAGAAAAACACTTGTCCTGCATGTATGTGATGAGTGGCAATTTTATTAGATCAATTTACTCGTTAACTTGATTCTAGCATCTGAATCACTTGGCCCCAATTCCTAACAAGACTTATATATATATATATATATATATATATATATTCTCTAGAAAAGATAATGGGTGGAATGCAGCAGTATGACTGAGGCTCCCTTTGAGGTCTGACGGCTACGTTACCAATATCGAGCATGGGAAAAAGGTTTGGAGGTGGTGTAAGGTAGTTGATGGGTGCATTAATACGAATGTGAGTCATTAATGGAAGTGGAGTTGAGTAGTGGTGGTAGGTGGAGTAGTGTTGACCTTTTAACCTACCCATCAGACGAACTACATGAGTTCAGTTAGACATCTAGGAGGTATGGAATCATCATTGGTTTTCCATTAGATGGTCTTGAGGCATATTGTAATAAAACCTTTTTGGGACAAGGGCTATATGACCTCTGAAGCAGTTTTTCTTCAGGTTGAGGTTCCATGTGCATGTTAAAATTAGTGGGACATTGGTGCTAAGGTCTCTGAGCTTTGTTACAGAGATGTGTGGGAAGGATTGAACATTGCGGGAGAGTAAGGAGGTGTTTAAGGATCGTGACATTACCATGGTCCTTTTTATGAAAATTATAGTCTTGAGAGCTTGGTAGTGGCCTAACAGAGGTCAAAGGTTAACCTTAGGACCCCTGTTCTTGCATAATTGAAGTTGGAGGGTTTAAGATCAAGGTGGAGGAGACATGACTGTCTATATCCTGAAAAGTAACGTCAACACTGACGCTAATAGCAAGTGTATGAAATATAAGAATACAATGGAGTTTGGGGTTAAAATATAATTATGCATCTTCATCTCATATTTTAACTACTTTTAAGTTATCCAAGCCCAACTTATACATCTTAATTGATTATATCTTATACATCTCATAGCATGTGTATCAGGTGATTATATCTTATACATCTTAATTGAGTATGAGTATAGATTAAATTTTTAATCATTTTATACATCTCAAGTGTTAACTATATCCGAGAAGTATGGTCTCTAACCTCCCCATAATGTAAGTGTTAGTTTAGATAAAAATTCAATTATTAAAGATTATATATATCTCCAGTATATAAATATATCAAGGAATAAAAACAATCTCTAAGTCTACATCCACATAAGTACGATCCATATAAATTAATTTATTACTAACGGAGTACCAAAGTGGCACCATCGCATGATCCAGAGTTAATCCGTCGCTCTCTTTTGCGATAGTGAATTGGCATCATCACCTGACCTAGGTTACAATGCATTATCTACCGGAGTACAGACCATCACATGACCCAAGGGAAGCTCTTCGCTCTCTCTCTATATATCGAAGTGGCATTGTCGCTCGACCCATGGTACAACTCATGTCAATCTACCAGAGTACCGAAGTGGCGTCATCGCAAGACCCATGGTAAGCTCTCGATCTCTCGGGATATCAAAGTGGTGTCGTCTCCTAGCCTAAGGTATAACTTATATCTATATATCAGAGTACCGAAGTGGTGTCGTCACATGGCCCACGGTAAGCATGACTCTCTCTCGCTCTCGGGATATCGATGTGGCACCGTTATTAGACCCTGGGAACTATAATATTGCAGGGCTTGCTATCATATAACCCAGGGTATAACCTGTCTCTATCCACCACAGTACCGAAGTGGTGCTGTCGTACGATCCATAAGAATGTTGCCTCTAGGATGTATTTAATGGGTATACATAGTCAATATGTCACACGTAATGTAAAAGATAATTATTTACATTTCAAGAACGATATGAGTTTTATTAACTTTCCAAGTAATTTATTATATATGATTAAAGGTCTTACATCAGTATTTTAAAGTGTCCACGTCTCCTAATTACATTCCCATTATCTTTTTACCAAATACGAGAATTTCCAGTTTATGCCCTGACCATGTTTACGACACTAAATCCTAGTCGTTTGCATGACCCATGCGCATGGAACACAATTGTGGACATTTGAATAGGTAAACCCCCAAACTCCCCAGTATTTCATCTTCCTTCAAACTTTAGCCCTTGTCCCGACCCCTGTGTCTCGAACAATCATTGGCGATCCATTTTAAGGTTTTAACACCTCCCATATACTCAAAATTGACATACAAACTTCACAAAACTCTATATTATTTATTATAACTTTAGTCGATTTATATGAAATTTAGTGCTATATCTAAGATCTAAAGACTTAAAACTCTAAAATTTCATTTCATCCAAAAATCCCAAATTATACTAAATTCATGAATTCACAAAGGGGATTTTCCACAATTATGAAAATGTAATGTAATATAATCTTAATATTAATTTATCCATATACTCCAATTTCATATGGAATTTTACTAATTTCAATTCATGTATATAAACATAATTTTTCTAATTAAGTTGAATCTATAATTATTTATTTAATTATCGAAATCAATTATTTATATGTTTAGATTTAGAATCCAATACAAAACTATATTCTAACACCAAAAATAATTTTATTAGTATACTAAGTAAACTTGCCTTTATTGGAGAGATGAAGGCCCAATCCACCAATTCTCCCCTTCTCCAATTCCAATTTTCCAACTCTTCTTCTTATCCAAGTTGTATATTCTCTTTAGCATCTTTCTAGTCTTAGGGATTTCTCTCTAAAATGTTAAAATGAATTAAACCAACCCTAACCCCCTTTTATCTTGTTAACCATGAAACTTGGGTTGAGCCTCTTATTGAGTGTTGTATGTAAAAATTACTCTCCCACACGGACTAATAACGAATAGACACCCGTCTTCCTTTGTGGATGACCAATCATCTTGATCGTCTTTAGAGATACTTAGTCAGCTAAAAGGCCGACCAAGCCCAGAAGGCCAACCAATAAGAATACCAATAGTTACTTGGATGGGATGCCAACCAACAATGAATTCTAAGGGTTTCATTTATTGTACACAGATGTAAATGCCTGTTAATATAAAGGTGCTCCATCTCTAGGGTTTTATAATCCTATAAATACCAATGAATCCCTTAGTTCAAGGGACAACCTTGAATCACTCATATGCACACCATACTGAGCTATCACAAACAGTGGACACATACTATTTGACAACTGAACCACTCTAAAAAGCATGTCTATTGTGTGTGTGATTTGAGTTAGTTACTATATTATTATCTTTGATTATAAATTTGGAGTTAGTCCATATTTAGACATCAACAGATTGACACCGTCTATGGTCTATCTTCGTTATGTACCATTTGTTTCGTTTTTTCCTCTAAAAAATTACTGTTCCTAAAAATAGCGCTCAAAATGAAGGCAATACCATCATTCCATATGCTCCTCCTAGTGCGATAGACTTACAAGTAATTCTTCTCAACCTTGTTAGAGGGAAATTGGCTCGCACTATGCAAGCTAAGTTCTCTAATTCTATAAGGGATACGCCACCACTGCCGGTTAGAAATGAAAGAAGTTATTATTCTCATTCTTCTCATGATCGGTTATACTGTCCTGGAGAAACTTCTTCATTTCGGTCAACGAATTACTATGATGGTGGATCTTTTTCCAAAGAAAGACCAAGTGTCTTGAAGAGGCTAAGCAGGGAGTCTGCTTTTGATCGCCTAGGCCCTCGAGTAACTAGAGTACATCAAAGGGAGCAAGAACATCATCATGAATATAGAGAAGGGTCTACAAGGTCTAGGGCCAGTATAAGGGGATTTTTGCATGCCGAGCAGACCTCTCACCAGGAGAGTTCAACACATAGACATAGTAAAGCTACTAGATCTACCTCGACTAATTCTATGCAAGAAGAACTTTCCTGGAAAGGATCCATGCAACGATTGGAAGATCGGCTAGGTGAAATGGCTAAGACCAAGAATCCATTGCAAAGGAGTTTCATCAAAGGATCACCTTTCATATAGGCAATTATGGAATACCCCATACGTTCTAAGTTTAGGCCACCAGTGGTTACTCCCAAGTATGATGGGAAAAATGATCCAGTCCTGCATATAGAGCAATATCAAGTTGCTGCCGACATCTGTTCAATGCCCGATGAAATGAAATGTAGGGCCTTTTATAGTTCCATTACTGGACTAACCCAAATTTGGTATAATAATCTCCCAAAAGGTAAAATATCTAGTTTTTATTAGTTAGCTGAATTGTTCATAGATAAATTTTTCTCTGGAGCTAAGCCAATCAAGAGTGTCACTCACTCGTATCTTGACTATGCTACAAAATTCGGGAGAAAGTACCTGAGAATATATTTCTCGTTATAATAATGAAAATCTAGAGGTGGTAGACTATGAGGGGGAAATAACCATTGCAGAACTTATAAGTGGGTTTCTTGCTAAGGATCTTTACTGTGCTTTAGCGAAGAATCCACCCAAAACCATGACAGAACAAATGTCTAAAGTTAGAAAAATAATGAATGCCGAGGAAGCTATGGCAGCTAAGGAAGCTCCTGAGACTAAGGGTGAAGGTCAAAAAAACAAATTTAATTCTTATAAGAACGATCAGAAAGACAAGAATCTAGATAGGATCAAGAAGTATAATGAATATACCTCGCTCAATAAGAGTGTTCACCATATCCTGGAGGATATCAAAGGAAATATATAATTAAATTGGCCTAAAAAATTTAAGACACCCCCCCAACAAGAGGGATAAATCTAAGTACTATGATTTCCACAGGGATTATGGGCACAACACCAACAACTGCATTGCACTAAGGAATGAAATTGAAAATCTTATTCGAAGGGGAAAATTGAGCAAGTTTATTGATCGAAATGGTAATCGAGATAATCGAAAAAGGTTTGAATCTCCATCTTGAGCAAGGGAACATAAAAAATGAGCATGAAATAATGATTTTGAAGAAGATCCAGACTTGCCCAAAAACCTGATGAGCCAGAACTGGAGGTCGGCATGATATCCTTTGGATGCCACTTCATCGCAAGAGGAGACACTGGAGGATGAGGAGACGCAATTGTAGAAATAAAAGCTTACTTAAATGAAGCTAAGGCTTATCCAACCGTCAGACAGATTGATATGGCTGAATTTGATGATAGTCGACCAAGGAAAGTCAACAGCGATAGACTGGTGATCGGATTCTCCAAAAATGACCTTAGTGGTGTTATTTACCCTTATAACGATCCATTTATTATCACATGCAGAGTTCATCATGGCAGAGTCGCAAGGATCGTGGTCGATAATGGGAGTTCAACTGATGTAATGTTCTACAACTATTTCAAAAGTCTAGGACTGAAGAGAAACCATCTAGAACCATAGCATAGACCTCTCATTGGATTTGCAGGGAGAAAGTGTACCCATTGGGAACAATCAAGATGTAAGTCTTGGCTATCACCTAGCCGACGAACATGAAAGAAAGAATTCATTTCTTTGTGTTTGATAAAAATGTCCCATCAATTTATAATATTATCCTAGGAAGAGTGGGAATAAGACAGTTAGGAGCTGTGCTATCTACAATGCATCAATGCATGAAATTTCTAACAAAAAATGGGGTTAGCATAGTAAATGTCAATAAAAAAGAAGCCATGGAATGTTATTATACTTAAGCCGACTAACACGAAATTTAACTAAAAGCTACAACCACTTGTCACATTGACACTCTGGATCCTTAGGAAGAAGAGGAGTTGGTAAAAGGGCAAGTTATGGAAGAAATCAATGCTGTTGTACTGAACAACGAGAACCTAGAAAGAACCATCCAGATCAATTTTAGGTTATCTCCCTCTCTCAAACAAGAATTGATCACATTCCTTAGAGAGAGGAAAAATTCATTCGCCTGGAGTCATGAAGATATGCCAGGGGTTAATCCAAACTTCCTTTTCCACGAGCTTAATATATGTCCAGATGCTAAGCCGATTAAGCAAAAGAAAGAGTATTTAGCCCCAAGAAGAATATGGGAATCCATGAGGAGGTAGAAAAACTGTAACGATCATGGTTAATTGAAGATGTCAAATACCCAAGCTGGTTGGCCAATATAGTGATGGTAAAGAAGAAAAATAACAAATGGTATATTTTTATGGATTTCACTAATCTCAGTAAGGCATGTCCAAAAGATTATTTTCTTTTACTAAGGATTGATCAAGTGGTTGATGTTACAGCGGTCCATAAATTACTCAGCTTTATTGATTCTTATTCTGGATATAACTAGATTAAGATAAAACCCTAAGACAAAGAAAGCACTTCCTTTATTACCAACCGAAGAACTAACTATTGCAATGTCATGCCCTTTGGGTGGAAGAATGCTGGAGCTACCTATCAGAGACTAATAAACAAGGTTTTTGAAGACCATATTGACAAAAATATGGAAGTATACGTATATGATATGCTCACCAAGAGTAAACATACTGCCGACCATATTGCAGACTTGGCTCAAAACTTTAATCAATTAAAAAAGCATCAGATGAAGCTCAACCCAACCAAATATATCTTCGGAGTACATGAGGGAATGTTCCTAGGGTAAATTTTCAATAAAAGAGGAATAAAAGAAAACCTTGACAAGATTAAAGACTTTCTTGAAATGCATTTGCCGACTAAAAAAAATAAGTTCAAAAATTAACAAGAAGAGTTGCTGCCTTGAACCATTTTGTCTCCCGAGAAACTGACAAATGTATTCCATTATTTAAGGTGATTCGAAAGACCTTTGAGTGGAATGACAAATATGACAAAGTTTTCTTGGAGTTGAATAAGTATTTGGGCTCTCCCCCACTCCTTTCCTGACCAGTTTTGGGAGAAAAACTATATTTATACTTGGCTGTTTCAGAGTCGATTGTTAGTTCATCTTTGATCCGAATGGATGGTGGATTTCAATGCACGGTATATTATACTAGCAAGGAATTCTGAGGAGAAGAAATTAAATATCCCTGCTTGGAGAAGTTAGACCTAGCTCTTATTGAAGCCTCTAGGAGGATGAGGCCATACTTCCAATCCCATACCATTATTGTCTACATGGATTTGCCTTTGCGACAAACACTGCATAAACCATAATAGTCCGGAAGGTTAATGTATTGAGAATTTGAATTGGGAGAATACAAAATTATCTATGAACCCAGAGTTGCAATAAAAGGCCAAGTAGTGGCAAACTTTATTGCTGAATTTATATATGTAGATGAGCAACCTAGTCCACATTTTCCTACTGAGAAAACTTCTACGGAAGAGATCTTAGCCCAAAAGCGAACAGATACTGTGGCTGGTCAACCTAACTAGTTTCCTACTCAAGAAAGAATTAAATAAAGCAAAAAGATGTTCAATCATGGAGTAGTAGCAGAAGAAGAGTTCTCTGATGACATTCCAATATGGCAGTTATTTGTAGATGGATCCTCATATGTTACTGGAAGTGGAGGAGGTCTTATTATCAATACTATGGATAACTTGGATGTGGAATATACTCTGAGATTCCAATTTAAGTCTTCCAGAGTATGAGGCATTGATTACAGAACTGGAACTGGCTTCATCATTAGGCGTTAATCAGGTATTAGTATATAGTGATTCTTAGCTGATTGTTAATTAAATGCCAAAAATTTATGGTGTCAAAGGGTAAACGATGATGAGATATCATAAAAAAACCTATGGAGGTTATTTCTCTGTTCACTTCAGTTAAGATAGTGAGCATTCCTACACTAGAAAATGCCAGAGCAAATGCTCTTGCTTGGTTGGCTTCGGCAACTCAAACATAATTAAGACGAACAATCCTAATGGAGATTCTTTCCCACAGAAGCATTGATGGGATGGAGACCAGTGTCATATATATAGAATTAGGTCATTCATGGATGGAACCAATTAGGGAATACATTGAAATAGGAACACTGCCGTTCAACCAAAAAGAAGATAAAAAGATGAGGTACAAAGCAACTAATTACTTGTTGGAGAAAGGTGTTCTATTTTGGCGAGGGTATATTATTTCTCTACTTAGTTATGTTCATACAAATGAGGTAAATGATTTCATTAAAGAAATGCATGAATGCTCATACGGAGCACACACAGCTGGAAGGTCTATAAGACAACGAATAGCTCTGCAAGACTACTATTAACTGACGATGAAAGTAGATTGTGTTGCTTTCACCAAGAAGTGTGATAAATGTCATAAGTTTGCTACCATCCACAGAAGACCAGGAATAAGTATAACACCAATAACGTCTCCATATCCTTTCTCTATATGGGGAATTGACTTGGTCGGACCACTAAAGAAAGATTAAAGTACTTGGTTGTAACTGTTAACTATTTAACCAAATGGGTAGTGGCTAAACCCTTGGTTGACATGCCTTATTAGAGGGTTTTCCAGTTCATATGCAAGAATATCATTTATAGGTATGGCATGCCCTATGCCTTCATCACCAACCATGGAGCTCAATTTGATAATGAAGAATTTGAAGAATATCGTATTCGACCAGCCATCTAGAAACTTCATTCAGTACTTGGGTGTCCATAATGTAATGGCCAAACAAAGATCACCAATGAAACCTTGCTAGATGGGTTGAAGAAGAGGTTGGATGAGGCTAAAAGAAACTGGATATATGAACTCCATAGTGTCCTTCAGACATATTGGATTACTCCCAGAATAGCAATAGGAGAATATCCATACATGTTATCTTTTGGCACTGAGGCAGTAGTACCAGTGGAAATATGTCTGCCGACTCATAGGGTATTAAAATTTGATTCACCCAAGAGTGATCTCATGAGGCGACTAGATCTGGACTTGATATAAAAAGTCTCGGAAGATGCTTCTATTCAGATGACTGCCTACTAACACAGGACTGGAAGGTTTTATAACCCAAGGGTCAAGCCGACCAACCTCAAGCAAGGGGATTTGGTACTCAAGAAAGTAATTTAAAAGAGAAAAAAGTTGGAGCCAAATAGGCATAGTCCATACTGTATCTCTACAATTATCCAGCCAAAAACTTATCATTTGGAAACTTTAGAAGATGAGGAATTCATGAATCCTTGGACCACAGACCATTTGTGCAAGTATTACCAGTAATTCAGTTTTTAACAATTCTGTCCCTCATGTAACTACTTATTCAAATCAATGAAATTTCAGATTTTGCTCCCTATACATCCTTTTTGTGTTTTATTTTTTGGAGTATGGTGGCTACACCTTAACCAGAATTAATGAGCAATTTTAATTAGAACTTTTCCAACTTCAAAAAGTTTCAAACAGTTCCTCGCCAAAAAAGAGCATGGTTCAAACTATTCCAACTTCAGAAAAGTTTTCAAAAAGTTCCTCGTGAAATAAAATGGTTCAAACTTTTCCAACTTCAGAAAAGTTAAACTTCATGTATGATTTGTCCTCGACAAGTCACAAATAAGAAGGCAGTAAAATTTCTTAATTAGAGATTTTACCTGACCAGGTTAAAATACTACAATAATTATATATTCCTAATACACTTGGTCGCCACTGATAACTAGGGGTGGCCATAAGCCCGAGGCCCGCCAAGCCCGCCCAATAAAAAAATAGGGCTTGGGTAAGGTGAATAAGCCCGCAGAGCGGGCCTGGCAAAATTTTATAGGCCCGATTTTTTTTCGGGCGGGCTTGGGCATGAGTTCTTAAGCCCGATGAGGCCCGGCCCGAGGCCCGAAAAATATATATATATATATATATATATATATATATATATATATATATATATATATATGGGGGGGGGGGAACATTTATAAATATAAAAACGTATATCAAGTCTTTTCATGTAGAGTGGAAAACTTTATATATGGACTTTGTAATACATGGAGTTTAAAACAGATTTTTAATTAAAAAAATTGGTCTTTAAATAAAAAAATAGGTATTTTAATTTTTAAAAAAATCTTTTAATTAACATAACAAGGCCCGATTGGGCGGGCCTGGGTAAAAAGCTTTCAAATCTGGGCGGGCTTGGGATTACATAATAAGGCCCGATCTGGGCCCGAGCGGGCTTGGGATAGCACTTAATTTTTCAAGCCCGGCCCGAGCCCGACCGGGCCTGCCCAGGCCCGGCCCACGGCCACCCCTACTGATAACTAATGCTACAACTTAGTACAATAAAGCTATTTACAGTTTTATTTAAGTGCATTAGTCGAATCTAAGGCCGTATACATGATTTAAACACGAATCAAATATTAAACATATGAGAAGGTTATTTAGTCTATAAGCCGATTAACTAATCATTATACAGGTTACCTAGTCGGCAAAAAGATTAACATTGACCTTGAGCTGGAATAATGAGAAATCAATTAAAAAAAAATAACTTCATTGATCAAAATGTGTTACAATAGCAATAATTGATCAAAATACAATACAAGAATTATAAATTTATTTTACTGGACGCTTTCCGTGTGACTTATCCAGTCTAACAGGAGGATCATCGAGGGTCGACGAAAAATTTATTGTGTTGAAATCTCTTAGCATCTGCCTAATGTTGCCGCTCGGCCTATCAAGCAAATGAGGATAACAAACTATCTCATACTCATCATGGAGGCTATAATCCCCTAAATATTTACTTATCAGGCATTGAGGAATGGAATTGGTAGGAATCAATATCGCGTCCAATTTGAAAGGAGTATTGTCACAATCCAAGAGACATGGGTCATTCTAGTGACACAAGTCACTGTTTTGATCATACTTCAACAAGATTAACAAGTTCGTCCATCCCCATTTATAGCATTCACAAGTACTTTGAGCAAGATGATTATCAATGTGGACTAAGGCCTCATTATAACCCTCAATCCATACTTCCATAGGTTGTTTGTGAAAATGGAATGTTAGTCGATCCACTTGACCTTAAAATTTCTTAAGGATAATATCTTTGACCTTTAACCGGGCAGCTTGGTCAGCAATAATTTTTTTAGTCCTTTTTTCCTCGATGGTGAGTTGAACAACTATATTTTATCTAGAAGTTTGCCTATATTTGGTCTTCTTCTACTTTAATACTTCCATCTCTTCCAATAGTCTTAAATTCTCAATCTCTAAAAATAAAGCACCTTCATTTTGACCCAAAGTAGTTGATCTTTTCAATCTATCAAGTTCATCCCCCAAGGAATTATTTTCTTTCTCCAGCATTACAGTAATTGATCTGGCATTCTACAAATCTTATTTTGAAGACAATTCCTTCTTGTTTAGAGCAGAAGTAACGTCTTTCAATTTCTTGTCAAAATCAGAGCCTTCACTTAAGGTTTTATACTTAGGCTCATAATCAGAGTGAAGTAAGGCCGGGGATAGTTTGTGATCTTCTTACAGTTGCTCAATCATTTCATAATATGCAGTATTATTAGCAATAATCTTATCCAATAGGTAATGAAGATGGATATATGACTCCTTTACTTGGTCAAAAAAATATGGGCCGAGCAACTATGCTAAGTCTTCCTCAGACATGGGAACATGACTAACATCTAGAAGGTTTCTACTCCGCCTGAGAAAGTGAGATTTAGTAGAAATTATGGCCCTCTTCCTAGCATCGAACTTTAAAGTTATAATTTTATGAGTTCACATGGCAAATCTAAATGATTAGACCACACAAAAAAGAACAAACCAACAAGAAATATAGACCATTCAAAGGTATAAAGAGTTAAGACATGAAAAACTATTCTTTCATTGATTAATCATTAAGGTACAAGAGTTGATACATCATCAAGAAAAAAAAGACAAAAAAGTAAACTTGTTGAAAAGGAGCTGAACCTTGTCCTTGTCCTTAGCATGATCCTGGCTGACAGTCGGTTGGTCGGCACTAGCATTGGGCACTAGTGAAGACTCAGGAGGCATCTCATAAGATTCTCCAGACCCTTCCACCTCATCAAACACCTCATCCAGATTAGGAGGAGTACCAGGGTTATGCCTTTGGAAGAGTTCAAAACTTTATTATGTACTGACTAATTTCAGGGCCTCAGTCCACCCTTCTTGGAAGGAATTTTTTTAGCATACTCAATATGAGTAAAGGAAGCATAAATGGCCTTCTCCCAACATTTGCCTTTAAGTAAGTGACCTTGGCTTCAGCAACTTGCGCCTGAGTTGGCCGTTTCTTCTCAATAGCTTTAGCTTTTTCCTCGGCAACATTTATTTAGCCTTCAGCCTCAGTGGCCCGATCATTGGCCTTTTTTAAATGCTCTTCCCAAGATTTCTGCTTTATTTCTAAAGCTTGTCGGGAAGCTTCCAAAGATTGCTTTAGAATTTCAAAGTCCTCTTCAGATTCACCTGGAGAGGATCTCAGTTGGTCGTCCTTTTCCACCATCTGGTTGAAATCAATTAAAAACTGCAAAAAGAGCACAAGATCAGATATCAGAAAGAGTTCATCAATATGAAAAAAAGAGCAAAAAAGTGAGAAAATTATTAATGCAAGTTATGGAAAGCTCTTTCAATCAGCCTGAACCTGGACATGGGGGCTGATGCAACTTTATTAGCAGGAAGTGTTCTAGATTTAATCAAATCCCTGGCCAGCCCATGGTTAACAACAACTAAGGCTGAACCAATATTTTGGTCAACCTAAATTTTTCTCACCAACTCTTATTAGTCGATAAGCTTCTTTGCAGCTAATACTTGCTGCTCAATTGGTGTCTTTTGGACCTATTTTTGAGGATAAGGCAAGCCTTTCCTCAACCTCTTTAGGTAAGGCTCAATAGTCTGAGTCTCATCATCACTAGTAGGCCTCTTGTTATTGTCCTGAGACATATTTTTAACTGGCTTTTTTCCAGTATCAATAACTTTCTTGGGAGTAGGATATAAGGGTACACCCATCAAGTTGGGCATCTTCCTCTTAGTCATGTCTATGGAATGAGAAAAGGGAATCTATGAAATATCCAAGGAATCAAATGGGAAAGAAGGTCCACATTAGATGAATTCAGCCCCTGTAAACTCAGTGGCTAAAGAAGTTGGTCCAAGATGATCCTCAAGGTTAATAGGAACTTGGGGCAGGACAAGTATAGGTTGGGAAATAAAGGAAGTGATAGAGATTTTGTACTCCAATAGTAAAGAATCTGATCAGGGATGTTCCTCTCCAATCTTCTGATTTAATCTCCACTAGAATTTAAGGTCGTTAATGTTTATATCCCCTTCCTTGGGGCACCTTTTATTAATTTCCTATGCATAAAAAGAAACACCAAAGTTAGTCGGCAAACATTAGAAATGCATAACAAAACAAAAAGTTAATAAAAAAGGTTATAACCCATGCCACGTCCGGATTGAGGACATATGGACCAGTATACGCCACTCCATTGGGGAGGGGAGCATGTTTCTAGTTCTTGACAACTACACCATACTCCCAATAATCTTTATTGGAATCTAGTAAATTCACCACTAAGGCCATATTTGCTTGCTTAGTTTTTAAATAGTATATGTTCTCTCCTACTGTACCCCACTTATAACAGAACATCAACTCCAAACCCCAATATGGATCCAATCAAGTTCATCAACCTATGTACCCCATTCATAACCCTCCAAGTGTTGGGTGCTACTCTGACAGGAACTACATTAAAATATTGGAGAAATTAAAGAAATAAGGGGTTTTGGTGGAAAGGTGATGCCAAACTCAGCTATAAACAAAGTTTGGAGCTAGTGACCCTCAGGGAGGGAATAAACATCTATATCTAAATCTATCCAATCTGGGATTTTTCTCTTTTTTCTAAACTCTTCTAACGGGCTTTCATCTACGATGTGAACCATGATAAAAATAGAGAAAAAGACGATAAAACAAATAAAAGGGAAAAAAAGTCTTACAGGGGATCAAAGACGATTGCAAAAACTTAAGAAAAAATGGCAACAAATGATTGCATAAAAAAAATCTCGAAGGCAAAGAAAGTACAAGAGTTTAGAAGGTTTGAGGTAAAAAGAAAAGAGGGAAACTTTGTACCTATTTATAGGTTGCCTCAATAAATGGGAATGAAATGATAAGCTGAACAAATCGTATAGCTACCACCGGCTGTACACTTTTCGAAGCATCAAAAGATGAATGTGTCCTTTGGCGGTTTAAAAAAGTTTGTATTATTTACAAAAATTCTATCATTAAATAGTGCCAGTGGAAATTTTTACAAGTATGGGAGGTCGACTGCCATTCAAACATTTAAAACAGCATGCCGAGCAACTTTCTAGGATAAATACTCCATACTTTCAATCAAGCATCAAGCATGGAGCATTGGGGGCTTTTTTTGTATGTAAAAATTACTCTCCTACATGTACCAATAATGAATATACACTTGTCTTCCTTTGTGGACGAACAACGTTCTTGATCGGATTTAGAGATAGTTAGTAAAATAACTGGCTAACCAAGCCTAAAAGGCCAACCAATAGGAATACCAATAGTTACTTAGATGGGATGCCAACCAATACTGAATTCCAAGGGTTTCATTTATTGTATACATATGTACTTTCCTGTCAATATAAATGCCCTCCATCTCTAAGGTTTTACACCCCTATAAATACCAATGAATGCCTTAGCTCAAGGGACATCCTCGAATCACACATATGCAAACCATACTGAGCTATCATAAGCCCTACTGAACAAACACCAATAGTGGACGTAGGCTATTTTATAGCTGAACCACTCTAAAAACATCGTCTCTTGTGTGTGTGATTTGAGTTACTTACTCTATTATTATCTGTGATTATAAATTTGGAGTTAGTCCAATTTTAGACATCAACATTGAGCTTGACCCATTAAGCCCAAAACCATAACCAATTAGTTTAAAATTTGTACGAGTCCCAAAAATATTATTAAATTATTTATTAGATGATTATTAATTCATTACCGTGTATTAAGTCATATTTTAATTTCTAATAAAAGATACACATAACGCAATACATCTGAAAATGTAAACAGTGACACCGCATGTCACCACATGGATATATAATCATTAATAATAATTTCACAATTTAATTAATCCATTGAAATTACGAGGTCTTCCTCCTTTGATGGCACCCTGTGGCTAATACTTGATATCAAATTTCTCTAATTCCACAAACCCCTTGACAAGCCTTCCTAAGGTATTAGACTTGTGAAGGATTTATTAGAGGCTTTGATCGATCATGACCATAATGGTATGTGATTGGAAATAAGGCCTTAGACATATGGCTGAGGTGATGAGCAGAAGGAGAGCTTTGTTGTCATGCCTTTGTAAAGCTCGGCTGATATAATACATAAGGTATTAAAACCTAAATTCTTTTTGGATCAAGGTTGAGCTAATAGTGGTTCGAGAAGCAGTAAGCTACAACTATAAGTCTTCCCCAATGGCGATTCGGGATAAAAGAGGTGGAGATACCGAGTACTTAATTAAGCTCTGGAATGCTTCCTCAACCTCTAAAGTCCACTATAATACCTTTTTAAATATTTTAAAGAAAGGAAGGAACTTGTTCATGTATTTAGAGACAAGATGATTAAGGGAAGAAAATCTCCCAATAAGGCTTTGGACCTTTTTCACAATTAGTAAGGACTCTATATAAAAAAAGGGCCTCGATCTTCTTCGAGTTTGTCTCTATACCAAGTCTGGAGACCATAAAGATGATTTTTTTTTTCCTCCAACAACCCCAAAATTATATTTCTTTGTGTTAAGGCTCATTTGGTTCCTTTGAGGATGACGAATGTCTCCTTGAGGTTCTGAACATGGTTGTGGGCTTCCACAATTTGACTTGCATAACATCAATATAGAACTCCATGGGTTTTCTAATGAGGTTTTTGAAGATGGATGTCACCACCCTGTGATAAGTTGGACCTATATTTTTTAGTCCGAAAGCATAACTTTGTAGAAGTAGGTACCTTTGTTTGTGATAAATAAGGTATTCTCTTCGTCGATAGCGGCCATCATGATTTGGTTATATTCAGAGTATGCATCCATGAATGATAAGAGTTCATGGATAGTCATTTATTCTGCCAAAATGTCAATCTCAGGGGAGGGTAGGAATCTTTAGGGCATTCCTTATTGAGGTTAGTGAAATCAACATATATTCTCCACTTGTTATTAGATTTGGGAACAAGTAAGACATTGGAGAGCCATTCTAGGTATTTCACCTCTTAGATAAAGTTGGTCTTTAAAATTTTATCAACCTCCTTAGTAATAGTATTATTCCTTTTCAGATTAAAGAACATTTTTTTGGAAGACGAGCATGTGTTTTTTTTCCACACTGAGATAGCGGACCATGACCTCAGGGTTAACTCCGACCATATCTGAATAACTCTAAGCAAACACATATTTATTTTATTTTAAGAACTGGGTGAGCTCTTATTTGAGGGGAGAGCTCATACCAGCACCAATCAACACTACCTTGTAAGGATCTTCTATATCAATCCAAATCATGATCCTTCAACTGGCTCACCTCTTAGTTTTTCAACTCATTTCTTGGAACTAGGGTATCCACATACATCAATTCTATGCTCAAACTCTCTAATTGGATCTTTAACATCTCTAGTAGATGAGGCAAGACCTTTTAGGGGGCTCGAGGGCATTTTCACTAACTTTTTTAGACCCCGGGCAAGCTTTGGGAAATCTCTAGTGACTTTTTCTTCTATTTCGTGGAAGTGTTTTAACATTACCTAGCTTTCTTTTAATCCAAAAATACTTCTCCCACACCCATAGGGGTAAGGAACCTCATTGCCATCTTTCATGTTGATACAAAAACATCTAAATGATTGAGTGATGGTCTACCCAAGACAACAATTTAGGCTGAGGGGAGGTCCACAACTAGGAACTTATTTTAAATGGTAAAGCAATAGCCTTTTTAGTCGATGGTGAGGAGGAGAGTGACATATCACAAGGAATAGGTTTGTTCCCCATTAAATCCCATCAAAACAATGGTGATTGGCTATATGTGCTTTGTGTTGAGGGCCATGACCTTGAAACCATCTAAGAATAAGATATTAGTTGAGTTCCGAGTATCAACTAAAACCCTATTTATGTTAGCATTTCCTATAATCTTTGTGATAACAAAGGGAGCGCCATGGGGTAACAGGACCCTCTTGAGGTTCATGTTTGGAAAGACCATCATTAGAACCCCTTTTGAGAATTGGGTTTAGTGGGAAGCAATATTGACCTACACCCTTTAGTGTTGGATGCTTCTAAGGTGGAAGAACTTCATGGTTGTGGACAAGGGACCACCATTGTCAAAGCCTCCAAAGATGGTATTCATATCAATCAAAGGTACCTCGTCCTTACTTTAGTATTGTTGTTGTTGAGCTGAGGTTTGTCAATGTATTTTACCATAAACTCCTTAAGTTAACCCTCTTAATCACACCTTCAATGGATTCTCTGAAGCAATAATTGTATTGTACCCATGGTCTATGTGAAACTTGCAATACTTAGATTTACCCCTCATGTCCTATGTTTGCCTCATGGTCTTTGGTGGGGGTATGAGATCCTAAGATTCTCTCACAACAAGGAACTTTTTAATAGTTGTTGTGAGTGGGGTGAAATGTTTAGTTTATGCGGGTACATTTTTTTACCTCCGTTCTTCCTCTTCTTGACATCAGTTGCCTCAGGGGACTCCCCGAGGCAGGATAAGGCATCCTTCCACTTTCCTTTCTAGGGGAGGCTATGGAATGCCTCGCTGTGACTGGTCCCCGACATTCATATATTTTTGATCTCTTTCAAATAACTCAATAATGGACCTAGGGGTCTTTTATTGAAGGACCTCAGTATATCCTCTAAGGTGTAGCCTAAGATAAAGTTCGCCGCACAAATGATATTATTTAGATCATCAACTTGAAGAGACTCCTGGTTAAATATCTTGGCATCCTCTCTGAGGGCCTCATCGGTATTATATCTGAAGTAGAGGAGGTAAGTGATAAGTTTCCTCATATTCTAAGCCTCTATTGCCAACTATGTGAAGCTTTTAATAGTTTTTAGTTTGAGCTTGGTAAACTAGTGCCTAGTCATTCCACTTAGAGTGGTAGGAAAGGATATGCATAAGACCTCATCCGATGTGTCTTGAAGGAGAATGAGTGATCTGTAAGTCTCCAAATGGTCTATGGGTTATTTAGACCCATCAAATGGTTCAATATTAGGCATCTTCCATTTCTAGGTAAGAGGATAATATTGAACTTTATTGGAGAATGGAGATAGTGTATTCTGAAGAGCCATCTCTACGTTCTTAGGGATTTACTTATTTTACTGTTGGAACAAATTGTCCAACCGAACCTGAATATTCTTAATCTCATTTTCCTAGGGCTTAGACATCCTCAAAACACCCTGGGACTGATCTTCGAGAAAGACAACCTATCCCTGATAGGGATACGCCTCACTGACCATTATAAAGCTCTTCAACTATAGCTCACGATTTTCTCTAGTTCTGTTATGCTCTAATCCGGTTGATTCTTCCACCACGGATGGTAATGGAAACCTCCTCATGATATCAATAAGTTACTCTTCAAGATCCTTTTGTCGATCTTTCATGTCTTTAAAAGAGAGGGCTAACTTTGCATCTGTCATCATCTTGAGAAGAGTAAGATTTGTATATGAAGTAAAGGGAACTTGTCATTCCCGCAGATAGTGCCAAACTGGTGGGTGTTGAAATCATGTGAGACCTCAAATAGGTTAACAGGAGGTGTGTAAAAATAATAAACACATATATAAAGTGGTTCAGACCTCAGGTGGGGATCCTACGCCCACTATCAAAGGGTGCTTTGCTTTATGTTAGATCATAAAATAGTTATTACAATCTAGGAGACCTCTTGAGCTTTGGCCAAGAGGGTCTAAGGTCACTATGGTTTTTGTTATTAATTTAGATGACCTTAGAAAATAACTGATGGACTTCCCTAAGAGATCCTAAGTATTGATTTTGGACTCAACTGTGTGTACAATAAGTAAAGTAGTTAGAAATGATCCAAGCTATGACTAAGCACTCACAACAGTGAATTGAGAGTGTATATAACAATAAGAAAAACATTTGTCCTATTTGTATGTAATGAGTGGAGCTTGTATTAGATCAGTTAGCTCTTTATCTTGATTCTAGCATATGAATCACTTTCCCCCAACTATTAGCAAGCCTTCCTTATATATGCATTCTCTTGGAGAAAGAATGGATGGATTGCAGTAGTATGGACGGGGCTCCCTCTAAGGTTCGATGACTATAGTACCCAGGTGGAATGTGTGGTGTAAGGTAGTTGATGGGTGCATTTGATGCAGATGGGATTCATCTATTCAAGTGGGACTGAGTGGCGGCGGTAGGCGAAACAGTGTCGTCCTTTTCACTTGCCCTCCAGAGTAAATATATGAGTTCATCCAGACATTTAGGAGGTCTAAAATCATCATTGGTTTTCCATTAGATCGACCTGAGGCATATTGCATTAATACCTTTTTAAGCAGAGGGATATTTGACCTCTGGGGGACATTTCTCTTTAGATTGAGGTCCACTGTGCACGTTAGAATGGTAAGATGTGGGTGATGAGGTCTTTAAGCTTGGTTATAGAGATGTGTTGGAATGATAGAGCATGAGGCCTATGACATTACCATGGTCCTTTCTTGGTAATGATCTGGAAGAGGTTAAAGGTTAACCTCAGGACCTATGTTGTTGCGTAAGTGCAGTTGGATTCCTGCAATGCAGTTGGAGGGTTTGAGGAGCCTCATAATATTAACAGTTAAAGACGGTATCATCAATAGTTATAAGTATTAAAAATTACAGGGTATTATAGTGAGATATCTCACTAGCAAGATGTCAAGGTGAGAAATCACAAGGAAATATTTCGAGGCGACATATCACGAGGGGATAAAACTTTATTACATTGTTATATTTGACAAATTGTCTAATAATGAAACTTTGTGTAATAGTATTTTAGTAAGATATAGTTTTGAGGGGATGTATCCTAAATTACTCTTGATGTGAGGCCCCAAAACCAAAAGTGAAAAAAGTGTTTGATCGCACCCTCACACAAGTATTAGGGAATAATATCCAAAATCTTCATTATTACTCTCAACTAGAGTTAAAAATGATAAAAGAGAAAAAAGGCTCAACGCTATTACATATATTCCCTCGCTCCCAATTTAATATTATGACTTCCCTTTATGTGATGTCCCAAACTAATAGTGCACTTTGGTTTTTTGGGCGTAATCAACAAAACAAATCCCGTAACACTAAACAAGTCTTGATATTAATTGTATTCTTAAAAACCATCGTTTTTGAATAGTGAACATTATTTTTTGAGATAGGTAGTATTTGTGAATGTGAAGATGAAATATGCACTCTTTATCTTATTGTGCAGGTGAGGAAATTAGAGACATAATGCTCATCATTCTCATAATACAATATGAAACACATGAGCGTTATTTCTAACATATGCAATGTTGGATACTAAAGGATCAGGTGGCCGAAGCATTTTGAAGCATGCATGGCCATTCCTTTTAATTATTGGAAATACCCCCTTCTGGGGTTCCTTTGAGGGGTTTAGGGTGTGATCATCACGTAAATTAACTAATATGTATCACATGTCGTAGCTTGTATTTATGAAGTCTAGTTTTATTTCTATAAAAATCATACTCATACCGACTTTTTATCGGGGCTTTGAAATTTTGTATGTTTGACTAAAAAGTCAAACGTACAAGAATGTTAAAGAAACCTTTTAAAAGTGTATTATCATTGGTTCATCTATCTTCTAAGGGATAGTGGCAGATCCAAGATGTTGATCAAGGAAAGCTGAACTTTTGAGTGGTGCCAGTAGTTCAGGGGCCGAAGCCCTCGAGACGAATTTTTTAGGGTTAATTCAACTTTAATTAGATTTTTACAAAATTTTAGAATTATTTTTTCCAAAAATTTTTTACCTGGCGAATTTTTTTAAGGTTAATTCAACTTTAATTGAGATTTTTTCAAATATATAAAGTTATTTTTTTCAACAATTTTTTACCCCCAATAAATATATACCAATATTTATTTGGCACAAATACACATTTATCCTACATAAATACACAATTAAAAATATTATATCTAAATAGTATAGTTTGCCTAAGTAATTAACAACATTAAAAATAAACAACTAAAATACTAAAAAAAAGGACACATTCAAAATATCAATATCTCAAAAAACACACAACAACAAAAAACATTCTTCTTTGGAGCAAAAAATAACAGTGGCCAAAAATACGCAGCAAAAAAAATACACAACATCTTTTTCTTTGGAGAAAAAAATACGCAATAAACATTCAAAATAAAAAAAAATATAAAAGGAGCTAAGCCAAAAATCAACCTTACCTTTGGTTTAGAGAGCAAGGGCGTCAGTCGACAGTAGGGTGTGCGGCGATAGGCTAGAACCGGCAGGAGGTTGGAATCATCAGTGGCAAGCTGGGATCGGATGGGAGTTGAGGAATGTTTTTTATGGAGAGGAGAGGGAGTGAATGAATGAAAGAGGCATCTTTTTTTTTTGGATTGAAAGCAATCAAGGTAAACCCTTAAAAGGTTACGTTTTAGGTTTATGTTAATACTTTAGGTATTTAAAGTTTTGGCCCTTTATTTTTTAAAATCCTATTAAAAAAAACACCTATAACTTATTTTTTTCACACAAAACACCTTAAAAAAATATCTCGATAATTTTTTTCGAAAAAGTGAGGCGGAGCCTATGCACCCCCTCGTCCCTTAATAAAACTTCCCCTGCTAAGGGATGGACATTTTATTGTTAATTGTGATGTAACTGGAACTATGCATTATATCTCTCCACAGTGGTTTGGTTTGGTATGTGTAAATATAGCTTAAAGGGGAGAAAACACATTTTTGCAACTTTGTAAGACTGCTTTGTAAATTATATATGTTTCAGTGGTATGCAACTGTAATATTACAATGTTTGAGATGAGTTGGGAATCTGCACCAGTAAACACAAAGTTTGTATGTGTGTAAGAGAGAGGGGAAAATTGTTCATTAAACATTTTCTTCTTTCTAAAAGAGAACTCTGGATGGTAAATAATTATGTACTAGAGCTATATTTCATTTAAAAAATTATGTGATTGACATAATTAGCTATAAATGTGGGCCTAAATTAAATTGGTGGGTGATTGTAGGAAATGATATGATAACATATGGTTTAATCAAGGATACTCTAATGAACCAATCTAATCATGTAGCGTACGCAAATAATTAGGAAAAAGTCAACACAACTAGGTTAATTCGCATGCATTTTTTGTTTAACCAAAAACTACCTAACTTATTTAATATTAAAAGCATTTAGCTTTCAATTATTTATAATAATAACAATTTAATGTTGATCTCCATCTTTCTGAACACACACACACACATATATATACACACACACACACACGTTTATAATTATTATGTAAATTAATTTACAATGAGAATACTTGGTTTTAGTTGTAAAGTCTTAAGGTTATGGTTATAGTTGTAAAGTCTTAATAAAGTCTTATTTGGTGCGGCAAAAAAGTAGTTGATATGATAAGAGTTATCCCATATGATTAAATTTTCATAAACTAGGTAGAATGGTTTTAGATCACACCCGAGGGATAAAAGTATTAATTATGATGATTTGTCTTATCTTTAAGTCCATCCTATCTGACACTAAATATGTGTGAAGATAAAATTATTTTATCTCATGGGGGTCTACGTCTATATTTTATTTACATTCTCTTAGTTTTAATTGCATAGTTAGCGTTAATAAATTGGAATGTAGAAGATTCTAGTGATATTATGTCTTATGTCACTTATGACATCATCACGATCTAGAACATTTCTTGTTTACTAGCATATTTGGGAGAATATACTCTTATGCCCTCCATATAAATATTGTGGCCTAATACAAATATTGTTAGCATTGTCAGTAAAAGATCATTCATTACATTTATTTTAAATAAAAAAGTTACACTAACAAACATAACAAATAATGTGATTTTTCAAAATATCTATTGTTTAATATTTTGAATGTATTTTACAGACTTCACTTGATATAATAAATTGATCGATTTTTATCTATGTAGAATTTCTCTTATTTCAATATCATTGATCGCTATTACGTCATAAATAAAAATACATATACCAATAATATGCTTTCTCATTCACCGATATATGCATCGAAATGAAACAATATTATATATAATTATATATATATATATATATATATATATATATATATATATTAATGAACTTTTGTGTGTGTGTATATATATAATGAAGAATTTGTCACAATCCCAATTTTTTTCATGGGTAGACTTTTAAATGTCAAGCTCACTGTATAAGGTCCACGTGCATATTGCATAACCTGTACATGTCCTAATATATCCAAGGAGATAAAATTAGCAAAAGGACCCATGGTCACTTGTCCAAGGCCTTACTTACCAAGTCCATAATACATCTCACTTTTATTTTGGAGTCTACTCTTCCTAAAATAGATTAGAATATCAAAAGGATGTTTGAGTTGGGTGTATATTTGTTAAAGTCAGCAGACATGCGATCACATATAGATATTACCTCCACCACTTCATTAAATGAAGTTCTTTCTCCTAGTTGACAACTAAGATTTGAGTGAGGGGCTATGTATACTAAGATTCATTTATGGCAAAGAACAACTAACTCAAGCATTTACTATGAATTCATTCTTTGTCTAGTTCTCATGCATTAGTCATTAATCTTGTAACACTGGCTCTGAGCACTTGTAATTTTTTCTTAAGACCCCATATAATACAAGGATGGAAAGAGACCATTCCAACAATGGATACATGCTCAACATACTGGGTTGAACCATGCTACATCATTGTGTCTACATTCATACTTTATTTTTTACTCTTTGTCTAACTCACACACCTCACATTTTTGTGGAGTCCAAGTCTCACCATATTTTTGCGTCATGATATATAAACCAATGAGACTCAAAGAAGAGAGAAATTCTTTATGCCAAATTCATGGTAACTTTTTCTACGAAATAGTTTTGAATTTTCCAATAAACTATTTCATTTTTCTTAAGTTATAAATAAACTATACATATACATTCACACAGGGACGTAGCCAGGAATTATTCGATATGGGGGCTAAAAAAATTCTAACACAAATAAATAATGAGCATAACACAAAAAAGACTTAATATTCGATTGAAATATTTTGGCACGGTTACAATTACAATTGACCCCGACGACTTTTCATTTTTTGAAAACGTTGAATGGTAAGATCATCATCTATTTCAGCAAAAACATCTTTTTCAACATATACAACCATGGTATCATTCATCCATTGATCTTCCATTCTATTGCGTAACGAAGTCTTTACGATATTCATAGCCGAAAATTCTCTCCACGGATACCGTAGCTACAGGTAAGATCAACGCCAATGTCACAAGCAAATACACCAAAGGAAACACCTCATTTTTCTTTGTCTCAACCATTTTTTTTGCGAGAGAAGAAATTCCATTCAATCCTTTAAAGGCCGGACTAGATTGCATATCAAGAATATAAGTTCCAAGTTGCATATCAAGTTCAATGAGTTTGTAGGTTGAAAATTCATTTGGATATAATCGGGCAAGACGAATCAACTTTTCCTTATCAAAAGCAACGAATGCATCATCGGGACAAAGACATGCCACACAAAGAATTAATTCGGAATTCACCTCATTGAAACGACCATTTAGCTCTTGAAGTTTCAAATCGATGATCGCACAAAATAATTCAACACGATAACGATGCAAATTAGTCTTCTTTGCCGCTTTACGTTGTGATCGTTTTTTGGCAAAGAAAACATCATTCATATTGGGTACTTCAATTTCATGTTTCTCAGAAAAGGAAGATACTTCATCAAGCAATAAGTCCCATCCATTATCCCTCATCATTTATAGTCGTTTCTTACATACCCGAACTAAAGACATGGCATTCACAATATCTTGATCTTTCCTTTGCAATGCTTTTGACAATTCATTTGCAAATCCCAACACATTTTTCATCAAAAGCATACTAAAAAGAAAGTCAAAAGTATGCATCGAATCCATAGCTACCCTTGCCTCATATCTATGCTCTTGCTTAATTGCATCCACTTCTACAATCTCAAGAACACCAATTACAGAGGAGAACATGGTAATCAAGCTAACTAAAGTGCCAAAATGTGAGCCCCAACGAGTGTCACCGGGACGTTGTAGAGAAGTACTTTGATTTTTTCCTTTACCACTTTGAATCTCACCATTGTCAATCGCACTACTAATCTTTTCAAGTTGTTGCTCACGAAGAATATCACGACGTTTACACGAGGCTCCAACTAGATTGACAACACTTGAAACCAACGTAAAAAGAGTCATAATATCATCATCTTTCTTTGCCACTGCAACAAGAGACAACTGTATTTGGTGAGCAAAACAATGAACATAAAACGTACAGTTATTCTCCCGCAAAATAAGTGTTTTGAGACCATTAAATTCTCCTCGCATATTACTCGCCCCATCATAACCTTGCCCACGTAGTTTCGAAATACTCAAACCAAGTCTTGCAAATAAACTATCTATCGACAACTTAAGCGACATAGCCATTGTATCCCCAACATGTTCTACACCGATCAAACGCTCCATGACTTGCCCACTCTTATCTACATATCGTAAAACAACGGTCATTTGCTCCTTTACCGATACATCACGAGACTCATCAATTAAAATTGCAAAAAATGAATCTCCTATATCTTTGATGATAAAGTCAACAATCTCACTAGCAATAGAATGAACAATATCCTTTTGAATATCCGGCGATGTCAATCTTAGATTTGAAGGAGCATTCTTCATTGCAACGGCTCTAATATCCGCATTTAGATTGCATGAAAATTTCATCAGTTCAAGAAAGTTCCCTCTATTTTTGGACTCTTTTGATTCGTCACTACCACGAAATGCAAGTCCTTGGCGTAAAAGAAATCGAATAGAATTGATTGAAGCACATAGACGTGTTCGGTAATCACTTTTAGTTTTTTGTGATTGCTTGAAGAAAATTGTCTCAATGTGTTGATTTTGGTCCATTAAATCTTGACATGCTCTCAAATCTTGATTATGAGTACTACTGGGACCTCCCACGTGAACATTAAATCTTTCTTTTTTTTCCCAATTTGAAAACCCTTCACACACAAAGGCGTCTGCTTTGTCACTCCTATTTGTCTTGAAAAGATAGCAACATGGACAATATGCGACATCAGTAGTAACACTATATTCTAGCCAAGGAGAGAATTCATTGAACCAAGCGGGGTTGAAACGCCTCGATTGTTTCCCCATAAGTTTATATGGAAAGTTATGACCACGAGGCTGACAAGGACCTTTCTGTAAATAGGCTCTACGAATTTTGTCCTCCAATTTAGGATTTCCACGAGAAATTGGAGTTCGTAATGCAGGATCAGCCTGGATATCCTCCAACATAAATTCATTTGCCACATTGCTCTCAACCTCAGTAGGTGATGTGGATGTCGAGACAAATTTTCTTTTGAAATAATTCACCATGAATTAACTGTTAAAACACAAAATTCAAGCATAAAAATTATAGCCCCAAAATTCAACTACCAAAATTCAACCATAAAATTTATCCTTAAGGGTCCGTTTGGTTCGGGATAAAATATGTTTCAACGCGGTGAAAAGTAATATGGTGAAATACGTTTTCACCTATTTAAAGTTAATTTTTTTTTTCAATTCTTATTTAAAGTTTCATAATTATAGGGTGTGCACTTATTCACAATGTCAACCCAACAAAAATTATGAAACTTTAAATAAGAATTGAAAAAAATAAATAACTTTAAATAGGTGAAAACGTATTTCACCATATTACTTTTCACCGCGTTGAAACATATTTTACCCCGAACCAAACGAACCCTAAAATTCAACAATAAAATTTCAGCCCTAAAATTCAACCTCAAAATTTCAGCAATTAATACACCCAATAATAAGCAATAAATTTCAGCAATTAATACACCAATTAATAAGCAATAAATTTCAGCAATTAATAAATTTCAACAATTAATATATTAAATAAATAAGTTAAACTCTTACTTACCTACAAAAAAAGATAGACGAAATGTTGCTTTTGAAAGAACAAACTTTGCCCCTTCCAAAAATGACGTTAGCTGCTACTTGACTGCTTGTGGTTCTTAGTTCTTAGAAAGGAAAATGAAGATGCTTACTTAATATTCTTAAGTTAAGAAGTTACAAATTTTGAGAGAAGAAAACACTATTGACTATTGAGAGAAGAGAAGGAGAGAAATGAAAGGAGTTGCTCAAATAGGGTTTTAACTTTTAAGGATATTAAAGTTTAGGATATTTATGTTTTTCACCCTACTATTTATAAAAATCAGTTTATACCTACAAATTTAAAAAAAAAAAAAAACGTGGGGGCTCAAGCCCCCACATGCCCCCACCTCCCTCCGTCCCTGCATTCACACATACACAAGAGTTACTCTAAATTTTATAGCATGGTCTACAAAATTTCCATACAAATGTCCGTTTCATCTTTATTTACTGTAATATTATTCACCACTCTCGGATAATCCTCCCTATATATATATATATATATATATATATATGTGTGTGTGTGTGTGTGTGTGTGTGTGTACACACACACACACACGTAGGGGTGCAACCGGTACGGTATGGTTGGTAATGACCTCTTACCAATACCAAAATCACATTCTATAAGGTAAAACCGTACCATACTAATTTATCGACCGGTACATCAAAATAAAAACCAAAACCAAACCGATCGGTTTTTCGATATTTTCGGGTATTTTCGGTTTCGGTAATTTCAGTTTAAATTCGATTTTTTTTCGGTAAATACCAGAATTTCAAATCGGTTTATGCATTTGGTAAATCTGATATATATTTTGATATACCCATTTCTAGTTGTTACAATTTCTAGCATTTCTAGCTATTACAATTTCTAGCATTTCTAGTTGTTTGGAGCAATTAGAAACATACACAAACAGGTACAATTTCTAGCATTTGGAACAATAGATTTAAACAGATACGAGACCAAACTAACCGGTTGGCTTTTATCGGAGCCGGAGGAGAGTGAGACGAGATGAGGGAGTTGGTGCCTAAGGAGAGTGAGCCAAGATGATGTGCCTCAAAAAATGAGGGAGCTGTTACCTCAAAAAATATTCGCCAAAAAGTCAAAATCATTCACACCTCCAACATCGGAAAAACAAACCTTCGCCGGAAAAGCCAACTCACCGAAAAAGCCAACTCGTCGGGAAAAAAATCACCGGAAAATATGGAGGGAACTCAGATCTGAATACAGCTGGCACCGAAAAAATTATCACCGGAAACCCGATCTCAAAACGAAGTAACCACACCAAATCGAAAGCCAAATCTCAAATAAAAAAAATGGTGTTCTCAAATAAAAGTCCCCAAAAAATTATTTCTCAAAATCAACCCAAGGTTGAAGAAGAAAAAAAAATGAGAGAGAGAGAGAGCTCAAACAAAAATGACGGCCATACTTTTTGAGAGAGAAAGAGTTAAAAAAAATGAAATGGAAACCCTAAATAAAGATCTCTACACAAACCACAATATAAAGCCCAAATGAAATAAGGGCAAAACGAAAATATAGCCAACAAAATAAACGGCTCTTTTTATTTTAACAAAATGCCGCCTAATTCATTTTGTGTTAAATGTTTGATTAATTAAACAAAATATATGTTTAATTAACATGATTATTTAACACTTAAACCAAATACTCAAATAAATAAATTTAAATTCAAAGAGAATATAAAAACTCACTCATGAGAAATAAAATAAATAGAAGTAGTATGATACCCAAAATAATTTGACACTGCACAAAAAGTTTGGTACGGTATTTCGGTACGGTAATTTTGGTACGATATCGATACGGTAAATTCGATAAATCGATTTTTTGTATCTAAAAACCAAAACCAACCAAAATTTTGACGGTATTTTCGGTTTCGATAAAATCGATTTTCGGTATTTCATAATATGAAACCAAAACCATTTTTTTCAGACCAAAACGGTGCAGTATGGTAAAAACCCGTACCGGTTGCACCCTTACACACACACCCACATACATGATTCTAACTCATTTTGCGCGATACACTGATATGTAGAGTTTAAATTGATGCAGTTTTGGGGTCCGTTTATTATCATCTCAAATTCCAACCAATCCAACCAATGATGACACGACACATCAGTGTGTTGCAAAAAAATGAGTCAAAATCCTAAGTCGACTTAGAATGACTCTAAATTTTGATATCGAATGTGACGATACACTAAATTATGCTCCCCAAATAAAATATCAATTCCTTATTTATAATCATTTTACCTCTCCAGTTAAATATTATCTATCTATTTTCTTCTTCATCTTTGCTCTCAAACCATAATTTTATTTTATCTGGAACCCCAATATAACACTGCTATTATTGTCCACAATAAATAACCCTCATTGTCTAACCACATACCATCGCCAACATTTCATCACCCGTTTTTGTCATTGATAACCTGGGCCATCTCAAAAAGAAATGTCATAAGAAATTATAAAGGCAATGCCATAAGAAATTTAGGGTATATTAAAGGATTAATAATAAAAAATTTAAGCATATAAAAGTGATGAAAAAATTGCTCATAAAAGTTCTAATTGGTTTGCCAGTTGGTGCGATCTATTATTTAACAATATATAACTAATGAGAACAATTACATATCATTTTTTAGAACTCATATTTATCTTATAAAAATATCTCATATTGAACTCAAAAAGCATAAACAACACAATTAACACATTAACGTTAATTAATTAAAATTGTTGCACTGAAACTGTAATATGAGTAAAATTTTACACAACTCAAAGGTATATTCTTATATGGACAAGTCTATCTATATGCTCGTTATGTTGTTATGTACACATTAAGAGTACAATACTCCAATGAACTTAAGATATTAAGTTAAGGCATAACTTTTTACACTTAGACGCCTTCTACATATTACAATCAATTGATTGTATTAACTTTTTTATTTCGTTTTAAGAAATTGGGCCTTAGCATTGAGTATAAAAGTAAATTATTTTTTGGGTCAATTAATTATATATATACAAAACATTTTATGGCCCTAAAATATTACCAAATTTGAGGCCCCTATGAGGTGACCCCTTTGCCCTACCCCTTAGATTGGCCTTGTTGACAACTCTATCTGAATATTGCCTCTGACTCTCGCTCCACCCCAACCCCATCAATACAACTCACCCTACCGCATTCCACTTTTTTTTGCCTGCTGGCCCCCCCCCCCCCCCCAACTACTAATGGGCAGAGCCACTTGGAAGGGGGGGGGGGGGGGACTTGGGCTACCATCCTCTTAAACTTTTGCAATTTTTTAATGAGTAAAGATAATCTTACTAGTACTTAGTACTGGGTTAGTACCAAATACACTTTATATGGATTGTACCCTGACGGGACCCACACCATAGTACAAGCCATATAAAGCGTATTCAGTACTAACCCGATACTAAGTACCGGTGTGTGTAACATTATTCTTTTTTAATATACCCCTAAGCTTTTACAAAAATTCTTGGTATATTATATTTTATTAGGTGTCATTCGTATTATTATAAAGTTAAGAGTAAGTAGTGTCTTATACCTAACATGTATTTTTTATATGTGTGTGTGTTTGGCTTGCAATGTGATATCCAATTATTATACTTACTATAATTGTAGGCCTAACATTTTTCATATTATGAGTTTGTGATCCAAAATATCATAAATACTCAAAAGAAGACATAATAGACTCCTAAAAAGCTTTAATAAGTGTCATAAGCAAAATATTTAAAACTTTTGGATTTCAACCTCAAATTATATATTTATTTGGACCCAAATCTAATATTTCACGCAACAAAAGAACCCAAATGAACAAATAACCGTAAATTTTAAAACAAAATCATACCTTACAATGAGTGTAATTATCAACTCATAAATTAATAAATGGGAAACCAATTGAGACCATATAGAACACAAACCTCTAATACACTTCTAAGTAATATTATATCTTTAATATCAATTTTTGTTTCTACACACACACACACACACACACATATATATATATACAATAAAAGTCTAACATTAGCTCAAGCTGACACGTGGCCCTTTTCTTTAAAGTAGCCTCAATTGAAATTTAACACTCGATTTGGAATTTTCGTCCTTTCCATATACGCCCTTTTGTTTTCTATACAACATCCTGGCCCTTATTTTTCTCTATCCCTTTCTTAATTGTTTTGGAAGGCCAAAAGCTCTAAAAATGCCAAAAGTTTAAATCATTTCAGAAACTTAAAAGATCACACTGTTTTGCCTCTATTAATACCTCTAACTATCACTATCATTACATTACAGTATGATAATATGACCCATCCACTGTTAACTTCTGTCCATTACATTAAGGAAACTAAGAGAAAATAGGAAGTCCAGTGCAATGTAAGTGGAGTCATTCTCCCCTGCCAAAAAAAAAACATGCACATATTCTTTCTCAAATTACTCCATGATATTGCATATAAAAGAAATGGAGCTATGCATTCCATTTGAGAAGTCTTAAGACAGTTAAAGCTAAGGTACCTTTCTTTATTATCATACTTCTCCATTCATTATTTAAGAACTATCGTTTTAATGGGTTTTAAGAATTTGCTTTTAGTATATTATAACCAAATGAGTAATTATTGCCCTTCTTCATGATGAGTATTTTTCCCTATGGAGTTCCTTACCTTAATTATGAAGTTTCTTTTATATATATATAGAGAGAAGAAGAAAATTTGTTTTATTTGTTTTTATGTGGAAATGTTGTGAAACAAAGTAATGGGATTACATGCTTGGTCCCGTGATATTCATGTATAATTTGGTTTGCGATTGAGGTTTCTTTTAATGGTAAAGATAAGTATGTAATTTTATCCAATTATTTATGTTTCTATTCGATTTTCCTTCTCATTTTTATTTAATTTAATGGCTGACAACACCTTTGTAACACCCTGTAAATTCGAGGAATTTCAATTTAATTATTTTTGGGTAAAAATAATATTTTTGGGAGAAATTAAATTTATGATTTGGAGTGAATTATTTAATTTGGATGAATTATTTTAATCGGAGGATTTATTTAAATTGGCAAATTGAAGCTTAATTATTCAGATTATTTTTGTGTCGCATTTTTTAGGTCAAATAAATTGGAGAATATTATAAATTAATTCGGATGACAATTCTGAGTGCACGGCTGAGTCCGGATGGGTCGAAATAGTTGGAAAAGAGAACTCAGGGGGGGTAGTAAATGGGTCTCGGGATATTTTTAGGCATATTTGAGCCCACATAAGAGTGTTTGAACCCTTTTTATAAAACCCACAAGCCTAAAAACGGGATTGAGTGATTTAAACCCTAAAAATGAGAGGGTGTGGTAGCCATAACACCATTTAGAAAACCCTTTTTAAAGAGAGAAAGTGAGTGCAAGTGGGAGAAGCCATGGGAGCCAAAATGAAGAACAAGTGTGTGGGTTCATCATCAAATCATCATCTTCATCAACGGATTCAGACCCTACGAACCCTAAGAAAAGTGGTTAAACTTTCGTTCAAATTAATTGTATTTTTCCTATTCATATCATAGTGGGTGTGAAATGAATAAGATGTTAAGGTTAGTTCAATAATGGAATTTGGGGTTTCTATGATTTTAATAAAAAAAAAATCTGAGGAGACTGTAAAAATGTGAATTAAAATTCCCCAATCTGTGTATATGGAATTAGTTTGAGGATATTGAATGGGTAAATTTTGAACAAGTCTTAGAGGGTTTTATATGTAAAATCTGTGTAGAAAGTAAAGTTTTATAACAGATATGGCAGATGGGCTTTCTGGGCAAAGATGGAGGAGAGAGAGAGAATCAGGGTCGTTCGAACAACCTGGTGTCTCGTTCAAACGATATGCAAAGTTATCCAAACGACGTTTTTTCTTTTCTAACACTTCTTTCCCTTCCATGTTTTAGACCCGAGTGATAATTTCTGTTAAGCGATTTCTGTTTTGGGTAAATATGAATTTTGGGTTATACTTTAGGGTTTGATTTGTAGAAATTACCCATGGATTATTAGGGGATGAATCCAAAAAGAGATCTAAGGTAATTTGAGTAATTGAGAACCTTGCACTTTATGTGGGTAAACTTATTTGAAAGAAATTGAATAATAATTTGGGTACATTGATTTTCAGGACAAGCGAGTGAGTCCGAGTACATTGGTTGAGTGACGCCAAGATAATAAATTGATTAATACGTGATTAATTAAATTTGAGTTGGGTTATTGACTCGGGCATAATTTTGGGGCTAGTTCTATGAGGGCTTAGGCACGAATTCAGTCAAATTAACTTGTTATAGGGTTATATAATAAATTATGAAATTTTCAAAATAAAAAGGGTGTTAAACTTAATATGTGGGATTTGAAGAATAAGTCTTACAAGATGAGATTTCGGTCCATATGAGCGGGTTCGGGTAATTTAGTTGGGTGACACAACTCGAGTGATAAATAAATAAGTGTGAATTTATTTAAAATTACAAGTCCGTGCATAGACTTGGGACTGTTAGGCTAGTGTTACGATAACTGTGCACGGGTAGTCTGAATATATATATATATATATATATATATATATATATATATATATATATATATATATATATATATATATATATATATATATATATATTTGTGTGATTTATAAATATTTGTGTGAGTAATATTTATAGGAAAGCATATCCCTTTAGTGCTATCATGGAAGGTTGCGCGATGTGGGTGAATCCCCTGGCTTGAGGAGCAGAGTGAGTATAGTCCCCAGGTTATAGCGTTCGAATTCAAGAATGAGACGTTTTGGGTATGATTTTGTCTCATTCCGGGGAAAACTATGACCGCCTCCACTGTGTTTATTTATTTTTACTGATTCAGGGAGCTAACTGTGTTAGGGTGTTCGAGTGGATGAGTATACCTGGAGATGATAGCATTTTAGAGAACATCCGGTGAGTGCCTACTCAGGAGGATGGTTATATATATTTACTATATGTGTGTGAATGTTGTAAATAGTTTATATGTATATATGGTGCGAATAAATATATACGGGTAAAATGCATGTGTTGAATTGTATTAATGATATATATAAACTGTGAGAATGTTATATGGTTCCAAGAGAAATAATTAATTAAGTTAATGTGATAAATAACTTATAAAGCATATGTTAAACATACTCGGGATAGAGTAGTGTGACAGGAAGGACATCATCGAGAACTAGTTACGGGGTAGGTGACTAGGTGGGTTATATAAAAAAATGTTAGGTGTGCATAATAGTTGAAGGGTCATCAGGTCCTCAAGGGAGTGCGACACTAGCTTAAATATGAAGGGCATTCATGCATTTTAATTAAGTGAAATTTAATTCACTTGCTAAATATTATATTTTGGGTTCTGACCCTTACTATAAAATATTTTCAAAACATTTTAGGTGTCCAGCCACAAGGACGCCATAATTGCTTCGATTCCAAGGTTACGCAGCTCCGAAATTTATGGATGTTGCAGAATTTTAACTTAGCCATTTCAGTCAATTGATTCCAAGAATAGAATGCAGTCAATATCTCATTTGGGCATGTTTCCCCAGTTATTTCTTTTATTCCAATTAATTCATGTACGCATTTTATCATTCTTGTAGTTTATACTATTGGATTTGGGTTTTTAGCCGACGGTTTTCTCGGCAAGGATTGTAATTATTCATTTTCAGTATTGCTTAATTCATTGTTTGTGTGGAGTATTAATTATATATTCTTTCGCATGTTGTTAGTAAGGTTTAATAAAAAGATAAAATTGATATCATGCCTTTTGAATACTAGGTGGTTAGTAAATTTTAAAAAGTTTTCGACAGTGATGCTAAGAATGAATCAGATGATATTCCTGTTTAATTTGATATAGGTATGATCACTCGATATTTTATCAGGCAGGGTGTCACAGATGGTATCAGAGCATCAAGTTATAGTGTCCTTAGGATCTGTGCGTCTTTTCACGTTTCAGCTTTACGTTCCTTGATATAGAGCCTTATTATAGGATTTTTATTTTCCTTTAAGTATGAGACTTACGTTCTCCTGCTATAATGTATAGATTATGTGATTCATTTATGGTTTTAGTCAAGTGGGACCTATCAAATAGAATAGGAAGACAGTCATGGGACATTGGAAGGATTGTAGGAGGGAGGACTCAGAAGAAGTCATAGAGTAGTATGAGAACAATGACGCGATAGGAGTCACCGCGATTATTGTTCGAATAATTAAAGTTGGAGTAATACTGGGGCATAGTAGTTACCCCAAGAACTGTCGTGAAGGACGATGGTGCAGAGTTAAAACCCTAAGTGTAGACGATAAGGGGTAAGGGTTGAAGAAGATTTTTATTTCAGAATAACGATCCGCTAGAATTCGAGGAAGGAGTAGAAGGGTGATTTACCAATGAAGAAGAACATCCAATTGGGGTCGGATGTGGGGGAGTGTAGTGACACTCAAGTCAAAATTCCAAGCAAAGATGTATTCTCTTAGGAGAAGCGTAGGGTGATGGGAGTCAGTTACCATAGACATTGGGAGATACCATGAATAATGATGAAATTTGAGGTATTGATTATTACAGATCCTCTCACTATAGGGTAAATAGAGAGGCAAGGGAAATTTTAATAATTTTCCAAAAATGGACGGGTAGTGGCCAGCTGTGAAGGAAGTTGATGGAATTAACAAACTTCATAATTGATGAGAGGAATACGAAGGATTAAATAGGGTTTGTAAGTCGATAATAGACCGTGGGTAAAAATACTAGCGCGGATAGGAGATTCGTCTAGGATGACTGGTGTCGTTGTCGTCAAGGTTGTACGTTTACAAGTTTGTATCAATTCTCTCATGAGAAGGGAGCTAAGGGAGTTGGAGAATCTATCAGAAGAGTATAATGAGTTTTCTAGTACTAATGAGGCACTAAGGGAAGGGATACCCAGTAGAGGACCCAACTTAATGATCGAGACCAATAGAATTTGTACCAAGTAACGGTGGGTTCAGTCAGGGCCGTCAAGGCCATCAACAAGTTCCATGAGACTAGTAGATCCAAAGGCATAATAAGGATATTAATCAGGGACGATACTACCCGGTCCATAGGAAGGACAACTTTGACATGGTCGGTGGAGCCAGATAAAGGATAATGACATATAATGGTGCCTTATGTGTAAAAGAGTAGAAATACATGGGTGGATACAGTCTGCAGCAAGGCAGTGAACATGAGCGGGATGTCTAGTAAGGGCAACAATTAGAGAAGTTTTTAGTTTGGTTAGGACGAGGATGTTATGTCCAGAAACCATTTGAACTGCAAGTACTATTGGCAATTGAAAGTATGAGTTTTATCCCACGATGACTGGGTCTATTTTGAGTGACGCAAGCGAGTCACAATAATGTATTAGTACTAGGTTCACTTGAGAAACGAATTTAGTGGAGGTATCATTAATATCACTAGTATGTGCATATTTACCATTATGTAGAGGGACTCTCTTTAGTTCCACCTGCAGGGGAGTGGGTGTGGACATTGAGAAGGTATATTTTTAAGGTGATCCCTTGATGAGAGGTGATTATATGCTTATGGTTTTATCCTGGATACGAATGGATTCGCGATAGTGGGCGGTTATAGCAAGGCCATCGTGTTCGTCATTCCAGTGCGGGATGTATTTTTTTATGATGTCTCACCTGAAAGAGGGTCGAGCTCGCGGTGGTGTTTTGTGAAGTAGACTTTAGAGTGTATAGTTATTTGGTTATATTGGATTTTGGTGCATAGGGACTCTTACTGATGAGATTTAGGGTATATCGGGTTACCGTGGAGCAGAGAGATTTATCTCGTTATTAATGTAACGATGAGGACTTAGTGATAGTGCGAGCTCAATAGTATATTACTCATTTAGAGACGCGGGAATCTATGATTATACATGGGAGTATAAGGAAAAAGTTTAAGTGTCTTGGTTATGTGCTTTGAGTTTTACAAAAATCGAGGACCGACAATGCTGAGGAATATTGCATTGGGAAAAGTTCTTTTGGACTTTTCCTCGAGGTGTTATATGCATAAGCCTTAATAAAAATGTCGAAAGTGGGAAGATGTCATTGGATTCTAGGTCATCGAATTCTATGATAATTAATGAACGTGTGGAGAAAATACGTTGAGTAGAGAGCCACTAAGAAATAGGGCCAGTGGAGCCGGGGGGTGTTCCGAAAAGAACACTGGGAAAATTTTCACCACAAGTTGATAGGTGGGGAAATATAGGGAAGAATTGAATAGTAATTGGCGGGGTGATCGAAAATACCCGAACGGTGTAGCCACATCGAGAACGCGGGGGATGAATTTGAGATAAATATGTTATGTAGGAGATGATTAGAGGTTTGCTCAAATATGCAATAAATATAGGGTGTATGGGTACCCTGGGAGGAGCTAGAGTCTCTTTGGTGCGGATAATTAGTAGATTTGGGAGAAAATGCAAGGGAAAGGATTTTAGGTATGCTCCGGACATAGGGGAAGAAAATGCACCTCGAGATGAAAATATTGAGCGTGGGTGTGTTTGGAGTGACATTGGGTGCGTCACAACCTAAGATTGTTATCACTAGGATTCACAAGCAAGATGAATCAAGTGGGTGCGTGAGCCGTGATAGCCATATTTTATATATAAGTACCGTGGGGTAGCGAAATTATTTGGTGTTAACCACGAGAGAGTGGGCGGTACACTAAGAGGGTGGTTGCATTATACGAGGGATTTTCACTTTAGATAATTATGAAAGTATGTTGAATGATTTTCCAAATTCCAACTGGTTAGTTATAGCGGTTAGTTATAGTAAGACTGGGTGTTCGCAGTACCAAGGTATGAATTATCTTTGTTAAGGTTTCACCTGAGATAGGGTCTAGAGTATATATCTGAGTATATGTTAAAATGTGTTGCATAATAAAATGTTAATATTGTTAATTGGAATCCCGGGGAGTAAGGACGCTACTGAGGTGATTTAGGTTTGGGTTAACTTATTGTCGAGTAGGGAGTTATAGCTCGTGATTTATTTTCACGCAAGGAAACTAGTGTTAGTAAGGGTGCGGTATGACATATTGTCTTTTATAGCATAAGAGTGAAGGTGTATACTTTTATGCCGAGAGAAGGGAATTTGGAGTGTTATAATTGTGAGATCGAAGTTATAATATGGTTTAAGGCTGGTAAAGTTGGGCATTATTTGTGCGGTAAGCACGTATATATAGTATGAGCACTCTGGTTAACTATATTCTCCTAAGAAATATGTGTAGCAACCTTAAGCGTAAATGATTAGGGAGCTAGTTAAGGCTTAGGGATACTAGGCTTGCCTAAATTTCGAGGATAAAATTCCATTGTAAGGGGGGAAGTATGTAGCACCCCGTAAATTAGAGGACTTTTAATTTAATTATTTTTGGGGAAAAATAATATTTTTGAGAGAAATTAAATTTATGATTTGGAGTGAATTATTTGATTTGGAGGAATTATTCAAATCGGAGGATTTATTTAAATTGGTAAATTAAAGCTTAATTATTCGGATTATTTTTGTATCGCATTTTTTAGGTCAAATAAATTGGAGAATATTATAAATTAATTCAGATGGCAATTCTGAGTGCACAGTTGAGTCCGAATGGGTCGAAATAGTTGGAAAAGAGTACCCAGGGGTAGAAAATAGGTCTCGGGGCATTTTTAGGCATATTTGAGCCCACAAAAGAGTGTTTGAACCCTTTTTATAAAGCCCACAAGCCTAAAAACGGGATTGAGTGATTTAAACCCTAAAAATGAGAGGGTCTGGCAGCCATAACACCATTTAGAAAACCCTTTTTAAAGAGAGAGTGTGTGCAAATGGGAGAAGCCATGAGAGCCAAAATGAAGAACAAGTGTGTGGGTTCATCATCAAATCATCATCTTCATTAACGGATTCAGAGCCTACGAACCCTAAGGCAACTGGTTAAACTTTGTTTCAAATTGATTGCATTTTCCCTATTCATATCATAGGGGGTGTGAAATGAATAAGATGTTAGGGTTAGTTTAATAATGGAATTTGGGGTTTCTATGATTTTGATAAAAAAAAATTTTGAGGAGAATATAAAAATATGAATTATAATTTCTCAATCTGTGTATATGATGTAATTAGTTTGAGGATCTTGAATGGGTAAATTTAGAACAAGTCTTGGAGGATTTTTATGTGTAAAACCTGTGCAGAAAGTAAGGTTTTATAACAGATATGGGGGATTGGCTTTTTTGGCAACGATGGAGGAGAGAGAGAATCGGGGTCGTTCGAACGACCTGGTGTCTCGTTCAAATGACGGGCAAAGTCGTTCAAACGACATGCCCAGTCACTTGAACGACGTCGTTTCTTTTCTGACAGTTCTTCCCCTTCCCTGTTTCAGACCTGAGTGATAATTTTTGTTAAAGAGTTTCTGTTTTAGGTAAATCTAAATTTTGTAGAAATTACCCATGGATTATTAGGGGATGAATCCAAAAAGAGATCTAAAGTAATTTGAGTAATTGAGAACCTTGTACTTTATGTGGGCAAACTTATTTGAAAGAAATTGGATAATAATTTAGGGATGTTGATTTTCTGGCCAAGCGAGCGAGTTCGAGTACATTGGTTGAGTGACGCCAAGATAATAAATTGATTAATATGTGATTAATTACATTTGAGTTGGGTTATTGACCCGGGCATAATTTTGGGGCTAGTGCGATGAGGGCTTAGGCACGGATTTAGTTACATTAATTTATTATAGGGTTATATAATAAATTATGGAATATTCAAAATAAAAAGGGTGTTAACCTTAATATGTGGGATTTGAAGAATAAGTCTTACAAGATGAGATTTTGGACCATAGGAGCGGGTCAAGGTAATTTAGTTGGGTGACATAACTCGAGTGATAAATAAATAAGTATGAATTTATTTAAAATTATAAGTCGGTGCATAGACCTGGGACTGTTAGGCTAGTGTTACGGTAATTATGCACAGGTAGCCTGGATTTAATTAAATATATATATTTATGTGATTTATAAATATTTGGGTGAGTAATATTTATAGGAAAGCATACTCCTCTAGTGCTAGCATGGGAGGTTGCGCGATCTGGGTGAATCCCCTGGCTTAAGGAGCAGGGTGAGTATAGTCCACAGGTTATAGCGTTCGAATTCAAGAATGAGACGCCTTGGGTATGATTCAGTCTCATTTCTGGGGAAATTATGACCGCCTCCACTGCGTTTACTTATTTTTACTGATTTAGGGAGCTAACCGTGTCAGGATGTCCAGGTGAATGAGTAATCCTGGAGATGATAACATTTTAGAGAACATATGGTGAGTGCCTACTCAGGAGCATGGTTATATATATTTACTATATTTATGTGAATGTTGTAAATAGTTGATATGCATATATGGTGCAAATAAATATATACCGGTAAAATACATGTGTTGAATTGTATTGATGATATATATAAACAGTGAGAATGTTATATGGTTCCAAAAGAAATGACTAATTAAGTTAATCTGATAAATAACTTATAAAACGTATATTAAACATACTCGGGCTAGAGTAGTGTGACAGGAAGAACATCACCGAGAACTACTTAAGGAGTAGGTAACTAGGTGGGTTATATAGAAAAGCGTTAGGTGTATACAATAGTTGAGGGGTGAGCCGGTCCTCAAGGGAGTGCGACACTAGCTTAAATATAAAGAGCATTCATGCATTAATTAACTGCAATTTAATTCACTTGCAAAATATTTTGCGGTTTCTAACCCTTGCTATAAAATATTTTCAAAACCTTTTAGGTATCCAGTCACAAGGACGCCATAATTGCTTCTATTCCAGGGTTACGCAGTTGCGGCATATATGGATGTTGTAGGATTTTGACTTAGCTATTTCAGTCATTTCATTCCTAGAATAGGATGCAGTCAGTATCTCATTTTGTTCCAGTTATTTCTTTTGTTCCAGTCAGTTGATGTACACATTTTATCATTCTTATAGTTTATACTTTTGGATTTAGGTTTGTAGCCAATGGTTTTCTTGGCAAGGATTGTAATTATTGATTTTCAGTATTGCTTGATTAAGTGATTGTGTGAATGGTTAATTATATATTCTTTCGCATGTTGTTAGTAAGGTTTAATAAAAAGATAAAATTGACATCATGTCTTTTGAATACTAGGTGAATAGTAAGTTTTAAAAGATTTTCGACAGTGATGTTAAGAATGAATCAGATGAGATTCCTATTTAATTTGATATAAGAGTGATCACCCAGTATTTTATTGGACGGGGTGTCACAACCTTTTAGGGTTTCATTAAATATGTTGGGTTTGGTTTGGGGGTTTTATAATCGAGTGACATTCACGAAAAAAATTACTGTGGATGACTTTGTTTCATAAAATCCCGTACTATCCTAAAGCTTGATAGGCATAGCTACCACGAGGACAAAAAATGAGGGCATGGACAAAATTTACTTTATGTTTTTTAAATATATAATGTAAACAATTGTACTGTAAAACGGCCACATATCACGTGGCTTACATACTAGTTTATAGTAAGCCTTGATTTTAAAATTAATAATATATTCCGTACCCCTCAAATAATATATTGATTTCGTCACTAACGTTGCCCCTTCACTTTTTCCCTGACACAATTTTAACTACCCCTTCCTTTGACCCCTCCTCCGCCCCCTTTATTTTCAAATACAATATACATATTTTTTCAACTATACGTGAATTTATAAATAATCCATGCAAAAATAAATATGATACGCGTGTTTACAAAAACAAAAATTTAAATACACAATGTTGCTTCATTTGGAGGGACCACATCGTCCAAATTGACACGTTTCTTACGCATGTTTCGGTTACGAATTAGTTAAAATCTTACAAATAATCCAAAAACCCAAAAAGGAAAAAAAAAATGTGAACCTTGGTGAATAAGTAAGTGCATCTAACACAACTTTAACTGAAACGGGTAGACCTTGGTCCATAAAAGGGTTGAGACCCAAATGTCCACCTCCTCTAACACTAACTTTAACTGAACACCACTATGTAAATTCATCATAAAATTCAAAATAATTAATTTTGTGCTTGTCCTTTTAGTAAGTTAATAAACCCAAAAAGATAATAAGGAGACACATAACCAGAAATTCCGGATAAAACCCCAAGACCGACAATTTAGTCACTAGGCTTCTATTTATGACCCCAAATAGTAGAAAACTATTTTCCAAAGAAACTTAAACAGATTAAAGGATTCCCAAAAAAATTCTCTATCATTATCATTTAGCACAAGGAAGTGTCTCATAAAGAGAATTTTGAAGAGAATTTGAGTCCATGGAAGACTCAAATTCTTCCCATCAAAAGCATGGCAAAATTGGGGTACCAAAACGTAGGGTCTTGAAGGGGAAAAAAGCAAGGCTGTACATAATTTGTCAATGCATCTACGTGCTCCTTTGTTGGAAAGAAAATAGTGATTAGCAATTATATGGTAACAAAATACTGCTACTACTTGTTCTATTTGAATTTGATGGAGAATTGTCACAGTTTTTTTTTAATGGAATAATGTAGTGCATAAAAGGGAATATATACATAGAGTTTTTTTAAATAACGGCGGCCTAGTTGTAACCATGACGACTGCAATTACAATATATATGAGACGTCACAAATTCGTTGTCGCGTTTGTTAAATGTTACAAATGGATGCTCATTCTGAATTTGTAGGTAGATATTTTCCAAAATAAAGAGCTATCTATTACTTTGATAGATTTGTTTTCATTTTCTGTTTTAATCTCAATGATTTGTCAGCGATATATATCATCCAAATCGATGGTCTCTCCTTGATAATGGCTAAATGCGGTATACACCAAAAAAGAAAACTAGAATTGGCCCAACATTAAATAAATCGCTTGTAACAACGTTCAAGCTCAACCTATCTTCGCACCGGTTGCTTTTAGAGACATGTCCGCGAGTTCATTAGAGGTATCATTTTGTTCAAGAGTATACGGTCTCCCAAAATCCCATAGCATAATAAGCCTAAGAGGCAAAATTATGTTTCAAGTAAATGCTTTATCAACTCCTTTCCATATACAATGTAGTGAAAATAGTTAGATTAGACTTCCTATTGTATTTGTTGGTGTATTTTTTTTTTTATTTCACTCATATAAATTTATTTATAACATGTACTATTATATGGAAACTAATTACAACATGAACCCCACACATCGCACAACATTTTAAGTGACGTGTGAATTCATTTTGGTAGGCAGTATTTATCGTCAAAATTGGAAGAAATATAGCCACCCATATACGTTTAACGTATTTTAGAAACATTGATAGAGCAATGTTAAATAATCTCAAGGCGCTAAAATAACCGTTTTGATGGAAATGGTTTCGGAGCATTATATTCTTATTTCACCCTTTAAGATAATTTCATAATTAGATTGATCCATCGTGGAATTTTAAAATTAGATTTACTCCCCTCTACATGAATAATATATAAGCATGTTAATGAATAACATAGGATTATGATACTTTCTAAAAGAGCTATTATGTTTTTCACAAATATCTACATCTTTTTTTTTTTTACTACGGTATTTCCAATATCTACATTTTCCTTCCACCCTTTTGGAAGGATGACCAACAAAGTTGAACTCAAAAATATAATAACAATAATATATGCTCCCTAAGTAATACATTTAAGCTTCAAAATAACAAGAATAAGAAATATGTATGACAACTTATATCATATTAATTAAAGTTAAAAAATATTTTTACCATTATCAAATCCAAAAAATAGTAAACAAACAAGCAAACAAATTTCATAAAGTAGCGGTGGGATCTAGCATTGTCTTTTTTGCTTGTTGTCATAAGGGAAGTAAGAGTCACCTTCTTATTTTGTCCATAGCTAATAAAATAACAGCAAACCGTGACATAATCAATCCGTCATATAATACACCTAGCAGTATTCTCTCTCATCTCTTTTATTTATATATATATTCTCTCTTTTCTTTTTCTTTTTTATATATCCGTTTGGTTATAAATCAGAAAATAATTATTTTTTTTTTTATAAATTTTAAAATATATGTGGAATGAAAATATATTAATAATTGTATAAAATAACTATTTCTATAAATGTTTCAATTCAGTTAATTCTTTGAGTGCGAGAAAAAAATTGAATGAATGAAAAATAAGTTTATGTGGTCAATGGACTCATATTATGATTCATATTATATAATTACTAGTTGGTACACGTGTGTTGCAAGTAATACGTTTGTTTGAAATTATATTTCAAAATTTTATCCCCGTCAAAAAGATTTCATGACCATAAATAGGAAATAGTGTAGAGATACATAAGTATACATACGATATACGACAAAAACTAGCGATTAAGTTTACATGTTTATATATAATAAATTTCAAACCATTTGAGTCAATAAGAATATTTACAAATTATATCTTATATGAAAACATTATTTAATGTGATAAATACAATGGTGTTGAAAAATAATAAATTTCTACTTTTTGTAATCAAATAGCATTTGTATATGAAATTAAAGTCAACTTATAAATAATGTCTACCTTTACTATTTAAAAAAAGCAAAAAATTTAGTAACAATCAATTTTACTCTCTTACCCCTATTTGTGTCCCTATTTCCACTCATGTCCTTCATACGAATATGTTGCCCAAATTCTAAAAATTATATATCATATCTTATTAATTATGTGTAACAATATTCTATAAGCTTATTTCTTTGTGCTTCAGTCCTAATCGTTGTGATATACTCATGATATCAAAAGCTAATTTAGTCGTGGATTGATGTTATTCTAGTGATATCTTAGCGGATTGATGCTATACTTATGATATGTAAAGCCTGTTCATTTGATTGAGTAGTATTTTGAAGTCTATTTTGACTTTTGAAAGCTAATCTACTCGTGGATTGATGTTACCCCACTTGGGTTGACATTTTATAACTCAAATTTTTATTATGAAGTCTAGAAAAAAAAGATTACCCCACTTGGGTTGACATTTCATAACTCAATTTTTTTAAGCTAAATACTAATATAGATAATAATTGTATTATAATAATACAATATATAAATCAATCATATTTATGCTTGATCACCTTACAAGTACGTTGTTTGTTTCCACCACCATATAGGGATTGCAAAAGTATTCCTTTTTATTTTGTTGTCATTCTATATATGGCATGTTATTGAGAATAGTTTTAGATTAATTCGAACTTTCTTTTATAAAATTTTATTTATTTTTGTTGGATAATGGGTTATTCTAAATTTTGTACGCATAAATGTATATGTTTAACGTATGTTAAAATTCTCTAACTAAATGAAATGTATTGAAACTATTAAAACTCTTGGCTACTCATATTCTTTTGAATATAAAGATTAGGCGGCAATTTTGGGAATGAAATGATAAAATGACACGAAACGAAATGAAATATACACGAAATTGACATTGTCGTTTGTGTTCGGGTCGTGTTTGGGTTTGGGGTTTTGGACCCGCCATCGGGTCGTGTCTTGATCGTATCCAATTAAGGACACGATATAAACCCTGCGTGGACCCATTATCGATCCCATTTTGCCCATTATCAACCAACTATTTAGACCCGCTATTTTTTGAATTCCTCATTAACTGGTCTTAACGTGTCCAACCATGTCGGGCAGGTCAGGTCCGCTCTAATCATGTCCAATCGAACCACATTTACTTATCGTGTTATCGTGTCGCGTCGTGTTCGGGTTAAGGAAAAAATATGCTATCGTGTTGTGTCGTGTTCGGGTCCACTTGATTCCTATCATGCCGTGTCAGGTCATGTGAAAACACACCCATTGACCCATTTTGTCAATCCTAATAGAGATTAATGATTTTATTAGTTTATGCGTTTTTAAGGCTCATATTAGGTATTATTTTACTTAGATGTTTATTTGTTTTGTTATCTTATATGTGACATTGGTCTTAAATTTATAACCTTAAATAATATTTTTGGACTCCTTCTTCTCTCTTTACCTTCCTCTTTTAATGTTTAAATTGAATACCCGGATTCAATCGCACGTGCAACGCAATTGGGCACACCTAGTATTATTAAAGTAGTTGACATGATTGGATTCAAGCATCAAACATCCTCTTTCTTATATTAACCAAATGAGTTGATAACTCTTTATAAGAAGAGAGAAAAACATTACAATATGTCGAATAACTTGAAGAATACTATAAAAACTTGGATTAGGAAAATTTGTGAGTGGAAATTTTTTAACAAAAATGGAGATGTCAATAATGTAGTATGGAAACCTCTTAGCCATTCCATGTGTAAGATAAAAACCTATTCATTGATTAATTATGGTGGAAAGTTTGGACAACTAATAAATTGAACGAGAGTGTGGTAGACATGTTATCCATTATAATGCGTAATCATTTTAGTATGTACATAGTTTATTAGTTATTTATCCTTCTTCATGTACAAAAATATGGTAATTTAGGCTAAAACCCCTACATGTACCAAAATATGCAAAAATACCAAAATATGCAAAAATAACAAGATTATTGCTTATATATATATATATATATATATATATATATATATATATATATATATATATCACTGTTCTAAAAAACCCACCTAGGCTTAAGGCTTGGGAGAAACCCCCCGCCTTAAGTTTTTTACGCCTTATTCTTGGTAAAACCCTTAAGGCGCACTTTTTCTAAAAACACCAATGCTTTAGTGAAACGATGTCGTCTTTTAAAGAATTTTTTTACTAACCGGACCATTATCTCATCCAAACAAATCAAATAGTATTTTAATTTGCATATGTTCACACATATTTTTATGACAAATACAATTTTAGTATTTTAATAGCCTTGTTATTGTTAAAAAATATTAAAATATATTAAGATGGCCTAAATGCCTTTTTACTCCTAAGGCCCGCCTAGGCTTAAGGCTTGGCCTCCACGCCTTGATCACGCCCCGCATTTTTTAGAACCTTGATATATATATATATATCTATATAATAAAGTAGGAAACTTATGTATGTCATAAGCTTAAAAGATGATGTCATCAAGATAAATTTTGTTTACACTTTCTATTTTGCCCTTAAAATTTTTGAATTCCCCCTCTTTTTTTTCTAACTAAATTATTTCCCTCTATCACCTTAATTCAAACACAAGGGCATTTTAATAAAAGCACACACCAAAATGTACAAACTTCTCACAACACAAACCCATACCCTCTTTTCACAAGGCCTCTCGGGCTCTCTCTCTCGCATTAATTTGAAGTACAAAGTTACAGAAATCACCATTTCTTATCCATGAAAAGTAGGAGAGAGAGATTCTACCTACAGGACAGCTCACACCCCTTTCCTTCATAATTTCAAAAACCACCACTACGACTAACAGTTCACGAACTTCAGTCGAACCAAACAGTTGAGATTTGTCCTCTATAAAATCAAACTCCAAACGATTGAGGTATCCCTCATCTCTCTATATGTATCCCTCATCTCTATATATGTTTTCTAAAACCTGAGAAATTGAAATCACCACTACTGTTGAAAGCTTGATTTCTTCTACTAAAACCTTGATTTCTACTACGGTTGAAAACACCACTACGGCTGAGAAATTGAGAAGTAGAAAACAGAGAGAGATGAATTTCAAAAACCACCACTACGGCTGAGATTTCTTCTACAATTTCTCGCTCGCGCTCTCATGATTTGCAGGTTTATTTTCACTCTCATTTTATGAGCTTAGATTTGGGGGCTAGGGCTTTTTTCCAAGTTTTAAATTATCGATATGTTTTTGTAGATCTACCTACAATTTAATCATCTAACATATATGGTTTTTATATCTGTAGCTTATTCATCCCACCCATCTACTGTTTGATATTGAAGGTACTCTCTATCTAAGGTTTTTTTCTATCTTATATCTTGCGTCATTGTTTTTTTTTTGTTTACCAAAGTTTCAATATTCTACAAATTTTCGATTTTTTTAGTATCTATTATTTTTATTGGTTGAAAAGAGGTTTTCCGGTTCAGTTCATTGGGTGTCTCTTTGGTTGGGTGGGCTTATAGGTTTAGACGAGCTGGGTGTATGAATAGGGTGTAGAGTTTGGGTAAATGATGTATGGGACTTTCTCTTTCTCTCTGAACTGGTGTGGATTTCAAACACAGATGTTGGTTTGTAAACGTTACAGATACTGAGTTGTTTTGTAAAAGTTACAGGTGTGGATTTCAAACAAGATATAGAGTCTGCATATGGTTTTAGGAGAAATATTTTTTTGGGGTGACTGAAATTTCTGTTAACTCGCGGTTAGGATTTCTGGTGAAAAATATCCCCCCGCCCAAGCCAAACGGGGCCTTAGGTGCCAATGATTTGTTATGGAACAGTCTATAAGTTAATAATGTACTTCTCTTTTGTCCATCTGTTGAATGTGTATAAAAACTGTTACATTTTTTTTTTGGGGGGGGGGGGGTAATACATATCATGATTCATGAATCTTTCTTTTGAGGTAATATACTGGGTGGTTGACTCATTGATGAATGTTATATAAATCTACTAGGACCCTTACATTTAAAGATTAGGGATGCCATGTTTGTGTTAAGGATAAAAATGAACTACTAAATTTGGTCATATGGCACATGAGGGAAACAAAGACAAAATTCTGAACGACTTGAAATTACTAGGGTGTGTTTGATTGACAATTTTGAAAGCTTTCCAAAATTTTCAACTTTTGTTGTGTGTTTGGATATGTGGGTGGATGGGTGGGTTAGGTGATGATGATATGATATCTGGGCTTTCTAACTGTATACTTTGTTAGCCAAAAGAAAAATAAAAAATATAGAAGTTAATAGAAACTATACCCTCTTAATAATAAAAAAATCAACCAAGATTGCACCGTGTACCTAACGAAAAGCACAGGGCCCTTAAAGGTACATTCGCAAATAATTTTCATCCACAAACATTGGTTTAATTACAAAAGTTTCAATTGGTTCATTTAAAAAGTACATGTTTTTTACTATTAGTTTTTATTATAAGAATAAAATTTAAATACAAAATATTTAATTGAAATATATTAACAACTAATATTTGCCTTTTATAATCACTCAATAACTGTAGTATTTGATTGTAACTCAAATGTTAATCTTGCAACTTTTAGTATTTTACTAATTAGTGTAAATAATTCTAATTTTAATTATTCGTTCATTCATTCAAGTTTACTTTGATATTTTTGTTTTCCATTTTGCACTTAATTTTTGCAGGCCTGGTAACTTCACGATTTTGTATATATCTGTTATATCACGTTTTTATTTTTTTGTCTTCGGTAAGAACTTTGGTTGTACATGTCTATTTTTCTGCTTCTGGTGAGAACTGTGTTTTTACAGATCTATAAATACATGTATATTTGTATGAGTTTGAGTTTAGATCTGAGTTACATTTTCTCCCCACTATTACTATTCGCCACTGTGAATACGAAAGGTTTGTAGAGTTTGGTAAGATAACATACCTGGTATCGTGTGTTTACGCTTTGTTTGTGGAGTTTGGTAAGATTGATGATATAAATGATTATACAGACCTTTTGTTCTTTTTTGTAATGTTTTTTCAATTACGTATTTTGAATTTTTTTACCATTTTGTGATTATTAGCGTGCCTTCAGGCACGGGTATATATATATATATATATATATATATATATATATATATATATATATATATATATATATATATATATATATATATATATAGAGAGAGAGAGAGAGAGGATCACAAGTGGACCAAAAGAATGGACTTTTTAATGGACTTAACAAAAAAGACTAATAACCCAATAATCGAGACTTATTAGTCTTTTTTGTTTAGTCCATTAAAAAGTCCATTCTTTTGGTCCACTTGTGAACCTCTCCCTATATATATATATATATATATATTGTATGGGCAGCTTTATGAACTTCTATAGTTATATATGCACATATGTGATATTCTCATATAGGATTTATATATGGACTAGGCCTATATCTAAAAATATCACAACAAATTTGAGGCAGATAGTATCTAGCTGTAACTAGATGTTAGGAACTTGTAGCTATATTTTCGGGGTGACATCGGTACATGGGGTGGATGGATTTGTATGATTAAAAGTGCACATTAAACTACCCTTTCTCCCTTTGCTCTTCCTTAAAGCAGAGATGTAAAACCAATTTTAACACAAAAAGTAGTCTTATATATATATATATATGTGTGTGTGTGTGTGTGTGTATGTGTGTGTGTGTGTGTGTGATCTTCTTTCAGCATTAGTAAAAGGTGTATGAAGTGATGTTTTTCCAACACTTAATGCCTTGAATACTGTGGAGTTCAAAACTTTAAGCTTAGAAAGGCATGTGAGGGACGCCTGCCTTTGGTCCCACACCTATGAAAGGTGGGAATTAACAAAAATATTTCATTTTGATAACTTTCACGTGATAAATTATAAAGATATGGATACGTTTCCCCAAGACTTATCGCCACAAGATGATAAGTAATAAGGGGAGAGTTCAATATTAATATTAAACATTGTAAATAATTGTAATCACCCCATTAGTGGACATAATTGGAGAAGACCTAGAAATTTAGCCAAACTCTACTATAAATGACTAAAATCTCTCTATTTTCTCTACAAATGTATGCTTGGTAATCTTTGTTATTGATTTATCGTAGGCTTGTGTAATCAAATTAATTTAACAAATAATTTTTGTGATCTTACAATTAGTGACATTTATGAGAAATTTTGGATCTGTTATTTGATTCCTACCAACTCAACCTCAACCACAAACATCTAACTAATGACCAATGCATTAGAGAACCACCTAAGTTTGCATAATGTCTGGGAAAACGTATATGCCTCAACACACCCTCCTCGAGTGAGATTTGTTATATACTCTCATTGTGATGAGAACTCTTTAGGATTACGGTACCAACCTCACATTAGTCAACCCTACTATGGTCATAAACAATCCCGCTCAAACTAGTTTACAATCATGATCGACGCATACGAACCTTCTGATGTAGGCAAGAAGATAACAATCAGCTTCACCATCGATTAGAGAAGGAAGAGAGATAACTTTGTTGGGAAAAGCGTAGGCGTACAGATTCCATTTGTATCCTTGGGGCTTAGTGACCAAGAATAAAATCCTATAAAGGATTACATAATGGTGAGGTAAGAAACATCCCTCAGAAAATGGTGTTAAACTATCCCAAAAAACAAGATATAGGTACAGGAAGGATGACATACAAAGTGTCATTCGCAAGGAGTTGGATGGTCAAGTTACTTACGTGAGGACCCAAACCACCAAATAATTGTCTCATAAATCACTTGTCAACCAGATGAGGTCCTCATTTGTTTGATATTTGGAGGAGGTGAAGCCTCCTAAGAAGTTTATCGTTTCAAATTTCAATATTAATGATAGAAAGATAGACGCGATCGACTGTGTTCGAAAATGTCATCAAGCTATGGTTTCGTGGGTCAATAATGGGGACCTCATATACATAATTTTCCTTTCTAGACTAGGAGATGTCACTCAAAAATAGTTCGAAAGTCTTCTCATTGGGTTCATTATAAACTTCAAGCAGTTAGTTGAGGCCTTACTTTTCAATTCATTACTAGCAGTTCCCACCTAAAACGAGTGAATTATCTCCTTATTTCCACAAAAAATAAGAGAAAACTCTTAGAGAATACTCGATGAGGTATGAGGAGGTACATAAAAATATAGAGTATTAAATTGAGCATGTCGCTGTAGCTTTCTTTAAGATTTTTCTTCCTATAGAATTCATATTTTCTTAGTCTCACAATCGATAACCTTATGTTTACAATTGAGATATACGCAAAAGTGAGGGATTTTTGTTGCCAGAGGATAACAATATGTTGGTCGATGGAAGATCGATGGAACTAGGACCAAGGAAGTTGCTCCCAAGCGGTGAGAGACAAAGCAGAACAAACCTAAAAATGCCGAAGAGAAATAAAATATGACCAAATCTCATACAATAATAAACATTATATTCATAGAGTCGATCTACACCTAAGATAAAGGATAAATAATATTATAAGTGGACAAGGAAAATGGTTGGGTACCCAACTAAAATAAACACGGCTTTAAGATGATCCTATCATAAGGATAAGGTCACAAAGAAAAGAACTGCATGTCTCTCAAATCGAGGATATCATTGAGGACAAACACTTAAGGGATTATATTAATTAAAATTATAATAAAGAGAAGGCCAAAACCGAGCAAAGGTCAGATAATGTTTTGGATGAAAACAATGAGGTACCCATATTTGCCTTGATCCATGTGGAATCCACACTCACCTAACTAGAGGACACGCGATCCGAATGGAGATGAAAAAGGTAATCACAATCGTGAAAACCTTTCATTTATACCCTTATAAACCTTTTATAGAGATACGCTTTTTACCCAAGGAGGTAGACAATATAAAGAACATCATCTTCGCCAAAGAAAATCGGGTAGGAGTAAGGACTCTTCATCAAGATGAGCATGTTATCTCTTTGCGAATATTCAACAAGGACATCGACAAACTCCTAGTCGATCAAGACAGTTCATCTAAAATTATTTTAACACGATTAACTTGTAATTAGATGATCTCAAATAAACCATGACACAATTGTTCGATTTTGCTAAAAAATGACTTTACAAAAATGTCATGCTACCCGTTAGAATAAGAGGAATATAAAAGTCAATTGGATTGTTAATAGTAAATATTGACTCACCATATATTTCCATTATTTGAAGAGGATGGCTCCATGCGATGAGGGTCGTGTTGTCGATCTATTACTAGATGTGTAAGGACACAAATTTCCAATTGAGTCCTTTGTAGTTTTGGCTCAATTTTGGACAAAAATGTTTGAGTCATAGGATAGAGTTCATATTAATCCATTCAAGCCTATGACGTGTTTGTTGAAGACGTAGCGGCCAAGTATATAAAGCTTCATCACATTGTCGAGTTTGTTTAAGTGCCTCGTTTCTACGTCATCAATAGTAGTTACATGCTCCCAAGGTATGAATGCATTATATATATATATATATATATATATATATATATATATATAGGAGCTTGGATCGGTTTATAATGGGTGTAGGTTTAATTAAAAACTGTTGTTTATTTATCAGAAAGATTTTATTAAACTTCTATATAAAGTAAATAAAGTTTTTGGGCTAAATTCGTAATTATCAACTTTCTGGTTTCTCGTTCGATATTGTCGTTCGAACGAGAATGTCGTTCGAACGAAGCTGCCAACGAGCTTCCCTATAGGCCACTGGAACATAGTTCGAATTATCATTCGAATGAGATGGCTGTTCGAACGAGATTTCTAACGAGTTCAATTTTAAGCCACTGGAACTTCGTTAGAAAGGCTCGTTCGAACGAGACTTCATTCATACAAAAATCTCGTTCGAACGAGATTTCAGGCGGGAAAATTTTATGGCAGTTTTTAGTAGTTTTTACCCATGTTTCCCACTTCCTTACCCCACTAACTTTTGACAGAACTTAATAGTGCTAGAACCGACCTTTTTGGTTTAACTTTTTCATATCCTACAACCTCTAAGAGAGTGTTTTTGAGAGATAAATCAAAAGAGAAAAAGTTCTTAGTTTTAAGTGTTATTAATTTTCAAGAAAAATGTTTTAAACACTTATTTTACACCCATATTGTTTATCCAAGCTTCCATAGATATATTTTTACTTGCTTGGAGTTTTGGCACCGATTTTTCATCTCTACCGTTTTGAAGAGACGTTTGGGTTTGCTTCTACATCCCACAAAGAAAAAGATGTTTGCGTTGATTTACCCACTTGGAGAAATGCTCCTAGTTCGGGTGACGGTGACCATATAAAGTCCGATCGGTGGATTTTGAGACCGCGGTGGAGCTCCGTGGTTATTCGCTAAGAAGAGGTTAATACAAGAAGACGCATCGGGGTTTGAGAGGGATCGAGTCGAGTGTTGTAAGTCATCTTGCTTGTATTTGTAAATTCCGTACTTAGTGGATTTGAGGCTAGGGTCGTCCGAGTTTTTTTACCATTGTGGGTTTTTCCTCGTACATCGCGGCGTAGTGGATTAATTGTTTATTTTATCTTTTTCAAAATCACCTAGAACGTATGCTTAGGTAAAAAGATAAAATTAATTTAATTTAATCACTACTTGTTTAATTTGGTGTAAATTAATTTTGGGTAATGTTTAGTTAATTTATTCAAGTCATTAATATAATGTGGTAAAATTTGGTTTGGCCTAATTTAATTAAAATTGAGAAACGTGACATAGGCAAATTTTCTAGGACTTGGATTAATTGTGTTTAAGTGAAATTTAAATAAGTGTGTGAGTTTTAATCCTATTTCACTTTGTGTAATTTTAATTTGAAAAGTAAATTAAAATTTGGTATTTTGTTGAAGCATCTTACGCTTCCGCATATCTCAACAAGGAAATTGATTTTAAAGTATAAGAATTTTAAAATTGGGGGCCTACGGGGTGATTTCAAGATGACCAAATGCATCACCCTGCTCAATTATATTTTTTTTTATAATAATTAGACCAAAGTAGTAGAAGAATGAAATTATAAAGGAAGTCGCTCCAAAACGGAGCCTTACCTCCAAGTAATAGTTAAAACATAGACGACATGTTGTAAAGATGACTCAAATTACCCCCATTGATTAGTTCATGGAACTTTTGAAGGAGTTAGTTATCGTCATCGACCATCAAGAGAAGATTTTTTTTGTCGGTAACTTACAAACCAACATGAAAAAAATAGGCTTAGGAAGATTTCTTAAGGAAGAATCAATATATTTTCATATGGTATCCTTATAAAATTACAAGCATCAACCCCAAGACCACGTGTTATGAACTATATATTGATCTGTTTTACACATTCATTGCCTAAAGAGCTTGTCGAACAGCGCTGAAAAAAGTCAAGGTAGTTGAAGAGGACGTAGGTAAAATTCTGGAAGCAAGTTCCATTAAGGAATTTCAATTACCTGAGTGGAATTCAAACCCATTTTTACATAAGAAAAGCAACGAAAAGTGAACAGTATGCGTCGACTTCACCAACCTAAACAAAGCTCGCTTGAAAGATAGATTTTTTTCTCCCCAAGATAAATTATCTAGTCGACGTCACTTCAAATGAGTAAATGAGCTTTTAGATTGAATATTTAAGATACTATAAGATCTCTCTATTTGTCCTTGACCAAGAGAAAACATAATTCAACACTACATTCATCCTTACTACTATAGAGTGATACCCTTCGAGTTTAGGAATAGATGAGCGACCTACCAATGTCTAGTCACCAAGAAGTTTGAAGAAAAACTTAGGGATACCATGGAAGTTTATGTGGATAATATGGTATTCAAAAGAAAGAAGGAAAGCAACAACATAAATGATCTTAGCAAATCTTTTGAAAAACTCCACTTCAAAAGGATGAAGCAAACAATGCTAAGTGTTCTTTTTTCCTCAGGTATTTGGTTAGCCAAAGGATAATATAAACCAATCCTCATCGTATTTAAACCCTATACAACATTCAACTACCTACTATGGTTTGATAGGTATGGAAGTTGATTGGAACACTCATCACCCTTAATCAGTTCATCTCCAAATCGCCTTGGTGATGTAGGACATTCCTTTATGTTCTAAAGACGAAGCGAAGGGGGATTTGGAATGACGACTGTGATATAACACTAGAAGAAATTAAAATGTACTTGAGTGCCCCCCCCCCCCTAAAAAAAATACACACAAAATTTTGGCTATCCCTAACTTGGGAGAACACTTCTAATCATATTTACCTGTCTCTAAAACACAATCAATTTGGTTTAGTCCACGAATCGGTCACCATGTTAGTCAATATCGGCTCGTGTTCGTTAAAAAATCGTTCGAGACATGCTCATACAATAAATAAAAATAAACAAGCAAACCTTGAACAAAATTGTAACTTTGTTATCTTATTGAGCTCGACTTGTATTCATTTGCTTGGAAGCTCATTCAAGACCAAAACATAAGATAATGAACAAATATTAAACATTTTTGGGCTCATCTAAATTTATAAGCTAATCTTGAGCAACCTTAAGCTCGGCTCATCTCGGCTTGAATCATTTTTACCCCTATTTATAATGGACATCAACACTTCGCACGGGACAATGTAACTCACGGGAACTGATTACACAGTCACGGGACACTTGGTTTAATAATAAGAATAAAATTTGCAAATAATTAGAGTTAAGCTTATAAACATGCCTCTAAAGGGGGCAAACTCCAAAATAGCCCCTAAACAGCCCATAAGGGGCACGAAGATCTCACAGAAATCAATGTAACTCATAAGATTGCATAATCAGTGGACGCCCGATTTGAAAAAATTAGCAAAAATTTTAGATAACTAGACTTAGGCTTAAAAACATGCTCCTAGAGGAGGAAAATATAAACAACTTCCAAATAGCCCCGTAAGAGGCACAAAATCCCGCACGGGACCAATGTAACTCACGGGAATTGATCGCATAGTCACGGGACTCCTGATTTGAGAATAAAAATAAAATTTATAAATAATTAGACTTAGTCTTAAAGACGTACCGCTATAGGGGAAGACTCAAAACAACACCCAAACGATCCCGTAAGAGGCACTTACACCTCATATGGGATAATGTAACATGTAGGAACTAACCGCGTAGTCACGGGATGCCCGATTTGAGAATATGACTAAAATTTACAAATAACTAGACTTATGTTTAAAAACATGACGCTAGAAGGAGAAAACTCAAAATAGCCCCGAAAACGTCCCCATGAGGGGTATGAAACCTCGCACAAAAGTAATATAACTCTTAAGAACTGACCCCATAGTCACAGGATGCCCGAGTTGAGAATATGACTAAAATTTATAAATATTTGGTATGATTTAGTTGTTGAATACATGTTTTTTCTTTGGGGCTGCCTGAAATTAACAATTATTTTTTTATTAAATAGATATGGTCACGGCCTAAATCCATGACCCCCCATTTTTAAAAAAATAAATAAATAAAAATTTATATATTTTTAAAAAATTGGTTCTCACGAAATTAGGTTGTGACCACCCATTTTCAATAGTGTCTCACATATGGTCACGATCCAGGTCTGTAACCACGTGGTTACAAGTCAAGTCCTTGACCAAATTTAATCATTATTCCCCTTATGGTCACGGACCTGGGCTATGACCATAACCACATACTGTCCCACGGAGGAGATCGTAACCCTCATTTTGGGTCACGGATGAAGTCTATGATCCCATTTTTTGGTCACGATAAAAATGATCATGGACCTCAGCCGTGACTTGAGGTCCTAGTCATGCTCGATTTTCGTGACCATTTTTTGTTTATTGTGTAGTGCAAAGGAAAGAGAAGGGAAAATCCCATACTATTACATCATTAAAATCATAATCAAAGAAGAATAAATGTATATTCATCTTTAAAAGCTTGTATATGAATTAGTCATTGCATCTCGAATGCTAAAGTACTATTTCAAAGGTAATATTATTATAGTTTTAACATCTTCCCCAATTAAGGTTGTGCTCCAAAAAGATGACCTATCCAGAAGAATATCCAAATGGTCAAAAGAATTGAGAAGTTTTGATACTAAAAAAAACCCAGAACAACCTTTAAAGGGTAGATCTTAGTAAACTTTGTAATGAAATTCGCATCCATAAGCTTTGAGCATGGATTAACGAGTAAAATTGTAATTTAACTATCCAAAAGAGGTTGTTTGGTATTTATAGACAAAACATATAATTCTAAAGGATTCGAATCAGAAAAATCGAGGACACCTGGGTGGATGAACTTGCACATGTACTATGGGAATATTAAACCACTCCAAGGAAATCTACAGGGAAACGCATTTCACGTTGACTTATGGAATGGAAGAAGTGATCCCCTTAGAAGATGAATTTTTGACCATGTGTATGGTATCAATAGAATATAACTAGAAATTTCCAAAAAAAGAAGAGAATTGTCTCTCATTAGATTGGCATTATATAAACATTAACTTGCTCAACTAATGAAACCGCAATGTGAAACCAAGAATAAGGATCCAAACCTTCTTCTTCAGAGCGAAAACAGATATGGCCAAAACATATCAAGATTGGCATAGTCTCTCAAAGGGACATATCTATCCAGATAGAGGATAGCCTAAGTCGATTAATAAATAGATCTCTTTACATATAAATAGGTATATCTATGGATAGAGTTAAAGATAGGGATCCATCTAGATCTTAGTTCATCTTTTACATTTTTTATCTGATTCTAATTGATTGACTTTTTAACGAAAAGTCTTAAATATTAATGCATGCAAGGAAATGACAATTTTTAATTATTGGGTCGGAGCATTAACGACTGAACAGAGCCCAAGAAACTGGAAAGCCCATCATAGAGCAGTTGATTAGAAATAAAAGATTGTTGGCCTGAGAAAATCTATCCTCTTTCGAGAAATATGGACCAATTTTATTATTTCTTTTGTATTCTAATTTTCTTTATTTTTTAGGCTTCTAGCTCTGCTCATAGCCTCCAGTTCATCTCAAACAAAAGGTATAAATGAGAGGAGAGCCAAGGAAGACTTATCATAACAATTTTGCATAAGGAATATTCTGAAATCATTAGCTATAATCAAATAAAAGTTTTCTCTTGATCGATATTATAATAATGTGCTCAACCAACCTTACTAAAGTATGAAAGCTCTTCGAGTTTCCCTTCATTCGTGTGGCAAATGAAATGCAAAGGATCTAGGTAATGTTCTAGGTCGATGACTAAGTAGTAAGAAAGATAGTAGGTTTCGCAAAAATCCCTCTAGTGGAAACCTAGGGGAATTGAGAATACCATTCAAAATAATAAGAGACGATCTCAACGTGGCTTACCACTTGGAAAACATAGATGGCACCGACATCCCTTGAGCTTAGAACATAGGCAACCCGAAGAAATTCTACTTTTAATTCCCAGTTTTATTATTTAATGAATTTAAATACTAGTTCGTGTTAGCCCCTTATTTTAAACTACTAGTAATTTAACGTAAACTGTTAATTGTCCAAATTGGCAAAGATTGATCACCATGGGCATACTTTAGATTAATGGATATTTCTCTTATTTAATCTAATGTTTTAAATTATTGCGACAAGGGGTGACATTCGAATAATAAACATGATTGGTTCTTTTTGTTAAAAATAACAAAGTAATTGACCACGTTAGTTGGGTAAAATTCTTGATGGGGGAATCACTTTTTCAAGAATCTGAGGTGCATCCGACACTAGCCGACATCCATGGGTGCCCAATGGTGGAAAAAAATAATGAAGATCATCAATATCATACTAATACAAGAGTTCAAAGGTCTTTGGCACTTTCGAAATACATAGGCTGTTCAACTACCCGCACTTTCAAAAACATAAAAAGGTTTTTTAAGTACAACCTCATCATAACCATCTCACTAAAACCTCTTAGGCCCATGACAGAACCTATGGGTCTTGATATTAATACTATGGCTAATCTCTAGTGCCATTTTTTAGGTTGGAATCGAGCTTTTCCACCTCTGCTCGAAAGCTATAATTATCTTTTTCTAACAAGCATAGAACCTTTGCGAGTTCTCCAGCTCGGCCTTGAAATCACCTAACTCCTTAACAAGAACAAAGTTGAAAAGGAATATTCCTTGAAAGCCCCAACATAATCCTTTTTCCTTAGAACATGGTATAAGTTACATTGGTTAAATCATTTTTATGTTGATAGGAAGGCTAGAAGCAAAAAGATTATTAAAAAAAAGTACAACATTGTCTTCCAAAAGAGAAAAAAGATCGACAACAACAATAACTATAGCAAAATATATTTCTTTTATTCATCCAGGTGTATGAGATGGGCTATTAGCCTTATAACTGCAAAAAAAAAAAAAATACAAGGAAAGATTAAAGATAAAAGCCCTAGGGCTTGACTGGGTCCTTAGAGTCCTCACTTTCAGTAACCTTTTCTTCTTCTTGATCGAACACAGGAGGAAGCCTAAGCTGGTGCTCGTAAAATAATTGAGAGAAAGAGGGGACATCCAATTCCGAAGGTTCGATATATTGTTCATCATGTTTGAAGGTGGCACCCAAGACTTTGTTCAATGTCATCTCATGGGATTCTAAGGCTGTAACACCCCGCGTAAAACACGAGGCGCTACTACAATTAAAACTAAACTAAATTCTCAACAATTCGTATAGAGCATCTATATTCCACAAAATAAATATAATGAATTTAAAATTTACATTTTCAAAATATTTACAATTAAATTCCACTCGAAAATAATACTAAGCTCCCCAAATAAATTACACACCTATATATATAAAAAAATCCTCCAAACTTCATGGTCTAAAATTCTCCTAAAATCCATAGCGTCCAAATCCACGCTAACCTGCCACTAAAAAGAAAAATACAAGGAAGTATGCAATATGACAAGAATAGATGCTCAAAACAATAACGGTGAATAAAATGCAACAATAAAAATCTGAATTCAAGTCCAATGCGACATCCGAGCATTATACCAATATATTTTTTAATAACACATCAATAGGTCACCCGGCCTCACCTCACCTCACCTAAGCTTTGTAAAGGCTCATCCTGGTTATTGAACTTTTGGACTATTGACGGGTGACAATTCTCCGTGTCAAATAAAAATTTCATGATACCATGCAATGTCTCAATCGAATCAATATATTAGATTCCAGTAAACATCATGATATCAACAATATGAATACAAATAAATGAGGAACAAACTACTACTCTCGAGAGATTTAAGGAGCATATTGCGTAAAACCCGAGCCTTAAAATCGTCACAAGAAATTCATAAGATCCTGCCTCAAAATTCTGATCATACCACTGCGTTCCTCGCGCAAAAATAATAAAAACTCGTTCTAGCCCAAACTCGAGAAAACACCAAATAAGCCTTCAAATCATGGGTTGAATCTTGGTTTAAATGGGGCTAGGGTTTTGTAGATGGAAGAAGATAAAAATAGAGGAGGCTGCTGATTTTTGACAACGCTAAAATGTGTTTTAAAAGTCCTAAACCCGTCACTTTATGTTTATATACCAAAAAGAGTTTGAGTCCTAATCAAACACAAACACTCGAAAATTTATTATGAATGATCGAACCATCAGAATTGGGTGAAATTTTAATATGTTGTAACTGACAGCGTGACGGAGATACTGTAAAAAAATTCAGCTCGATCAGACAGTTGATTTTTTTTTTAATCCTCAGGTGGGATCCTCCCTCGATTTATACAAAAAGTTATAATTTCCAATTTTAATCCCGATTTAAATTCAACTTAAAACATTATATATATATATATATATAAACCAACATTTTGACATACCAAAATTAAATTGATTCCAAAATTTTATTTTTTATAATTGTTTATTTAACACAAATTTTTACGGCTAAAAAAATTACGGTGTGTTATAAAGGCCACCTTAGGTTTTCTACAGATGTGGCCAAATCCACCTTCAACCTCTTTACCTCTTCAGAATTCTTCCACAAGTTCTCCCCAAATTTCCTTTATTTCTTAGCCATTTGGAAATTGGCCTCATCTAGATACTTTTATAACCACCTATGGCCTCATCAAACTCAAAGGCCTTCTATGCTTAATCAATGGTCGCACATAAAATTGGCAATAATCCTTTGTATGTATTTCCTTTTTGTTGTAAATATTGCATATCTGGTTTCATTTCACTTTATTTCTAGGGACTACCTATGTGTAAGTTAGGGGGTTTGATTGGTCTCGAATATTTTATTTTGTATGACTTTATTCTTGCACATTCTAGCATTATCGCATGCATTAATTTTGAGACTCTTTAACTAGACAACCTTTGTTATTGATGTTTGTATGCTTTGTGATGTATAGTTGAGCTTTTGTTGGTGTTACGGGTTCTAAGCATGAAGTTTAGCTCTATTTTGGGAAAGTTCCATCTCAACATGCATCTTCAGCGGAATTTTAGTAAATTTAAAACTTAGTCTTTGGATAGAACTCTTTAAAAAAATGTAGCTCTCTGAGCTAGCTTTTCATAGTCGTTGATAGTGCGCCATTCCAAATTATAATGAAGAAGTTATGATATTTTTCGTGAATTGAGTCAAGTGAAGAAAGAAGGAGGCCAAGGATTCAAACTCCTAGATGTCGAATCGATTCATTCCCTGCCCTAAATCAATTGAAAAGCAGACAATCTCATCCATATCAGAACGCGAATTGATTCGGTTCTGATCCGAAATGATTCAGCCCATATATTTTCGCTTCTTTGTTTTACAAGTTTGCTACTTTATTTTTGGTATATATAGATTTTCCCCTATTTTATTTCTAAATAATTCTTTTTTAGGTTAGATCAGTGTAGTATTAAGAGCTTTTTCCGTTAACTCTCCTAAGGTTTGATTACCATTCATCATTTTCTTTATTTATCTAAGTTTTCATAACTTAGTTTCTTGTTTTGTAAATTAGTTTAACTTAATTTCTTATTTTTCTAATTAGTTGTCTTAATGTTTTGTAACTAGTTTAAGGGTTGGGATCACTTTTCCATCATTAATGGGTTCTTGATCTTAAAATCTAGGTTTTGATTTGAAACACTTTTAATTGAAATGATGTGTATTAATATTGAAATATTATGCGTTTAAGTTCATTTGTTATGTGGAGGTAGTTTTTATATCGATTTGTAATGTTAATTCATTTGTGACCATATTCAATTGAAAGTTTTATCTTCATCTTTGGGTTAGGTCTCTTCATATTTGATCTTTATAATTAATTGAATATGCTCTATTAATTGTGATTTGAACCAAATTCCATAATATATTTATTAATCCATGATGGGGAAATTATCCTATTTTTTTTAATCTTTATTATTTTGTTTTTATTTGTGTAGTTAACTTCTTCCCCTTTTTAAAGCCCCCCAAATCATGTTTTATCTTTACTTTCATCCTAAATAGCGTTCCTTGTGGATTTTCAATACTCGAACTCGCCGTTATACTTATACAAGTATAATTAAAGTTTAGGTTTTCATTGAGGCAGTTAACCAAACAATGACATCGTCCTTACACGACACACGATTTATGCTCAATCAAAATGGCATAGTTTCTAAGGAATAATGTATTTTAGGATTTTTGTGTTTTAGTACTTTATATATATTTTTATATTCTATTATTTTTTTAAATTGCCTTGTGAGTTGTACTAAATTGTTTCAAGAAGATTAGATTTTGAATGCACGCCACTTGATTTAATTATTTAATAGTGATATTTCTTAAAATGTCTCATGTTAACTCCTCCGCTAGTAGTAATTGTTATGATAACACTTTTCAAAGTTACAATCCCAAGACTATGCGTGAATGCTTCCAAATTCTTGAAAACGAAAGAACTGATCTTGAAAAGAATTCTCCACCACATATGAAGATGGGTGATTATTTGAAAATTCGTGAAAATGAGGGAATTGAACAAAGCGCTTGGGAAACTTTGCAAATTATGAAAAAAATAGACGATAAGTTTGAGAGTTTTAAATCATGGACTATTGAAAATAATTTCCAATCGATGAAATGATTTCTTCTTCGACAAGCTCGAATGAGGTTGAAATTTGCATTTTATCCCATCCCATTTTAAAAAAATAAATAGTTGAGAGTGATTTAAGCATTTTAAATTTCAAACTTTGTTGAGGTTAAAGGTCCTTCATTTCCCCCTTTTTTTACCATTATCCAACCATTTCAACTATCATAAAATCGGATGAAAGTCTTGAACAAGAATGTTACTTCGAGATAATTTATTTGATGGTTTATTCACTCATACTAGCCCCACCTCCCATCTGAATTGAAAAATCTTTGGGATGTAATTTTGATTTTCTTAGGACCGATTTGGTCTTGTTCGCGTAGCACCATCTCTTTTGAGTGATGGCTCTTTTTCTTCGTCCGAACCATGTATCATGTTGTGCAAATGAAATTCTTTTTTCTCAGAAGACTTGATTTCAAATTAGGAACCTCCATTAATCCCTTAAAGTCAAATCATTTTTTTGGGTGGACCCTCAAAATATTTAACTTCTTTTGTACTTGAAATTATAGTTGTACACAATAGCTTCTTCTTTTCTCATTTTTATCTAGTTCTATTAGTTAGATTTTTTTTATTCTATTTTTTTTATATTCTTCAATCTAGTGTTTTGTAGAATTAATGGACTTCTGTTATCCGAAGATCACTCCATTGTGGGTAATATCTTTATTTCCTTCTCTTTAACTTATGTTCTTGATTCATATTGAGGACAATGCAACATTTAAGTTGGGGACTTTGGGATATTCTTCTCATTGTATATTAGTTTCATTAGTTGGATATATGTTCTTTCCAAGCATGATCTTGTTGTAATAATTTGTAATTTTTTAAAAATATTTTCTTTCCTTTTTCATTTTTTGGGACTTTTTTCCTTGTTTCAGATGATCATTCAAATAATTACCCGATCCAAAAGATAATTTAATTATGCATGTTCTTGATTTTAGAAGTTCTTAGGCTTTAGTCCTCGAATCATTGATATTTTGAAAAACTTCATGAATTGAACTTTAAATTCATAAGAACATGTGTATTTCTTGTTAAATTATTAGTAGGGCAATTACAACTCTATGATATTTTATATCATTGTATATACTTACACTACGTGAGAGTTATACTTTTCTTTATTTATGAATGTTTGTAAATTACTATTCCCTTCTTGAAAACGTTGAAGTCGTTGGTGATCCCACTATTCTTTCTTTGATCGTTTATTAATTGAGTTCATGTTGAAATGTATTATTTGGGCATGATTTTCAATGTTTTTTAGACTCGAGAATCGCGTAAGCCTTAGGAAAGTATCATAGGCCCTCTTTTTTATTACAAACATATTGACCTTAACCTCGCCCTAAGTATTTTCCTTGTCAACCCCTTTGAGCCTATCTTTCATTCAAAACTCAAAATCCCATAACCAACTCTACATTAGAGTTTCAAACCATATACACCGTCCATACCTTTGTTTGTAATTGTACTTGGTATTTAATGATGTGTTTTGCAATTAATCATATAAGTTGGATTTTATTCTTGTGTAAAAAAAGAAGAAGAACATATAAAGAAGTGAAAAAGGAAATGAAAAACAAAAGAAAAGGAAAGAGATTGAAAAAAGTAAGAATCCCAAAGTTGCTTAGAGAATAATAATAATAGTTCAATGTATAGCTATTGATTTATATGGAAATAATATTCCAATTTTGAAATTGCCTGTAAATTTTCATTTTCTTGAGTATTCTCCCCCGAACACTTTGAATCCGTAGATCTCCCTTTAATTTATTAATGCTCCAATAACTTACATTATGACCCTTAAAAGTCCTATATGAACCTAAGGTGGATGTGATTCAAAAGTCTAAATAGTTGCGAATCTATTAAAGTAGGTTTCCCCTCCTTTAATGAGCAGTATCCTTTCATTGAGACTATAATTTTTCACTTTATATATAGCATTCTTCATTGATGACATGTGTGGCATTGCTTCCATTTATATATACTCATTATCCGTGCATGTCCCCCGTGTGTTACAGACCATTTTTTTTCATTTGTTGAGTGTAATCACTAGAGAGGTTTGATATTATGGTATGATTTAATGTTTATCGGGATTGTAAAAAAATTCCAAATCATAATTTTCACTTGTGATCGCTATTCCTCCAACATTTAAGGTTTTAATTGTGACAAAGTAATTTGAATAACATTAATGTTTACGGACTATTATTTAAATTTTCATTTGCTTTGTTAATAACTTTTTAAAATCCTTTACGTCATTGTTGAGCTTGTCTTATTAATTGTTTGGGATTACTGTTGAGGAAACTCATTGTTTGTAGGTTTCATCCCTGAAAATCCTCAAGAGACAACACTCGTCCACTAGGGTAACCTAGGGGTTTAATGACTTGTTGGATACATTAAATGCAATCGTTCGCCCGCAAAAGTGGAATTTATCCTTGAACAACTTATACTCTTGACTCACTTGAGTCTATATTGTATAAGAGTTCATCTAGTTTGGAAATTGTGAAAAATTGTGTCTATCCTAGAATCCAAAGAACCCCAGAGCTTGGTTTGCTATTTCATCTTTCTTGATTGATTGATCTAGACCATATTACCAACACTCACACACAGTAGAATTGATCTCATACATTTCATATTGCATATAATTGTGTGTACATATGTTGAGTGTGTTTAAATCCCTAAAATTGATTTTTAATATTTTTTTGGGATTTTATAATCATTTAAAATAAGTTTTATTTAATTAAAATTTGTTTTTAAAAAAGTTTTTGGGGTCAATCTGCAATTAAGTTTTAATGGTTATATTGGCTGAAAGTTACCTTGGATAGAATCCGAAAGCGGCAGAAACTTCAGGGTGTGTTTGTATTTATTTTAAAACGCGCGTTTGATCTCGTCTTCTGATTGGTGGAGTGTGTGTTTCTTTATAGAGAGTAATCCAGCGATTGTTTACAACCCTTGGATCGTTTTTATCAACGATCTGCATGCGTTCTTTCATAATCCATGTGAACCACACATGAACCAATCAGGAGAGTTTTTATCACCGCATATCGTGAACCCTTGGATCAAAGTCAATCAACCTTGACTCAATCTGAACCATTGATTTTGAACCTTATTCTCGAATCTTCTCAGCCTCCTATAAAATGACCCCTTCACTCAGCCAACTGAGACTTTTGCCATTTTCGTCATTTTGAGAGAAAAGAGAGAGTAGAGAGAGAAGAAAGGAAAGAGAGAGAAAGAGTTAGAAACCCTAATCCTAACCCTAAATCGTCAAAATCTTTTCAAACCCAAACCTCTTTTCAAGTCCTGTATATACCAAACACAACCTTGAGTGTTTGAGTGTTTTGAGAGGTTGAGAGTTGGTTTGTTTAGTTGGTTTGTTACTGTAACCTCTTCGTTCTTAGATCTTGTGTCCAACTTAAACATCTATCTTAGATCTAAGTTTCCGCTTTATAGAAATTTCAGATTTGAGTACTTTTTGTTACATTTCACTTAGATTTACGTATTTTGTTTCTCATCTTGAGAAATATATTGTTGATTCTTTTCTGTAAATGTTTTTAACTTTGAAATCAACAATAATCTTTTCTATTTCTAGTTCTCTTGAAACAAGACCTTTGACCTAGTTTGGAATCTCACTTGGTGATTTTCAATCTCAAAAATCTTTTCAAAACCTGAGATTGATTAAGATCTTGATACGTCTTCTGATCAAGATAGCCGTAGATTCTGGGATTATTGTAAAGGTCAAATAAGGTTAAGTTTTGTGAGAAGAGAGAAATAGAAAAATCACAGCATATAGTTCTTATATGTAATTTGTTAGGACTGGTTGTATAAAATAAGTGTGTGTGTGTGTGCATGCATGTGTTAGAGAGCACCTCCACAAACACTATCACCCTACCACACTAAAAAGTGTTGGTAATAAGATCTTGAGAACAAGAGTCGACGTAAAGAACTTGAACAAATTAGAAGTTAGCAAACTGGGAGAACAACATCAACAATCAGAACTACAGAGAAGTTATAAGGACACCAGAGGGTACATTCCTAAACTTATATAGGTCTGAGTTGTATGCATGTTTGTTATATAGTTTGTAACTGTTAAAATTTGTTTTAGTGGAATTTTTTGTTTACTCCGTAGACGGGAGTCTTGGATGTTTCCTCAGTTGGGTGAGGTTTTACAACGTAAAAAATCCTTGTTCTTAATCTTTCTATATCTTCTCATCTCATTCTTGGTTGTGATGAGTTTAAAGTTTTTAAACTGTTTTATTAAACCTGTTAATCAAATCTTGAACAGATATCGTACATACTTTTGTTAAACACATCTTGTGTTCAATTAGTTTTTATTTTAAAGAAAAGAGTTTCTTCAAAAAATTGTTCGGAGTTACTTAAATAGTTTAATTTTATATTAAACGGCTTTAGTAACATATTTTCAATTGGTATCAGAGCTTTGTAAACTTCTTTTAAAGAGATCCTGTGTTTCTGAAATTATTTTCTGAAAATCAAACATGGACGAGAAAAATGAAAGATTTGGTAACTTGACCAGACCTCCTATCTTTGATGGAACCAATTTTGCTTACTGGAAAGTAAGGATGATTGCTTTCATTCAAGGAACTTTAGGAGATGATGTCTGAGACATTGTTGAAAATGGATTTATTTTTCCTACTAAACCAGCCACTGAAGGAAGTAATGAGAGAGTTAAGAAAGTATTAAGTGAGTTCACACAAGAAGAGAAACATATTTCTCGCAATAATAACAAAGGAAAGAATGCCATATTTATGTCCATAAATGAACATGAGTTCAAAAGAATCTCATCCTGTACCACTTCTAAGGAAGCTTGGGACACTTTGGTTACTGCTCATGAAGGTGACACTAGAGTTAAGGCTGCTAAAACACAAATGCTTATTCAACAATATAACTTTTTAATTATGTTTGAATCTGAGTCATTTGATGACTTTTATATGAACTTGACTGATATTGTGACAAAACTGCATGCTAATGGGATAACATATGATAGACATGAAATTGTATCTAAAATTCTGAGATCATTACGACAGAAATTTGACAACAAAAGATATGCTATTGAGGAAATGTGTGATATAAATCTCACTCCTGAATTAATCAGTAGTAAATTAAGAACTGTGGACATGGAACTAAAAATTAAGAAACAATTGACCCAGTCCCATAAGAAACAGACTAGTTCCAATCTGAGCTTTTCTTCTAAGATGATTAAACCTGAGTTGAACATTCCCAATGATGACTCTAATGAGGAATGCGATATAGAGAGTTTGGACAATCAGATTGCCTTAATTTCAAAACAGTTTAAGAAAATTATTAAGTTTAGAAACAACATGGCAAACAAACAAGGCAAGTCTAATTATCCAACTCACTATAATCATAAACCTCATGAGAAAAGTCATGACAAACATCATAAGGATTATCACACTAAACCTAACAGAGACCTTAAGAAGACTGAATGCTTTAGATGTGGTAAACTAGGACACATTGCACAAGACTGTATAGTTAACTTGAACACTCAAAATAAACACACTAGAGCCAACATTTGCAAAACATGGGATGATTCAAGCGAATATGAAAATGAGAAACCTGAATCATCTGATGTTTTTTATCCTTGCATGTCTTTCTTTGCCAAGATTATCTATAATGATGATATGCCTGTGTTTGTTAGTGAGGATGAATCTAGTAATTCTACTTTTGTTGTTTCGAATCATGTTGTTACTGGTTTAGATGATTTAATTACTGAGAACATTGCCATTTCTCCCTCGGGGTGTGTGAGTCAAAGGGAAAGCGATAATGACGATGTCAATGGGTGTGTGAGTCTAAGAAATGAAGCCTTAGGGGTCACTTCACACACTACACTTAGTGACTCGGGCAATGAAGATCTCCCAGATATTCACACACTTTATACTAAAACTCTCAAGAAAAGCACTAGACTAGAGAAGATTGTGAAAGATCTCACCAAGAAGTTAGAAGATCTAAGCCTGATGGTCAAACTTAATGCTGAAGAGTATACTACCAAATGTCTAACTCATGAAAGTGAAATCAAAATATTTGATCAAAAATTGAGAAATTTGACTGAAACAAATGAAACTCTGGAGAAACAATACAAAGGGACATTGTTAGAATTGGAACAAACTAAAGAAAAAATAGCAACTGTTTTCAAAAAATTTACAAAATTTGAAAATAACTCAACCTGTTTTGATGGATTTGTCGCTGAATCAAAAACCAATTCTGATGATAGAACTGGAATAGGGTTTTGCCCCAATTTGAAGACACAAACAAAATGTTTTGAACCTATCAAGTTTGTGTCAGGAGGTAAAAGACCTATTGAAACCTGCCCAAACTTTCATTCTCTAAAAACTGAGTTTGACTCAAAATATCAAAATTTTAACATTGGGGAATCAAGTTGCTCTAAACATGAAAGTTCACCTAAGGCTAAATACGGCTGCCCCTCCATTAGGAAGAGTGAATCTACATTCAGAACTGTACTATCTAGGAATAGAGTTCAACCTCAAAATCCCTTGAAACCTATGTTTAGAGACTTTCCTAAGGAGACCCCAACTTTGAGCAATCTTTATTGCTCCTACTGTGATATATACGGTCACTCTTTTGATGGTTGCTATGCTAGAAGACTAGTTAAACCTGTCTGTAATCCTCCTATCTATCAGAATTTTAACTATTCTAGAAGAAGCCGTAACAATTATGTACTACCTAGACAACCAGACAAAAACTCTAACTATAGAAAGAGAAAGACCAAACCTAAAAGAATATTCCCTAGAAGGATTCCTAAACACTTTCCTAAACCAAACGCTCATGTTTTTCATAAAACTCAAAATCATGTGCAAAACATTTTTCAACGAAAATCGAATGCTCGCAAATTTTATCAATTGAGAGCTAATAAGCGCAAAATAAAAACTAGAGCAATTTGGGTTAGAAAAGATTATCTATTACCCCAGATGAAGTGTAACATAGTTATTACTGCTTTAAAAGCTGAACACACATCGTCTGGTTGGTATTTAGACTCTGGATGTTCTAAGCACATGACTGGGGATGATACAAAACTCTTGAACAAAACCATCTTTGCTGGAGGAAAAGTTATTTTTGGTGATAGAGTATCATCTCAGATCATAGGCAAAGGAACTTCCAAAGAAGATGGACTTCCTATTCTTGAAAATGTTCTTCTAGTTAAAGGTCTTAAGGCCAATCTACTTAGTATCTCGCAATTTTGTGACTCAGATCATACGGTAACCTTTTTAAAGAACAATTGCAAAATTTTAAATGAAAAAGGTGAATGCATAATTACAGGATTCAGGACCCCTGACAATTGTTATACTGTCATGAATAATTCTGAAATCTATAATGTTTCCAGAATCGATGACAATGAGATATGGCATAACAGGATGGGTCACATAAATTATGATAATCTTAGTAGATTGACCTCTCAAGAAATAGTTAGAGGAGTTCCAAAAATCAAACCCATTTCTAACATTGTCTGTGGTTCCTGTCAGGAAGGTAAAATTGCTAAGGCACCTCATAAGAAAGTTAAAGATATCCTTACCTCTAATCCTTTGGAGCTCATCCATATGGACCTAATGGGTCCCTCCCAAACTGTTAGTCTCTGTGGACACAGTTACATTCTAGTTATGGTTGATGAATTCACTAGATTTACGTGGGTAGCCCTCCTAAAACATAAGTCTGACACTTTTCAAACTTTCTTAAAAATACTTCTTCGGATTAAAAATGAGAAGGACACTCAAGTAAATAGAATTTGTAGTGATAGAGGTGGGGAATTCAAAGACACTGGTATAATAAAGTACTGTGACTATAATGGTTACAAACACGAGTTTAGTGCTCCTATGACTCCTCAACAAAATGGGATCGCCGAGAGAAGGAATCGTTCCCTTCAGGAGATGGCACGTGTTATGTTACATGCCAAGAATTTGCCTAAATATTTTTGTGTAGAATCTATTCGTACTGCGTGTCACATTATCAATAGGGTCTATCTTAGAAATAATTACAAACAAACCCCTTATGAACTTTGGTATAAGAAAAAACCCAATCTTAAGTACCTTAAAACTTTTGGTAGTACTTGTTATGTATGCAAAGATAGGGAACACTTGTCCAAATTTGAGAGCCGGGGAGATAAAGCTATTTTTCTAGGTTACTCACCTAATAGTAGAGCCTACCGTGTTTATAATCTTCGCACTAAAACCTTGATGGAATCCATAAATGTAATTGTAAGTGACACTATTGTAGAGAGTAAGACTGGTGAATCAACTATTGAGGAAGAGCCTACAAATGTTTTAGAAAGTGACTCTCCAGAAATAGATGACTCATTACCAATTGAGATACCTGAAGTACCTAACTGGGTTTCTAAAGACCATCCCATGAATAACGTTGTTGGTAACCATAGTGAGCCTGTGCGTACAAGATCTCAATTAAGAAATTATGCACATTATGCATGTTTTGTTTCCCTAGTGAAACCAAAGAATGTAAATGAGGCATTGAATGACACTCACTGGATTTCTGCTATGCAGGAAGAACTTCTTCAATTTGTCATTCATGATGTTTGGTATCTTGTACCTAGGCCTATTCACAAAAAGGTTATTGGCACACGTTGGATTTTTAAAAATAAGTCTGATGAAAGTGGGATAATCATTAGAAACAAAGCTAGATTAGTTGCTCAATGATACTCTCAAATTGAAGGAATAGATTTTAACGAGACTTTTGATTCTGTTACTCGTATGGAATCTGTTCGTCTTCTCTTTGCTATAGATTGCCACTTGGATTTTACACTCTACCAAATGGATGTTAAATCTGCATTCCTTAATGGAATATTGACTGAAGAGACCTATGTAGAACAGCCTAAAGGGTTCATTCACCCTCAATAGCCAAATCATGTATTTCGTCTTAAAAAGTCTTTGTATGGCCTTAAACAAGCGCCTAGAGCCTAGTATGAGCGTCTTTCCAGCTTCATCTTAGATAAAGGTTTTAAAAGAGGTGGAAATGATCAAACCCTATTTGTCAAACATTTTGACAAAAACATCATTATTGCTCAAGTTTATGTTGACGATATTATCTTTGTATCAACTTCTCCCTCAGATGTAAAATCCTTATTCTGAGATTATGCGTAAAGAGTTTCAAATGTCTCTTATGGGGGAGTTGCAATTTTTCTTAGGTCTTCAAGTCAAACAAAATTCTGAAGGATTATTTGTCTCGCAATCTAAGTACACTTTAGAGATAATAAAGAAATTTGGCCTTGAGAGTGCTAAAGATGCTAAAACACCCATGAGTACTACGGTAAAATTACCTAAAGACGAAACTGGAAAATCTATAGATCCAACTCTATATCGTAGTATGATAGGAACCTTGATATAACTTACTGCCTCGCGTCCAGATATAATGTATGCTGTGTGTGTTTGTGCTCGATATCAAAATAACCCTAAAGAGAGCCATCTTTCTTCTCTTAAAAGAATCATTACATATGTAAAAGGCACTCTGAACCTAGGACTTTGGTACACTAGTGACACACCAAGCACTATAATTGGATACACTGATGTTGACTGGGCTGGGTGTACTGATGATAGTAAAAGCACATCAAGAGCATGTTATTATATAGGTAATAATTTGGTAGGATGGAGTAGTAAGAAATAAAACTGCACATCACTCTCAACAGCTGAATCTGAATACATAGCCGCTCGAAGCTGTTGTGCTCAATTACTTTGGCTTAAACAAATTCTAAGTGACTATGGTATTCAAGAAAACCAATTGCATCTCTATTGTGATAATCAAAGCGCGATCAATATCTCTAAAAATCATGTTCAACACTCGCAAACAAAACACATAAAAATAAGACATCACTTTATACGCGAATTGGTTGAAACTAAGGAATTAGAAATCAATTATCTTCCTACTGATTTGCAACTCGCAGATATGTTTACCAAACCTTTAGATTAAAATTGATTTATTTCTTTGCTTAAATCTATTGGTATGGTGTGTGCTGATTAATCTCTTTGATCTCTCTAAATTTTTTTCCCCTTTGTCTATCTGAAACAAAATGGGGGTGAAATTTGAGTCTAATGAATTTCACATATGCTAAACAGCTTAATCTTAGTGATTTATTCCAGGTTTCTGTACAGTTATTCTCAACAGTTGTAATAGGGTATTCAATTGTAAATAGTTGAGTTATGTACTTTTGCTTTTTAGGAAATGGGTAGATAGATTTTTTTTAGGAATAGGTTTCCTTATTCTTGTTGCCCTAAGAGTCCTAGATGACTCAAAGGAGATTTTGTCTCATATTTCCAAAGGGGGAGATTGAAGCACCTTATACTCTTGACTCACTTGAGTCTATGTTGTATAAGTGTTCTTCTAGTTTGGAAATTGTGACAAAATTGTGTCTATCCTAGAATCCAAAGAACCCCAGAGCTTAGTTTGCTATTTCATCTTTCTTGATTAATTTATCTTAACCATATTACCAAGACTCACACACAGTAGAATTGATCTCATAAATTTCATATTGCATATAATTGTGTGTACATATGTTGAGTGTGTTTAAATCATTAAAATTGATTTTTAATTTTTTTTGGGGATTTTATAATCATTTAAAATAAGTTTTATTTAATTAAAATTTGTTTTTAAAAAAGTTTTTGGGGTCAATCTGCAATTAAGTTTTAATGGTTATATTGGCTGAAAGTTACCTTGGGTAGAATCCGAAAGCGGCAGAGACTTCACGGTGTGTTTGTATTTATTTTAAAATGCGCGTTTGATCTCTTATAATTGCCCAACATCTGTTGTCTTGTGATTGGTGGAGTGTGTGTTTCTTTATAGAGAGTAATCCAGCGATTGTTTACAACCCTTGGATCGTTTTTATCAACGATCTGTATGCGCTCTTTCATAATCCCTCTGAACTACATATGAACCAATCAGGAGAGTTTTTATCACCGCATATCGTGAACCCTTGGATCAAAGCCAATCAACCTTGACTCAATCTGAACCATTGATTTTGAACCTTATTCTCGAATCTTCTCAGCCTCCTATAAAAGGACCCCTTCACTCAGCCAACTAAGACTTTTGCCATTTTTTCCCTTTTGAGAGAAAAGAGAGAGTAGAGAGAGAGAAGAAAGGAAAGACAGAGAAAGAGTTAGAAACCCAACCCTAACCCTAAATCGTCAAAATATTTTCGAACCTAAACCTCTTTTCAAGTCCTGTATATACCAAACACAACCTTGAGTGTTTGAGTGTTTTGAGAGGTTGAGAGTTGGTTTGTTTAGTTGGTTTGTTGTTGTAACCTCTTCGTTCTTAGATCTTGTGTCTAACTTAAACATCTATCTTAGATCTAAGTTTCCGCTTTATAGAAATTTCAGATATGAATACTTTATGTTACATTTCACTTAGATTTACATATTTTGTTTCTCATTTTGAGAAATATATTATTGATTCTTTTCTGTAAATGTTTTTAACTTTGAAATCAACAATAATGTTTTATGTTTCTAGTTCTCTTGAAACAAGACCTTTGACCTAGTTTGGAATCGCACTTGGTGATTTTCAATCTCAAAAATCTTTTCAAAACCTGAGATTGATTAAGATCTTGATACGTCTTCTGATCAAGATAGCCGTAGATTCTGGGATTATTGTAAAGGTCAAATAAGGTTAATTTTTGTGAGAAGAGAGAAATAGAAAAATCACAGCATATAGTTCTTATATGTAATTTATTAGGACTGATTGTATAAAATAAGTGTGTGTGTATGTGCATGCATGTATTAGAGAGCACCTCCATAAACGCTATCACCTTAGCACATTAAAAAGTGTTGGTAATAAGATCTTGAGAACAAGAGTCGACGTAAAGAACTTGAACAAATTGAAAGTTAGCAAACTGGGAGAACAACATCAACAATCAGAACTGCATAGAAGTTATAAGGACACCAGAGGGTACATTCCTAAACTTATATAGGTCTGAGTTGTATCCATGTTTGTTATATAGTTTGTAACTCTTAAAATTTGTTTTAGTGGAATTTTTGGTTTACTCCGTAGAGGGAGTCGTGGATGTTTCCTTAGTTGGGTGAGGTTTTACCACGTAAAAAATCCTTGTTCTTAATCTTTCTACATCTTCTCATCTCATTCTTGGTTGTGCTGAGTTTTAAGTTTTTAAACTGTTTTATTAAACCCGTTAATCAAATCTTGAACAAATCTCGTACATACTTTTGTTAAACACATCTTGTGTTCAATTAGTTTTGATTTTAAAGAAAAGAGTTTCATCAAAAAACTGTTCGGAGTTACTTAAATAGTTTAATTTTATATTAAACGGCTTTATTAACAGATTTTCAATCCTTTATATACATTTCCTCCGTTTTGGTATATCTTGTATATCTGCTTAGTTTTCACTTTATTGTTAGGGACTAGCAATGTATAAGATAGTGGGTGCGATTCATCTCGAATACTGTATTTTTTATCCCTTTATTCTTGCACATTATATCATTAGTGCACGAGTTAATTCTTATATTTATTCTCGTTAACCATACAAACTCTATTATTGATGTTTATATATTTTGTGCAATATATTTGAGATTTTATAGGTGTTATAGGTTCTAAGCGTGAAGTTCGATTGCATTTTGAAAAAGTTCCATCTCAATGGGCATTTTCAAGGACATTTTAGTCATTTAATCATTTGGGCTCGAACTCTTTACGTAAATTTATATCTCTAAGCTAGCTTCGCGTGGCTACCGATGGTGTATCATTCCGACTTATAATGAAAATGTTACAGCGTTTTTCATGAATTGAATCGAGTGAAGAAAGAATGAAGCCAATGATTCAAACTCCTAGGTGAGGATCCAATTTGACTTCTGTTCCGAATTGATTCGAAAGTAGACAATGTCGGCCATATAAGAACTAGAACCAATTTGGCCCTAATTCGAATAGTTTCGGAACCTATTTTTGGCTTCTTTATTTTAGAAGTTTCCCACTTTATTTTTAGTATTTATAGTTCTTACCCTCTTTTATTTATAGGTAATCCATTTTTAGGTTATATTTGTGTAGTATTAAGAGCTTCTCTCCTTTATCTCTCTTAAGGTTTAATTGTAAGTTACTATTCACTATGCTCCTTTGAAAGAGTGCGCTTGCGTTCAAATAAAGAAATTATTTAATTAAACTCAGTTTTTATCAATTAAGTCCTAAACATGCATCTAGGTGTGATTGAAGATGATAAAATCAAAAAAGAACATTCAAACACACACATGTGAGGAAAAATCCCCCAAAGGGGCAAAACCTTTTATTTTCACTATAATTTGTAAAAACGGTTACACGGATTACAATGAAAATAAGTGTGACACAAAAATAGCCGCAGGTGTCGATTCTGATGTCGTCGGCTGGAATCTCCCTCAGGAACTCCAAGTGGGCAGCAGTAGAGAAGAAGACAGCTCCTCCAAAAAGTACTCCAGAAGAGTAAATGATCTTCATGAAGGTTTAACAATTCACATATATAAATGGGAGTGATTATGTGAATAAAAAGTCTTAAGAAAACCTTAAAAAGGTGAAGTTTGATTCTGGATTATTTTCGTAGAATTCGAGATTACAGAAAGACTTGAAAAAACCGTGTAGAAGGTGATCAGGTATTTATACGAAAATCGAGGCAGTGGCTCGTTCGAACGAGATGACATATCGCTCGAACGAAGGATAGATGTCGTTCGAATGAGATCGCGCGACATGCCTATCTCATTCGAATGATAGTGCAATGTCGCTTGAACGAGCTCTTCGACCGAGGCACTCCATTTCTACACTTAAAAAAATTTCTGCTTTTTATAAAAATACTTCAGACTTCGAAAAAATATTTTCTGAAAAATTTCCCAAATATTTATGCAAATGTTAATATTCTAATAAACCATTTTACCGATATTGCATAGTGAAGTAATGGGGATGAGCTGAGCAGCACGTCGCATGTAGCATGATGCACGTGAAGATGATGGATGCATTGGATTCGGATAAAGGTTGTCGAGGATGATCGTGATGACGTGCCGAATGTAGCGGTATCAGACATACAAACTTTGATCTAAGACAAACAAAAAATTCCTAGATTCTACCCCGGACATTTATAAAATTATGTCCTTACAAATCTCCCCCTATGTCTATGCCGGTACATATATAAAAATCCAAATTATGCAATCTTCCTAAAACAAATGACATACAATATAATATCCCCATTAAACCCTCAAACTAAGAATACTACATGACATGTCTTCAATCAAACTTGAGCATCTTCAAATCTTTAGCTCTTCGGAAACTCCCAAAGCTTTTCTCATCAGGGTGCGTAATCCAATAAATCAACTTTGTACTACACACATGAGATAAAGCAGATACCCGTGACAAGAAACAATTTGAAATATAATGATATGCTAAAATCAAATATCAATTAAGCTTAAGCAAATCATTGATAAATCAAGCAAACAAATCTCCCCCATAATTATTTCTCCCCGTTTTTATGTTGTCCCAAAATAGACAGATATGAGAAGCATAAATATGGAAAATGTCACATTGTAAAAACAATCTATTTTTGAATTTTTAAAAAAATTTCACTCAAAATATACAACAAAAATCACACCATGAACAAACACAAAAATAACCAAGTCGATGATAGCGTAAATGTAGGGGTGTGAACAAATTCGATAGAAAAATCAATGCATACAAATATGACATATGTGCACAATGAATATCGGATACTCCTAACGAATGCACTAAACATCTTCCTTAGGTGTAAACACTACACCAAATCTGCCCATTTGTCAAGGTCATTGACCTTGACAAATTCACCTTGTCAAGGTCAATGACCGTGACATTTCGAGGCGAGACAACTTTTTTTGTCACGGTCGTGTCACGGTCATTGACCTTGACACAAAACTCGCGTTTTGTGTCACGGTCGTGTCAAGGTCAATGACCATGACACGTTTGTCACGGTTTATAACCGTGACAAAGCCGTGACCCTTTTTAAAAAAATTGTCACGGTCAATGACCGTGACAAGCCCGTGACAAATGTTGTCAAGGACTTGTCACGGTCAATGACCGTGACAATTCTGGGCAGAATTTAAAAAAAATCTGCTGGGCAGTATGGCCACCGCCACTGCCCAGCAGTATATTTGTACCTGTTATATCAACGTTGTACCTGTTCCAAACATCATATATCCAACACAAACTAAAGATAATGCAAATATATATTCATGACAGTATAATCCAAATCTTCAAAGTAAAAATAATATACATGACGATATAATCCAAATATAATTAAAATGGACAAACTTAAAAATAATGTTACTACATGTCTTAGATAAAACTGAGGAGGTGAGTAGGCCACACGACATACGAATTGACGCACCCACTAATATACGTCGTGCCGCATTGTTCGCGCAACCACAATAGGGAGTTCTCCTTCCCGGGTATGACATGCGTGACGAGCACCCTGGACTCCATCTCTTGAAGCACACGTCCATGGACTATTCCACCCTCGACGATGTTCGGGTCCCTCAACCCCCGCCCTATCCGCTAGCCATCAAATATGTCCAATATGAACACGCTCGGCCAACCAATTGTCGATAATGGTCTGTTGGAGGGCGTCAAATAGGGAAGTGGATCGTCGAAGTACGAACATGTCGGTGATGAAGCAGCGAGGTTCACATCCTCGTCATCCTGCGCCTCGTCCTCCCGCACCTCCTCCTCCACCGCCTTCTCCTTCCCTTTCCCTTTACCTTTCTCTTTACGGTCTCCACCCAACGTACGCTTCATGAATGCGTACATATCTTGGACCGTCGCCTCCAAACAGGACAGCTTCGCGTCGTGTGAATCCACCGTTCGAGCCAACCCGGTGTCGCTCGTCTCCAATCCGATGATCCTAGATTTGGCCACCCGCGAGCTCACTTCCCTTGTCCTCCCGTTGCGATCAGAGCCAAGCACTTGGCTGAGTGCGTCTGTGGACAAAGATGCCTTGTCGGCATCAGACTGCGACTCATGCACTTCCTTAAGCTTTGCCTGAAACGACAAAAAGCACATGATTAGTAAAATAAGTAAACTAAAAAATTATAACGTAATTAACAATAATTAAACTGTCGGATTACTTACAATCGTGGCCGCGACGCTCGGGGACACCTCCTTGTCCTTCCCCTTCTTCGTCCGAAGAGCCACATAAGTATCGAGCCTATGTGGCTTACCCCCTGGCCCACTCCCTACCCCCTGAAATAAAATAAAGTAAAGTAAAATTAGTATCGGCCCCGCAAAGTAAAATAATATCCAATAATATATTTCTGTAGTTATAGATAAATTAAATATTACCTTCATCCTATGCTCCACCTCAGCGTAAGAGGTCCGGCCGGAGTAGTGCACGTCCGTCTTTTTAGCCCGATTTTCCCTCCCCGATTGGCGAGATGCCAATTGTCGATCCTCGAGCTCATTGTCAATGAACTTTTGCCATTGTGCCAATGAGATCGGCTCCTTGGGCGGGACGGATCCGCGCCATTGTAAAATGGTCTCTCGTGTTTTTCCAAAGTACCGTGTCCGCATATTTTTTTTCCACGTCTTGTGTTGCTCCCTCAACTACTCCAAGACGGAATCGCGTAGCTTTGGATCCAAGTTGAATTGTTCCTGTCCAACAAATACAATGTTAGTTGCGAATAAATATAAATATAAATATAAATATAAATATAAATATAAATATAAATATTAATATAAATATAAATATAAATATAAATATAAATATAAATATAAATATAAATATAAATATAAATATAAATTGAAATTGAAATTGAAATTGAAATATTCATATAAATATTACCTGTAGTGCCGCCCAAACAGCTAACTTGAGCTCATACGGCACCTCCTTCCAACTCATAAATCCCGGGCCGATGACCGTCTTTAGCAGCTCGAGGGATCTCGCTAAAAGCTCCGACTTGTTTTCGACGGTAATCCCAAATTTTCCATATTTGGGGAGCCTAGGGGCGGAGGAGCCCTCGTCGCCTCCGCTACCACCGAACCCAGACGACGACATCATCATAAACAGCATCATCATCTTCGCCCTAACATCTGAAGGAGACATTTTTGCTGTAAAAAAAATGTTATTAGTACAGATAAAAAAAAATGTTATTAGTACAGATAAAAAAATGTTCCGTCTATATTATAACGTATGTGTAAGTTCCGTCAATACCATTTCGTTTCAATTTTGTAATATTATGTTTTTTCCAAATATTTAAAGAGTTATTAAATGGGTGCCCCACCCCTGCCCCCTCCCCCCGCCACACACACACGCACACCTACGCACACGCACACACACATATAATTTTTAGATTATGTATAGGAATTGAATTTTAATATTAATCCTTCATAAATCCGTTGAATACATGCATAAATTTGTAGAGATTGAAATTAAATTGCTTGAGATTGAATTTCTATGTTTCGGGGTCATTATTTGAAAATACTTAATTACCCTTTGAAAACCCTTCATAACACACCTATGTATTAAATATGGGTTAGACCTCTTAGCTTGCTCAACCACCCATTTACACACTTACTTTACCTTTTATTTACATTATGGATATTAATCAATTCACACGTTTTTTGTCCACTTCAACCTTTACTGAAACATTTATTAATTCATTCAAGTTAGGTAAAACCACGCAAGTATCTAATACCAAGTTTTGACGACACGGATCTCTAGAAAGAAAAACAAGCATTTCCAAATTAATATGCCCTCTTTCTTGTTTAGTGTCTCGTGAATTGATAGTATGATTTTAAAAATAGTATACAAAACTAGGTGAGATTTTAGAATTACACGTCGAAATAATACATGTTGTATAATAATAATAATACAAGTGCATGCTTTGCAATCAAAGGTATTTATCTTTATAAGGAAAAAATTATCTTAAAATGATTGGTAGGGAATGTCTATGAGGTGGATGATAATTTATTTGATATTTTATTTTATTTCTTTTGGTTAGGTTATTAAGACTTTATTTGAATTGATATCTTAGTAATTATTATTTAATATTTATTTTGAGCAATTATCTTATAGTATGATTATTATCCTAGAAACAATTCTAACATTCCATGAAGGAAAACTTTTATTGGATGGTTGAAAAGACAATAGTTCCAAATTTATTATATTCCATAACAATTTCATAGTTTCAATTCATTTTCATTTATTCTCTTAGTGCTACAACAATAATTTTCGTCCTCCACCACCCCCTCCCCACCCCCTGCCCCCCTCCACCTCCCCCACCACACACCACCACACACACACACACACACACCACCCCACCCCACCCCCTGCCCCACCCCTCATCCACCCCCTCCCCCACCACACACCACACACACACACACACACACACCCCACCCCACCCCACCCCACCCCCTCCCGCACCACACACCACCACACACACACACACACACACACCCCACCCCACCCTCCCCCACCCTGCCCCACCCCGCTCCACCCTGCCCCCCTCCATAAACCCTGCCCCACCCCGCCCCACCCCCACCCCCTGCCCCCCTCCACCACCCTGCCCCACCCCGCCCCACCCCCCCCCTGCCCCCCTCCACGTACACACATACACACACATATATATACACATACACACATAAATATACACACAAATATATATATAAATGGAAGAGAGAGAGAGAGAGAAAATGGACCTGAAAGTAGAGAGAGAGAGAGAGAGAGAGAGAGAGAGAGAGAGAGAGCAGCGTCGAGAGAGAGAGAGAGATGGAGGGAACGGCGCGGGAGGGAAAAAAGAATGGGGATAGGGTTTTTGCTGCGAACATTGTCACGGTCGTGTCAAGGTCTTTGACCGTGACACGACTTGTCACGGTCATTGACCGTGACAAGTCCGTGACAAATTTACTTGCCACGGACTTGTCACGGTCAAAGACCATGACAAGTTGTTGTCACGGTCGTGTCAAGGTCAATGACCGTGACACAAAACGCGTGTTTTTTTGTCACGGTCGATGATCTTGACAAGGCTGGCCGGCTGAAAGGTGACAATTTGCCCATTTTGATGTAGTGAAAAAGATGGAAATATGAGACATTGACTCAATAAAATCAACACATCAAAGCTCAAAATGATTTCCACACCAATAACGCCCAAAACGAATTAACGCTTTTTCAGGACTTTCAAGGAAGTGCAAACCCGTTTAAATTCTCCAACAAAACTCCCTCAGATTTATATTTTGAATAGAGGTGATCTAAATTCTCAAACTTTGGAGAATTGATGGTGAAACCTAAATGGCCCATAATTGGCATGAATTTTTTTTTATTGCCTTTAAATTTTTGGGCACTTTTAACCTCTTGGACCTCGGATAATAAAATTCCTCAATTTTTTAGGTCCGATTTAACAGTAGCTTAATCGCAACGGCTAGATAAGAACCTTTTGTAGCCCTTTACCATTTTTTTAAAACAAACACAATCTCACCAAATGGTTTTTTACATGCATTCCAATCTTATCAAGTTTTATCGCATATTATACGTTGTATAGACAGAATTGAGATGGAAACGCTCAAGCCAATATGTGATAGGCAAGTACAATAATCAAATAAAGTCGTGCATGTGTGAAATAAAGGAGATAGGAGTCAAACATGTAGAAAGATATCACTAATCACATCTCAAAGACTCCAAACAATGCAAAGCACAAGGATGCAATGATGTAGCGTCTCAAATCACTATCAAACAGTCACGTGGATAAATGAAATGATATTTTGTGACTCGGCTATCTTAAATGCTCATCCATAAAAGGTGCAAATAAAATACAAAAATCTTTTTGTGATTTTCTAAAATTTTTATAAAAAGAAAATATTTTTGGATTTTTCAAAAAATGTATAGAAAAAAAAAACAAAAGTAATAATACAAATGATACAAACTAGCAATAGGAAGCATATGATGTGAACATGACAAAGCATCATATCCTAGACATGAACCAACCCCTCAGTCAATTTTGCAAATCCCTAAGGACTTCCTAAGACTCTCAAATCTAAGGGAATCTAAAGGCTTCGTAAAAATATCCGCTAACTGAAGGTCGGTGGGTACGAAACACAAGGATACGACTTTCTCCTCAACTAACTGACGCATAAAGTGCTCGCGTATCCTGATGTGCTTTGTGTACGAATGTTGGACAGGATTGCGGGATATGTGTATCGCGCTCGTGTTATCACAGTAAATAGTCATGGTGTCCTGTGAAATCCCATAATCTTTCAATAATTGCTTTATCCACAAAAGTTGCATGCAATAACTCCCGGCGGCGATGTACTCATCCTCCGCAGTGGACAAAGAGATGGAGTTTTGCTTCTTACTCAACCATGAGACAAGATCAGAACCAAGATAGAAACACCCACCATAAGTTCTCCTACAACTATCTAAATCCCCGGCCCAATCGGCATCCGAATAGGAGGACAAGGGGTCATTGGTATCAAAGGAATACCAAATACCATATGTGAGAGTCCCACTCACGTATTTGATAATACGTTTTAGAGCGAGTAAGTGTGACTCTTTTGGGGATGCCTGATATCGCGCATAGACTCCAACACTAAAGGCTATATCGGGATGACTGGAATTCAAGTAAAGAAGACTACCTATAATACTCTGATACAAGGTTTGCTCTATGTCCTTGCCTAAAGTGTCCTTACTAAGATTGATAGAAGTACTCATAGGTGTACGTGCATGCTTAGCGGAGTCTAAACCAAATTTCTTCACTAGGCCTCTAGCATACTTGGATTGGGAGATGAACATCCCATCCTTTAGCTGACGAACCTGAAAACCAAGGAAGAAAGTAAGCTCACCTACCATGCTCATCTCAAACTCACTTTTCATCTCCTCCTCAAAGTGGTGAGCATGCTGGGAGCTCGTGGATCCAAAGACTATGTCATCCACATAGACCTGGGCAACTAAAATAGCACCATCATCTCTCCTCACGAACAATGTCATATTAACTCCCCCTCTCTTGAAGCCACAGGCTAAGAGATAGGAAGTAAGCCTCTCGTACTAAGCACGGGGTGCTTACTTCAAACCATACAAGGATTTTCTTAGATAGTAGATGTGTTCTGGGTACTTAGGGTCTTCAAACCCTTTTGGTTGTTCCATGCAAAACTCCTCCTGAAGAATGCCATTTAGAAAGGAACTCTTGACATCCATCTGATATAACTTAAAACACAGATGACATGCTATGGCGAGTAGTGAGCGGATGGACTCAAGCCTCGTAACAGGAGCAAATGTCTCCCCAAAGTCTACACCCTCTATCTGTGTGTAGCCTTGAGCGACCAAACTAGCCTTATTTCGAATTATGGTACCATTTTCATCCATTTTATTCTTGAAGATCCACCTGGTACCAATCACATTAGTCTCACTAGGTCGGGGGATAAGTTCCAAGACTTTATTCTTTTTAAACTGAAGCAACTCATCTTGCATAGCAGATATCGAGTTTTCATCTTTGAGTGCTTCTTTATGATTCTTGGGCTCGACGTTGGACGTGTAGCAAAGATGGCTAACAACTTTCTCTAGTTGTGCACGAGTCTTGACCCCTAAGGTGGGATCACCAAAAATGACAGAGGGATCATGACTCTTGCGAACCCAAGTAGGTGTGTCCCCTAACACAGGAGTAGGGTCCACAAGGTGTGGGACAAGTAAATCACTGCCATAAAAGTCCTCATCCTCACGCTGAAGACTATAATCAATAAACGTCGAAGGATCGTCATCTTACACGGTGACGTTTATTGACTCCATAACCTTAGAGCTCTTCAGGTTAAAAACCCGGTACATTCTACTGTTTGATGAATATCCTAGAATATTCCCTCATCGCTCCGGGAGTCAAACATTCCTAATTTATCTCTATCCCGTAGGATGTAGCATTTACTCCAAAAGACATGAAAATATGCAAGGTTGGGTTTCTTTCCAGTCCACAATTCATAAGGTGTCTTAATTGTGTGTGGACGCAGGTAAACCCTATTCACCATGTGGCATGCAGTAGACACTGCCTCTGCCTAAAATCTCCTGGCAACCTTACGACCTAGAAGCATAGATCTAGCCATTTCCTGGATCGTCCTATTCTTTCTCTCAATAATCCCATTTTGCTGAGGAGTCTTCACAACAGAAAACTCATGTTTGATCCCAAGGCTATCAGAGGAAAGATTTACCTTTGCTTCCTTAAATTCTATGTCGTTGTCACTACGTATTCTGTTAATAGTGACTCCATGTTGGTTTTACAGGACACGACACTTGGTCATTAAAAAATCTACAGCATCGGATTTCTCTCTCAGAAAATCTACAATCGAATATCTGGAGAAATCATCCACCATCACGAGGATATACCTCTTACCACCCAGACTCTCAGTACGAGTAGAATCCATAAGATCCATGTGAATCAAATCGAGTACATGAGAGGTGTTAATGGAATGAAACTTCCTATGGGGTCTACGAATTTACTTTCCCAACTGATAGGGTCCACAAACTGTGGAAGTCGGCTTTTCAAGAGATGGTAAGCCACGTACTAGGTTCTTTTTAGATAAGCGAGTCAAATCTCTAACGTTCACATGACCTAGACATTGGTGCCACAGATCCATAGGAGTGATTGTGGCATTGTTGCAGATAAGTGAGGATGTGGTCATAGTCCCATATCAATTATCCTCGGTCCTCACCCCTCGCACTAAAAGTTTATCGGCTTGATTATAGACATTACATGCGTTCGGGTCAAACTTTACGACGAAGTCAGCGTTGTATAGCTGGCTAATGCTGAGAAGGTTTGCTTTCAAACCTTTGACGTACAAAACATTCTCTAGCCTAGGAAATCCTGGTAACTCTACTGTACCTCGTACTATAATTCTAGACTTGCTCCCATCTCCAAAGGTGACTCTACCTTCCTTATACTCCTCTAGGTAGGTAAAAAATGAGACATCACCTGTCATATGTCTGGAGCACCCACTGTCAAAATACCACTGTGAGGTATTATGTTCTTTGAGAGCAACATGAACAACAAGAGCCTTTTTATCTTTCTTAGGCACCCAAGAAGTGGTAACCTTTTGTTTACCCTTGTTGTTGTAGGTTTTAGCCGGGATGTGAGAAGCATTCACAGACGACAAAGACATCCGTCGAAATTCCTCCATCAAAATCTGTGACGTGGCGGCTAAAAACTCAACACTCTCTCTCAGACTGGCAAAATCATTAGTATGATGTGGTGGAGCAGTAGTACAACGTGTCTGACCCAAACTATAGCAAAACTCCCTGAGGTGGCCTTTTTTTTTACAGTACGTACAGAAGAATGCAGCCTTGCGCGGACATGGGTTTGCTTTTCTTAGTCGAACTCTCCTTCGTAGTTTTTGACGATGGCCATATGGAGTCTTAGTAAACTCAGGAACTGGTTCAGGTGCAATTTGGGATATGGAGGCACCATCATAACCTATTCCCTGCCTATCACCAAAACCTAAAGTGGGGCCGAGGATCATCTTTCCTGATATGTCCTCGATTTGAACCTTGACTTCCCGTTCTCTCTCAAGATCATGAGTAAGCTGGGTAATAAGGTCTTCAAGTTTCTTTCGAGTCTCCAGGGAGGAATGGATCTCACTCGTAAGACTAGCCACTTGTTTAGTCAAGTCCCCTTTCTCTTTCTCAAAACCACTCTCTCTTTCCAAACAGTCTCTCTATCTCTCTAAAAAAACTTTCTTTCCCAACACAGGCAGACTCTCTCTCTCTCTCTCATGGTAGTGCAGGTGGAGGACTCTCTCTCTTTCGCGCTTCTTTTAAATCTTCCTCTAACGCGGTGATCCTAAGAACTAATGCTTTGTTATGCTTTTTGGTTTTAAATTACTCATTATATAACTCAGCGTAGGCACGTTGAAGATTACTCTCGCTCTCACTTGCATCATCCTCCCCCTCACTCACATCACTCTCACTATCAAGGTGTCCCTATGAAGCGACATCCTCATCGTCGTGAGGAGCACTAGAAGTGCTCACATGACTAGCCATGAATGTGGTCAGGTTACACTCATGTGGTGACTCGTCTCCTGAGTCCACCGACTCGATCTCATTGTCGTCGCTAAGGGTAGCATTAAGGACAACTTTGCCCTTTTCTCTATTCAGCCTAGTAACACACTCAAAAGCTCTATGACCCCTACCGTCGCACTTAAAGCATCTCTCACTCTCCTTCTTAGGAGGATCTTTAAAATCTTTTTCATTTTTCTTTTCAAACTTAATTTTCTCAAATTTCTTATATCTTTGAAATTACCATTTTTCTTAAAATTGAGAATTTTCTAGAAATTTTTAGCAAACAGGGCCAAATCATCTAAATCAAAGTCACACTCAGAATCTTACGTATCTATCTCTCTTTTTCTAGACGACTCTCCCCTATTTCTTGTCGACCCCTCACCCTTTCTCTCCTGGGAATAAAGTGCAATTCCCTTATCTTTAGTCTTGACAGGTTTAGGAAACATATCAATTTCATACGTTTGTAAGTCTCCTACAAGTTCCTCCAATTTAAGCGTATTTAAATTACCCAGAGAATTTAGCACAGTGACTTTAGGGATAAAACGCTTAGGCAGTGATCTAAGAATATTTTTAACAACTCTAGCATTAGGAATGTGTTCACCTAGAATAAAGCTAGTGTTAACAATATTAGACAGTTTAGCATAAAATTCATCAAAACATTCAAACTCAAGCATGGTGATTGTTTTAAATTGAGTTGTTAAATTTTGCAGTTTAGACTCTTTCACAGCATTAGTTCCTTCATGGGTAAGCTGCAAAACATCCCATGCCTCTTTTGACGTGGTGCAGGTCATTATCCATTTGAACCCATCAGGTGTGACACATAAATAGCATTTAAACCCTTATAATTAAAAGATGACCATTTAAATTCTTCTCAGTCCAAGTAGTGTCAGGTTTTAAACTAGTCACGTTATTAACACTAACGGAGGGAGGATTACACCCTCTTTCAACCAAAATCTAGACACGCTCATCAATGGCTTTTAATGCAAATCTCATGCGGGCTTTCCAGTATGCATAGTTTGTCCCGTCAAAAATTGGCATTTTAGTATATAACTTCTCCATTATGAACACGCTCTTTTTAAAAAAAATCATTTTTTCAGAAAATTGATATCTTAGAAAAATTTTGCGGAAAATTACACGGTATAATTGTGTAATTGGCTCTGATACCAATTTGAAAGAGTGCGCTTGCGTTAAAATAAAGAAAGTATTTAATTAAACCCGGTTTTTATCAATTAAGTCCTAAACATGCATCTAGGCGTGATTGAAGATGATAAAATCAAGAAAGAACATTTAAACACACACATGTGAGGAAAAATCCCCCAAATGGGCAAAACCTTTTATTTTCACTATAATTTTGTAAAAACGGTTACACTGATTACAATGAAAATAAATGTGACACAGAAATACTCGCAGGTGTCGGTTCTGATGTCATCGGCTGGAATCTCCCTCAGGAACTCCAGTTGGGCAGCAGTAGAGAAGAAGACGGCTCCTCCAAAAAGTACTACAGAAGAGTAAATGATCTTCTTGAAGGTTTAACAACTCACATATATAAATGGAAGTGATTATGTGAATAAAAAGGCTTAAGAAAACCTTAAAAAGGTGAAGTCTGATTCTGGGCTATTTTCACAGAATTCGAGATTGCAGAAAGACTTGAAAAAAATGTGTAGAAGGTTATCAGGTATTTATACGAAAGTCGAGGCGGTGGCTCATTCGAACGAGATGACATGTCGCTCGAACGAAGGACAGATGTCGTTCGAACGAGATCGCGCAACATGCCTATCTCGTTCGAACGACAGTGCAATGTCTCTTGAACGAGCTCTTCGACCAAGGCACTACGTTTCTACACTTAGAATTTTTTTGCATTTTATAAAAATACATCAGGCTTCGAAAAAACATTTTCTGAAAAATTTCCCAAATATTTATGCAAATGTTAATATTCCAATAAACTATTTTGTCGATATTGCGTAGTGGAGTAGTGGGAATGAGCTGAGCAGCACGTCGCATGTAGCATGATGCATGTGAAGATGATGGATGCATTTGATTAGGATAAAGGTCGTCGAGGATGATCGTGATGACGTGCCGAATGTAGCGGTATCAGACATATAAACTGTGATCTAGGACAAACAGAAAATTCCTAGATTCTAGCCCGGACATTTATAAAATTATGTCCTTACATTTATATAAGCTTTCATAACTATGTTTCTTGCTTTGTTAATTATTGTCTTCACTTACTTGTTGTTCCATTTCTTATTTTTAATGTTTAATTAGTTGTTTTAATTTTTTCATTATGTGTTGTAACAAGTCTAAGGGTTGGGATCAGTTTTTCACCATTAATGGGATCTTGAGAAGCCGTGTGTATTAACATTAGAATATTTTGTGTTTAACTTCCTTTGTCATACAACAGGTGTTTAAAGTGATATTACAATGTTAGTACATGTGTGACCATATTCAATTGAAAGTTTTATCATTCATCTTTGGGTTTAAGTCTCTTTATGTTTTACGTTTATAATGAATTGAATATGCTCAGCTAATTATAATTCCAACCAAATTCCTTAATATATTTTGTTAATCCGTGGTGAAGAAACAGTCCTCATACGTTTTTTTTTAATCTTTGTTATTTATTTTTTTGTTTGTGTAGTTAATGTCTTTCCCTTTTTAATAAATTCGAGTAATAAATCAATATCATCCTAAATACCATTTCTTATGGATTTCAATACCCGAACTCGCCGCTATACTTTTAAAACAAGTGTAATTAAATTTTGGCAATTTATAGTTAGGTCCCTCATAAAAAAAAATTAATTAGGTCCACTTGTTACGCCACTAGCGTGGACTTTCACAAGAAGAGAATTTGTTTGTGAGGGACCTAAGAGTACTTTCCCCATTATTTAAGGTTTTTGCATTAAGACGGTAAACCAAACAACGACATTATTCTTACAAGAACACTTGGTTTATGCCCTATCATATAAATACAAATTTTTCTCCTAATATGTATTGGTTTTAGGAATCCTATCTTCAAGACCCAACTCAATCCATTTTAAATAGCCTCATGCTCTTAAAATTTTGCCAACAATTCTATCGGGCTCGATCAAGTCTCTTTCAATCAGATGTACTCGACGCAGATCCTGCAATCCATGGTTGAAAATAAGATTGCTAATTAGACAAAAGAATACTAAGAAATTTAATTAACTTAATAGAAGTATACATTATAACATGATTTTGGAATAAAAGATCTATTCAAACTTTGTAAGGATATTGTCCCTCACATTTAGTATGTCGTATACCGCTATATGTTTGTCGAAGATTTGGGAAGCTTATATCTACAATCAATGATCCGAATTTCAAGACGACTTCAACAATCATGCCCAATAAGGACGAATTTGGTAAAATGTGTTTTAGTTCCATTTATATTTTACATTAAAAGTGTTGAGATATTTTTATGAAAAATAATTTTTAAATGATTTTAACCATAAAAAGATTTTGGATAAATACTCCTGATCCCGTAAACAGTTTTGGTTTTTAAGGATTCCAAGCTATTTAATTTTTAAAAGTTTTTTAAATAGGATCAGTGACGGTCGTTCCAATGACGTCACATCTCGTTCGAAAGAGATGGAGTATCGATAGAACGACGCCGTGTTTCATTCGAACAAACAATTTATGTAAGGACATTATTTTATAAATCCGTTATCAATTTAGTATGTCGTATACCGTTACAACCGTCGAAGAAGTTCAAGAGCAATCTACATTGAGACAGATCCGAATATATCAAGGTTCTTAATCAAAAAGCCCCTGCAAAGTTTACTTTGGTAAGGTTATGTTTCAAATACCTTAACTTTGCACTTAGAGCTTTGGGATATTTTTACAAAATATTTTCTAAGTGTTGGAGTGGACTTTTTTGTCAAAATTTGAGAATGAGTAATTTTTTTTAAGTCATTTAGCATACCACATTTTTTATGCCAGGTAGTTTAAGCGAGATGTCATCTCGTTCGAGCGACATGTTGATGTCGCGCGATGTCATTCTAACGACACGTGTTCGTCGTTCGAGCGAGATCCCTATTTCGTTCAAGCGACAGAGGCGACACATTTTTTTATAAATACTCATTAAATGGTTTCATTTTCATTAAGAAGTCCCAGCATTTTGAAAGACAGAAAACATTCCTCCCGTTTACACATGTTCATATTGTGGTAGGAAACGTCACCTTAGGCATTTTTGTTTCGATCTTGGAAAAAGTCCTAGGAAGTTTATGTCTAGTGTTCCCTTGGTTCCTAAAACCCACACACGACGTTTCACATCTATTTGGATTAGGAAATCACTTTTAGAGGCACTAGATTTTAGACAAGTTGATTTCCGTTTGCTTGCACATGATTCTTCTCTTGCCATATCATATAAATGATTGTGTTTGCATTTGTTGTCATACACTAGTTGTGGTTTCATGATATATATTTTCTAGTGTAATGACATGTACTTTTTGTATTAAATTTTTGTTTTTGAAAAATAAAATAAGAATTTATTTTGATAAAATTTTTGAAAAATCCAAAAAGAGTTTTGTATTTTGTTTACACCTTTTATGGATAGACACTTAGGATGATCGAGTCAAAATTTCATTCCATTTATCCATGTGACTATTTGATAGTATTTTGAGACAATATATCATGTCATCTTTGTGCTTTATAATGTTTGGAGTCATTAAGATGTAATTAAGTGTTACTTCCTACATCTTTGACGCGTGATTTCCATTACTGCACACATGCACGGATTTGTTTGATTATTGTACTTATCTTATCACATGTTGGTTGGGTGTTTTCACTTCAATCCTGTCTTTAAAAACGAACCAAGCGCGATAAAACTTGATAATAAAGTTGTGCATGTAAGAGCCATTTGTGAGGTTGTGTGCTTTATTTGAAAACGGGGAAGGGCTGCGAAAGGTTCATTTGGCCTTTGCAAACACTAAGCCACCATTATAACGGACCTAAAAATTGAGGAATTTTATTATTCGGGGTCCAAAGAGGTTTAAAAGAGCCCGAAAAAATTGAAAGAAAATAAAAAGAAATTCATGCCAAAAATGGGCCATTAGGTTTTTGCACCGATTCTCCAAAGTTTCAGAATTTAGTTTATATCCCTCTAAAAGAAAATATATATGAGGGAGTTTGGATGGAGAGCGTTAAATAGTTTTGGACGTTATTGGTGTGGAAATCACTTTGACTTTGATTTGTTGATTTGTATAAGACGATGTCATCTAAATTCATCAATTTTTACACCTAAGGTTACTTTTGATGTTCATTCGTTAGGAGTACACGTATGCATCGTGCACATATACTTGATTGAGTTGATTTACCTATTGAATGTGTTCACACCCATTCATTCCGTTACGATGACTTGGTTGTTTGAGTTTAAATCCATGGTATGATTTTTGGTATCTTATTTCCGTACGAAAAATTGAAAAAACAAAAACAAAAATCGTTTGTGAAAGTTTTTTAGATACACCTTTGCATACACGTAGTTTGATCCTTGTTTGCTATGCATTTTATCGTGACACTCCATGTTTTGATTGTTTCTTCTTATCTGTCTATTTGGGGACATCATAAAAAGGGGAGAAAGAATTATCATGTTATGGGGGATTTTTTACATTATGGGGGAGATTTGATTTATTGATGATTTATTCTTATATCATTTCAAACTCGATGCGTCACGAAGGTTTTTGCTTGATCTCATGTGTGTAGGTACGAAGATTGAAGATCACTATGTTGCACACCCTGATGAGAAAATCATTGAGATTTGACGAAGATTTTTGAAGAACAGTTTGAGATCTTGCAAATTTATTCATGGGAGGGTAGATTTGTATAGGCATTTTTGGTATTTGATAATTTGGATGTTTTTATGTATGTACCGGCATAGACATAGGGAGAGATTTGAAAGGACATTATTTTATAAGTCCGTTATCAATTTTGTATGCCGTATACCATTACCATCGCCGAAGAAGTTGAAGAGCAATCTACATCAAGACGGATCTGAATATATCAAGGTTCTTCATCAAAAAGCATCCGCAAAGTTTACTTTGGTAAGGTTATGTTTTAAATACCTTAACTTTTCACTTAGAGCTTTGGGATATTCTTACAAAATATTTTCTAAGTGTTGGAGCGGACTTTTTTGTCAAAATTTGAGAATGAGTAATTTTTCTTAAGTCCTCTAGCGTACCTCATTTTTGACACCACGTCGGTCAAGCGAGATATCATCTCGTTCGAGCGACATGTTGATGTCGCGCGATGTCGTTCAAACGACACGTGTATGTCGTTCGAGCGAGATCCCTATTTCATTCGAGCGACCGAGGGGACGCATTGTTCTATAAATACTCATTAAATGGTTTCATTTTCATAAAGAAGTCCCAGCGTTTTGAAAGACTGAAAACTGCGAATCTGCAGAATTCTTTTTGACTTCTTCGTTTAGGGTTTAATACCTTTTTGTTTTCAATTCACAAAAATCTCATATGCTTTGGTGAATTATTTTCGTGTTCAGGAACACACTTTGCTTCTATTTATCCTTTGTGGGGAGAAATCTACAACCGGAGAGCTGCGTGCTATTGTGGAGGGGGTCTCTATGAAGTTTACCCTTGTGGAGAATCCTTTTCTTTTCCATTGCTGACCATCTAGAGTTCTTGCGGGAGATTCCAGCCAACGACATCGGAACTGACACCTGAGGGTATTTCGTATGTCACTGTTGTTTTCATTGTAATCTGTGTAAATCGTTCTTTACAAATTATTGTGAAAATAAAATGGTTTTGCCCTTCCGGGATTTTTCCTGAAATTTGTGTCACATGCTTTATTTATTTATGGTTTAACACATGCACACACGTTGTTGCATGTTTAGGGGCTGAATTGATTTGGTTTAAAAATAGACTATAGTTAAATAAGTGTGTCAAGTTAGAAATTTATGAATTTAGTCAATTATCACTCAGTCATACGTTTTCCAAATTGGTATCAGAGCTTATTTAAGCGATCACCACTTTTACAAATTGGTATCAGAGCAGGTTGCGCTAATTTATCGCGTATTCCTATTTTTCGCAAAATTTGTGTGATATTGATTTTTTTTTAAATCAGTTTTGTGAAAAATCGTAATTTTTCCGATGGCGCACTTATGTAATCGGATGCCCTCCTTTGAAGACACGAGTCAAAGTTTTGATGATATAAATCATTTGAATTTGACGTTTGCTAAAAGAATTGATTTTTTGGAAAAAGAAAATTCTCGTTTTAAATCCTCGATGGATCTTTTGCAAATGCTTCAAAATCAAAGAGATTTTTATCGTGAGAAATTTTTTGCCTTGGACCATGACTTTGTTGCTTTAAAATTGTTCTAGAAGGAGAGTGATGATAGGGTCCTATTTTTAGAAGAAGAATTAGAGGACCTTAAAAATTCGATGGTTTGTGTTTGTGCCAAAGAGGACAAAAATATTTTAATCAATGAGTTTGTGTCACGTGAAAAGACTCTTACAGAAAAGTTTGCTTTAATTGAGGGGGAGAGAGATGCCCTTTTAAAAATTGTTGAAATTTTGAAAAAGAAATCCCTGTATTTGGAAGAGTCTAATTTGTTGCTTGAATCAAATATTTTGAAGTTGAAAAAAGATTTAAACGATTCAAGTGGATTTGATAGTGAGGGTAATGGCACATCTTGTTCTCATGCTTCTAGTGCTAAATCCAAAACCATTATTTATTTTAGAAGGTCAATTAATCCCAGGGACATTAGGAAAGATCACACTTTAGGTAACATTCCTCCTGTTTACGCATGTTCATATTGGGGTAGGAAAGGTCACCTTAGGCATTTTTGTTTTGATCTTGGAAAAAGTCCTAGGAAGTTTATGTCTAGTATTCCCTTGGTTCCTAAATCCCACACACGACGTTTCACATCTATTTGGATTAGGAAATCACTTTTAGAGGCACTAGATTTTAGACAAGTTGATTCCCATTTTCTTGCACATGATTCTTCTCTTGCCATATCATATAGATGATTGTGTTTGCATTTGTTGTCATACACTAGTTGTGGTTTCAGGATAAATATTTTCTAGTGTAATGACATGTACTTTTTGTATTTAATTTTTGTTTTTGAAAAATAAAATAAGATTTTATTTTGATAAAATTTTTGAAAAATCCAAAAAGAGTTTTGTATTTTGTTTACACCTTTTATGGATAGACACTTAGGATGATCGAGTCACAATTTCATTCCATTTATCAATGTGACTATTTGATAGTGTTTTGAGACAATATATCATGTCATCTTTGTGCTTTATAATGTTTGGAGTCATTAATATGTAATTAAGTGTTACTTCCTACATCTTTGACTCGTGATTTCCTTTATTGCACACATGCACGGATTTGTTTGATTATTGTGCTGGTCTTATCACTTGTTGCTTGGGTGTTTTCACTTCAATCCTGTCTTTAAAAATGAACAAAGCGCGATAAAATTTGATAAGAAAGTTGTGCATGTAAGAGCCATTTGTGAGGTTATTTGCTTTATTTTAAAACGGGGAAGGGCTGCGAAAGGTTCATTTGGCCTTTGCAAATACTAAGCCACCGTTATATCGGACCTAAAAAATTGAGGAATTTTATTATTCGGGGTCCAAAGAGGTTTAAAAGAGCCCGAAAAATTGAAAGGCAATAAAAAGGAATTCATGCCAAAAATGGGCCATTAGGTTTTTGCACCGATTCTCCAAAGTTTGAGAATTTAGTTTATACGCCTCTAAAACAAAATATATATGAGGGAGTTTGGATGGAGAGCGTTAAATAGTTTTGGACGTTATTGGTGTGGAAATCACTTTGACTTTGATTTGTTGATTTGTATAAGACGATATCATCTAAAATCATCAATTTTTACACCTAAGGATACTTTTGATGCTCATTCGTTAGGAGTACACGTATGCATCGTGCACGTATGCTTGATTGAATTGATTTACCTATCGAATGTGTTCACACCCATTCATTCCGTTTCGATGACTTGGTTGTTTGAGTTTAAATCCATGGTATGATTTTTGGTATCTTATTTTTGTACTAAAAATTGAAAAAACAAAAACAAAAATAGTTTGTGAAAGTTTTTGAGATACACCTTTGCATACACGTAGTTTGATCCTTGTTTGCTATGAATTTTATCGTGACACTCCATGTTTTGATTGTTTCTTCTTATCTGTGTATTTGGGGACATCATAAAAAGGGGAGAAAGAATTATCATGTTATGGGGGATTTTTTGCATTATGGGGGAGATTTGATTTATTAATGATTTATTCTTATATCATTTCAAACTCGATGCGTCATGAAGGTTTTTTCTTGATCTCATGTGCGTAGGTACGAAGATTGAAGATCACTATGTTGCACACCCTAATGAGAAATCATTGAGATTTGACGAAGATTTTTGAAGAACAGTTTGAGATCTTGCAAATTTATTCATGGGAGGGTAGATTTGTATAGGTATTTTTGGTATTTGATAATTCGGATGTTTTTATCTATGTATCGGCATAGACATATGGAGAGATTTGTAAGGACATTATTTTATAAGTTCGTTATCAATTTAGTATGTCGTATACCGTTACAATCGTCGAAGAAGTTCAATAGCAATCTACATCAAGACGAACTGAATATATCAAGGTTCTTCATCAAAAAGCTTCCGCAAAGTTTACTTTGGTAAGGTTATGTTTTAAATACCTTAACTTTTCACTTAGAGCTTTGGGATATTTTTACAAAATATTTTCTAAGTGTTGGAGCGGAATTTTTCGTCAAAATTTGAGAATGAGTAATTTTTTTTAAGTCCTCTAGCGTACCTCATTTTTGACGCCACATCTTTCAAGCGAGATTTCATCTCGTTCGAGCGACATGTTGTTGTCGCGCGATGTCATTCAAACGACACGTGTATGTCGTTCGAGCGACTGAGGCGACGCATTGTTCTATAAATACTCATTAAATTGTTTCATTTTCATTAAGAAGTCCCAGCGTTTTGAAAGAGTGAAAACTGCGAATTTTCAGAATTCTTTTTGACGTGTTCGTTTAGGGTTTAATCCCTTTTTGTTTTCAATTCACAAAAATCCCATATGCTTTGGTGAATTGTTTTGGTGTTCAAGAACAAACTTTGCTTCTGTTTATCCTTTGTCGGGAGAACTCTACAACCGGAGAGTTGCGTGCTATTGTGGAGGGGGTCTCTATGAAGTTTACTCTCATGGAGAAGCCATTTCTTTTCCATTGCTGACCATCTGGAGTTCTTGCGGGAGATTCCAGCCGACGACATCGGAACCGGCACCTAAGGGTATTTCATATGTCACTCTTGTTTTCATTGTAATCCGTATAAACCGTTCTTTACAAATTATAGTGAAAATAAAATGGTTTTTCCTTTCCGAGATTTTTCCTGAAATTCGTGTCACATGCTTTATTTATTTATGGTTTGACACACGCACACACGTTGTTGCATGTTTAATGGTTGAATTGATTTGGTTTAAAAATAGACTCTAATTAAATAAGTGTGCCAAGTTAGAAATTTGCAAATTTAATCAATTATCACTCAGTCATATGTTTTACAAATTGGTATCAGAGCTTATTTAAGCAATCACCACTCTTATAGTTTAAGTTTGACACGTCACTGCCTTGATATTTATTATATAAAGGGTGTTAGGCTTCTGTATTTCGTGTGGAGAAAATACTGGTTTTTACAGATTACGTTTTGAGTGTTTTTTGGTTTATTTTCCCACACATTTAAGGGTTGAATTTTTGTTTTACAATTCACAATCCCAATATGTGTTTGTGTGAGTTGTTTTGTGGAACCCAAAGAATAATTTTTTGTTTGTTCAACCTCTGTGGAGAAGGCATCTCCATAACTGACCAGTGGATACCGGGCGTAGTCATTCTACGTGTGGACGAGCCGAAGATGACGAACCGACACTTGGAGGGTATTTCACCGTCTCTCGTATCTTTGAAGGTTTACTGAAGGCACCATGCATTACACACTTGTGGGAGATTATCAAGTTGTATGTAAGTCAAAGGTCTTGTAAATTCTTCAAAGTGTTACAAAAGGTTTTTAACCGAAAGTTTTTTTTTTCCTAATTCGGTCGTCCTTATTTTCATTCATGATTTGAATGGTTCATAACACTTAGATGCATGTTTAGGAGCTGATTTAAGTGATATCTGGCTTGAGTAAATTTAGACATCTAATTAAATAAGTGGGTTTGGATTTCATTGAAAACTTGCGAATAAAGTTGATTAGTATCACACCGCGTTTTCAAATTGGTATCAGAGCATGTTACGCCAATTTATTGCGTATTCCTATTTTTTGCAAACTTGTGTGATATTGATTTTACGTGAAAATTTTGATTTTGTTTAAAATCGCAAGTTTTTCAATGGATCACTTATATAATCGGGTGCCCATCCTTGATGGCGATAATTATGCCTATTGGAAAGCACGCATGAAATCTGTTTTAAAAGCCATTGATGAGCGTGTTTGGTTGTTGGTTGAAAATGTATGGGCTCATCCCACCGTGACTGTTGGTAATATCACATCTTTAAAATCTGTGTCAAACTGGACCGAGGACGACTATAAATTGTCTAACTTTAATTTCCGTGGTTGAAGTGATATTTCTAGAGCTATCACTCCCGACGAGTTACGCCGTATTATGACGTGCACCACGTCTAAAGAGGCATGGGATGTTTTAAAATTGACACACGAGGGCACGACCGCTGTTAAAGAGTCTAAATTGCAAAATCTTGCCACCCAATTTAATACCCTTACTATGTTAGAGTCCGAGACTTTTGATGAGTTTTATGCACATTTGTCGGACATTGTCAACACTAATTTTAATTTGGGTGAGGTAATTGATAACACGTGGGTTGTGAAAAATATTTTGAGATCCCTTCCAAGACGTTTTATTCCGAAAGTCATTGTTTTAAACTCGATGGGGAATTTGAGCACACATAAGTTAGAAGAGTTGGCAGGTGATCTTCAAACTTATGAGTTAGATATGTTTCCCCAAACTGTTAAGCCTAATGAAAAAGGGATTGCACTTAGGACACAGTCGAGATCGAGTGAGGATGTTTCAAGGAGGATAGATAAGAAAAAGAAAGATAGTGTTTGTGACTCCGATTCCGAGGGAGATTTTGATTTTAATGATATGTCCCTCTTTGCGAAATTTTTTAAAAAGTTTCTCAAGATGTCTAAAGAAAATTCATCAAATAACAAGAAATTTTTTCAGAAAAATAAAAAGAAAGAGGAGGCCAAAGAAAGTGGTGAGAAAGAGGATGAGATTAAATGTTTTGAGTGTGAGGGCAAAGGTCACATACCTAAATAGTGTCCTACGAGGATAAGGAGAAAGGGCGAAGAAACTGCTATGCCCGCCACACTTAGTGATAGTGAGGGATATGAGGAAGATGAGGGAGATGAGTCTAGTAAAGGTTTAGCACATGGAATGTGTGTAGCCTTTTCGAGTCATGTGAGAAAATCCACTTTGTCTCACGATGATAGTGTTCACAAGATCGAAGGTAATGACTCGAGTTTTTCTAGTGGTGATGAGAGCGAGTTTGAGAGTGGAGATGAAAGTTATCTCCAAAAAGCTTTTAGAGATTTTTACACCGAGACCTTGAAAACAAAAAGGTATAATAGGGATTTAGATCGTCGAGTTTTGTATTTGGAGAGAGAGAAGGAAGTTTTGAAAAGGAAAAAGTGTGACTTGACCGACATAGTGTCTAGTCTAATGACATGTGTATCCCAACTCGAGAGTGATCTCGAACGTGTCCGGGAGGTCAAAGTCCCTTTAGAGAACGCATATAAGAAGGTTGAAAACATGGTTCTCAATCCCATTTTGGGTGGGGGTGAGAATTTAGGAAAAGGTCATGACGGTGTATCCACTTCTATTGTTGCACCCGAGTCGGTTCCCACTTTAGTGACTCGACCCAACCCACCTAGGCGTCCCGTATCTATTAGGAGCACACATCCTATAATCTTTAAAAAATTAATTCCTAGGCCGGTTTACGTTTTCTACCATTGTAAAAAGAGAGGACACCTTAGGGAATTTTGCTTTAAGTTGGGTTACGTGCCACAATATTCCACTACACATGCTCATGCGCACGCACCCACTCATGACACTTTGCTTGCACATAATGATAGAGAGTTTGCACATATTCGTGAGCAAGTAAAGTTTTTGATCAAGACTTCACATGATTTGATGGAGTTGTTTCAAAATATGTCACCATCTTTGGAAAACTCCACCGCACTTTCGGATTGAGGTCTAGACATGTTTGCTAGCATAAGGTGTTTTTGATGATGACACTTATTCCTATTGCTAGTATGTACCATTTGTTTCATATTTAGTTAACATTTTTTCACTTTTCTTATTTTTGGTACTATTTTAGCACTATTTTGGAACTGTTTGCTCATTCCATGATATGTTCTTTTTTGTGATTTTCCCACTGGACTAAACTGCATAACATTCTGTGTAATATGGGAAATTTGTGTTTTCTCGTTCTAACGAGATACCCTATCATTCGAACGACATGGCATCTCATTCGAACGATCCTGTAATAATATTCTGTTTGCAGTCCTCTATTTCATCATGTTATATGTTATTGGTGCTGCTGGGTTGTTTCTGAACAGTCTTTGAAAAATACAAAAAGATTTTCTTTTTTTTAAATCCAAAAAGAGTTTTGTATTTTGTTAGCACCTTATATGAATGCACACTTAGGATGACCAAGTCACAACTTCATTTCATATCCATGTGACTGTTTGATAGTGTTTTGAGACAATATATTGTGTCATTCATGTGCTTTACAAAGTTTGGAGTCTTTGAGATGCTATAGTGTTGCTATCTATTTGTTTGACTCACTTTGTCCTTTATTTCACACAAGCACGAATTTGTTTGACGCTTGTTCTTGTCGAATCAAATGTTGGCTACGTGTTTTTATCTTAATTCTGTCTATTAAAACGAACCAAATATAATAAAATAAGATAATGAAAGGTGTGCATGTTTTAAACCGTTTGCCATAAGTTTGTGTGAATTTTAAAAAATGGTGAAGAGCTACAAAAGGTACATATTATCCTTTGCGATTAAGCCACCGTTTAATTGGACCTAAAAAATTGAGGTATTTTCATGATCCGAGGTCCTAAGAGGTTTAAAAGAGCCCCCAAAACTCGCATGGCAATAAAAAGAATTATATGCCAATAATGGGGCCATTAGGTTTACTAACCAATGTTTGAGAATTCAAATCACCTCAAAAAGAAAATATATATGAGGGAGTTTGGTTGGAGAATTAAAGCGGCTTTGGACGTTCGTAAAAAGTCTTGAAAACGCATGAAAAAGTTTTTAGATGTTATTGGTGTGAAAATCCTGCAGACTTTAATTTGTTGATTTTGATTTAAGACGATGTCATCTAAATTCAACACTTTTACACCTAAGGACGATTTTGATGTTCATTCTTTAGGATTACTCTTATGCATCTTGCACATGTGATATGATTGAGTTGATGTTCCTATCGAATTTGTTCATATCCATTCATTCCGTTTCCACGATTTGGTTATCTTAGTACAAATTCATGGTGGGATTTTTTTTGTAACATCATTTTTGCATTTTTGTTTAAAAAATTGAAAAAATTCAAAAATAGTTTGTTTGCTTGGTTTTTCGTGACACCCCGATTTGCTTTATGTGATTTATTCTTTTTCTTGTATATTTCAGACAAATAAAAAGTGGGAGAACGAATTATGATTTTATCGGGGAGTTTTATTATCAGGGAGATTTGATTATACTTACATGCTTTATTTTTATATCATTTCAAACTCGATACGTCACGAGGTTTTTGCTTTGTCTCATGTGTGTAGGTACAATTGAAGATTCATTGCATTTCACACCCTAATGAGAAAATCTTGGAGATTTGAAAAGTTGATTGTTGAAGATTGAAAAAGTTTGAAGACTTGTTCAGTTTATCTTTCCATTTTTGTTTTCGGGAGGGTAGATTTGCATAGGTCATATTTTGTTTATTTGATCATTCTGATAGTTTTTATTTTATACCAGCATAGACATAGGGGGGATTTGTAAGGACATTGTCCGTCACATTTATTATGTCGTATACCGCTACAAGTTTGTCGAAGATTTGGGAAGCTTACATCTACAACCGACGATCCGAATTTCAAAACGGCTTCAACAATCATGCCCAATAAGGAAGAATTTGGTAAAATGTGTTTTAGTTCCATTTACATTTTACATTAAAAGTGTTGGGATATTTTTATGAAAAATAATTTTTAAATGATTTTAATCATAAAAAGATTTTGGATAAATACTCCTGATCCCGTAAACAGTTTTGGTTTTTAAGAATTTAGAGTTATTTAATTTTTAAAAGTTTGTCAACGAGAGGATCAGTGACGGTCGTTCGAATGACGTCACATCTCGTTCAAACGAGATGGAGTTCGCATCACTCTAACGACGTCGTGTTTCATTTGAACGAGCAGTTTAAGTTTGACACATCACCGCCTTGATTTTTATTATATAAAGGGTGTCAGGCTTCTATATTTTGTGTGGAGAAAACACTGGTTTATACAGAATACATTTTCAGTGTTTTTAGTTTATTCTCCAACACATTTGAGTGTTCAATTTCTGTTTTACAATTCACAATCCCAATATCTTCTTGTGTCGATTGTTTTGTGGAACCCAAAGCATATTTTGTTGTTTGTTCAACCTCTGTGAAGAAGGCATCTCCATAATTAATCGGTGAATACCGAGCGTAGTCATTCTGCGTGTGGACGAGCTGAAGACGACGAACCGATGCCTGGAGGGTATTTCACTATCTCTTGTATCTTTGAAGGTTTACTGAAGGCATCATGAATTACACACTTGTGGTCGATTTTCAGGTTGTATATAAGTCAAAGGTCTTGTAAATTCTTCAAAGTGTTATAAAAGGTTTTTACCCGAAAGTGTTTTTTTCCTAATTCGATCGTCCTTATTTTCATGCATGATTTAAATGATTCATAACACTTAGATGCACATTTAGGAGCTTATTTAATTGATATTTGGTTTGAGCAAATTTAGTAAACTAGTTAAATAAGTGGGTTTGGATTTCATTGAAAACTTGCGAATAAAGTTGATTGGTATCACACCGCGTTTTCAATTTTACTTTTGGGATACAAGATTTTGAGTACTAAAATTTGCTTATGACCCTTCTCTAATTATTTCATGTTCTTCCTTACATCCGATATCTTACTCATATTGAAGCCTTTTACATTTGCTTATAGTCAAAGAGTACATTTCTAAATAAGAAAATTTAAACAATTATTTACAATTTATGAACTATTTCCCCTGCTAGTGGTGGCATCACAACATAAGGCCAAATGTGTGTATGTGTGTTTTTATTGTTTCTGAAAGACAAACAAATAGTTACATTTAGAATTTATAATGATGATGAAATAAGATCAACAAGGAAACCCATGGATTGCAATATTTGTTTAAGAACAAGTCCTTTCATCCTATTAGGCTTATCATTGTTTCATGCAACAAATTTGACAATCCTGCATGAGAACTTGATATAAGGGTGAATATATTCTCGTGTGCCACTTGATTCTTGTAACAAAAAATCTGAAGTTGTGTGACACTAAAAACTTACACAATGCCATGGCTTGTATGGATTTTTAGGCATGTGGGGAAAAGGACACCACACGTTAATCAATAAAAATTTAACCTCACAAATGAGACAAAATATTCATGTCAATAATTAGTGCCCATTTAAAATTAAGAAAGAAGTTCCTATATTTGTCAATGAATCATGTCGACCGTGTTCGTATCGATTTTTATCATATTCGAGTCTTATGGGATTCGTGTCTAAATGAGTGACATTTTTATCAAGTAAAAAATCATTTTTATCAAGTAAAAAAAATCATATTCAAACCCCACCCGTTATCTTAACGTGTCGTGTAGTGTTCACTCCTTAATACCCATTAGGATAATGAATTATTTTGAATTGTATACAAGTTGACATATTATCTCATTTTTAAACACAATTGGACCCATTAATTCATTAATATTACTAAATATCTTATTTATTAAAATTAGTTATGAATAAATTAATATTATGTTACATAAAATATTTATAAGTCCTAATAATATATCTTATTTACTTAAATCTTATCGAGTATTAGCAGATGAATGAGATAAACATTAACCCGATCTGGGGTTGGCTCTGATACGATTCGAAATCATTAAGGATCCACCCATTAACTTATAACTTCATATCGTTTCGTGTCAAATAATCGTATCGTGTTACATTTGTCGGATCTAACTACGAGGGATATCCTATTCATTAATATATGGATAACTCGTTGATTATCCAAAGATCTCAAATAATATCCCTCCAGTAACGCTAATCGGGATCTATATAAGATATGAAACATAATTAAGATTTCCAACAGTACCCCATGGCATAAAGAGTATTAAAATCTAAAAAACTCTACATCATGGTTTACCTAACTATTTAATTTCTTATAATTAGAGGACTCATTATGCAACATGCAATAATCAATAAGCTTTTACATATCTTGTTATCGAGTAGAACGGAAAAAAAAAACTTGAAACTGATCAATTGATTACTTATTGTCCAATGAAAATGAGTTTGAAGCAGTAAAGGAAAAGATGACTGAAAAAGAAAATCGCCATCAAAACTCAAATATGTAGGTTATGTAAAACCAGTATATCTATGTTTAGGGGGACTGCATAGTGGACTAAAATTTGTCTATCAAACTAAATAAAAAAGACGCTCTCAAGAAAAAATAATAGCACCAATAAACACAGTTAACCGTCCCCACAACCAACACATTATGTGAAGACCAATAAACGAGATTTATCTAGACCTCATTTTGCAATGAGGGTTGGCAATTCGTGTGTGTCGTATCGTGTTGTAATCGTGTCATGTCGAATTCATGTTAAGTATTAGTTAACCCTAACTCAACCCATTTAGCTGTTGCGCTAAAATAGTCCTACGTTAAGCAATCAAGACCATAAAACTCACTTCGGAATTTTATCAAACAATTGGTGTGCGAAAAACACCCAAGACCTTGTTCCTAATGAAAATTAAGTGTACAAACTAAAAAAGAATCCAACCAACAATTAACAAGTAGGATAACTAGAACATACAAGCAATCAAAGAAAAGAAATAACAAAAATATAATGTGGTTCACCTAAACTAGGTTTACATCCACAATGGTAGGATTTTTTTTTTCTTTGATAAATGGAGGAACCACAAGATTACACACTCACACACTTTATCTCTCCATGAAAGTCACTCTCAAACCAAGCACAAGAACTAATCTTTAAAAAAGGAACTCTCACTCAGTTGTTTCTTGAAAACCTCACCAAATGTTCACACTCTAGCTGGAAAAATAGGATTGCTGGAAAAATAAGAAAATAGACTGCTATTTATATTTTTCCTCAAAATGGCAATTTGTAAGTATCGTGAAAAAACTTTTTTTCTCCAAAAACAGCCGTGAACTAACCGAAAACCACAAGAGAGCCAATATACACCACAAACTCCACCTTGGCAATCCAAATGATCTAACCAAAACCCCATAATGTAAACCATTGAACCTGCTTGAATATCACCCCAAAATCTACCAAGCTCAATTCGGTTCCACCTGACCGAGGAGCCTCTCCTCGAACTTCAACAAGAAGTGATATTAGAAGCTTTAAGCATAAACTTCTCCATAGTCACCGGTTTGGTGAGGAAATCTACTGCGTTCTAATCTGTGTGCATCTTCTTAATTAAAACCTCGTCAAAATTAACCCAATCTTGAACTCAATGATACCGCACATCAATATTCTTTGTGCGGATATGATACTCTTGATTCTTAGCCAAATGCATATCACTTTGAATATCGCAATAAAGATGAACACTCTTTGCTTCATCCCTAATTCACTCATCAAACTCTTTAACCAAACAACCTCCTTTGACACTTTCGTAAGTGACATATGCTTCACCTCTATGGTTGACAAAGAACTTGTCACTTGTAATATGGATCTCCCAGATAATGTCCCACTAGAAGTAGTGAATACATACCCCAATGTAGATCTCCGTGTGTTAATCCCGATCGGGTGAAGGTCTCGCGCCCTCTTACTCTAGGAACGCTTCGACCGTCGTCGGTGTGGGGTGAATATAAAGAGATGGAGTTGCCAGTTTATTTCGCACAAAACAGGAAAAAGAACATATCACCGTCTCGAGAGAGAGACATCAAAGACAAACTAATTCTTATGAAACCAATGGTTCGAAGGTTCGGGGGCTAAGTTACGGAATGGGAAAGTGTTAGGCACCCATCCCGCCCTTTCGGTCTCTCATGGGCTTGTGTTACTTTTTTCTTTATTTCTCCATGAAGTGTGTGTGCATGTATATATAATGAAGATCGGAATCGCCCAACTCACACTATGGAAAAGATAGAGTAAGGTATTCTATAGGAACGTGCCCAAAATAATATATAGAAAATACGATGAATCTGTTTATCGAGATATTGATCATTATGATGAAACGATAATATATATTAGATTAAACTACAATGAGAATCACAAATATAATATATCTTAAAATAATATATAAGTGAGAAAATGAGAAATTGGAAAAATTAAAAAATTGGAAAATTTGACTCGAGTCTCGGGTTTTAGCCCAAGACGCCTACGTAGCCTATAAAGGAATCAAAGTTCACGTAGTTCGCATACGGCATAAGGGTGGGGTTTATCCCATAGATTCGAACGATAATTTATTATATGTGTGTGCGCAGAAATGTTTTAGTTTTGAGAAATTGTGATGGGTATTCCCATTGGAATTTACAGGTGTAAGCCTTTTTTTGTTTGTTTTGGGTTTTTTTATAGAAAATAAATTATGTGCAATATAGCTAACAAAGAGGTGAGATATTAATGTGTATGAATTCGAAGCAAAAACAAAATTATGAGTTTATGTAATTTAATGCAAAAATAAGAAATTTAAAGAGAGAGGGAACAATTTTGGACCTTCTTTAGAGAATTGAAGCTTGATCTTGATCTTTGATGAGCTCCCTTAAATGTTGAGATGAATGTTGGATTTGAGAAAATAAGATTTTGCCAAATTGCATATGAAAAGGATAGGAATGCAACATGGAAAGGAATTTCACGTAAGGAAACATCATTGATTAATAGAGAATTTTGTTGAGACCACTGATATTGAGGGATCTGAGGTCTATTTTGGAACTGAGGTCATGCCCTCTATTTATAGGGGAAGGAGGCTGACTGGAATAGTCTTAGCCTTGCCAATCGACAGGTACCCCTAGACACATTATCGATAGTTGGGAAAATGGACCTGCTAATTGGTAGTCTCGTGCAGATTTTTTTGGAAAAACGATAATAGGACACTATCCATTGATCCATATCATGCACAGTACATACCGTTAGAAAGGTAATTCAGAGACCTTAAAGAGTCCTTTGGGATGCTCTCGAGTTCGGGAGTTAACTTTGGGTCAAACGTGGCTCGAAACAGATCGTTGGTCTTTTGAACGGGGGTTCGTTGAAAGAAAATGGATTGTTCGTCCGAACTGCGAGTCAAAATTTCACACGGGGAAGGTCGTTGGAAAGGATATACAAAGTATTTAGACATTCCAAAGAGCTTCCCCGGTTCGAAAAGTTGACATTGGTCAATCGGGACCAAAAAATAGATCATTTGTCTATACTGTAAGGCCGATTCACGCACGGGGTGGACCATTGGAAAGGGTATTCAGTGCCCTTTAAATATTCATTCAGTATTATTTGAGCTGAAGAGTTGACCTTGGTCAAATGAAGCCTGGGAGCGACCGGTGGCCTCCAAATCAATTTTAGGGGGAAAACGGATCGTTCGTCCAAATGGTTATGTCATTTCACGCACAGGGTGGACCATTGTAAATGGGTTTTACTACCCTTCGAACTTTCAAAGAGCTTTCACTCTGACGATGAAGTGGATTAGGGTCAAATTGGAGCCCGGGAGCGCCCGGTGGCCTCTAGATTGATTTTTTATTGTAAAATGGTTCGTTCGTCCGAACCATTATGCCGTTTCATGCACGGGATGGACCATTAGAAAGGGGATTCATTGACTTTCAAATATTTATTAAGATATCGCTCTAGTAATGGAATTGACCGAAGTGGAATGGGGCTCGCGAGCGTCCGATGGCCTCTAAATCGGTACTCAGAGTATGACCTAGGATTTTTATTGAAATGGTGTGGTGCTAGGGACCTAAGTAGAGACTTAGGGGGTTCTATAATATGGTGTCTCAAGATCCCCTCAACGGGTGAGCTTGGAACAAGTGAAAGACATCACATAGACACCACATGATGTTTGAGGAGATAGATTGATTATGTAGACGTAAGGAATGAGGATGACCATTTCAGAGGGTCGATGTCAATTATGAGGAACTAAGGAAGTACCGGGGATGGAAAATTATGTGGGTCGAGGTCAATTATGAGTACCTAAGGTAGGGAGCGACCAATTCTGAGGCTGAGGTGATTTCTGAGGACCTAAAAAGAGATGACCGATTCTGAGGGTCGGAGCCAATACTGAGGTCTAAAGTAGAAGTGACCAATTCTAAAGGATGAGGTCAATTATGAGGACCTAAGTAGGAGCGACCAATTTTACGAGTCGACATCATTTCTGATGACTTATGTAGAGATGATCGATTTTGAGGCTCTTCTGAGGGCTTAAGTAGGAACGACCAATTCTGTGGGTCGAAGCCAATTTTGAGGGCTTTGGAAGAGATGATCAATTTTGAGGGTCAAGGACAATTCTGAGGGCTTGAGTAGAGAGTGATTAATTCTGAGGGTCGAAGACAATTCCGAGGGCTTAAGTATAGAGCGACCAATTCTGAGGGTCGAAGCCAATTCTGAGGGCCTAAGTAGAGAGTGACCAATTTTATGGGTCGAGTTTAATTCTAAGGACCTAAGTAGAGATGAACAATTCTGAGGGTTTGAGTAGGAGCGACCAATTCTGAGGGCCGAAGACAATTCTCGGGGCTTAAGTAGAGATGACCAATTCTATGGGTCGAAGCCAATTCTGAGGGCTAAAATGGGAGCGACCAATTCTGAGTGTCGAATCCAATTTTGAGGGCTTAAGTAGAGATGACCAATTCTACGTGTCGAAGCCAATTCTGAGGGCTTAAGTAGAGAGTGACCAATTCTGAGGGTCGAAGCCTATTCTGAGGGCTTAAGATGTAGTTTTCTTGGGGGAATTTGGAGACTCAATTGGGGAAAAGATATTAATCTATGGATTGGATGCATCCTTGTTGGGGAATTTTCTTCAATCTTGTACTGTTCTTTGGAGATGTTATTGGGGAGATATCCAATTCATTTTGGGAATTCCACTAGGAAAGTAGGTGTTTCGCTAGGGAAGTAAGTGTTCTGATGGGGAAGTAAGTGAGGTACAAAAATATTTTTCTTAGTAAAAAAATTTCTAAAATCAATTTGGTAATTTTATAAATTTTTTGGGGATTTTTTGACATTTTTTGAGATATTTTGTACAAAATTTTAGGGAGGTGCCAAGCGATAGTGGCACGATATTTTAGGCTTCCTCAGACAAGTGAAGGGACAATGCCGATCGATATGTGACCGGGAGCTACCGATCGTCATGCCCCTTAGCCTCCTATAAAAAGGGGGCGAGATTTTCTTATTTTTCACAGTTTTCAGATTTTCTATCTTCTGTTTTTCCTTTCTGGGAACTGTTCTAGCATTATTTTTTCCTTCAAAACTAAGAAATAGTTGATTTTTTTAACAGTGCGGTCCACATGACGTGGTTGAGTATTGATGACTGGGCACATTTGGAGTGGCGATCCAGGGTGCCCCTAGCGCTAAGTAGTGAGAATTCTTGTGACTCATTCAATCTAGTTGCGGACGAGATGACTTTACTTTATGAGTCGGTGTACCATCAATCTTCTAGGGTGGTGAACCCCAATGTTTATGTAAGTGTTAATGACGTTTGGTATTTCTTTTTTTTCTTCCTTGGTGATATTTCTATTTTTTTTTCTGAACCTTGATAAGGGTTTTCCTTTTTTACTTTGACAGGTTGATATCTCTACGTCAAACCTGCATTCTCGATGGACAACGGGGTTCAAAGATGTCTGGGAGCACCTTCCACCGATAGTGTGTTGGGTGGATACATCAGCTAACTTTGGTAGATTGGAGTCTACACTAGATTAGACGCCTCGTTCGATGGTTGTTCTCTGTGCTTTGGGGGAGAGGTGGTGGGATACTACCCACACCGTGGATTTTGTCTTTGGGGAAATGATAGTAACTCCCATCAATGTACAATAGTTGCTGGGGATAAACTGTGAGGGGGCTTAAATAGAGGTGGATTAAACTTTGCGGGTGACACCGGCGGATGTGGGAGGCCGTGTTGGGTGATGTGGGGAAGATATTATCCAGGGACTCCATCCATTTTTCTTTTTTTAAGGAGGTTTTATTCAGTCGATGGATCAATAAGACTGACCAGCTGCAGGTGTAGCAGGTGGCTCATTTGTTTATTCTTCTGTTGCTGGAAGGATTTCTAGTGGCGATGTCGTTTGTCTGTGTTTTTTGCCTTATTTGAGGGTATTTTCGAATATCCCTTTCTTTGAATGGGTGAGCCTTACTTTGGCGACCCTTTTTTCATCTTTAGATGCATTCAACCGATGCTGCCGACATACTTTTACTGGTGCCACGTATCTTTTGGAGGTATTTCTTTCCTTTTGTGTATTTTCCTTTATGCATTTGCATTTTCTTCCTTATTCCTTGATCCTTTGTCCTCTGCAGACATGATTTTATGAGGTGATTGGGCTTAACACCCAATTGATAGCTTTTGAAGGATGAGTCTGTTGGGGGCTTTCGTTGTATGTACTAGTGGCAGAAGTTCAACCGGTAGTCTAGGTGGTCTCTCTCTTCAGGGGCGGTGCGTTAGGTCTTAAATGGCCAGACGAACGATCGTGTAAATCCTTCTTTCTTTTCATGACCATTTTTCCGTGATGATATTTATAGATATTAATTTTCTACTAGGGAACTTATAGGTTACCTTCTATCCTTGGGGGACGACCATCCAGCACATGGGGTGATAGGGGGAATGCGCAACTGCGTCATCTGTTAATGCACGAGTTCAGCTACTTTAGGTACTTGGGGGAGAGAGTATTTCGATAGGTGGTGGAGGATGAGTTGATGGTGGCACGTGTGAGGCCCCCGATGTATATGAGGAAAAAATGAGTGATGTCAGAGGAAGCGAGGGTGGCGGAGATGGTCGGCGAGACTTATTTATCGTATACCGACACAACGGCGCCCTATGATTACTTGGATTTTGTGTAGAGTTGGTTATACCCCCAATATATATTACATTATCACTCTTCCCCCTGTAGGCTCTGGTAGGGGCACGAGTCGACTGGTGGGGTCTGCCCACAATCTAGGTGGTGCGTCGATGTCGACAGCGATGACGACATCGGAGGTTCTGTTTATGTGGTTAGCTCCTCCTTCCTATAACATCCAACGGTCTGACAAAAGTTCGATGCGTATTCTCCATCATCCTAATGCAATGGACCCGGAGGATCTGGGGCTGATAGAGGATGTCCTTCTGCCGGCGGCATACCTTTTATTTCTTTGCCTTTTGATTTTATGATTTCTTTATTTGCCTCAGACTGACTGATTTGCTCTTTTCAGTTTTTCTTGCAGCACATTCGGGTGTCAACCACCTGGCTGAGAGACATTAGGGATTGGTCTCTTCTGTGACTGCTCATATTTGGGATTCGATCCTGATTTCGTATTTCTTGGTGTTGTCTGCCTCGTCTGGGGAGGGGTCTGGATCAGGGAGCGGAGGCTCATTATCCCGTCGTCAGGGAAAGCGCGTATGTTGTAGGAATGAAGGGTCAGAGAGAGAGAGAGAGAAAGAAAGAGAATAGAGAGAGAATGTGTCAGAGAGAGAATGTAGGTGAAGGTGAGAGAGAGAGTTTGTGTTATTTTCTAGGGTTCGGGTAGAGTCCCGTTGTTTTTGTGTTTTCTTGCAAGGTAAATGTAATAAAGAAATATATATGCAATGTAATGGTATTTTGTTAATTTATTTTTCTTTAGTGACTTATGCATATTCTTTTTTTACTTTGCTGCTGAGACCGTAAAAAGGATTTAAAATGATTTGAATAAAACTTTATTAAATAGGATAAGTAAAAATATAGGGAGAAGGAAATTATGAATTCCTTAAGATAAAAATTATTTTTATTAAGTTTTTTTATTTTGATAAAAAAATAAAAAAGGAACTTTCCAAAAATAAGGGGTTGTCGATCGGCATGTCAGTCCAGTCCAATCAACCCAAGGATTTGATTGCACTTTCTCCAATTCCTTGGTCCTTGGTGGGGCTAGTTTTCCTCTGCGATTTGCAAGACTTTTGTCTTTGGCTAAGTTTTCTAAGTATAAATTGGGGTAATGGTGCAGTATTTTCTTCACCCATCCACATTTCCTTTTTTTGCATACTTCTTGCTTTTTGTTCATCATTTTGCAATATGTCTCTCCCCGAAATGATTGAATTTACTTCTTATCTTGAAAACATAGAGGCTATGTGCTCATATAATGTAGACTATGACGCCTTCAACATGCTTCGAGTTTTCTTATGGCACAATCGGCCTATTAAATGGAACATGCTGATGGCGGAGGTATAATTCTGGTACCTCGGGGACCATGTCTTTTCCTTTGGTTACGAAGAGTTCTCTGCCATATTGGGGATAAATCCCAGTGTTTCGGTGGCTATGCCCGAATTCTCCCAATCTTCTCGGGAGCTATTAGTAGGACTTCTCTATATTTCACCCTTGATGGCTCAATCATTGGTCACGGGAGTAATGATTTCAATCCCGACTGTGCTATATTTCGTGCATTTGTAGTACGTTGGTGACGCGGGCTATGCTGGAGTCATCATTCTTGGCTTGACTTTAAAATTATGGTTGGTGGCTGAGGAATTATGGGTGGACCCACAACTTGCAGCCATCACTTCGTGGATGTTGTAGAATCACAATCCTCCGGGGGTGATACTGGTAAAAACCCTGAATGATCTTAATGCTTGGTGGGAAGGACGTTCTGGCTTTCGGAGGGGCAGCCTCGTTATGTTGTTTATGTGGTTGTTAGACAGATTCTGTATGTAAGTTCCTCCTGAATATCCCTTGGCAGCTATACCAAACTTCTTTACTCGCTACTTTATTAATGTAGGCCTCGATATTGAGATCTGGGAGAACTAGTTTATAGAGCACGGGGCTCGCATTTTGCGTTGGTCAGTGCCTTAGTGGGGAGAGTTGCATCGCATTCTAAAACTGGGAGAATACCAATATGTTCAGTTTGTTGACCTCTGCCAGACCTCTTTCTACTTTCTGTGGAGGCTCTTCCATAAATTTGGTTGGGAGCAGATTGTGCCACCTCAGACACTAGACTTCTTTAATGTGGAGGATTCTACAGAGCGTCTGCAAATATAGTTGGGCTCTCTGTGGGAGAATCGTTGGTTGTCGATCCGTCCTTCCCAATTTGTTGGTAGAGTCTGACATATTTTGGGGGACTACATGAAGGGGTTGTAGAGGAGGGTTGTTGCCCAGATGCTAGCTGATGAGACCTGGAAAATGTGGTTCACCATTTCTGACTCCATGGAGGGAGGTTTTGTTATTTTCCCTAAGTTGGTTCAGGCTTACCGTTCCATGGAGCACCTTCGATAGTCCATCCAAGCAGTGAAAGTTTGGGGACCCCAGGATGTAGATGATGATGGGATAGGTTCTTTTGGTAGCTATGGATAGTATCCCTGGGGAATTTATTTATTAAGCTTTTGTAATGGTGTGTGGTTATGTATATGGTAGGAATAACTTTAGGAAGGTTGTTTTAGGAATAAATTGTCTTATTTAGGAAAAATAATGTTAGGTTAGCAATGGAAGTTGTTTAACTCCATATACTGATGTAATTGTAACAGGATTTTTCATTAATATAATAAATAAAATTTTAATTATATTGTTGTGCCTCTTGATGAATTTTGGAATTTGAATTATCTATAACAATTGCTAAGGCATGCATAATCTTTTTGTTCATGTAAATGATAAAAATGATTCGTCGTTCTTGAAAATAAGAACATAATAGTATTTTATGCGAAAGAAGGGGGTAGTGCTCATGGAAAGTGTATGAGATGACTACGTACCTCTGGAGGTTTTAAAAAAATTATGAGTTTCATTTTTGAAAGCGAAAATATATTTAGAGGATCAGGCCCCACATAGTTCTGAGTAAGGGAAATGAAGATTTGTTTTTAGAATAGAAGGGAGATGAGAAGTGTCATAGCGCGCCGAGATTTCGGACTAAGGGTAGAATATCTTGATACAGTCTCGGTTAACTGAATGGGACATCTCCTCCCCATTAAGGTCGGTGAGCATAGCGGCTCCACTAGATATGATCTTTTTCACAATGTAGGGGCCACTCCAATTAGGCTTGAATTTCCCTCTGGGGTCCCAGATAGGATCTACGATTTATTTAAGGGCTAATTCCCCTTCTTGGACACCACGGCCCTTTAATCTCTTATTGAATGAACGTGTTATTCGATGATGGTATCCTTGTATATGATATAGAGCTTTCAGTTTCCTCTCCATCAAGAGTGACAACTCGTCAAGACAGCTTTGATGTTAGTCTTCCTCACCGACTTTGCTTTCAAGCATTATGCGTAGTGAAGGAAATTCAAGCTCAACGGGTAGGAATTCTTCCATGTTATATACCAGAGAGTAAGGGGTAGCCCCAGTAGATGTTCGAACTGAAGTGCGGTAGCCTCAAAGGGCGTAAGGGATACGATCGGCCTAATCTCGACAACTTTCAGTCATTTTGCTGATGATTTTTTTGAGGTTTTTATTAGCGTCTTCGACTACACCGTTGATTTGAGTTCAGTAGGGAGAAGACTTGTGGCTTTGGATCCCTTACTCGTCGACCACTTCTGTGACTTCTACCTCAAAATGTAACCCGTTATCCGATAATATCTCGTGCGGGACCCCATATCTGTAGATGATATTTTTTTGGATGAACTTGACCACCTTTTTGGTATTTAGAATTGCGTATGACTCAACTTTGACCCATTTGGTGAAGTAATCAATGGTAATCGCGATGAATTCATGCCCGTTGGAGGTCGTGGGTGTAACTATTCCTATGATATCATTTCCCCACGTGGAAAACGGCCAGGGAGAAGTCATGTTGTATAATTCCCATGGAGGCAAGCGTTGGAGATTAAAAAACTGCTAACATTTAAGGCATCTCCAAACATAAGCGGTGCAATCCTGGACCATGTTAATCCAATAGTAACCCCGTTGGATGATTTTCTTGTCAAGCATATGGTCATTCATGTGGGGTTTTCTTTCCTCGCTGTGAATTTTATGCATCATCTCTTCAATTTCAGCCCCTGCGACCCAGTGTAAGTGGGTTCCATCAAAGTTTCTCTTAAATAGTGCTTTATCTCAAATAATATATTGGGCAACCATTTTTCGAAGGGTTGCTCGGTCTTTCTTGTTACACTCAAAGGAATATATATCATGCTTAAAGAGATGCCAAATTTTATTGCACCAGCAATTGGCTATATCAGGATCTTCTTCTGTGATGAGCTCAGTGTGGTAGAAGTGGGTAGGTTTAGCTTGATTTTTGGCTAATAAGGGGGCCATTGTTATTCCTTAGGGCATGTCTATCATGGAGGCTAAGGTAGAAAGGGCATCAACTAGGCTATTTTTTACTCAGGGCGGGTAGTCGAAGGTGATATCTTATAATTGAAGCCCAACTCTTCTGGGTGGACATAGAAGGGTAAGAGTTTCTCGTCCCTGATTTTCCATTTTCCAAGTACTTGATCGATGATGAGGGATTAATATCCGTAGACATTAAGGTATCGAATTCCTTTCTTAAGAGCTACTCTGAGGCCTACCGTGCATGCCTCATTTTCAGTCATGTTATTGGTGCAGGAAAAATCCATCTCGATGAAAATTGGAGTGTGAGAGTCATCAAAGGAAATTAGGAGTATCCCAATTCCATACCCTCTCTTGTTGGCGGTGCCTCAAAGAACATTTTCCACCAGAGGCCTTTTTGGGAGGTATAAAGAATATTCTCATTCGGGATCTCGCAAACCCAAACATTGGTCTCTTCCACAGGGTAGTTAGCGAGGTAGTCAGAGATGGCTCTTCCTTTTGTGGCTTTTTGCGTGACATACACAATATCGAATTCGGCTAGTAGCATCAACCAACGAGCCATTTGTCTAAACAAGGAAGGTTTCTCGAATAGGTATTTGATTGGATCCATTCGGGACACAAGCTTGATGAGAAAAGTGAGCATATGGTGCCATAATTTTTGTGTAACCCAAACAAGGGCAACATATGGTTTCTCCAAGGCAGTGTAGTTATCTTCGTACCCAGCCAACTTGCGACTGGCGTAGTAGATGGCTCTCTCTTTATGGGATTTTTTAAGGTATTAGGCCAACAAAGCCCAGCTGAGTTATCTGTTAGGGTTAGGTATAGGAGTAGGGGTAAACCAGGTTACGGTGGCATGAGTACCGAAGGTCGGGTTAGGTATTGTTTGATCCATTCAAATGATTCTTGGCAAGCTTTGTTCCAAACCTTGGTTGAGTCCTTCCGAAGGAGTTTGAAGATGGGTTCACATATAGAAGTCAATTAACTGATGAACTGGATGATATACTATAATTTTCTAAGGAATCCCCGAACTCCCTTCTCTGTTCGGGGTGGTATCATTTCGAGTATGGATTTTAATTTGGCAGTATTTGTTTCAATCCCCTTTTTGCTAACCATGAATCCTAAGAGCTTTCCTTTGGTAACTCTAAAAACACATTTTTATGGGTTGACTCGCATCGAGTATTGCCGTAGTCACTCGAAGAACTTCTGAAGAATGGTAACATGACCTTCCCGAGTTTTAGACTTTATAATAATATCATCCACATTGACCTCAACTTTTTTGTGTATTAAATCTTTCAAGATGGTTATGGCAGCCCTCTGGTATGTAGCCCCTGTATTTTTCAGACCAAATGGCATGGTTGTGTAACGGAAGGTTCCCTAAGGGGTGATGAATTCTATTTTCTCTTGATGATTTGGGTTCATCTTGATTTGATTGTATTCGACAGACCCATCAACGAATTACTTGAGAGCGTGGATAGCCGTATTGTCCACAATCATGTCAATATTGGGTAGTGGATAATCATCATTCGGAGATGCTTTGTTCAAATCTAAGTAGTCAATGCATATATGAACCCTTCCTCTAGATTTCATCACGGGCACGATGTTGTCTATTCATGTGGGATATTCAATCACACGAATAAAACCCACGCTTAGCTATTTGACCACTTCTTCCTGAACCTTGAGCAACCATTCGGTGCGGAGCTTTCTCAGTTTCTGTTTAATCGATTTGCATTTTAGGATAATTAAAATCTCATTCTGAGATATCTCTGGATCAATTTCGGTCATGCCATCGTAGGTCCATGCAAATACATCCAAAAATTCCTTCAGTAATTCTTCGATTTGCGCGCTCTCTTGGTCGTTAAGGGTAAACCATATGTTAATCTCATGTAGTTCGATACTAGAACCGAGATTAATAACAACAGTTTCAACTTCATTAACTTGAACGCGGTTATGTTGTTTGTTATTAACCTTATTTTTATCAATTAAGAATTATTCATTTGCAAAATCATCATCATCAAGAATTTGATTAGAATCAAGACAATTAATGTAAGGCACAACAAGATACTCAAAATCTTCGTTTATTTCATTATTATGAAAAATAGCGTTGAGAACCTCATCGAAAGAGGCCTCGATTACATCAGATTAGGGAGGAACAACAAAAGAAGAGGAAATGGGATAAACATCAAAGTTGGGTTATATTTTAACAGGTAGAATTTGTATATCATTCTAGTTGAATAGAGGTGGATCAACAGCTTTGATCAGGTCAGATGGGTTTGATGATGTAGTGCTTAAGTAGATCATGCAGAATGTCTACCCAATGTCTGTAAGTTAAAGAATCCTTGGAGTCACTTCCCTCAAAATCTCCAATAGCCACTATTGTCTTCTCAATAAGTGGTTGCACATGATGCTAGGAACTTTAAGCCAATGAGTAGCTGTCTTGGAAAAAGATTTCCATTCCTGGCTTTATATTCTCGTCCACATGATCATACCACGGTTAAGGAAAGTCGCAAAAGGGAAAATATTCACCCCCTCCGATGAATCTTCCGTTCAAGGAATCTCTTGAGATAGTCTTAGCGCTATCTAGCCTTCTCTTCAGCTAAGGTTGGCGAAGCATTCTGAGTTCTTATGATGTCAGTTGATAACCCAAATCTCAAGGAGGAAAGGATTTCTCAAATACTATAGGTTCAAGTATTCCCTGTTGCCGTCGTCCTAGCCCTAGTCCGGGAATAAAGTGCATACTTTTGAATATGTTCATCACATTAGCATTGCCTTTAGGGTTGTGTTCTGGACAAACTCTATTTTTAAAATCGTCCCCTGCTAGGAGTGGAAGCGGTTCAACTCAAAAACCTGATATAACCATATCATTTTCCCCATGTTGTATCCTTAGTACGGGATTACTAGTGCTTGCATTCTCAGTGTTATCGTCGTTTCCTAAAATGGTGATGACCTTCCCATTAGCGAAGAACTTCAGTTTATGATGTAGGGAAGAAGACACACCCTTGATACTATGTAGCCATGGTCGTCCAAGAAATAAATTAAAACAAGCTGAGATATAGATGACTTAGAATCCAACAACGGGATTTAGAGGGATAGCTCATACTGTAAGCTTTATGGATCCCACCACTTCTCGATGAGTATTATCATAAGCACGTACCGCGGTAAATGTTGGAACAAGATCACTCACTTTCATTCCCAATAAATTGAGGGTTATTAACAGGAAAACATTAAGAGCTGATCCATTATCGATAAACAAAACTGGGACGGCTTTCCCATGACTTTAACAGAGATATTGAGATCACAGTTGTGGTTTAGACCCATATTAGGGATTTCTTCTTCGGAGAAAGAGAGCATTCTAGTAGAGATTAGAGATTCGACCAGATTCACTGCTTTTTCAGGCATGGTGGAAGGAGGGACTGGGGCTCGATGAGTAGTTTGATCAATGCATTCTGGTGTAGTTAGGAAGACATAAAGAGTTCCCATGAAGTGATTGTAAGGACACAAATTTCCAATTGAGTCCTTTCTAGTTTTGGCTCAATTCCGGACAAAAACATTTGAGTTATAGGATAGAGTTTATTGATCATTCTTCAAGCCTATGACGTACTAAAGTTGAAGACGTAGCGGCCAAGTTTATAAAGCTTCATCAAATGTCGGTTAAGTGTGCCTCGTTTCTACGTCATCAACAATGTTCCAATGTTCCTAAGGTATGAATGCATTTGATATATATATATATATAGAGGAGCTTGGAAATTAATTGGGAGTAATTTATAATTTTAATAATTTAATTTTAACCACTTTGTTTTACTCAGAAAAATATTTTTAGAACTTTCCATAAAAGTTTTGGGCTTAAAACTAATATTTCATTTTTCTGATTTTCTGGAATGTCGTTCGATAGACACTGGAATCTCGCTCGAACGAGATGCCAGGTCGTTCGAACGAACTGACATCTCGCTCGAACGAGATGACAGGTCGTTCGAATGAGATTTTTGATGAATTTCATTTTTCCATTTTGGAACTTCGTTAGTAAATCCGTTCGAACGAAAAGTCGTTCGAACGAGTTTTGGCGGGAAAATGTTTTGGGCAGTTTTTGATGGTTTTCCCACTTTTTCCACTACTTTTCCCCACTATCTTTTGCCAGATTTGATAAGGTATGGGAACCAATTTTTTGAACCAACTTTTTCATATCCTACAACCTCTAAGAGAGTGTTTTGAGAGAGAAATTCAAAGTAGAAAAATTTCTTTATTTAAGTGTTATTGTTCTTCAAGAAAAATGTTTTAAACACTTGTTTAACACCCAAAGTTTGTTTATCCGAGTTCATCTCTATATATACACCTTGCTTGGAGTTTGACACCGATTTTTCATCTCTACCATTTGAAGAGGAGTTTGGGTTTGCTTCTAAATCCCACAAAGAAGAAGAAGTTTGCGTTGATTTACCCACTTGGATAAAGGCTCCTAGTTCGGGTGACGGTGACCATATAAAGTCCGATCGGTAGATTCCGAGACCGCGGTGGAGCTCTGTGGTTATTCGCTAGGCGGGGGTGGATACAAGAAGAAGCTTCGGGGCTTTAGAGGGATCGAGTCGAGTGTTGTAAGTCTTACTGTCTTGTATTTATAAAACCATACTTAGTGGATTTGAGGCTAGGGTCGTCCGTGGTTTTTTCCCGTTGTGGGTTTTTTCCTCGTACATCGCGGCGTAGTGATTTATTGTTTATTTTATCTTGCTATACTCACCTAGAACGCATGATTAGGTAATTCAAGATAAAATTTGGTGTTAATCACTACATGTTTAATTTGGTGCTAAATTATATATTGGGTAATGTTTAGTTAATTTAATTCAAGTCATTTAATGTAATTTGATAAAATTGGGTTGGACAAATTTGTTAAAAATGAAAAATATGACTTAAGCAAATTTGTAAAGACTTGGATTAATTAATTTGATTTTAGTGAAATTTAAATTCATGTGTGTGTTTTAATTTTATTTCACTTGGGTTTAATTTTAATTTTGGAAGAAATTAAAATTGGTTAAGTTTTTTTAATTGAACCATCATCTTATCGCTTCCGCATCTTTCTATAAAAGGAAGTTACTACTTTTCGTGAAGTTGAAAAGAATTTAAATTTAAAATTGGGGTTCCAACGCTTTCCAAATTGGTATCATAGCCAAAGCGATAAATTATTTCATTATGATCCTTTAAAATTTTTTTTGGCTAAAATGGAATTTTCCCCATTCTCAAAATTTTCTATTTTCGATGGTTCGAATTACGCTTATTGGAAAGTGCGAATGAAATCGGCACTTAAATCTATCGACGAGAGGGTATGGTTATCTGTAACTAACTGGTGGTCTCCACCAACACATTTAGTAGATAATGAACGTGTTCCCAAACCGGCCGATAGATGGAGTGAGAATGAGTTTAAATTGTCAAATTTTAATTCTCGAGGTTTAAACGCCTTGTTTAGCGCTGTCACACCGGATGAATTCCGTCGCATTATGACGTGTGAGACCGCTAAAGAAGCGTGGGATATTTTACAACTCACTCATGAAGGTACTAGTGTCGTTAAAGCTTCGAAACTCCAAAACCTCACCACTCAATTTGAAACCATCAAAATGGACGATAAAGAAACTTTTGATGAATTTTATGCTAGACTCTCCGATATTGTTAATTCATCTTTTAACTTGGGAGAGAAAATACCCGACAACCGAGTTGTAAAGAAAATTTTAAGTCCCTACCCAATAGATTTATTCCAAAATTGATCATTTCAAATTCTTTACCAATTTTAGCCTCTATGAAATTAGAAGAACTCGTAGGTAATTTACAAACCTATGAACTATACATGTTTCCCTCTAAAACTAAAAAGAAAATTGAAAAGGGCATTGCTTTAAAAGCCCGAAAAGAGGAAAAATAAGTAGTAGAGAGCGAGAGTGATAGTGACTCGGAAGACATGGCTATGTTTACTAGAAAATTTTAAAAATTTCTTAAATTGAACAAAGATAAATTTAAAATGATTTTAAGAAATTTGATAAATCTAGGCATGACAAAGACGAGAAGATCCCTAAAACTATTAATGAAAATTTAAATAGGGACGAGTCAAATAAGTGTTTTAGTTGTGATGATTATGGCCATAGGGCTTCTGAGTTCCCCACTAAACTAAAAAGAGTGGGTAAGCGACCCATTTCATATAATGCGACCCTTAGTGACAGTGATAAGGAAGAGGGACCCGATTCCCCCACTAAGCCTAATTTTGTGGCTTTTATGGATAGTCATGTGAGCACCGATAATGAATCTTCTCATGAAGATATTCAAACACATGACACTTCCGAGGTCAATGTTTATGATTCCCTTATTTTTTATGGTAGTGAGAGTGAAGAAGAAAGAGAGAATGAAAATGATGAGGTTGATGTGAGTGAACTTCAAAATGTTTTTCAAGAACTATTTGAAGAATCTATTAAATTAAAAAGATCTAATTTGAAGTTAGAAGCGTGTTTAGGAGAGCGTGTTAAGGTCGTTGATGATAGTACGTTAGTGGAAGACCTTAGGACACGTGAGAGAACTCTTCGCGAGAATCTTGAATATGTAGAAGGCGAGAGAGATAGCCTTAGAGGTTTAATGGAATCCTTGAAAAAGGATCTTCTCAAGTTTGAAGAGAGATATGTTTTATTAGAGTCTAATATCCTAGAATTAGAAAATAAATTAAAAGAATCTAGTAACGTCAAATTTGATTTGGAGTGTCATTCAAAAAAATTAGATAAAATATTAGGAACGGTCAAAATTAAAAATGACACTTGTGGTTTAGGCTTCGATACTTGTAGTGAATCAACTCATAAAGCCAAAACCAATGTTTTAGGAGAATCCACTAGGAAAGCTTTTAGAGATCACTCCTTAGGTAAATCTTTTCGCCGTGAGTTTAGGTGTTCACATTGTGGTCAAAAAGGTCATCTTAGGAAAATTTGTTTCGATCTTAAAAGAGGTTGTAGAAAATCCCAACATAAGGAAACCAAGGTATTCAAGATTCCTACACCCCGAGATTGTCATTCATTATTAGTTCGACTTGATAGCTTGACAAGATAGGGTTTTTTATTCTCATTTACTTTCACATGCTTCCTCCCTTGCAAAATCTAAAGGTTGAATGTGCTAGTTTTGTTTGCATACTTTAGCTTTTGTACGTCATGCTATATTATCATGCTAAATGTATGCTTGTTTAATCATTTTCTAGTCTATGCTCCATGTTTAATCACATGCTAGAATTATGGATTTTCTTTATCTTTTTTATTATATTTATTTCATTTTTGTTTGCATTAAATGAAAAATACAAAAATATTTTTGTTTACCATTTGTGTTTCATCTTTTTATGATTTAGGATTACTGAAAAATACAAATGATTTTTGTTTGTCTTTTGAGTATATATTTTTATTGTTTTTGGTTAAAAAATTTCAAAAACTCAAAAACATTTTTTTGTGTGTGTATTTTAGTTTGACACGCTTTATGTGGCATATACTTGTGTTAGAATCCCTTCTTTTACGCTTTCATGTGGCTATAACTTTTGATTTAGATTTTTAATCCTTAAAATGTTCTTTACCATGCTTACATGGAGTAGTTGGATTTTGTGTTGCTTAAATGGATTCTATTTTTATATGCCTCATTTACACACATGCACGAGCTCATTTGACATTTTAACTTCATATGTATATTTGAGCTTTGTGAGGTGTTCTCCTACCAATCTTGTCATCTACATACTTGTGACCTAGGAGGACAAGTGCATGTCAAAATCCATTTCACGTGAGATTTGTGAGATATAAACATAATAAGTATAAATGTGCACGGGGAAGGGCTCCGAAAGGATTTATTGTCCTTTGCGAATAGTAAGTCACTGTTTGTTTGGACCTAAAAGAAATAAGTGGTCCAAAGGCCTAAAAGAAAATATGGCATTAAAATAATATATTTTCCAAGGCCTATGTTTGATTGATATATTCATTCAAAATTAATATATGCTTATTGAGGGAGATTGGATGGTATATCAACGGTTTGCACAATGTCTGTTTATTCTAGTTGTATTTTCAATGTCATGACTCTATTGGTTTGTAGAATCCTCAACATTCTAGGCTTGTACGCATTGTGTATGTTTGTTCATTGAGTTCAATCTATATTGTCACATGAGGTTATATTCAAATGTGATAAAGTTTGCAATAAATTGAGAACTCCGTGAACATGTTTTAAGTGATTGGGTCTAAATTTAATTGTTACTAGTTCACATCCCAATAATTTCGTTTCCATATGACACATTTTTGCCATACGAGTGTGAAAAGATTATCCTATTTTGTGTCATTTGTGTGTTTATATCTATATATGTGTACTTGAGGTTATTTAGTATATATTATGTATACATATGTTTGATATGGTTTTGTTTAGTCTTTGCCTTGCTTTCTAGTACATATATGCTTTAATTCATAATTGGTATCCATAGTATTGCATTCTTTGTTGATATCACATGCTTAATACGTATGTATCATATTGGTATCTATTTCTTGCATCTTAGTTGGTATCCATTATTAGTTGTTGGATTAGTTGTTGCCTATGTTCTTTTATGTTCTTATCACTTTATGCATCATGTTTAAATTTTTTTTCTTTGTCTATTCCTGAACAAAAAGGGGGAGAATGATAGGGGGAGAAATGGATTCTAATCCTATTATTATCGTATCTTAGTTTAGGGTGATTTATCTTATGGGGAGACGTCTTTCTAAGAAGGAAAATTGTTTGATAAAGGAGAGAATTAATTTAGGGGGAGTACTTACTTTACTTGCATTAAATATTTTGATATTCCCTTTGCGTGTAATGTGTTTGCTTAACTGTGCAGGAATTATATTATAAGTGGCAACTTGCACCAAAAAAGATTGTGATCCTTGGGTTGTTTGAGTCAAGCATTGTATTTTTATTCTGGGTGGGACTTTTTGTCAGTCTAGTAGAGCTTGACGGCCCTTTAGAATTTTTGTTTGGTTTTTGTCCCGGAATAGCCAAAGGGGGAGATTTGTAAGGACACAAATTTCCAATTGAGTCCTTTGTAGTTTTGGCTCAATTCCGAACAAAAATGTTTGAGTCATAGGATAGAGTTTATTGATCATCCTTCAAACCTATGACGTACAAAAGTTGAAGACGTAGCGGCCAAGTTTATAAAGCTTCATCAAATGCCGGTTAAGTGTGCCTCATTTCTACATCATCAACAATGTTCCAATGCTCCTAAGGTATTAATGCATTTGATATATATATATATATATATATATATATATATATATATAGGAGTTTGGAAATTAATTGGGTATAATTTATAATTTTTATAAATTAATTTTAACGACTTTGTTTTACTCAGAAAAATATTTTTTAGAACTTTCCATAAAAGTTTTGGGCTTAAAATTAATATTTCATTTTTTTGATTTTCTGGAATGTCATTTGACAGACACTGGAATCTCGTTCGAACGAGATTTCTGACGAATTTCATTTTTCCATTCTAGAACTTCGTTAGTAAATCCGTTCGAACGAAAAGTCATTCGAACGAGTTTTGGCGAGAAATTGTTTTGGGCAATTTTTTACGGTTTTCCCACGTTTTCACTACTTCTCCCCACTATCTTTTGCCAGATTTGATAAGGTACGGGAACCAACTTTTAGAACCAACTTTTTCATATCCTACAACCTCTAAGAGAGTGTTTTGAGAGAGAAATTCAATGTAGAAAAAGTTCTTTGTTTAAGTGTTATTGTTCTTCAAGAAAAATGTTTTAAACACTTGTTTAACACCCAAAGTTTGTTTATCCGGGTTCATCTCTCTCTATATATACCTTGCTTGGAGTTGGACACCGATTTTTCATATTTACCGTTTGAAGAGAAGTTTGGGTTTGCTTCTAAATTCCACAAAGAAGAAGAAGTTTGTGTTGATTGACCCACTTGGAGAAAGGCTCCTAGTTAGGGTGACGGTGACCATATAAAGTCCGATCGGTAGATTCTGAGACCGCGATGGAGCTCCGTGGTTATTCGCTAGGCGGAGGTGGATACAAGAAGAAGCTTCGGGGCTTGAGAGGGATCGAGTCGAGTGTTGTAAGTCTTACTGTCTTGTATTTATAAAACCATAATTAGTGGATTTTAGGCTAGGGTCGTCCGAGGTTTTTTCCCGTTGTGGGTTTTTTCTCGTACATCGCAGCGTTGTGATTTATTATTTATTTTTTCTTGCTATACTCACCTAGAACGCATTATCATGTAATTCAAGATAAAATTTGGTGTTAATCACTACATGTTCAATTTGGTGCTAAATTATATATTGGGTAATGTCTAGTTAATTTAATTCAAGTCAATTAATGTAATTTGATAAAATTGGTTTGGACAAATTTGTTAAAAATGAAAAATATGACTTAGGCAAATATGTAAGGACTTGGATTAATTAATTTGATTTTAGTGAAATTTATATTAGTGTGTGTGTTTTAATTTTATTTCACTTTGGTTTAATTTTAATTTTGGAAGAAATTAAAATTGGTTAAGTTGTTTTAATTGAACCATCATCTTATCACTTCCGCATCTTTTGATAAAAGGAAGTTACTACTTTTCGTGAAGTTGAAAAGAATTTAAATTTAAAATTGGGTGTTCCACCACTTTTCAGTGATGTTAGCCTGAGTTTTCTTCAACTGGTCGAGGATCTTACTCTCCTTGAAGGTCATTTTCGGCATAGGAAGTTTCTCAACACGTTTTTCCTTATTGATCGTTGCTGATTATCGGTTTAGAACTTGGTAATGCCTCCCTGATCTAGTCATATGGTTCACAAAAGAGGTGAAAAACGAAAACCCCATTTCCTCATCTATCTCGAATTATTCAACCATCTTGTTTATTTCTCCCAACAACTCTTCAAATGATATCATTCCACATATGCTGACTATAGGTCTAGTTTTTTATGGACTTTGCTCTTCATCTGAACTATCAAATTCATCCCTCCATCCGGTGGCAACGACATCATCTTTCCATGAAAAGTTAATGCAGTCCATTACCTTAACAACCTCTTCATATAGATCCTCCCATTTAACGAGGAAATGTAGAAGTGAAGTAATCAGGCATCCTTGTAGTTTCAAGGCATCAAGTAGTTTGGAAATACTGCAAATTTTACCAGTCTATCAAAATAGTCAGTGGTATCTCTGAGGGAAATTTCATCTTGAACTCTACAAGTCAGTTCAATACTACTGATAATTTAATATCTTTCCATCTGGAACGAGTACGGACAGTAATACATACTCTTGTAAGAAGTTATAGGGCCTGATCGGCAAAACAAGTAGGATGCCGGAGAAAATATGGGCAAACTTGGAGGGGTTTATGGGAATGTATGAGTATGATGAGTGATTTACTAGGTACAATATGGGTAGATGGATCAAATTATGGGTTTTCTTCTAAGAAGATGGAATTTGTATGATTTGGGAGTGGATTGTGGGTAGTGTTTGGTTTGGATTGTCTGGTGGGGCGATGATACCCTGATCAATCATACATTGGATTACATTTCGAAGGTGAAAACACTGATCAGGTGTGGCCGGCATTTTGATGGAAATCGCAATGGGCATCTGGTTTGAAATTTTTAGGAAATGGGTTTGGTAATGGACGAGTGTCCAATGGCTTGATCATATTTCGGCTTAAAAGGGCTTGGTAAACTTTGGAGAGGTGAGCGTTAATCTCGATGTATTCCTTTTTTACTAGGTTAGGGAAACTTTTTGGTGCCCATGAAGTTGTAGGCTAAGAGATGTTATTGATGGTTAAAACTGCGGTATTGGCAGGCTTCTCATACTTTTTGGGAGTGAACTATCCAAATACTTTCTTCGGCTCAACTTCTGTCTTAATAAGACTTTCTTCAGTCTCCATTCCTGCTTCCTGGAGGGCTCAGAAATGGGGGTAGTATTATCCTCCCATCGTCCCTCGGATATGGGGTAAGAAATTCTTCTTCACAATACTGACTTGCTCCTCTTCGAAAGGTCGGTTGGTTATGGTGGTTGCTTTCTCTCTCCACCTTGCTCTGAAGTTGCTAACAGATTATCTAGGATTCTGTTTGAGAAACTCTAAGTCAGGGTGGGTAACCTCCAATTACTCATTGTATTTGTGCTGTGACATGAATTCAAGGGCAACATCCTCCCAACTGTGGATCCTGGACTCCTCTAATGATAAGAACCAGCGAAGAGCATTGTCCTTCAAAGTCTATATAACACCCCGTGTTTTTATTAATTAATTGGAATATTTGAGAAAAATAAAATTTTGGATCTAATAATCCTTTTAGTAAAATATGTTGATTTTAATATTAGAAAAATAAAACTTAAAGCGGAATTGAATTCATAATTAAAATGGAGTTTTTATAAGGTTTTTATTATTATTTTTTGCCTTATAGGCATTTTGTGGGGGAATTGTTGCTAGACCTGTAGGGTCGATCGATCGACTATGCCCAGATTTTGAGTCAGTGAGCTATTTTGTAGAGTTGGCATTGGATTAGAATTCTTAATTAGTGTATAAGACTAGTAATCCATAGGGGGACTTATCATAATCACTTTTTCACAAGTTTTTGTCCAGAGAATACTTCTAAATATTTTTCCTCTCAACCATAATCATCAACCTCCAACATAATCAAGTTTTGTCATAAGTTTTGGAAGGCTAAAATGGGGTTTAATCAAGTTTGTTCAAAAACACTTCTTTACTAATTTTTTGAGAGGAATCTAAATTTTTAATCAGATTTTCAAATCGATCTTCACTCAGGCATGAATACTCTATTACTTTCCTTTAGTATTATACATTTTAAGTGTCGCCTAAACCCTTAATCATGTTTTTTTATTAAAATCAATTAGTAACTTACTTAGAGAAAGTGGACACTTAAATTTTGGGACTGTTTTATGAAAATTTTGAATATGATTTAATCTTTGAAACCCTTGGATGCATCGGTTATATTTTTGTGTTTTATGGTATTGGGTGTAGGTTCTCATGTAGAATTTATGGGGGTTATTTATATAGTTAATTGGGACGCGTTCACTCTTCTAAAAATTATGTGACTTATAAAAGAAAATGGTTATGTATTATTGAAAATTATTGCATGTTAATTAATTTAACGTTATTGAATGGAATTAATGGTGTAGAAATCAACGATGGTGTTATTAATGGAATTAAATTAAATTGGAACTTTTATGTTTAAGTGCTATGTAATTCTTATGAATTGTGTATTGTGTGATTTATTTTTATTCACGTTTTCCATCTCGGAGACAAGGGGCTTTTGGATAGTATTTTGCTCTGTCCTATTTTAGGATGCTTACTAGTTATGGGACTAGTGGATAGGCCTCGGTTAAAATTTATACTTTCTAGGCGTGGGACTAGTTAGTATAAATTCGTGGGGATTTTATATTTCGGGGTGGGGCAGATTTTTACATTATATCAATATTTCGCTAGCCTATACATGAGACTAGGAGGTGTTTTCTCTTGGTGATTCATCCTATATGTAGGATATGACGTATGTATACTTGGGGACCCTTGGGTATGGTACTAAGGGGTATTTTGAGGATCTCACATCGATAAAATGGGTGGGCTGATTTGATAATTGTGAAATTGAGAATTGAGAATTAATGCCTACGAAGAAAACGGGTACTAAAATATATTGGTGGCATAAATAGCGAGGGTTGATAGTTTAAACGGGTTAGCCAGCATTTTATGTCGTGTCGAGTGTGGAACCTTGTCATATTACGGGATCGACAGTTTAAACGGACCAGCGGTCGTTTTGACAAGGGGATGTGTATTTTGGTGGAGAAATCACCCATGGCGGGAGGACCCCTATAATAATATATTTTGGTGGGAGAACCACCCGCGGCAGGAGGACCGCCATACCTAATAATAAAGTGAGAAGAATCATACATGTGGTTAATTTAATTAAATTAACAATGTGGGACTGTTGAATATTTTAAAATAATACTGGTGTGGATTTTTGGAACAAGAATTATCGAGTAGGTACTGATTCTTTATTATTGTGATTAATTATCTCGTCTTAAATTAAAATATTCTATTGTGATATTTATTTCATAAAATGCTACTGTCTGGGTTCACGGACCCTATTTGAGGGGAGTAGTGTGTATTCATGCTCGGGGATCTGACCTCGTGCATTGACTAACCTTTTCAGGAATAAGTTTTGAGAAGCTGCATAGGATTATTTGGAGACTTTTTTGGAGGTGCAACTGAAGTTATTTACTTTACGCGTATTAGTTTAGTTTAGTTTAGTTTCCTTTCCTTAGTATTTACATTGAGACTCAGTTTATGGTTTTGTTGGGTCATTCGGTTCCAAAGTTGTATGGGTTTTATTCAGTTATTTCACTGGATTCAGTTGGATATTATTCAGTTTCATATTATTAGAGATTGGATTTACTTTGAGTTTAGCATGGAGATGGATCTTTTATCGCTTAGTTGGATGGTTTATCTTTTGGGATTAATTATCAATTATCTTGTGGATTAATTTTATATGTCTCATGCTAAGAATGAGACTTTATTTAGTTCACGCCCGGTATAGTTTTGGTGGCGGCCGATACCAGAATTAGCGGGGTGTGACAGTCTATTGGAACATTTGGGTCATTATTTCCTCGGAGGCACCTAGGAGAGTCATGGTTCGATGGTAACTTTGAAGATGAACAATTGGGGATCCACTAGCCCTGAATTTCTCTATGAGCATCTTAAACTTTTCATGCATCCTTGCTTTAGGATAGGGGGATATATGGGTGTAATCCATGTAGTTCCCGGAGATTTGAACATGGTCAAACTTCTTGGTCAACATCTCGAGGTCCTCCTTGACCTTGTTCTATTATTCTTCCTTTGAATCAATGGTCACGGGTAGATTAGCCCCTGGCTGGGAAATATTTGACATGGGGAGCTGCACTGGCGGCGGCCCATTAGTAGGAGGGGCACGTGGAGCATGTTGACTTTCCTCAGGGACCCAAATAGGCTCAGGTGCAGGAGGACCCATAGCACGAGGTAAGAGAACCTCGGGCTCTTCAAGAATGGGGACTTGATTTCTTTGCATCTCATGAACCTCGATTTGAGGGCTATCAATCTTGGCAGTGAGTTGGGCTAGGACCGTCATCAAATCAGCCTATACATTCGGTACTTGGACGATATTCTCCATGGAAAGCAGGCGAAGGAGAATATTGAACTCGGAGGAAGTAAATAAGTAACTAATGGATCCTTGGGGCAGTTCGACGGAAGACCGAAGCTAATAGGGAGTCAGACCAAGGGTTGGATATGCGATTGACCAGAGAAGGAGAAAAATTCGAATTTAGTTTGAACGAGAGGAGAGAAAGACTTTTATTATCGGAGGAAAATATTTTTTGACATTTTTGGAAAAGAGGAGGACAAAATGTTTTTGGGTAAAAAGGAGGAAAAATATTTTTAGTATACGAAAGGAAAAATGTTTTTGGTATTTTGATAAAAGAGGGGGAAAATATTTTTGACAGTTTTGGTAAAGAAAGAGGAAAATGAGAAAAAAGGGTCTCATCATGATTATTATTAGTATTATTATGTTCTCACTTGTATTAGGTGTTTACCTAACTTCAAAAAAGAAATGTCGTACGAGACCCGAGCCTGGAAAAATTGAGTTTGAAAAATATGTAAAAACATGGTTGGACTTGTTGCTAGCCTTATGGATAGGTTCCCGTTTTAAAAAAAGGCAAAAATTACACAAAAATTTGGGCAGCATGATGACCCGTCATTTCGATAGAGTTTTGGGTAAAAATCGGTAAACTAAATATTAGTGCCCTAGGTTTGACACCTATATGAGGGTATGCAGTTGTTGGGTTAATTAGAAGGGTTCCCCCTTTGGCATGACTTCCATTATACACGTCTTGCATTTGAGGGCAATCAGTACGTGTGGATAAGCCATTTGATATACCTGAGTGTATGTGAATTGCCTCACTATATACCTCGTGGGGACAGTGCATGTGAGAGCAAATTCGATATACTCAACGTACGTGAAAGAGTTCCCTGTGATATACCTCTGTCATGACTTCAATCAAGCGGTATAATGCTGGGGAACTGTTCGATATACGTCAAATGTACTTCGCTAATAGAAGGTGAGAGTCATATCACTTAGTCTAACTGTGACCTGCCGAACCAGTGCCCATCGCTAAGTGACCCCGCAGTTACAGGACAAAATTTGGTCAATAGTGATGCTCTTTAGTGATGTAGTGTACAAAATGCATGATTCTTGATGATTATATTATGAAGAGGGTATCTTTATTTGGCATGATGAGCACTATACTAATAGAAAAAATGTGCAAGTATCATGAAAAGTAAATCTAGCATGGATCATGAAGATTACACTGAGCATGGATATGTTAGAGTTCGTGATGTGTGACTACCTATAAGTGAGTGTGTGATAGTGAACCTAATCATGGATCAACTATATGTGGTGTGTGATAAGTGTGAGTGAGCATATATATATATATATATATATATATATATATATATATATATATATATATATATAAGTGTGATAAGTGGAGGTGTGTTTTAGTGACACCTAAGCATGGATATTCTAAGTGGTGTGTTCAACATGTGGATATAAGTGATCCTATGTGCGAGTAGTGTGAAGTGTACTTGAGAAGTATCTAAAAGTGTGTGAGTGAGTAGTGATATAAGCATGCGGTATATATGTATAAGGGATAATAGATGAGAACAAAGGAACATACAAGTGGGTGCATACGCACACGAGCAGAAAATATTGACACCCATGCAAACAGAGTCTACTCCTCTTATGAAAAAAGTATCCCCAACAGAGTTGCCACTGTGGCCATCCTGATCATTTCCTTCCCTCAAGGGGAAGGGAGAAGGGGGAAGGTCACCCATATTCTTACTCTATGAACGCTTTGGACGTCGTCAGTGTCGGGTGAATATACAGACATGGATTCACCAGCCTATTTTGCACAAAACAGGCAAAAAAACATGTTGTCGCCTCGAGAGAGTAGCATCAAAGATAAACTGATGCTTATGAAACTAATAGTTCGAAGGTCCGTGGGCTAAGTTTCAGAAGTGGAAGGTGTTAGGCACCTATCCCACCTTTTCGTTCTCTCATGGGCTTGTGTTACAATTTTCTTTACTTATCCGTGAAGTGTGTGTGCGTGTATATATAATTGAGATCATAATCACCCAACTCTTACCATGGAAAGGATAGAGTGAGGTCATCCATAGGAATGTTCCCAAACTAATCTATAGAAAATACGATATATGTATTTATCGAGATATTGATCATTATGATGAAACGATAATATATGGTAGATAAAATGCCAAAGAGGATCAAAAATATAATATATCTTAAAATAATGTATAAGTGAGAAATTGAGAAAATTGGAAAAATTGAAAATTTGGAAAATTAGAAAATTGGACTTGAGTCTCGGGTTTTAGTACGAAACGCCTACGTAGCCTAGAAAGGCATCAAAGTCCACGTAATTCGCATGCGGCATAAGGATGGGGTTTATCCCATATATTAGAACTAGAATTTATTATACGTGTGTGTTTAGAAAATTTGTTTTAGTTTTGAGAAATTGTGATGGGTAATCCTATTGAAATTTATAGGTGTAACCCTCTTTTTATTTGTTTTCGGCTTTTTATAGAAAATAAAGTATGTACAATATAACTAATAAAAAAGGTGACATATTAATGTGTATGAATTAAAGCAAAAGCTTAATTACGAATTTATGTAATTTAATGCAAAAACTAAAAATTTAAAGAGAGAGGGAAGGATTTTGGACCTTCTTTGGAGAATTGAAGCTTGATTTTAATCTTTAATGAGCTCCCTTAAATATTGAGATGGATGTTGGATGTGAGAGGATGATATTTTGCCAAATTGGGTATGAAAATGAAGGGAATGGAAGATGGAATGGAATTTCACATAAGAAAACTTCATTGATTGCAAGAGAATGTAGATGAGATCGTTGATATTGATGGATATGAGGTCTGTTTTAGGAGTGAGTTCATGGCCTTTATTTATAGAGGAAGGGGGTTCCGATTAGCATAGCCCTAGCCCTGCCAATCGGCAGGTACCCTTAGACAGGTAGGGAATTGGACCTGCTAATCGGTAATCTCATCCAAATATCTTTGGCAAAACGATCATAGAATGAAATCCTTTTACCCAAGTCACGCACGGGGTATAACGTTAGAAACCTAATTCAGAGACCTTCAAGAGTCCTTTGGGGCGCTCCCGAGTTCGGGAGTTGACTTTGGGTCAAACTTGGCTCCAAAGCGCTTCCTTTGGACGATCCGTTTTCGTCCAAATGGTGAGTCATAATTGCACATGGCATGGATCATTGAAAGGATTATGAAAATTATTTTGCTCGGTTTGAAAAGTTGACTTTAGTCAATTAGAGCTCAGAAGCGCCTGATGACCTCTCGGAGTATAACGGATTATTCGTCCATATGTAAGGCTAATTTGCATACGGGGCAGACGGTTATAAAGGGTATTCAATCCCCTTCAAAGATTCATTTAGTCGCGTTCGAGTAGAAGAGTTAACCTTGGTCAAATAGATCCCGAGAGTGCCCGGTGGCCTTCAAATCATTTTTTGTGGGAAACGGATCGTTTGTCCAAACGGTTATGTCATTTTGCTCATGGGGTGGACCATTGTAAAGGGGTTTCAGTGCCCTTCAAAGATTCAAAGATCTTTTGCTCTGACGATTAAGTGGATTGGGGTTAAATCGGGGCCTAGGAGCGCCTGGTGGACTCCAGATCGATTTTTAATGATATAAGGTTCCGTTCATTCGAACCGTTATGTCGATTCGCGCACGAGATGGATCATTGGAAGGGGATTCAGAGTCTTTAAAATATTCATTGAGCTTTCTCTCTTGCGATGGTGTTTCTCGGAGTCAAGTGGGGATCGAGAGTGCCCAACGGCCTCTAGATCGGTTCTCAAAGTATGACCTAGGGTTTTTAGTTAAATGGGGAGGTGTTAGAGACCTAAGGAGAGACTTAGGGGGTCCTAGAATGTTATGTCTACACTCCGCTTATCAAGATTTGAAGCATAATCTGAATCCACGTACCCCGCAACAAACTCGGCTCCTTTTTTCCTCTCAAATACAATGCCCGTAGACTTGGTTCCCTTACGATATCAAAGAATTCGTTTCATTACTTTCCAATCCTCTTTTCTCGGATTCGACATGTACTTACTAACCATTTCCACAACTTCGGCGATATTTGACTTCGTTCAAACCATAGCATACATAAGCCATCCCATGCATAAGCATACGATATTAAAGCCATCTCCTCTAACTCATCATCCACAGAGGGATATTACTTTGTAGACAAAGAAAAATATGAAGTTAAAGGTGTAGAAGTGGCTTTGGAATCCAACATGCCAAATTTCTCAATAACATGCGAAATATAATTTTTCTCAAATAACAACAACTTGCCAACTTTTCTATCGCATCTAATCTCCATACCAAGAATATTTTACACCGCACCAAGATCCTTCATATCAAACTCCTGACTCAATTCTAACTTGATCTCCACTATCCATGATATGTCCCAACCGCAATGAGAATGTCATACACATAGAGCATTAACAAGACAAATGAACCATCCTCAAGAACCCAAAAATATACACAATGGCCATGATCACATCTCGTGTAACCAACCCACAACATGAAGGTGTCTAACCGTAGTTACCATTGTCGTCGTGACTATTTAAGCACATACAATGACTCCTTAAACCGGCACACATGATATTCCTTTCCTACTTCCTTGAACCCCTCCGTTTGCACCATGTAAATAAGCTCCTTCAAATCACCGTGAAGAAAATCCATATTCACATCCACTTGCTCTAATTCCATATCGAATTGATCTACCATTGCCAACAACTCATATCGAAGTATGCCTCACCATCGAGGAAAATATCTCATCATTGTCAATCCCCTCCTTTTGAAAAAACCCCTTCGTTACTAACCTTGCCTTTTACTTTGGTTCTTCTATTTTGTTGGTTTCCACTTTCTTCATATACACCCACTTAGATCCAACGATGTGTCGCCCCTTGGGTTTAGGAGCCAACTCCCACACAGAGTTCTTTCTTAAAGCTTCCATTTCTTCCTACATAACCCATCCAACTCGCCTTGACATCATAATAAATGGCATAGTTGTATGTTGTTAGATCACCCTCACTAGAAATGAGAGAGTAATTGACCACTTCCCAACCAAGCCTAGCTAGTGGTTTGATATCCCTACGCTCTCAATCACGTGTTATGGATGGCCCTTGCTCCAGCCATTGAGTCTCCTCCCCCTTAACTGATTCCCCTTCCAAATCATCCTCATTCGGTTACACCTCAATCGTGTAATCACTTGGTTGAGAATCACTTAAACCACTAGTAGATGCACCATTATTATCGGTGGTTAATAATCTCATAAATACCAAAGGAATCTCGACGATTCTAACACCACCATCATCGGCAACTTCCAGGAATTCCTTGTACTTGAACATGGATGTCTCGTCAAACCTCACATCTCGGCTAACAACGAGCTTCCTCATAGACAGATCTCAACTCTTGAAACCTTTACCCCTTTTCCATAGCCTAGGAAAATGCACTAGTGATTTCTCGAATCATTTTTTGTCCTCTCATCAATAGGAATGTGAGCATACCCTGAACTTCGAAACACCCTCAAATTAGAGTAGTTAATCTCGTGCCCCGACTATACTTCCTCAAGACACTTCAAACCAAGAGTCGAATTTGGTGACCGACAAGGCGTGACCAAGAGTCATTCCCCAAAATGATTTCGACAACCCGACATGAAGCCTCATGCACCTTAGCCTTTCCATAATGTTATGGTTCATCCTCTCCATCACCCTATTTTGTTGTGGAGTCATCTTATCGATAAAGTACCTTGTGATGCCCGCATCTTTACAATACATGAGAAAACCAACATCTCTATACTCACCCCCAATGTCTCTCCTCAAATACTTGAACTTCTTCTCCGTTTGATAATCCACCATTGCTTTCCACTCCTTGAAGTTATCGAAAACCTTCAATTTTTCCGTCAAGTAGTAGATCCACACTTTTCATAAATAATCATCTATGAAAGTCACAAAGTATATAAAGCTGCCTATGGAAATAACATCCGAAGGACCACATACGTCAAAATGAATGTAGTCAAGAGTCCATTTGATCTTGTTCGTAGATATAGTGAATTACACTCGAGTTTTCGTCCCCATCACACAATACTTGCAGAAATCGAGCTTGCATTTGTGAACCCCTTTCAATAACTTTCATCAATGAAGTTCTTCCATGCTCCGTTGGCTTATGTGACTAAGACTCATATGCAATAATTGTATCTCATCGATTTTCGACACCATGGATACTTCCACTCCACCCACAACTGTATTTTCTTTTAATCTATAAAGATTTTTTGATAACTTTATGTTGCGCAAAATCACCATCAGTCCCCTTTTTACCTTCAATGCCCCACCCTGGACTTGAATCACACACCCCTTTGAATTCAGTTCACCTAAGTAAATCAAGATTTTTTAAGTGTTGGAATGTACCTCACTTCATTTAAGGTTTGGACAACCCCATCCCACATTTTTATGTGCATTAACCCGATTCCCACTACTTTGCACATAGCATTTTTTACCATGAGAATCTCACCACGGGTATTGGACTTGTAATCCTCAAACTATTCTTGGTTCGGAGACATGTGGTATGAACATTCAAAATATAGAATCCAACTATCAACGTGATCGGCAAAAAAACTAGTAAGAACCTTTTTGCCTTCCTCTTGAGTAGCAACACTGGCCACATCCTTAGTAGCGTCTCCTTTCTTATCATCTTTCTTCCACTCCGGACAATTACGTTTAAAGTGACCCTTTTATGGCACTTGAAACACTCAGTCGTACTAATGTATCGAGATTGAAAACTTTAGGAGCCCCAATTATTTACACCCTGATACTTCTACCTTCCTCTTCGTCCACCACCACCAACCTTGGCTACCAAGCCTTCACCTTGAGAAGATGAAATACCTCTACCGCTGCCATCTTTCTTGTTCATGGCCGCGTGAAAAGTGATGTCCTGCATTACATCATGAAACTTGAGAATATTCTTCCCAAACATAAGTGTGGTGATGGAGTGCTGATATGAATCAGGCAACGAAGCAAGCAACAAAAACGCTCGATCCTCCTCGCTAAATTGAACATCAATTCGTTTCAAATCGTTGATCAAATCATTAAAAATATTTATATGCTTCATTAAATTACCGTTGTCCTTCATTTCTAACTTAAAGAGTGTCTTATTTAGAAACAATTTATTTGACAAACACTTGCCCAAATAAATCTCCTCTAATTGATCCCACATGCCCTTGGCCGTAGTTTTCGATATAATGTGATTGAGCACATCATCCGTAATATACATTTCAATTTAAGAAATTTCCCTTTGATCAATATCACTCGATTCGGCTTCGGTCATATCCACCGAACACTTCTCTATACCCAAAAATGTTATAACCAATTGTTGTTGAAAAAGAACACCCTACATCCTTCATTGCCGCAAGCTAAATTAATTTACTCATCAAAAGGTTTTATCTCAAACTTCATTTAGCCTCCGGCTCTGTAACTAGGATCCCACTTGTTCCCCCATTTGGAACAAATACTAGGACTTATGCCAATATCACTCAAATTGATTCAAGCCAAATAAAAATACAGAGAAAACCAAGCAACCTAGGATCTGATGCCACCTGTTGCGCTAAAAAATCCTATGTTAAGCAACCAAGACCATAAAACTCACTTTGGAATTTTATCAAACACTTGGTGTGCAAAAAACACCCAATACCTTGTTCTTAATGAAAACTAAGTATGCAAACTCAAAACGAATCTAACCAATAATCAACAAGTAGGATAGCGAGGACATACAAGCAATCAAAGAAAAGAAACGACAATAATATAATGTGGTTCACCCAAACTAGGGTTACATCCATAGTGGTAGGATTTCTTCTTTCTTTGATAAATGGAGGAACCACAAGGTTAGACACACATACACACTTTGTCTCTCCAAGAAAGTCGCTCACAAACCAAACACAAGAACTAATCATTAAACAAGAAGCTCCCACTCAGTTATTTCTTTGAAAAACTCAAACAATGTTCACAATCTAGCTAGAAAAATATCACTGCTGGAAAAATAGAAAATAGGCTGTTATTTATAGTTTTTCCTCAAAATGGCAATTTTATAAATATCGAGAAAAACTTATTTTCCTCCCAAAACAGTTGTGAACCAATCGGAAGCCACCGTAGATCCAATATACGCCACATTAACTAATCGAGTTAGATGAGAAAATACTAGCCCGACATGTTTATTACCGTGTCGTGTTCGGGCCGACTCGCTTAACCCATTAGGTGAAATATAAAACCAATTTCTTATTTTCTCTTTTAGGCCTATAATAACGTAAAATTTAATTAATTTCAACTTCTTATAACATATAAATATCACCTAATTCTCTTTAAATTTCACACAATGTCTATCAACATATATAATTACCTGATATATTCTCCATTAAATATGAGTTAAACGGATCTATTGGTGTCATTTTTTAGTTATACGTGGTTCACACTAACTCAACTCGTTTATTATTCGGGTTGGCAAGTCGTGTCTTATTTAGGTTCGTATCAAGAAATCGTCAATCCTAACCCGCTAACTTAATGTCAAGTTTGAATCGGATTATCAAGTCATGTCAAAAATTATCACCCCTACTTTCAATGCATGTGCATCCAAAACTTGAATAACACAAACAAAAATAACATTATATAGGTATAGTGGCAACAAAAAGAATACAAATATTGAATATTATATCAATATCTAAGGTTATACCTTTAAAAGTCACCTGAAAATTAAAAATTATAATAATATAAGCATTTTACATCATTTTACACTTATTTCACATCTCATCCCCATCATTCAACATTTATCACACTACGAAAACAAATTTTTCACATACTCCTAAAGACAAAATGAAAAATAAAAATAAAAAACTAAATTAACATATAGATTAAGCTGAGAAGAAGAAAAATAGCTTACGGTTAACTCTTCAAACCACTTTCCTCTTTACCAGCAATGAAAATATATATATATATATATATATATATATATATATATATATATATATATATATATATATGCATTGGCGGAGTTAAAATATTTTACCAAAAAAAATAAGAAAATTGGTTAAAGATCAAAATATACATAAAACATAATAACACAAAAGATATACAATCAATTATGGGAAGTCCCTAACAAAAATAAAAGGCAACAACCCCTAGCATAATCTATTAAAGTCCATATCTAAAAATGAAAACTAAGAATCATTAAACACATAACGCATATCCCACTACCAACGTCTGTCAAATTCTCAGCTCCACCCTGTTGGCCTAAGTAAATACCAACAACGAAATCAAATATCGTGTCTAGTACAACTATCGCCTCTTGTTCATTATCAATGGTGTGCAAGTTCACTTCTTCTCGAGGATTCGTGTTTATCTTTACCTTAGCGTTACCATTTAAATTTTTAATCTCACACGACACATAATAAAAGACTATAAAAATATAACCAAGTCAACAAGTGTGTTCTTCATGCCTTTAATAAATCCTTCTGTTATGTTCAATCGAACTTTCGTACTTTTATTTTCAGCTTTTTTCTATTCTAAGAAGAGTCAAGGATAGCATGGCATCTTTAATAAATGATAGTGACACTAAAAACCTGATACCTCGAGTGCATCCCCTTTTATCTATTCCAAATACTCATGACAACGCATCAGTTTCAATCGATTGGGAGCATGACCTCAAAACACGCCTCAATGACCGATCACTCCCTTGATAAATGTGCCCAGACTAATCGGTCCTTTCAAGGTAGGTCGATCGGTTATCCTCCCCGAAAGTTTTCTTATAAATAGAGGCCCCGCCAACCACATTAGGGGCAAGTAACTCCGCTTATTAAATGATGCCTTTTCATTTTGTTATTTTCTCTCTCTAGAATTGCATTAAAACTCTCTCCTTTTTCCATTGAAACCCCTTGTTTACCAAACTTCCATCCTTCTACCCAAGAACCCCTATGCTTTTCCTTATTCTCGTATAAACCCAAAATTCCAAGACATTTTCCTTTTTTCCCTTTTTCCTTTCAATAAACATCCATAACACCAAAGAAACTTCAGATCTATTTTTTTAAAAGTACAATTTCAAGTCAGATCACTACTGAAACAAAAAAGCAGTTATGTGACATGACATGTACATTCTCATTATTTACATTTACTTTAGAAGTCTAGACATAAAAAGGGTGGAGTTTTATTATAACACCGCATATCATCGTCGTATTCTTCATTTTCTTCGTTCATGGCTTTTCTCTAGAGGTCATGTCCAAAATACATTGATTTTGATTCAACTAATGATTGATACGTAGGTGTAACAATGGGTTCACCTTTAAATCTCAAGTCAGATCTTGCAAATATTTACATTATTTATATCCATAAATACTAAAAAACAAATAAAAATGAAATATATAAATATTGGTTAGAGTATCACTAGATCTAGGGATTTTGCCTTTTATTTATTTTTAATGATGAAAGTCTCAATATGTTTTCTCTATCAAAGTGGCTTTATGAATACAAAACCTCCCACCCATTTCACTCCAAAACCATCTTGAGACATCAAAAGGAGTTAGGATCTCCTACATCGAGTCATCATAAGAGGTAGGATCCCTCCATTTCCTTTTACAAATAACATGGACTGTGAATCTCTCTATTCGAGTACGTAGGCTCACTCAGGATATCTTTCGAGTGAACAAGCCTAACTTTGTACATAATTACCCTTTATACTATTTATGAGGACTAAACCAAAAAGGCTTAATTTCTAATGACCCGAACAGGCCCAACACGCTGTCCTAGTCAAATTTAGTGTCATGTGGATAATTATAGATGCTTATCACATGGATAGTTACAAATGCTTATCACGTGGATATTCACAGGTTTAACTAGTTACCTACATTCTTGGATGAGATAAACGGGAATCATCACACCAAACAATACAAAGTTAGGAGAGTTCCTTGTTCCACCCAAGTACTTTCTCATTGTTAAAGATACAACCCTCACCCCGCGGTAATGGAGCATATAATTTTGAAACTTATGAAAAATTGATAAGAATTGAGAACCCTCTCCGCAGACGTAGGTGTAACAACCCGTATTTTTGGGAACATTTAAAGTATACGTGTTAAATTGAAAAAAACTAAAGTAAAGTGAATAAGTATTAATTAGTGAGTAATGGATTAATAAATATGTATTATTATATTTACTTTTGTTATAAGTATATGAAATTGATTATTTTATATTACGTCATAGGTGGTTAAAAGCAACGGGTTGATAGGATCTTATTTGGGGACGCGCGTGTAGAGTCATGTAAGGAATAAGATGGTAAATTGATGATAGGTGACTTAGATGGAGATGTTTAGTCTATGGTTGATTAGGTGAGACGAGATAGTCAGAATTAAACACTCAGGGTTGTAACCGAGTTTCGGGGACTTGTTAAGCTATATGAGACTCGTACGAGGGTATTCGGGTCATTAAAATGTTACTAGTTAACCTAAAAATGGGACTAGGAGTATATTAAGGTGTTTTGGATGAGGGAGGCAACCCAATTTATCATTTTAATCATCTAGTCTTAAGAGAGGGGCGAGATAAGAGGGAGTTTTAAGAGATGAATCATGAAGGCAACCCCAGGAGGAAAATGGCAATTTTTGGGCTAGGGTTCTTAGGCAAGGAAGATCTACAAAAAGGGATTCAGACCCTACGATATCCTAAGGCAAGTGTTTAACTTTGTTTAATCATATATGTTGTGTTTTAATTCATATTATTGTTGGTGGAAATGAACATGAATTTTTGAGTGGGATTCATGTGTAAAAATGAGAATTTTATTAATAAAATTATAGGAGAAAAATTGGTTTATGATCCCATGTAGAATTTGACATTTATTCCTATAGAAAAGTGTGATATTAATGGATTGATATAAGGTTTGATTTAATCTTGAAGTCAGATTAAGGACGTGTATAATTCTTGATTAACGATGTTGAATCCTAAAAAGTTAAATTGTTATCGGGTGAATTTGAATGTGAAAATAAGTGTAATCATGTTTAGAATTGATAAAAACTAAAAAATTTGGGTTAGATTAGTGATATATATGGGATTGTTGATGGGAAGATGATGAATCCCGCCTAAGAAAGAGGGTTACAGGGCCAATCTCATTAGAAGCTCGTTCGAATTAAGATTCTCTTTCGAACGAGACTGTATTTCTTTTAAACGAACTTTGGGTTTTAATTATGGAGATATATCTTTTCGTTACGAACGCGGGGCCACAAGTTTCGTATTTTTCACATTTATTTTGAATTATTTATTAATTTTCTACGAAAGGGTGTTCAAGACCAAAATCTTTAATTGGATATTAAATCAGGGTGTGGCTGCACAGGTGTTTTAGGGTGAAAAACATGCGGTTTATGATTTATGATATTGGGTTGGGATTTCATAAAAAGTTAGGTTACGGGCCAGTTTGAGATAGACTTAGTGTCCGGAATAAATATAAACGTGATATATATAAATAAGTAAGTGACTACTTATGAATTTGGGAGACGGAATTAGACTCGGAGATTATAAGTTAGTGCTATGAGTGACATGCATGGTTAGCTAGTTTTATACTATATATATGCAGGTATAGAGATAGTATCTTTGTGAAAATATCTGTGTGCATGATATTTATATGAAACAAACCCATTATAGATCATATGCTATCGATGTAGGTTGCGTCCCATGGGAGGTCACTCTGGCGCATCCCAACAAAGATCGTACCGTTCCCCTGGGTCATAGGTTCTGTGGACAACCACGTGATGTAGGTTTCGAGTCCCATGGAATAATGTGGTATGGTTTGACCATGGACTCAAGGCCATGACCACTTTCGATATTCGTTTTTATTTTTGGGTTCGACAATGAGATTTATACCCAATTTCCCAGGTTGTGGTGGACTTCCTGGAGCTTGATAGCATGCTAGTGATTTCGCATCCAGTGAGTTATTACTCTAAAGGATTCCGGTTATACAGATATAGTGAGGGATATATATATGTAAGTACACTGGATGTGATTTGTGTATTCGTATATATATATATATATATATATATATATATATATATATATATATATATATATATATATATAGAGAGAGAGAGAGAGAGAGAGAGGGATGTTTGTGCATGTGTGTGTAAACATATATATGGACGGATTAAAAGATATTATGATCTGTAAATTTATACGTATCTTGGAGGACATCTTGTGGATGCTATGTGAACAAATGTGAAGAAAATTATATACGGGCTTAAGACATTAAGTGTCAATAATTAATTAATAAGTAATGAAAGTTAGTTAAAATGAATTGATTTAATTATAATTGAGAATTATAATTATTAAGCGGATATGAAAGCTAATGATATAAAATACGCATGATACAAGGTAGCATATAGGACTAAGATTAGTGTTGAGACTAGCTAGGTGGGGTAGCATAACTAGGGTGTTTAAAATACATGCATTAGGTGTGCAAAAAGATGAGGCGTGAGCAGTATCTCCTGGAAGTGCGACACCAGTTTAAATATGAAAGATTGTAATGGATATTTATTAATGTATTTTAAACACTTACAAAATATTTTCAAAAGTTTTTGGACTCTAACCCATACCAAAATATTTTCAAAACCTTTTAGATGCTCAACTACAGGGACGCCTGGCTTAACCATCTTTCTAGTCAGACGATGCTACAGCGGCTATGGATGCTTACAGGGATTGATTATATGCTTCCATACTTGAGATCTAGATAGGAGGTAATAGTTAGTTGGTATTTTTTATACTATTTAGACGCATTCCTTTCAGTTAGTTGGATTATTGTATTGTTATTTTTACCTAGATTTATCTATTAATTCATTTATGCTTGAGTGTGTGAGTTCATTTATTTGCATAGTTAGTTATGTGGATGGAATTTTTTATAAGTAAGTTATTAATTTTTAGAATTTGACACCAGGCCTAATAGGGTATTAGTAATTAAGATGATTCCGAAAATGATGCTAAGAATGAACTAGATGAGTCTCCTACTTTATTTTAATAAAGGATTGATCATGCGTGATTAAAATAGACAAGGTGTCACAGATGGTATCAGAGCATCAGGTTCTAGTGTACTTAGGATCTGTACGGACTTACTACGTTATTATCATTGCTTTTCTTTGATGTAGAACCTATGATTAGGACTATTAATTCCTATTGTGATTTACGTTCTCTTGCTATTATGTATTATTGAAGTGAATCTTATACGAGTTTGATCGATTTTTGTATGCCGAACAGTAGAGGAGGACTAACGAGGGCTATTAAGAGAATCATAGGAGGAGAGACTCAGCCAGGGCCACAAACTATGTAGGGGACAGTGACTATGAGAGAAGTCACCACTATTGTTTATTGGGCAATTATTGCAATGACCACTAGGGCACAATAGTTATCCCCAAGCACCGCCATAGCAGACAGTGGTGCCAATTTAGACTCACCCAATGCAGTTAGTGTGGGAGAGAGAGCCGAAAGGGACTTATATAAAGGCCATATGTAAGAGTTCCAAGGAAAATAAGGACATGGAAATAGCTAGGCAATATAATGGGAAAGTTCAAACGTGTGTGAGTATAGTGGAGTGTAGTGACACTCAAAAATAAATTTTGGTGACTTTTAAGCTCGTAGGACTAGTGTGCAGTGGTGAGAGCTAATCTCCACATATGAGGAGAGAGATACTATGAATATCGAGGAATTTTGGGGTGAAGTTTAATTGTAAGTCCGTTCATCTGCTGTTCGAACAGAGATGTGAAGGAAGTTTTTGGATTTCTCACGAGAAGGTCGAACAGTGGCCAATTATGAGAAAGAATTCACTCGTTTGAAGAACTTCGTACCTGATAAGGTGGTTACGGAGGAGAAAAGGGTTATTATGTTTGTTAATAGACTTTCGTGGAGAATTCGTCAGCACTTATTGGGAAATCTGGCCTGATAACTTATGTCGATGTCGATAATATCATATTTTTACAGTGTCAAGATCATCACTTCCACGTGAAGAGGGCCAAGAGATTTGGAAAGTCTATCCAGTGGGGCAGGACTGGAGGTATCGGTGCTAGTGGGGTACCATATGGGGATACCCAACAGGGGGACCTGTCTAAGGGATTCAGATCAACGAAATTCCGACTAGCTGACGGCGAATTCAGTCTGGGGCATTAAGGACAGCAGTGTGTTCCTAAAGGCTAGAAGGGCTAAGGGAACCACATGAGTGGCTATCAGGGATGATGCCTCCAGGGCTAGAGATCAGTACAACCCTAACACGAATAGTAGGACCAAAGATAAGGGGATTACACAGGGAGGTGTTATACATGTGGAGCACAGGGCCACATGCGTCGAACGTATCCACAGCGAGCGAGGGGACAGGCTCTGGATGCCCATCTGGGGCAACAGTAGCAATAGTTATTGGGCTCCCGTACAGGAACCAGATGAACAGCCAGTGCCATTGGCAATTGAAAGTATGAGTTTTATCCATGGATAAATAGGGTAAATTTTATGTGACACAGGTGCATCACAATAACTTTAGTTAGCACTAGATTCATGTGAGATGGCTTTAGTTTATGTATCATTTGTATCACTGCTATGTTTATATTTACTGTTGAGTAGTGGAGATATCTTTGGTTCCATATACAGGGGAGCAGGTATGGACACTGAGAGGATATATTTTGTAGATCTACTTATTTTAAGGAGATATAATATGAGAGTATGATGTTATCCTAGGTATGGACTAGTTAGTGATGGTTTAAGCGATAGTGGACTATTATGATAAGGTTATCGTGTTCACTATTCCCAATGCAAGATGTGTTGTTTTGCATTGTCTTATCTGAAATAAGGTTGAGTCAGCATATAATTTATATTACAGGGGAGACTTCATAGAGTATAGTTGTCTCATTATATTGGATCCCGATGCGCAGGGACTATACTGATGTGATTCAGGGGATATTAAGTTTAATACTGAGCGGAGGGATCTAGCTCGTTATTAATTTAGCACTGGGGACTTAGTGATGGTGCGAGCATAATATTGTATGATTCCTTCAAAGATAGGGGAGTTGATAATAGACTTATCTATCTGGGGACAGGATTTGAGTGTCCCAATTATATGCCTTGGGCCTAAAAACTCGATGATCGATAATGCTAGGTAGTAATGTATCGGGGGGTTCCATATTTTGATTTCTCTTACGAGATGTCCCACATATGAACCCCAGTGAATGTCAAAAGTGAAAAGATGTGTCAGGTGCTATGGGGAAGTGGTTAGTACTTTAGTTGTTACTTATGTGCATGGATAACACTTGAAGCTAAAAGCTAGTATATGATATAAGTCCCGTGGAGTCAGGTATGTTATGTAGGAAGCACTGGGAAAATTTTTGCACCACTTCTGGACGGGTGAGCCAATCTCGAGAAAAATTAAATTGCGATTTATGGGGTGATCAAGAATACCCTTACAATAGAGACACATCGAGCATGTGGGGTCAAACTTCGGATAAATATGTTACGCTTGTTGTGGTTGTGCAGTTATGCATGGGATATAGGGTATATGGGTGCCCTAGTTAATCTAATTTTTAGTAGCATCCGGGATGAGTGGATGTGGAAATACATGTATTGAATCGCATGCATGTGGGGAAGTAGGAATAGAATTAGAAAAGTAAGATAAACTGAATTTCTTTTAGAAAAGAAGATAGTCTGGATACGTGAGATGGGTTGAAACACTGTATAAACAAATGCGAGGGGTCTCTCTTACTAAGGGAGGATCCAACATTTTTGGAGAGATTGAGTGGATTCCTACTCAGTTAAGTTCTAAGAATGGATTACGCATAAATAGGTCGTTAATTTCACTAGAGGAAGAGGACATAGGAAGTGCGCAGTATTAAAGCAGATGCATGGGTCACGATTTTTAGAGTATGCCAGGAAGGGGGTAAGATGTACCACATAACGTGGGATATAATGCATGTGTATCTATGTGGAGCAATAAACCATGATTGTTATTCGGGAGCACACTCGTTAGAGGGGAAACGATTTGTCCGAGACAATCAACCAAAAATTTTGCAATACTTGGTTATTCCAGTGACGAAATGGGTAGGAAGACTGATGGAGTTCAATATTGGGTTACCAACATTATAAAAAAGTCAAGATTCCCTTTGGGTTATGGAATTAGTTGGACGAGATGGAGCAGTTATTGCTGAATTGGGTGAGTTACACTATTAGACATTGCTCCCAGCATTTTATTGAAGAAGGAGAATGAGTGTGCACATGGTGTCGCCTAATAGTGTTTTGGATGAGGATGAGATCCTTGGGTACCACCCATGATAGGGGATATCAAGAGGCGATGGGGATAGAGTTATGTTTTAAAAAAGTCGTATCACCCATAGATTGAAGAGTATATGGGAAAGGTGATTGAGATATTGGTGAATGCATCTGGATTTTTGGGTAATTGGGAGGAGTAATTATCATTGGTAGCGTTTGGCAAAATAACTTATACCAGTTTATTATTGGGAAGGTGCCTTTTGAAGCTTTGCCTGGGAGACCTTATCGTCCACCTGGTTGGTTAGAGGTGGGGGACAAGAAGCTTCTCGAGCCGAACATGGAGACCGTCGTCAAGGATTGGGTTAATCAGACATTATTTCGTGAAAAATATCGTAAGAGTTATGTCATAAACAAAAGTCTTAGAAGTATAACGTTGGGGTCAGGTGTTGTTATGAATGGCTTCCCAAAGGGAGTTATGTAATTTTGCAAGAAGGGGAGTTGGCACCTAGGGATGTGGGGCATTTTCTCAATTTTGAGATAATAGATTCAGTGGTGTGTAGACTCATCTTATTAGAGTATTTTTAGTAGGATCATATGTGTTTGGCATGTCATCATCAAGGTATGACCTTAAAAATGATGGAGTATATCAGTATAAAATTATTTGAATAGACTTGTCGCTAAACTTGGGTCATAGTGAGTAGGCATTTAGACAGGCGGGTACTACTAGCGGTGTATAGTGAAGGCACTATGACAGTTGTTATGGTTTGATTATGGGTACAAAAGGATGCCATGCGAGTAAGTATCCTAATTTTTTGGTACCAGGCGTATCCAAATTTCGGCGAAGAAATTCCTTTGCAAGGGGAAAGTATGTAATACCCTGTATTTTGGGGGATATTTAAATTACACGTGTCACAATAATTTAATTAAATTAAAAAAATAAAGTGAAGTGAATAAATGTCAATTATCGAATAATGGATTAATAAATATGTGTTATTGCATTTACTTATATGATAAGTAAATGAAATTGTATTATTTTATAATACGTTGTAGGTAGGTAAAAGCGAACGGCTGAACGGATGTTATAACGAGTAAGATTGTAACTTGATGATAGGTGACTCGTATGGAGATTTCAAGTACATCGATGATCTGGAATGTATCGAGATAGTTAGAATTAGTTACCCGAGGTTGTAATCGGGTTTCAGGGACTTTTTAAGCTATATGAGACTCGTACGAGAGTATTCGAGTCATTTTAATGTTGCTAGTTAACCTAAAAATGGTACTAAGAGTATATTAAGGGGGTTTGGATGAGAGAGTCTACCCAATTAATCATCCTAATAACCCAGGCTTGAGAGAAAGGCGAGAGAGAAGGGAGAAAACTCAAGAGAGAAATCAAGAAGGCAACCTGGGAGGAAATTGGCAATTTTCGGGCTAGGATTCTTGGGCAAGGAAGATCTACAAAAAAGGATTCATACCCTATGATATTCTAATGCAAGTGTTTAACTTTCTTTGACCATATATGTTGTGTTTTAATTCATATTATAGTTGATGGAAACAAATATGAATTTTTGGGTGGGATTCATGTGTGAAAATGGGAATTTTATGAATAAAATTATAGGAGACTAATTGATTTATGATCCCATGTAGAATTTGATATTGTAAGGACACAAATTTCCAATTGAGTCCTCTTATAGTTTTGGCTCAATTCCGGACAAAAACATTTATTCATAGGATTTTATTTAATTGTAATATTCAAGACCTATGAAGTGTTTGTTGAAGACGTAGCGGCAAAGAGTATAAAGCATCATCAACATGCCGTAGTTTATGTGCCTCGTTTGTATGTCATCAACTTAGGTTCCATGCTCCCAAGGTATGAATGTATTTATATGTATATAGGAGCTTGGAACAATATGTATTGGGTGTTAGGTTAATAAAAACTGCATTTTATTTTTCAGAAAGAATCAATTAGAAACTTAAAAATTAAGTATATAAAAGTTTATAAAAGTTTCTGGGCCAAAATCAAATTTTACAAACTTTCTGGACGTTCGTTAGAAATGTCGTTCGAACGAGTTTTTTCGTTCGAACCAGATTTCGTTCGAACGAGTTTTGTCGTTCGAACAAGGTTCGTTCGAACGAGTTTGCCAACGACCCTAATCTGGTCAGTCGTTCGATATGTCGTTCGATAGGTCGTTCGAACGAGTTTTCGTTCTAACGAGATATCTAACGAGATTCTAACGAGCCCAGGCTGGTCGCTCGTTAGAAGTCTCGTTCGAACGAGAGTCAAGTTCGTTCGAACGAGACGTCAGGCGGGAACGGTTTTGAGCAGTTTTTGACAGTTTTTTCCCCACTTCTCCACTTGGTTTTCAACCAACTTTTTCATGCAATATTATGAGCGGGAAACACATTTTCCAAGAGAACTTTTCCAACTCATTTCCATCTCAAAAAGAGAGTTTGAGAGCATAATTGTTTAGGGAAAAGGTTCATGTTTTGAGTGTCATCTTTTAAAAGAAAAATTCACACACTCTAGTTTACACCCAATAATTGTTTATCCAAGTTCTCCAACATAAATATCAATTACTTGGAGGTTGTTTTGGCACCGGTTTTTCTCTACACCGAATTGAAGAGAAGTTCGTTTCATTTCTACCCGTTTGGAGAAAGGCTCCATGTTTGGGTGACGGTGTGCCTAATTGTCCCATCGGTGTATTCCGAGACCACGGTGGAGCTCCGTTGGTTATCCGTTAATTGGAGGTTAATACAAGAAGAAGCATCACGGCTTGAGAGGGTTCGAGTTTAGGAAGTAAGTCTTTTGTCTTGTATTTTGTAATACCATTTTTAGTGGATTTGAGGCTAGGGCCGTCCCGAGGTTTTTTCCCGTTAGTGGGTTTTTCCTCGTATATCGCGGTGTAGCGTGACCTTGTTTATTTTATCTTGCACAATAATTTAGAACGCATGCTTAGGATAATTTCAAGATAAAATTGGGTTTTACATTCACACTAATTTAAATTGGGACTTTAATTTAATATTGGATTAAATTTGGTTTATTCAAGTCACTTGCATTAATATGGTTTCGCCTAACTTTGAAGAATTGTTAATGATGACTTAGGCAAATTCTAGGACTTGAATTATGTTGTTTTAATTTGTTTCTTGAAGATATTAAAACTTGGGGCTTTTCAAATTGGTATCAGAGCCGGAGCGCTAAGTTATCGCGTTAAAGATCCGTTTTTCGGCCTTTTTTGTATTTCCTTACCTTTTTAGGTGGTTCAATTTTTATCACTCTCATTTTTGTTTTATATCTCTAGATGGGACGTCTAAACGAAAATTTGTCCAAATTAAATGAAAATGAAAATTTTGATTTTCGAGAGGAATTAAATGGGCTTAACCAATGTAACGAAAATTTAAAGGAATTAAATTTGAGATTTGTAAAAAGAATTAAATTTCTAGAGAATGAAAATTCTTGTTTTAAAGCTCACATTGAGTCTTTGCAAATCTCCTTATCTCAAAAAGATATTTTTCATAAAAAGCTCATGGACTTACATTTAAATTTTGATATTTTAGAAAAGTCCAAGAAAGAGAGTGAAATTCGTGAAAAAACTCTTAGGGACAAGTTTGCTCATATTGAGGGAGAGCGTGTTAACCTTCTAGGAATTATTGACAATTTAAAGAAGGAGTCCCATCATTTTGAGGAGTCTAATTTATTACTTGAGTCCAAAATTTTAAAATTGAAAAATGATTTACAAGACTCTGGTAGTAGTTTAAATGGTTCTAGCACATCATGTTCAAATTCTTCCATTGCTAAAACTAAAACCATTGTTGTTTTTAGAGGGTCAATTTTGTCCAAGGACTTTAAAAGGGGTCACACCTTAGGTAACATTTCTCGTGTTTACACATGCTTACATTGTGGTACGAAAGGTCACCTTAGGTCATTTTGTTTTGATCTTAAAAGAAGTCCAAGGAAATATTTATCTAGCATTTCATTATTTGCTAATCCCCATTATTTTAAATATAAGTCTATATGGGTTAGGAAATCTCTCTTAAATGCGCTAGATACAAGATTTGTTGATTCTCATTTACTATCACATAAAACCTCCCTTGCTAAATTTAAAGGTTGAATGTGTTAGTGTTTGCATACTTTAGCGTTTGTACTTCATGCTATATTCATATGCTAAATGTATGCTTGTTTAGTCATTTTCTAGTCATTGCCTTATTTCATATCACATGCTAGAAACTATGACTTGTTTATCTTTTTGTATTATATTTTGTGTTTAAATTGACTACATAATATAAAAAGATTTTTGTTTATCATTTGTGTTTTATTTATTCCATTTAAGCTTAATGAAAAATACAAATGATTTTTGTTTAGTCTTTTGAGTATATATCTTTATTTTTGACTAAAATGTTAAAAACTCAAAAAGATTTTGTTTTGTGTGTATTTTAGTTTGACACACTTTATGTGGCATATACTTGTGTTTGAATCCTATCGTTTACGCTCCCATGTGGCTAGAACTTTTGGTTTAGATTTTCAATCCTTAAAATGTTCTTTACCATGTTTTATATGGAGTAGTTGGATTTTGTATTGTTCAAATGGATTCTATTTCTATATGCCTCTATTCACACATGCATGAGATCTTTTGAAATCTTAATGTCACATGTTATATTTGAGCTTTTTGAGGTGTTCTCCTATCAATCTAGTCATCTACATATCTATGACCTAGGAGGACTAGTGTATGTCAAAATCCGTTGCATGTGAGATTTGTGAGAAAAATGAAAACATGATAAATTAATATATGCACGGGGAAGGGCTCCGAAAGGATGAATTAAATCCTTTGCGATTGTAAGCCACCGTTGATTGGATCTAAAAGAAATACGTGATCCAAAGGCCTAAAAACAGAATATTTGGCATTCAAAGTAAGCAATTGCCAAGGCCTATGTTTGTTTGATATATTCATTCAAAATCAAAAGAATATATATGCTTATTGAGGGAGAATTGGATGGTATATCAACGGTTTGCACAATGTCCGTTTATCCTAGTTGTCTTTAATGTCATGACTCTATTTGGTTTGTAGAATCATCATCATGCTAGGCTTGTATGCATTGTGTATGTTTGTTCATTGAGTTCAATCTTTATATTGTCACATGAGGTTATATTTAACTGTGATGAAGTTTGCAATCAAATGAGAACTCCGTGAACGTTTCTTAAGTGTTTGGGTCTAAATTTAATTGTTGCTTGTTCACACCCCTACACTTCCGTTTCCATATGACACATTTTTGCCATACGAGTGTGCAAACTTATTGTATTTTGTGTCATGTGTGTGTTTATATCTATATATATATATGCAAGTGGTTCATTGATATATTTCTAGTATATATATATATGATATTTGTTTGTCTTTGCCTTGTTTTTAATTGCCCATATGCTTTCATGTCTCATCACTTTAAGTTTTCACTTGTTGTTTCTTAGTTCTTTATCCTTTGCCTATTCCCGAACAAAAAGGGGGAGAATGATGATAGGGGGAGAAATGGTATCTAATCCTATTATTATCGTATCTTCGTTTGGGGGAGATTTATCTTAGGGGGAGACGTCTTTCTAAGTAGGTCATGTGTTTAAAGGGATAATTAATTTAGGGGGAGTAATTAATTAAAAATTGCATTTAATATTTTGATATTCCCTATGCATTTGATGCGTTTGCTTAAGTGTGCAGGAATTATTCTATAGCGGCATCTTTCTATGGCAAAGAGTTTAATCCTTGGGTTGAGTCAAGATTGGGCGGGTTATGTTTTGAGTCTAGTAGAGCTTGACGGCCCTTTAGGATTTTTGTTTAGTTTTTGTCCCGGAATAGCCAAAGGGGGAGATTTGTAAGGACACAAATTTCCAATTGAGTCCTCTTATAGTTTTGGCTCAATTCCGGACAAAAACATTTATTCATAGGATTTTATTTAATTGTAATATTCAAGACCTATGAAGTGTTTGTTGAAGACGTAGCGGCAAAGAGTATAAAGCATCATCAACATGCCGTAGTTTATGTGCCTCGTTTGTATGTCATCAACTTAGGTTCCATGCTCCCAAGGTATGAATGTATTTATATGTATATAGGAGCTTGGAACAATATGTATTGGGTGTTAGGTTAATAAAAACTGCATTTTATTTTTCAGAAAGAATCAATTAGAAACTTAAAAATTAAGTATATAAAAGTTTATAAAAGTTTCTGGGCCAAAATCAAATTTTACAAACTTTCTGGACGTTCGTTAGAAATGTCGTTCGAACGAGTTTTTTCGTTCGAACCAGTTTTGTCGTTCGAACCAGGTTCGTTCGAACGAGTTTGCCAACGACCCTAATCTGGTCAGTCGTTCGATATGTCGTTCGATAGGTCGTTCGAACGAGTTTTCGTTCTAACGAGATATCTAACGAGATTCTAACGAGCCCAGGCTGGTCGCTCGTTAGAAGTCTCGTTCGAACGAGAGTCAAGTTCGTTCGAACGAGACGTCAGGCGGGAACGGTTTTGAGCAGTTTTTGACAGTTTTTTCCCCACTTCTCCACTTGGTTTTCAACCAACTTTTTCATGCAATATTATGAGCGGGAAACACATTTTCCAAGAGAACTTTTCCAACTCATTTCCATCTCAAAAAGAGAGTTTGAGAGCATAATTGTTTAGGGAAAAGGTTCATGTTTTGAGTGTCATCTTTTAAAAGAAAAATTCACACACTCTAGTTTACACCCAATAATTGTTTATCCAAGTTCTCCAACATAAATATCAATTACTTGGAGGTTGTTTTTTCACCGGTTTTTCTCTACACCGAATTGAAGAGAAGTTCATTTCATTTCTACCCGTTTGGAGAAAGGCTCCATGTTTGGGTGACGGTGTGCCTAATTGTCCCATCGGTGTATTCCGAGACCACGGTGGAGCTCCGTTGGTTATCCGCTAATTGGAGGTTGATACAAGAAGAAGCATCACGGCTTGAGAGGGTTCGAGTTTAGGAAGTATGTCTTTTGTCTTGTATTTTGTAATACCATTTTTAGTGGATTTGAGGCTAGGGCCGTCCCGAGGTTTTTTCCCGTTAGTGGGTTTTTCCTCGTATATCGCGGTGTAGCGTGACTTTGTTTATTTTATCTTGCACAATAATTTAGAACGCATGCTTAGGATAATTTCAAGATAAAATTGGGTTTTACATTCACACTAATTTAAATTGGGACTTTAATTTAATATTGGATTAAATTTGGTTTATTCAAGTCACTTGCATTAATATGGTTTCGCCTAACTTTGAAGAATTGTTAATGATGACTTAGGCAAATTCTAGGACTTGAATTATGTTGTTTTAATTTGTTTCTTGAAGATATTAAAACTTGGGGCTTTTCAAATTGGTATCAGAGCCGGAGCGCTAAGTTATCGCGTTAAAGATCCTTTTTTCGGCCTTTTTTGTATTTCCTTACCTTTTTAGGTGGTTCAATTTTTATCACTCTCATTTTTGTTTTATATCTCTCGATGGGACGTCTAAACGAAAATTTGTCCAAATTAAATGAAAATGAAAATTTTGATTTTCGAGGGGAATTATATGGGCTTAACCAATGTAACGAAAATTTAAAGGAATTAAATTTGAGATTTGTAAAAAGAATTAAATTTCTAGAGAATGAAAATTCTTGTTTTAAAGCTCACATTGAGTCTTTGCAAATCTCCTTATCTCAAAAAGATATTTTTCATAAAAAGCTCATGGACTTACATTTAAATTTTGATATTTTAGAAAAGTCCAAGAAAGAGAGTGAAATTCGTGAAAAAACTCTTAGGGACAAGTTTGCTCATATTGAGGGAGAGCGTGTTAACCTTCTAGGAATTATTGACAATTTAAAGAAGGAATCCCATCATTTTGAGGAGTCTAATTTATTACTTGAGTCCGAAATTTTAAAATTGAAAAATGATTTACAAGACTCTAGTAGTAGTTTAAATGGTTCTAGCACATCATGTTCAAATTCTTCCATTGCTAAAACTAAAACCATTGTTGTTTTTAGAGGGTCAATTTTGTCCAAGGACTTTAAAAGGGGTCACACCTTAGGTAACATTTCTCGTGTTTACACATGCTTACATTGTGGTACGAAAGGTCACCTTAGGTCATTTTGTTTTGATCTTAAAAGAAGTCCAAGGAAATCTTTATCTAGCATTTCATTATTTGCTAATCCCCATTATTTTAAATATAAGTCTATATGGGTTAGGAAATCTCTCTTAAATGCGCTAGATACAAGATTTGTTGATTCTCATTTACTATCACATGAAACCTCCCTTGCTAAATTTAAAGGTTGAATGTGTTAGTGTTTGCATACTTTAGCGTTTGTACTTCATGCTATATTCATATGCTAAATGTATGCTTGTTTAGTCATTTTCTAGTCATTGCCTTATTTCATATCACATGCTAGAAACTATGACTTGTTTATCTTTTTGTATTATATTTTGTGTTTAAATTGACTACATAATATAAAAAGATTTTTGTTTATCATTTGTGTTTTATTTATTCCATTTAAGCTTAATGAAAAATACAAATGATTTTTGTTTAGTCTTTTGAGTATATATCTTTATTTTTGACTAAAATGTTAAAAACTCAAAAAGATTTTGTTTTGTGTGTATTTTAGTTTGACACACTTTATGTGGCATATACTTGTGTTTGAATCCTATCGTTTACGCTCCAATGTGGCTAGAACTTTTGGTTTAGATTTTCAATCCTTAAAATGTTCTTTACCATGTTTTATATGGAGTAGTTGGATTTTGTATTGTTCAAATGGATTCTATTTCTATATGCCTCTATTCACACATGCACGAGCTCTTTTGAAATCTTAATGTCACATGTTATATTTGAGCTTTTTGAGGTGTTCTCCTATCAATCTAGTCATCTACATATCTATGACCTAGGAGGACTAGTGCATGTCAAAATCCGTTGCATGTGAGATTTGTGAGAAAAATGAAAACATGATAAATTAATATATGCACGGGGAAGGGCTCCGAAAGGATGAATTAAATCCTTTGCGATTGTAAGCCACCGTTGATTGGATCAAAAAGAAATACGTGATCCAAAGGCCTAAAAACAGAATATTTGGCATTCAAAGTAAGCAATTGCCAAGGCCTATGTTTGTTTGATATATTCATTCAAAATCAAAAGAATATATATGCTTATTGAGGGAGAATTGGATGGTATATCAACGGTTTGCACAATGTCCGTTTATCCTAGTTGTCTTTAATGTCATGACTCTATTTGGTTTGTAGAATCATCATCATGCTAGGCTTGTATGCATTGTGTATGTTTGTTCATTGAGTTCAATCTTTATATTGTCACATGAGGTTATATTTAACTGTGATGAAGTTTGCAATCAAATGAGAACTCCGTGAACGTTTCTTAAGTGTTTGGGTCTAAATTTAATTGTTGCTTGTTCACACCCCTACACTTCCGTTTCCATATGACACATTTTTGCCATACGAGTGTGCAAACTTATTGTATTTTGTGTCATGTGTGTGTTTATATCTATATATATATATGCAAGTGGTTCATTGATATATTTCTAGTATATATATATATGATATTTGTTTGTCTTTGCCTTGTTTTTAATTGCCCATATGCTTTCATGTCTCATCACTTTAAGTTTTCACTTGTTGTTTCTTAGTTCTTTATCCTTTGCCTATTCCCGAACAAAAAGGGGGAGAATGATGATAGGGGGAGAAATGGTATCTAATCCTATTATTATCGTATCTTCGTTTGGGGGAGATTTATCTTAGGGGGAGACGTCTTTCTAAGTAGGTCATGTGTTTAAAGGGATAATTAATTTAGGGGGAGTAATTAATTAAAAATTGCATTTAATATTTTGATATTCCCTATGCATTTGATGCGTTTGCTTAAGTGTGCAGGAATTATTCTATAGCGGCATCTTTCTATGGCAAAGAGTTTAATCCTTGGGTTGAGTCAAGATTGGGCGGGTTATGTTTTGAGTCTAGTAGAGCTTGACGGCCCTTTAGGATTTTTGTTTAGTTTTTGTCCCGGAATAGCCAAAGGGGGAGATTTGTAAGGACACAAATTTCCAATTGAGTCCTCTTATAGTTTTGGCTCAATTCCGGACAAAAACATTTATTCATAGGATTTTATTTAATTGTAATATTCAAGACCTATGAAGTGTTTGTTGAAGACGTAGCGGCAAAGAGTATAAAGCATCATCAACATGCCGTAGTTTATGTGCCTCGTTTGTATGTCATCAACTTAGGTTCCATGCTCCCAAGGTATGAATGTATTTATATGTATATAGGAGCTTGGAACAATATGTATTGGGTGTTAGGTTAATAAAAACTGCATTTTATTTTTCAGAAAGAATCAATTAGAAACTTAAAAATTAAGTATATAAAAGTTTATAAAAGTTTCTGGGCCAAAATCAAATTTTACAAACTTTCTGGACGTTCGTTAGAAATGTCGTTCGAACGAGTTTTTTCGTTCGAACCAGTTTTGTCGTTCGAACCAGGTTCGTTCGAACGAGTTTGCCAACGACCCTAATCTGGTCAGTCGTTCGATATGTCGTTCGATAGGTCGTTCGAACGAGTTTTCGTTCTAACGAGATATCTAACGAGATTCTAACGAGCCCAGGCTGGTCGCTCGTTAGAAGTCTCGTTCGAACGAGAGTCAAGTTCGTTCGAACGAGACGTCAGGCGGGAACGGTTTTGAGCAGTTTTTGACAGTTTTTTCCCCACTTCTCCACTTGGTTTTCAACCAACTTTTTCATGCAATATTATGAGCGGGAAACACATTTTCCAAGAGAACTTTTCCAACTCATTTCCATCTCAAAAAGAGAGTTTGAGAGCATAATTGTTTAGGGAAAAGGTTCATGTTTTGAGTGTCATCTTTTAAAAGAAAAATTCACACACTCTAGTTTACACCCAATAATTGTTTATCCAAGTTCTCCAACATAAATATCAATTACTTGGAGGTTGTTTTGGCACCGGTTTTTCTCTACACCGAATTGAAGAGAAGTTCGTTTCATTTCTACCCGTTTGGAGAAAGGCTCCATGTTTGGGTGACGGTGTGCCTAATTGTCCCATCGGTGTATTCCGAGACCACGGTGGAGCTCCGTTGGTTATCCGCTAATTGGAGGTTGATACAAGAAGAAGCATCACGGCTTGAGAGGGTTCGAGTTTAGGAAGTAAGTCTTTTGTCTTGTATTTTGTAATACCATTTTTAGTGGATTTGAGGCTAGGGCCGTCCCGAGGTTTTTTCCCGTTAGTGGGTTTTTCCTCGTATATCGCGGTGTAGTGTGACCTTGTTTATTTTATCTTGCACAATAATTTAGAACGCATGCTTAGGATAATTTCAAGATAAAATTGGGTTTTACATTCACACTAATTTAAATTGGGACTTTAATTTAATATTGGATTAAATTTGGTTTATTCAAGTCACTTGCATTAATATGGTTTCGCCTAACTTTGAAGAATTGTTAATGATGACTTAGGCAAATTCTAGGACTTGAATTATGTTGTTTTAATTTGTTTCTTGAAGATATTAAAACTTGGGGCTTTTCAGATATTTATTCACATATAAAAGTATGATTTTGAATGATTAGTATAAAGTTTAATTGAATCATGAAGTCAAATTAAGGACGTGAATAATTCTTGATTAACGATGTTGAATCCCAGGAATTTAGATTGTAATTGGGTGAATTTGAATGTGAAAATAAGTAAAATCATGTTTTAGAATTGATAAAAAAAACTATAAATTTTCGGTTAGATTGGTGATATATATGGGGTTGTTGGTGAGAAGATGATGAATCCCACTTAAGAAAGAGGATTATAGTGTTAATCTCGTTAGAAGATCGTTCAAACGAATTGAGATTCTCATTCGAATAAGGTTGTATATCTTTGAACGACCTTTAGGTTTTTGTCATGGAGATAGATCTTTTCGTTACGAATGAGTGTCCACCAGTTTCATATTTTTTGATTTTTTTAATTACTTATGAATTATCTATGAACGGGTGTTCGAGACCAAAATCTTTAGTTAGAAATCAAATCAGGGTATGGATGCATGGTGTTTGTGAAAAACACTAGGGTTATGATTTATGGAATCGGGTTGGGATTTCAGAAAGAGTTAGGTTACGAGGAAATTTGAGGTAAACTTAGTATCCGGAATAAAATATAAACGTGATATATATAAATAAGTATGTGACGACTCATGAATTTGGGAGTCGAAATTAGTCTCGAAAATTATAGGCTAGTGCTACAAGTAACATGCACGGTTAGTCGGTTTTATGAGGATATATATATATCTCTCTGTGTGTGTGTGTGTGTGTGTGTGCGCGCGCGCACGCGCGTGAAAATATCTATGTGTACTATATTTATGTAAAACATACTCATCCTAGCGAATATGCGATGGAGGTTGCGCGTCGTGGCAGGTCACTCTGGAGAATCCCAGTAGAGGTAATGTCATTCCCCTGGGTCATAGGTTCTGTGGACGACCACGTGATGTAGGTTTCGAGTCTCATGGAATAATGTGGGATGGTTATGACTATGGACTCAAGGTCTTGCATTCAGTGGTGAGATTTCGAACCGGTTTCTCAGGTTGTGGTGGACTTCCTAGAGCTTGAGAGCATGATAGTGATTTCGCATCCCGTGAGTTATTACTTTGAGGGATTGTGATTATACATATATAGTGAGTGATATATATATATATATATATATATATATATATATATATATATATATATATATATATATATATATATACATCTGTGTGTGTGAAGAAAATTATATACGGGCTCAAGACATTAAGTGTGAATAATGAATTAATAAGTAGTGAAAGTTAGATAAAATGAATTTATTTAATTACAATTGAGAATTATAATTGTTAAGCAAATGTGAAAACTAATGATATAAGATACGCATGATACAGGGAAGCGTATAAGACTAAAATTAGTGTTGAGACTCATAAGGTGGGTTAGCATAACTAGGGTATTTAAAATACAATCATTAGGTGTGCAAAATAGATGAGGAGTGAGGAATATCTCATGGGAGTGTGATACCAGTTTAAATACAAAAGATTGCATTGAATATTTATTAATGTATTTTAAACACTTGCAAAATATTTTCAAAAGGTATTGGGCACTGACCCGTATCAAAATATTTTCAAAAATTTTTAGGTGCTCAGTCACATGGACGCCTGGCTTAACCATCTTTTTAGTCAAACGATGTTGCACCAGTTGTGGATGCTTGCAGAAATTGATTAGACGCTTCCATCCTTGAGATCTAGATAGGATATACTTCAGAGTTATTCTGGGTATGTCTCCCAGTTAGTTGGTATTTTTTATTTTATTTCGATATTTTCCTTTCAGTTAGTTGGATTATTGTATCCTGATTTTTACATGTAGTTATCGGTTGATTTATTTATGCACGAGCGTATGAGTTCATTTATTTGCATAGTTAGTTACGTGGATGGAATTTTGTGTAAGTAAGTTATTGAGTTTCAAAATTTGACATCGGGCCTAATAGGGTATTAGAAATTAAAATGGTTCCAACTGTGATGCTAAGAATGAACCAGATAAGACCCTGTATTATTTTAGTAAATGACTGATCAACCGTGATTGAAATAGGCAGGGTGTCACAATAGCTAGTTGTCGAACCACGCGAATTCTTTTGTTGTGATCATTTACTTTATTCTCTTATTCGCTTGCTTTCTATAAATATTTAATTGTGAATTCTTGTACTCACATTATCTTCCACACAGCCCACGTCGCACTGAATAATCTATTTACATACTAACTATTTTAACTTTATTATTTTTTACACTATAACATGATAATATAAATGTTTTCCATCAACATTTGAGACCGAAAGGGCAAAGAAGATGCCTACCACCACAACACCAAAATAGCCCATTAGTAACGTTATTGTGGTGTTACCAAAATAATTCCTAAAACTTAATGACCCTCTGAAAAGGCATGGAGAAGCAAATTACTGATACTTTTTTAATGTTACTAAATGATGTGCTAGTAACACATCCCTACTGTTACTAAAGTGTTACAAATTAGTTAAAATCGTAACTGACTTTCACCATTACCAGTAATTCATAACACATTTCTAACACCAACGTTTGTAACATATATCAAGAATTAGTAATGGTATAAGTTCGTTACTAATATTGATGAATTTTTTAAAAAAATAATATATATTTATCATAACCACAACAATGATTAAAATGGAAAAATTAATAAATATTAATCACCAATAAGATGACATTCAATATTCCATGATCCTAATAAAACAAATTATTTGCGATCACAAACCATAACATAAAGTTTGTGACAAACAATTTCAATGAAACTAAAAGTTCTATAAAATATCAATTAATAACGTCCTTTCACTCCTACTCATCAAGTATCAGCCTTCATATAATAGGTGATGGTAGAACTCCACAACACTATAATATAAACTAGGTTTTATGACTCTTAGCCCGAATTCTGAAATAAAAATTACATGTTGGGCACGTAGTGAATGAGCTTGTCTTCTAGTTAACCACTGCAATTAATAGGTTCAAAAGTAACTATTAAAACGCATAAATAAATAGCATTTACGTAAACAAAGAAAAATTATGACCATAATACTCTTGAAAATATGCGAAGTACAATAATTGCAACTAATCTTCCCCCTACACATGCAAGAAATGCAAAGGGGTCCATAGTAGCTAAAAAAAATTAAAAGAACCTCTATTATTTTACAAAAATGAGCATATCTCTGTTGCCAACCAAAATCCCTATTATCATATAACACTAAATTTATGAGAATTGGTGTTGTGTGATCATATAACATATCAAATGAAAATACCAACTCTGGAGTCCATCTTAATTCAAACTATACCAATTCTTTAAATGTAACCAGCTTCATTTTCAACTCCAAAAAAGCATTTATATACAAATTCATTATATTAACTCTCACTAAGATTAAGTTAGTTCTCAAATTCATAATTATCTCACAAATTCATTAGAATTACCAATTTATAAATACCAAGGTTTAAATTTCATGACCCAATCCTTAATTTCATGATCCAATCCTTCAAGAATTTTACAGTGATATGTCTGATGAGTGGATTTATCACCATGTTATATGTAATACCCCGTATTTTCAGAATAATATATTATGACATAAACAAATTTAATAATTTCTGATTAATTTTGGAAATAAATTAAACCGAATGGATTTAAATTTAAATGGGAAATATTTAAATGGAAAATAAATATTTATTCATGATTATATAAATATAAGACTCAATTTGGCTTAATGAGTTCACCAACGAAAATAAATCATACGTTAATAAATTTATGGGTGCGTGTCGTTTAAACACAATAAAAATGTCTAAGTGAAATGAAAATAATTGGGATGTATTTTGAGAAGCTTTATGGGCTCGTTTAGGTGTATTAAACTTTTAGAAATGGTCCCGGGGTATAGGTATATAAGTTAAAAATCTTTTGGACCAGTCTAATTATGAGTTCGGGCCCATTTGGGGTCTAAAAATTGGGATTTAGGCCTAACTCGAGATTAAGAATTTTTATAAGTTAAATAAGAGTTTGAGAAACACCATTTACATAACATAAGAAACCCTAGCATCCCCACCCACAGAGAGAATATACCAAGGTCAAAAGAAGGAGGAGAATTGGAGATTCAAGAGGAGGATTCAAAAAGAAGAGTTTCCACCTTCACCCTAAGGCAAGAATTTTCTTGCTTAAATTGATTTTTATGTTATCTCTTAATTTATTTATGTAGGCTCTCCTGTATATTTGTGGATCTAATTTATAATTTATGATGTGGAATATTTTTCACTGTATGCATGTAGAGGATCTCATTTTGTTGATTTAAAAATTGTAGAATCGAAAGATTGATTAGAAAATCTAAAAAAATAATAAGAATAATGTTGGTTTAGAGATGAATATTTTGATTTTACGATGTAGTAATATAGATATAATGTAAACCCCTGGGAAAATTTGTTTCTTGACACAAACTTATGCAACGATGCGGATATGCAAATATACGGATCTCGAAATAGGAGCCACCCACTTTATAATTTTTGGAGAATATGGTACCCTTTTGAATTAATCATGATTTAGGTGTTATTCTCAAGTAGAAATAGTTATTACATGATATAAAACTCGTTAATAATCATAAGTTATGTTGGGATAACTTTTGGGTGAGGAATAATGGGTTAATTATGAAGAAAATATGGAAATTTCGTCTAAAAAATATAGCAACCCCGAAATTGTAGGGGCAAATCGGTTCAGCCCTGGGAGCAAACTGGTTTGGATACACTATTCAACCCAAGTTGGTTTGTGTATATTCTAGGTTAGTCCGAGGCCCCAATAAATTTAGGAGTTATGAAATATTAATTTAACACTTCTGAAATATTGGTAAGATGAAAATATATCCATTTAGGCTAGCCGAAAAATTTTGAAAAAATTGGTAGGATAATGTATTCATTAGGTCAGTCGAGAATAGGATCCTGGGGTTATGGTAAGACTCAGGAAGGCTAGTGACTAAGTAAATGAAGTGTAGAAACTCAGTAATATTGAACAACTATTTAAATAGAGGAATTTATATTAACGAGAAGGCCGTTAAACACCTAAATTAATTAGAGATAAATTCTGAAAACGTTGGGACTGTTATTTAAACACAAAAACTAATAATTAACGAGGTGGTTACTTAAATGAAAAATAATGATGGGCAAATCACTAATATATCGTGGGGGTAATTATATAGTAATTACTTATATACGTATTATGTGGTATATATAAGTAGTTATTTATTTGTGTGGAACATACCGATGTTCATGGGTGGTCCTATCGGTTGGGGTTGTGCGCATTCGAGATCGAAGCACACGTCGAAACAGGTGGTCTAGGCGTAGTGTTAGGTCATATTTTAGGTACTACGTGGTAGCACAACTTATAGGAGTTAAGTGTTGATGTTGGGATCCATGTGACACCACTTGGTATGAGCTATGAAATGTGATAAGCACCCAAAACTGTACAATTTATACCCCGAATATATGTATTTTAGTTGCTAATTCTCGACAATATGGGTCTTATGCGCGTAAATGTTTATCATGCAGGCTTAACTGTAGTTGCGGTGCCAAAAGCTACATTTCGAGGTCAATTACAGTTACATTGGAGCTAAATACCCTTGCCCCGTAACCTCATCCTACCCAAACCTAGCCTAAACTTGTCCCTAAACCATCACCCAAGACCCGTGTGTGTTGGTTTGTTCCCTTTTTATTTTATTTTAATTTTTTAGATTTTTAGTTTGAGTCATTTTAATTTTAGGATTATTTTAGCATTTTTTAGGTTTTATTTCCTATTTTTATATTTTATTTCTATTTTTTTAATATAATTTTATTTTATTTTATTAAGTTTTTAGTTTTAGTTTTTATCTTATTTTATTTTATTTTTTATTAGGATTAGTTTTTAGGAATTTAGTTTTGTTACATTTTATTTTTTTAGGACTTTAGTTTTTAAGTTTAATAGATTTACATTGTTATTTCTTTTTAGTTTTATTTTTATTGAGTCTTGATTTTAATTTTTAGTATAGTAATTTAATTTTTAGATTTTTAGTTTTTATAAGTTTTATTTTATTACTTAGATTTTATTTTTATTTTTTTAGTTTTATTTTATTAGGGTCCAAACTAATACACACACTACCCAACTTATCCTACACACCTATACCCACTAACCTATCCTACACCCACTAACCTATCCTACACCCTAAGCCTCACCACACTCTCATACACCCCACCACATACCAACACTCCCTACTTTTTCTTCTTCCCCATCACCCACCACTTTCTCTCTCTTCCATTAACCCACATCTTCTTTCCTCTCTCTCACCACCTTCAACCTCACCCTCTCTCTCTCCACCTGCTCGTCCCACTTGAGCCAGACCCTGACCTCCTCCCAAGCCGCAACTCCGACCGCTGCCACTCCCCTGCCGGCGGCGTCGCCACCTGCGCGACATCCGGTATACCCCCGGCGGTAGCCCCCTGCGTCGACCTTTACCCGATCCGACCCTGCCCGGATCGTCAATCCTACCCGGAACCTAACCCCGACCCGAATTCACCCAATCTCAACCCATAAACAAACCAAAAACCTATTCTAATACCCATTTACCAAACCCATTTCATTTCCTTCCCACCATTTCAAACAAACAAAAAACGTGACCTGCTTCTAAAATCCAAGCCGAGACCAAAATGCCAACAAAACCCATGTGCCAATAAACCCACATGTCACTTATCCCTTTTAATTTATTTTACCCAAATACCCCCTAACCAACCACTTTAAGCCATTTTCCTAAAATACCCCTCAATAACAAATCAGATTTTTCCAAATATTCCCTCACCTCACACCCCCATGCACATGTGCTCTCACCATTCCCACATGCACACCCTTGCCAATTTCCATTTTTACCCCTCATGCTCCATGCCTCCTATATATTGAGGATGAAGACCCATTTGAAGAGATCTCAAATTAGTTTTAAGCTTAGTGTGATAAAATTCTCCCCACCCCTCTATGTTGAGTATTTGCATTTTTAGCAAATACCTCAATATAGAGGTGTGTGTTGAAAATTATCTCTAGGATAAAATTCACCCCACCCATCTATTATGAATTTTTGCATTTTTAGCAATTATTCATAATAAATTGATGTAGTGAAATATATCCCTTATGGGAGATAAATTCTAACCCATTAATTTATGTTGAGATTTTGAATTTTTAGCAATTATCTCAATATAAATTAATGATCTAGAATTTATTTCTTTGGGTGAATTCTAATGTACAATTTTATAATTTTAGGATTTGCATTTTTAGCAAATCTCTTTTATTATTTAATTGTCTATTATGAATTCATCCACTATCCTTTTAATTTTTAGTTTGTAATTTTTAGTTTAGCTTCAATAAAAACATGAGTGAAGAATTGTAATTGAGAGATTGATGATGTAATTGAAGATTTCATGTCAATTCAAGGCTTAAATGGGTTTGATCTATTCCTCTCTTTTACTTTTAGTTTAATCATCTCATGCTTTCAATTGTTTAGCTTATATTTTTGGATGATGATTATTGAGGGCTAATCTCCCATTTATGGGATGAAATTTTGAAGCCCTCATGAGTCCAATTTTATTAGTTTACTTATTAGGACAATTTTGTTTATCTCACCTTTCTTAAATTAGCTTTTACTTCTTAATTAGTAGTTATAAAAATTAGTATAGTTAGTTAGCTAAAAAATCCCTTGAAAAATCCATAAAAAAAAAATATAAAAAGCAAAAATAAATAAATAATAATAAAATTCAAATGAATCTATATATGTCCTCTCCAATTTTGTGTTTCACCCTTAGATATGGATTGACTCCCTTACTTACCTCTACACTAGTTTTGTTATAATTTTGTAGGTTCAAGGGAAATTTTGATGGATAGAGAAGTTGCAACAACGACAAAAATCTACATTAGAGGCAAATTTTTCTTTCTATCAAATGGCGCCGTTGCCGGTCTTTGGAGCTTGAAGCACTTGCGAGGATTACCTATTTGTGATTCATTTGTATTGCACTTTTTATTTTTATTTTTACTACCATTTTTTTTTATTTTAGAAGGATTGTATTAGGACTTTATTATTTGGCTTGTATTGCGGTGCATAGAGACACCATTAAATTTTCATTTAAATTTGTAATAATTGAAGCCAAGCGTGATAGGAAAACCGGACAAGGTAGAGAGAGGGCGTCCAACGACGAGGAAAAGAAGCCTCTCTACCTTGGGTCGGTAGGACTCCCGGGGACGACTGAGATAGGCGTGATCTCCCCCCGGTCGACTCAAATTTTTCGGCACCCCACGGCCTAAAAACCGTGGGAGGTATATTTTTTAAACCCTCGTGCCTCTCCTGTTAGCGAGTCAATTATTTTGTGTGCTCTTATGTGATTTTATTCTCGCATTTATTTTTTGAATGGTGTGATGAATTAAATTACTAAGACCTACACCCGGTCACTCACGAGAAGGGATTTCATCACCCGACTCACTCGCTTCCCATTGTGTGCTACCCTAGCCATCATTAAATTTAAAATCAATTAACTAGGTAGCCCACTAGGAGAATATTTTGCAAAGGCGATCACTAAAATATTTTCGTGATTTTTATCGCCCACGGACTTAATTAAAATTTGACTACCCTCTCAGTAAATTTAAAGATAAAAATTGGCTATGTGCTAGTTAGGATTTTCTTGACTTGTGTGTGTGTCCAATTCATTTTTCGGTAGTCGGTTTTAGTTATTCCGTCCAAATTATAGAGTCCATCTTTTCCCCACCCTTTTCTTTCAAAAAAAAAACAAAAAAAAAATCCAAAAATATTTTCTTTCATTTTTATAAAAAAATACAAAAATATTTTCTTTCATTCCTTTTTAGAAAAATCCAAAAATATTTTTTTCCTTCTATTTCTTCACAAAAATCCAAAACATATCTTCTTCCTTTATTTTAATAAAAATTCAAAAATATTTTCTTCCTTTCATTCTCAAAAAAACCAAAAAATAAAAAAGGTCGTGTTCGGTGTTTCTTCACCCTCACCCTTGTCAAATTATCGAACAAGACTGACGCTTCAGTCTTGTTTGGGGGTGATTCTCATCACCCAATTTTCAGCCGCCCCGCGCCATCATTGTTCTTTTCCTTAGGGTGAGAATGGATCGGTCTGGCTGAAGACATTAAACTTAGCGCTATCGGGAGGCAGCCCGTGTTTCTTATACTAGTCTCATCCTGTTTGGGGGTGGTGTTTCACATCACCCTTTATTTTTCCATGTTTGTAGACTTGTACACATTTTTTTTCTCTTATCATTTATTCAGGTTTATTCTTGGCTTCACATGTCCACTTCATTAGCGGTTCATTCTGGTAATCTCTTTCCTACCTTATGCTCTCAATTTTAAAAATCATTTTACCTAACATCGAGGACGATGTTCCTTTTTGTTTGGGGGTGGGGAATTTTATCAAAATCATGCCTCTTTTGAAAATTTTTGAGTTTTGAACCTGATTTTTAAAATTTCGTGCAGTTTCTTTCATCTCATTCATTGATGTGAATTTTCAATCATCCATCTTTCAAAAGTCTAGGAATCAAGCTAGAGAATATTTTTTTCTAATTAGCTTATGTAATACGTAACAAGGCATTTTGCACTATGAATTCCTAGACTCAACAAAAATCTGCGCACTTATCATGTCATTACGTTTAGAGTTGAAGAGTACTACAATTCTAAAGAGAACCTTAAGGATCACTAGTAGAGACTTTAGCCCGTGAGATTTGTGCCTTTCACCCTTTTAGAGTGTTTTACGCAATCTCCGAGTCACAAGTTGATTCAACTTCTTTTGGGTCCGCACTTTAATTATCGTATGATCTCATTATCTTTCATAAAATTTTGGCTTGATCACCGAGAACGACATCACTTTCAAGTTGTAAGAAACGCGTGTCTTAAAATTTGTCCCGATCACTAGATTTTCACCACACCTTCACTCATACACCAACCAAATTTCATTTATCATACATTCATACACCTTCCATTTTCCATATCATCACCATATACCATACCGCCCATTTCCATATCCACAGAGAATAGTGTTTAAAGTAAAAGGAGAAGATCCGTCATAGAGAGTGTTTGCATTTTTAGCGAATATCTCTCCCAAAGCCGATTCAGATGGAGAAAAATTTGATACAAATCTATGTTGGGGTTATTTGTATTTTTAGCAGATTTATCTCATACATTGATGCGTATTTGGAAAAGAAAAAAAATATATATAAGAAAAAAAAAATAAGTAAAAAAAAAAAGGAGATGATCTATCATAGAGAGTGTTTGCATTTTTAGCGGATATCTCTCCCAAAGACGATTCAGATAGAGAAAAATTAAATACAAATCTATGTTGGGGTTATTTGTATTTTTAGCAGATTTATCTCATACATTGATGTGTATTTGGAAAAGAAGAAAAAGAGAAAGTTGCAGTCAAGAAATAAAGACATTTGTTCGTCTATGAGTAATACACTCTTCTCAAATATCCACCATCCATCCATCATATCATCATCCCATCCTATCCTACCTACCTCATCCCAAACAACCCACATCATCATATCCTTCCTATTTCATTTCATTTCCCCTCACCCAATCATCCATATATTCCCCTAGGTGTTCGGGCAAATGAAAGTCAACGTGGTGAATAACTCGACGTTCTCACTATAGTGATTAGCATTCTTTCATGAGATCAATTTTCTTTCTATATGTTCGTTCTTTCTTATGTGTGTGTGAGACGTTTGAACTTGCTTACATTTACTCACCTCCTCACACACAAGAGAGATACACTTACCCATATCTCGAGAGTTCGTTTCTGAGAGTAATATTCCGTGAGATTTGAAGTTGAAGCGTTGATTTCGACAAGGCAATCTAGGAATTACTCTTGTGATACTTGACCCGTTTTGACTGATTCACACTACACACGTTGAGTTCTAGGAAGGATGTGCCTTGAGTATTTACTTAGCTTAAATTTTTTTTTACATTCTAGCTTGTATTTCTCAAAATATTTCTCATATGATGGATTGTGAGATTATTCTATGTCTAATAAGAGATTGACTGCCATTTTGCAAATAAAGAATTTTGTGGGTATATTCCCTGCAAACCCTCACGAGACACAACTCGTCCTGTAGGGTAACCTATAGGTTTAAAGGCTTGTTGCACATGCTAAGTGCAATCGCAAGTGCCCGCGAAAGTGGTACACTTTTGGTTTCTTATCTTTCTCTTTCTCTCTATCTTATTGCTCGAGGACTAGCAATGCTCTGTTTGGGGGTGGTGTGATAAGCACCCAAAACTGTACAATTTATACCCCGAATAGATGTATTTTAGTTGCTAATTCTCGACAATATGGGTCTTATGCGCGTAAATGTTTATCATGCAGGCTTAACTGTAGTTGCGGTGCCAAAAGCTACATTTCGAGGTCAATTACAGTTACATTGGAGCTAAATACCCTTGCCCCGTAACCTCATCCTACCCAAACCTAGCCTAAACTTGTCCCTAAACCGTCACCCAAGACCCGTGTGTGTTGGTTTGTTCCCTTTTTATTTTATTTTAATTTTTTAGATTTTTAGTTTGAGTCATTTTAATTTTAGGATAATTTTAGCATTTTTTAGGTTTTATTTCCTATTTTTATATTTTATTTCTATTTTTTTAATATAATTTTATTTTATTTTATTAAGTTTTTAGTTTTAGTTTTTATCTTATTTTATTTTATTTTTTATTAGGATTAGTTTTTAGGAATTTAGTTTTGTTACATTTTATTTTTTTAGGCCTTTAGTTTTTAAGTTTAATAGATTTACATTGTTATTTCTTTTTAGTTTTATTTTTATTGAGTCTTGATTTTAATTTTTAGTATAGTAATTTAACATGAATCCTATGAAGGAGGAGGGTTGCGTTAGGTAGCTGACGGCCAGCGTAAAACTTTGTCAGATCCTTATGAACATGAATCCTATGAATATACGTGCTAATGCTAGGGCATTCCCCTTAAGCGATGCATTGCGCCTGCCACCGGGTGTCTCGAAAAATAGGCAAGGGGCGTCGCATCGGCGCCCGGATGCGACGATAAATACGCAAGGGTTCCTGCAACAAGCTGGACGTGTGCGGGTAAAGAAGCTAGTCCAGGATACTAGACTTAGGTTAGCGACTTGGAACATAGGGACTATGACAGGAAAAGGGATGGAGTTAGTAGATACCATGATAAGAAGAAAAGTTCACATAGCTTGTTTACAAGAAACTAAATGGGTCGGTGAGAAAGCTAGAGAAATAGAAAATACAGGATTTAAATTATATTATACAGGAAAACATAGAAATAAGAACGGAGTTGGAATAATAGTAGATAAAAACTTTAAGGACGATATCGTAACCGTTATTAGGAAAGGTGATAGACTTATACTTGTAAAATTGGTATTAGGTGAAAACATAATTAATATTGTTAGTGCTTATGCACCTCAAGTAGGATTAGATGAGCACACTAAAGTACAATTTTGGGAACAAGTGGATGAACTAATTCAAGAAATACCCCTAGGTGAGAAAATCTATATAGGTGGAGATTTTAATGGCCATGTAGGAGAAGATCGTGTAGGATATGAGATAGTGCATGGCGGACATGGTTTTGGAGATAGGAACGACGAGGGAGAGTCTATCTTAGATTTTGCGATGGCTTATGATTTTGTACTAGTAAATACATGTTTTAAAAAGAGGCTTGAACACTTAATAACTTATAAAAGTGGAACACATAAGAGCCAAATAGATTTTTTCATTACTAGGAAAGGAGACCGATTAACGTGTAAAGATTGTAAGGTTATCCCGGGAGAGAGCTTAACCTCACAACATAGGATAATGGTGTTGGATATAAATATTAAAAATCAATCACGAATGCGAAAAGTGAAGATTAACCCACGAACTAGGTGGTGGAATTTAAAAGGAGAGAAATTAGAACTATTTAAAGATAAAGTATTAAATAAAGCAACATGGAATTGTGAAGAAGAAACTAACATAATGTGGAATAAGATGGCCACATGCATTAGGAAAATATCAAAAGAAATTCTTGGAGAATCAAAAGGCAAAGGGCCACAGTCTAAAGAAACTTGGTGGTGGAATGAAGAAGTACAGAATATAGTAAAAATTAAAAGGGAGTGCTTTAAAACATGGCAAACAAATAGAAATGAAGAGAATTTTGAGAAATATAAATGGGCTAAAAAGGAAGTTAAGAAAGTGGTAAGAGATGCTAAGTTAAAAGCGTATGATGATCTTTATACAAAATTAGGAACACAAGAAGGGGAAAAAAGTATTTATAAGCTTGCTAAACTTAGGGATAGGAAAACAAAAGATTTCAATAACGTTAAGTGCATCAAAAGTGATGATTCGAGAGTCCTAGTCAAAGATGATGAAATTATGGAAAGATGGAAAAACTACTTTGAGAGGTTATTAAATGGAGATAATGGGAGTAGATTAGATATAGAGGAACTTAGGGAGACTCGAGAAGATATATTTTTTCGTAGAATTAGGACAACAGAGGTCAGGATTGCTCTAAAAAAGATGAAAACAGGGAAGGCTTTAGGACTAGATGGTATCCCTATTGAGGTTTGGAAGTGCTTAGGGGAGGATGGAGCATCATGGCTTACCAAATTATTTAATAGAATTTTAATGACTAATAGGATGCCCGATGAATGGAGAAAAAGTATTTTAGTACCTATTTATAAAAATAAAGGGGACATACAAAGTTGTTCAAATTATCGTGGTATTAAGTTAATGAGTCATACAATGAAACTTTGGGAGAGAGTGATTGAATATAGATTGAGATTGAAGACAACAGTATCTGAGAATCAATTTGGGTTTATGCCTGGGAGGTCAACAATGGAAGCAATCTATTTATTGAGGAGATTAATGGAGAGGTATAGAGAGAAAAAGAAGGATCTTCATATGATTTTTATAGATTTGGAGAAGGCGTATGATAGGATACCCAGAGATATAATATGGTGGGTTTTACATAAAAGAGGAGTGACTCGCAGATATATTGACGTGATCAAGGATATGTATGATGGTGCGATGACTACAGTAAGAACATCAGCTGGAGAAAGTAGTGAATTTTCAATTACGGTAGGGCTACACCAAGGTTCAGCATTAAGTCCTTATCTCTTTGCTCTTGTTATGGATGAGTTGACTGGACAAATACAAGATGAGGTGCCATGGTGTATGCTATTTGCAGATGATATTGTTTTAGTCGATGAGACTAAGATGGGGATAAACGCTAGGTTGGAATTGTGGAGAGAAACTTTAGAAACAAGAGGATTTAAAATAAGCAGAACTAAAACAGAATATGTGGAGTGTAATTTTAGTAGTAATAGGAGTACAAATGGAGATGTGGTGAAATTGGAGGGTCAAGAAATACCTAGAAATGATCATTTTCGTTATTTAGGATCGATTATACAAAAAGATGGAGATATTAGTGATGATGTTACGCATAGGATTAGAGCAGGCTGGGTTAAGTGGAGAAGTGCGACCGGCGTTCTGTGTGATAGGCGTATACCTTTGAAGTTAAAAGGAAAATTTTATAGGACGGCCATTAGACCCGCCATGTTATATGGGACAGAGTGTTGGGCAACCAAGAAACAAAATGTGCAGAAAATGAGTGTGGCGGAGATGCGAATGCTAAGATGGATTTGTGGTAAAACTCGAAAGGATAAAATTAAAAATGAACAAATTCGTAAAACGGTGAAAGTAGCTCCTATAGAAGATAAATTGAGAGAAAATCGACTTCGATGGTTTGGACACGTCAAGCGTAGACCAATGGATGCTCCTGTAAGGAAGAGTGATTTAGTTAGTATTGATGGTAACCCAAGGGGTAGAGGTAGGCCTAAATTAACTTGGTGGGATATTATAAAAAAGGACATGATATCATGTGGTGTAACCGAAGATATTACACTGGACAGAATGGAATGGAAAAATAGGATTCATGTAGCCGACCCCAAATAATTGGGAAAAGGCTTTGTTGAGTTGAGTAGTTGAGTTTTTATAAGTTTTATTTTATTACTTAGATTTTATTTTTATTTTTTTAGTTTTATTTTATTAGGGTCCAAACTAATACACACACTACCCAACTTATCCTACACACCTATACCCACTAACCTATCCTACACCCACTAACCTATCCTACACCCTAAGCCTCACCACACTCTCATACACCCCACCACATACCAACACTCCCTACTTTTTCTTCTTCCCCATCACCCACCACTTTCTCTCTCTTCCATTAACCCACATCTTCTTTCCTCTCTCTCACCACCTTCAACCTCACCCTCTCTCTCTCCACCTGCTCGTCCCACTTGAGCCAGACCCTGACCTCCTCCCAAGCCGCAACTCCGACCGCTGCCACTCCCCTGCCGGCGGCGTCGCCACCTGCGCGACATCCGGTATACCCCCGGCGGTAGCCCCCTGCGTCGACCTTTACCCGATCCGACCCTGCCCGGATCGTCAATCCTACCCGGAACCTAACCCCGACCCGAATTCACCCAATCTCAACCCATAAACAAACCAAAAACCTATTCTAATACCCATTTACCAAACCCATTTCATTTCCTTCCCACCATTTCAAACAAACAAAAAACGTGACCTGCTTCTAAAATCCAAGCCGAGACCAAAATGCCAACAAAACCCATGTGCCAATAAACCCACATGTCACTTATCCCTTTTAATTTATTTTACCCAAATACCCCCTAACCAACCACTTTAAGCCATTTTCCTAAAATACCCCTCAATAACAAATTAGATTTTTCCAAATATTCCCTCACCTCACACCCCCATGCACATGTGCTCTCACCATTCCCACATGCACACCCTTGCCAATTTCCATTTTTACCCCTCATGCTCCATGCCTCCTATATATTGAGGATGAAGACCCATTTGAAGAGATCTCAAATTAGTTTTAAGCTTAGTGTGATAAAATTCTCCCCACCCCTCTATGTTGAGTATTTGCATTTTTAGCAAATACCTCAATATAGAGGTGTGTGTTGAAAATTATCTCTAGGATAAAATTCACCCCACCCATCTATTATGAATTTTTGCATTTTTAGCAATTATTCATAATAAATTGATGTAGTGAAATATATCCCTTATGGGAGATAAATTCTAACCCATTAATTTATGTTGAGATTTTGCATTTTTAGCAATTATCTCAATATAAATTAATGATCTAGAATTTATTTCTTTGGGTGAATTCTAATGTACAATTTTATAATTTTAGGATTTGCATTTTTAGCAAATCTCTTTTATTATTTAATTGTCTATTATGAATTCATCCACTATCCTTTTAATTTTTAGTTTGTAATTTTTAGTTTAGCTTCAATAAAAACATGAGTGAAGAATTGTAATTGAGAGATTGATGATGTAATTGAAGATTTAATGTCAATTCAAGGCTTAAATGGGTTTGATCTATTCCTCTCTTTTACTTTTAGTTTAATCATCTCATGCTTTCAATTGTTTAGCTTATATTTTTGGATGATGATTATTGAGGGCTAATCTCCCATTTATGGGATGAAATTTTGAAGCCCTCATGAGTCCAATTTTGTTAGTTTACTTATTAGGACAATTTTGTTTATCTCACCTTTCTTAAATTAGCTTTTACTTCTTAATTAGTAGTTATAAAAATTAGTATAGTTAGTTAGCTAAAAAATCCCTTGAAAAATCCATAAAAAAAAATATAAAAAGCAAAAATAAATAAATAATAATAAAATTCAAATGAATCTATATATGTCCTCTCCAATTTTGTGTTTCACCCTTAGATATGGATTGACTCCCTTACTTACCTCTACACTAGTTTTGTTATAATTTTGTAGGTTCAAGGGAAATTTTGATGGATAGAGAAGTTGCAACAACGACAAAAATCTACATTAGAGGAAAAATTTTCTTTCTATCATGACACCACTTGGTATGAGCTATGAAATGGTATAACTGTGTAGGTACCTCCAAACTTTCTTATGTATTGTGATGTCTGTGGTGGATAAGAGATTACCGGGGGCTTATCGATAGAGCTGAAACAAGACGTTATTGGTATATGCCTTAGTGTCGCATATATAAGGACATAGATATACATAAATTAATGGATATGAATAAAAAGAATTCCTAGTCTAAAGATGTAGACGATAAAACACATACCCAATACTACGTAGTATGAATGATAAATGATTATGTCATGGTTATAGATAGTTTTACTTGGTTATTCGAAAAATGATAATACGAATGTAGACAAAAACATTTCAGCACGTAGATTATGATAGATGCGTAACATGTTTAATAATCCTCTTGTTATCTATATTGATTTTGGGATTTGGGGCTATGATACGATTAGGATGACACCTGGGTGAGAGGTGAGGTACTTATCATATATGAGTGTCGATGGGAGTCTTTCATTTAAAATAACTCTATTCTTGCATTTCAATTTCAGTAAGTCAATTCTTGCACACTCTAGGGCGCTAACCCAAAAAAAAATGCCCCCCACCCCAACCCCAAGGTCTGCTTAGACAGGGATATCGGGACTGAAGGAATATCAGACTTGTTGTCACGTGTCGCTTCTCGAAGATCAATTTATTGATTCTAGCTTAGGTTTCTACTTCTTCCCGTCTTTATTTATTTTGGATTATTGTAAGGGAATAAGTCCAGAGTTATTTTATTTAATAGTCGAGACAGTATTTGGTGTTTAATTCGAATGTGGTTTAAAACATGAAGAATGTTTATTGCGGTTAATTCTAATAATGATATGAAATGTATCACAATCCCCATCTTCGGCGTACCGTGTCAGGCCAACTTTTAAGTGAGAAAATGGGGGTTGTTACATTAAATTTCTAAAAAAAATTTAAGAACTAAAGAGCACACAATGCATAAAAAAGAAAAAAGATTAAAGAAAATAAACAAATAACCTTATTAACAAGTAAGAACCCTAATAGTATAACACTCAAAACTATTAACCTGGTTCTATAACTGGGTAAACGGTTAAACTGGGTATTATTGATAACACATATTCCTTATAAATAATTAACCTGGGTATTATTGATAGCACTAATTCCTTTCTGAGATATAATACACATTTACATCTAAATGGCTTGGAAATTAATTCAATAGGAAAATTAAAATAAAATCTATGTCTGGTAACTTGATCATCTCTTTAAAGTTAATGAAGCACGCACCTTTATCAACTTGGGATGGCAGGGAGATTGTAGAGTTCAAACAAATGTCTTCATATGGCTAGTAAAATCCAACAAGCTCTAAATAAACATGCATGCATATATAGAGAGAGAATATATGTTTCAGTATATGTATATAATAATGTAAGATATGAGTGGCTTGAATTGATTAGTGAGGATTAGGAACCTACCAATAAAGATTGGATAGAAAAATCTTTTATATGGGGTTGTCGAAAAGTGTTCATCTTCTCTGTCATGTTTGGGAAGCTTGTCAACTATCTCCCTCTATATATAGGCATGTTGACAAAAATAGAAACAAAAAGAGATAAGTATCGAACAAAATTTCATGAACCTATTGTTTTCAGAAAAAAAAATATTGTTATTGACAAACAACCTTTTAAGTAATAAAATTTTCCATTGCATATAGCATACTCTATTCAATCCTTTAAATTTTGTCTTTTTCTATTGTCCTAATGAAGAACTTGAGAATAAAGAGTAACAATAAGAACTAAGAAGACAGATTACATATAGCACGTATGTTTTAAAACTAAGTTTTATGTGACACTATCATTCCATATAGCGTACTAAATTTTTATCTATTTGAAACTTTCCTTAAATAGTTGATATGTACACATGAAGCGATCCTCCCAAACTATGGACATTTTTAAAATAATTTATGTGCAAAATCCCAAAGAGATTTTCACACACCCAACTATAGTTCACACAAAAAATTTATAAAAAAGTTACCCAAAATCCTAAACCACGATAAGAGCAGCAGCAGCAGCAACAACAGCAATAATAATAACAAAACAAGGAAAATGGTTTCCAAAATATGTAAAAGGAAGATGAAATATTTTACTAACCATACCAACAATCCATTCAATTCTATATTGTGAATACACCATTCTCCTTTCAATAAGTAATAATCTTCTCCAACCATTCACAATAATACCTATATGTTTTGGTTTGCCTTTTCTAATGGGAAGAACAATTTGCAATACTCCAAGTACTTTTGTACACTATGATTTCTCTCAACTGAAGTTATTTATAACACAACACCCAAACTCTACAAGCCCCCCAAAAAAATCTCAGTTGAACAAATGATAGAAAAGATGAAAGTAAAATATAAATATATTGAGAACAACATCTAGGAAAGAACAAGAAACATGTTATTAGGAGCTCAATAAAAATCGTCAATATAGTTATTTATGAGGAACTTTGTAATTATGGAAGAGAATGATACATTCAATAACTTATAATTATCTCATATATGCAAGCATAATAAAATACATAATTTCCCTATTGTTTATATCTCAAGAAGTTTCCAAAAACAAAATATAGTATATTGATTGTGCTAAGTCAGTTTTAGGGTGTCACAAATTGAGAACTGAATATAACCACCAAGGATTAACCATATAAAACCATAATTTCACTTGCAGATAAGAGATGGTAAACTAAACATGACAAAAATATATTAACTAATGAATAACAACATAACAGAAATGCAAATCAAATCCTAACTCATTTGCATATGCAATTTGACCCGTGTATTCTTAGACACGACAACCCTATTTAGGGTTTCCCCGTCCCTCTTTGCTAAAAAAATCCTTGTATAAAACATATTTTTAATATTAAAGTGTCAAAGACCACCACAGAAGACGAAAACCCTAAATATACACAATTATTGAAATTCATTCATCATATCTAGTACCTTCAAAATTTACGCACCAAAAATTGAATTGCTTTATCAACTTTGAAAGATTTAAATGGACCAAACCAAGTCTGAATCCTTTGGAGGAAACTTTGGGCATAGGCTATTTAGCTATGCGATTCGAATGTTAGAGACTAAGAGTGATAAAGGTGAATCTCTTTTAGAGTATCTAGGGTTAGGGTTTCCGATTGGGTGTAACCTAGAGAGATATAACAACGAGAGGGATAGCTCATTGGATTTCGGAGTCACAAATGAAAGGGTGGAATTTTTTGTCAGTTCATTTGGGAAGGAAAATGATGAGGTCCAATTTTCATGTGTAGTGTGTGTGATAAAAATTGCTCGATTTTTAATATTTACTTTTAAAATTATAAAGTAAGATTAGTAACACATACATTAGATTACTAACGATAAATTCATGTGTAAGGACAGATTTTTCATCGTTCGTAGTTAACATTGTGTATGTCGTATACCGTTATAATCATTAAAGGAATTTCACGATCACTTGTTCAGGACAACAGATCAGAATATCAAGTTTCTTCAACAACGATCATATATGAGATTGATTTTGGAAAGGAATGCGTTTAAGTTTCGAAAACATTTTACAATTGTATTAGGATATTTTTTGAAACTATTTTTTATCAAAATGAGGCATTTTCATAACTCAAAATAAATTTTGGAAGCCCTATAGGTGAGCTGTATATAATATTAATTTTTCGCTTCAATCGTTCAAATGACATAGGCATGTCGTTCAAATGACATTAACTTGTCGTTCAAACGACATCGCATGTCATTTCTTAGGATGTGGGATAGGTTGTCCATTGTTTGCATTGAACGACCTTGCACTGTTTTGTTTTTTAGCAGGTCGCTTCTTACGTAGTTCAAATAACATCTAATGTTGTTCAAATAACAGGACAATATCGTTCTAACGACCTTCACCGCCTCAAGTGTTTTACTTTGTTACAAATACCTATTTTTGAAAAAATTTCATCAATACTTTTGCTAAACGAAAACTGCAAATCTACAGAATTTTAGTCTTTACTTTTTAAGGAAAATTAGGTTTTTTTATTCACATAAGCATCCCATATACTTTTGTGAATCGTTTTAGAACCCAGAACGCTTCTTTGTTGAAGTTTCTCTTGTAGAGAAGGAGATATCTACTGCTGGCTTGATAGTTTTCCCAGGAGTTATTTGATGATGATTGCAGCCATGTAGGACACTCGAGGGTATTCACTACTAAAGGAGGAGTTGAGGTTCTTGTGGGATTATTTTCTAATTTTAGGTTGTGGTCTATGTGGATTTCTATGGAAAATTCATTATAGATTTACATGTGTAATTGTAAGTTGCGATTTACATTATATAGTGAAATAAATGTTTTTACACAAAAGGGAATTTTTTCATGAAACTTGATTGTCCCTTAATTTGTTATTGCATGTTTGATTTATTCACATAAATGCATGATTAGGGTCTAATTAACTTGGATTGAATATTGACTCTAAATAAATAAGTTTTAATAATAGAAATTTGTGAATTACATAAATAATCGATATCACGCATCCTCAAATTGGTATCAGAGAAGGTTGCTCCAAGTTATCGAGTGATCCTAATTTTTGTAAAGTTTTTCCATATGATACCTTTTGACTAAGTACTTTGTCAAATTGGTATCAGAGCAGGTTGCTCTAAATTATTAAGTGTTCCTTTTTTCACAGAATTTTTGTGATCTTGATTTTTTTTTAAATGATTTTGAAAAATTTTGCAATTTTTTTTATGGAGAACTTATATAATCATATGCCCATCTTTGATGGAACGAATTATGCCTATTAGAAAACCCGTGTGAGATCTTGTTTAAAGGTTATTGATGAACATGTTTAGCTCATTTGTGAAAAAGAGTAGACTCCTCCCACTATCACCGTTGAAAATGTCACCAATCCCAAACTCGTGTTTGATTGGACTGAGGGTGATTATAAATGGACTACCTTTAACTTCTGTAGCCTGAGTGTTATTTCTAAAGTCGTCACCCCTGACGAGTTCTATCGTATTATAATTTAAACCACGTCTAAAGAGGCATGGGATATCATCTAATTGACACATGAGGGTACCAAAGCGGTTAAGGCGTCTAAATTACAAATTTTGACCACCCAGTTTAAGATTGTCACCATGTTCGAGTCTGAGTGTTTTGACAAGTTTTATTCTAGGTTGTCAGATGTAGTTAACACGAGTTTTAATTTGTGTGAGAAGATTGACGAGGTGAGAGTTGTTAAAAAGATTTTGAAGTCACTTTCGAGACATTTTCTTCCTAAGGTCACTATTTTGAACTCATTAGACATATTAGATACACTTAGGTTTGAAGAACTCGTAGGAGATCTTCAAACTTATGAGACAAGCATGTTTCCTAACACTGTTAAGCCCAAGGATAGGGGGATATTACTTAGAGCCCAATCTAAAAAGAGTAAGTAAGTGTCTAAGAAGAAAGAGAGAGTTTGTGAGTTCGAGTCAGAGGGAGAGTTTGATTTTGATGATGTGGCCTTATTTACAAAAAAATTTAAAAAGTTTCTTAAATTTTCCAAAGAAAATTCTTCCAATAAAAAGATTTTTGACAAAAATAAGAAGAAAGAGGAGGCTAAAGAGAGCGGTGAGAAAGAGGAAGAGGCGAGATAATTTGAGTACAAGGGCAAAGGGAACAAAGCGTTTGAATGTCCCACTTTGCTAAAGGGAAAGGGCAAGAAAATTGTTATGCCAGCCACTCTTAGCTATAGTGACATCGAGGTGAATGATTCTGGGGATGAATCATCACATGGAATGTGTGTTGACTTTATGAAAAATCATGTAAGCACATCTAGTTTGTCCTATAACGATGAGGACACTTGTATGCATGAGAGCCCTGATGGTGATTTGTGTGTTTCGAGTGAGAGTGAAGGTGAGATTGGAAGTGAGGGTGAAAGCGATCTCCAAAAGGTGTTTAGAGATTTATACACCGAAACTCTAAAGACAAAAAATTTAAATAAGGAGTTTGGTCTTACGGTGTTAGATTTAGAGAGTGAGATAGGAATTTTGAGGGAGTACATGGCGTCGGAAAGTCACCTTGAGAAGGTGGAGGTTTCTTTAAGTGAGCAACTGATCGTCTTAGGATGGAAAATGAGTGAACTTGAATCCCGTGTGTCCTAACTCGAGAGAGATATTGAACATGCTCGGGAGTTCAAGGTTACTATAGAGGATACATCAAAGAAGGTTGGAAATATGCTCCTCGAGTTCGCGATTGATCCATACGGCTCTCGAACTAACCCACATAGGCATTCATTTCCACGTAGGAGAGCGCGTCCTAATCATTTTTAGAGATTTTTCCCATACCTATTTATATTTGTTCCCATTGCATGAAGAGAGGACATCGGAATTTTGCTTTACATTGGGTAGTGTGTTTCATAGGTTTTTACCTCGTTATGCTACTACACGTGTTCACATAAGCACACCCACACATGATACTTCACATGCTCTTGATAATCACGTGAAAGATATTGAGCACTTTAAAGAGCAAGTTAAGTATTTAGTCAAGACTTCACATGATTTGATGGATGTTTTTTATAGGATGTCACCACCTTTGGAAAACACCTCCGGACCTAATGGTTGAGGTTTAGACGTGTTTGCTAGCATAGGATGATTTTCATGATGATATTCTATGCCTATTACTAGTGTGTACCACCTTTGTATTTTTTTCATTTTGATATATTTTTCGAATAACCCAAAAATAATTTTTTGCTTTTGAATTTTTTTTTAAAAATACAAAAGGATTTTTTATTTTAAGAGAAAAATTAAAAAAGCCAAAAAGATTTTATTTTGATAAAAAAATTGAAAAACACAAAAAGATTTTTGTATTTCTTTTTACACCGTTTACGGATGGACATTTAGGATGACCAAGTCACAATATCATTCCATATTCATGTGACTATTTGATAGTGTTTTGAGACGATACATCATTTCATTTTATGCTTTATAATGCTTGGAATCATTAAGATGAGATTTGTGATTGCTTTCCACATGTTTGACTCTTAGTCTCCTTTCATGCACATTTGCACGGATTTATTTAATTATTATACATGTCTATCACATATTGATCGAAATGTTTTCATCTCAATCCTATCTTGAAATGAGCCAAATGCGATAAAACTTAACAATAAAAGTAATGCATGTTAGAACCGTTATCCATGAGGAATTTGTTTAATATGAAAAAATGATGAGTGTATACAAAAAAAGGCTGGGAGAGAATGATAATCTTGTCATGAAAGCCATCTTCCCGATTAAGGCAATAAAAAGATAATATGCTAAAAGGGGGACCAAATAAGTTTAGCTTGATCACCTCAATAGACAAATATAAAGACTTATTATTTATGAGGGTATGTGGTTGGAAATAAAACAACGGGTTTGCACGTCCTGACAACGTCTTGAAAAAGCATTACATAGTTTTAGACGTCATTGGTTTGGAAATAATTTAGACTTTGATGTGTTGAATAGATTGAGTCAGTGTCATTTATATTCCAACATTTTTTACACCTAAGGACAATTACGAGTTCATTCATTAGGAGTATCCATATTCATCGTGCACATATGCTATGCATGTTTGAGTTGATTTTCCTATCTAATATGTTCACACCCATTTATTCCGTTTCAACGATTTGGTTATCTTAGTGTAAATTCATGGTGTGTATTGTTTTTTGTAAATTATATTTTCTTGAAAATTTTGAAAATCAAAAAGAGATTGTGAAAACCTTTTGATATATCCTTGCATGAGCGTAATTGATATAGATTTGACATGTGTGTCATGATACTCCGTGTTTTGTTTGTTTATTCCTTTCCCTGTCTATTTCGGACAAATAAAAAGGGGGAGAACGAATTATGAATTATAGGGGAGAATTGATTTACTTGATTTGATTTATGTTTATCTCATTTCAAACTCGATACGTCACGAAGGTATTTATTCTTGTTTATTGTGTAGGACTTTTATGATCATTTGGAAAGCACATAAAAAGAAGAGCATGAAAAGCAAAGAGATTTGAAGAGATTTAAAGTTGAGAGTTTTGAAGACTTGCATTTTTAGTATCTTTACACTTTGGGGTTCATGGAAGGGTATAATATTCGGATAAGAAAATTTTATTGATGATTCAAATGTTTTTATTTCGTACCGGAATAGACATAGGGGGAGATTTGTGAGGATAAATTTTTCATCATCCCTAGTTAACATTGTGTATGTCGTATACCGTTACAACTGTCGAAGGAAGTTCACGATCACTAGCTCAAGATGACGGATCCGAATATCAAGTTTCTTCAACAACGGTCATCTACAAGATTGATTTTGATAAGGAATGCATTAAAGTTTTGAAAATGTTTTACGTTTATATTGGGATATTTTTCAAAAATCAAAATAAGGGCCTTTTTCAAAGTAAAAATATTTTTTGGAAGACCTGCTGGCGAGATTTATAAAATATTAATTTTTCACTTCATTCATTCAAACTATATAACCATGACCCCGTTGAACGACATCACATGTCATTTCTTAGGTCGACAGATAGGTCATCCATTGTTTGCATCGAATGACCCTACACTATTTTTTTTTAACAGGTTATTTCTTACGTCGTTCAAACGACATCTAATGTCATTCAAACGACAGGGTAATATCGTTCGATCAACCTCCACCACCTCAAGTGTTTTACTTTGCTATAAATACCTATTTTGTGAGACTTTCTCATCACAACTTTTGCTAACGAAAACTGCAAATCCGCAGAATTTTAGTCTTCACTTTTTAAGGCAAATATAGGTTTTTTCATTCACACAAACATCCCATATACTTTTATGAAACGTTTTGAAACCCAAGACACTTATTTATTGAAGTTTCTCTTATAAAGAAGGAGATCTCTACTGCTGGATTGATAGTTCTCATAGGAGCTATTTACTGATGACTACGATCATTAGGGATACTCGAGGGTATTCACTACTGAAGGAGGAGCTGCAATTATTGAGGTTCTTACGGGAATCTTTGTTGGTTTTAGGCTATGGTCTATGTGGATTTTCTGTGGAAAATTCACTGCAAATTTCTTTATGTAATTGTAAGCTATGATTTACATTATATAGTGAAATAAAGGTTTTTTCCCTGAAATTTGATTGTCCCTTGATTTGTGATTTCATGTTTGATTTATTCACATAGATGCATGATTAGCGTTTAATTAATTTGGATTGAAGATTTACTCTAATTAAATAGGTATTAATATTGGAAATTTGCAAATTACATAAATAATCGATATCATGCATCCTCGTCATGTAAGAAATAGTAACGATAAAATACTGTTACTAATTCAAAATTTAGTCTATTACTAAAAGTTCATTTTGGTGAGTGCACCTTCCCAATCCATAGCCCGGTCCTCTGGCCTTTGACTTTCTAGTTAAATATGCAAATTATTTGCTATCACGGTGACCTACCCTTTTTCTGTTTTGTGTAAAATAGACTAATGATTTCATTTTTTCAAAGAGAAAGAAATGATGACCACGTATCATCGCAAAAGACCCTTTATCCATATATCCACAAATGTGCAAATGCGAGAGGTGTTATTAGGTACAGGTTCTCACAATAGAGACTCCGTTGGGGACTTCTCTTAAGAAAACTGAACTCATTTTAGTGTGGATTCATATATAGTTTAACATGTTATTTTTGAACATTTCTGTATATTCCATTCGTTTACTGGTTGTTTTTTTGGATAATGACTACATTGAAAAACATTAGTACTACAGACTCTCGTAGGGATAAGATTACACCCTAGCATCCCTTGAAACTTTTTGTGAAATTTATGCCGACGTATGTAATAATATTAAGTTAAATTATCTCTTGCCAAAATACAAGACTTTCTATAAGACGCACATTGTTTCACCACATAACATCTGCATGTCACTACATAACCTATCACCATGGGGATACTAGCAACAGGATTCGAGTCTAACCAACGTCGGTCCTTAGTGACAACTTCCACTCTTCTTGGCCTTTTACCCTCAGCATATATAGAATGGTATGTTATAGGTGAAACTTACTCACGTACCTCGATTATATTGAATCATCTCTCACCACGTACTCTCCCTATGAGTTATGTAATGGCTTGATTCACGTACACTTGGGTATATCAAAATGATTCTCTCACACGTACTTTGAAGTATATCATCAGGGTCATAGCCAAATAATTGAGCCTTCTCCTCACAGAAATCCTTGCATAACCTCATGTAATAGAACATTAAACTAATAAGAATAAAATCCAAAAAATTATTCAATTGGACATATCGCTCAAAAGGCTTTTTATGCCCTCAAAAAAAATTCCTACGAAAAGTTGGAGCTCGAGACTGTAAAAATTCACTCTCACTTCTCGGCACCATGACACATGTTGTGATCCAGGTAAAGAGTCCCATAGGAAATGGATCATAACTCTGACTTAACCAAACATACATTTGTTCTTTCTTGAACTCATGTTTGTCCTATATAGAATGCCAGTTAGGTAACTTCTTAACTTTATGTTTCTCGTGAAATCATATCTACCATCTTGGTAAAGGTATGGAAGTTGCGTCTATCGAACTCCCATACCTTATATTCTTTTCAACATGTAAGATGATGAAGGAATGTCAATGGTTGACATCCTATCCAGTTTAATCTCTTTAAGAACCAAAATGTCTACTCCTATCCAAAACAAGTTTCTCTTCGCAATCGACGAGAAAATGTTGAAGGACATGGGTTAAACTTACATCCTACGGATGTCGTACCTCCACCCGCTATAGTTAATATTGTTAATAGACTATGGGTAGTCACTATTGAAAGTGTCTCCGTTGCCAACATAATCGAGGCCCTATTGGACAAGGGTCGCCTCATAGTGGAGTTCTAAACACACTAACAAAATTTCTAATTACTCAAACATGTTGACGATCTCACCGACATTTAGTTCTTGTACCTGTACCCAAATGCTAAATTTCATGACAGATTCAAGATGCCCGATATTTAGAAGTTTGTAGGAATAGTACCACCCCTTATTCATGACAAACTTTATATCCGAGTTATGCAATCCCTAAAGGATTCTAAGGAAGTCATAACTCAAATGTTCGAACACATTTTGCCTCGAGGCTCACTCAAATTGTACTTATCAATGGACGATGGATGAACTACAACATAAAAGACATTTGTAGGGAGTTTATGAAGAAGTAAAGTATAATGACGAATTGGAAATAACTTTTTGAGATTTGGAAATGATGAAACCAGAGGTGGGAGAGCACCCATGCACCTTCATTACGAGCTGGAGAGATCAAGCGATCCAAATAATGAATTGACCCTCTAAAGAAGAGTAGGTGAGCATTGTAAAGAAAAATCTAGTCCAACAATATTGTGGTGTTAAAGGGCTCGAACTAGACTCGATGGAGAGCAGGAGAGAGATGATAGTCCTTGGATGAGTTACATCCAAAAAAATTTATTTTTCACATATTTTTTTGTTCCCAAGGGGATGAGAAAGTTCCAGTTTCTCGATATTCATTTCTCTCTGAGGTCGAGTTGGTGATTTTCCCTTACAGTCGTTCGACACCATATCCAATTTTATTGCATGCCCCTATTAGCCTAAGACATTCTTTGTTCGGGGGGGTTTTGTTTGTTTAGAGTCGCTGGTTTATTTTATATCAAAATATTAAAAAAAAAGGGGTCATGTTAGCCCTTTCGGGATCACCCTAAGGAAAGTTGAGGCTTACGAATGGTCCAAAGATTCTTGATGTGGGTTCATGAACCGGGTTACAAGTGGGGAAGGTATTACTCATCCCACTTGTTCTTTATACTTCCTTATTTATTTACTTATTATCCCATTTCACATTTGTAATTACTGTTAATTTATTTTAGAACATGTTGAGAAACCTTAGTTTGAAAATCCCTTAAAATGTAGATATATGATTAGATATAAAAATAATATTAATTAGAGGTATATGAATATCAATAAAATAATGTGGGTACACAAGAGTGCTTGTATGCGAATATGTATTCGGATAATGGGGAGGTCGTTAGTACATGTACATATGTGAGGAGTCTCTCTTTTTATAATGGAAGGTCGTTAAGGTGTGTGGGTATGTCCAAGAAGTAGTCGCCTAAGATAGTTAGATATCTCGTATGAAGTGATCAGTAAGAATGAGAGATGGATGCATTTATGTCAATACAATATATCAAGAGATGTATTGTAAAGTCTTGTGGTCATGACAAGTACTCGGTATTAAGCCTACTTACCTGTGTAGCCATAAGATCAAATCCTAAATAGTTCATTTTTATGATAGTGGCATGGAAAGTGTTCCAATGATATGTGTGAATATATGGTGTCTAGGCTTTGGAAGAATTGTAAAGGGCATAATATTTTAGACATCCTTCACTGCTTGACGGGAACAGGTTTAAGGAAGTACAAAAGAAGTCATTTTTTAAATCTAAGAGGCTGGCTCTGGTATAGCATCTTATAAATAGAGTGGAGAAAAATTCGCTGACAAGGATCTTTGTATCATTTATCTAACTACTAAATATCGAAGGTGTTCATAGGGCCTCGGTATGGTTTGAAGTGGTGAAGATGGGAATCCTCCCTCTAATGTCCTTAAGATAAAAATAAGCACTCAAGATATGATGAGACATATCTTCAGGATTATACCAACCAATTAACCAGAACCACAATAGAATCATCACAACTAAAAGATACAAGTGAATAAGCAAGCATCACATAATCCAAGTAACAAAAACAATCAAAGAACTCTCCCAACTAAATAAAGATAATTATTCACAATCATGCATAAGAAGAAAATTCTACCAACTATCAAGCAAGGCATTAAAAGAAGGAAGAATGTATGGAAGTAAAAAAAAAGTCAAAGAGATCATCATATCCACAATAACATGTTAGATAATAAGTTTGAGAGATCATCATATCCTCAATATCCATACAAGTAATTATCACATTCCTTTGAAGAAGTTCACAACCCTAGAAATAAGATGAAGATTTATACACACTCAACGCAGTTAAAAGTTCACTCAATACTAACAAGCTCAAACAATCATATTAATGCATGCCCATTCCAAACATCTAACCTTGAAAAGTAAAAATTTACTTTATCAGATTAAACCTTTCATGGTAAATCTCAATGAAATCTCATGATCATCAATATCAACCACAAGAAAAATCATATGTTCTATAAACTCAAATGAATTGATCCAACTCCAGGATATCCTCTCACAAGGTTGAGTGACTAAAGAATGATTGTAATTGTGTAGATGAACTTGTATGATCAAGTACTTTCTCAAACCGACTAAGCATTCCACAAATCCATAACAAACCCAAAATATCTTAGACATCAATTTGAGTACTTTCAGTTTACTTAAGGTAGACTCTAAGTCGACTTAAACTGCCCAAATTAATTTGCCTCAAATTTTAGTAAAGAATGAAGGTTTAGGGAAATTTTAAAAATGGATCCATAACTTTAAGTTGATTCAAAATGCTTAAATGGATCAAAATCTCAACCACTCGTTTTCAAAATTAAAATTCTAGAAAGTTTTTAATTTACCAAAGTACCCTCCATCGCTAGTTTTTAAAAAAAAACAATAAATCCTTCTGCAAACACACAACATTTTTACAACATCATCCGAAGATCAAAGTTCCATCCCATAGTGTGTGTTCCTCATACATGAGCTTTTTAGAGAGAAAAAACAAGTTTTATTTTCAAAGGTGTGAGATTAAGACCCAAAATTTCCTTTAAAAAAAAGCTTTAAAATTCAAAACCCATTTAAGTAAAGTTTCAAACCCAAGTCATTCTCGAGCAAAGATACAAAACCTAAATACCATTTGTGTCATGAATAAAAAAACAAACTCTTGAGTTTTTATAGAGAAACCAAGACCCATTTCAAGGTATGAGTTTTAAAACCAAAAACTCGATTAAGGCAAAGCTCTGACCAAAACCCATTTGTGCCAAGTATCAGACTCAACCCATTCCTCTGCAAAGTTATAAAACTAATATGCACTTGTTCTAATGAATCAAACCAAAACTAATTTGAGCATTATACTTGTGATTGTTAGACACTTTACATTTCTAGTGACATAAATATATATATATATATATATATATATATATATATATATCACTATTATTCTTAGTAAATCAACTTTGATTTATATTTTGGTTACATATCTTATTGTTGATACTAACTATTGAACTTCCTTGTATCATCATGGCCGATAGTATCTTTATTGCAAGAAGTCAAGGTGTGATAAGAACTTAGGATTTTTCGTCTTCTTCTTGGGTAAGGATGAGTATAGTTCTCTTAGTGGTTATGGTTTTAAAGGTTTTATAATTCCTTGTGAGGTTTTGGTTCCGCTCTAGTGAACTGGGATAATGAAGCTTCTCGGGTACCTTCTCAATTGTGGACGTAAACAAAGTCAAACCACGTCAAAATATTAGTTTGCAAAGTTTCTCTAAACTCTCTCTTAACTATTTATCCTTATTGTTACTTTAATTACTTATACTTAAACTAATTCATCATATTGCATTTAGTCTCAAAAGAAAGTTAAGAAAGTTTTAAATTTCCATTTCTTTATTAAATACCCAATCCACCCCTCTTAGGTATATTTTTGAACCAACTTTTATCTATACAGTATTGAAAATTACCATTAGCACAATTTCTAATGATTTGAATTACTAAATATCTGCAGTCTGAAAATTAAGGAGTTTTCTCATACAGTGTCTTGATTTTTTCACAACGACAAAGCCAAGCTTCGCTAGAGCGAATATACGGCAAACACATATCTTGGAGTTCTGTAAGGACTATTTCAGTCAATCATTTGGGGTTTTAAGATCAACAAAGAATTATTAACTACAACGGAAAAAGCCTCACTAAAGTTATCCACAAAAAAATACATGTTGCAACAGGAACAACAAATTCCATGGAGTATCTTTTAAGTTTGCGACAAGAGAAAATTTTCTTCATTGCATCGAGAGAAGACAATACAAAGATTGTTGTTTAACATATGAACAAGTTTTCTAAATAAGAAATATGTATATTTTAATACAAATCTTATATGAAAAGTATTTTACATATTGTGTTTGGAATATTACAGTCTCTCTCATCCTCCAACCTCCCCTTTAACACTCTATGAATATGTCACATCACTTTGTGTCAACGATCTTCCTCTTCCATCCACTTACCTCCCTTTGTCAATGCGTACCATTTTTTGCATCACTTGTTACATCCAGTTCAAATGTAAATGCTTACAAATTTATATATACACAAATTTTAATATATATATATATATATATATATATATGTGTGTGTGTGTGTGTGTGTGTGTGTGTCTGTGTCTGTGTGTCTGTGTATACACATGTATGTATCTTCGCTACAACAAAAGAGCGTGGGTGTGTTTTCTATAAAATTTTATTTTCGTAACACCTGAAACTAACATTCCATTTCAAAGAAACTTATATTAACGTAAACTACAAGATAGAAGGCTCCTAAAATTATCGAAACACACTTTAGAGAGAGAAATACTCTTTTCTATTTCAAAATTCAAGTCTTCCTCAAATGAGGTTACAAGAGGGTATTTAAAGGAGAGGAGTAGCTTAGGCTCCAAGCTAAGGCCTTAGTTATAAAAATGTCATTTATACTCCTTATCTCTAAGCTACTCCTCTCCTTTAAATACCCTCTTATCTCTAAGCTACTCCTCTCCTTATCTCTAAATAATAACAAAAAATAAACAAAAAGAAAATAAAAGAAAATTGTAAAGAAAATAAAATCACTAATAAAACCCTAAAATATGGCCCATTTCCATCACTCTCCCTCGCTTAAGACCAAGCTCGTCCTCGAGCGTTAAAAAAAATTGGGGATTCATGAGGAAATTTAAAAAATTGTGTCAAAAACTTATGGGGATCAATAACTAATTTTTGAAATTTGAGGAGCGCACAACCCACATATCTTGATCTTACTTTCTTCTTCTTCTCTTCTGAAACAACCCTAAAAACTTCCACCCCAATCAAAAACCATGTGCGTGAGGAAGAAAAATGGGTCAGCAATTGGATTGAAGGAGTTCGAGGGCTATTTTAGGGTCGAATTGGGATTTTCTGGGATCGGTTAGGGGTCAGAGAGGGGTGGGGTGGGGTGGGTGTTGAAGAATTTTTCGATGCCTGGAGGGTGAGGATTAGTGGTGGAAGAAGGGTGAGGGTTTTTTTAGGGGGTTGGGGGTTAGGGCTGGTCGTCGGGGGCTGGGCGACTGGCAGAGAGTTTTTTTGGGATGGTGAAGGGGGTTGTATATGGTTTGGGGAGTTCGATGGCGATGTGGTAAGGTTGAGGAAGTGGAGTAAAGGTTAGGGCTAAGGTTTGTAGTTCTTTTTGGGTTGGGACAGCGGGATAAAGTAGTAGGGGAGGTTGGTGGTGGGGGAAACTAGGGTTAGGTTTTAGCCCTAGGCTAACAAAAAGTTAGTCCACTTATTGTTGCAACTCTGCAATTTGTTGCTTCAACTCGAGATTATCATCTTGTAGTTGTTTAGATATATTTGGAGCCATTAAAGAGTAAGAAATGAATTTGATAAAAAAAAATAAACCGATACACTAATACAAATATGGAGTGACACCCGCACTGATACCAATTTGACGCAAAAATGCTTCTAAAATTATCTAAAGACACATTAGATAGAGAAATACTCTTTTTTTATTTCAAAATTCACGTCTTCCTCAAATGAGACTTACAAGGGAGCATTTAAAGAAGAGGAGTAGCTTAGGCTCCAAGTTAAGGTCCTAATTACAAAAATACCATTACCACACCTTACCTCTAAATAATAATAAAAAAATTAAAGAAAAATACAATAACGAAATAAATAAAATAAAATGACTAATAATACCCAAAAATAGGGCCCATTTCCATCATATTTTGTCATCTTCAAACATATTTAAGATCCATCTTTGGTGAAAGCAACTTCAAATAGATTTCGAAGTGGGAGATATATTCTGACACCAATGGGAAAGTTTGCAGAAGAGGGAACTGGGAAATCATCAAAAAAGGAATGGGGGAGGTCACCAGAGAGGGGATCTTTGAAGTTATCGGAGAGGATGGGAGATAGCTGATGGAAGCGTTTAAGAAAGGGTTGTGCTAGTGACAATGAAGTTGTATGTGTTTACAAATTGTTTGATTAAAAAATATGTTATTCGAAAAAGGATTAGAGTGTTTGGATGTAAGAATGAGTTTTTTTTATGCTTTTACCCAAAATTCCCATATTTTTCGTTAGATGTTTTACTAATATTGATGTAAGGGTCACGTTGAATCGTATTAACTACTTGGGGGACTAAATTTAGACAAATTAAAATTTAAGGACCAATTTCATACTGAGGTAATAGTTTAGGAACTTATGAAATTTAATCTTAATTATACGATATCATGTGTAAATTTTATTTTTTTACTTCTACATTTTTGTGTAAGTATCTTAATAATTAAATTGCTTATGCGATGGATCTCTCTACTATAAATTTAAATTGGTCACCTAATAGTGTCGATTAATTTATTATCTTACGTCTTATTTTTTAATAAATTTATTTCTTTTATAATTGTTATAATTTTATATATCTTATTTATTTATATAAGGAACAAAGTTAAAATCCATAAAAACAGAAACAGTTGCAAACCTTGCAACTCAAAAAATTGAAAAAGCAGAGTAATAAATTTTCACACAAGCTCATGATCGGATCAACATTATCTTATCAGAAAATGCCATGTGTACCCAAAACTTACACCATTGATATACACTAAATTTATTTAAATGTTTTACTCTTAATGTATGTACAGTAATATAATGCATTTGTTGCACTTCCTATGTGTAAAGTCTTAGTACTTTTAAGAAAAATTCTTTTATTTAATGCATATCGGTATATGTAAAAAAATGTATAATGTTCATAGTAATTATGAGGTGTGAAAAGTAAATTAATTTTTAATCCATTAGGAGATACAAAAATATCAAAGAATGATATAATCAATCCCTCATACAATATACCCGAGTGATTTTATAGTGGCATAGTTAAAGAATTATAATTTCATCCTTTTTTAAATCTTAAAAGCAGAGAATTTTTATCTTTTTGCGTATGTAGTGTCATAGTTTGGTTGTTCCCAATAAAAATGTAAAAATAATGTACAATGCATTTTGATAAAAAATAAATCACAAAAAATAAAAATTAATGATGAGTCATTAGCGATTGCTTTAAAAAAATCCTGTACATGTTCTTACAAGTGCCTTTAGCGAGTACCACTTATAAGACTATTACATTTTTCAAACTAATCCTTAATAATAATAATAATAATAATAATAATAATAATAATAATAATAATAATAATAATAATAATAATAATAATAATAATAATAATAATAATAATAATAATAATAATATTACGGGAAGGCAGCCACCTCGAGCCCTCGATATTTAGCAATTTTTAGGGGGGACATTTTTTTAAAATATATAACACGTATTCTGACATTCGAATAAATCTCTATTATACCTCTAATACGATAGTATTAAAGGTGTAATGACTATTCAATACTTTAAATGGAGAAAATAATAGAAGTTTATAAGTCATGGCTTTAAGTATGAAAATGTAAAGAGTTACTAAGAATCGAAAAAGACACATGTGACCAAGAAACGCTCATAACCCCAAACACTTCTTTTTCACTTTACTATTATTTATGCATGCACATTTCTGTCTTTTTCTCACTAAATACTGCCCCAACACTTTCATTTATGTTCTCCTTTTTGACTTATTGTCTTTTTTTCTTTCCGTCTCTTTTATTTTAGAAAGCCTGGAAAGGAGGCTGGTGGCCAATTGATCTACCCTGTTTCGTCCCCTTTATCCATTATTGAAGGGTAATCCCTTGTTCTCTCATTTTATTGTAGATTGGCGATCAGGTATATACAATTCTAATTTCATTGATTTTTTATGTTGGTCTTGAACAATCTACTTTATGTAGTAATACCAATTATTTGTATATTACTTGAATAATTTGGTTTCGTACTTTGTACACCAATTGTTTATGTTGGTTCCCACAACACAAGTTATTTTTCATATATATTGGGTTTTTATATGCGGTTTATTAGGGGCTTTATTGTGGCGCTTTCAATTTCTGACATGACATGCAAACATAGCCCGACTTAACGTGATATTAACATGGTGAGTCATGTTTTGCCCGCGATATTTTTTCCCTGCTAGCGTGTCATATGTGTGCCATAATTTAGACACGAAATTGGCCCATTTTGATCCAATTACAACATGATTAAGCAGCCCGATTTGGTCTGATTACCACCCTCTTGTAATTAATATATTTCATGTAAAATAAAATAAAAATATTATATTTATATAAAATAAATTATATTTTGTGACCGATTTTCTGCACTGTTGTACTCATTTATACATCAAGATTTGGGTATGTACTTCCTCTTTTATATGTGTTTATGCGATTCAATGATAGTTTTTTCCTTAAAGTTATTTTCTCTGGATATTTATAGATACAATCCCCTTAACTCCTTGCCTTTTTTTCTTTTCTATTTGTTGCTTAATCTTTCTATGTAGAAGGGTGCCTCAAGTATGGCCATTATATTTTGGGGTGAGGGTATTTCAACTACCCCCTCCTTTGTTTATAGAAAAGATGAGGTTGAGGCACCCCCAGGGTCCCTCAACCACAGAAAATTAATATTGGTGAAAGATCCCAGGCTCCCTCAATCGCAGAAAATCCATATTGGTGAAGGAACCACTAGATTCCCTTGACCGCGGAAAATTCATATTGATGAAGTAAACCCAAGGGTCCCTCAACCGCAGAAAATCCATATTGGTAAAGGAAACTACAGTGTCCCTCAATCGCAGAAAATCCATATTGGTGAAGGAACCTCCAGAGTCCCTCGACTGCAGAAAATCCATATTGGTGAAGGTACCCCTAGGGTCCCTCAACCACAGAAAATCCATATTGGTAAAGGAACCCCCTTGAGTCTTAATCCATATTATGAAGGAACGCCCAGGGTCCCTCAACCTCCAAAAAATATTTGATCACAGAACCATCAAGGTTCCCCTCCCTCAACTGCAAGAACACATTAGAGTGAGGAACCCTCAGGGTCCTCAACCAAAACCTGGGGCGAGGGACCCTCAAGGTCCTCCCCCTCATCTTCTTAAAAATAAGTCAGGATGAGGGAGTGGCTACCATGAGCAACCCCTCATCATGAAAAGTCATTCTTCAAAAGAACAAAAGTACTAACACTTACTTTCTTGTACAAGAAGCCTAGTTGAGCAATCAAGGCTTAAATAGGCCAATTGGGATCTTTTGGTAGTTTTGGCCTGGTGACTGAGGAACACGGTTTCTTAACCAAGCTCAGCCACTTATAACTTTAGTACTAAGAGAATACTAGTAGGAAGACCCTAGGGGTCACTCAAGACCGTACACATCTCACACTTTGTCACAAGTGAAGTGAGCAACCAAAAGGATGCTCACAAGAAATGAACTTTTACAAAATGATTTTCTTAGAAGAGAGGGCCCCCGTGGGCCATCTCAAGTAAAATGATTTTTAGAGGAGGGGGATCCTCACCCCCCCCCCCCCCCCCCCTTCAAGATTGACAGTTTTAGAGGAGGAGGTCCTCAAGGCCTCCTCTCTCAAGTTTACAAAGCTTTTACCACAAGCTATCGTTTCAAAAGATATTTACCAAATCAGATATCTTGTCTCCATTGGGAAATATATTTGCTTTTTCACTTTGGTTTGCACCAGGAAACACCTGTCAGAGGGTATAGACAGTTGCACACAGGTAGGGACAAATGGTACATTTCAGACCTTGTCCCTTACCAACCCTCTCAATTTTAGATTCCAAAAGCGCCAACTCAGCCCTAGTGCCCAAGTATAAATAGGACCCCCGGGCAAGGTCAAATGGGATTCAAGTTGCATTGTTACTCTGTCAAAATCACACCAGAACTTCCTAGTATTCTCTCTCTGCTCTCTCTCTTTAGTGATAAATGCCTTGTTCTTTCACTCCTCTGTGACAGCCATCATTCTCAGGAGCTCCTCTTGAGAAAAGCTACTATTCTTGTTGTGGAGGTTCATCTTCTTGAAGGGAGTGAGTTCTAGTTTGATCTCTCTTTTTACCAAAAGAGAAAGGTTCTATCAGAAGCTACACCCGAAGTTCTTGAGAACCTTGAAGACAACTTCCATTGGAGTAGGTCACGCCTCACCCTTTCCAGTTGTTCATGGACCCCACTTTCACTACCCTACTACATTTGGCAATTCCGTTGGGGAGGTATTCTTGCTTTAATAGACAAATAAGGTTTCATTATTTCTAAGCAGCTAGTTTTTAAAGACATTCCATCTGGAAATAGAACTCACAGTGACCAGACTACTCAGGAAGAAGTGTTGGTGATCGGAGCCGAGGCACCTGCTCCTCAGGGAGGGTAGACCAGCTCGCCGGCAGCGGCTTCGATGGTAGGTATGAATCTCATGATAATGTTTTTTGACTTCTTGAAGCAAAATAATATAGACCTATCAATTTTGGATCAAGGATGTGTAACACTAGCTGTTGCCCCCTCTGGAGGGGTAGCCACCCCAGTTGAAATTCCAGCATAGATGATTCCTTCACGGGAGGTGGTGCTGGAGTAGGTTACGACACCATCAGGCTCACCAGCAGCTAAGAGAATGAGTTTGGAGGAGTCACCCTCTAAGGTTGTTACCATAGAGGAGGTGAGGAAGCTGATCTCATCTTCTCAGAGGGAAGGTCCTCATCTATATGAGGAGTTGCAAGACCCCTACCCACAGGAAGTAAATGAGAATCCATGCTCAGAGGGGTATATCCCACCAAATTTTATCAAGTTCAGCGACAAATGGGATAACCCAAGAGAGCACGTGAAGAGGTTTGTTGAGTACTTGGGAGTACATGTTGGTGACAAGAATCAAAGGTCGAGGGAATTCTCTAAGACCCTCACAAGGAAGGCTTACACATGGTATTCTCATTTGGCACCCAATAGCCTCCCTACTTGGGGAGAGATGCATAGGTAGTTCCTTCAGAATTTCTCTGTAGAGGATGATGAAATCACATTGAGGCACCTGGCACAAGAGGTCCGAAATCCTGGTGAGGAGTTGATGCAATAGATCAAACGCTTTTGCGAGAGAGAGTTGGATGCCCATGAGGATGTAACGGAGGCAAGGCTAATGCAAATATGTGTTGAGGGACTCTTGAAGGAATACAAGTTGAATTTGATCAATGAAACTAGAGATGGAACTTTTAGAGAGTTCACCACGGCCTCTAGAAACATAGTTATGATTATCAAGCCAAGGGCCTCGAGTTTGAGGACGCGGGTTCCACTAACTTCTGGGAGGTTTAAAGTTTCGAGGAGGCCAACAGTTAACTATGTATATAGAAATCGCAAAGGAAAGAAGGGAGGCTCTAGGTCCAAGAATAGCAGTCCCGACAACAAGAGTAAATTGGGGAAGATGCCCCAGTGCCACTACCTTGCAGCGTAGCAAAAGCTATGGATTATTATCGTACCTTGATAAGATAAGGGGTAGCAGGTCCTCTTCACTTGAAAGTAGAAACCCCAACTGTAGCTAATAAAGCCAACCCAAAATACTGTGAGCTACACCAGAGGGTACAACACTCCACCAAATATTCTTACTACTTGGGAAGGATCACTAGTGAGTAGGTGGACAATGGTACCTTGCATATCCCTCCAGTGGATGTTAATGAGAACCCACTTCAAGAACATCACTTTAGTACTGCCAATAAGGTAGTTGCTTATGATGAAGAAGCAACCCATGAGCTTATGGAGTGAGAGAGTGGTTATCAGTTACGTGAAGGATTAGAAAACTTATCACTGAGTAGAGTTGAGGTGGAAATAAAGCGAGAGGAGTGGTTTTTCACTCCGAAACAAGAAAAGGGTGGAAATAGCTAAATTAAGCAAGTGAACCCATTAGAGGGTGAGGTGGATGTCATCCTCACTCTGGATGAAGGGGGGACATCTGAAGCAGAGTATGTTTGTAATGCCCAGATGTATGAGGTAAACCTAGACTCTGAGTGTGATGTCATAGCAAGGAGCCCCAAGTTCAAGTGATTTTTTTACCAGATAGGGGTGAAATATGACACAAGAATAGCCATCGCGAAGAAAGTCCTAGAAGTTGTGCAGCAGTACGGAGACCCTTCACTAAATTTACAGGGGCCAATTGGGAGGTTGATCAAGAGGTATACTTATGAGGTGGTATTTTCAGAGGCAGATAGTCAGGTGCCTTACTTCCATAACCGTCCATTTTATGTTATAGCTATGATCAATGGAGTCTCATTTCCTAGAGTATTAATGGATAGAGAAGCATTTATTGACATCCATGCCCATCATTACATTGTATGAAACATGAATTGACCAGGAGAAGGTAGTGCCAATACCACTAATGATTTTCGAATTTGATAATGCTGGAATGCAATCTATCGGATATGTAAACGAGGGAATCAAGTTGGGAAATTTCACTTCCCACATCAAGTTCCATGTTATCAGTGCTAACACTAGCTACTAACTACTCATTGGAGGGTATGGATACACACCCATGGCATAGTACCCTCCACTTACCATCAGTGTACAAAGGCCAATATTAGAAGAACAGAGATAGTCATCAAAGCCACGCAGAGAATCTTCGCCGTTGAGGAGGCCCATCTGGTAGATGCTGTATTTTACACGAAACTGGATAAGGAAAGGAAGGTCTATGAAAGAAAGTTAGAAGGGAAGAAAATAGTTGAAGGAAGTATCCAGTAGCAGAAGTCTGTTCATGATCGCTTGGGGGGAAGGGTGATCCCCCACATAGCAAAGGGCTAGAGAAAAGTGGAGGAGGTGGCTAAACCTCCTCAAACTTGCAAAAAGGTGGTCTTACCCGATGGGAAGGTCATCTACCACTTATAACGGTCTGCGCGGTCGGTGTTCTAGGATGAGAGAATCGACCCAACACTTGAGTGTTTTGTCGTTGATGAATCCCATATCATTGAGCATGTTGAGGAACTGAAAGAAACTCCAGAATGCATGCATGATGGACCCAGAGAGAAGCTACAAGAATTATAGGAGATCAATTTGGGGCCAGAAGGGGGTGAGAGCTGACCCATCCTAATCTCCAAGAATCTGGATCTAAAACAGAAGGAAGAGCTCATTAACTTACTCAGGAAGTTCACTGATGTGTTTGACTGGAAGTACATGGAGATGCCAGGAATAGACCCAGAGGTGAGCTCCCATAGATTAAACATCCTCCCCCAATGCCCTCCCAGTAAGGCAAGCTACGCGCATATACAAAACTGACTAAGACATGAAGATAAAGGCAAAGGTAGAGAAGTTATTGGTAGCAGGGTTCATTAAGTCCATTCAGCATCCTGTATGGCTCTCCAGTATAGTGCCAGTTGCAAAGAAGGACAAAAACAAAATTAGGATTTGTGTAGACTTCCGTGATCTGAATCGGGCATTTCCCAAAAATGAGTTCCCTCTGTCGAATATAGACAGTTTGGTTGAAGATACCGCAGGATATGAGATGTATAGTTTCATGGATGGGTATCGACTACAACCAGATCAAAATAGATCCGACAAACACAGAGAAGACTGCCTTCCGTAGACCATTAGGGAACTTCCACTACACAGTCATGCGTTTTGGACTGAAGAATGACGGGGCCACATACCAACAGACCATGATGGAAATCTTTCATGATCTATTTCATGATATACTAGACTTCTATGTGGATGACCCGATGGTGAAATCCAAGAAGGAAAGCAAATATATATAATACATCAGGAAGGTATTTGAGAGGTGTTGCAGGTATAAGATGAGGATGAATCCCTCTAAGTGTGCCTTTGGGGTTACCGCAGGAAAGTTTTTAGGTTTTGTTGTGAACAGGTAGGGGGTGCAAGTAGATGCAGAGAAGAGGAAATCCATTGTGTTGATGCCACCCCCAAGAGTCAGAGACAGCTTAAAAGCTTCCTGGGAAAGGTATCTTACATGAGGAGTTTTTTATATCGGCGCTAGCGGAAGTAACCGACCCATTCACACCCCTGTTGAAGGAAAAGGCCAAATGGATTTGGGGAGAAGAGTAGAAGAAGGAATTTGAGAAGGTTAAAAAAATTAGCCTCTCCGTCCACGATGGTCCCACCAAAAGTGGGAGCACCGCTGCTACTATACTTCACTTCAACAGAGAGATCCATAAGGGCACTCTTAGTATAAAAGAAAGAAGGAGTATAAAATCCAGTCTACTACTTGGCAAGAGTAATCTCTGGAATATCTAGATACACTAGCGTGGAGAGGCATTGTATTGCCTTATTTTTTGTGGCTCAGAAGTTAAGACATTCTCTGCTAGCCTTCACAGTTCACCTAGTCATCAAGTGTGACCTTATTAAGTACCTACTAGAAAGAACAGTACTTATGGGATGTGTAGCGAGATGGGTTTTGATGTTATAGGAGTATGATTTAAAGTGTGTAGTGCCTAAAGTAATCAAGAGTTAAGAAGTGGCAAACCTGTTGGCCATTTTCCCAAGTGGAAATTTTGAGCCCCCTAATGAGGAACTGCCTGGGGAGAACTTCCGAGCATGCATGGTAGAGGAAATGGAAAAGTGGGAAATGGAGTTTGATGGCTCTAGTTCTCAAAGCACAGGAGATGAAGGTATAATACTCTCGAGCACCAAGGAAAATATCTCCCTCTCTTTCAAGTTAGACTTAAAATGCTCAAACAATGAGGATGAATATGAAGCTCTCATTCTGGACATGTTATAAGCGCTCCAAAGTGGTATAAAATACTATGCATCCGGAGGGACTCTAACCTGGTAGTAAAACAGGTTAACGGAGAGTTTTCTCTCAAGCATGCTAACTTGTCACCCTATAGGTATATCATCCAAAGGTTGTTAGGAAAATTCCTGGAAGTGACTGTCGAGAGACATACAAGAACCATGAATAGGCACCCAGATGCGCTGGACACGATAGCACGAAAGTTGGATATGGATGATTCAGAAGCGACGATTACGGTGCACCGGAGAATAGTACCTACTATGGTGAAGTATTTATTCCCAAACAATGAGCCAGAAGATTGGAGACACCTTATGGTAAAGCAGTTAGAGACAAGAGAGGGGACGATAAAGAGGTTATAGTTGGCTAACTACCACCTGCTACAAGGAATACTTTACTTTAAGAGTCCTGGATGATTCCTAGCAAGGTGTCTTGAGGAGCAAGAAGCAAAATAGAGGTTGGCAGAAATGCATGAAAGATATTATGGGGACACTCACATGCCACTTTACCATCGGCTACAGCGAGGGGGATACTATTATCCTACTATGAGCACAGAGGCTGCTCGCTTACAGCAAGGTTGTTTAAGGTGTCAAACTCACTTCAATCAGCTGGCATAAGCCAATTTTGTAAAAGCCTTTAAAGATAGGAGACAATTGTATATAGCATATCTGAAAGACAGTGAGCCACCCACAGAGAGAGCGGATGAAATCTATCTCAGGAAGAGGGTAGCCCATTTTTAATTGGTGGAAGAAGAGCTATACAGGAAAGGTTATAATAAGAAGGCACTGAAATTCATAGCTAAAGAAGACACAGAGAGGGTGCTGAAGGAAGCCCATGAGCCCTCCCACATGGGGGGTGCCAATCTATATGATCAGTTGATGACGCTGGGGTATTATTAGCCAACCATGTAAGCTGATTCCATTGGTTATATAAAGAAGTATAGAGCTTGACAAGTACATGGAAACATGGTGCATGCCCTTTCTGTCAGCTTGAAGAGTATAGCATCTCCCTATCCCTTCCACACATGGGTATTTAACCTAGTGGGAAATATTATCCCATCATGTCATGGTAAATTGTTCATCATCGTAGCTACAGAGTTATACACCAAGTGGGCGGAGGCCATTCCCTTAAGAAGGGTGACTACTCAAGTGGAAACCCAATTTATCAAGCAATACATCATATGCAAATTCGGTATACCCAAGGTGATACTCACAGACAATGAGAAACAGATTGTATGCAAAGAGATGGTCCTCCTCACTGACAAATATAAAATCATGCGTAGCAGCTCAACCATCTCTTATCCAAAGGGAAATGGCCAGGCAGAGGCCACCAATAAGACCTTGATCAATATTCTTAAAAAGATGCTGGAAGACATGCCAGGGGCATGGGATGAGAGGCTACCCATGGTGCTATGGGCCTACCGTACTTCTAAAAAAACCAATTGGGTTTACTCCATTCTCACTGGTGTATGGAACTGAAGTTGTCCTACCGGTGGAATTGGAGGTACTATCATCTATGGTTGCTCTAAGAAATGGACTCATCCCTAACCCACGACACGTGGTGTTGGACGAAAACAGAGATAAAGCGAGGGAGAACTTCAAAGTTTACACCCAGCAGTTGTTTAGAGCTTATGAAAACCTAGTTGATCGAGTGCAAAAAGTAGCGCGTGTAAAGACGCTAATCGTTGTTTTCTGTTTCGCCTACTCAATACAAACAAACCTAAATTACTACTACACTTGCGAGGCAAGCACAGCGGTAAGTCGGTTATCGAAAATCCACAGGGACGAGATGCTAGAATTTATACGATTTAATACTCTGAAATAAAAGTGTAAAAGATGATTACAAACTAAAAAGGAAAAAGATGCATAAAAAGGGAAAGATTAATCTAGGCAAGGTATTGAAACTAGATTATCAAAGCGAGTAAAACTATAGGTTACGTCGAATATCCCTCACCCGAGTTAATTTGTATAAAATGGATACATGGGTCAACGAGTTATTTAGCATGCGTCTCATTTTGACAGTTAATTGAACCAAGGGTTGTCATGCCCCTAAATCCGCATAAAAGCCTAATAAGATTTTGGTGTCAACAAATATCCCGAAAATTGCACACGCAAGGTCGTAATCACGGGACATACATGATATGCCTCGTCAAATATCCTAGGCGCAATAACAAGGACAACGCACTCGAAATAAACTCGTAAACACCATCACCAAGCAAAGCAACGCATTAACTCGAATGAGTTCAATTCAAGCACAACCTAATTTAAATTACCTAGAAAGCATCGTAAAAACGTGGTAAATGAAAGCGGTAAATAAACGCGATAAATTCTACACTAGAAAGCATCGGAAGAAAGCATGTAAACCTATTTAGAAAGCATGGAAATTTAACTAGAATGCAAGAAATGAAGAAATACAAACTATATTAATGGAGAGGATGATGAATAGTGCAACATTCAACCCAAATGGGGTGTCAAACCAAGAACAATTCAAGAAGAACTCTTCAAAACCTTCAAACCCTAAGCTATTCTACCCTAAAATCGTGTATAGATGCTATTTACATCAAAAATGCTTTATATAGTATGTTGGAATTAAATTATAAAAGAAATGAGAAAAGAAAAGAAAAGGCAAAAATATCTGCAGAAACAGGGGATCGATCGATCGACCCTTTTGGTCGATCGATCGATCAAGAAAAAAATATCAACTGTCGAGTAGGATCGATCGATCGACCCTTTTGGTCAATTGATCGATCAAGCAGGGAAGAATCAAGCAGCTACTGCATTCTTTTCTCTTCCTCTTTTGGTTTCCCTGTTTTCCTTCCGCTGAAATCGTCGTAACTAATTTGTTTTCAATCGGATTCGCGCACCATTCGCGGCCATGCGAAGCTAGAGAGGAGGGATATAACCTCCGTGAGATGTTGGGCCAGGTGCCCAAGCTATGAAAGGACAAAAATGCCTTTGAATGTGCGGTTGTGTACGGAAACCGAGCAGAATGTGTCCGAACTTCATACTTAGCATCCAAATACCTATAAAAGCTCAATTAACCCCTGCAAAACATGTTAACGTAGAAATTCGAGATTGTCTTGTTAACGAGCATAAATATAGGGAATAAGATACCTAAGGGGGCTAAAATGATCGAGTGTGAAAAATAACGCGTGTAAAGACGCTAATCGTTGTTTTCTGTTTCGCCTACTCAATACAAACAAACCTAAATTACTACTACACTTGCGAGGCAGGCACAACGGTAAGTCGGGTATCGAAAATCCACAGGGACGAGATGCTAGAATTTATATGATTTAATACTCCGAAATAAAAGTGTAAAAGATGATTACAAACTAAAAAGAAAAAAGATGCATAAAAAAGGAAAGATTAATCAAGACAAGGTATTGAAACTAGATTATCAAAGCAAGTAAAACTGTAGGTTGCGTCGAATATCCCTCACCCGATTTAATTTGTATAAAATGGATACATGGGTCGACGAGTTATTTAGCATGCGTCTCTTTTCGACAGTTAATTGAACCAAGGGTTGTCACGCCCCAAAATCTGCATAAAAGCCTAATAAGATTTTGGCGTCAACAAATACCCCAGAAATTGCGCACGCAAGGTCGTAAGCACGAGACATACATGATATGCCCCGTCAAATCTCCTAGGCGCAATAACTAGGACAACGCACCCGAAATAAACCCGTAAACACCATCACCAAGCAAAGCAACCCGTTAACTTGAGTAAGTTCAATTTAAGAACAACCTAATTTAAATTACCTAGAAAGCATCGTAAAAATGCGATAAATGAAAGCGGTAAATAAACGCGGTAAAATCTACACTAGAAAGCACGGGAAGAAAGCATGTAAACCTATTTAGAAAGCATGTAAATTTAACTAGAAAGCAAGAAATGAAGAAATACAAACTATATTAATGGAGAGGATGATGAATAGTGCAACATTCAACCTAAATGGGGTGTCAAACCAAGAACAATTGAAGAAGAACTCTTCAAAACCCTCAAACCCTAAGCTATTTTACCCTAAAATCATGTATATCTGTTATTTACATCAAAAATGATTTATATAGTAAGTTGGAATTAAATTAGAAAAGAAAAGAGAAAAGAAAAGGAAAGGCAAAAATATCTGCAGAAACATAGGATCGATCGTTCAAGGAGGGCAGAATCAAGGCAGGTACTGCATTCTTTTCTCTTCTCTTCTCCTCCTCTTTTGGTTTCCTTATTTTTCCTTCCGCTAAAATCGCCGTAACTTATTCATTATGAATCATATTCACGCACCGTTCACCGCCACGCGAAGCTAGCGAGAAGGGATACAACTTCCGTGTGGATGTTGAGCTAGGTGCCCAATCTGTGAAATGACTAAATTGCCCTTGAACGTGCGGTTGTGTACGAAAACCGAGCGAAATGCGCCCGAACTTCACACTTAGCATCCAAACACCTATAAAATCTCAATTAACCCCATCAAGACATGTCAACGTAGAAATTCGAGGTTGTCTGGTTAACGAGCATAAATATAGGGAATAAGATACCCGAGGGGGCTAAAATGCATCCGTTCGGAGGATGAAATACGCAATATTTGCGTATCATCACTAGTCAAGCCCGGAGAATTTCAAGTGGGAGACTTAGTCCTCAGAGCATCTACTCATCACCTTCGCGGCATGTCAGCATCGAATTTCAAGCCCAACTGGGAAGGTCCTTTTGTGGTGAGAGGAGTGGGGAAGTCAAGATACTGCCATATTTTGGAGCCAGAGAGTGATTGTCTCCCATCCATTAATTCCAAATGACTAAAAAGAAATTATAGCAGGTCTTGCAAAATAAAAGCCAAAAGTATAGATTGGAAGCAAGGGAAAAGGAAAGTGCAGGAGAAACAAAACATCATTCTTTCGCATTTACGAATGATCAATGTTGTACACATAGAAGCAAAAATACCACAAAGAAAGAACTAGCCTATCCACTAAAAATAATAAATAAATAAGTCATCACTGGTGAAGGCGTCGGCATACAATGGGCCAGCCTCCTGCAAGAACTCCTCCTCAAGCCTAGCTAGCTTGGCCTTATGTTTCTGATCACCAGACTCTAGCGTGTCAAGTCAGGACTGAAGTGACACAATATAAGACTGAAGTAATGCAATTTGACCTCGAATTCTCTCAACCTTATCCTGCTGCTGCTCGACCTACACTATCTGGAAGTGTGAAGTCTCACCATCTTCCAGAAGGGAACGCTCAGAAAATGACAAACTCTAACATCAAGCCAATCCAGATGAAAATGATAGAATTGTTGCAAGTCATGGAGGAAGTCATGGAGAGAATCCAAAAATAAAAAGGTAGGGGCTCTATCAGTTCAGCAGGATAAGTAGCCAAGAACTCATAAATATGGCTAGCAATGGCCTTCAAGTTTAACACCATAAGGCTATCAATATGAAGTACACTCTTAGGAGTGAATGCCTCGGGATAATGCTCTAATATTAGATCTAAGACCTGGATCTCATGTATCTTAAAGCATCCTGGTCGCTCCTCACACCACAGTCTACCCATAAAGGTTGCATGGGCCTCTACTTCGGCATCACCGTCAGAATGGTTCAACCCTATCTCATAGGGGAGGAAAGAAGACTCCCCATTGAAATCAGCATCACCAGCAGTAAGAGTTGCCTCAGAACTATGATCTACCTCATCAGCTGTCCGATGGACCCACCAATAAAATCCTGAAAAGAAGTATTTATGATAAGTCAAAATAAGAGAAAGGCAATTATGAGCTAGGCCCTAGTAAGGACTTTAATAGAAAACTTACACCAAAACTAGAGGGGGTGACCATGTTATTTCCAGTATGAAGGTGGTCGAAAAAAGAGGAGACATCGGACAAAACATAAGAAATATCAATAAGGACTGTCAACACAATTAACAAGTCAACAACTGAGGAATGGTAATTCGGGTGTGATAGTCAAGTACCTAAGAAGTGTACAGCCTGGCACTGTCCGTTTGCTCCGCGGACACGGCGGAGGAGCAATGTCACTCACTTGCAAATAATGAATCAAAGGTATAGACGAGAACACTTGCACAGTATATTAAGAAGAAAAAAGGGGAACAGCAAAAAGAGGGGGTATGCCAGTTTAATACCTCTCTCGCAGCCACCCCACCATCAGACTCCACAATTATCGGAGCAACCCCACTCACCTGGAAACACTGAAACAAAGGTGAAGATGAGAACACTTACACAGTATATGCAAGAAGAAAAAAGGGGAACACCAAAAAGAGGGGTATAACAGTTTAATACCTGTCTCGCAGTCACCCCACCATCAGACTCCGTAGTTACCAGAGAAACCTCACTCACCTGGAGACAATGAAACAAAGGTGAAGATGAGGACACTTGCACAGTATATGCAAGAAGAAAAAGGGGACCAGTACAAAGAGGGGGTATGCCAGTTTAATACCTCTCTCGCAGCCACCCCACCATCAGACTCCACAGTTATTGGAGCAACCTCACTCACCTAGAAACAATGAAACAAAGGTAAAGATGATAACACTTGCACGGTATATGCAAGAAGAAAAAGGATAACAATAAAAAGAGGGGGTATGCCAGTTTAATACCTCTCCCGCCGATATTCCTCCCACGTGTTCCGCCGTCATCGAAACGATAGCAGCACTAACCTGAGAACAGGTGAAACAGGTAACTGCTGACAAACATTTGAACAGCATAGGGATACAAGAGTGGCATAAAGAAAATGACTACTATCAAATACGATACCTGAGTAATTCCCTCCACAACAGTGAAAGGAAGAGCCGCAGGTGCTCCTGAAGGGGTTGCCTCAGCAACACTGGTCGCAATGGATAACGAAGCCTCTACAATGCTAGCCTATAAATGAAAAAAAATAGGGTAAGAATCAGCAAATCACCTACCTCATAAAGGCAAATATATAGGAGAAACTCAAAACTTTGAGACAAAAATGGTTACCTGGAGGGGTACTGGAACAGGTCAAGGTGGCTCGCATGTAGCATGGGCTGCCAAAAAAATAATAGCAAGAACCGTCGATGAAATAGTACTAAGGGACAACTGTAAAGAAATAAAAGAGATGGCTTTGTTAAGTACAGGATAATTAGAGAAATGGCTAACAAGAAGATAATAAAATACCTAGGCCCCATCTAAGGAGGAAGAGTGAAAGATAACCACTGGCTTAGCAGGGGCTATGCTGACAGCCTGTAAATGTTAAAATATGTTATTATCCTAGCCCTAGGAGAAGAATCTACCAATTTGTGTAGAAGAAGAAACATGTGGCATGGGCTCGGTAGTCTAGGCCACGATAAATACAAGGCTATGAGAGATAGGCTGAATCAAAGGTCTACCATCCATAAATATGCGGATGCGAGGAACTGAGATCCTTCCCAAAGAGGACAACCCCGGTATAGTAACATCGGGAAAGGGAAGAGTCCCTTCCGTGGGGGAAAAGCCAAAAGGTGCCAGGCCCTGAGAAATGAAAAATGTCAAGGGGCATATAGTGCTTACCGTTGAAGCAGGAGAACCTCTAAAATACGTACCTCTAGGAATGAGGTAACCAGGGTCTCAACTGTAGAAGAGCTTACCATTAAAGCAAGAGAAGAAGAAGTGGCAGGGCTGGAAAGCACAATCCTTTAAAATCATAAACAAATAAGAAAAAAAGAGGAAAGAAAGAAGAGAAGAGAATGGTGAAAATTGAGAGCATCAGAAAATATACATAAGTTGAACACGAAGCCACAAAATTGTCCTGGTGCTAGTAGGATGCACAGATGAAAGCTGTAAGAAAGTACCAATATGTAATATTTATCAAAATGTAATTTGTGACCCACTAAAAAAAGAAATGGGGGAGTAGTAAACCTCTCTGATAAGACCCTGAGAAGAAATGAGCATAGATTTCCTCTCTCACTGAAAAGGAGCATCTTGTAAAGGGGGAAGTGGAGGACTATAACCTGCAGAAATATGGCAAAAAATTTATTAGTAAATAATTCAATGATGAAAGAACAAGAAGATCATATGCATAAAGGTTTCGATAAAAGAAAGACTTACAACAGTGGAACACATAGTCTGACTATAAGGAAGGGGTCTGGTAGAGGAACTAACCCCCGAAGGAGAATTTGGTACCTCATTGTCACTAGAAGACTCCCTCAAAACTGATAACAAAACATAAGTGTCAGTATTGCTTTCACCAAGGAGATATGAGCCACCCACATCACCCGACGAAGACCTATGATCATCATAAGAATGCATGCTTCCATAGTCAACTAGTTCCTCTTCCAATGAGGGGGAGGGGGGACCAGTAGGTGAAGCTCCGAAAGAGCCAGTTCCACTAAGTAAATAATGTTTGGGTATAGTACCTTCTGCAATGGGAATATATGTGACTTGTGTCTCCCGGGAAGAAAGGCCCAATACTTCATAAGCCCTCTCCTTCACAGTACTATAGGTTTCCTCCACTCCAAGATCGTCGATATCGAACCCCTGGTCTAGCGAGGAAGGATAAGTAGTGTCAACATCACTCCCCTTCTTCCTCTTAGTATCTCTAGTCCCCACAAGAAAAGGGGTGGGGAAGCGGTAGTAGCAGGGATGGAGGGGGTAGCGAAAGGCAACCTAGGAGTAGTTCTGAGAAACAAAGTTTCCTTTTGTGTCAAATTAACTAAAAATTGGGCCTTAACATAGTGGCTGGGTTGGTCTCATGAGGGGGACCAGTCATGCAACCCTGGATTAGAAGAATCTGCCGCTGCCAAATAATAAACCAAGAAGTAGTGAATGAAGGTAGATAAATACGAGGAGGCACATAAAGCCCCCCAAGACATCTACTCTATGGAACAGCCCCTGAAGAGTAAATTTGGTACATGCCTCTGAAAATAGGTCTGAGGGATCGGTGCCTGAAGGATGAGGTGGCGTGTGGACACCCTGATCGTAACCAAACTGTCCCCTTACCCTCTTAGAATGATAAAACTCGGCACATCATCCTAAATATGTCCAAGAAGGAAGGAGGCCCGGTTAAAACATCGTCACTACATTGATGTGTGGATAGGTAAAAATAGACTCTACGTCAGAAGGGCAATAGAAGGTGCCACCATCACCAGGAAAATAAAGCAATCTAAAAACACCGTAAGGACGCTTGTTGTAAGGCCAAAACTGGAGCTCTTTGATGTCATCAATAAAAGTCCCCCATGGGCTTCTTAGGTACCTTCCCGTTCCATCTTAGAAGATAAGAAACATTACCATGGCAAGCTTGAGCCTAAGAAGCAAGGTGGGGGAAATTCTCAAATAGGAATGCCATCAGGAGGACAGAGTTTGCAAAGTTAGCAGCATCGTAGCGGCCGCAGGATCTCTCCACATCTACATGCACACGGTCCATCCAGGTATAAAGATAACCAAGAACTAAAGAAACTATAGGAACCGACCTGCCTCAGGATAGTCTCATAGATAATTTGAAGAGGTGCTCATAAGGAGGGTCATCGGGCTTACCTGGTAGTAAGAATCAACTTAAAAAATTACCAGGAAGGCAGCTAAGTGTGAAGAGGAGTGGAGCTTTGGACCATCCTGACTCTTGAGAAAAGCGCTAGAAGTACCCTGCCCCATCTATGGTTGCTCGAAATCCCTGAACCAGTACCTCTACCACTTGGCAAAGGAGTGTTTAGTGGCACATGTTAAGTTTATAGCCACATATCTCAAGCACTCTTCAAGGGTTGTGTGTAAATCCTCCACCATCTCTTGTTCTAGTGGATCTTCATAATCGTCAGTAAAGGCATGTTGCCCAAAGAAAGGAAGGGCATATAACTCCCAAACATCCTCTAGAGTAATGGTAAACTTTCACCAACCAATCACAAATTTATGAGATTCCCAACTCCACTGGGATAATAAAATATTGAGAGAAGAATTGTGCTTAGATATGGTACAAGATCTCAGGTTGTCAATAGCAGTAAGAAGGCCCACTTCCCTAAGGGTGGCCTTGTAAGCAGGAATACTCAGAACATAGTCAACCCAAATAGCCCATTCCACTGGGGCACCCCCCGCATATCTGATCTCAATGTTAGAGTAAGGGAAATCACCACGGTCAACCCTAACCCTGAGGATAGAATCTGGAAAAATAATAGGAGAATCGGTAGACTCATCTAACCCCACATGGGGTAGCTCGAGACTATTGCCAGAAAATTTTTCTTCGAAATGGGCGAGGGAAGTCGTTAAATTATCAATCGGTCCAAAAAAGGTTCGCGGCGATAAATACCAAATCCCTCCCTTGGCGAGTACGCATATAATCCTCCCAAGCCTGGGAAGAGGATGTAGTGGCAGAAGAACTACCAATGGCTATGGGTTCAAGTGAGGAACCCACTGTCAAATATGGCTCAGGAAGAGACCCCCTCACACCTGATGCCCTGGACGAGGAACCCTCGCCAACTTTTTAGTGTCTCAAGGAACCTAGAAAAGAACACATACTTCATAAATCAAACTCCCCAACAATAGCAGCGCGTGAGGATCCCTCATGAAAAAATATTTTTGGCGAGGAACTCATAGTCTCCAAGCCCTCGATAGAAAAAACACATGAAGAACCCATCGTTGGCGAGGAACCCACCAACCGGGTGGGTCATGAGGAACCCTCGAAAATCAGTGAATGCATCAGGGTAACCATAGCTGGAGAGGAACCCTTAGCAATACTCGTCATTGACGAGGAACCCTTGGTAGCGGACCCCGTACTTGAAATTCTATCCGATGAGGAACCCCTGGGTTCTAAACCCTCGGGTACGAGATCAACATGCGAGGAACCCAAATCCATCGTCAGCAGAGATGCGGGTGAGGAACCCATATATATTGAAGGACAGGTAGGGAACCCAAAAACATAGAAAAATTAATCGAGGAACCCTCGAAATGAAAACCAGCAGGTGAGGAACCCCCGCTCGCAACGAACCCCGTATTACTGAACTCAGATACCGTGGATGAAGAACTCGCTGACATATTTTTTTACAAAAAACCCCCAAGTCTGGGGTGGAGCACAAGGAACACGGATGAAAAGTCTTGATGGCCGAGAAACCATCGGATCTTAAACCATTATCGACAGAAATCTGCATTTGAGGATTAGCTCAAGAGGAACCCTTAAATGGTGAGGAACCCTCGTCTACGGTGACTATAGACGAGACGATCATAGAAAGCGACGAGGAACACACAAAAGTCTCAACCTCAAAATTGATTGCACTACCAGGAGATGACGAAACGATGAAACCATCTTGGACAGTGGCCACACTGGTGGTGTTTGGTGAAGAAATGGTGATAGAAAAGGGTATTGAACCAAAGACAAGAGGAACAATGGTGGTGGTAATGATGGAAGAAGTGTTTGATGGTGTTGAAGCCATTAATAGTGTATTTGAAGAAAACTTGGAGAAAAAAAATAGGGTTCATGGTGTATTTAATTTTTTTCTCTCTCTAACTAAATTCTTGAAACTCTTTGTGAGTGTTTTGAATTAGATGAAAGCTTTTATTCAAAAAAAAGAAGGGGATTTATGCTTTACATGAAAATGGGAAAACCTGTAGGGATGCCAAAAGGCTATAAGTCTTTTTCCCAAATGATAAGATGATAGTTCCCACACTGACGCGTGGAGTCGTGAAAACCCAAAAAACCTAGAATGAAGGGACAGTGCATTTGATGACCCCAGGGATAATGTTGAGGAGCCCCTAGGGTCCCTCAAAATTTTTTGAATTCAAAATTGAATTTATGGAGTACAAATCCTTTTGGTCTACCCAACACAAAATACTTTGCACGAGGGGATAATGTATAAGGGTACCTCAACTTTGGCCATTATATTTTGGGGTGAGGGTCCCTCAAATACTCCCTCCTTAGTCTACAGAAAAGATGAGGTTAAGGAACCTCAGGGTCCCTCGATCGCAGAAAATCCATATTGGTGAAGGAACCCCTAGATTCCCTTGACCGCAAAAAATCCATATTGGTGAAGGAACCCCCAGGGTCCCTCAATTACAAAAAATCCATATTGGTGAAGGAACCCCCAGGGTGCCTTGGTCGTAGAAAATTCATATTGGTGAAGGAACCCCTAGGGTCCCTCAACCGCAGAAAATCCATATGGGTGAAGGAATCCCTAGAGTCCCTCAACCGCAAAAAATCCATATTGGTGAAGGAACCCCTCCCCTTAATCGCATAAGATCCATATTGGTGAAGGAACCCCTAGGGTCCCTCAACGACAGAAAATTCATATTGTGAAGGAACCCCCAGGGTCCCTCAATGGAAGATAATCAGTATTGGGTGAGGAACCCCCAGGATCCCTCAACCTCTAGAAAACATCTGGTCAAAGAACCCTCAAGGTTCCCCTCCCTCAACTGCAAGAACACATTTGGGTGAGGAACCCTCAGGGTCCTCAACCAAAACCTGGGGCAAGGGACCCTCAAGGTCCCCCCCCCCCCCCAATCAGCTTCTAAAAAATAAGCCAGGATGAGGGAGTGGCTACCATGAGCAACCCCTCTTCATGAAAAGTCATTATTTAAAAGAACAAAAGAACTAACACTTGCTTTCTTATATAGGTAGCCTAGTTGAGCAGGCAGGGCTCAAATAGGCTAGTTGGGATCTCTTGGGAGTTCTGGCTTGGCGATTGAGGAACAAGGTTTGTTGATCAAGATCAACCACTTAGCACTTTAGTACATAGATAATACTAGTAGGAAGACCCTAGGAGTCACACAAGACCACACACATCTCACACTTAGTCACAAGTGAAGTGACTAGCCAGAGGGCTGCTCATAAGAAATGAACTTTTATAAAATAATTTTCTTAGAAGATAGGTCCCCCAAGGCCCCTAACAAGAAAATTTATTTTTAAAGGAGAGGGGTACTCAAGCCCCCCCCCCCCCCCCCTTAAGATTGACAGTTTTAGAGGTGGAGGTCCTCGAGGCCTCCTCTCTCAAGTTTACAAAGCTTTTACCGCAAGTTACCGTTTCAAAATATATTTCCCAAATTAGATATTTTGTCTTCATTGGGAAATATATTTGCTTTTTAACTTTGGTTTGCACCAGGTGGCACTATCAGGGGGGGACAGGCAGTTGTACACAGGTAGGGACAAATGGTATATTTTAGATCTTGTCCCTCACCAACCCTCTCAATTTTAGTGCCCAAAAGTGCTAACTCAGACCTAGTGCCCAAGTATAAATAGGACCCTTGGTAAGGTCAAATGGGATAGGACTCAAGATGCAATGTTACTCTGTCAAAATCACACCATAACTTCCTAGTATTCTCTCCCTACTATCTCTCTCTCTCTAGTGCTAAGTGCCTTTCTATTTCACTCTTCACTAACAACCATCATTCTTAGGATCTCCTCTTGATAAAAGTTACTATTCTTGTTATGGAGGTTCATCTTCTTGCAGGGAGTGAGTTCCAATTTGAGCTCTATTTTTACTAAAAGATGAAGGTTCTATCAGAAGCTGCACCATAAGTTCTTGAGAACCATGAAGACAACATCTATTGGAGTAGGTCAGACCTCAACCTTTCCAGTTATTCATAGACCTAGTCTCACTACCCTCCTACACTCTAAAAAAGAATACAAGAAGTCTACTTTCTTTCCATAAAATCTGCATTTCACTCATCCATCTTTTTCATCTATTTTTACATTTATAGGTCTCTATCCCAAAATAGACATACTTAAAAATACAATGTTTCCAAAAATATGCAGATCGCCTATCCGTAGATTACCCAAGAAAATTTTAGAGAATGACCAAGCCATATGGTTAGGGGATTTGAACTATCGGATTTCTTTGAGATACTCAGCTGCCAAAAAATATCTACCATATTTCCCTTCTTATCAAGGATTAACTCAAGATTTAAAGATAGACTCTACTTTGAAAGGTATATCTACTTTTTACCCACATATAGATACGTACATGAGAGTAACAATAGGGTTGGGTTATTCATTAAAAAACTTAAGTAGTGGAGAGAATTTTTTTAAGCAATTAATGTATATGTTTGAACTTTGAACCAAAATTTCTCTCACACTAATTTGCTCTATTTTATCTTTCTTATTAAAATATTTCCTATCATATTTAGGAAATGAATTCAAGATGGTCTCTGTGTTACTTATTGAGTATTCCATCCTTCATTATATGAATTGTTTTAATTATTTTCCCAGAATAAAGGATTCACCAATTATGAGAAAATGATGAATTTGTATTCAACTTGTATTTCAAATACATATTAATTTTCACTTTTTGGAAATATAATTTCACGCTTGTTGACTTCTTGCAGCCTTTGGTCTTTAAATCTTTTCAACTTTAATTCCAACGTATGTTTTTTTAGCTGTTAAGAATCATTTTATGTTCAATCTATATGAACAAATAATTTATTTAGTAAAATTCGCATTCAAGTGGATAAGTAAAACGTAAGTTTTAAGGTTTTTTTTAAGGTTGTGCAGTTTTGCATTTAATTCATATGTTCATCATAAAAAACATACTTATTGTATACATATCTTTAGATTTAATTGACTTTTTTTTAAATTATAAGTTTTTTTGTGATGATTCATATTTATTTCAAAGTTGTATGGATTGATTATAATATGTATTTTTGCCACATATTCATAAGATGACCAACGTGCTTTGATTTCTTAACTATGTTTATGGCAATTTGATTTTATCTTTAGATTAAATGAGGTTTCCTCCTCAAGGGTATGGTGTGAAACTTTAGTTCTATTACCTCTCTTTAATCCTCTATAGTTGTATACACACATATTCGACTCATTGTATGACAATGTGTGTGATGGTTTTCAATTTTTATATTTATTTACAAATGTACTATTCCAATACATAGTTAAATTTACAGGTCACATGTATTTACTTTCATTTTTAAAGATTCATTTGTACCCTATCCCTTTCTTAGCCATTGGTTTTATTATAATAACTATAAGACAAGTGTTATTCGCTCCAGAAAGAAGAGAGGCGGTTATAAGGCAGTTGAGTGAGTTTTTGGAGAGTTATGGGATTTAGTACAATATATAAAAATATATAGGAGGGGAGCCTAAAAAAAATTTGAACATGGGACTAAACTCAAAAAAACTATTAAATTTTTAATTTACCAACCGATTATTTTTATTATGCAATGTTTTCTATAATTTTTTATTTGTTTTATTTTTTGTTTATATTTTTGTCAAATATTATAAAGCACCTGGGTTGCATTCTAGGTGTAACTAAAGTTCACATTTCAAAACATCCAAAACCAAAGGTCACAACACTCCCAACATGATTTGTGTTCTCCGAAAATATTATAATTAAAACCAAACGACAATTAGTAGAAATAACGAAGAGCCACTAAAGGCCCATTTTAGTTTCTACATGAATACAAATTTGTTTACTCTACCCAAATATGGATTAACATGACACCTTAATGTGATTGATTTAAATAAAAATGACTTGGCAATGGATCCATGTTAACCTTTCTTAAAGAGAATTAACAAATTTGGACTCTTTTGACACTCATAATCTCAATATAACATCCAAATACAAAAAGGTGTAAAAAGTCTTTATTTAGACCCTCACAATTACATGAAAGGAATCAACACCTATATGAACAACACCTCCCGCCACCCATCCTTTCATAGACTATCGTGGGTCGCCTCCAACACCTCCACAACGCCGCACGCTCCCTGAGCATTTGAATTTTGAACTAGATTGCCATAATTAGACATAACTCTCCGTTTTTCAAAAAAATAAATTTAACCCCTCGTATGTGCCTTGTCTCACTTGTAACTTATGCGTGCGATGATAAATCTAATTATTGAACATTTAGTGGGGTACCTCTAAATACAATATTATCTCAGGAGGTAAAGTAAAAATAACCCTTGTTTAGTCTAAATACTACATATGCAACTATCATTACATATGGGGACAAATTTCGTAGTTCACCTTCGGCCTCCAAATTCTCGGTGTCGGCCCTGCATCTACAAGAAAAAAATTATTAAAGAAAGATGAAAAAGCCAGATTAGCAAGACAAATGCATCCTTGATTAAACGAAAAGGAAAGAGAAAAATATTAGGGTGGCAAAGCAAATGCAACTCAAAAGCTAGTTATGCCCAAACATCCATGAGAAACACCCCATTTTACTCTGATTTTGGGTTTGATTGGGTTTGACTAGACACAATGAGTGTTTACCCATTTTTCCCAAATGTGTGGAGGTACACACTTAGTCAGGCATCGATTGTTCCACACTTAGATGCTCTCTCTCTCTCTCTCTCTCTCTCTCTCTCTCTCTCTCTCTCTCTCTCTCTCTCTCTATATATATATATATATATATATATGTGTGTGTGTGTGTGTGTGTGTGTGTGTGTGTGTGTGTGTGTGTCTCCTTTCATATATGCGAAACTCAAAGGTATCTACCAGTGGTGTCTCGTTCGTGCTCTATCGGTAAGTCCGAAGGAAGTCCCTATCCAATCAGACATCACAAAACACACATAAGTGGGGCGGTCCCTACGTAGTACACTAGCTCATGGCCCATACCCAGCGGTGACAAAGGATTCCAGTATCTACACCTACCTCTCGTAGATGGCGCTGCTACGTAGTACCCATAAAAATGACCTACACAATGCGTAAAATCCCAAATTGATAGGACTGTCCACGAACATTAGTTTGTCAACAAAAATAAATATAAATACATATTATTCCCATATAATATGTGTAGGTAATTACTCTATAATTACCTAATGCATCCCACATGATATCCATTAAAATTTATCCATTAATAATTAACCATCCAGTTAATTATTAATTTCTTCTTCTTTAAAAGATTATTCAACCATCTAGTTAAATATAACTTCCAATTAATATAAGTGTCACATTAGGATTTTTAATAAAATCATCGTTGACCCAAACACTGTCCCACCAACTCGTATGGTTTTCTAAAAATACCTCGGATCCATCCCCAGTCCCAACTCAACCTTCCTCGGGCGCCGAATCGATTTGCCCAGCCGAATCAATTGGGATTCATAGCCGAATCGATTCGCATTATACCAAAAGGGATAAATTTTCGCCTTTGAGCCGTCCAGCCTTATCCCGGACATTGACCGTGATAAAAAATACGCATTTTTTATCACGGTCATTGACCGTGACAAGTCCGTGCTTGACAACTCTTAGAATTAAAATCCAAGGCGCCTATTTTTTTTCCCACCATTTCCTTTCCCTCCATTTTCTCTATCTTCTAGGTCGAGCGTCGATTCTCTCTCTCTCTTTCTTTCTTTTGTGTATGTGTGTATTTATATGTGTATAGGTGTGTGTGTGTGTGTAGAACTGCATGTGTGTGTGTATGTGTGTGCAGGGGTGTGTGTGTGTGTGCGTTTGTGTGTCTGTGCAGGTGTGGTGGAGGGGGGAGTGGGGGGACCAGTGAGGGGTAAAAGTGATGGGGCGGGGGAAGGGGGGAAGTGGGGTGGGGTTAGGGGGTGTATACGTGTGTCGGGGTGGGGTGGTAGTCATGGGGTAGGGGTGAGTGGGGGGCAAGGGGTGTGTGTGTGTATAGGTGTTTCTTGATATTGAATTGCAATGGAATTGATATTGATATTGAATTGAATTGGTATTGAAATTTTTATATTGAATTGAATTGACTTAGACAAGTTGGATTAATTGTACACATAGATATTTAAATTCTTGCCCAACTCTCTCATATTAAATCCTAATTAAATTGTCTTAACAACTACCTCATCAAAATGAAAGGGTATCCCCCGCGCGCGCGCGGGGGGCGGGGGGGTTATTGTTTGGATTTCACTTCGGTAAGACATTCCACGCACGAAGTTTAGTGATGGACAGGTGTGACAACTCAAACTTTTAGTATAATTAACATGCTTTTAATGTAGTATCGTATTCCACAAGAAGTCACATAGTGGTACCATCCCCTTAGCTCCTTATGAAATTGACTAAAACATATGAAATTATCTAAACATTAATAACATTTTTAATTTGTATACATTGTAATTATATAGGATCCATTTCTCTAAATTGAAATTGAATTCTAATCGGTATTGATATTGGTATAAATTGGTATCAATTGAAATTGAATTTGAATTGGTATTGATATTGGTATAAATTAGTATAAGTTTTAGTTCATATGCGTACTTTAAATTAAATGAAACATACTTTAAATTACAAAATTAAATGAAATCTCTCGAATTGTGATAAGACATAATAAAATGAATCATACTTTAAATTGTGCGCATAGATACTAGCCTTCTAGTTCTTATGCGTACGCATTCAATAGCCTTTAGACCCGTTCGAGTATCATTATCCATGTAATGAGATCTCTTGAATTGTTCTGTTTGGACAGTTTGTGACTGAATGGTTTATGTTTAATAATATTCTTAGTGGCTTAAACTTGTTACTTTGGGGGAATTTCTGCAGTCATATCTTAATATTCTCTGGGTATATATTAGATTATGCGATGTTAAGTGTTATTTCAATTGATAAATTGAAATAACACTCACACTTGTGAATCTATGTCGTGTACTTGAAGGACTATGGGGATATGCTGCTGAATGTTTCTCAAATTGGAACAATGTGCTTGAGTTGTTAAGTATATTACAGAAATATGCGATCTTGAATGGGATAGGACCACTCACCCTTTAGAGGATATGGAGAAAATCGGAATTAATATTATAAATTGAATTTTGATTTCAATTTCAAATTAAAATTGAATTTAAATTTTAATGCACGAAAAATTTACACAAAGAAACTAGCCTTTTAGTTCTTATGCGTATGCATTCAATAGGTGATTGTTTATACTAATGGGAACAAAATATTCACACTTTTGTTTATGCTAATGCACGACTATACGATTTTTACCCATAATAGGTGATTTTTTGTAGTAATTGTGATGGGATATCCTAAATACAAAGAGTGGATGGATGAGACAAATAGATTAGGGGATGTGTTTCGCAGAGGTACTAATGAATTTGTGAAATACGCAAAGAGATGTCATAATGATGAAGAGTTTCCGTATTCGTGTGCTAGGTGTAAGAATGGTAAGATGTTTGAGTGGAAAACACTTTAACTACATTTGTTAAGATGGGGTATGCAAGATAGTTATCAAATATGGGTTTTCACGGGGAACAGAAAGTTCCTTTTATCCCGAGCAACCTTCACAACAACCTCAACAAGTATGATAGATGTACAAGGGGAGGATGATAAGGTAGATCATAATATACTAGAGGATTTAGTTGATGATGGGTATGGAGTTCGTGAAGTGGAAGAGAATGAGGTCACTGACGATGTACAAGGTTTCAGGTGCTTACGAAGATATCTGGATAAACATTTATGGTGACTACCAAAGTTTAAAATTTAAGGCGAGCCAGCCATTATTCTCTGACTGTGAGAAAGATCAAACAAATTTTCATGGCATGCTTGGTTTGCATAGTTTGAAGACCCAATATGGTTTATTTGGCAATAGCGGGATAGAAATTTTAATTGGGTGAACGGCTTGCTACCCAAGAAGAATACGCTTCCAAACAGCTATCCTACTATGAAAAACAGTTTGAAAGGTTTGGGAATGAAGTATAAGTCAATTCATGCTTGTGTGTATGACTGTAAACTATATCTAAAGGAGTATGAAAATCTCGATCGGTGTCCGGTATACAATGAACCTAGATGTATCCGTTTGAAAGATTGATGAAATTTTTTAAAGATTACGTCAAGAATACACGATATATTGAAGGATCAATTGCATAGGAATACATCATCGTGGATTCATCAATCTATACTCGGGAATATATGCCTAACTCGACCAGCGTGGGTGATAATGATGAGTTTGTCGATGAGGGTGGTCATGTGATGGGAAAACAAGTGAAATTAACGAGTTCTCAACATGAACAAGTAGCTCGTTATCTATTTGGCACACATGAAGATGTCGAAGAATGGAAAAAGTAAGTTTAAATTATTTTAACTTTTACATTATTTTATTTTTTACTTGATTAATTTTGTAATACGTTCGTCATGATCTATGCAGAATATATGAAGCCTATGAGAACAATCAACGATGAAAAACACTAGCACCATTAGACAGCGAATTTAGGTTGTGGTTGTCACACGAGGTAGTTATAATGAAAATGACTATTATTAAATGTCACATTACAATAAAGCTTTATAACTAACTTAATTAATTTATCTATATTCTCATCTCTTAAAGACGGGTGATGCGACATCAAGGCTTGCTCGTCTAGCGGCTGGACCCTTGTTCATGGCACAAGAGTACAAAAAGTATCGATTGAACGGTTAAGTATTCGGTGCAAGGTTGTACGAGAAAAATACAAATGAACAGAACTCAAGAATTTCATACAAGTATCTTACTTTCTTTCGAGCGAGCGCGAAAGATAAAAACCTCGTTGAAGCTGAAATGAGTCACTATGGTGTAATTCAAAATATATTTGAATTGGACTATGTAAACTTCAAAGAGGTTGTATTTTACTGTGATTGGGTAAGAGTTGAGGCTAAAAATGCTTGTAAAATTTATCATGGCTCCAATTTGATACTGGTTGACTTGTCCAAGTTGAAGAGCAACGAATACATGAGCGATGAGTCAATTGTTTGTGTTTTTCAAAAGGACAAGCAAGTGTTTTACTCGGAGTGTATCAATAATGAGCCGTGGTCAATCGTCCTACATGCCCCAAAGCTTCTAAATAGTAGTGTGGATGACTTGGCTGCACCTACCGAATATCAATCCATTTTTTATGATAACACGAATTTGAAACAATTTTTAGATTTGTAATAAGTATTCAAATTATTTGTAATGACCAGTAGTTGTATTATTCTAGTGCTTTATTATTATCGGATGACAATTTAATGATTTTTATTCATTTGTACTTGATCTTTTTAATGCTCATAATAACCAAATGAATATGTTACTTAGAATTTTAATCAATTTAAGTATTAATTCAAAGTCCATGACCCGGGAGTGTGTGTGCGTGGGGAGGGGGGGCAGTGTGCGTGTGTGTAAATTGAATTTGGTATTCGTATAAATTGGTATTGGTATTGGTATAAATTAAAATTGATATTGGTATTGGTATGCACTATTATTATCAGATTTGAGCATTAATTCAAAGTCCATATACATATTTGTACTAATAATAACAAGTTTTACAGAAATGACTTCATCCGGGCATGATAGCGGAGGCGATGAGGGCTCCTCGGTCAGTAGGCCCCCAAAATGGGGTAAATTGGGGTCCGTCGTCGAGAATAAGATGGCATTATTGGCTAGAGCGCAAAAGTTTCTTAAGGCGATCATTGGCTCGGGGTACACTGATTGGAGGGTCATGCCTATTAACCTCAAGTTGAACATCTGGGGGGAACTACAGGTAGTGTAATTATATTTATATTTATATTTATAAGCAACTAACACATACTTTCTTTTTGGTTTGTATTTATTTGATAGTAATAATTCGGCATGCCCCCAAATCTCCGCGACTCCACATTGGAACAATTGAGGGTTAAATATAAGAAGTGGAAGAAGAATTTGTGGGCATGGTACTTTGGGAAGCCCCGAGAGTCCATTTTGAGAATACGTGACACCGTCCCCTCGAAGGAGACGATCTCATTCGCAAGTGGCAAAATTTTATCGACAATGAAATCGATGAGTGACAATTGGCATCTCGCCAATCAGGGAGGGACAACCGGGTGAAAAAGTTGGACATGCACTACTCCGAGCGGACGTCTTATGCCGAAGTGGAGCACAGGATGGCAATTTTTATTAATTTTAGTTATTCTAATTTAGCATTACTTTTTGTAACTTAATAATTCTATATTATTTTATTTCAGTACACGGGGAGTGGCCCTAGGAGTAGGCCACATAGGCTCGATGCTTATGTGGAAATTCGGACAAAAAAGGGCAAGGAAAAGGAGGTGGCCCCGAGCATCGCAACCACCATTGTAAGTTATAAATGTTTAATTTTTTTAATTACGTTATAATTTTTCTATTTACTTAATTAACTAATCGTGTACTTTTTATCTTTTCAGGCAAAGCTTAAGGAAGAGCATGAGTCACAGTCTGATGCCGACAAAGCATCTTTGGCTACGGACGCACTCAGCCAAGTTCTCGGTGCGGATTACAAGGGGAGGACTAGGGGGTGATCTCGCGGGTGGGGAAGTCTAGGATCATCATAATGGAGACGAGCAATAGCGGGTTGGCACATAAGGTGGACACCCATGACTATAAGCTATCAAGGTTGGAGGTGACGGTCCTAGATATGTATGCCTTCATGAAGCGTCAATTGGGCAAGGACAACAGAAAGGGCAAAGGGAAGGAGAAGGAGGTAGAGGTAGACGAGGACGAGGACACCACTGCTTCATCGTAGATACACACGGACTCGGCACCATATGATGATCCATTTCCCATTATGATACTTGTCGAGCGGCCTATGCCAACAGTCAGTTGGTTGAGCATGTTTATACTCGACATATATTGTGGGGAGACAATAGAGAGGGGGTTAAGGGATTCGAGCTTTCTCCCGGGTATGCTGGTTCATGGATGTCTCCTCCAAGACATTGAGGCAAGAGTGTGCATCACGCATGTGGTTGAGGGAAAGGAGAACTCACCTTTGTGGTTTCACGAACAATGTGACGTTCAGTATATTGAGGGGTGTCTCAATTCATATGTCATGTGGCCTTCCTTCCTCCTCCGACATGATCCTTCTTCATGACATTATTTCTATCTTTTTATTTGGATATTGGATTGTATTTGTATTTTTTTTATTTTGGTACAGATTGGTTTGGAGATGGATATTTGCATATCTATATATTTGGATATGGATTATATATTCCATGATTTGGTATATTATTTCCATTTTATTTGGATATATGTTGTTTGGACAGGTATAATTTTGCTATAACAGGTACAAATATATTGTTGGGTAGTGGCAGTGGCTATACTCCCTAGTATTTTTTTTAATTCTACCCAGAATTGTCACGGTCTTTGACCGTAACAATTTTTTTGGTTTTGTCATGGGCTTGTCACGGTATTTGACAGTGACAAAAACTTATCAAGGTCAAAGATCGTGACAAGTCTAATGAACTTGCCACGGTCTTTTATCGTGACAAGTCCGTGACAACTAACTTGTCACCCCCAGACTTGTCATGGTCAATGACAGAGACAAGTTGGACTTGTCATGGTTATAGACCTTGACAACTGAGCTGTTTTGGTGTAGTGTCGGACCTGGGAAAAAGCCTAGATCTGCTATGTTTTTTATTACAAAATTTCTAAATTCCTTCCCAAGATCCATTCTAATTGTTAATTCTTTTTCACAAACTTATGAGCAGGTCTCTACAACTTAGTTACTCTTCTTAAAACAATAAATTTCATGTATTAACATCAAATTCTTTCACCAAATCCCAGAATTTATATGAATAAATCAACACCCTTAGCTCAAGTTTTCTAACATGATTTCAACTATATACATATCAGATTTTGGAACATGTAACAGGGGTTCAAAGTCACCAATTTTTAGGCCTTAGACATACATCAAGAACCTCTACATGTGAATCCAATTTTCTAAATTTATCCCAAGAAATCCTAAGGCGTCTATCATCAAATCCAAGATTTCGATTATCCTAGATTTCTGGGTTAACAACCTATATTTCAATTGTCCTATACATGCATAAGATTAAACCCTAACATTAAATCACCAATTTATAAACTAAAACCCATAAATTACATGGGGTTTACTACGATGAATCAAGAATGCCATTGAACGTTAAATTAAGTAAGAAACTTCTTGCCTGGGTATGTGATTAATGAATTTGTCCTTCAAATCCTTATTCCTTCTCCTTTTTAGCCTTTGAGCCCTTCTATCTTGAGGTGGGTATGTTAGGGTTATATATTTAAATAATTTTGGGTAGTGTTAATCTTTCCCTTAATCTTATATTAGTTCCAAATCCCGAGTTGGGCATATTTTCCCAATTTTGAACCCCCAAATGGGCCCGAACCCATAATTAGACTAGTTCAAAAGTCTCCCAACTTATATATCTATATCTCGGGACCATTTCTAAAGGTTTGAAACACCTAAACGAGCCCATATAACTTTCCAGAATGCGTCCAAATTATTTTTATCCGCAATTATATTTATAATCAAGTCACGCATCATTTATAAATTTTCTACTGCACGCGATCATTTTTCATTGTACGTATTAACATAAAAATCAATCACATGTGATTATGACATAATAACAAATTACTTATTCGCAATTAATAAATTTAATTCACCGATTTAATTTAATTTACCTGAATTATACTTTATTCAAAAAATAGTGTTTTATTTATTTTAGAAAAATACGGGGTATTACATTCTTTTCCCCTAATAATAGGATTTCGTCCTCGAAATCTAGAAGAGTACGTACCTAGATAGAGTTCAGGATATCTTGGGAGCATGTCATCCTCCCTCTCCTAAGTGGACTCATTCTCCCAATGGTGTTCCCACTGCACTTGAACTAAGAGAACAACATTGGATCAAAGTCAGCGCTCTTGACGGTCTAGGATGGCTACTGGTCTCTCCTCGTAGGTAGCATTTGGATGGAGTTCTATCTCATCAATATCGATATGTTGTTATGTTATCTCATCTCTAAGGAATCTCCGCAGTGCTGATATTTGAAAAACATCGTGCATCCGCTGCAAATGATTCGGTAGTCCCAACTGTTACGCCATACACCCTATCCTCTCAATAATAGAGATTGTCCCCACATATCGGGGAGCTAGCTTCCCTTTATTCTCAAACCTCATAACTCCCTCCATGGGATACACTTTAATCAATACCTGATATCCAATATTAAAGGCTAAGTGTCTTTGACCTGCATCTACATAGCTCTTTTGCCTATCCCGAGAAAACCGTATCCTGGCTCGAATGATCTTTACCTTCTCTAAGGTGTCCTGAATGAAATATGTCCCAAGTAACTTATTATCCCCCACTTCCAACCAGCATGAAGGTGAACGGTAAGGTCTCTCGTAAAGCACCTCAAACGGTGCCCTTCCCATCGTGAATTGGTTGATGTTGTTTTACGCAAAACTCCACCAAAGGCAAATACTTCTCCCAACTCCACTCAAAATCAAATATGCACATTCGTATCATTTCTTCCAACATCAAGCTCACCCTCTCCATCATCCCGTCAATCTGAGGATGATATGAGGTGCTCAATCTCAACTTTGCCCCTAAAGCCTGCTGAAATCTCCTCCAAAAATGGGACACAGATGTCCAGCCCCTATCTGACATAATGTTAAGCGGTACCCCATGCAACTTTACAATATACATGAGGAAAAGTCTAGCGTACTTCTCTGAGTTTTAATCTGTTCTAATTGGTAAATCCACCTTCATCAATCTGTCGAATATCACCTAAAAGGAATCGTGCCCCCTCTGTGATGTAGGTAGCCCAGTGATGAAGTTTATGGAGATGCTCTCCCATTTTCACACACCTGTAGGACGTTGATGGTCACCATATGACACGTATCACACTTGGACACGAAATCTACTATGTCCCACTTCATCCCATCCCACTAATACTATCATCGCATGTCATGTTACATCTTATCCCCTCTGGTATATATCGTAAAGCGTGAATTCTGAGACTCAGATATAATGGCTCGCCTCAACTCTTCATCATCTAGGATAACTAATCTACCCTGGAATCTCAATACACCTTCCGACCCAATATTATAATGCTGAGCTCCCTCGGTTAATAACTATTTAACTCACCCCTGGAAAAGTTGATCTCCTTCCTACGCCTTCACCACCCAAATAATAATCTCGGGTATGATGGTATGAACTTTCACAAATGCACGGGTCAAATCATCATCCCCGCGAAGTGATTTCCACTTCGCCTTAGACACTACCGCTAACTCCAACATCAGCTTACGGCTCAAAGCATCCTCTATGACATTAGCCTTTCTCGGGTGGTAATGAATGTCGAACTAGTAGTCTTTCACAAACTCTATCCATCTCCTTTGTCTCGTGTTCAACTCCCTCTATATGAATAAATACTGTAGGCTCTTATGGTCTATGAATAGCTGGAACTTCTCCCCGAGGAGATAATGCCTTCCTACTCTCAGTGTAAATACCATGGGTGCTAGCTCCGACTCGTGGGTGGGGTAATGTCCCTCGTGAGGCTTTAATTATTGTGAAGAATAAGCTATCGGCCTCTCTTCTTGCATCAAAACCCCTTTAAGTCCCCTCAAGGATGCATATGTGTAGACCTTATGGTCTATCCCTGCCCGAGGTAGTGCCAGAACCGATATTGTAGTCATTCTAGACTTCATCTCATCAAACGCCTGATGGCACACATCATCCCATACAAATGGAACTTCCTTCCTTATCAAATTCGTTAGGGGCCCAACTATCTTGGAGAAATCCTGAATGAATTGACGGTAGTACTCGAATAGTCCCAAAAATCTACGTACCTCGATGGGTGTAGTGTGTTATCCCCACTCCATCACTTCAGAAACCTTCCCTGGATCTACTGATATCCCCCTCTCAGACACAATGTGGCCTAAGAACTGCACCTCTCATAACCAAAACCCATATTTCTCGAACCTAGCATATAACTGGGGGGTCCCGTAATGTCTATAAGACTACCAGTAAATGATGTGCATGCTCCTCCGCGTCCCGATAATAAATTAGAATGTCGTCAATAAACACTATGACGAACTGATCATTATAGTCTTTGAACACCCGATTCATCAAATCCATAAATATTTTCGGTGCGTTGGTTAGACCAAAATGCATAACCAAAAACTCGTATGACCCGTATCTCGTAAGAAATATCGTCTTTGAGATATCATGCTCTCGGACCCTCAAATGATGATAACTCTATCTCAAGTCAATCTTAGAGAAGTACATAGCACCCCCTCAGTTGGTTAAACAAATCATTAATGCAGTGCAACAGATATTTATTATGTATGGTGACCTTATTTAACTCCTTGTAGTCATAACAAAGTCACAATGATCCATCTTTTTTCTTGACAAATAAAACTGGAGCACCCCATGGTGAAGTACTCCTCCTAATGAACCCCTGTCGGATCTCGAAGCTCCCTCATCTCCAAAGGATCCATGTGATATAATGTACGTGCAATGGGTCTCATTCCTGAAATCAAATTGATCACAAAGTTTATCTCCAAACTAGGTGGCAACCCTAGGATTTGCCTAAACACATCCGAAAACTCGCTAACTACCGGGATAGAATCAAGTGACACCACGACCTTTGAAGAAGTCTCTTCATCGATATAGTATAAGTGCGTGCTCGACCCACTCCCAAGGTGCGGCATCGCAACTAGGTACATCTCGTACCTCGAAATGGCGAAGACAATAGACCTCCCGTAATAGTCACACATGGTATGTATGTAGCTAGCCAATCCATCCATAATATAACATTATACTCGTGCATATCAAGTACAAGTAAGTCGACTACAAAAGTGAGTCTCCCTATCTCAATCCCTATACCCCGACATACCGAACGTACCGATACCCCTCGACCCAGCAGTGAGTCTATGTATAGTATGTTATCAGAAGCAAAGTTTATCACCCCAGTCTCACGTGAAAAAACTATACTAACACATAAGTGATAGGTCCCCGTGTCAAATAAAATACGCCCTACGTGTCCAAATATAGGGAACATACCCTCAACTACCTAATATGGCGTTGGCCCCTCTATAGGCACAACATGATAAACCCATCCATACTGTAGCGGTGGCAACTGTCCCTGAGGTGGGGAAACGGTCATGGAGTGGCAGTGCATCAAATCCTGAAGCTGCTAATGGTGGGCGTCCCTGTGTCTCCTGATATCCCCTCTAACCCCCTGATCCTAAGTAGACTGGTTACCCTTAGGACACCACCTCGATGTATGGCCCCTCTCTCCATAAGTGTAACAATTCTTGTGAAACGGGTGCCACTCTGCCTATCAGCCCTACTGGCCTCAACCTGGCAGACCTTCGCCTTGATGGCCTATGTGTTGATGGACCTGCTGGCCGTATCACCACTGCCCTTGGCCCTGATGGACATGTCGGTTCCTATCATTGGAACCCCTAAATCTCTTATACTAGTATGTGGACGAAGTACCCCTGAACTGCTGGGTCTCGAATCCATTACCCCCACTCATCCTGACCTACTGGCTCGATTAATCGGCTCCATATCGCTTCTCTCCCTTATTATTCTAGAAGGCCCAGTGATCTTGACAGTGGAAAAATGTGGCGTTCACCATCTGATTATACGTGGTGAAGGTCGGGTTCCCCTAAAGAGCCTTCATAATGTGCCAGGCTAACCCCGCTATGAATCTATCCATATTCCTTTGCTCGGTACTCACCTCTTACTTTTCAAAGTACATAAGGGCAGTAAAATCCTCCTCGTACTCGTCCACCGTACGTCCCTCCTTCCTGAACTCCATAAATCGGCTCCTCATCTCAGACTGCATATCCTGGGGAAAATACTTCCCTTCAAATCTCTTCCAAAACTCATCAATCTTCAAGTTATCCCTCTCTGCAACCGACGTGACTGACTCCCACCACTGGAGCGTGGCCCCCACTAGTCGAAATGAAGCCAACATCTACTTCTACACTAGTGTACACTCCACCATTCGTAAATGTCTTTATATATCTTTCTTCCACCTGTTTGCCACTAAAATATCTGGACTACTCGAGAACTCTAAAGGTTGGTCCTTTATGAAGGCCTCCCTAGCCCTGTCCTAAACTAACCCCGGTGCATGGACTGGTACGGCCATTTATTGCGGTGGTGGCTACTGCTGAGCTTGTGGCGATGGAAAGTACTAGAGCATGGACTCCATGATAGTGGAAACTTCCTGGGTCACAATAGTGGCGATCTCTGCTAGAGTAATCAACTGTGGCCTAGTAGGACCTGCGACTTTTGTTGTGGCTTCGGTTGAGCCTCCTCATCTATAGCGGGTGCGACTATGCGCCTAGGTCTACCTCTCCTTTTGTTTTCCATTTGAAAGAAAATAAGGTTTGATTTAATACAAACTACAAGAATACAATGAACCTTAAGCATAGGCAATACATATCAAAGGACGCAACACAAAACGTAATGAACGCAACACAGATCCTAAGGACACTTTAACCTGGATGCTCTGATATTAATTGTGACAACCCCTATTTTCTCACGTAAAGGTTGGCCAGACACGATACACCAAAGATTGGATTTGTTTGCCAATTAATACCATTCTCAGCATCAGTATCATATAAAGCATATATTAATAGAGCGTAATTGAGTTTAAATTAGTACTCCAATAATAATAAAATCCAATCCAGCACCAAGCGTATGATAAATCCATCATAAAAGTAAATATCTCAAACCGACATGAAGTAAATAAATCCTGGGCTTATGTCCATACAACTATCCCAAATGAAATAAATAAACCAAATTTGAATAGCATATAAACTAGAATCAATAAGTCCGAAAAATCTGATGAGAAAAAAGGAAACTGCAAGGCAGATCCATCAATAGTCTTGCTATCCCTGTTTAGGAGCACCGGGGGGAGAAAACATTTAAATTTAGGTCATCACCCTCGAGGTATAGAATTAACTTATTTAATTTAAAGTGCCATAAATAAAATTGATTCAAAGTAAATATCCCCCATCGTCACTCACATGCGATTAACATCTCTTCCCTCAGCTAAATGTGATATTACCCGCATCCAAACAAGTCCCGAAATAATATATGAAAACCGTGCCAATTAATATCAAATGCATTAACTATAGTCAACATGATAAAACGTAACCATCGACATTCATATTATCAATGCCCAAGGTATCCCAATTTCATATGTCTCATAAAGGTGACATAAACATCTATTATGCACAATATAGTATGTGTTTTTAATTTACTGTCAACGTTCTTAGAGAAATTAATCAATCTTATCTAATTAGGGTAATTTATATATCTATCCTTTCATATATACGACACTCAAAGACATTTACCTGTTGTGTCACGTTCGTTCTCTATCGGGAAGTCCGAAGGAAGTCTCTATCCAATAAGACATCACAAAACACACATAAGTGAGGCGGTCCCTATAGTGTACACCAGTTCGAGACCCATGCCCAGCGATGAAAAATGATCCCAACATATACACCTACCTCTTGTAGATGGAGCTGCTATGTAGTACATTTAAAAATGACCTACACAACGTCTATCCCACCTATGCTGATGTGTGCGCCGGCCCTGAATGCGGGAAACTCCAAACCGATAGGACTGTCCATGAACATTGGTGATCAAGGGTGAAAAGTGGCACGTATCAAAACGTTGATCTTTGTTTTCTGTTCACCGCCTTAATACAAAAATCTAAACCACTGTTCTAAAAAACCCGCCTAGGCACGCTTAGGCTTAAGGCTTGGGAGAAACGCCTCGCCTTACGCTTTTCACGCCTTATTCTTGGTAAAACCCTTAAGGCGCATTTTTTTTTCTAAAAACAACAATGATTTAGTGAAATGATGTCGCCTTTTAAAGAATTTGTTTACAAACCGGACCATTATCTCATCCAAAATAATCAAATAGTATTTTAATTTGTATATATTCAGACATATTTTTATGATCTGTGCAATTTTTGTATTTTAATAGCCTTGTTATGGTTAAAAATGTTAAAATATATTAAGAAGGCCTAAACGCCTTTTCACGCCTTTTTGCGCCTAGGCCCGCCTAGGCTTCTAAGGCTTAAGGCTTGGCCTCCACGCCTCAATCACGCCCCACGTTTTTTAGAACCTTGATCTAAACATACGACTACACTCAACAGGTGAGTATAGCGGCCAAGTTCGGGTATCAAAATCCACAGAGACGAGTTGTTAGAATTTAATTGGTTTAATACTTCTAAATAAAAGTGAAAATGGTATTTTGTTAACTAAAAGAAATAAAAGATCAACTAGGCATGAGTGTATTTAAACTAAAATTAACAAAGAGAATAAAAACTATAGGTTGCGTCGAATATCCCTCACTCGAGTTAATTAGTATAAAATGGTTACATGGGTCAACGAGTAATTAAGATTGCGTCTCGTTTCAACAGTTAATTAAATCAAGGGTTGTCACACCCCTAAATTCGCATAAAAGCCTAATCTGATTTTGGCGTCAACAAATACCCCGAAAATTACACACGCAAGGTCGTAAGCACGGAGCATACATGATATACCCCGTCAAATATCCTAGGCACAATAATTAGGACAACGCACTAGAAATAGACCCGTAAACACCATCACCAAAGCAAAGCAACACGTCAACCTAAAATGAGTTCAATCCGACACAACCTAGACTAATTTAGCTAGAAAGCATGATAAAAACACGGTAAATAAATGCGATAAATAAATTCAATAAATCTACACTAGAAAGCACGGAAAGAAACCATGTAAACCTAATTAACAAAGCAAGTAAATTAACTACAAAGCAAGAAAATAAGGAAATAAAACTTAAATGAATGGGGAGGGAAGATGAATAGTCCACTTACAAACCCAAATGGGTGTCAAACCAAGAGGAAATGAAGAATGAGCTCTTAAATCTCCAAACCCCCAAACCCTAACCTAAACTATCTAAAAACTAATTATTCTGAATATTACACAAAAATCCTTTATATTTTTTTTTTTTGGGGGGGGGGGGGAATCCTTTATATAGTAAGTTGAAATTAAAATAGAAAAGAAAATTGTGACACCCCGCCTAATAAAATACCGGGTGATCACTCCTATATAACAATAAAACAGGATTCTCATATGGTTCATTCTTAGCATCACTGTCGAAAACCAATTCAATTACTAATATCCTATTAGGCCGGCGTCAAAATTTTAAATTAACAAATCTTTTTAACCAAACCATTCAAATAAAACAATTACAACAGTTTACATGCACCAACTGAAATGAAATAAAATAAAATAATCGAACACACGGTACAATAATACAACCAAATCGAATGCCGCACTAAAAGGTGATAAAAGAATAAATGAGTACAGTTAGGCCATAAGCCCGAATGTTTCTACAACACCACCTATCTAGATCTCAATGATGGAAGCGTCTAATATAAACCTGCTTGCATCCACAACTGCTGCAGAAAACGTCTGACTCGAAAGAATCATCATCCAGGCGTCCCTGTGTCTGGACACCTATATATATATATAGATATAGCAAGAGGGAAAATAGATAAACGGGTCAGAGCCCGATTTTTGAAAACATTTTAGCAAGTGCTTAAAATCCATATTTTAAAATATGTTATTTCTCATATTTAAACTGGTATCGCTCTCACATGAGATACACCTCACCCCTCTTCTAATAGTGCACAACTAGCGCATACCATTTTAAACAACCTAGTTAAGCTACCCAGCCTAACTAATGTAATTACCCATCTTCTAATAAACCTCATCAATTCGGGTACTAAGGACTAAACTTCTCCCCATTCCCAACATTACGTTATGTTCGTGCATGAGGTGTCTCGTGAAGCGAAATCCAAACAAGGAACCCCACTGATACCCTACTACGTGACAATGTTGATCATCAGGATCCATTAGGCCTTCAGTACATAACATATTTATACCATCCCGTATTTATTGATAGTTCTCATTAGAACCTCTGATCCATATTCATATAAATCCGGATATAAATCTACCGGAAGGAGTATATCACTTTATTCATTCTTCCCCTTTTTATACAGGGTTAGGTTATATGATATCTTATCTCATATATATACAATATAATTTTCGCAACAAGTATATTAGTTATCCATATAGGACACCAAATAATATTTCGGTATACGCACATTATTCTCTTTATGCACACACATCAATTTATATAACAATATATCGCACTATTGCACCCTGGTTAAGAAACCCCTTGTATCGTTATAAAGTTGAAGCATTTATTCCTTACTTATCTACTTATACGCACAGAGAAAGTTCCCATATAAATATACGTATATATATTAGTCACACATATAATATATATACTAACGGCACCCCATATAAGATCTATGGTGCTGGCATACTCAGCTATCAAGTCCCCGTATCACACAAACTAAGGGAAATACTAGTTCGGAATCACTCTCGAACTGTATTAACACAAACCCAGTGTTCTAAAAAATGCGCCTAGGCGCGAGGCTTTTTAGATACGCCAAATTTTGGCCCTAGGCGTGGATCAAGGCGTGGTCAACGATGGTCAACGTTTTTTGGGGCAAGGCGTGAAAAAACGTGCATTTTTTGGGGGTAAGGCGTGAAAAACGCGAGTTTTTTAGAAGTAAGGCGTGAAAAGATGAATTTTTTTTGTTTTTTTTTGTATTTTAAAAAAATATTGTTTTAATTTACAAATATTTAGACATATTTTTAAGGTATGTACCAATTTAGTATTTTAAATAACCTTGTCATAGTCAAAAACTATTAAAATATATAAAAAAAATGCCTAAACGCCTTTTCATGCCTTTTTACGTCAAGGCCCGCCTAGGCTTCTAAGCCTTAAGGCTTGGCCTCCACGCCTTGGTCACGCCCCGCGTTTTTTAGAACCTTGCACAAAACACATACAAATGGAGGTGAAGCATAGTTCCAAGTCACTAAGAGGTCAGCACATACCCTCACGTCTCTTAGGACCGTCTGACTATCAATCAGATAGCCTGTACCAAGGAGTCCTATGTTCTAGGGTACAAGTCAATATCCCCCATAAAGGTCCCATCGAGATAAGACTATCCCGGCGCGGTAACCTCCGTGATAGCAAGTAGCGCGGGCATGATTTCTACACATATATAATATAAGGGCATACTCATAGCCCTTACAATACATCCCATACGTAGTATATTTATATCTTGGATATCCTACGCATTTATCAATTTTACCAATTTTCAATATATTATTTTCTGAGCTTTTCTCATCGCACAATGATTATATCAACAACATCGATATATATTATTTATCTCTTCTCAATCTTTTATGGCTATAATCTCCAAACTCTTATAGATATAGTCAATAACCTCGAATATTCTCATTCGTAATAATATAAGTCGTCAGATAATAAAAATACCCCAATACGTATTCCCTTATTTAATATTCAAATCACACCTAAATATCTATTTAAGTATTATTCCTCACGAACACCCCTATTTGGGTAAATCTTGGATTCTACTTTCAACTAATCCAAAATACACGCCTTACTAAAAAAAATATTTAGAAGTCCCCACACTATTTTTAGGAACCCCAAATATTTATCTCCAAACAATTTTAGCCTTTTATTTTTCCAATTTACGAGTGCATTTCTGAGTTGGTGATTTCACCCCGAAACTTCCATATTATAAAAATCATAAAAATTCAAAGAAAAATCAAAAAAATACGGGTCATCGCCCACGCGGCGGTATCAAAAATATCTACAACTTTCGTGTTTTGACCGAGAGCTGAATCGGCAGTCTTCTAATCCGAAACAGTCCGAAAGTGACGCTGATCACTATTCACCTTCTTCTCCAAAAATCCAAACCTCCATTAAAACACCTCCAAGCTTTTTATCTCCTCTCTCATCATCATTCAACCTCAAATAATCATAAATACACACATTCAAAGGGTTATAATCATCCTAGAACCCAGATCCAACAATTAATTTCAAGTTTCTCAAATTGGGTATAAATCGAGTTATATCCGTTTTAATCTTTCGAAAACCCGTTTGATCCACGAAATTTCAACCCAAAAATCTTTAGTTTTATACCAACTACCATATGAGAAATTAAACACACCAAATCATAAAGCAAGTTAAACACTTTCCTCGTGGATTAAATTCGACGACCACGAGTCGAATCCCGCGAATTTTGGCCGGAAATATCTTCTTTTCTTCTCTTTTCTTTCCTCTTCTTTCTTCTTTTCTTTCTCTCTTCTCTATCTCTCTCTCTCTCTCTCTCTTAGGGCTGATATTTGGGGGAAATGAGGGTTGTCACCTCTTTAAATCCGAAATTGGGTATATACCCAATTGTTAAATGACTCGTGTACTCATTTACGAGTCCATACTAGTCCAAAAATGCCCGGAACCTAAATACTACCCACGGGTACTCTATTTTGACTATCTCGGCCATTCCGAACCCAATGGCGGAGTCAAAATCTCCATTCGAGTCACTTAACTAAAATTCACTATTTTGACCCAACACGTTCAATACGCGTGTTTTCCAATTTAAAATATTTTCCTTTGTCGCTTTACCCAACTGCGACATGTAATAAAAATAATCTACTCATATACTCAGTCTCGAAATATAATCCACGTAAATATTAATCGGTCACTCGAAAACTAATATTTACTATTCACTTTATAATATTGAATTTATTTAATTTCACTCATTAATCCCAGAATTACTATTCATAATAATTCCTCAAATTACCAAATTAAATTCACAGTGTAATTCAAATACCTTTAAAAGTTTGGGGTATTACATACTTCCCCCCTTACAACAGAATTTCGTCCTCGAAATTCGGATATAGCATGTACCACTACTCTAGGATCGGTATATACATTACGTCCTAGTTTAACCAAATTTAAATATAGCCTAACACAATGGTCTCCCACTCTATTCCGGCCATCTCAAGGCGTATGCTCATATATATTTACACAAATCTTGCAGCTTTTTATTAAGACGACTTGGCGCAAAATATTTATTATTAATACCATGTCTACTAGTCTCACGCAGTAGAAATATTCACAAATCCATGTATATACATATTGGCATATCATCCCTATATATATATATACTAATCCTGCACCCCCGGGTTAACACCCATTAGTGCTCTTAATAATAATATCACATAATAGGCATACACACATCCTATTAAGATTCCTAGGCATATTCCCAGCCTAATCATACACTTCTCATATGTATTTTATTCTTATCGCTACGTATTGTATAAATATTCAAATTACTATCTCTCTCGTAATCTCCAAGTTACATTCCCTATACCGAATAATTAAAGTATTAACTCTCATATACTCTTCCGAAATTTGGTACTACATATACTCCGTCTTTCCTTGGAGTATTCTAACAAATAATCATGTGCAAGCCACTCGTCAATACTCGTTCGAGTAAGACCCCTCTATACTTTCTCAAAATAATTTGTTATCCTTTTCATTAAGAGGTACCTTTCAAATGGTGTTCCACAGCCTTTCAACCCATCTCGAGTGTGCTAGATCTCGTTGCACATAAATGCTTGAATTATCGTCATTCTCACACGACATTGAATTCGTCATACCATTTTACCTTGTTTATAGTCGCCCTTCAGGAATATATTATACATATTTATTTTCACGTCCTTCCATCTCGGACATTTTTGGGATTTACTAATTAGGGTACCCATACCCCCTATCATCCGTGCATATATGCACCACCATTGCAAACGTTTTTATATATCACACTCACTCTAAATAATGGGCCTCATTTCATTGGCCTGGTACTAACACCTGGGTATCCTTTAACCCGAATAATTTGAAATTTAATTCTCCCGATACCTGGAAGTTCAATCCTTCTTAAGATTATTCCATCGATCTTCTTGTGGTTATCTCACAATAGTCTTCCTATATCAGTGCCTTATTGCCCTTACTTCGTGGTAGTCTTAAGATTAAGGTGTTTCTAATACACATAATATGAGTATTATTCTAATTATATCCGTAGTGTCCAAGACCTCTCTTGACTTCCGACATTTGGTCGGTTTCATTTGTGGGACGTCTCGCAAAGCGAAATCCAAACAAGGAACCCTCCTGTTACATTACTCCCTTGCATCATCGGTCATCGATATATAACGGTCTAAGGGACACCAACGGGACGTTCAAATTCCTATTCGTTAACCTACTAATGTACTTTTACCACAAAAAAATCCTTCCATGTTAACCAAATGGAAAGCCCAACTAATCAGGGAGCCTGCTTTAGACAAAAGCATTATTAACATCATACCCAAAATGTATTTCCTCTGAATTTCCCTTTTATTCAAGACCTGGATATACGTCTCAAATCGATTTCCTTCACCTTAACTCACCCACATACTTGCCGTGAGAGGAAAATTTCAGTGCTTCTTCATAGCACTTATATCTCTATATAATTATATAGTCATCAAACGGCTCTCACTCAATAGTGTTTCCTCTACACTAGGTGACTTATCATCAAAACCAGCATCCATGCATTCTATAACATCTCTCCACTCCCGACGTTGTTAAGGTTCGTACATGGAGCATCTCGCAAGCGAAATCCAAACAAGCAACCCCTCTTATACACTATTAATTAACTTTGTCAGTCGTGGAGGTCCGCTAGTTCAAATATGCCACTCGGATAATCCCATCTCCCATATCGTTAAAAATGTAGTCACAACTCTTAATTCTTTCCAGGAGCCACACCACCAAGTGCTTGTACAAATACTTAGTCCTTAGCGCAAACAATAATGAGCTTAAACTCACAGCTCAACAATAAATCATGCATACCTTAAATTATATCTATAAGGTCCCCATGCACTAAAATCGTGGTAATGAAACACGTCCTCATCAAAGTTCCATCTAAGCATGTGATAAAGGCGGGCTCATCCAGAATTTATCCTGCATTCCATTCTTTAGTGTGTGTGTGTGTATATATATATATATATATATTTCACATCTTATATAAATATATATACATTATACTATACACATCAAGTATATCCATACTTAGATATCACACACTATATAAGTATAATAACCATCCCTCAGAGCTATAACTCAATGGATGCAGTATCTTAATGCTATCACCTTCCAGGGAATTACTCACACATCATCATGGGTACCAGCGGTCGGACTATCACACCGACTTGGTAAAAACCAAATCACAATGAATGGGAAGCAATCATAGTTCCTCCGAGGAAATGAAAACGAAACATACCCACCACGTCTCATTCCTGATAAAAATCACACAATATAAAATGGACACTATGACCTGGGGACTATACGCTCCCTGCTCCTCAAGCCAGGGGCCTCACCCAAAATGCATAACTTCCCATGATAGCACTCGAGGGGTATGTTTCATACAAATATACCAATCACATACAGATATATTTAAACATATCATATATATACGTCTCAATATGCTCGTATATATATATAGTATAATCCGGCTAATCGTGTATATCTCTCGTAACATTAGCCCGTATTTCCAGAATATACATATTCGATTTAATCCCATAAGTATTCACTTACTTATAATATAAATAAATATTAAGCTTATCACAGCTAGATCGTATCCCAATTACATCTGACATTCCAATTCAAATCCCAAGAGTCTTTATCCCATTAGACTCTTAAAATCACGAAGTCTCACAACTTTAATTTTTATTATTGCAGATTTCACATCTTGCACTAAAACATCTATAACTTACTCTACATAAGTCCAATTACTAGTGAGTCTATCATTCCATTGGATAAGCCTATTTCTCCATTGTACCTACCTTACTCCGGTACTACGTTCACTTAACCATGTCACTCTTTATTCATCGTCGATCTCTGACCGATTCTTATGTGAATAACCTAGAAACTGCATTCACTTTATTCTTTCTACATCAAGGGAATTTGCAATTTAAAACCATCTGTAAGATTAATTTATGAGCAAAATATCATACTCCTCTAAATATGATAACCTTCGTTCCCACCATTTCACATTGCTCCAACAAGTGAAAACAAAATTCCTCAAATTTTCACATATGGGTATTTCCATACCCAACTCTAAGCCAAATCTGCCGAGCCTTCAACTTCCTAGAAGTGAAATTACACTATTTCCACCTAGCTCAACTGCAGCGCACGGTCCTCATCAAAGACCTCTTAAGCTTTTTCCCCATCTAACTTCACTGGGTAATTCAAGTTTAGCACCATTCTCTACTATAGCGGTGCATAGATAATTATAATTACTATTCTATAGTAGTCATTGCAGCAATCCAAGACAATGCCGCAAGGAAAATTTGACCTTTACCGCGGTCCTCATTTCCAACATCAACTTATAGCTCTAACTAAGCCCCGCCTCCTACTTCCCTCACAATGGACTTCCGTGGTCGCCCTTCGTCGATCAGCACACGAATCCCGAACGAGCGCACAAAAGATTTACTATAATCTTACATAATGGCAGGAGAACGAAATCTCACAAGAGGATATCAACAATCCTAATCATAAGGATCTATATCAAATCAAAAGCAACGTTGAAAGCGTAGTACATCCGCACATATTCCTAAGGACACTAGAACATGATGCTCTAATACCACCTGTGAAACCCCGCCTAATAAAATACTGGGCGATCACTCCTATATAACATCAGAACAGGAGTCTCATATGGTTCATTCTTTTAGCATCACTATCGAAAACAAATTTAATTACTAATATCCTATTAGGTAGGCGTCAAAATTTTAAATTAACAAATCTTTTTAACCAAACCATTCAAATAAAATAATTACAACAGTTTATATGCACCAACTGAAATGAAATAAAATAAAATAATTGAACACTCAGTATAATAATACAACCAAATCGAATGCCGCACTAAAAGGCGATAAAAGAATAAATGAGTACAGTTAGGCCATAAGCCCGAATGTTTCTACAATACCTCCTATCTATATCTCAATGATGGGAGCGTCTAATATAAACCTGCTTGCATCCACAGCTGCTGCAGCAAACATCTTACTCGAAAGAATCATCATCCAGGCGTCCCTGTGTCTGGACACCTATATATATATATATATAAATATAGCAAGAGAGAAAATAGATAAACGGGTCAGAGCCCGATTTTTGAAAACATTTTAGCAAGTGCTTAGAATCTATATTTTAAAATATGTTATTTCTCATATTTAAACTGGTATCGCTCTCACATGAGATACACCTCACCCCTCTTCTAACAGTGCACAACTAGCACATACCATTTTAAACAACCTAGTTAAGCTACCCTGCCTAAATAATGTAATTACCCATCTTCAAATAAACCTCATCAATTCGGGTACTAAGGACTAAACTTCTCCCCATTCCCAACATTACGTTATGTTCGTGCGTGGGGTGTCTCGCGAAGCGAAATCCAAATAAGGAACCCCCCCCCGATACATTACTACGTGACAATGTTGATCATCAGGATCCATTAGGCCTTCAGTACATAACATATTTATACCATCCCGTATTTATTGATAGTTATCATTAGAACCTATGATCCATATTCATATAAGTCCGGATATAAATCTACCGGAAGGAGTATATCACTTTATTCATTCTTCTCCTTTTTATACAAATATGATATCTCATCTCATATATATACAATATACTTTTCGCAATAAGTATATTAGTTATCCATATAGGACACCAAACAATATTTCGGTAAACGCACATTATTCTCTTTACGCATACACATCAATTTATATAACAATATATCGCACTATTGCACCCTGGTTAAGAAACCCCTTGTATCGTTATAAAGTTGAAGCATTTATTCCTTACTTATCTACTTATACGCACAGTAGAAAGTTCCCATATAAATATATGTATATATATTAGTCACACATATAATATATATACTAACGGCACCCCACATAAGATTTATGATGCTGGCATACTCTGCTACCAAGTCCCTGTATCACACAAACTAAGGGAAATACTAGTTCGGAATCACTCTCGAACTGTATTAACACAAAATACATGCAAATGGAGGCAAAGCATAGTTCCAAGTCACTAAGAGGTCAACACATACCCTAACGTCTCTTAGGACCGTCTGACTACCAATCAGATAGCCTATACCAAGGAGTCCTATATTCTAGGGTACAAGTCAATATCCCCTATAAAGGTCCCGTCGAGATAAGACTGTCCCGGTGCGGTAACCTCCGTGATAGCAAGTAGCGCGGGCATGATTTTTACACATATATAATATAAGGGCATACTCATAGCCCATACATACATCCCGTACGTAGTATATTTATATCTTGGATATCCTATGCATTTATCAATTTTACCAATTTTCAATATATTATTTTCTGAGCTTTTCTCACCGCACAATTATTATATCAACAACATCGATATATATTATTTAAATCTTCTCAATATTTTATGGATATAATCTCCAAACTCTTATAGCGATAGTCAATAGCCTCGAATATTCTCATTCGTAATAATATAACCTAGGGCTGTGTTTTTTTTCCGATTTTCCGATTTTTCCTAATTCCGATCCGATTTTGGAAAGATTTTTTTATTGCCGATTTCCAATTTTCCGATTTTTTTCGAAAAAAATCGGATCGGAAATCGGAATTTTTTTATTTTCCGAATTTCCGATTTTTGTCGATCCGAATTTCCGAAATTTGTTCCAATCCGAATATCCGAATTATTTTCCAAAATATTATCCGAGCTATTTTCCGATTGTTTTTCCGAACTATTTTCTGATTGTTTTTCCGAACTATTTTCCAATTTTGCCACGAAATGTTTTCCAAACTGTTTTCCGAAATAATTTCCGAAGTATTTTTCTGGAAAATTGCCGAATTTTCCGAATTTTGCCAAATTTCTGAATTTCTGAATTTTGCCAAAATTTCCGATTTTGCCAAAAATTCCGAATTCGGAAAAAAAAACATTTCCGAAAAAAATCGGATTCGGCTTCGACACGCCGATTTTTTTGTCGATTTTTTCGGAAATTTTTCCGAAACATGCTTTTCCGATCCGATCCGGCCGAAACACAGCCCTAATATAACCCGTCACACAATTAAAATACCCCAATACGTATTCCCTTATTTAATATTCATATCACACCTAAATATCTCTTTAAGTATTATTCCTCACGAACACCCCTATTTGGGTAAATCTTGGATTTTACTTTCAACTAATCCAAAATACATGCCTTACTAAAAAAAATATTTAGAAGTCCCCACACTATTTTTAGGAACCCCAAATATTTATCTCCAAACAATTTTAGCCTTTTATTTTTCCAATTTCCGAGTGCATTTCTGAGTTGGTGATTTCACATCGGAACTGCCATCTTATAAAAATCATAACAATTCAAAAAAAAATCAAAAAAATACGGGTCATCGTCCACGCGACCGTATCGAAAAGATCTACAACTTTTGTGCTTTGATCGAGAGCTAAATCGGCAGTCTTCCTATCCGAAACAGTCCGGATGTGATGCTACTCACTATTCACCTTCCTCTCCAAAAATCCAAACCTCCATTAAAACACCTCCAAGCTTTTTATCGCCTCTCTCGTTATCATTCAACCTCAAATAACTATAAATACACACATTCAAAGGTTATAATCATCCAAGAACCCAGATCCAACAATTAATTTCAAGTTTCTCAAATTGGGTATAAATCGAGTTATATCCGTTTTAATCTTTCAAAAACCCGTTTGATCCACGAAATTTCAACCCAAAAATCTTTAGTTTTATACCAACTACCATATGAGAAATTAAACACACTAAATCATAAATTAAGTTAAACACTTGCCTCGTGGATTAAATCCGACGACCACGAGTCGAATCCCGCGAATTTTGGTCGAAAATATCTTCTTTTCTTCTCTTTTCTTTCTTCTTCTGTCTTCTCTTCTTTCTCTCTTCTCTCTCTCTCTCTCTCTCTCTTAGGGTTGATATTTGGGGGAAATGAGGGTTGTCACCACTTTAAATCCGAAATTGGGTATATACCCAATTGTTAAATGACTCGTGTACTTATTTATGAGTCCCTACTAGTCCAAAAATGCCCGGAACCCAAATACTACCCCCGGGTACTCTATTTTGACTATCTCGGTCATTCCGAACCCAATGGCGGAGTCGAAATCTCCATCCGAGTCACTTAACTAAAATTCACTATTTTGACCCAACAAGTTCAATACGCGTGTTTTCCAATTTAAAATATTTTCCTTTGTCGCTTTACCCAACTACGACATGTAATAAAAATAATCTACTCATATACTCAGTCTCGAAATATAATCCACGTAAATATTAATCTGTCACTCGAAAACTAATATTTACTATTCACTTTATAATATTGAATTTATTTAATTTCACTCATTAATCCCAGAATTACTATTCATAATAATTCCTCAAATTACCAAATTAAATTCAAAGTGTGATTCAAATACCTTTAAAAGTGCGGGGTATTACAAAAAGGAAAAAGAAAAGAAAAAGGAAAATATCTCAGAAAATAGGGGATCGATCAATCGACCCCTTTGGTCGATCGATCGATCGATCAGATATTTGCCAACTACCAAAGCTCGAAAAATGAAAATTGAAGGGTCGATCGATCGATCCTTTTGGTCGATCGATCGATCAAGCAGGGTTGCATCAAGCTTCCTCCTGTTTTGGCTCATTTAGAAATCTCTTCTGCAAAAATCGTCGTAACTTCTTCGTTAGGGATCGAATTCGTGCACCGTTTGTGGCCACGCGAAGCTTGCGAGGAGGGCTACAACTTCCGTGATGTTGGGTCAGGTGCTCAAGCTATGAAATAACTAAAATGCCCTTGAACATGCAATTGGGTACGAAAATTAGCCGGAATGCGTCTGAACTTCACACTTAGCTTCCAAATACCTATAAAAGCTCAATTAACCCCTACAAAGCATGTTAACATAGAAATTCGAGGTTGTCTAGTTAATGAGCAAAAATATAGGGAATAAGATACCCGAGGGGGCTAAAATGCATAGGTTCGAGGGATGAAATGCGCAATGTTTGCGTATTATCACACCCCCTAACTCACACATTGCTAGTCCATAGCAATGAAATAGGATAAAATAAGAATTACAAGGAAACCAAAAGCAGGATACAAGTACAAAAATATGTTATAAAAGCAAAAGGCCACTTTGGCGGGCGATTCGATCGCATTTAGGGTATGTAATAAGTCGTTAAACTACTAGGTTACCCTAGCGGACGAGTGTCATCTCGTGAGGGTTTTCGGGGATGAAACCCACAAAAATCATATGGTTTCCTCAAAATATGCCCGAACCAACATGCGAAAAGGCCAACAATAGCGAAAAAGATTTCATACGCATTATTAGCACAATAAACGAATTCAAACAAAAGTCTGAAATCATTAACATTATAGAATGCACCTCATAGAATTAAAACTTTAAAAAATGGGAGGGGAGCGAGCACATGAAAAGTGTGTTTTGGCAAAAACTTATATAAACCGAATACTAAATATAGCAAACATATATTCAATCCTCACGAGTATTACACTCATCAAGTGAATTCACTCGAAACAGGGAGTTAACACACGGAACATGCGGGCATAAAGAGTAATGTAAATGGAAACTAGGCCGCACACATGTCACAAATGAATAACGCTATATATGAAATAAAAACTTGTAATCTCAATGAAAGATACCGCACATTAAAAGAGGCGAAATGCATTTTCATAGATTATCAAAACTATTTAAACCTTTGAATTAAATTCACCTAAGATCACATAGGACTTGTATAGGGTTGTAATATAGGTTAGGCTAGGGGACGAAACGAAGGATATGTATATCAGGATTCAAAGTGTTCAGAGATGAAAACTCGGGATAATGGGAAGAATGCGGGCAATATCAAAAATTGGAAAATAAGTTCCAAACAAGGCATTGAATATAACAACGGCGAGAGTAATCAAAGTTTATTGAACACTATATACAACATATACAAACTTTCTCTTTTCTTGCTTTTCTTTCCTTCTTTTTTCTCATTTTTCTCTTTTGTTTTCTTTTAATTTATGCTTTTTCTTTTTATTTTTCACTGCACTTTCTTTTCTTTACTTTTCACACTCTCACGTGCCTAAATTGCAACCGAAAGGCAACATCATTCAATCCCAAGTAATATTCCAAACAAAGATAAGGAAGGTAATGTGTATGGTTTATAACTCCAATTTGGAGTTGGTTATGGGATTTGGAGTAATGAAATGAAAGGCTAATATTTAGGCTCAAAGGAATTGACAAGAGGAAACTTTTAAGGTGAGGTCAAGGCTAATATAGGTGATATAACAAATATGGCCTATGATCATTTCTTAAAGTTGATGCAATTCTCGAGTCAAAATAAACTTTGAAAATCATTCTCAAGTAACACATTTCAAGCTATAAACTCAATTAATGAACGATCAATGAAAGAATAGAGATATTGCCAATGACTGTAACATTTTCAAAGAGGAAATAATAGTGTATACTCTCACAAATGACGAAAGGTACAAAGCTTACTCGATGTAAGTATATACAATGCAACAAAAGATTACCGAGTTATAAAAATCTTAAACCAAATCAATAGAACAAGAAAAGCGCATGTGCTCATGGGATTAAAGTTCAATTCATGAAGTTATTCATAATATCAATGATTAGGACTAAAGTCTAATAACTTCTAAAATAGAGAACATGCATCATTGAGTTGTCTATCGGATTGGGCAATTATTGAAATTTATCATCGGAAATAAAGGCAAAATGCCCAAAAGAAGAGAAAAAAGAAATAAAATCTTTTTGAAATTTTTAATTTTTCTAAGAAAAGCATACTAAGTAACTAATATGTGAGTTACTCTCCCCGTTGTTATATTCAATGCCTTGTTTGGAACTTATTTTCCAATTTTTGATATTGCCCGCATTCTTCCCATTATCCCGAGTTTTCATCTCCGAACACTTTGAATCCGTATATACATATCCTTCATTTCATCCCCTAGCCTAACCTACATTACAACCCTATACAAGTCCTATGTGATCTTAGGTGCATTTAAATTAAAGGTTTAAATAGTTTTGATAATCTGTGAAAATGCATTTCGCCTCTTTTAATGTGCGGTAACTTTTATTGAGATTACAAGTTTTTAATTTTTCTAAGAAAAGCACACTAAGTAACTAACATGTGAGCAAAAATATGGGCTAAATAAATAAATGGATAGAATATCCCACACCCTCTAACTTAAAACCTGACACTGTCCTCAATGTGATTTAAGAACCAAGTTAAAGAGAGAAAAAGAGCGATATTATCCAAAATTAGAGCGATACCCATAAGAACAAGTCCAAAGAGTCTACAAAACAAGTTAGTACCGAGCATAGCAAAAAGAAATAACAAAAAGTTAACTAATTACAAGAGACTAAATTAAAAAGGAAAGAAAAACTAAAGAAAGAAATGATAAAAAACTAACTATATACAACCTGCTATTTAGGCTTCACACTAACTATACACCAGAAGTCTAAATAGTTGAGGGTCCACCATGAAAACGATTTGACTTTTGAGGATAACCGGTACACCCTCACTCTCAAGCATGCCTTCCGAAAAATATGATTTCCATTTGAACAACGGAAGGCATGTGTAAGGTGGAAGAAATGAGCCATCGTCAGTTAAAAGTTTCATAGGGACGATGGGGGATTTGGATTGAATGGGTGACAAAAACATGTGGGGACCGAGAAAAGAAGAATATCCTCCCAAGGATTTTGAAGATGGAATGGGAGGGGGGCACATGGAGGCACAAATGCCTTCATGGAAGGCGACTCGAGCAAGTACTCCTCATCGGTGAAAAGGTTTAACACATTAAAGTTTGAAAATGATTCATCGGGTACTTGTGACGGTGTGATAACAGAGAATGAAAATGGGGATGAAAGAGATTCAAACTCAAGAGATGAGTCATCATCGCTTGAAGATTGAGTTTCGAAGGAAATAAGAACATTTTCAATGAAATGTTCTTCTTTGGGGGCCAAAGAAGAAATCATTTCATTGCAAATGGATATTACTTCCATCTCATCCTCACTTTCAATATCTATTATGCAATGGGACAAGTCAACAATGGTTTGTTCCAAAGTAGGCACCAAGTCCTCATTTGGTTCAAAACATTCCTCGACTTTAAACGTCTCGGAAGAGAAATCGTCGTCGGATTCAAATAATAAATTCAATTCATGTTCCCACAAATGATTTTCTTCCCGATAACGACTTTCAAGTTTCTCATTTTCAAGCATGTGCAAACCCTCACCGAAAGTCATAGGCCGAGGCGCGAATTCTTGAAAATGCAAACTTTGAAAATTACCATCGGACTTAAACTTAAACTCATTATTCTAAGAATTTTGAAAAATATTGCAATTCGTTTCAAAATTCCTATTATAAGGAATTAGAGCCCAAAATTGTTATCATCATCCTCAAAATTCATGCACTCCAAAGCTTGACTTTTGTAATACTCGCCCAAAGTCATTTTTTAATTTGTAATTTTTTGGGACTCTAAGTATTGACCAAAAGTCATAGGGGTACGGGAATTTTGATAATTATCATAATGATTACCAAAAGGATTGGAATAAGACATGCTTACCCCAAAAATGGCCCAAAGTAGCGAATTCCACAAATTAGATGCGCGCGCAAAAAAAATTCAAGCGTTTCTTGGCGCTCAAATATAGAAGTCCTACAAAAATCTTAGGCAAAAACTACAAATAGAAAGAAAATATTACGAAATACTAAATCGAATAAATTCTAAAACATCAAGTCCCCGGCAATGGCGCCATTTTGATAAAGGGTGAATAGTAACGCGTGTCAAAACGTTGATCGTTGTTTTCTGTTCACCGCCTTAATACAAAAACCTAAACTTATGGATACACTCAACAGGTGAGTATAGCGGCCAAGTACGGGTATCGAAAATCCACAGAGACGATTTGTTAGAATTTAATTGGTTTAACACTTCTAAATAAAAGTGTAAAATGTATTTTGTTAACTAAAAAGAAATAAAAGATAAAGTAGGCATGAGTGTATTTAAACTAAAATTAACAAAGCGAATAAAAACTATAGGTTGTGTAGAATATCCATCGCCCGAGTTAATTAGTATAAAATGATTACATGGGCCGACGAGTTTTTAAGATTGCGTCTCATTTCGACAGTTAATTAAATCAAGGGTTGTCACACCCCTAAATTCGCATAAAAACCTAATATGATTTTGGCGTCAACAAATACCCTAGAAATTACGCACGCAAGGTCGTAAGCATGGAGCATACATGATATACCCCGTTAAATATCCTAGGTGCAATAACTAGGACGCCGCACTCGAAATAGACTCGTAAACACCATCACCAAAGAAAAGCAACACGTCAACCCAAAGTGAGTTCAATCCGACACAACCTAGACTAATTTAGCTAGAAAGCATGATAAAAACACGATAAATAAACTCAATAAATCTACACTGGAAAGAATGGAAAGAAATCATGTAAACCTAATTAACAAAGCAAATAAATTAACTACAAAGCAAGAAAATAAGGAAATACAACTTAAATTAATGGAGAGGGAAGATGAATAGTCCACTTATAAACCTAAATGGGTGTCAATCCAAGAGGAAATGAAGAATGAGCTCTCAAACCCCCAAACCCTAACCTAAACTATCTAAAAACTAATTATTTTGAATATCACACAAAAATCCTTTATATAGTAAGTTGAAATTAAAATAAAAAAGAAAAGGAAAAAGAAAAGAAAAGGGAAAATATCTCAGAAAACAGGCGATAGATCGATCGACCCCTTTGGTCAATCGATCGATCGATCAGATATTTGCCCACTTCCAAAGCTCAAAGGATGAAAATTGAAAGGCCGATCGATCAATCAAGCAGGGATGCATCAAGCTTCCTCCTGTTTTGGCTCATTTGGAAATCTCTTCGGCTAAAATCGCCGTAACTTCTTCGTTAGGGATCGAATTCGCGCACCGTTCACGGCCACACGAAGCTTATGAGGAGGGATATAACTTTGTTGGGCCAGGTGCCCAAGCTGTGAAATGACTAAAATGACCTTGAATGTGCGCTTGCGTACGAAAATTAGCCGGAATGCATCCAAACTTCACACTTAGCATCCAAATACCTATAAAAGCTCAATTAACCCCTACAAAGCATGTTAACATAGAAATCTGAGGTTGTTTGGTTAATGAGCATAAATATAGGGAATAAGATTCCCGAGGGGGCTAAAATGCGTAGGTTGGAGGGATGAAATACGCAATATTTTCGTATTATCAATTGGTAGGTCAACACAAATAAATATAAATACATATTACTCCCATATAATATGTGTAGGTAATTACTTTATAATTACCTAATGTATCCCACATGATATCCAGAAAATTTTACCCATTAATAATTTACCATCCAGTTAATCATTAATTTCTTCTTCTTTAAAAGATTATTTAACCATCTGGTTAAATATAACTTCCCAGTTAATATATGTGCCACATTAGAATTTTTAATAAAATCATCGTTGACCCAATCACCGTCCCACCAACTCATATAGTTTTCTAAAAACACCCTGGATCCATCCCCAGACCCAACTCAACCTTCCCCAGGGACCGAATCGATTCGCCTTCTAGGTCAAATCGATTCGGATTCACAGTCGAAGCGATTCGGACATGTGCAGAAGCCCAGATGTGCTATGTTTTTCTATTACGAAATTTCCAAATTCCTTTCCAAGATCCATTATAATTGTTAATTCCTTTTCACAAACTTATGAGCAGGTATCTACTACTTATTTACTCATATTAGAATAATAAATTTCATGTATTAACATCAAAATCTTTCCCCAAATCCCATAATTTATATGATTAAATTAAGACCGTTAGCCAAGATTTTCTACCATGATTTCAACTATATACAAATCAGATTTTGGGGCATATAACAGGAGCTCAAAGTCACTAATTTCCAGATCTTAGACATGCATCAAGAACCTATACATGTGAATCCAATTTTTTAAATTTATCCCAAGAAATCTGAAGGCAACCATCATTAAATTTAATATTTCAATTATCCTAGATTTTCGGGTAAACAACCTTTGTTTCAACTTATCCTCTACATGCATAAGATTAATCCCTAACATTAAATCACCAATTTAAGAACCAAAACCCAAAAATCACATTGGGTTTACTACGAAGAATCAAGAAGCACATTGAAAATTAAATTAAACAAGAAAATTCTTGCATGGGTATGCAGTTGATGAATTTCCCCTTGAATTCCTTGTTCTTTCTCCTTTTTGGCCTTTGTTCCCTTCTCTCTTAAGGTGGGGCTGCTAGGATTATGTATTTAATGAAGTTTGGGGAGTGTTGATCTTACCCTTAATCTTATATTAATCAAAAATCTTGAGTTGGACTTATTTTTCCAATTTTGGACCCCCAAATAGGCCCGAACTCATAATTAAACTAGTCTAAAAGTCTCTCAACTTATATACATATATCCCGGGTAGGGCCGGAAATATGGTTTGGAGAGGGGGAAAATGCCCATGTAAAAAGGAGCTCGAGTGACTCTATATGAGCAACGGGTCCAATTGGTTTAACCAACCCAATGATAACGGGTCATTTGCGGGTCGGTAAGAGAACCCATTTGTAAGCTATCTTACCGATTCAGGCCCTCTCTCTCTCTCTCTCTCTCTCTCTCTCTCTCTCTCTCTCTCTCAAGAACCTCTATTGAAACTCTAGAATGTTTTAACATTGCTTTAACCTAGATGTTTTAATCGTAAACGCTTTCAACAAACCCACAGAGCCTATGTGTTCTTCATTCAGCCCATTATTAAATGGTTTAACCCATTTAATAATGTGTTATTACAAATCTCTTAGAATTCTATGCATGCATATATGTATAAATCATTATATACACAAGATGTAAAAATATTTATGTTAAATTTATATATATATATATATATATATATAATTTGGTTTGGGATGGCCCGAGTTTGACCCGACCAGACCCAACCTTATTATGTCCGCCCGCTCTTGACCCGCCCAAATTTATCTGTATTCATTTTTTACCCGTTCATAACCGACCATTTTCCACTACTAATCCCGGGACCATTTCTAAAGGTTTAAAATACCCAAACTAGCCCATATAACTTTCTAGAATACGTCCCAATTATTTTTATCCACAATTATATTTATAATCAAGTCACGCATCATTTACAAATTTTCTACTACACATGTAATCATTTTTCATTGTACTTATTAATATAAAAATCAATTACACATGATTATGACATAATAACAAATTACTTATTCCCAACTAATATATTTTATTCACAGATTTAATTTAATTTTCATGAATTTTATTTTATTCAAAATATATTATTTTAATATTCTAGAAAAATACAGTGTATTACAAAAAAATATATATATAAATCATTTTTTTAAAAACTATAGTTTTCACCTTTCTTTAAAAACACTATTATATAAATACATTATAGAAAATATGATTTCGTGTCATGTCCACCCAAACAATACCCAAAAATAGGAATACATATCATATATTATTTAATATAGTTAGAAAATTTACATTACATGACATAACATGAATAGTGCAAAAATTCACATCATACTAAATATTATATGACACATGTTCCTATATTTGGGTGTTGTTTGGGCAGACACGACACGGTACAGCACGAAATCGTATTTTCTACCTAAGAAGAATACGTATTTAAAAAACAGTTTATATATATATAATTTTTAAAGAAAGGTGAAAACTATAATTTTTATAGAAAATAATTTTTATTTTTATCTTTATGAAGACATTCTTGTTTAAAAAATTATATATATTTGTTAAACAATTTTTAAAAAGATTTTATGTATATAAAATAGTTTTTTTAAAGAAAGGTGAAAACTACTGTTTTTATTAGAAAAAATGATTCATATCTATAAAATAGTATTTTGAAAACATTTTATATATATAACAATTTTTTTAATGAAAGGTGAAAAGTATAGTTTTTATTAAAAAAAATATTTTTATTTTTATTTTTATTTTTATAAAGACAATATTGTTTAAAAAATTATTTATATTTGTAAAAGAGTGTTTAAAAAGATTTTATGTATTTAAAATAGTTTTCTTTTAAAGAAATGTGAAAAATATGTTTTTTGTAAAAAAAAACGATTCATATTTATAAAATAGTTGCTTTTGAAAACATTTTATATATGTAACAAAACTTTTAATGAAAGGTGAAAATTATACGTGAGTAAAAATTAATCATAATTAAGAGATTCCAGACAACAATCAAAAGATGAATATAAAAATGTCAATCACACAGCACACAAATATACATGGTTCGCCAAATTACCTACGTTCACGGAGAGCTCACTATATTTTTGTTAATTTCTCTCAAAGTTTCAAAATTACATCCCCATTGGCCCTCTGGTGTGGGCCGCATTTTTAGTTGTTTAAAACCGTATGTGACACCCCGCCTAATTAAATACCGGGCGATCACTCCTTTATTAAATTAAAATCAAGGTGAACAGTTGGTTCATTCTTAGCATCACTGTCGTAAAATAACTTTTCCAATTTAAACACCCTAGTTAATTAAGCTAAGTGTCAAAACCATTTTTTTAAACATTACTTTCCAAATTTTATTTTAAAAACGAAGATTTAATTATTTATAACAATTCAATATTAAAGAATCACACCACAACAACCCTGGAACATATAATCCAAATAATTTAAACATTCAACAACTAATTCCCAACATTAAAACTTAAAGTAAAACATCCAGACAGTAATAAATCCCAAAGTGGCAATACTAGAAATAACTGAATCACAAAGTCCAAATAACCAACTCAATAATGGAAAGGGCAACACATGCCCCACTAAATGAATATGCTAGGAGTGGAGTCAAATAAATGAAGTCGTCTAAGCAAGAGGCCTACAACTCCCACCTAAGCTGCAGCACGTTCCTTCCAAAGGATCCTATGCAAGACGCCCCTGTGGCTGGGCACCTGTAATATATACATATATATACAAAAGAGAAGAGAAATAGAAACGGATCAGAGCCCGATAGTGTAGATGATTTAAAATTTGTTTAGCAAGTATTTAAAATGTTTACATGCCAATGTAACAACATATTAGTGAGACACTCTCTTGAGAATTTCTCACCTCTCTTCTAATGTGCACGCCTATCGCACTAACCTTCCCAATGGTTTAACTTATCTTAGGTTACTCGTAAGATTCAAAATCGAAGAATAAAATTGTTTAAGAAAATAACTTCATTTGATCACAAAACTATCATTTAAACCTTATTTGCTAATAAAGTTTCCCAGTGTTCCATTATACTTTTTCAAAACAAGTATTTCCAATTTGAGTCATTATACATGTCTTACTTACCATAACACACTAAGCAGTTTCTCAAATTTCAGAATTTCATATATATATTAAATACTCGTATAATATATATATTCTAACAGCACCCCACATAAAAATTATGGTGCGTGCATACTCTGCTATCCAATCCCCGTATCTCTCGTACTAAGGGAAATACAAGTTCGGAATCACTCTCGAACTGTATTAACATATACACAACAATATTGAGGCGAAGCATAGTTTCCAAGTCCAAGAGGTCAGTACATACCCTCACGTCTCTTAGGATCGTCCGACTATCGATCCGATAGCCCGTACCTAGGGTTCCTATCTTCTAGGGTACGAGTCAATATCCCCCATGAAGGCCCATTCGAGATAAGACTGTCCCAGTGCGGTAACCTCAGGGATAGCAAGTAGCGCGGGTATAATTTTCACATGTGTATAATATATGCATACACACAGTCATATCAATATACTACTTTTATCATATTAATTTAGGTTCATCTCATAACCCATAATCACGACATTTATCCTGATTTTTCCATTATTAGTTATCACGCATAACGGTTCATTTCTAACTTTAATTCGAGAGGTTTTTCCAACTTACTACGTAATACTCATGTACTCTATCCTCTCAAGTGTAAAATTCAGTAGGTACTCATCTAATTTCCAACGTAACCATCTTACGCGTCTCTCCCCTTAATACATAATTTCATCGTCCCTTATATGTAAATATCCCAAAAATACAAATCTTGTCTTACATTAAAGGTCCCGAAGTTATTCACATGTCTTACTGGTCTTCTTTATCTCCCAAAACATTTTTTATAAGGGTGTCCAAGAATTATTTCTCTTTAAATTGAATTCAACTAATTTAAAAAGGAGAAATATGAGTCTGCCAGGAGGGGTCGATCGATCGAGGTCTGGGGCTCGATCGATCGAACCTTCGATCGATCGAAGCTCTTGGCTCGATCGATCGATCAAGCAGGTATGGCGAATTCTGCAGTTACCAGTTACGGGTTTTCTCACATAACTCCATCCAAATCCAAACTTTTCATTCACAATCGTCCAGAAATTTGTACTACTAATAGTATAAATCCATTCCATACATCTTTTACGTAAAGCATGTAAATTTCCATTAATAATCATGGATTAACAGGCCAAAATTCATGTAAATCTCAAGAACCCTAGAATTCTTTTTAACATGGTTCTAATCAGTCCTTTCCATAATTTTCTTCTTTTAAAACATCAAAATTTCATGGTTTAATCCTCTACATGTTAAGGGGTTTCCAGATTAACATTCAAACCATTACTACATGCGATTTCCTATCTCAAATTTGGGTTTTCTTCCATAAAACTCATCTTAATAATCCCTAGACTAACATGAGTGATGCATTAACGAAAATAAGCAAGATAAACACTTGCCTGGGATTTTCGACGTTCTGGTTTGATGACGAATTTGGTGTGGTTGCGTTCCCCGTCGCGCGATCTACGCGTTGGTGGTGGTGGCGGTTCAACCGGGCGAATCGTTGGCCTTGGATTGCTTGGAAAAGCCTCTCCTTACCTCTCTTATGGTCGTCACTTGTCTTTGGTTGTTTTAACCCTAGAAGAAAACCTTAGACATCTGATATATTCCTTTAATTTTCGTGGGTTTAATTACCCAAAAATGTAAAATGGCCAAAATGCCCTCCCGGGGTACTAATTAAGCCTAAAAACGCCCCGAGACCCAAACTAAACCCCCGGGTACACTTTTCTGACTATCTCAACCCTTCCTGACACTTTGGCGCACTCAAAACGATCATACGAGTGACTTATAATATATTCACTTTTATTCATCAATATTTAGTCCCGACGCGACACGGGCGCGTCCCGACTCAAATTTCCAAAATTGCCATTTTATTCACTCGTGACATTTAATATAACCAATATTATATATTACTTTGCTCATTAATAATATTTAACAAATTTTCCATAATTACTAACTCTCATCACGTTAATAACTATAACATAATTAATTTTCAGATTTATACTAAATAATTAATTCACATTAAATTTAATAAATCCCCAAATTAATATAGCATAAAAATATGGGGTATTACACCGTAGTGATTGAATAAGTCAAGGAACTCCCTTGACTTGACATAAGCTCGTGTGGTGATTTCCTAAATATCTCACTCGAGATTCCGAGTAACCGATATAAGCCAGTCGTGATTTTCTTGTAATTATGCATGTGATAAATGTTGGCATTAATCCTTTTTACAGGTAAGCTGCGATGGGGGTTCCCCTAATGCCATTGGACTTGGTCGTTCAGTCCTGAATTGAGCCCAATAATATTTTGATTCCCGTGCTATAGTTTTTATAAAAGAAATTATTTTTACTTATATTTTATAAAAGTAGTCTTGTTTAAACAAATGATCTACACTTTAAAAAACTATTTTTTTTAAGAAAGGAGAAAATTAATGAGAAGTGGGAATTGGCTTAAAGTTAAGAGGGTATTTTCGTCATTTTTATTTGAAAGGGTGTGAAGTAGGAAGATTTGGGGTGTGGAAATAGTATTTACCATAATAAAATATATGTTTTATACATTACATATTGATCGAGTGCTCTTATGATTTCTATTATGTATTTATAGAAAAGTAGTTCAGAAGGTGCAGATTGGCACTGTATATATATGTATACATAAACAATTGTCGGTAAGGAACAAATGCGGATCTAATGTAGTGGTATCATAGTACCCTCCCACGGTACTGACCAGGGTTCGATTCCCTGGATGAGCATTTTTTTATTTATGTTTAGGAACCACACTTTTTGGGTAATTGCAAAGGCACCCCCTTCTCCTATTAAGTATTTTTAAAAGCTTCCATTCATGGCAGTTTGTTCAACGTTGAATCTTAAAGTTTGTTTCTTACAATATATGGAATAGTTTTTTTTTTTCAACCTTTAATTGATTAAGGCTAAAATTGGCATACTCATAATACATTTGGTGATAAAATAATTTTAATCCGAATATCTTTTGAATTGGAGACAAGACTAATCTTGATTAGTACAGATTAAGGTTTAATCAATATTTTGTTTTCCAAATCCTGAAATTAATAAAAATAGGTTTAGTTTAGCAATGAATTTTATGCTAATGTATATTATTCATTTCATCTTTGGCCCTTTTTTGGAACAAAATATTGATTGAAATTCTAATAAGCATAATTAGTCAAAATAGCAAATAATTAGGTTAATGAACTAAGATTAGCATAAAATATAGGGTTAGTTTGACCCCTCCATCATTTATCACAACAGAATTCTCAAATTGTGGCGAACAAAATCCTCACAAAAAAATGAATTTCGTCACAAAATATATTTGGTGGCGAAAAAAAATGTCACCCGTTCATCACAAAATCCGGGTCGCTAAATGTTTCGGTGGGGAGATATCAGTTTCGTCACCAATAGTACTTTATTTGGTGACAAAATGAATTCTCTCACGTAAAACTCGTTTTTAGTGACAGAATACTTCGCAACTAAATATTTTTTCTTTCGTCACAAAACAACCATGTTTCGTCACAAAAGGTGCGATCATAAGTCAAATGTACTAGAGTACGTGACGAAAAAATAATGTTATTTAGTGACGAAATATTATTGTCGCAAAAAGTAAGTATATTTGGTGACAAAATATAATTGTCATAATGTCACCAAATGGTAGATTTGAACGTAAACGCTATTTTATCACCTGAAGTTGATTTTTTTTATTTTCATCTCTCTCTTACATATAAATCATTACAATGTATTTTTAGTGACAAAATATATCATTTGGCAAGAAAAGCTAGATATTAATTCATTTTTCATTTACATCATTTTTCATTTACATCATTTTAGTGACAAAATGTACTTTATTTGAGTTCAGGATCCGCACTTTTTGGGTAATTGCAAAGTCACCTATATTCTTTTATTAAGTCATTGTAAAAGGCATCTACATGGCAGCTTGTTCAACGAGTTAGACCTGTCAAAATGAACCACAACACGATACGACACGAAATTATAAGTTAATGGGTTTAGTCTTATCGGGTTTAGATCATTAAACTGTCATCACGGTAGATCCGTTATCATAATGAATCGGGTTGTGACAACCCGCTCATCAAAATAAGGGGTGGCCAGCCCGATACTCTAATATAATAGGAATTATGGATGGAATCATTCTCAGCATCACAACAACATAATAGGTATACGAGATAACCACTCCATAATTCAGAAAAACGGGTTGCCAAAAAATTTTGTTTTAAGAATTAAAGAAAGAATTTAAACAACCCAATTTAGAAAAGAAAGTGGAAACCCAAGGGAACTATATTACACAACAACAAGTATACAATAAGGGGACCGAATATGCTGTCGGTCAACAGGTACATACAACGTATTACAACAGTTCAGTTAATGTTACATAATACATTACAATAAGCAAATACAAAAGCTTGGGCCACACGCCTGAGTAAATGACCCGATCCTAACTAGAATACAAAAATGAAGGCGTCTACACAAAATATCCCGTAATATCCGCAAAGTATCACGGCTCCCCAAAAACATCAGAATAGGAAAGTCAGAACGGGCGTCCTTGCGGCGGAACACTTGAGCGGATACAAGATACAAGCACAACAAGATATATGAACGGGTCAGGGCCCGATTTTATATGATCACCATATGAATAAAGAGTATGACAGTTACGAACAGTTAATCATGAATGATAAAGAGGAAAATCTATCAACAAAATCTCAAAGCATAAACTAAGACAATTTAAATGATTATAAATTTTATTTAATTATGCAAGAGGATATAAATGAGTATCATTAATTAAAATCCTCCATCATTTTTCACTGTTTCATTTCATCTTTCCATTCCTTATCAGGAATATAATTACCGTCACATGCTCTTTATGGCACTTATTATACATCAAGTCCCACTTGATTAAGAATAGTTATATTCATATACGTATAACGATTCTAAAACCGCCCGTCCGGGTTTCTCCACTGTGCGCGACCCTAAATGACCATCATCTTCCAGGGCCTATATACCAAGATAACCTGGGCACCTACAACGCAAGACGTCGGGAAGCGGCCATATGCCCGCAGGAGAGTCATAACCACACCCGGAATTACTTCTCCATCGCAAAAAAAATATACAATAATGCTCATATGCCTAGGACTATATCCACCCTGCATTCATTAGCCAGGGGGCTTCACCTCACGAGTGCAACTTCCCTTATGATGGCATTTAGAGAGGTGTGTTTAAGTAATTTCATTTACTATATTACTCTAATTTTCATTTTCCATTTTTCATATGTATGTTTCATTTTATCCAAAACCATTATCATTTACATTTTAGTAAATACGTCATATTTTATCCGGGACCATACGTAAATCATATCACCATTACGACCTCAAAGAATGAGTAAACTCTCAATTCATTCTCCAAACACTTTTGGGTTTTGTAATAAACCACCCAGACTATCATACCTAGATTGAACATCTAAAGTCTCCACATATGACCCTACAACTCCTAGACTCCTAATGATTATCGAAAGGAAAGAAATGCCTTAACATCAATTTGTACACCCCCGGAATAAGCCCCATTTAATACATTTCTGGTCTAGGGTTATGACTCTATCATTCTAGGACTCTAGGACACTAAGTTTACTTCATACAAGAAGGTTCCTAAGTCCTAAACCTGGAAGAAAAGGATCACAATTGAGTTGGAAAAACAACCCAAAACAGTAAGGTTTCCGAATCGATTCGCCCTAGGGTCTAATCGATTCGCTCCAAGCAGCGAATCGATTCGGAGGACAAATTCCAGGTTTTGCCTTGACCGAATCGATTCGGCCTTAACCTGAATCGATTCGGTCTTGCAGACCTGTAACTTGACCCCTAAGCGAATCGATTCGCCCTAGGGCCGAATCGATTCACCCCTGTGATTTGTCCAAGGATGGGGCTACGGGTTGTCAACCCTAGTTTTCCCCAAAACTCAAATCTTCTCCATTTTTTCACACATCCAACAACATTAATCTACCCCAAATCATTCTATATGATTATCAACCACTATAATCCCCAATATCATCAATTTAAACTAAGATTAGGGCTCGAACACCATAAATCTATATTTGATCCATTAATGCTAATACACAACTATCACACAATTTACTCATCTTAAACCATATATTAGCAAGTAGAAAACTTGCCTTGAGGTTAGAATTTCAGGTTTTCCCTTGGTAGAAGCAATCCCAAATCTTCAATCTCCAATTCTCTCTTTCTCTCCAAAGTTCTCTTCCTTTTACTTTCTCTGTAGGTTAATAAATGCACTTAAGAGAAATAAATGAAATGCAAGACTAAATCCTGGCTTTAGTCTAAAACTCCCAACTTAAATGGTTAATACCACATTAAAATGACTCACAACTACACATTTACGTTAATCATTCAAAAGTGCTCGAATCACGAAAATATAATATGTCACTTATTTCGACTATATCGCACATTTCGGGACTAACTACGCCCTCCAAATTATCATTTGGAAATTTTATAAGTCATTTCGGGTTCCGGTTTCATTTAAACCATAAATATCATTTTAAAGCACTTGACATTATAAAACGCAACATAATGATATTTACTTACACATACAGTAAATATGCAACAATCTAGTAAATATTAACTTTTATCTCATTCAATTAATATTTACTTCATATTCCGACATTTTATATAATTACTTCACACAGTAAATTAATATAAAATAAGTTCTCAAAAGCGACACGGGTTTGGATTTGTATTCTTACACGATGAAACCCGTTTATACCCATTATTATCCGTTAGTGGTGGTACTGAGTTTTATTGGATCGTGTGACCCGAACTAATATTTCACTCATTATATATATATATAATGAGTGCAATATTATACCTCCACCATCGCCACCAAAAAAATTACCTCCACCACTACCCTCGTACCATCGCCACCCAAAAAATTACCTCCACCACTACATTATAAAGAAAAAACATCCACCATTACACACCTTCCACTGCCACCAGAAAATACCTCCACCGCTACACTCATGTCATTACCACCGCCACAAAAAAAGACACCACCACCTGCTACCACAACCACCAAAATCCCTAATTTTCCATAATTCGTTGCCCCCCTCCCCCCCACCCCCCACCCCCACCCCTAGGGGTGTTCGCTGTCTAGTCCGGTTCGATTTTGAGGTTTTTTTTTACCGGACCGACTTGGTCGGTCCTTTAAAAAAATGGACCGAGATTGGACCGATAATGTCGGTTAACCGACCCTAGAAGGTTCGATTTTTTATAGGGTCGGTCCGGTCTAACCCGTCGGTCCTCACATTAATGAATTACATCATTTATAATAATAAAAATAAACCCGACTCTATATTTTCCAAACATTAAAAAATAAAAAAATATCAAAATTTGCAATTAAAACAAACCTATTATTGGATTAAACTGTAATTTAACCTAATCAAATATTAAAATATATATATTTTCACTATTGATTTATCTTTTATATATAAATATATATGTAAAAATATATTATATTATATAGAGTCGGTCCGGGTCGGTCCTAACAGGGTTTTTGAAACTGTAAATCGTGGACCGGACCGACTAGATCGGTCAGCCAAGAAAATAAACCGAGATCGAACCGATTAAGAAAAAAGACTAAAAAAAAGAATCGGTTCGGTCCATCGGTCCATTCGATTTTTTAAACACCCCAAAAAAATTCCCGAAATCTGCGGCACCCAGCCCAAAATCCTCCAACCCCACATGGTTGCATTTTCGTACAGTTCGTTTTAATTAGATCACTCCATTAGACCATTCTTTATCAATCCCCAAAAGGCCCTCGAAAGAATCACTGAATCCACCATTCTATCCAATTCTCGTATTTTTTCTTCATCTTATGATAAATATCACAAGCCAATATTTTCCTAAAAATTATAAACAACAAACAAATTGTTTATGGTACTTGATAAAAAATTACAATTACTTATAGTGAAAAAACTACTCACTGTTACATATACATAAATTATAAGGAAACCATTATATACAAACAAACAAATAAATCTTAAGATATATTTGATTAAAAGGTGCCCCTAATATTTTAGCAATAATATATATTTTTTAATAAAATATATCTCTTATTACGTGGGACACTCATTAATAATTAGTGTAATAAAAAATATTTTACAGTACATATTTATTTAGTGTTCCACTATTTTAATAATGTAGATAAAGGAGAGAATGTCACTAGAATTTTAGAAACTTTAAAAGTGAAATTTTATTTCATTTTGTAACTTTCTTTATTAAAACAATTTTGGATGTTATTTTGTGTCCTCCCCCACCCCACATTTTTATACATGATTTTGTATTTTTTCATTAATTTCTAAAAATTTGTGTTACACCTCTAATTTGGTATTGCCCCAATTTTTTGTTACACTACCGTTCCATTACATATTTAGTCAAACGTTTGTTTAAACATTTTCATATTATTTTTAAGGGTTAATTACATTTGGGCCCTCTGAACTATACCCCCCAATACTTCAACTTTTTCCAATTAAGCTCCCTGACATTGAAAAAGGTTACAATTCAGCCCCTGTCGTCCAACTCCGTTAACTTTTGACAAAAATCGTTAGTCATGTGCGTGGCACATGACTTTAAACAAGGGCATTTTTGTCCAAACCTATATTTAAGCAAGGACCTTAACAAAAAAAATATGAAAAACAGGAAAAATATCATAAAGAAAACAGAAAATATGAATATATATTTAAAAATTATGAAAATTACCAAAAAAAATATTTAAAATCTGTAAAATTCTTGAAAAAAATAAATCAACAGATATTTAAAATAATTACTGAAAAATACATTGAAATACAAAAAAAAAGACATTTAAAAATATGGAAATTCGTAAACAATTAAAATTGTGAAAATTACCAAATAAATATAAAAAAACAAGAATTTTTTTTAGAGAAAAACAGAAAATACGAATTTAAATTCAAAAATTCTGAAAAATATTTAAAATCTGCAAAATTCTAGAAAAAAAATAATTCTGAAAATATATTTAAAATAATTACTGAAAATACTTTGAAATACAAAAAAGACATTTAAAAAATATGGAAATTCGTAAACAATTAAAATTCTTGAATTGTGCTATTGTATCTCATATTGTTTTATTTGAGTTATAATTCTCTAAAAATATAAATTATCAATTAAATATTTGAACAAATATATAAATAACCCTAAAAAAATCGAGGGATCCCGCTCTCGAATCCCCGGCAATGGTTTGTGCCCCGCCCTAAATAAATTTTAAAAAAAAAATGGGCCATGCATGGGCTTTGTCCTTGGACCATCTTCATATCATTAACCTGTTTTGTATGATGGTTTTGTTTTTTTGACAAATCTAGGATATGTCATACGAGGATGAGCCAAGTTATCCCTCACGCGGCATTTTATTTGTCATGAAAGAACTTCACATAGTCTTTAAATTGTCGCAACTTCTCAAAAAAATTGCTCGATGTAATCTTCAATGTCCATTTCTTACTTGAGGGAAAATGGAAATTAACTCAAAAATAATTCAAGTAAGGCCCGACATTTATCTCGCGGGAATCCAATTGTCGTGGCATCTTCCGAATTTTTCACAACTCTCGAGGCGGGATTTTTTTTGCCATACACAAGTAACATTGGGGCTTATTGCCAAATGCCCAAGTGATATAGAGACAGTCTACTAAACTGTTTTGCAATAATAAAGAAAATTTTTAAATATATAATTATTAAAAAAATATAGTCTTAAGAAATAAGTCATTCTACAAAAGAAGTAAAATCTTTTTATAGTAAGCGTACCTATTATTAGCTGCCTGCATAGTGGTTGAGTGTGTTCCATAATATGTAATAAGGCATATCTATTCTGACATTGCCCTTGTTGAGTGTCAAAATTTCCATAAAAACATGATATGAAAATACTGGTTCGTAAACAAAAGGCGCATCTGGTGTAGTGGTATCATAGTACCCTCCCACGGTACTGACCAGGGTTCGATTCCCTGGATGCGCAATTTTTTATTTGCTGTTTTAGTGCCACCTCTTTTTAGTTAATAACAAAGGCACCCCCTTTTCCAATGATGTTATCATAAAACCACCTCTCTTCCCTTCCCCCCGGGTTTCAAATCTGAAAAGATCGTCACCGACAAAACGGTGATAGATGTTTTTGTTAGAACTGGAAGGTTACATTAGGAAATTGTAGGCCTGCAAACGAATCGACCCGAGCCGAGTAGAGTTGAGCTTAGCCAAACGAGCTTGAAATTATGTTCAAACTCGGTTCATTTACTAAACGAACGAGCCGAGCTCGAGCAACTCGGTTTTAAGAGACCTAATCGAGCTCGTTTTCGCTTTAGAACTCGAGTCGAGCCCAACGATCGCAATTTTTTAAACGAGCTCAAAATCGTGTTCAAGCTTGATTCATTTGCTTAACAAACGAGCATAGCTAGAGTTTTTCATGAACAGCTCGGTTCGTTTGCAGCGCTACCTGCTAATTGTTCAGGAGTATAGTTCTCCAATAGTAATACATCCCCAACTTTTGCCTTGCCACCCCCATCTTTTTCCTTTTTTTTGTTTTCTAAGTGGTGCTCGAAATTAAAATATATGCATATGTTTGGATTCCCATGCTCCGACCACTTCAAAAAATGTGCAACTTTCATCATTTTCCCATGTATCACTTAAAACTCAAGTAAGCAATATTAAGGTGTCCTATTTTTTGATTCCCAATCTTGAATGATCATAGAATTACTTGATTACTTTTGCACAATAGTGAACAAGCATTAGCTTAAAAGTTTAGAAAGAAATCAATAACTAATTGCCTCTTTGCATAGTGGTAGTTATGCTCATCGCAAAAGAGATTGCGTTACCACTTCGAACCGTCTCGAAATATGTGTAGGCCCTGTACTAAATTGACCCTAAAGTTTATCAAAATCTGATTTTTTTTTCAACTCCATAAAATACCATAAATTCCAACAGTTCATAAGTTTGAGTTCCAAAAATGAGATTATTTCCATTATTAAAATTCTCTGTGGAGACATCATGACTTTACTATAAAAAAATTGTTTGCTTTATAAGATCCTCTCCATTTATATAACCAAAATAGCATTTGGCTAATTTGTAAGATGATTTTAACCAAAAAAGCATTTCGAAGCATTAACCAAAAATACGTTTGTAGAATTTATTTTTATTTTTTTGACGAATCCGAGACTAGTTTATTAAAGATTGATTTTTGAAAGATGGAAAACTGACAGTAAAAACTTAGAATTTTTTGAAAAAATTAAAGATCTATTTATTACCATTGAACCATTTTGGATAACTGTTTTATTTTTTCTGTATCTTCAAAAGATAAAAGAAAATCAATGATTTTCAAATAACAGGCGCATCTGGTGTAGTGGTATCATAGTTCCCTCCCACGGTACTGACCAGGGTTCGATTCCCTGGATGCGCAATTTTATATTTATTTGCTGTTTTTTAGCACCATTACTTTTTATGTAATTGCAAAATGGTGTCATGTTTATAGGAGAGTTTTTTGCAAGGTTTACATTAGGAAATGTGGGAAATTGATCTGCAATATTGATACATGAATGACATTACCAAATAGAAGTAATAAGTTCCAATGATTATATTTTTTTAAATATACTATTTCATATAATTTGAACACTTGGACCAACTCCAATTCATTGGGCAAATTGGGTTGGTACTCATCACAAGCCACTAGCCATGATATATTGTAATTTGTACCCACGTTTAGCTTGTAATTTCAATTAAAATATTGACAGCTCGAGAGGCATTTGTTTTGTCGCCCCAAACATTTCCTCCATATTTAAATCTAAACGAGTAACTTTTTTATCATGTGAATAAACCATATTCAAACCCGACCTATTATATTGACGTGTCGTGTCATTTTCACTTGTCATTATCCATTAAGATAAAGAATTATTTTGAATCGTATACAAGTTGACACCGAAAATATTACGCTGGATAGAATGGAATGAACAAATAGAATTCATGTAATCAACCCCAAATAATTGGAAAAAGACTTTGTTGAGTTGAATTGAATATAAAAGTTAACACATTAGCTAAATTTTAAACACAATTAGACGCATTAATTCAACGCCATTACTAATTATATCATTTAGTAAAATTTCTAATGATCAAATTAATATTAAGCTACATAAACTCTTTATAAGTTCCAACGATGTCTTATTTACTCAAATTTAATGGATCTTAACGAGTCTTATCGAGTATTAACGGATGAAGAGAGTCAACACTAACCCAACTCGTTAATCATTATGTCTAATCAGCTTAACACTGATACGACCCGGAATCATTAAAGCTCCACTCATTAACTTATAATTTCACGTCGGTTTGTATCATATTATTGTGTCTTGCCTCATTTTGTCAAGTCTAAACGCAAGTGATATTTGCCTTGCCGCCCAACTTTTTCCTTTCTTATTTTCCAAGTGAAGCCCGAAATTAAAATTTACATGTATGCTTGGATTCCCGTGCTCCGAGCATTTTTAAAACTGTGCCAACTTTCATTATTTTCCAATTTATCAATTAAAACGCAAGTAGGCAAATATCAAGGTGTCCTATTTTTTTAATCCCAGTCTTGAATCATAAAAATACTAGATTACTTTGCACAATAGTGAATAAGCATTAGCTTATAAGACATCAATAACTAATTACTTCTTTGTGGTATATTTTGTGACAGAAACAATGAAATGTTTCAGGGACTGGAACATACCATTTAGTTGCTTTCAATAGAAAACAAACAACCAAGCAAAATACTTGTAATTAACACTTAATGGTTGGTTTCAATTTTGATCAGACATTAAAAATAGAAACAAGAAACAATCACCAATCAAATTGTCCTGCCTCGAAAAATAATAAAATTTAAACGAAAGAAAATGAAAAGTATTCTCCTATCCATATTGATTAGTAGAATAGCTCATATACAAAGCATCACATAAGATTATCACAAATCGTCATTAAAAGTGTATTTAATAATGCTTTTGGAGGACAAAGATAGAAAATTAAAAATAGCGAGGTTCAAATTACATGTAGCAAAATAAATGGGCATCAAAGGGTTCAGATCAAAATACAAAAGCTGATCCTAGCAACATCGTCTTCACCATACTTGAATGTGTATTCGGATATAAAGAAGCAATATGCTACCAAAAAAAAAGGATATAAAAGAAACAAACAAGAATGGCGCGATATGTTGCTCAGACAATCCGTTCCAACTCCCTCGCGTAACTGAGGGTCTGATTTATGAGTTGCAGAGACGGTATCTCCTTGCAATTCGAAGATTCTTTTGCCTTTTGGAAAATCACAAAGCCCTTTTTTATTTCCCACTCGGGATGCTCCTGCAAATTGCAAAATATAATAAAAATCATAACATATTTAACTATTGTAGGATTTAGTAAGTTGACTTCTAAAATGTAACTCATATTTGGAGACATCTGAAAAAGAAAAGGTGCAGCTCGTAATTTTGACATAAATGGAATATTTTTCATGTGACATTATAATTGAGAGGAGATATACCCGCCATCGTCTCAAAAATAAAAAGCAAAATCAATGGTGAACTCTTAAAAGCGAAGTTGAAAAACATGACTAACTGTTTAGTATTACATGGCTAAAACATCTCCAAATGGATGTAGAAAATATGTACTTTGCTATCGTATGTCACATTTTACTATCAATATTTACTACTTGAAAATCTTGCACTTCAATAAAAGGTAGCAACTTTTGGTATTTTTAAGTTTTATATGTAGACCCCATCATTTGTTGTTTTGTACAACCAGTGTAATGGTTCGACGGGAATATTTTATTATTTTTATGCATGGGACCAACATTTGCTACTTCTTTAACACAGTCGTCGTGCATGGGACCAACATTCATGTAAACATGTGATTAAGCATATCCTGACTGGTTTTTTATGTATTTCATAGATATTTGTTGCACATTATTTACCCACTAAAGTTGTTCGCATGAATAGTTAATTTAGTTTATTCGAGTTGTAGCATGTCAAATTTCAGAAGTGCGTACCACTACGTAATTGCTAGGGTTATTATAGTTTCCTGGTAACTATAGTCATACTAAAGACCTAGAATCAAACCCTAACGTCATCCAAATTTTACGGATTAAGGTTTGGGAGGGCATTCCCCACTCCATAATTGTGTAGCTCATCACTTTTGGAGCAAGAGAAAAATAAGATAAATAAGTGCCAAGCTGTAGAAAATTACCTCCTTAATATATGCAGAAAGTTCTTGGTCTGAAGTAAAGAGCAAGATTTGTCGGGCATCATTAATTGAAAGAGAGTCATATGCCTTTTCACTACATCCAGCTATTTCATCCCTGTAAATCACAAAACAAACTATGAAGCCAGCCATACCCCTATTCAGTACAAGTCTGTATTATAGTTTGAATGACATGATGAACTGTGAGGCGGTTCCGCAACTGGCAATATTCTCCGAGAATTCCAGGGAGATCAACTCACACACACATACACATATATATGTGTGTGCGCACGCGCGTGCGCGCGCAAACGTGTGGCTCATTTACGTATGCATCATCGAATATAAAATGGCTATTTTGTTAGTAAACATCATCTATCTTGTAATTTACATGATCCTGTGATTGCTTATCAAAATTAAAATTCTAAAAGACAGCACTCTTAAAGGTTTAACATCATATTTAATGATGCGTAGGCCCTGGGAATTGACATGTACTTTGTATTCAATTTTGAGTCTCAAATTATTTCTCTTTTAGTTAGTATATTAGGTTTGAGGCTAATACTCCCTTTGGAATATTCTAATTATTTCTCTTTTAGTTGATGAATCATGAATCGATATGATGCACGATTCGAAGCTCGATTTGTGTGTCAGTTTTGCTTTGGGCATTTTTGACCCATTCTTTTAAGAACATAGTCCTTTTTGTCATTTGTTTAGGGGTAAAATGAAAAATTAACCTTAAATTTTGAGGTTGTTTTTTATAGGGAAAAATGCAAATTTAACCCCGTGATATGGAATCAATTTAATATCGAGCCCTTTACTTTCAAAAGTTACAAAATTAATCATCACGTACATTTAGTGTTGCAATGTTAACCCTCTGTCGGTTTGTCGTTTGGGCAACTAACGAAAGTCAACTAAACACCTTTTATGTATGTATACGTGATATATGATCCCTCAAACTTGTCTCTCCCTCTCTTCCCCCTTTTTCTTCTTTTTTTTCTTCATAATAACGACTTTCATTGAAAATGATACTACCAAAATCACAATATTGGGTATTATATGTGAAGAAAGAAATGAGACCATTAACAACTTTAGCTTCACGTGAGGAAAGAGAAGAGTGGATGAAGTTATGGGGTTTGGTTCAAATGGGCAGTGAAACTGGCGAGAACTAGAACATAAAGGTCGTACCCAGTGCACAAGGCTCCCGCTTAACTGCAGGGTCAGGGAGAGGCGGATGTTGGCTAGTCTTACCCCCATATGTTTCACATATGGAGAGGCTGCTTCCATGTCTCGAACCCGAGACCAACCGTAGCTTGGGCGAGGACACTTTCCATCGCACAAAGGTACGACCTCTAACTAGAACATAGTTGAATTAAATAAAATGGGTTGAGGCGGTGATGATGGTGGTGGTGGTGGTTGGTGTTCGAAGGAGAGAGAGTGGGAGAGATTGGGTTGGGGTGGCACGTCGAAGATGATGGGATGGTGGTGGGTAATGATGCATTGATTTTCTGTTTCTGTTTGTGTTTGTGTTTGTGTGTGTGTGTGCATGTGTGTGAGTGAGTGTGTGTGTGTGTGTGTTTGTGTGTGTGTGTGTGTGTGTGTGTGAGAGAGAGAGAGAGAGAGAGAGAGAGAGAGATCAAAATTCATTTATTTTATTTAAATGAGATCAGTAACTTTTGCGATAAGTAGCCCAAAAACTAACGGAGGGTTAACATTGCAACAGTGATATCAAACTAACCCCAAAGCACAGGATTAAATTACATTTTTCCTTTTCAATTTTATATCGGATGTTTCAAAGTTGTAATTAACAACAAAAGGGGTTCGAAATTGAAAATGACACCAAAGTTCGAGGTTAAATTTGCAATTTACCCTTTGTCTTAAGACAAAAAATAAAAAGGAACAAATAACTTTTTAAATGCACAGAAAAGGTTTCAAGAGGCATTGAAACCTTGAAAACCCCTCTCTCCTTCATACGGTGATTTATTCCCCTTTTCCCATGGGAGTCGAAACCCTTAGTCATTGAATCATTACCCATTGTTGAAGAAAACAAAGGCTTGGGAGCATATTTTTGAGTGGCTGCTGTGCAAGGCTTTAAAAACCCTCATACTTAGTGTTGTCAATATTTTGTCAAAATGCTCAAGAAAAAACAGTAACAATAAAGATAATGATCCTACTTGAGGGCATTGTACTATGGTTTGACAATAGAATGTATTTAAGATGCAGCTATTGTGGACTAACATTTCGATTTTGAAGTCACATTTTATGCTAGAAAGGCACACGTATTACATCCAGTCGATGTATTCATGTATTAAATATGTTTTATTACTTATTCTAAAGCGTTCTCTATACATTTATTTATAATTTACTACATTTTTAATAATGTTTACCGAATCATAGATTCGATTAGCGATTCGCGATTTATAGGGTATCCGAGTCACGATTTGACAACTCCTATTATATGATTTAGCCAAGGACATTGTGCTAAATAGAACAAAATGAAAGATAGGATTCGTGTAGACGACCCCAAATAATTGGGTAATGGCTTTCTAGTGTTAAGGTGAGTTGCTATAGTGTACATTTAATGAAACCAAGGCTGCAGCAGTTAATTGAACTAATGGGTGGCGACCAAATCATTTTTCCACACATTGCACATGTAAAATACAGTAACAACAAACATGCATTTGATTTATGTAAGATACATCCCCCAAACACAAACTATTAAACCGCTGACTACAACTGCAAAACTAATATGTAGTCTTTCTACAGCCATTGAAGGAATGTGATAAGATGTGTCATTATAGAAAAAATACCAAACCAATAAAAGTAATAAATATGTACCTAAAATGGTTGTAAATGTGCTTGTTAAGTGCAATTATTATTTCAACTTTCTCCATTTTATTCGTGGGAAAATTGCAATAAAGAAAGAGGAAAAAAACAAGCTTTTTGCAAATAACCCATGTAATATTGATTTGATAGGAAAATTTTCCTGAACTTTTTCAAAAGTCGACCCCCGCCCCTGGGAGTGTATTTGCAGATTTGTTCATAGTTTAAGGACCTATTAGTAATTCAAGGGGTATAAGCAAACCGCATAAAAGTTCAGGGGGGGGTTCTGCTTTTTACCATTGAATCATTGCATAAGTTTAAGTATTCACCTGATCGTCTTCGCCAGCAGATCCATAAAATAAACGTAACTTTCATGTGGTACAGTCTGTCTAGCAGTCAACACACGGTTGTAAGCCCCTTCCATGAAAGATTGTTCCAATTCCACAGCATGTTTGATACAAGGATTCTCAAGAGCACTCGCTGAGAGCAACTCCAATTCAGTGTGGAATTCAGCAATTCTATTCTGCACGAGTAGTCTCAAAAGGTTGAGACCTAAGATGGGGTACTCCTGAGGGGATGGTGGAAGACGGCCACTGCTCCATAGCAAATAAAAGTCATAAACATCAGTTTCAAATTCAAAGGTGCAGAACAAAATAAGAGATGTTGAAAAACATGAGCAGTATTCCATACATCAGATGGAGTTAATTTATAAACGTGCCCTCATAGTTTAGTTTTAACAAACAGCAAAGACAGAGATGTGTTACATGGCTTTTGTACCCAACAGGCCGGGGCTAGGAGAGAGAGAAGAATAAAATTCCGCTTTTTTATTTTTAGTTATTCTCAGCATTAGTTATAATTTTATGCTTACCTTTTTACTGTTTTTATAAGGGGTAAAATGTTTTGGAGAAATAAATAAGTTAAAATTTTGAATTCCAAATTCACTTTTCCTTCTCACCATGAAGCCTATAAATAAAAACCCTTGGCTCTATTTGTAAACAGCTAATTATTGGATTCGATTTATTATGAAGATATTTATCTGAAGAAAAAAAAATTTAATTCTCTAGTAATTTTTTATAAATTTCTGCAAAAGACCTAATTTGCATCAGATAGATGTATACACATAAACAGACCCAATTGATCAAGTCATATGCCGCTGAATGATAGTAAATGGCCCTGTACGTAATAATGAAACAAATATACTTAAAATGGTAGAGCTATTCATTATATGCTTGTGATACACAAGTCAATGTGGAACAATAGTGGCCAGATTCAGACAAGTAGCATAACAAAGCATCTAAAAGTATTTTAAGTTGGATTTCAAAATGTTAAAGAGTGGTGATTTTGGCTAAACTGATGTAATTGCTGATTTCTTTTATTTGTATATAATATTATTATGGTAATCTAACCACCTACTTTAATGAACCAGTAAAAGATAGTAATTTAAACATGACGATCCTGTCTCGAATCTTTCTTAGAATATAAAATAGAATGTAAAGACTCAAAATTAATGCTATATACTAAGAAGAATATATATGGTGCACCCAGTGTATACACCATCACCAATGAGTGTAAGACATAAGGGTATAAAGAGTAGTGGGCCCCTTTTTTCCTATTTGTCTTGCACTCAATGCGGGTGCAACACGTACAAATGCCACGTAGTGCACCGAGTGCACCATATATTTTCTCATACACTAAGGGAGAGCAAGAGAGGTCTGTAAGCCCATGAAACGACTATAATTACCCTTATTAAATTAACTAGTCATAATTCAGAAGCTACCCAATATTATATATTAATCAGATCATATGAAGAACTCCCAATGTTTAAAAAGGCGTTTGAGGCTTACGCCTTGAGGCGAGGCAGGAAAAAAATACCTCGAGGCTTAAGCCTCAGGATTGAATTTGAGGCTTACGCCTCGGTGCGCCTCACGCCTCGCCTCGCGCCTTTTCGGTGAGGGGCGAAAAAAAAAACTCTTGTTCTTTTTTTTTTGTTTTAAAACTGCACTTAACTTATAATATTTACTATTATAACTTGAGAGAAATTTTAAAAAAATGACCAATATGTTAATGAAACTTAAAAAACTGATTTTGTCAATTTGATTTTGTTTGAAATAAATGTACTAAATTGACTTCAATATGATTTTTTTTTTAAGTTTTATGTTTTTTGGTTTTCAACTTAGATTAATTTATTATCTTTAACTAAACTGAATATATATTAAGAAACTAATATATTTTAAAGGTTGCTGTTTTTTTTAATAAACTTAGGTTGAAATGTTTTATTAGTTTTTTAGTAAAATTGCAGTTTTTTTTTATCTTAGCTTGAAAATCAAGGTTTTTAAATAAATTTGCTTGTTAAGTTGCATTGATTAATTTACTGTCATATTATAAAATAATCAATATGTGAATGAAGCTAAAAAAATGATTTTGCCAATATGATTTTTCATTGATTAATTTATTGTCATATTGTAAAATAACCAATATGTTAAAATTGATTTTCTTAAATTACTTTTTTTTTTAAATTTATATCGGGGGAACAAAAAAATGTCAAATTATGTGAGAAAGTCCTCAAGGATTTTTTTTTTTTGTAGTTTTATTTTATATTTCTTTGTTATTTTATTTTTATAGTTTTATTAGTATTTTTTTAATATTATTTTGCTCTTTTTTTTCCTTTTCGGTGAGGCTTACGCCTCGCCTCTTCGTGACTAAAACGCCTCACCTCGCCTCGCCTCGCCTTTCGCCTTTTTAAACATTGAGAACTCCTATTATATTAGTACTGACACCAAATTTTCAAAAGCTGTATTTATAAGAAAAAACTTGTAAACCCAAATGAGTTATTAATTATACAAAAATAGTATTACTTATATATTGCAACAGGCACATTTTCTAGTATTGCACAACGCACACGTCCCATGGCTTCTAGTGTGAATATAATTTACAGCATAACCAGAATATACATAAACTCAACAACTAGCTTAGTATTCTGACAGACTGAAACTGAAACTGTCTACCAAGCAACAAGAAAAGTTGTGGATTCAAGTTTCTGATTCAAAATTTTGGCTCCAAGTCAAGTCCAAGAATGGAAAGAAAGATAATGAACACCTTTGTCCATCATAAATTGACTTCTAACATTTTTATTTCACCCCCTTACTTCTCACAGATTTTTTTAAGATATAGAGATTTTCCCAAATGACTAGAGCTAAAGACCAGATACCCTGCATCCGTATAGTACGGTTTTAACTGAAAGAAATCCCTCTCAAAGGCATCCTGATCCTCGGTCTTCACACTAAGAATAACTGCATGCTCATATATATCCCCTGAAATTGGTCACAGGCGCAAATATTATGAGAGAAAATAATGAGGATAAATGAAAGAAATTAAATCATGCACAATGCATAATCTTTAAACATACAGTACCTTTAAAGGTGATTATCAAACCCCCTTAGATAAACTATGAACAGCATACCTTGTGCATATATCAAATATGACATTCATGTTCCAGTTTTCTTGAGAACTTTAAATTGCGCAATCAACATTTATAATCAATTATGTGTCTACAAATTTCATAACAGAATTGCCACTTCTGATCCCAAGTATTCTACTAATGAGCACTGAAGAGTTGTAGTGCTATCCCAACTCAATTTCCATGAACTCCTAAATCTTGTTTTATTTTTCATGTTCCCCTTAATTGTAAATAATTTATAAATATGGTAACAATTTAAGCATTGTATATTCCATTTTATAGGAGCTTGACACCTTTTGTGCTTCAATTGAATACACAACTATCATGCTTAAAATTGGCAAAGCACTTGAACTTAAGTTGCACATATATTAAAACAAGTTATGTCGCATCCACTTCTAAAATAATGTGTTGCATTCAAAAAATCCATAGATCATAAGCGATAGCAATAACCCACGTTTTAAATGAATTTAAACATCATATTATTGGTTATAACACAAAAATATGCACCATAACGTCACAATACTAGCTAAGGCTCATTTAAGTCTTGGCTCAACACCGACAGTTTATGAAGGTTATTGTTCAATTTTAAAATTATTTATGTTTCAATATGTCATACAACTTGAAGGACGAATACTTGGAGGCCTTACAATGAGATATCCAAAAAGAAAGAAAATGGAATGTTGGTTTTCTGGAACGATTCATGTTTTAGCTTGTCTTATTAGTTTTCTGGAACGATTCATTTCTTGCTGATTACCTCATTGTAAGGCCCGAGATATCGAAAAAGAAAGAAAATGGACAGAGGCCTTATGTTATCAACCAAAAACACAGGAAGAAAAGCCAAGGGGCTGGTGGGATGTCTATTTTGCTTGTCCTGGCCGGCCTGCTTGACCTCCTCTTCCTCCACCTCTTTTTTTTTGTGTGTGTGGTTTGGGGGGGGGTATATTTAGGAATTAAATTATCTTGGTCCACAAGAAGTTTGGCAAGAGGGGTGCATCTGTTATAGGGGAGTCGTCAGGACCTCAATGATGGACTCCAAAAAAATTTCAAAGAATTAGAATTTATAAATTGAAAAATTTTAGTTCTCTCACATTTATGCTTGTTTTGACTAACAGACAAATGTATTTTTGGATTTTGTCATTATATCTATTCGTGGAATTAAGTGGTTCTTACTCGGAGAATCTTAGGGCATAGCTTCGGTTTTTTAATTGATTCATAGGTCTCAAAACTTGCCCCTCATACCCTTAAGGAAGCCTGTCATCGTGCATACACGAACCAACTTATTGGAGGCTGACTCAGAGATTTCAGAGCATAAACTCCTCCTCGGCCAAATAAGCGTTGTTACAACCGTTTGAAGCTTGAAGTGGAAAAAACCATGCAAACAGAGTCCTAGACCTAAATGATCGATTGTGGGATATATCCAAAAAGAAAAAAAAATGGACAAAGGCTGTATGTTATCAACCAAACACACGGGAAGAAAAGCCAAGGGGCTGGTGGATTATCTACTTTGGTTGTCCTGGCTGACCTCCTTGACCTCCTCTTCCTCCAATTGTTTTTAGGGGGGTGGGGGTGGGGAGGAGGAATGAAATTATCTTGGTCCACAACAAGTTTGGCAAGAAGGGTGCATCTGTTATAGGGGAATCATCAGGACCTCAATGACGGACTCCAAAAAAATTTCAAAGAACTAGAATTTATAAATTGAAAGATTTTTCTTCTTTCTCTGGATTTTTAGTCATTATATCTATTCGTGAATTAAGTGATGATCCAATGGTTCTTACTCAGGGAATCCTTGGGCGTAGCTTAGGCTTTTTATTGAATCGTCGTGATTCTGACGTTTGAATCAATTCATAGGGTCTCAAAACCTATCCCTCGTAATCTTAAGGAAGTCTGACACTGGTCATCGTGCGTACACGAATCAACTTATTGGAGGTCGACTCAGAGATTTCAGTGCAGAGACTCCTCCCCGACCAAATAAGCGTTGGTACAACAGTTGGAAGTGGAGAGAATCACGCCAACAGAGTCCTAGAACTAAATGGTCGCTTGTAACCAATATGAGGAAACCCCATTATGAAGAGGGCAATCAATTCATATATTGTAATCTTACGGCTTGGCTCTCAAATAGCAGATAGCACCCGAGTTTTATAAGTAATAAAAGATCTCCCTCTTTTTCCCCATGGATGTAAGCAATGTTTTAAAAAACAAGCTATTGTGAACATACTAGCACGCTGCGAATTGCGGACCAAAAACGCAACATCGCGTTCACGGTATTATGGGATGCTCAAAAAGCGTGGGCAAAAAAAGCTAACGTGGCACGCTATTTGGCGCAATAGCTCTTTATTTTACGCCTTTACGCGCTTTTCTGTGCAACACTTGCGCTATTTGTGTTTTTTTTTACAAAAACAAACTAACCTCCAAAACCCTTTTCTCTTCAAAGACGACCATATTTCCGGCCAATCTGAGGTTGCAGGACCAAAACGAAGTCGTCGAGCCAAGCTTACTTCAAAGTCGAGGTCGATTGAGGCTAAGGATTGTATCGTCAGGCCAAGCTGACTTCACCGCAACTTTTTCTTTCATTTTTTAGGTCGATTGAGGCTAAGGATTGTATCGTCAGGCCAAGCTGACTTCACCGTAACTTTTTCTTTCATTTTTTAGGTCGATTGAGGCTTGGGGGGGGGGGGGGGGGGGGGGGCTGAAGATAATCCCCCCCATCTAATACAACAGGCTTAAGGGACTAAGGCAGCGATGCAGCTCAGCGCGGCCCAGGGGATCTTCCAGCAAAGAAGCTGGCCGAGAGAGCTCATCCTTTAGTCCTGTTGTTTTATTTAGTCTTGTTGTATCTTTGAGATGTGAGGCACAGTTAGGGCTTGTCCTGACCATCTTAGATACACCTGGTAAAACACCGAGAGACCTTGACCGTGGAACCTTGGGCGGAGCAGCCTTGAGTTCCATTGGCGTCAAGTTGTGAACCAAACAACCCTCTATTTAATGTCTATTTAATGTCACATCTACTTTATGTGATATCACTAGCCAGCTAGGCAATGTCAAATCTACACTTAAGTAATCCACCGTGGTATTTGGGGCTGTCAAACAGTTGGTGAGCCACCTCTGGAACGACAGCCCCCTGACACACAGTGGTTAGACAAAATGCATGTCTTGACATTTAATGTTTATGACGTGGAGCTAACTAGTGCATCAGGCATTTAATGTTTGTGACATAAAGTATGAAGGATGCCTTTTTCACAGTTATTAATGACTGAGCCGTCTCGAGAGTGGTGTGGGGGGGGGTTATTTATTGGCCTCAACCACTTATAAAAAGGGAGAGTTCCTTTGCTAGAGTTTCTTCCTAAGGATTGTTGCCTAGAGAGAGAGAGAGATTCTCATCAAGAAAGAAAGGAGTTATTGCAAAACCAGAGCTTTTATTCATCCACCATGGTCATTTATTACGAAGTTTTTAATATCTGATTGGGGACCTTTGTTGAGAGTTGGTGTGTTTGGTTGCCTGCCAAGGTGTATCTAGGGTGCTTACTTCTCTCTCCCTGCAAATGAGTTTGCTTCTGAGTTCATTATTATCTTTTGAGTCATACATGAGCATGGTTCAAAGTCTCAATATCGGTCCCGGTATCGAACACTGGATTTTCAACTCGGTCGCGGTATCTGGCGATACGCAAAGATACGCTATTTAGAGAACACGAAAATTCCGAAAAAAATATATAAAATTTTTAAAAAATATGATTAACAATATGTACCAATCAGATATGTTCAAACCATTATTTAATATGCATTACATTGTACGATTAGTCATTCTGAAGTGCTGCGGACTTGACATATTGCTAACATACTAATTTTATTTTTATTTTTAATTATTTAAAATCTCTAAATAATTACGTATTAATGACTAATTGTTGATTTTAATTTATATAGGATGATGTTTGATATTCATGGACGAGACTAGACTTATGGGGATTCTTTTTTCCCTCGATCTTTATCTCTTCCATTTTTGGACATCGTTATGTGACATTATATTTTGATAGGATATTTTGTTCTAAGTTCAAATATTTTTATGTACGGTTAATGTTATTAGTTTTATATTAGTGACATTTTAATTTTATTGCAATTGTTTAATTTAATCTTAGTGTGTAAAATTATTCTGCATGTATATATTATGTGGACAAACTTATATAGGTCGTGTTTCTGTAAATGTTACAATATATTTTCAACAACGAAGAAATATGGTAAAAGATTAAAATTCTCTCAAAAAATAAAAGAAAATATGACAATGTTCAAATAATGATGCAATTTTTTTTTCATATTACTCAGAAAAATTATACAAGGTTGCAATAATTTTCACAACATTTTTTTTGTACAAATAAATGTTTTGTAAAAAAATGTACAAATAAATGTCTTACAAAACGTATACATTTTTTTTTGTGCAAATAAATGTTTGTAAAAAAAAATTCAAAGATGTCTTACAAAACGTATACATTTTTTTTTTGTACAAATAAATGTTTTGTTAAAAAATGTACAAAGAAATGTCTTACAAAACGTATTTTTGACATCTTTTTACAAACAAAATTAAAAAATGTTTTGGAGAGAAATGTTTTTTGAGTACCCAAAAAAATGTGTCATTTGAATCGGTTGTCTCGGCCGATATCGCGGCTGTCTTGGCCGATATCGCGGCGAGGCGTCTCGGAATCGGTTGTCTCGACTGATATCTCGGTGAGACAACACGATTCAGTGTTTTTTTTAAACGCCTCTCGGTATCGTATCGGTACCCTCCGATTCCGAGTTGACTCGGCCGATACCGAGTAACTCGGTCGATACTTTGAATCATGTACACGAGAGATTTGAGAGTTCAAACTGAGTTTATCTTCACTAGGTTGTGATTGTGTGTCTTTTAATTAATCTATAGTGTTACTGGTTAACTCATCATTACTATACTCGAAAGGGGTTACGCCTCCATCTAATCTAAACTACCTTCTTACAGAGGCTGAGGTGTGAAAATATCTTCTTCTTTTTTTGTTTATTATGATTCCATAAATGTATTCTTTTATGTATTTACTATTAAGTCCTAAAACGAATAGTTCATTTTGTGTATTCACTATTAAGTCCATCTCATAAATGTATTCTTTTATTTTCATTTCAAAATGCCAGTTGTTTATGCTTTTATGTTATTTGTTTTATACATTCAGATTAAACTTTTTTTCTACAAATTTCAGTTTAGGATGATATTTATTCTACATGTTTTAAGTTTAAAATGTTAATTATTTTAATTCTACAAATTTCAGTTTAAAATGTTTGGTTTTGTTTTTTACAAATTGCAGTAAAAAATGTTACGTGTTTTAGAAATTTCACTTTGAAATATTTTTTTTTTTTTTAAATCAGCTTAAAATGTCAACTTTTTTATTTACAACTTTTAGTTTTAAAATGTTATTTTTTCGCATTAAAATGTTAATTGTTTTAAAAGAATTTTGTTTAAAATATTACCTTTTTCTTTACAAATTTCAATTTAAATGTTATTTTATTTACAAATTCTCAGTGTAAAATATTATTGATTTTACAAATTTCAGTTTAAAATGTTATTTACTTTACAAATTTCAATTTAATATGTTGTTTATTATTTATTTATAGATTTTATACGTTTTCTAATTAAGATGCCGTACCTTGGTGCGATGGCAAGTGCCCTCGCCCAAACTACGGTTGGTCTCAAGTTCGAGACATGATAGTAGCCTCTCCATAAATGGCTCCCGGACCCTAAAGTTAAGCGGGAGCCTTGTGCACTGAGTAAGACCTTTTTTCCATATGTTTTCAAATTAAAAAACTGAAACGCACGAGTTGCTTGCGCGATGTGCAACGCGACCCGAGCCGAAACGCGACAGCTTGCGCGAAATCGATTTAAAACATTGGATGTAAGCAAGGCTGATGTTGCTGCATCACATATATATTATGTTTAATGATCTTTCTTGTGTGTGTGCATTAAAGGTTATATCTGTAATTCATATCATAAAGTGTTTGCCCTCGTACAGAACTATTATATATTTGAGAATCTTTTATTTCTCACTTCTAAACTTGCCTCACTCTTTTCCCTGTTATTCCCCAAGTCCAATAATTTATAGTTTCGGGAAATGTTTTAAAAAACTAATTGAAGTAAGCAGTTTTAGCAACAAAAAAAAATCCCTAAGCTATTTTTAAGACCAAGAAAAGAAAAAGAACTCCCCCAATTTCGTGCATTTTGTAGAAAAGAAAAAATGATTTGCGTCGCTAAAACCACTAAAAAGTTCCCAGAAGGATGTTTTTCAACAAAAATGCAGAGTCCAAAGGAAATTTTTTGCACTAAAAATAGTTTAACAGGTTTCTTACAAAACTGCATATCAGGGGTTCGTCTGCAGTTTTACCCAAGTTATATTTCGTCCAAAATTGATCGCATATTTTTTACTAAAAATAGTCGAATATATTACTTCTTGTTGGAACAAGTAGTGCTCCTGTAATATACATCATTTAGTTATAACAACGGACTTCCATAGCCAACTTTCTCGTTACCCATTAACTTCTGACAGTCGCATGTACACACCCCCAATACACTATAGAGCATATCTACTAACAATTATGAATGTGTGCGCGTGTTCAACAACAATAGCTTTACACATGCCAAACGCAATACAAGTATCTGATCAAATCTAGTGCATAACATTACTTGCTATTGTCAGCTCGTGAACCGCATTAGTTGTTTCTTCAAACAATGGTGGAAGACTTCTAAATTCTGTCAGCAAAACCTGCAAGATTAAAACCAAGATAAGTCGCACCGTATGGTATTGTTAGAGTTTAACAATACAATGGGAAAAAAAGAAAAAAGAAAAAAAGAATAGAAACACGCCGTCCCTTGTTCTAGACCTAATCTGTCTTTTTAAAGATATCGAGAGAACCTTTGACCTAATAATGTTGTGATCCACACGGACCATGATTTGGAATTGTTTGATCAAATCTATCAAATATTAAACAAAATGTAAAAACTAAGATAATATATCCTATACTTATAACCTCACGAATCAACAGCCTACAAGCTTGGAGTGTAGCACTCCACCTTCCCACATATTATGTCTATTTCAAACGCTGCCTCAGGCTTACAACTGCTGGAAATAGATATGCAGAATATACGAAAAAACTCAAAATGTGTAAACAATAAAATTGAAACAACTTATCGATTATTGATAGAGGTTTGTGTTTGACACGTAGTCCTAAAGGTAAAATTGCCCGCTGATATTGATACCGTCAGCCTCTTGAATAAGCACCTCACAGGATTTGTAGAAACTAAAAGTCCCACATCGGAAAATTAAAGCCTCGTGCCACAGTATAGATATTGGGGTCCCTCCACCCATTACCAACCAGTTTTGGGTTGGAAGCTCCAATATATAACATGGTATCACAGCAACGATCCAATTGCTCCCCGTCACCCAATATAAATATGTCCACGTGTTACGCTCAAATCACATCACACGAGGGGGGGTGTAGAGACTAAAAGTCCCACACCGGGAAATTAAAGCCCGGCACCACAGTACCCATTACCAACTGATTTTGAGTTGGATGTTACAACATTTAACAGGATTCAACTATCAGATTGCACCACCAACAACAAAGAAGAACCAATGTTTAAAAAGGCGAAAGGTGAGGCGAGGCGAGGCGTTTTAGTCACGGAGAGGCGAGGCGTAGGCCTCACCGAAAAGAAGAAAAAATAAGAGCAAAATAATATTAAAAAAATACTAATAAAACCATAAAAATAACATAACAAAGAAATATAAATTAAAAGTATAAAAAAAAACATCCTTGAGAACTTTCTCACATAGTTTGATATTTTTTGGTTCCCCCAAGATAACTTTTAAAAAAAAAATTAATTTGAGAAAATCAATTTTAACATATTTGTTATTGTACAATATAACAATAAATTAATCAATGCAAAATCATATTGGTAAAATCATTTTTTTAGCTTCATTCACATATTGGTTATTTTATAATATGACAGTAAATTAATCAATGCAACTTAACAAGCAAATTTATTAAAAAAACATTGATTTTCAAGCTAAGATTAAAAAAACAGCAATTTTATTTAAAAAAATAATAAAACATATCAAAATAAGTTTATTAAAAAAAACAGCAACCTTTAAAATATATTAGTTTCTTAATATATATTCAGTTTAGTTAAAAATACCATTTTAATCTAAGTTGAAAACCAAAAAACATAAAACTTTTTTAAAAAAATCATATTGAAGTTAATTTAGTACATTTATTTCAAACAAATCAAATTGACAAATCAGTTTTTTAAGTTTCATTAACATAATGATTATTTTTTAAAAATTTCTCTCAAGTTACAATAGTAAATAGTACAAGTTAAGTGCAGTTTTAAAACAAAAAAAAGAACAAGCCTTTTTTTTTTCGCGCCTCGGCAAAAAGGCGTGAGGCGCACAGAGGCGTAAGCCAAGCCTCAAGGCATTTTTTGCCCGTCTCGCCTCGAGGCGAACCTCAAAGCCTCAAAACGCCTTTTTAAACATTGAGGAGAACCTTGCAACTCTCCAAATACTCGGCACCAAAAATCAATAAAATACTTTATAGAAAAGACAGAATTTTTCTGTAAATGGGGATAAAGAGAGACATTTTTCACATCGATTTTTGGAATAATATCAAAAACGTTTTAACTCACTAACCCACTTTTATAAAAATCAAGTCAAAATATTAAAACATATTTATAAAATGGGATCCAAAACAAAAAAATCCCTCAAACATTTTTTAATACACATTTAGTCCAAGCCTTTTATTGTGTACCAAAAAGTCCCTCAAACATTCATTTAACTAATATTCTCTTGTTTTTAAAGATTCGCGCCAGCGGCTTGGTAAAGGACTTTTTGGAGCAAAATAAAAAGACTAGGATTAAACGTGTATTAAAAAATGTTCGAGGGACTATTTGGTATATGCCCCTTTAAAATGACTTAAAAGCGAAATAATAAATTGATCCCAAAGGCCCAACAACTCCCAATCAAAGACGATTAAACCCACCCACCACAAGCACTGAACGCCACAAACTTACAACTTGAAGATTCATCCCAAATCATTTATTTCATTCAAAATAAATATATCAAGCAAAGCCTAATGTCATAATAATCATCCCACGTTCATAATTTACAAACATGAAGGTTATATTTCATAACTCAGTGCAATGAAGAAAAAAATTAGGGTTTAACAAGCAGACAATGCTATTGTAACAAGATATATAGATGGAAAATGAGGTAATAAATAATTAGGGTTTAGAATTATAACGATGTTGTTGTTACCTTAAGTTGAGAGAGCAATTTGGAACAAGTGTCGAAATCGTTTCGTAAAAGAGAGGCTTTAAATCGATCGAACAGTTGGGAGACCTCTGTTAGCTTTAGCTTCGGATCCATCTCTCTCTTCTCTATCGTCCGAAGGTTTCAATTCTTTGCTTTTTCCTCACTCCTTGCTATGTTTTGGAGTTTAAATAACCTTAATATTTTTTCTTAATCTATCTAATAATTTTGGTGTCTCTTTAAAGAGGAGATTGACATGTAACAACATTATTAATTGACACGTGACAACATTACTAATTATACCTATTTTTATGCAACACCTCTTTAAAGAGGAGATTGACACATGACAACATTATTAATTATACCTATTTTTATGCAACACAATTGATTACAATTAAATGTTGATTTCTCATACACGATATGAGATGAGATGCAACCCCATTTGCACTTAAGTTTTGACTCTTCATTTCTCACTCCTCATTGCACGTAAATTTTCACCCTTCATTTTTCACTCTTTATATAATGTTCATTTCTCACGGTTCATTTCACTTGAGATGAAAAATACGCTATATAATATGCTTCAAGAAAGGTGGCAGCTCCTCCTACGTGATTATATAAACCATCACAGGTTTTGCACGTAAAGTGCAGGTGGGAGGAGTGGAGGATAGAGGTTTTGAGTTGGTATTTTTCCGGTGAATAATGATTTAGGGTTTTTTCCGGTGGTTTTTAAGTTTTTCGTTGGTAGACAACATGTTGTGTCCGGAGTTTTGGGTTTGACTTGGGTGGAGTTTTTGGTTGAAATGAATGTCGAGAGAGGAGAGAGAGAGAGAGAGAGAGAGTGGGGGGGGGGGAGAGGGATACAAAATTTGGAATTTGAAAATTTTTCTTTTGATGATAGTAACAAAGGATGGGGCAGTATGACTTCATTATTTTATTAGTTTTTTATATTTTTATTGTTATAAAATTTCATTGGCGATTTTCAGGTTGAAGTTTGAATGTATTGTGAAGAGAGTGATTAATAGTGAGAAATCTTCATTCCTTGGGATTGAAGATGCCAAAATGTCAACATATTATTTCACAGTTATCAACTTATAGTCAAATTTGTTTTCTTTATAATTTTTTCTTAGGAGAAAAAACTGTAAATTGGTTATTATTAGCTTTTAAACATTGTAAAGGAGATTCATTCTTATTTAAGTAACATGTATTGTTTTCAATTTATCTAACTTATTGATCAATTGCCCACTTTTTTTTATAGGGCACTTTGTTTTTGAATGTGTTGAAGAAATTCACTCGGATACAACTAAACAATTTCTACAAAGCGCCCGCGCATCGCGCGGGGCTTCAAACTAGTAGGTCATATTTTATACACGTAGTGAATATTCATTACATGTTTAAAAATAGGGCATATTGGTAAAAAAAAAAATGGAGTTTTGGGGAAAGGTTCTCATAATTCTCAAAGTGTATAAAAATAGAACATCCACATATTTTTTATAAATTTAGTCTCTGTACTAACAACATGACTAAAACACCATGAAAAATGGTGCCGCTGGCGCGGACCCAAAAAATGAACTCTTAGCTCTAAAGGGACCACACAAACAAATGCTATTGTACCACAGGGACTAGATTTATAAATTCGAAAAGCATTGTCCTAAAAATTCAAATATAGGAAGGAACATGACCTTTACTTGATTCTCTAAAAAAAATTATTTATTTTTACTTCATAAGTCTGAATCTGAACTGTTAGAGAATTAATCGACACACAAATAAGGAAGTCAGCACCATTGACGACCTCATGCCAATAATAAAGAAATATACGAAAGTGGAAGACATAGTGGCAGGGAGGCACCCAACATGACAACAGTCGGCGAAAGATGACCAATATCGGAGATAAAGAGAATGCCCCCTTCTTACTGAAGTTCTAAAGGCAACGACAAGGCGGATCCAACCAAGGCACATCAGGTGATCAATATTGTTTTCAAATAGTTGATGTGTAAAATCTTGAGTAAGATTAACGATCAACAATATTTTAAGTGGCCGAGGAAGATAAAAGGAGATCCATCAAAGAGAAACACTGCTCTAAGATGTTCCTACCACAAAGAGCATGGGTATAAGAGAGAGAATTGTAAGGCACGCAAATCTCATCTATAAGAGTTAGCTCAGGCTGTCCACCTAGACAACTATGTAGAGATAAAGGGCACAAAGATCGACGCAGATCACAAACAAAAACGTGACAATGCCATGGACGGCAATTAATAATGTCCCAACTTTTACCTCAACCTTTTTAATTTTCAAGTCGATTGTTTCTCTCCGTATTTACGGTTTGATTCCTCTCTCTATCATTTACAAATAAACTAACATGCAACTCGTGCGATGCATTGGCGCATGTCAATGGGATTTTGAAAAATATATTATATAATTACTTACATCAACAAACGTATAGTCATTTTTTGTGCAATATTTAAACCATTAAAATTCAAAATATTATTTTGCTTAAAATTTTATGATGAATGGTTAAAAAAAGGGATCCAAAAATAGGGGTGCCACCTTAGGAATGATACAATAAAGTCATCCAAAATTGATCGAAAATTGATACGATATGTCTTGTTCATGCGAAAATTGATATGATATTTTCTAATTTATGAAAACACAATCATATGAAAAAACAAGAAATTATTTACTTTTATTTTTTAGTGAAAATCTAAAGTAGTTTAAACTGTACAGATCATGCTTTAGGTATAAATTACACAACTAGGCTTTCTAACACGGGATATATGTTCGAGTTGTAATATGGGTTTAAAAATATAGGAATATATTTCAAGAGTTATATCCATGTAGCTCCCAAACCACTCGTGCTATCATCATTCATTCCTTTGATGATTTTTGTACTTTAAACCTAACAAAACTCTTGCATCACTATCATTGATGCTGAAACAGAGCATATAGTTTGGTGTTTGGTCAAGTTAAGTCAAGTTAGCTTAAAATAATAATAATAATAATAATAATAATAATAATAATAAATAAATAAAAATAATTTTATGATACACTCCTTTTTCCACCAATGAACTCGTGTTTTTTAATCTTTATTTATGTTTGTAATAGAGTCAACTCAGTTTATACTTAGTCTAATATTAACTTGTTTATGGAATAAAAAATTAAGATATAGAAAGTGAAGGATAATATTGAGGTATTGGGTCATTTAAAGAATCTTAAAGCATCACACAACATGAATATTATATATATATATATATATATATATATATATATCAAATTTCGTACATATTTAAAGTTAGTAATATCATTTAAATATTTTTATGGGGCTAAAGTTTGTCACATCAGGAGTTATCTCCATTTGCTAACCATTTTGCTATCATCGGGTTACTCAAAAAAACATAAAACCATTTCAACAATATAAGGATCAATTTAAAATACAAGTGATAAGTAAAAAAAAAAAACTTTTAAGATGGAGGATAGTGAAGACTATAATGGTCTTAATTAATCATTAACTCCGAAAGAACCATAGTAACTTCTAGTAGTGACAGGTAAAAATTTCCTTTAAAGGTCCTTGTAGTAGTCTCTTCATTTGTCTTAGAGGAGATGAAAAGGGGGTAACTCAGGTATTAGAAATGGTAGGTTAGATTTGTTATTTTACAAAGACCGGGTTTATAGGAGTTACAAAGTCCATAGAGGGCAAGGGAATTACCACCATTTATGCCAACTAGGGAGAGGGGCACACAATAGTTAAATGAAGGAGAGAGACGATCAATTTCATACTTAACCGAGAGAGAGAGAGAGAGAGAGATGAAAGGTTGAAGAATTAAATTTCAATTGACACTACACCAAAAAGGCCAAATTGCTACCTTTGAGTAGGTCACCTTTGTCATGATCATTGCCCGTGATAAAAAAAACAAGCATTTTTTATCACGATCAATGATCGTAATAAGCCTGTGAGAAGTATTATCACGATCAATGACCATGACAATATTAGAAAGTTGTCACGGTCAAAGACCTTGACAGGTCCGTGACAACTTTTTCAGTAAAATAAACCCTCCCTATTTTTTTTCACATTCTCTCTCTCTCTCCTTTGTGTGTATATGAATATGTTTACTTGTGTGTGGTGTTTTGCGTGTGTGTTGCATGTGTGGGTGTGTATGTGGGTGTATGGGTGTGTGTAAGTGTGTGTGCATGTGGGCGATGGAGGCGGGTAGTGTGGGGGGGGGGGGGCACTAGAGGTGGTGGGTAGGGCGTGTGTGTGTGTGTGTAATGTGTGTGTAGTATGCGTGTGTGTGGGTAATGGAACAATTAGGGTTTCATACGTAAATGTGTAAATACCCAGATATATGTTGTACCCTTAAGTATAAATACCCAAATATTATTGGCTAATACATAATGATAAGTAATTAACCATTTAGATTCTCCCCACTGTTGGTTTCATACGTAAATGTGTAAATGATGATTCTCCCCATGTTTAAGAGGCTTAAAGTTCAATTTGAGATTTTTCTCACGGAATAGTCATAATAAGAATTGGAATTGGGACTTATAATTATTATTGTTAATTTAATTATGACTTTAATAGGATATAAATGAGTTAGGAGCCTTTAGATTCCCCTTATTAATTGTTGGTTTTAAATTAGTAAGTAGTTAGTTTGAATTGATGTTTAAGATTTTTAGCAATTGTACATATTATGGGTTAGATGTTGTTGTTTTGGAATTCAGAATTAAGTTGTTAAACATTAATGTTACACCGTGACAGTTAAAACGAACAAATTGATTAATAAAATATAGCTTTAATTGTCACTTTAATTGTATAGCTTTATTGATGTAAATTTATAAGACGTGGTGAAATGAATTAATTGAGTAGATGAATTAGAAGGAGTACGGGATACACATTTGTTGGTTTGTTGTTGTTGTTGTTATTGGATTATAGTGGACCGATATTGGGTTGGTTAATCTTGGAAGTGCCATGACCACTGGATTATTGTCCAAATGAGGGAGAGGGTCAACTTTTTTCTAAAATTAATTTGTGTCACGAATAATATATTATTAATTCATATATATAGTATATTTAATTTATGATAATTAAATAAAACATACTTGAAATTACATATAGTGCGTATAGATACTAACCTTCAAGTTCTTATACGTACGCATTCAATAGCTCTTAAACCCGTTCGAGAGCCATTACCCCTGCAATGAGATCTCTTGAATTGTCCCGTTTGGACAGCTTGGGACTACATAATTTCTATATAATAATATTCTTAGTGGCTTAAACTTGTTACTTTGGGAGGAAGTTCTGCAGTCGTATCCTAATATTCTCTAGGTACATACTAGATTGGCAAGTGTGAGTGTTATTTCAATTGATAAATTTAAATAACACTCACACTTGCAAATCTACGTTGTGTACTTGGAGAACTATGGGGATATGTTGTCGAATTTTTCTCAAATCATAACACTGTGCATGAGCTGTTAAGTATATTATAGAAATATGCGGTCTTGAATTGGATAGGACCACTCACCCGTTAGAGGAGATGGAGGAAATAGGAATTAATATTATATATTGAATTTGAATTTGAAATTTAAAAATTGAATATCAATAAGACATGATTAAATGAAACATACTATAAATCAAAGTTTTGTTTATACTAATCCACGAATGTACGCTTCTTACCTTTAATAGGTGATTGTTTGTAGTAGCTGTGATGGGATATCCTAAATACAAAGAGTGGATGGGTGAGACAAATAGATTGGGGGATGTGTTTCGCAGAGGTGCTAATGAATTTGTGAAATATACAAAGAGATGTCATAATGATGGAGAGTTTTCGTGTCTGTGTGCTAGGTGTGAGAATGGTAAGGTGTTTGAGTGAAAAACAGTTGAACTACATTTGTTAAGATGGGGTATGCAAGATAATTATCGATTTTGGAGTTTTCACAGGAAATTGAAAGTTCCTTTTGTCCCCGAGCAACCTTCACAACAACCTTTAACAAGTAGGATAGATGTAAAAGGGGATAACGTAGATCATAATATGTTAGAGGATTTAGTTGATGACGCGTACGACGTTCATGGAGTGGAAGAGAATATGGTCACTGACGATGTACAAGGTTCAGGTACTCATGAAGATATCAGGATAAACCTTGACGATGACTACCAAAGTTTGAAATTTAAGGTGACCCAACCGTTATACTCTGGCTGTGAGTTTGACCCGCCGAAGGAGCCGATCGCATTGGCACAATGGCAAAAGTTCAATGATAATGAGATCGAGGAGAGATAATTGACATCTCGTCAATCGGGGAGGGAAAACCGAACCAAAAAAGACGAGCGTGCACTACTGTGGTCAGATATCTTATGTCGAGGTGGACCACATGATGGTAAGTTTTTATTATTCTATAATTATAGAAATATGTTATTCTGCATTATTTTACTTTGCGTTACTTACTAATTTTGTATTATTTGATTTCAGGGGACGGGGAGTGGCCCTGGGGGTAGGCCACATAGGCCCAATGCCTATGTGGCAATTCGGACGAAGAAGGGCAAGGATAAGGAGGTGTCCCCGAGCGTCGCGGTCACGATTGTAAGTAATCCGACAGTTTAATTTTTTTGAATTACATTATAATTTTTTTATTTACTTATTTAACTTATCGTGTGCTTTTTGTCATTTCAGGCAAAGCTTAAGGAAGTGCATAAGTCACAGTCTGATGCCGAAAGTAATATTTGTCAACGGACGCACTCAGCCAAGCGCTTGGCACTAATTGCAAGGGGGGGGGGACTAGGGGTGAGATCGCGAGTGGGCAAATTTAGGATCACCGAAATGGAGACGAGCAACGCCGGGTTGGCTCGTCAGGTGGATATGCATGACGCGAAGCTATCAAGGTTGGAGGCGACGGTCCTAAATATGTACGCATTCATGAAGCATCAGTTGGGCGAAAAGGGCAAGGGCAATGGGAAGGGAAAGATGGTGGAGGAGGAGGTGGATAAGGACGTGGACGTCGTTGCTTCATCGCCGATACACGTGGACTCACCGCTTGATGATTCACTCTCGTACTTAGCTCCCGTTCAGCGGCTTATATCAACAATCGGTTGGCCGAGCGTGTTTTTACGCGACATATATGATGGACAGCGGATAGCGAGGGGGGTGAGAGACTCGAAAACCGTCCCAGGTATGTCGGTTTATGGATGTACCCTTCAAAACATTGAGGCCAAGGTGCTTGTCACGCATGTGATACCCAAAAAGGAGAACTTCTCATTGTGATTGTGCGAACGGTGCGATGTGACGCATATTGAGAGTTGTCTCAATGTGTGTATCGTGTGGCCCTCCTTCCTCCTCGAACCTACCCCAGACTCTATGGGATGACATCATTTGTATATATTTTTATTTGTACACTTGGATTATATTTGAATTGTTTTGATTTGTTACATTTTGGTTTGGATATGGATTGTATTTTTATTTTATTTGGATATGGAATTATATATACAATGATTTGGTGCATTCTTTATACTTTATTTGGATATATGTTGTTTAAACAGGTACAATTTTGCTATAACAGGTACAAATATACTGCTGGGCAGTGGCAGTGGCAAAACTGCCCCGTAGTTTTTTTTTTAAATTCAGCCCAAATTTGTCACGGTATTGACCGTGATAATTTTTTAAAGTTTGTCATGAGTTTGTCACGTTATTTAACAGTGACAAACCTTGTCAAGATCAAAGATCGTGACAAGTCTGACGAACGTTTCACAGTCAATGACCGTGATAAGTCCGTGACAACAAAAGTTATCACCCCCAAACTTATCACGGTCAATGACCGTGACAATCCGACAGTTTTAGTGTAGTGTGAGGTGTAGAAAACTTAAAATAATTAAACTTCATATATTAATTAAAATTGTCCACGTGACGTCCTGGAGAAGCGACAAATATCGTCATTGGGTTTCGATGTCTGTTTTAGTTATATACTATAATTATTTCCTCTTATTTTCCTACTGGCATTTCATTCTTCCCGCATTAATGGCATCTTTAAGGTAAACAAATATTCTAATTTGGAAAATTTTACACCTTCATTATTTTAAATTAATAAGTTGTCAATTAAACCCTAACTCTATTAAACTTGTGATATATTATCCTGTTGGTTTCTCTCAAACCCACTGGTATCTCTCTTCATCACCCCCTCCCCGCCATTCTGTTCCAAATGACTATTCATTTCAATACCCATTTATATTAATTTTACTAAAGAACCTAATTAATAAATCGTCCCATTTAGCGTCCATGATCAACTTTTTCTCGAGGTAGTATTCCCCACATTTATTTTTTCCCCAATTTTGTGTTATTTTGCAAGCATAATAATTGTTTGTGTTTCGGTGTTAAAGAAATATCATGATTTTTTTATTTCTCGTGCATAACTTGTCTTTGAGTTCTTTAGTTTATTTTTAAATATATAGATAATGGGTGAAAATTGCATTATTGTTGTCATATTTAGATTTATAAGCAATAGTTTTTTACTAAAACTTGTAAAGAAACAGTTGTTTTTAAATTGTCTGTTGCCTTTTCTAAATTGTTCAATTCACATGGATGATTATGCTATTAATTTATTAACTTGATCTTTTTACACCTGGGTTTAACTGGTTACATGTGAATTTTATGAATGTGTATGTATATGTGGTTGTATGTAGAAGTTTGCATAAGTTTACAAGCGTGGAATTATTATGTTAATTTTAATTTTTATATGAGTTTAAAAGGGTACATATTAATTATATGTATGCATGCACATGCGGTTGAAACGTAGATTGACCTTTGTTACTAGCAATGTTGTTCGTTGAATTTATTTTTGTTGTGATTGGTTTCCATGTAAACACCGTTTTCATATTACTTTACTATATAGTATAAAGTAAATAATTGAAACACTTTAAGACACATTAGTCTAATGCCACCCCAGCCCTAATTATTTCCTTCATGGAGCCATCAATTTTTTTATTCAATGTAACCTTTGTTGGTTACTTATTTTATTTCTTTTAACAGATGCCTTTCTATTCGCTATTCGAACTTAATATGCTCACTTGCTAACTCATTGTGCTTTCTACTTAACTGATTGCTTTGATTTGAGACGATCTTTCATTGGGTAATTCAATAATCTAGTAGTTGATAATTCTTTTTAGTTATATTGAGAGCTATAATATAGTTATTTGTATTTAGACCTAACTATGAATAACTTGCTTGCTCGGATTCATACTGATTTGATAAAGTAGTGGTTTAATATGTTTATGAAAAGACAAGAGTAAAACATTGCAGTTTAGTTTATTTAAAAAATTCCATAGTACAGTTTATTTAGGGGACATTTCGACTTTAACCCCACTGATTTATTTGGTTTACACTATGGTACCGATTTTTTTATCGTATAGGGTTGACCTGAATTTTGGATTAAAATCGTCGGTCAATAGTTGAGTGTTAACTTTTTTTATGCTCTAAACTAACCAACAAACTAAGTGTCATGTAGATAACTTAACGTGATGACACATATTTGATTATTTGTTATTTTACCTATCACTTGACCTTCAGTTATATTAAATTTCCAATAATATATGTGCGCGTGTGTGTTGTCATTCGCTTATTATTACGAAAAAAAGAAAGAAATAAGTTAATGATACTATTACATCCACCTCCTCATTTTTAACACTTCGTGACTCTTCTATCTTCATTAGAACAATAAGGAATGTGATAGTTTATTGAAATGTAGTCCAGAAGGCAAATAAAGTTACAACTATTTGGTATGCCTCAAAATACTCGGTTGTTAATGGAACTAAAAGTAGAAGAAAAAACATTAATTTACAATTTGTTATTGAAAAATGAAATTATTCAATAATGAATAATATAAATATATTCTAATTATCTTAAAACCTTTCAATAAACTACACTAGAAACATAAATGATTTACTTAAAGCATTAAAGTATGCTTTATCAAGAAGGAATGAGTTATGAAAAAATTACATTATCAACCTAAAAGACTTGAACAAAAATAATTCTTCTTCTTTCCGAAGGTATTGTTACACTTGCAACGCACATGTGCACCAACTAGTTTTAGTATGTGCGACGAGCAAAATGTGTAATGGTGGCTATGTATTGTATTCTGCAATAAACAAATAGAAATACAAGGCAAACTCAACTAGTAAATTATATTACAACTACAAAAGCAACCAAAAAATGTATAAATTAACTTAATGGAGTTAATGAAATTATACAATGAGTAATATAGGTTACCTGAAATGAAGTAAATGAAGTTAACTAAAATCATGTATTGTAATGCCCATATATTTAGTGAATTATTCTCAACCACAAAAGCAATTATTTAAATATTCCCAATAACTAATTGTTTCAATTACCATCCAAACACCCTATAGTTTAATACCTCCCAGAATTATTAACTCAAGTGCGAGTAGAGGCCCAAACATGTTCATAAATGTTTCATACCAATAATAACCCAAAAAATATCCACCCTAGTTTCATAACACCCCAAAATAATAAGGGTCTTGATAACATGTCCCCTAAGGGCACACACTCAAAACCCAAAAATAGCAGGAACATGATTTCGACATACAATTAATAGGGCACCTATACTCATGTAAAGCCTTCATACTTACTATTTTGAGTAGGGGTGTTCGCGGTACGGTAAAAATCTGTACCGTACTATTTGTACAAAAAATTAGCGACAATGGTTTACATTTTTTACTTAACGAAACCGTAACTATCGAAACCTTTTGTGGTTGGTTTTGGTTTTAACATTTTAAAATTTGATTTACCGACTGTACCGATTTATAAAATTATTTTAAGCATAGTTTTTATAATTTTATCCATGTGCAAACAAACTACTGGACTTAATACTATAATAAGAAGTAAAAGTATAGTGGGTCAATGTTTAATTTACCTTAATTGGGATTAATGTCACATGTTAAATTTACACATTTTATCTTACACACTTACACGAACCAACCCTAATCTCTTCTTTTCCTTATCCCTCTCTCTACGACCGTCATTACTCATTTCCCTCACCATCATAAAACCCAACCCAAGAATTCCCAACCATAAAGTGTTTAATCCAAGAGGAGAACTCGATAAATCTGGTTAGAACCTCCATATATACAATCTTACAACTAAGACTCATAACTTATCTCATAGATTTCTATTGGGTTTATGTTCGTTAGTATGGTCTGATGAGATTTCCACATATGAGACACATTCACTAGGTTGGGGGCGACCGGCCTGACATGGCGACAAATTATGAAGGGGAAATTAAAAGTTCTAAAATCTCGATTATGATTAATCCGATGAATCAGTCTGAAATTGCGATGCTTGAAGCCCGAATGTCGACGAAGTCTTCTCTTTTGCCCCTCATTCTCAGTCTTAGCTCCCGTGTTCTTCTGGAGCTGTAAATTAATTTGTGTACAAATGATGAATTGCCTAATAAAAGGTTATTGTCTTCTCTTTTCAATCTTAATACATATATATATATATATATATATATATATATATATATATCTGCATGGGTTTTTGTAAATATTTAAACATCTATTAACAACTTAAACTAATGTGTTAAGGGTTGATTGTAACAGTTTATATATTACTGCGAAGATTTTGGATAGTTAAAAATTGGGATTTAGTGTCCTACTTATAGGATTTACAGTTTATATACTAGGGTGAATGTAGTGTCCTACATATAGGATTTTGGTTAGTTAAAAATTGGGATTTAGTTGTTTGTGGACTGAATAGGACCGAGATCGAACCCGGACCGCTTGAAAACCGAATATGACTGATACCCATTATGTACCGAGTACTACCAAAATTATCGCAAAGAGAAATTTATCAAAATTTCCGTATTTTCTGAAAAATCGATTTTACCGATGTACCGCTCGGTTTGGTTTTGGTTTATGGGTTGGCGTACCGACTGGTAAAACTGGTAATTTTGGTTTGATGATTTCAAAGTTGGTATGGTATTAGTATGGTCCATTTACTGACCAAACCGACTGAAAAATAACCCTAATTTTGAGGCTCAAAACATTTGCCGTAAGGGCACATATTTTCATATTCCAAATAATAGTTACCCTAAAATATATCCAACCTAGTTCCACAACCCCCAAAAAATAAACAGAACCAAAGTTGAACAAAATAACCATAAACATTTACTATTTTTTCTTCCCTCCATTCCATACTTTCTCACCATTCCCTCATTATTGAACAACACAATCATAAATCGGATAACTTTAATGAATAACTTGGATACTGTTTTCTAGAAATTTGATTAGTGAAGGACATCAATGTATTTAGTTACATATAGTTAATTTTGTTGCAGCTATTCTGGACCACCGGTAGATTATGTGGTAACCTCGGACAACATATGACTCACAACACCATTGCTCACGCAACATGATTTGATACTTCTACCATTGCAAAGGATAGTGGGAAGTGTAATCACCAAAATATATAAATGTCATACAAAATGGACAACATTATTGCAAAAATGAAAAAAAATATTGCAAAATCGAATAAAACGTTGCCAAGTTGAACAAAGTTATTGTGACACCCCACCTAATTAAATACCGGGCGATCAATCCTTTATTAAATTAAAATCAAGGCGAACAGTTGGTTCATTCTTAGCATCACTGTCGCAAAATAAAATTTAAACAACCAACAGTTTAAGAATCACATAAGCGCTACGGATGGCAATCAACACAAAAGAATTTAATCCATCTAGATTAACCATTCCACAATTTAAACTACAAATGAAATCATCCTGACGAGAGTTAATACCCAAAGAGTACCGAATACTGAAAATAAATGAACATATGTCTCTAACAAATCTACACTGAATGGAGAAATGGGTGACACATGCCCTAACTATGAAGAACTATACAAGAATCGAATCAATGAAGAGGTCGTCTAAAACAAAGGCCTGCAACTCCCACATAAGCTACAATGCGTCCAATCCAAAGAACCTATGCATGACACCCCTGTGACTGGGCACCTGTGTAATATACATATATATATATATATATATATATATATATATATATATATATATATATACAAAAGAGAGATAACAAAACGGGTCAGATCCCGATTGTAAAACGGTTTTAAAAATAGTTTAGAAAGTTTTTAAAATGCTTACCTGCTAATGCAACAACCATGCTACTATGCGACACTCTCTTGAGAATTCTCACCGCTCATCTAGTGTGCACGTCTACCGTACTACTAAACCTCAAAAGTCTATCTCACTTATTCTCCATAAAGTTTCATCTTGAGAATTAATCGGGTGATAATATTTAGTTTAGAAAGATTAATCTCTTCAAGATTTCTTACGCTGTTTAGAACAAATTAGTACTGTTATGAAGTTCCCGAAAACCTTAAGAGAGTTGTAACATTTATTCATTACTTAACTACTTATACGCACAATAGAGATTTCTTGTATAGATATACGTATATATATTAGTTACACATATAATATATATACTAACGGCACCCCACATAAAATCTATGGTGCAAAGTTTCCATATATAAGTAGATATATATACCAATCACTCATATAATATATATATATATATATATATATATATATACTATCTGCACCCCACATATAATCTATGGTGCTGACATACTCTGCTATCAAGTCCCCGTATCGCTCATACTAAGGGAAATACTAGTTCGGAATCACTCTCGAACTGTATTAACATAAAACACATACAAATGGAGGCGAAACATAGTTTTCGGTCCTAAGAGGTCAGCACATACTCTCACGTCTCTTAGGATCATCTGACTATCACTAAGATAGCCTATAATCAAGGATACTATCTTCTATGGTACAAGTCGTTATCCCCCATAAAGGTCCAATCGAGATAAGCTGTCCCAGCACGGAAACCCCGTGATAGCAAGTAGCTCGGGTACGATTTTTACACAGATATATAATATATGCACATTCACACAGTCATATTTATATAAATATTCACATTCCAAAATTAGGTGTGCTCATGACCCATAATCATAATTATCCGTTATTAACACTTCTTTACTCGATTATTACGCATAACGAACTCGTCATTTTTATTCTCATTTATAATGCACTTCATGCTCACTTCTCCTTAAGTATTCTAAGTATAATTTCAGTAGGCATGCACTCACTTACGTTCGGTTCTTACTCCCTGACGAGTCTCAATATTTTTATTACACATACACATGATTTCTTATACACATGAATCATTCCTCGTTAACCCAAAATCTCATCCTACACTAAAATGTTACTCAACGGGGTCTACCTAGGCCCTACTCGTCTTCCCTATATCCCATTATACTCCAACAACAACAATCAAGGGTTCCCATGCCTCTTAATCGGATTAAACCAACGGATGAGAAATATACAGTTTGATCGATCAATGGCAGGGGGTCGATCAATCGATAAGTCGATCGATCGATGCTTTTGGGTCGATCGATCGATCAAGCAGTTCTTGCCCAGAAACTGCAAATTAAACCTACGGGTTTCATCTTCCAATTCCTCCAAAAACGTCATTAACAAGTCTAAAATTCTCAAATAACGATACTACAAGTTCTATATACATATATACAAGATTTCCTACGTGAAACATGTAAAATACATCAATGATATCGAATTAATGGGGTAAAATCGACATAATCTTCAAGAACCCTAATTTTGGAAGAATTATCCATTCCTCTAATTATTTCCCATATTTATTGTTTATAAACTCATAGTAATTTGTGGGTAATCCTCCTCATGTGATGGGTATATCCAGAATATATTGAATCTCTCTAAACATGTGATTTAAAGTTTTTAAATTAACAATTTCTTTCATAAAACATGATCTTGGCAATCCTAAACTAACATGGGTGAGGGATTAACCAAAAACAAAGCAAGATGAATACTTGCCTGGAAATATTTGTTTCAGATTTATGGAATAACTTGGTGTGGTCGTGATCCTCGTCGCGCAATCTACGATTTGGCGGTGACGGCGGTGCAAACGATGGAGTTCTTGACCTAGAACTCCTTGGGAAGCTTCTCCTCTTCCTCTCCAATGTCCGTCTTTGGTTTTTGGTTATTCTAACTCTAGAAGACAACCCTTACCATATGATATAACCTTAGAAAATTCGTGAGTTTCCATGCCTAAAAATACAAAATGTCTAAAACTCCCTCCTTGGATGTTAATTAGGCCTAAAAACACTTCGAGACCCAAACTAAACCCCCGGGTACATTATTTTGACTATCTCGACCCTTCCAGACACATTGGTGCACTCGGAATGACCATACGGGTGACTTATAATTTATTCTCTATTAATAATACTAATTTAGTCCCGACACGACACAGGTTCGTCCTGACTTAAATTTCCATAATTGCCATTTTATTTACTCGTGACAATTTTAATAAAATAACTCTCATATATTACTTTACTCGTCCAGTAATATTCAGCATATTTCCAATAATTACTAACTCACATCACACTAGTAAATATAAAAAAAAAAAATCGGATTAATATTAAATTAATATCTCAATTTAAATTTAATAAATCCCCAAATTTAAAAGTAATAAAAATACGGGGTATTACATACTTCCCCCCCTAATAACGGAATTTCGTCCCGAAATTCGAAAAATAAGGAATACCTGGTGTTGATACCAAATTTATTCTGCTGACGTGGACCAATTATGTGGAGACACGTGTCAATCTACATGTCACCCGCAAACATTTTTTGAACATCTTGACTCCGAGGAACTCAACCTCCCCGACCAACTCAGGCGCTCCGAGCAACAAGTGTTCTCCGAGGAACTCTATTGTACCGAGCAATTCATGTATACCGAGCTACTTAGGCGGTCCGAGCTGCATCTCGTACAGAACATTCATATCCGGATAATTAAGAGGATGAGTGCGCATTAAATGCTCATTATTATCATACAGACGCACACGCCTATTGGACAACTATGTATTATTCTTTCATTTGTACCGCCTCAAGGCTATAAATACATTGTAACCTCCTCATTAGCAGGGGACTCGGAATTTCTTAGTAAACCCATTATCGAGAATTCTGTAAACAGTCAGCAATAACACAAATAGTGGACGTAGGCCATTCTTTAAAGGCTGAACCACTTTAAAAATCTTTTGTCATGTTTATTTTTATCTGTGATTAAAGAATTAGGTCAAATCTAGTTTTTTACATCAACATATTGGAGCCGTCTGTGGGAAACGACTGTAATTATCGTTTTTCACTAAAATAATTCATCACCAATGGCTGATAATCCTGAATCCAGTAATCGAAACGTTGGAAACCCCCCAAATCCATCCACTCCTCCAAGTGTCCTAGATCTGGCTGGAATAATGGCTAATTTGGCTCAGGGCCAGACCGCCATGCAAGAAACCATGCGACAAATCATTCAAACTATCCAGGGTGGAGCACCCGCTCAGTCAGGACAACGAAGCATTCAGAGAAATACCTGATTACCTTCTTTACGAACTAGATGAACGTCAATCCTGGAAGAATCTCATTCTAGACGCACCGATTCATATCGTACTGAAAGATCCAATGATCATTCTTATCATCCTGGAAGGACTTATTCGGTACGAGCTACAGACACTCAACAAAACGTCCCTCTATCTCCAGAAAGGACCAGTGCTCTTGAAAGATTGAGTAGAGTCTCTCCCTTTGATCGTTTGGGTCCTAGGAGGAATAAAAGTCCCCCTGGGATGGTGTCGAGGAACTCTCAACGATCCTCTGATTTAAAGGAAGGTTCTGCCCAATCCCGACCAGCTGCTCCTCGTGAAAGATCCCAAGAGGGAAATTCAACACGATCAGTTGCTTGAACCAATAGGCCCAAAGAGGGAAATGATGCATGGAAAGGCTCTATTAAGAGGTTGGAGGATAGACTAGGGGAAATGGATAAAGCCAAAAATCCTCTGCAAAGAACTTTTGTCCAAGGGACACCTTTTATCCAAGCAATTGTGGATTTTTCCACACCATCAAAGTTCAGAGCACCTGTTGTGACTCCTAAATATGATGGAAAAACTGACCCTGTCCTTCATATAGAACAATACCAAGCTGCTGTCGATATCTATGCCGTGCCAGACGAGATGAGATGCAAGGCATTTTCAGGAACTCTCGCTGGATCTGCTCAAATATGGTACAACAATCTTCCTCGAGGGAAGATTGCAACTTTCTTTCAACTGACTGAGCTCTTTATTGGAAACTTCTGTTTTGGAGCAAAACCAGTTAAACGAGTAGCACACTTATTAAGTGTTAGACAAAAAACAGGTGAGAGCACCAGGGATTACATAACTCATTTCAATAACAAGAAGCTCGAAGTTATTGATTACGAGGAAAAGACAACAATTACTGCTTTGATGAGTGGACTATTGCCAAATAAATTGTACTACACTTTGGCCAAAGATCCACCCAGGACCATGTCAAAATTAATGGCAAAAGCAGCCAAAATCATGAATGTCGAGGAAGCTATGGCTGCAAAGAAGAATATGGACACTAAGGAGACCAAAGTTGAGGCCGAGAAGATTGAGAAGAAGGATCAGAAGAATAATGGTGGTAACAAGCAGTCAAAAGCAAAGCAAGCATTGGAACAGTTGAAGAAATTTAGAAACTATACTCCTTTGAAGGTAGACATAAACCACGTTTTGGAAGAAATCAAGAACAACGAGGAGCTAAATTGGCCAGAGAAAATGAAGACAAATCCTGACAAGAGGAATAAGGCCAAATATTGCGAGTTCCACAAAGACCATAGTCACACGACCAAAAATTGCATAGCTCTTCAAAATGAAATTGAGGCACTTATCAAACTAGGAAAGCTGGCCAAATATGTTGATCATAGAAGTGAAGGAAAGAACAACGATCGAGTAAGACAGAGATCCAGATCTCCTCATCGAGCAGAAGAAGACAAGAAAAGAAATCATGAAGATGATCCAGAAGACGACCCCCATCTCCCCAAAAGACCAAGACAGTCAGAACATGAGGTATTTTTAATTCGTTTTGGATCATTTGATTGTAATGTTATTACAGGTGGAGATACAAGAGGTGGAAACCTTACTGCAGAGAGGAAAGCTTACCTCAATGAGGCTCAAGCTTGTTCGTATATTCAACGGATAAATCTAGCTGAGGATGATCGCCCGAGGAAGGTGAACAAAGATAAACTGGTCATCGGTTTCTCCAAGAATGACCTCGCAGGTGTGTTATATCCTCATGATGATCCATTGGTGATAAAAATGAGGATGAAGGAAGTAGTGATTTCATGAGTCTTGGTGGATAATGGCAGCTCGACAGATATTATATTCTACCCATGTTTTGATAGTTTAAACCTAAAGCTATCCCAATTGAAGCCATATCATCGGCCCCTCCTCGGCTTTACTGGCGAGAAAGTTTTTCCACTTGGGACGATCAAGTTGGATATGTTCATCGGTACATGGCCTGCTTGTCGAACAGAAAGAGTGCGCTTTTTTGTGATGGATAAAAATGTCCAATCAACTTACAATATCATCATGGAAAGGGTAGGTTTGAAAAAGTTCGAGGCGGTACCATCTACAGTACATCAATGTTTAAAATTCCCAACCAACTTTGGAGTAGGAGTGGTGAAGGGTGACCAAAAAGTAGCTCGGGAATACTACTATTCATCTGCCGAGCAAGAAGAGCATGAAGAATCTAGAAAGAAGACTACTACTTATCAGGTTGATGAGATAGAAGACGCAGAGATTGAGACTTTAGACCCAAGAGATGAGTCTCAGCTCATTAAGGGTCAGGTCATGGAGGCTACTGAAAATATCGTTCTGGATGACGAGCATCCAGAACGAACAACTCAAATTGGTGCTTCACTAGATGTGTCAATAAAACAAGAGCTGACAGCATTTCTAAAAAGCAGAAAACAAACTTTTGCATGGAGCCACGAGGACATGCCAGGGATAAACCCAAATTTCCTATGTCACGAGCTTAATGTGAACAAGAAAATTAAGCCAGTAAAGCAGAGAAGAAGAGTGTTCAGCCCCGAAAAGAATCAAGCTATTCAAGAGGAAGTCGATAAGCTCCAAAAAGCCTGTTTTATTGAGGATGTCAAATATCCTGATTGGCTAGCTAATGTGGTGATGGTGAAGAAGAAAAATAACAAATGGAGGATGTGTGTAGACTTCACTGATCTCAATAAGGCATGCCCAAAGGATCATTTTCCTCTGCCCCGAATCGATCAACTGGTGGATGCTACCTCGGGGCACGAATTACTGAGTTTTATGGATGCTTACTCTGATTACAATCAGATTAAGATGAAGCCTGATGACAGGGAGAGTACCTTTTTTATTACCCCTAGGGGAACTTATTGTTATAATGTTATGCCTTTTGGATTGAAAATGCGGGTGCAACATATCAATGAATAAGGTGTTTGCAGAGCAAATCAGTTACAACATGGAAGTTTATGTTGACGATATGCTGACGAAGAGAAAGAAAGCTACTGATCATCTAATTGACTTAGGCTAGACTTTTGATCAACTAGATAAATATCAAATGAAGTTGAACCCTACCAAATGAATATTCGGAGTACGAGAAGGCATGTTCCTCGGGTATATTGTCAACCAACAAGGAATTGAGGCGAATCCTGACAAGATCAAAGCTCTATTGGGGCTGCGATCTCCGACGACGAAGAAGGAAGTGCAGAGTCTCACAGGGCGAGTTGCAGCACTTAATAGATTTATATCACGAGAAACTGACAGATGTCTACCATTCTTCAAAACACTCCAAAAGACTTTCGAGTGGAATGATGAATGCAAGAAGGCCTTTCAAGAGTTGAAGAAATACCTGGGAGCACCTCCACTGTTGTTCAGGCCAGTGATGGGAGAAAGATTGTACTTATATATGGCAGTTTCGGAGAATGCAGTTAGCTTGGCATTGATAAGAATGGAGGATGGAGTGCAAAAACCAATTTATTACACTAGTAAGGCCTTCCGAGGAGCAGAGATCAGATATCTAAGACTGGAAAAGTTGGCACTAGCGTTGATCGAAGCGAGTAGAAGAATGAGGTCATACCTCCAAGCTCATACCATAGCTGTGTATACCGATATGCCGTTGAGGCAAGCTCTTCATAAACCGAAGAAATCAGGGAGATTAATGTACTGGGTAGTAGAACTTGGTGAATATGACATTGTTTATGAGCCTAGATCATCGCTTAAATGGCAAGCAGTAGCAGATTTTATCACAGAATTCACTTATCCTAACACCTCCGAGGAGCAAAAGTTGAATACCGACCAATCTGTGGATGTTACAGAATCATCAAATTTAAACTCCGACCAACTTAAGTCGGTTGACGATCAAGAGGAGATAGTCGACGAGCAGCAAGAAGTGTTAGGGGAGGATATAAAGAAGCAACAAATATTCCACTGAGGAACTCTGTCTGACCAAGAGTTTGATAATGAGATACCTGTGTGGAATTTATATATAGATGGTTCTTCGTTCATTACAAGCAGTAGAGCAGGGATTATTTTAAACATCCCGGATAAAATCGATGTGGAGTATGCTCTGCGCTTTCAATTCAAAGCCTCTAATAATGAGGCTGAATATGAAGCTATGATTGCAGGTGTTAGTTTAGTAAAAACTATGGGGGCAGAGCAGGTCGTTGTATTCGGTGACTCATAATTAATCGTAAATCAAGTGCTGGGAGTGTACGCAACAAAGGGAGAATTGATGATCAAGTATTATGCGAAAACAATGGAGATTGTATCGAGATTTAACGCAGTACAGTTAATTAGAACACCAAGATTGGAGAATGCAAGAGCAGATGCTTTAGCTCAGTTAGCCTCAACCACACGCACCGAGCTACAAAGAACAATCCCAATAGAAATTTTGGCTAACAGGAGCATCGAAGAAGATCTGATGATGAACTTTATTACCCTTAATTTAGGACCATCTTAGATGGATCCTATCAGGGCATATATTGAAGAAGGGGTTTTACCAACTGATAAGCTCGCGGCCAAGAAACTGAAGTTTAAAGCTGCTCGTTATGTAATAACTAATGGCATTTTATATAAACGAGGAATTATAGCAGGTCTGCAAAGATGTGTGCATCCCTCCGAGGTGAAAGATTTGATTGAAGAGGTCCATAAAGAGTCCTGTGGAGCTCATGTAGCAGGTCGTACACTTTTGCAAAGAATAATGATGCAGGGATATTATTGGCTGACGATGAGGGCTAATTGTATAGCCTATGCTAAAAAATGTGACAAATGTCAACGTTTCTCTTATATCCGAAGAACTCCCCAGGCATTGTTGACACCCATAACATCCCCTTGGCCATTTTCCATGTGGGGGATAGACTTGGTCAGGCCACTCCCAACGACAAGAGGAAGGTTCAAATACCTCGTCGTCGCTGTGGATTATTTTACTAAATGGGTAGAAGCTGAAACTCATATTGATATGACTTATGATAGGGTATATCAATTTATTTGGAAGAATATCAGTTGTAGATATGGTCTTCCCCATGCATTCATTACTGATCATGCAACCCAATTTGACAAGGAGGAGTTTGCTGCATATTGTCATCAGTCAAACATATTGAAAACCCACTCTGCACCAGGCCATCCCCAGACCAATGGACAAACTGAGGTGACAAACAGAACGCTACTGAATGATTTGAAGAAAATACTGGATGATACGAAGGCAAATTGGATCAACGAGCTACATTCTGTGTTGTGGGCTTATCGTACTACACCACGAGCAGCAACAGGAGAATCTTCATATATGCTGGCATTTGGAAGTGAAGCTGTTATACCTGCCGAGCTGGGCCTCCCCACACACAGAGTGATGAATTTCAATTCTCCTATCAGTGACTTGATGAGAAGATTAGACTTGGATATGCTCGAGGAAGTTAGAGAAGAAGTAGCAATCAGGAATGCTGCATACCAACAACGAACAACTTTGTTTTACAATAAGAGGGTAAAAAAGTGTGATTTTAAGGAAGGAGACTACGTGCTAAAGAAAGTAATTCAAAAGCACAATAATTGGAAGATAACTGGCATGGACCCTACCGAGTAACAAAAGTTGTACGTCCAGGAGCCTACAGGATTGAAACCTTAGAGGGGGAAGAATTTAAGAATGCATGGAATACAGAACATCTACACAAGTATTATCAGTAGTTGGGTTTCCTATGTAAATGAAGTTTTCTTCAGTATGAATAAAGTGTTGAAGTTTTTATCCAATTCTCTCCTTTTGATGAATTTTTTTCGGAGTATTAGTGCTACACACTACGCATCAAGTTCAGAACAAAAATCCACCAACTACGGTTGACCGGTAAAATAAACCCCCTGACTACGGTTGGTCGGTAAAATACCCCCCCCCCCAACTACGGTTGGTCGGTCCACCAACTATGATTGGTCGATAAAATAACCCCCCCCCCCCCCCAACTACGGTTGGTCGGTAAAATAAACCCCCTAACTACGATTGGTCGGTCCACCAACTACGGTTGGTCGATAAAATAAAACCCCCCAACTACGATTGGTCGGTAAAATAAAACCTCCCAACTACGATTGGTCGGTCCACCAACTACGGTTGGTCGGTAAAATAACCCCCCCCCCAACTGCGGTTGGTCGGTCCACCAACTACGGTTGGTCGGTAAAATAAAATCCACCAACTACGGTTGGTCGGGAATAAAAATTCACTAACTCCGGTTGGTCGGAAATAATTATTTAAGAAATATCATGGGATAGAAATCATTTCGTGGCTTATAATTAAAAAGTGAGTAGTCACTATAATAAAAAAATAAAACAGAATTTGTTTACTTATGGCATATCAAATTACCACCAACTCTAAGTTGGTCGGGAAATAAAATATCACCAACTCCGGTTGATCGTCAAATAATTATCACAAACTCAGAATGGTCAACAATAAATTTTCACCAACTCCAGTTGGTCGGCAATTTAAAATAACACAGTAAATTTTTGTTTTCTTACAAGATATACATACACATTCATCAGAGAATAAAATAGATATTTTATAAAGTAATGACACAAGACAAATGATGTGAGAAATGTATTTCATTACCAAAACTTTTCATTCAAATCGAGAAGGATTACATATGCTGTGGAAAGTAGAAATCATTACATAAAAATCCTATTCTATTGGATTTTTCCCTTCTGCCTTTGAAACAGGCTCTACTCCAGCAGGAGGATCATCTAAGGCGTAAGGGGAATTTATGAAGTTCAGGTCTCTAAGCATCATGACATTCATTACTGATGGCCGATCAAGTAAGTGCTCCGGGCGAGATATCTCAAAATTAGAATGAAGACTGTAATCGCTGAGATACTTGGAGATTAAGCACTGAGGAATTGCCCGACCAAGAATCCAGCTCATATCAAGTTTGAAGGGTGGCACGGGAAACTCGAGCAATCCAGGGTCATAGTAATCCCAGAGATAATGGCCCTGCTCCAACTTTAACACCCCCAGCGTATTCAGCCATCCTTGCTTGTAACCCTCGTTATTTGAATTCTAGATCCGATCATCGAGGTGATAAAGGGCTTCATTATATACAGCCATCCAAAACTCTCTGGGCTATTTGTGAAACTGATAGGTCAACCTCTCCAGTTGCTCGTGGAGGTTCTTCACTAAAAGTTCTTTATTCTCCAAGGTAGAGCTTTGTGCAGAGAGTTTCTCGTCGAGGTTCAGAATCTTTTTGGATATCTCAGCTAATGTTTGATTCTTCGCCATCAACTGGAATGCTTGATTATCCAAAGCTTCCTGCGTTCTAGCTTCTTCAACAGTAACCCGAGCAGCTCTTGCTCGTCCACGAGAAGCTCTTGCTCGTCCACGAGCATATGTAGAGGGACCAATCCTCTTTAAAGTTTCCAATTCGTCTCTCAAATTGGCATTTTCGACCTCCAAGAAAGAGAAACCTTCGTCATTGACAGGAACTAAGGCTCCCAAGGTAGATGCTGCAGATTTCAGTTGGGATATCTCTCCTCGTAAGTTATTATTTTCCTGCTCCAGCAGTTTCGCAATCTGCCTAAGCTCTTCAACCTCGGTCTTCAAAGTCCTCTCCTTAATATCATAAGCAGCGATGAATTTATCATATCCTTTGTCAGCATTTAGTTGCTGATACTTTTTCTCATACCCCTGATGCAAAAGGGCAGAAGATTCCTTGTATTGTTGCTGAAGCTCCTCGATGATGCCCCAGAGATCTTCAATCATCTCATAGTATGCCATATTATTGGCAACTGCACGGTTGAGCAAGCACTTCAAATATTGATAGGCTTTGACTGCTTTTTCCGAAGTGTTTGGACCAAGGATGTCGACGATTTGAGCTTCATTCAAGTCAGTATGGCCAGTCTTGAAGTAGTCATTGCATTTTTTCATTAATTTAGTATCGTGAGCTGACAAAAACTCCATTCTAGCCATAAACTTGTAAAGAAAAGAGACAGAAAGAATCAATAAAGATGCAAACAGAGAAAGTAGAAGAAAAAGTCAATATGAACAGCCGAAATTTAGAATTTTATTATATCACAAAGAGAAGTATAAAGCCCAAAATTACATTCGACAAAAAAATAAAAAGCAAAGAGAAAGGTCTGAACAACTCTAAACCTTCTCCTTGCTTCCTAAGACTTCCTCGGGAGGCTTGGACGAAGAAGTAGGTTGCTCGGAGGGCAGAAAAAGCTGATCGGTTGACATGTTGGTTGGTTGGGGCTGCTCGTAGCAAAGTTCAACAGTAGGGACCTGATCCCCAATCATCATTGAAGACTCTTCAGAGGCAGCTTCATCCTCTTCTTCTTCTTCAGGAGAGGGAGGAGGACCATGAACATGACGCTGAAAAAGTTCAGAACTCTCAAAGACCTTTAACTCCTGCAGAGCAGCAATCCATCCATCCCTGGAGTATTTAAGGCTAGCAAATTCCATCTGAGAGGACATGGCAGCTAGGCCTTTGTTCCAACCTTTGTCCCAGCCAGCGCTAAAGGACTTCTTAACAACAAGTTTTCTCTTTGCCTTCTCTGAGGAAATCCTCTCACTATGAAGTTCCTCGGCAGCCTTCATCTTCCCTTCTATCTCCTGCCTTTGACGATCAACGTCACGAAGTCTAAAAACTTCCTCTTCATTTTTCTTAAGCTTGTTCTCAAGCTCTCCAGTGTTCTTGAGCTTCTCTTCAAGCTCATTATTTTTCTTCTCAAATTCTTTCATTTTCCTCTCCAACTCCTGGGAGACCTCCACAACTCAGTCTTTTTCTTGCTCGATGAACTTGAGTTGTGTCTCCCAGGCCTCCTTATCTTCGTCATATTTCTATCGATAATCCTTTAAGGACTGAGTCAGTCCTACAAAAGCTTCATCCACACCTCCCGAGGAGCTCGAAGCTTTAATAGCTTCATACTTTTTTAGAATAGCGTTGAAATAAGTTACCAGCTGGAAAAAGAAAATAATTATAAGTCAGTGCAAGGATATAACATTGAAAAATGAAAGTTTAGATTAGTAATACTTACCGAGGCAATATATTGAGCTGCCAAGGTGGTAACCCTATCCCGAGAAAGAATGTCCTCAACACCTTGGATCTCAGGAATAATTCAAGACTTCATCGAGCTCATAGCAGAGCTCGGAGGAGCGAAGGTGGGAATACCACCTTCAACATTTAAAGACTGAGAGACCGTTTCAACCGGCCTCTCAAGAGAGCTTTTCTTTAACCTCCTTGTTGGAGCAGGAACATTCTCAACCAAGGATGTTGTCTTGGTAGGGGATATAACGATAACCTCGCTTGGAGGAGAAATAACTACAACCTTGCTCGGAGCCACAGGGGGCTTCTCAACAATCTGCTTAGCAGCAGCAGGAGGGGATGCATCAATATTTCTCGTCCCTTCTTCTGGGACATTTGGATTATTTTTCTTTGCCTCTCCAGCAGTAGAGGCAGACTTATCAAAGAAGGCAGGAGCTCTTCTTCTCTTCATTCTGTCACTCAGAGGAATATTTGATTCAGGGGAGGAACCTTCAGAAGCTGGTATTGGGTCGATGTCACCTACTACTGGAGGAGCAGTAAAAGACGAAGTGTAGCTCTTGTACTGCAACAAGTACGAGGCTGATCTGATATGTTCGTCAGCAACAGTTTGGTGCAAACTCCAGATAAGTTTCAAGTGTCTCAAATTGACATCAGTCTCTTTGGGGGATTTTCTTTTGATGTCAACTGCAAATAAATAAAAAATTAAAATGTCAATGACGCATTTTATCAAACACAAAGAAAACATAATTTTAAAAATAAAATAAAAACAACCTATCCCATTGCCATAAGGGGGACACTTAGGACCCTGATATACATCATCTCCATTTAATGGAGAATGTTGTCAATTTTTCATAACAACTCCATGCTCGAAGTAATCCCTGCTGGCATCTGGGAGATTGACAACTAAAGCCCTATTTAAAAACCTAGTTTTTAAATAAAAAGTACTATCGCTGACAACCCATCTATAACAAAACATAATTTCTGGAATTCCTAAATGGGTTCTGTGAATTTGATTTAACCTATGAACTCCATTAACTATTCTTCAAGTGTTTGGCGCTATTTTTGCAGGAACAACATCAAAAAACTGACAGAACTCCAAACATAAAGGGTTTGGAGGAAAAGAAAAGCCGCATTCGGCCACAAAGAGACTGGGGAACCAATGTCCCTCAGCCAGACGAAAATAGTCAGAAGGTTCAGAAAGTTCTTCCAAAGTAACCCATGAAGGAATAGAAAAATCAGAGCAAAAATTATCAAGCGACTCAACAAGGTAAACCATGATGAACAGAGAAAATAAAAAAGAAGGAAGAAGATCTTATAGGAAAAGGGTGGATCAGTTGACAACGAACAATGGAAGAAATGAACGCACAAGATAGAGAGGAAGTAAAGAAGTTCTACGATGCAGATTTGAAAAAGTAAAAGACGATCGAATTTTCTGAAGCGTTTAAATACTTTACCTCGGGAATAGAGAAAATAATGATTACCAGGATGGACGATTGCGTATCCGGCGGCTAAAAAGAAGAAAAGGGCACAAAAAATGAAGCGGTTATGGAAATACAAAATATTTATAAAGACTGATACTGTGCATTTATAAAGGGGTTGTATACAACGAACGCTTTCTTAGAAACCATACAAAACGAAAATCTAAGCAGCAGAATGTTCCATACTTTTCTTCAACATTAAACTACGAAACATTGGGGGCTTCTGTTGATACCAAATTTATTCTGCTGACGTGGACCAATTATGTGGAGACACGTGTTAATCTACATGGCACTAGCAAATATTTTTTGAACAACATCTTGACTCTGAGGAACTCAACCTCCCCGACCAACTCAGGCGCTCCGAGCAACAAGTGTTCTCCGAGGAACTCTATTATATTGAGCAACTCATGTATACCGAGCTACTTAGGCGGTCCGAGCTGCATCTCATACAGAACATTCATATCCAAATAATTAAGAGGACGACTGCGCATTAAATGCTCATTATTATCACACAGACGCACACGCCTATTGGACAACTATGTATTATTCTTTCATTTGTACCGCCTCAAGGCTATAAATACATTGTAACCTCCTCATTAGTAGGGGACTCGAAATTTCTTGGTAAACCCATTATCGAGAATTCTGCAAACAGTCAGCAATAACACAAATAGTGGACGTAGGCCATTCTTTAAAGGCTGAACCACTTTAAAAATCTTTTGACTTGTTTATTTTTATCCGTGATTAAAGAATTAGGTCAAATCTAGTTTTTTACATCAACACCTAGTAAGAATAAATCTGGATATCTTATCAATACGCAAACTATCTATATAGTAAGACGTTCAATCACTATAACCCCCGTCTCACAGTAATCTTGTTCAACACTCTCCTTAATGACACTTCACATTGCGCTCCTATCCGACAACATTCGCATAAGACGAGCTTATACATCATTGCTTACATCAATATTAATGGGAGGTCGCACCTCACTACATGACAACTACTCGTAATTATCTAAAAATAAAACTCCCATTCTGAGAGAAACCATACGAACATCTGAACACTCTTGTTTGCTTAAAATTGTCATGGTAATTCCACTATAGTCATCAGACTCTAACTTTACAAATCCAAAATTCTGATTATTCGCTCACTTCTAAGCATACAGGGGGAGAATAATTAAGGTTTTTCCACACCAAAACCTCAATAAGCACCTCGTTCATGACAACCAGGTACGAGTGCTTCCACGGAACTCTACCATGTTATCCTTCACTTGCTAGCTATATCCGTTGTGGAAACGAAATGATTAAAAAGATTCTAAAATTACCTTCACGCGGCTCCACTAATCACTAATCACCGTGCGCTTACTCCCCGACAATGGGTGATACATCCTACTCAAAACGAACGTTATCCACGCTGCTTCTTGAAATCCCATATTGAAGGTGGGATTCAAAAATTTCATCCCGATTCAAAAAATAATATCGTGTAGGACCACGTACCGGCGCGATCCTTCCTTTCAAAAGAGGACTGGGACACACTAGTTAATATTATAAATCACCCCAAAGGAATACCAATCACTTCATTTTTGGGCGACTTGTTCCACATGTACGGATGAACCCCTTTATCTTGCCTTGAAGATGGCAACCCATCCGAGAAACTTTTACCGACTTTACCGGCCTCTTCCATTATAGGAATTGTCGATAGCCACACAATTCTCTGATTAATCTTCTTATTCCAACCGATCTCTATCTATGAGTGGTGCATGAAGAGACTACTCACTATGTCCCGCTAAACATCGTATTTTCCTAGAAATGTCTCAAATTAGGTGGCACTTAATACTCCCTTCTTTCCTTGGCGTGTACCAAAAGTTCTGACCCATGTGCTTTTCTCCACGATGTGCACTTCTGGACCTTTTATACCATACTAACATCATCTCTCTTTGTATGCGCAAGTCTCTCTCACATTTGACTAATTACAACTCCGTTCTGAGCGTTCTCCATAATAATTAAATTCTACCCTTCTCAAGGAATATCCCTTTTAAATGGCTTCCCACAGCCTTCCAACCAAATTCGGGTGAGCTACTCTAATCGCACCCGTATATATATATATATATGTGCATTATCGTTCTTCATGCGACGTCTAATTCCCTATACCATTTCCACCTCGTTATGCTAGTCCCACAATCATATATTCCATACGTACATTCCCACGTCCCTTCCACTCGGACTATTCTAACATCAGCTAACCAGGATGCCCACCTTTGTAACACCCCGACCGCCCGGGGAGAGCGAACAGTGCTCTACTCATCGATAAAATTACCTAAATCCAACAAAATACAAGGTGTAGATCATCTAAATACCACAACAACAAAAGAGGAATCACCAATCTCAAATCTCTTCAGATAAGTACATCAATTCTCTCGAATAAATACAATAACTAAAATAAATCACTAATGATTTATACATAAAAATAAATACAAGTCTCGTCTCTTGTATTAAAAATTCTTCCCAGATAATCCACACTAAAAATCATCTAAACTCTTTATTTCCCTTGTGTTACGAATGCGGTTACAACACTTGGGTACTCTCAATCACCCTAGGAGTCGAAATTTTAAATCTCCCTTATAATCGTTCCACTCCTCAACTCGTGGTGATAAAACTTTTAATGTTTTCTTACCACACAACCAGCTCCACTGGCCTTAAATCATAACTCAACTTTCAACTTACAGATATAATTACCTGCTCCTATTACGACCAAGGTATCAAACTCATGGACTAATGACCAAACATCTCCCTATTTCCAACCCTACGCTAAGTTTCATGCGTGGGATGTCTCGCAAAGAGAAATCCAAATAAGGAACCCCCGCGATACACTACTACCTAGAATTGTCGGTTATCGAAATCTATTAGTCCCTCCATCCACAACATGTACCCCTTTACTCCGTCTCTTAACAGAAAAGTTTCATCATTTCCCGTAATTACACCTACACAAAGAACATTTCGCCAATCCACTATCATCCAGTATTGGTGGTAATCACTATTTGCAAACCTCTTACACATACAATCAGGACTCTCAAAATCCTGATCCCAAACATATAAGTCTAACTCTTAACTATCACATCTCTAAAGGGTAGATATATCATTGCTCTCTACCAATCACCAAGTCCTAAGCGCTCCACATAATAATGAGTCAAATCTTTTCGCTCAACAGTAAACCCAATATATACTGAATCATAACAGCAAAGTCCCTACACACACTAGAATCGAATATCTTGAGCCCACTATTCCCTCCGAAGTCTCTAAAATAGCTAATATAAGTGCGAGTCCGACCCTCTCATAGGTGAGGTCTCGCCAGAACAAAACATGTTGCACTAATTCAACCATTTCGATAGCCTTGCAATAACCGCCTACTATCGTACTAATTATTATAATAAAGTTGTAACTATGACAATATCATACTCGTATATCACATCGCTAAAATGAGTAATCTCAATAAAGTACAAAACACTATTAATACACCCATTCATCCTCCACGAATAGCACTAAAGATGATCCCGCTACACTTAGGAAAATATTCATATGATAATATTGTTTGTAGTTATACGCATTAAACTCGTCTCACATGCTAATCTAGCAATGGACAAAATATAGTGACTCGATCGTGTCACATAAAATACGCCTCATCCGCTGGGATAAAACTTATACTTCTACCTCATCAATCGTCTCGACTGCACAAATGGCCCCCGGACGTAACATGCATGTTCAAGCCAAAACAATACTACTTTTAATCGTTGTCCTTTACTAGGCATCATACTCTTGTCCCTTTACTCACTTCGCGAAAACATTAACGCATGTGATTTCACTCTCCATAAAATACCTCTATACATAATCCACTTATCACCTGTCATACAAACCATATTAGGATTGTCCTTCTTTCGAACTTTGGTAGGCTCGATTTCTAATGGCTACACCCATTGTTCCCTTAGCTTTGTTGACCCTAAAGAACATGCTACTGACTACAATAGTCCTTACTGAATTTACCATAGCTTGGTAAGAATTCAGCTATCCGAATCATTTAAATGGTTCCCCTGATGTGTATTCCCACCCCCTTGTGGTGTTATACTACCACCTTTGCATCCAGTTTTATTCTTGACTAAATTCCTTCGATTCTTTTATCTTCCTACACAATAAGTATTATCATCTCCATTGTCAAAGAACGACATTGCCAACCTCTGAATCGACCGTCCAGCAGAATTCCCTTATAAGTGTTATTAACTATATTTACGAGTCGATCTCCCACTTGGAGTCCTCTCCTCCATTTGTATCTACACCTTCCGATACAACATTCACTAACGGATTAGATTCAGATTCACAAATGAACCTCTATCAGGTCCTCCTGTGATGAATTCAGAACAACGTTCAATTCTCATCCTGAACATCTGATGAAGGAACAGGCGGTCAAACTGTACCTAAGATTCTTCTATAGGAGTAGCTTTTCGCTTCTAAAAGTGGTGGCTGACTCCCACCATTAGAATTTTGTTTTCGACGGGCCAAGAAAATATTACTCCAAATTTTCACATTCAGTTAGCCCCACTCCGTCATATGTCCAAACCTTTGGATATTTTACCTCCTTTGGTTAGCACACACGATCTCCGCATTTCCAGAATTTCCACTGATAGTTCTCTTCAATGTTTTGCCTGACTTTTTCTCGTCGTGCCACGTTGGGTAAGTCTACTCTTGCACCTCTTTTGACTATAGCAGCACTTGTAAATCATAGTTGCACCCTAGTCGCCTTTACGGTCCTGGTTTCTCATGCCATAATAGGGGTGATCTTGACTACGGTCATCATCCTCGAATATGCTCTACAACCTCAAGTAAGCCTTGCCTCCCGCTGTTCGCCCAATGGCCCTTGTCTGCCATATTTCATTGTTCGAACATGCCCAAACGTAAATAAAATTCACTAATATATACGTGATAGCAGGAGAACGAAAACTCATCGAAGAAATCAACAATCCTAAACATAGGGCTCTATATCAAAGAAAGTTATGCTGGAAGCATAATTAAGCCGCACAGATCCTAAAGGACACTAGAACCCGATGTTCTGATACCACCTGTGACACCCCGCCTAATTAAATACCGGGCAATCAATCATTTATTAAATTAAAATCAAGGTGAACAGTTGGTTCATTCTTAGCATCACTGTCGCAAAATAAAATTTACCAATTTAAACACCCTAAATAATTAAGCTAAGTGTCAAAACAATTCAAAACTTTATTTCCTTATTCATTAAATTTCAAATTTGAAAACCTTTTAAACAACCAACAGTTTAAGAATCAAATAAACGCTATGGATAGCAATCAACACAAAAGAATTTAATCCATCTAGATTAACCATTCCAGAATTTAAACTACAAATGAAATCATCCTGACAAGAGTTAATGCACAAAGAGTACCGAATACTGAAAATAAATGAACATACATCTCTGACAAATCTACACTGAATGGAGAAATGGGGGACACATGCCCTAACTATGAAGAACTATACAAGAACCGAATCAATGAAGAAGTCGTCTAAAACAAAGGCCTACAACTCCCACATAAGCTACAGCGCGTCCAATCCAAAGAACCTATGCATGACGCCCCTGTGACTGGGCACTGTGTAATACACACATATATATACAAAAGAGAGATAACAAAATGGGTCAGAGCTTGATTGTAAAACAGTTTTAAAAATAGTTTAGCAAGTATTTAAAATGCTTACCTGCTAATGCAACAACCATGCTACTATGCGACACTCTCTTGAGAATTCTCACCTCTCATATAGTGTGCACGTCTACCGTACTACTAAACCTCAAAAGTCTATCACACTTATTCTCCATAAAGTTTCATCTTGAGAATTAACCGGGTGATAATATTTAGTTTAGAAAGATTAATCTCTTCAAAATTTCTTACGCTGTTTAGAACAAATTAGTACTGTTATGAAGTTCCCGAAAACCTTAAGAGAGTTGTAAAATTTATTCATTACTTAACAACTTATACGCACAGTAAAAAGTTCTTGTATAGATATACGTATATATATTAGTTACACATATAATATATATACTAACGGCACCCCCCCATAAAATCTATGGTGCAAAGTTTCCATATATAAGTAGATATATATACCAATCACTCATATAATATATATATATATATATATATATATATATATATATATATATATATACACACACACACTATCTGCACCCCACATATAATCTATGGTGCTGGCATACTCTGCTATCAAGTCCCCGTATCGCTCATACTAAGGGAAATACTAGTTTGGAATCACTCTCGAACTGTATTAACACAAAACACATACAAATGGAGGCGAGGCATAGTTCCCGGTCCTAAGAGGTCAGCACATACCGTCACGTCTCTTAGGACCATCTGACTATCACTCAGATAGCCTATAATCAAGGATACTATCTTCTAGGGTACAAGTCGTTATCCCCCATAAAGGTCCAATCGAGATAAGCCTGTCCCGGTGCGGAAACCCCCGTGATAGCAAGTAGCTCGAGTACGATTTTTACACAAATATATAATATATGACCATTCACACAGTCATATTTATATAAATATTCATATTCCTAAATTAGGTGTGCTCATCACCCATAATCATAATTATCTGTTATTAACACTTCTTTACTCGATTATTACGCATAACGGACTCATCATTTTTATTCTCATTTATAATGCACTTCATACTCACTTCTCCTTTCTCGAAGTATTTCAAGTATAATTTCAGTAGGTATGCACTCACTTACGTTCGGTTCTAACTCCCTTACGAGTCTCGATCTTTGAATTACACATACACATGATTTCTTATACACATGAATCATTCCTCGTTAACCTAAAATCTCATCCTACACTAAAATGTTACTCAACGGTGTCTACCTAGGCCCTACTGGTCTTCTCTATATCCCATTATACTCCAACAACAACAATTAAGGGTTCTCATGCCTCTTAATCGGATTAAACCAACGGATGAGAAATATACAGTTTTCCAGGAGGGGTCTATCGATCGATGGCAGGGGGTCGATCGATCGATAAGTCGATCGATCGATCGATAAGTCGATCGATCGATGCTCTTGGGTTGATCGATCGATCAAGCAGTTCTTGCCCAGAAACTGCAAATTAAACCTACGGGTTTCATCTTCCAATTCCCCCAAAAACGTCATTAACAAGTCTAAAATTCTCAAATAATGATACTACAAGTTCTATATACATATATACAAGATTTCCTACGTGAAACATGTATAAATACATCAATGATATCGAATTAATGGGGTAAAATCGACATAATCTTCAAGAACCCTAATTTTGGAAGAATTATCCATTCCTCTAATTATTTCCCATATTTCTTGTTTCTAAACTCATAGTAATTTGTGGGTAATCCTCTACATGTGATGGGTATATCCAGAATATATTGAATCTCTCTAAACATGTGATTTAAAGTTTCTAAATTAACAATTTCTTTCATAAAACATGATCTTGGCAATCCTAAACTAACATGGGTGAGGCATTAACCAAAATCAAAGCAAGATATATACTTGCCTGGAAATATTTGTTTCAGATTTGTGGAATAACTTGGTGTGGTTGTGATCCTCATCGCGCAATCTACGATTTGGCGGTGACGGCGGTGCAAACGGTGGAGTTCTTGGCCTAGAACTCCTTGGGAAGCTTCTCTTCTTCCTCTCCAATGGCCGTCTTTGGGTTTTGGTTATTATAACCCTAGAAGAAAACCCTTACAATCTGATATAACCTTAGAAAATTCGTGGGTTTCCATGCCTAAAAATACAAAATGTCTAAAACGCCCTCCCGGGATGTTAATTAGGCCTAAAAACGCCCCGAAACCCAAACTAAACCCCCGGGTACATTATTTTGACTATCCCGACCCTTCCGGACACATCGGTGCACTCGAAATGACCATACGGGTGACTTATAATTTATTCTCATTTAATAATACTAATTTAATCTCGACACGATACAGGCGCGTCCTGACTTAAATTTCCATAATCGCCATTTTATTTACTCGTGATAATTTTAATAAAATAACTCTCATATATTACTTTACTCGTCCAGTAATATTCAGCAAATTTTCAATAATTACTAACTCACATCACGCTAGTAAATATAAAAAAAATAAATTTCTGGATTAATATTAAATTAATATCTCAATTTAAATTTAATAAATCCTCAAATTTAAAAGCAATAAAAATATGGGATATTACAGTTATATTGAACTTACAATGTTATTTTGATGTAGCTTATTACTTAACTTCTCTGGGTTGGAGTTTTTTCATCTCATTTTGCTCCAAGTTTCTTTTCTTACTTGGACTCACACATAACCTCCCATATGAAGGTGGTTACAAAGGTGGCAACCTTATTTTATTCAACACCTCACATATTTTGCCATTGAGGGTGATCAGTCCTGATGCCAAGATATATCGGATGTTAAAACTAAAATACCATTATTAGCACATGACATAAATATGAGAAATTTAAATGTTAGTCAACCTATCCTGAAATTTCAAAACTATGCAGTTACCCAGTAACATATCCTGAAATGTTAGTCAACAATAATGGGCCAGGGCCGATGGTAAGAATACCAACTACTCTTCCCAAATAGGATCCATGAAAACAATTATAAGTGATATAAGAGATAAATATTACAATAGAATATTTTACATGAAGTAATATAATAACAATGCAAGCATTGTAAAGTTATAACAGTTACTCACATAAAATAAGTCAACTCACCTACTTGAGTCCAATTCTATTTTCTATCAACATTAATTAAATTTCTTTCTGTTATCTTTCTCAATTTCAATTATCTTTCTCAATATTAATATATTACTCAAGTAACCCCATTATATCTCGCGTGTCTTTATTGGCCCTGCACATACTCATGACGCGCTTTACTTCTCATCACATCAAATTAATATACATCACTATAGCCCGTCGGTCCAAATTATTATCCCGCACATACCATGATGTTCCACACATAAGACACGTCACTAAAGCTAGTTAGCCTAGGTCTCGCACACATCTAATGGCCAGTCAACACTAGACACATACTCATGATGCCAACATAAAATCATAAAAGTAGCCATGATAGCGCAAGTCCCGCACATACAGCTAGTCAATGTATAACCGCACATGCAATGATTCCACATCAATCTGTCTTTAATACCCATTTATTATCTTAGGTATTAATTATCTTTGTATTATCATGTTGTCATAATTAAAATTCATCCTTACTCCCATACCTAGAGATCACCAAATCGTAAGTATCACATAGTCCCTCACCTAGGAAAATACTTAAAACCATGACCATCCCTTATTCTCACACGCCTAGGATAAAATAAAGTAAATGCGTATCGCGTAGTCCTATACCTAGGAAATACCCAGACGTACAAGTTAACAATCCATAGTCCCATACCTAAAAAGTATCGTACTAATAACAAGAGTGAAGGTGCAACAAATGTGCATAACCCAAACGTCCCAACGATGTCATTTTATCAACATATATGATTTCTATATTAATTACATTTTTTAATTTAACTTCATAATTCTTTATTTTGTAATTATCGAAATCCGAATTCGTATACATTAACTAATTAAGATCTTGTGATACACAAGTTCTACAAAATATTCCAATTAGTTGTCCAAATTCAATATTCCAATTCGAGTGACAATATAGCAATTTAAGTCATATAGTGGATTAAACATGCGTATTAAAAAATTTCAACAATATATAATCGAATTCAGCACCATAATAATTATATACATGATTTCATAACTTAAAATATATTATCGAATTACATATATTATTTAACAAGCGATTCGTCCAACACTAAAAAATAATAAAGTCAACTACTCTAAGTATGCGATATGTCAAGTATTAAAAATAATTTCAGAAGTTCATAAAAATAAATTTATAATTAGGTTATCACATTTCATAATTATTTTGCTAATCATCTTAAAAAAAATATGCGTATTTAATGTTTCAACAATATTTAAATCAAATATTACTTAAGGAAAAATAGAGATATTCTTTCCTTACGTAAGAGTGTTATGATTAGTCTACTGCGTTCGTCTCGTGAAAATAAGCAACTTTTTTATGGAGTTTCTCTAAAATAAGGTTGAAATTTTGTATTAGTGAAGGTTTAGGGTTAAAAAGAGGGAGAAAATAAGTATGTAGCTTTCTGGCGTAATAAAAGGAGATTTGAAGTGAAAAGAGCTCGCATGATGTTTTAATTTATAAACAACCAACAATCCCACAACCCAAACCCACGCGCGATGGTATGCCAGATGCACAAAAAAGAGCCCACTTTCGTGGACCCTAGGCTATGATCACAGCTAGGATCATTGCGATCGCGACTCACTGGGGGGGGGGGGGGGGAGTCTCTCTCTTGCTTTCCTATTTTAATTAGGATAAAAACATAAAAATTTCAATCTAGGTTAAACTCTTACTCAACTCAAATCCTACCCGTGCATTAATTTTAAGAACTCGGAACTTGGAGTCCAAGAAATTTTAAAAAGTCTAAAATAACCTGATAGAGTTAACTTTTGCGTATATTTTTTTCGTCGTTGCTTGAAAAGCTCCTCTAATCAAAATCTCAAATACCTTCAAAATAATATGAAACATAGAGGTAAGTAAGGATATCAATCCAATTCAAGGGAGTGAAGTGAGGGGAAACAAACTCAATTTTTATTTTCTTTTTGGGCTTTTGCTTTTCTAATTTTTTAAACTATTTTTCCAATATTAAAACAAGTAGGTGAGGTGAGGTGAAATAGCACTAAACTAAAATGAAAGATCAAATGACAAACTAAAAAGTGACTAAAATGGAAAATAAAGTCTAACACTAAAATAAGAGATAAAGTGAGGTAAATAATTGTGAGAACAATCAAGGAGTGGGATTACACAATAAATTTTAGCTATTCTAACTAATTAATTTAATTAATTGAATTCTCCCAAATTAATATCAAAATTACAAATCAAACCTCGTTGCAAATGTAATTTTAATAGTAACCTTTTAAAAAATTAAGTTTAACACCCCACAACTCTAGAAAAATAAATCTACACTCCTTTTAATTAATCACCCGCTAGGATCGATCGATTAAAATTTATGTAAATCTTAGAAAATAAATTTAGAGTTGAAATTCAAGTAATAATACCCCACTTAAGAAACCTCTATCTCTAGTTCAAATCTAAAATGAGTATTATAACTAGCATTTCGATTTTCTCTCAAAAATCATTTACCATCTCTCGAGGTGTAAATTTAAGGGTGAGGGATCAAAATTAACATTCAAAGGGAATTTTCAAGTAATCAAACTAATTAAACTAAAATAACATCAAATAAGGGTTTCCCCCCACCCCTTGAAAGGGGATTTAGCCTAACATAATATAAAGCATGATAATCAAATAATCAATAGGCATTTAATATAAAAGAGAAAAGAGAAGAACAATCAAACCAATCTCTTGAATTTAATTGACTCCAATCCTCCAATTTGAAATTTACATCCCTCAAATTGAGCATCCAAGTGATTTGCAATTAAATAATCACTCAATTAAATCTCTAACAAAATTTAACCTGACAAATATCTAACAAAAATAAAAATAAAACTATTTACAAATATTTCTACCTAATTTATTCTAACCTAGCTCTCTACTTTTCTTTAGAATTTTCTCTCTCTATTTGATGATCCATTATATTCAAATGGGGTCTTATGTCTTCTTTTATAGTAGATGCGTGGCACACATGGGGCTACGGGTATTTTTGGGAAGGTTTAATGTGCATGGAAATGGGGTGTGTCTACATGAGGTAAGAGAGGTGTGAGGTCATGTGGGTGAGGGGATTGGAACAAAGCAAATCAAATTTAGTTAAGGGTTATTTTTGAAAATGATTTAAAGTTAGTAGTTGGGGGGCATTTTGGGAATTGGAGGTTAAAGGGTTAATTAGGCACATGGGGCTTTGTTATTTCGGCTTGGCTTGGGTTGGTCTTTGGAACTTTGGTAGGTCATAAGTCGTGGCTTGGAGAAGAGGATTTGGGAAGTGGGTGACATGGGTTTTGAGGGTTGACTTTGAGGTCGGGTAAGGCGACGGGTCTGCGATCGGAACGGGTCTCGGGTAGGAGCGTCGGCGGACTCTCAGGGATGTCACCGGCTCGTGGCAGATGGGTTGATGTCGCGCCGGAGTGGGTTGCAGGTTTTGATCAGGGGCCTCGGGTCAGGGACGTGGGTTTCTGACGGGTTAAACTATCAGGTTGAGGTCCGATTGGTGGGTTTCCGGTTAGGTTGTCGTCCGGAGTTGTGGAGATAGCAGGGGTCGTCGGCGAAAATGGTGCTGGCCACCGGTCGCGGGTTGGACAGGGAGCAGGTCTGACCGGGTCAGGGGGCGTCGACGGGTATGGGTTAAAGGTATGGATGGATGTGTAAGGTTTAGGATTGGGTGTTGGTATTGTGGTGTGTGTTAATTGAGGTTTGATTTTGTTGTTGGGTTTGGCAATGGAGGTAGTGAGGAGAGAGAATATGGTTGGATGTTGAAGAAGATGTGGGTTTGATTGTGTGTGTGAGGGTGTATGGGTTACAAGGTGAGGGTGTGAGTGAGGGTGAGTTGTTTAGTTGTATGTAATGTGTATGGTATTGGAGTGTTAGTGAGTTAATTTGTGACCCTTCAAATAACACTAACTAAATAAAATAAAATTAATAAAATAAAATAAAAACCTAAAAAAATAAAATCCAATTCCAAAATAAAACAAAGACTCAAATAAAAATTGAAACTAAAAAGAAAAAAAAATAGAAACTATTAAATTAAAAACTAAAAACTGAAATCCTAATATTTTTTTAATAAAAATAATAAATAAATGAAATCCTAAAAATTTCTAATCCTAATAAAATAAAAACTAATCAAAATCAAAGTAAAATAAAATTATACTAATAAAAATAGAAAATAGAAAATAAAAGCTAAAAATCCTAAATAAATAAAAAATAAATCCTAAAAATAAAATGACTCAAACTAAAAATCTAAAAAATCTAAAAAGACACAACCTAACACACACAGGCTTGGGGTGATGCTTTGGGCTAAGTTTAGGCTCGAGTTTGGTTATGGAAGAGGGAATTAGCTCCATTTTACTGCAAGTTGCCTTGAAATATAGGTTTTGACACCGCAACTGCAATTAAGCTTGCATAATGAACATTTAAGCGCATAAGACCCAAATTATCGAGAATTAGCAACTAAAATACATATATTTGGGGTATAAATTGTACAGTTTTGGGTACTTATCATAATCCTTAGGTTTTATCAAACTTTTTAATTAAATGATAAAAAATTCATTTAATTAATCAAAATTCACTAAATTCAATTTAAATTAAATCTTCTCTAAATTAATTCAAATTCCACCTAAATAAACATTTTAATATGATCAACCCAATTAATCAAATAAATATGGTTCCAAAAATATGGGGTATTACATTTTGCCCCACATTTTAGGGCCATTTAGTGGCGCATTAATGTTTTTATAACACTTGATATAGTTGGCCTTTTTTAAATACTAGTGCCCAAATTCTTCTAGCTCAAATCCAACACAAGTCATAATATAACACTCACGAGCATAAGGAATCCAAGCAACTCTCACTTCTTGCAAATGCAACCGAGTGCATCCAAATCAACGATAAATTGCCTATGAGAAGATAACCCTTGAAATTTTGGGTTGAAATCGTACTCATGAATACATTTTGATGCCACGACTTTGTTTTTGCTAAAATATTTTGCATTATTAAGAGATAACAATCCATTTTTCTTCTCCATTTTTCTCGATTAACTTGTAAACTTCTTATCAAATGCACCTGACAATTTCTAACAAAGTGAATATTGTAGTATATAAAATTTTGGGGGGATACTTAAATAAGACTTGGTTAATTGGGGAGGGATTTTTTCAACAGTGAGGACAAATTTCCAATTGACTCAATTTGTACATAATTGACATTATTTTGGACAAACCTATTTAAGTTATCGACTTTCAGTTGTTAATCCCATAAGCCTATGACGTTGTTTGATGAAGACGTAGCGGCCAAGCTTCAAAGATTCAATATTTTATGCCGTGTTTATCCTGCTAAGTTTGTATTCACATTTACTGAGGATCTCACAGGTATGAATGCGTATTTATTATGTGTCCTCGAAAAAATATTATGAGGGTGTTAGTTTTCTATTTAAAACATGTTTGGAACTATTTTTAATATTTTTAAGAAAAATATTTTCTGAGGTTATTTTTCATTAGTACGAGTTTTACGTCTCGTTCGAACGACATTGAGATTTTGTCCGAACAATGATCAAACGAGGGTATTCATCCAAGCAGAATCAAACTCGTTAGAAGTTCATTTGAAGTTAGTTCCAACGAGTTTAGATTCTTGTTTGAACGAACTCAGGTTTTCGTTCAAACAAGATGCTACTCTCGTTTGATCAACCATAGTTTTCGTTTGAACGATCCACCGCCTCGAACATTATGCAAACAGTATTTAAGGCATTCTGGACTCGAAACTTTTAAGAACTTTTGATGAAAAATGATTTTACAGCTGTTTACAAAAGTTCCAAGACAAAAGTTTCACCCTATATATTTAAAGATCCAAGTTCCATAACTTATATGCTTTGAGGTCTTATTATTGGGCACCAAAGTTTGTTTCATTTATCTGGAAAGAACTCGTTTCATGCGGTGGACTCTGTGCATGCTATTTACGATGTTTGACGATTGCTGAGCCTGATTGATGGATAACGAGGCGTGCGTGGATTCGTGTTCCATGGCATCTTGCGTGGGTGGATTTTTACATTGCACTTGTGAGGAGCGGTCGAAGATAAAAGAGTGTCAAGGCTTATGGGTGATAGAGTCATTGTGTAAGTCTACTGTCTATGCTTTGTAAAACCGTATCATTATGGACTGTTTAGCTGGGACATCCGAGGTTTTTCCCTTAGTGGTTTTTCTCGTACAATGGTGTCTTGTGTATTTATTTATTTATTTTATTTTCCTATCACCATTGATGAATGCTATAGGATAAAAAGATAAAATTTGGTAAATTAATGTTCTATAAGAAAAGTTTAAAATTGGTGCTAAGATTAATTGAGCTAATAAGTTTAAAGTTTCGATCTTTAAAATTTGAAAAACCTAAAAATATTATCTTTTCCTAAGAACACACTGTAGGGGCCTTCTCAAATTGGTATCAGAGCCTGATACACTTACCATGTAGATCCTTATTTTTCGTGCGGTTTAGGGTGGCCTATTTATCCTTGTCTCTCGTATTGGTTTGTTTTTCTCTCGATGGATTCCAGTTGTGATAAGTTGTCTGATATGTTTAATGAGGATGACCTTGATATTAGAGATGAGTTTAATGAGATTTATAACCATGCTGGAAATTTCTCTCGTTTGAATTTGAAGTTTGCTAAAAGAATTAAAATTCTTGGAAAAGAAAATTTCATTTTAAAGCAGCAATGGAACTTTTGCAAACTGTTCAAACTCAAAGAGATTTCTTTCGAGAGAAGCTTGTGAACATGGATCGTGATTTTAAAATTTTAGAAGTGTATAATAAAGAGAGTGAGGAAAGAGTCCGGGTTTTAGAGAAAGAATTAGAGGACTCTAAAATTTATAGGGTGTGTTTACGTGCCAATGATGATAGTGATAAATTGATTTTAGATTTGAGGGCACGTGAGAAGAATCTTAAAGATAAGTTCACTTTCATTGAGGGGGAGTGAGATAACCTTATAGGAATGATTGAAAATTAACGGAAGGAGTCCTTAAAACTTGAGGATAAAATTTTGAGGTTAAGAGATGATCTAAGAGACTCGAGTAGTGTTAGTAGTGATGATATTGGCTTCCATGATTCTAATGCTTCCATTGCCAAAGACACGAACACTGTTTATTATAGAGGGTCAACCACATCCCAGGGTATTAAAAAAGGTCAACTCGAAGGTCGTGTTCCTTGTCATGTCTACACGTGCACACATTGCAGTGGAAAAGGTCACCTTAGACGTTTTTTCTATGATCTTAGAAAAGAACTTAGGAAGTTGAAGTCTTGTGTCCCTTTGGTTCCTGAAAGACGATGCAGTAAGTCTAAATCTATTTGGATTAGGAAATCTATTTTGGAGGCACTAGATGTTAAACTAGTTAATTCTTGCCTGCTTGCTCATGACTCTTCACATGCTAAATCTTATGGGTGATTTCTTGCATGATTTTATTTGTCATACTCTAGTTGTGCTTCATGATATATGTTTGCTAGTGTTATGACATGTGTATCTTTTGTATTATAATTTTTTCTTTATTGAGTCATATTGAAAAATACAAAAAGATTTTGTTTGTATTTTGAGTTGGAGTTTGTTTTCAAAAAATATATATATATTTTCTTTTTAAAGTTTGAGAAAAACTCAAAAATATTTTTGGTTTTTATATATTTAGTTCCACATATTTGGTATGGCATATTGGTGTGTTTGAATCCAAATCACTCCGTATGTTCCATGTGGCTAGAACATTTGGTTATGATTGTAGATTCTTAGATTGTTCTTTGCTATGATACCATGGTGATGTTTTGAACTTGATTGGCTTAATGGATTCGACTTTGTATATGTCTCCGCACACACTTACAGGAGCTTTTTGAATGGTAGCTTCACATGTATATTTGAGCTTTGTGAGATGTTCACCCGCCAATTTTGCCATCTACATATTTATGTGACTATGGAAAATTTTGCATGTAAGAACAGTTGCCCGTGGCCGTTATTTAATTAGTTTTGAAAAATATAAGGGTGTACGGGAAAAGGGCTACAAAAGGAGAAAATTTCCTTTATGGGAAATCCACCGTTGGCAAGAACCTAATGGAAATATTAACGACAATAAAAATAGAAAAATTTACAAAGGCCAATATAGTTTAGTTTGTTTGATGTTTAAAAAGAAATAACTTCAAAAGAATTGAGAAAAGAAAATATGTTATATGTTTATCTTTTGAGGGTATTTAGTTGAAGATCAACGGATTTGCACAATAAATCCTAGTTATACTTACTTTATCATGACGCTATTGATTTGTATAAGCATTAATATTCTAGGCTTATATGCATTGTGCTTGTTTGTTCATTAAGTTCACCTTATCTTGTCACTAGAGGCTAAATCTTAGTTTTGATAAAGTTTTGTGATCAATTTGAACTTCTTGAACATATTTGAGTGTTTGGGTCATAATTTATTTATATTTATTTTACGCCCATTCATTCCATTCCACATATTAAACATATCTATACTATACTAACGTGTAAAGCTTATGTGTTTTGTGTCGAGTTTTGGGGTCGTTTATACCTATATATGTGTTTCGTATTTTCTTTGATATATTTGCACATATTATATACGGTATCTTATTTTGAGTCTTTGCGGTTTACATTTAGTTCATGTTTAACATATGCTTGATCATTTGGATTATTTGTGCTTAACTTGCCATATTGTGTGTTTGCTACACTTTACACCATTGCATACTTTATTCCTTTGTCCTATGTTTAAACTTGTGGCATCAAATTTTCTTAGATTGGTATCTTACGATCATGTATTTAGGGGAAGATTAGGGGGAGTAATTGTTTTAAGCTATCTTACTTTTCCCATTCCTGAGCAAAAAAGAGGAGAAATGCATTTATCTCCTTTTGTCTATTCATGATTAGGGTATCTTTATCTTAGGTGGGAGACGTCTTACCTAGGTTGAGATTGTTTTAGACATTGTTAGATGTTTATTCATTTGCGGATTTATACTTGTTATATTCTCTTTTCATTTCAAGGTGTGTTTAAGTGTGTAGGACTACAGGTTTACATCAATGCGACACAGTTTTCAAGTAAAGCAAAGCTACTCATGTTTATGTGTCTATCGAGCATTTGTACTCTTTTTTATTTTTGGGGTTGGGGAATGAGTCTTTTTAGAGAGCTTGACGGGCCATAGGATTTTTATTTTGATTTTGTCCCAGAATAGTCAAAGGGGGAGATTTGTAAGGACAAATTTTCAATTGAGTCAATTTGTATGTAATTGGCATTATTCCGGATAAAACTATTTAGTCATATGATAGACTTTGAGTCGTTAATCCCATAAGTCTATGATGTTGTTTGATGAAGATGTAGTGGCTAAGCATTAAAGATTGGATATTTCGTGCCATATTTATCGTGCGAAGTTAGTCTTCATGTTTATCGAGGATCTCATATGTATGAATGCATATTTATTATGTCATTGGAAATATTTTAAGGGTGTTAGTTTTTTATTTAAAACATGTTTGGAACTGTTTTTAATATTTTTTAAGAAAAATATTTTCTGAGATTATTTTCATTAGAACGAGTTATATGTCTCATTCGAATGGCGTTGGGATTTCATTAGAACAAAGTTCAAATGAACAACAAATGAGATCTTCTTCTAAGCAGAACCAAACTCGTTTGAAGCTAGTTCAAACGATTTTACATTCTCATTTGAACGAACTCATATCATTATTCAAACGAGATGATATTTTCGTTCGAATGACCCGCTGCCTTGAAAATCATGCAAACAATATTTAAGACATTTTGGACTCGGAATTTTTAAGGACTTTTGACAAAAAATGATTTTACACCTGTTTACTAAAGTTCCAAGCCCCAAGTTTCAGCATATATGTTTAAAGATCCAAGTGCCGTAATTTATATGCTTTGAGATCTTATTATTGGGCACTAAAGTTTGTTTCTTTTATCTTAAAAGAACTTGTTTCATGTTATGGACTCCGTGCTTGCTATTTGCGATGTTTGACGATTGCTGAGCCTGCTCGGTGGGTACTGAGGTGCGCGGGGACTCGTGTGATGTGGAAGCTTGCTTGGGTAGATTCCTATGTTGAACTATGGAGGAGCGGTCGAAGATAGAAGAGCACCAAGGCTTGTGGGTGATCGAGTCGTTGTTAAGTATACTGTTTATGCTTTGTAAAATCGTATCATAATAAACTGTTTGGCTGGGATGTCCGAGGCTTTTCCCTTTGTGGTTTTCCTCGTACATCGGTGTCTTGTAGATTTATATATTTATTTTATCTGCCTATCACCGTAGATGCATGCTATAAGATAAAAAGATAAAATTTGGTAAATTAGTGTTCCACAAGAAAATTTTAAAATTGGTGATAAGATTAATTGGGTTAATTAAGTTTAAAGTTTTGATCTTTAAAATTTGAAAATCCTAAAAATATTGTCTTTGCCTAAGAACACACTGCAGGGGCTTTTTCACCAACTATCCAAAAAAAGGCATCTTTATCTAAGTTCATCAATGTAACACCTTGTAAAATCTAATCTGTATTAATCAGGTCTACAATAAATAAAATTAGAGTCTAAATATTTGGGTATCAGTTTAAGTACGACTGGAAATAAAACTGAATGTATAATGTAAATAATTAAACACAAATGAGTGAACTATAATAATCATAATAGTATGAAACCAAATCCATAGTAAAGTAATAGAACCCTTGCATACTATAACTGCATAATACATGCCCATAATAAATAAAGAGTCACTATCTTTAATATAAATTTGACATAATTAATAAAAAGAATATAAAGCATGAACACATAGTCTCAACACCTATATTTTATAAAATCGGCAACGGAGATGAGATCAAGACTAAATCAGGGGTGAGGTTGTACTAGTGGCCTATATCCTGAAAAATATTAATAAGAGACATTCACAGCAAGTCTAAGTAGTATAAGAAGGTAATTAATTTTGGGTTATAACATAACTATATTGTAATACCCCATAATTATATTGATTTTATTTAATGGGATTAATTAAATTAAATGGGAATTGATTAGAAATTAATCCGTATTTAAATACTAGCGAGACGTGAGTTGGTACTTGATTATGATGATAATGTTGAATATTACTGGATATATGTGGTAACATATGATTGTTGAATTTATTAAAATTATCGCGAGTCATAAATACGACAATTCAGGAAATTTAGTGGGGACGCGCGTGTCAGTCGCGTCAGTAATAAATTTAATTGAATTTAAAAATAAATTATAATTTTATCATTCATATGGTCATTTTGAGTGCGCCAATGTGTCCAGAGGGGTCTAAATAGTCAGAAAACACTAGCCGAGGGTTTAGTTTGGGTCCCGGGGCATTTTTAGGCCAAACCGGCAACCCGATAGGGTATTTTAGTCATTTTAAATTTTAAAGGATTCCGACCTACGAATTTTAGGGTTTATTTAGCAACATTTACGAGGGCCATTATTAGCCAAAAAGAAATAAGTGGGCAACGTGAGAAAGATGAGAGGTTACAGGAGGGTTACAAGCTATAACCACCACCCACCTCCACTTTTCGACGGAAATTGCGATCGGAGAAAGGGAGAAAACTAGCCTTTAACATCACCAACAGATCAAAACATCAATTATAAGGCAAGTGATTTGATTTCATTAAGTTTCAGCAAATATATTATCCATGTAGATTAAAATTGAAGACTAGACTTTGAAAAATTAATAATTTCATGAATTGGGAGAAGTAAATCTTGAATATGGGTAGGATTTGCAAGTAGTTAAATTCTGGAATTAATAATGATTGAAATCAGAACCTTAGTAATAGAAATCCCGGATTAAAATTTAGTTTTGGGTTGTCTTGAATTGGAAGAAACTACACTAGGGTTGAACATGAAAAGTTTGATGAATATATCGATATATATGTTGTTCTTGAGATGATTTGATTGTTCTGGAACTTTAGAAAGGTGGTAATTAGGATGGTATAACGTGTAGTACGTTTATTTTGGAGAATGGATTCATGTAATGGAGATTGGAGAGAAAATTAGGGCTAAAAACGCCGAAAAACGTGGGTTGTAACTGCTCGATCGATCGATCGATCGACATTCATGATCGATCGATCGATCGACATTCATGATCGATCGATCGATCGACCTCCCCAAAAATCATGATATTTTCTGCCTTTTTGAATTTAAGCAATTCTGACACTTGAAAGTTATCGGTGGGGACCTTGTGAATATATGGGGCCCGAATTATATTAGAATTGAATTGGGACTTTATGTTAGACTTACTAGGGTCCGACGAGTGAGGTGCTATTAGAGATTGCGAGTAAATGAATTAAATCTATATAGATAATAATTTAAGGTTAGAGAAAAAAATATGGACCTTAAGAGTATTGAATTAATATGTGGGAATAATAGGAGACTTAGTAACCTTTTTGTTTAGGTTTTAAGTACTTGAAACTATACGACGTGAGACATATTGACGGAATATATTATATATCACTTGGAAGTATGAGAGTGTACAAATTGGATTAATGGTATAGGGTTGAGAACATACCTTTAATAATATTATAAGTTACCTAAGTTGTGGAAATTCTTAGTATATGGATTATTATGTGTATGACATACCTACCATACTTGCTATCATGGGAGGTCGGCTTTCGAAAGAGGGCTATCTAATCTTTGTGTGCCTACGGGGGGATTTAGATTGGTACTTCAAGGACATAGGGTTGTGAATGACTTATTTGTGAGTTAATAAGTCAGCTGACCATGGGAGCATAGGTATGTGCGTGACCCATGGGTATGTGAACTATGTTTGCCTCCAATATGTGTGATTTTGCTCATTGAATTGGTTCTTGAGAGATTCGGAACACGTGGTCCTTATGTACGTGATGTACCGGGATTCGATAACAGAGTATGTGTGCACCGCAGCTTAGCCTAGGGTTGCCCTATTTGTATATTTGTGCTGAGACTAATATACTAGTGATTATAATGGACTCTTTGTTAAACTGTGAATATATATTATTGAGACATTTTGAATGAAATTTAAAATGAGAATTTTCTATCGTAATTGTTATAAATTAATCTTATCAGTGAAAAGGTGAATTACATGCAGGATAAGTTAGAACGATGTGAATAAACCCCTATATTATTAATGTGAGGATTAGAAGTGGTACAGATTAGATAGTGAACGACATAACTAGGATGGGTTAAGGATATACGTTAGGCTTGCACATTAGTTGAGGGGTGAGGAACTCATGTGAGAGCACGTAACTAACGTGTATATAATATTCACTGTTTAATGCAATTAAACACTTGATATTTTTAAACTGTTTTCACCTCGGGCTCTGACCTGTTTTCTTTCAAATCTATTTTTTTTCTTGTAAAACCTTTTAGGTGCCCAGCCACAGGGATGCCAAGCATAGGAGTTTCATTCCATTGACGTGTTGTACCTACTGTGGAAGTTATAGGATCTCGATAGTTGACTCCTCCACATTCTATATTGACTCTATTTCGGAACCATTCATCTGTTAGGGCATGTCGCCCCTTTCCATTTAGAGACATCTTTCTCATACTTTCAGTTTCATTTCAGTTTTGGAGTTATTTAACTATTCAGACTTTGTATTTGTTTTTTATTCAGTATTTGGATTATTCAGAGGAGTGTTACTCCATACTCATTTATTATTCCATTATTATTCTGTTGTGACTGTGATGTGATTGTGGTATCGTTAGCTAATAATTTAATTGGTTGCATGTTAATTTAATTTAGTAAAATTTGACAACTCACTTGTTAAATATTAGGTGGCTAGTAATTGTTTAAAAATGTTTTCGACAGTGATGCTATGAACTGAACCAACTTGACATTTTGTATTAAATTGAATAAAGGAGTAGCTACCCGGTATTTAATTAGTTGGGGTGTCACATGTTGTATCAGAGCATCAGGTTATAGTGTCCTTAGGATCTGTACGGTTTGTTATGTTTTGGCGTAGCGTCCGTTGATATAGAGCCCTATTATTAGGACTGTTTCACTCCTTGATTACGCTTTGTAGACTACGTTCTTTTGCTAGAATGTTATGTATAGTCGATGGACTTATATAATTCTTTTGAATTTCAGATGTCGCTCTTAAGGGAGGTACAAACTAAAACTGATGAGGGAACAAATGCAGGACAAGACCAATAAGTACCTCAGGTACCCCAAGAAACAGCAAAAATCTTTGAGATAGCAAATATCGTGGCACAGGCAGTGACTACCGTAATATTGCAGTACCAAAATAGCAGTGTGCATCTTAGAGGGGCCAAAAGAACGAGAGAAGTTGATCAATATGACATTGCTAAAGTTAGAAACAAGGGGAAAACACCACCGCAGTAGCGACAAGTGCCTATGAGTAGTCAAGGACAGAAGGGCAATAGAAATTGCGGGAAGAGCCAAACTCGCCAGAGCCAACAAAGCCAGGAGAAGAGCACTACCACCAAGAGGTGTTTTAAATGTGGAATAACTGGCCATACCCATCGGGATTGCCCAGATTCGACCGGTAAGGAACCTCATCCCAATCGGCAGGGACAATAAGGCATAAGAAAGAAAGGGTTCCAGGGTCAGTGTCATAAGTGCGAACAACAGGGTCACCGATGGAGGGACTGCCCGCAACTAGATAGAATTTTAGGACAGGGTGCCCAACATGAGGAAGCCTGGATAGTTACCCCAACATCGCAGGGACCACAACAACACCAAGGAGTACAGTATGGATGCATCTATAATGCCCGATATGCGGTTATGCCATTGATACCGCAACTATCCCCTGCGTTTAGAGGTACAATACTTCATTATTAATGATATCCTTTAAGGGAAAAAGGGAATTCTTGAACAACTTAAATGCGTTACAGTTTATGACTATACATTGGGAAATGTGAGCGTAAAATGCATTCTTATCTTGATAATTTTTTTTTCCGAATTGGCTAAGGACTGTTTTAGTGATAATAGACCATTATAGTGATATTTTGGTGTTTGTTAGATATTGTACTAAATGTCACTTTAGAGGAGGCAAGGCTATATATATATATATTTTATGGTGGCGTATAAAGACTTCGTAAGGTACGTCGTCTGGTTACATCTAATTCCGGTGGGCAGGAATGTCTATTAAGAAAACTCAAGATTTGTTAAAATGTTTCTGAGCGTGGGGACTATCCCGTAGTATATAATTGAGTCTAACGCCAAGATAGTAGGAGGATTGTGTTGAGTGTAGCCTCACGTATCATGAGAGTAGGTAAGTTAACTTCTTAGCAAGAAGTAAGGATAAGGGGTGCTAGTCAGATATTGATGGCCCCAATTCTCATTGACCAAAAATACTAGTTAGTAGTGTATCGGGGGGGTTCCTTATTTGTATTTCTCTTTGCAAGACATCCCACGCATGAAACCTAGTGAACGTCGGCAGATAAGAATATTTGGCCTTTAGTACACGGATCAGTACCCTAGTTGTCATCCGTAAAGGAAACGATAACTTAAGTGCTGTCGAATGTCTTACCTCGTGAGTGAATCGAAGCGACAAGGAGGATTATAGCTATAATTATTAGGCTGATTATGCCTAACCCTATCGAACCTTCGCAGTTACAAGTCCAGATTGGGCAGCTGTTGGTAAAATCTCCATCAAGAGGAACATCTCGCCTTAGGGTGCTACTGTGTTACTTGTGAGGATAAAAAGGGTTAGACATTTATGGTTGTGTGTCGATTTTCGGGAGTTGAATAAAGTCATGATCCGGAATAAGTATCTATTGCCAAGAATCGATGACTTATTCGACCAGTGGAGAGGAGCTGCCTTCTTCTTAAATATTGACTTGAGATCAGGATACCATCAGTTGCGTATTAGGGAACAGGACGTCTCGAAGACTGCCTTCTTGACGAGATATGGTTCCTACGAGTTTAGGGTTATGAATTTTGGCCTAACCAACGCCCCAGCCGTGTTTTTGGACTTGATGAATAGGGTGCTTAGAGAGTTTTTAGACCATTTCATCATTGTCTTCATTGATGACATTCTGGTTTACTCCCAGTTAGAGGAGGAACATGCCGAGCACTTGAGACAAATTTTACAGACACTGCGTCAGAACGAGTTGTATGCAAAATAGGAGAAGTGTGGGTTTTGGCTGAAGGAGGTTCAGTTTTTAGGGCATATCATTTCAGATAGGGGGATATTCGTTGATCCGAGGAAGGTATTAGTAGTGAGGGAGTGGGGATATCCCATGACACCGACTGAGATGCGTAGTTTTTTGGGCTTAGCAGGATACTACAGGAGGTTTATTCGGGGGTTCTCGAAGATAATGGGCCCTTTGACACATCTGACTCGCAAGGGTGTACCATTTATCTGGAGCGAGCCTGTTAATTGGCATTCGACGAGTTGAAGGACAAGCTAACCTCAGCACCATTGTTAGCATTTCCCAGGCCGAAAGTGGATTATTTAGTATACACTGATGCGTCCTTATAAGGACTTGGGGGTGTACTGCAGCAGGAGAGTCAGGCTATAGCTTATGCTTCCCGTAAGCTTAAGCCTCATGAGAAGAATTACCCCACCCACGACTTAGAGTTAGCGGCAGTCGTGTTTGCTCTTCGGATTTGGAGACATTATCTCATGGGAAGAAATTTCGTTTATTCACGGACCATAAGTCCCTACAGTATCTCTTCACACGGAAGGAGTTGAACATGTGTCAACGTAGGTGGTTTGAGTTCGTGAAGGATTATCAGTTCGATATCCAATACCCCCCAGGGAAGGCTAACGTGGTAGCAAAATGCGTTGAGCCGTAGGCTAGTAGGTGAGGTGGCCGAGGTGTGGAAAGTAAAGTGGAAGGAGTTGGGACACTAGGACGTAGTGGCCCGATTATTCATGTCTGTGATGATAGTTACACCCCAGATTATTACGAGAGTAGTACAGGCCCAGGTTGCAGACCCGTTCTGTCAAGAGAAGATAGTACGATTATTAGCAGAGGGGGCCGAGTCTTATACCGTTAGTTCAGATGGGGGCTCACGCTTCAATATGAGGTTAGTTATTCCTAAGGGGGTAGACTTGCGATATGAGGTAATGATAGAGTCGCATGGTTCGAGATTCGTAGTACATCCTGGTGGGGGATAAGATGTATAAGGATATGAGGCGACAGTACTGGTGGATCGGGATGAAGAGAGATATTACTGAATTCGTTTCGAAATGTGCTACATGTCATCTAGTAAAAGTGGACCATCAGAGGCCGGCAGGACTTTTACAGCCATTAGAGATTCCTATGTGGAAATGGGAGAGCATTTCCATGGACTTCATCACGAGATTATCTACATCGCTGAGAGGTCACGACTCCATATGGGTAATCGTGGATCGGTTGACAAAGGTTTCTCACTTTCTGCCAGCCCGGACATACTACACTACGGGACAGTATGCCCAGATCTTCATAGCTGAGATAGTGAGACTCCATGGGGTGCCTCTCGATATCATGTTCGATATGGACAAGATATTTGTGTCACGGTTTTGGGAGAGCTTCTAGGAAGCTATAGGAACGGAGTTGCAATTGAGTACAGCCTATCACCCGCAGACAGATGGGCAGACCGAGCGCACGAATCAGATATTGGAAGACGTGTTACGTATGTTCATCCTAGACTTTAGAGGTGTTTGGGAGAAGTATCTTTCACTGGTGGAGTTTGCCTATAATAACTCCTACCAGTTCACTATTGGCATGGCTCTATTTGAGGCATTGTACGGTAGACCTTATCGTTCCCCAGCATGTTGTCTAGAGGTGGGGGATAACAAAATTCTTGGGCCGAAGGTGATTCAGGATACCTCGATGAGGATAGAGATAATACGGAGCTGTATTCGAGTAGCTCAGGATCGACAGAAGAGTTATGCCGATGCCAAGAGGTTCTTTAGAGAGTTCAATGTGAGGGACCATGTGTTGCTCAGAGTATCTCCTATGAAGGGGATTATGCGTTTCGAGAAGAAAGGGAAGTTGATGCCTAGATACGTGGGGCCATTCCCTATCATCGAGCGAATTGGACCAGATGCGTATAGACTTGGGTTACCGAAATACTTGTATAGGGTCCATGATGTGTTTCACATTTCCTCACCGAGGAGGTATCTTCGAGACGATTTGGCCCATACTCAAATTCCGTTAGAAGATATATATCTGCAGCCAGATAGTTCTTATGAGGAGGGTCTGGTTTTTATTCTAGACCATAGCGAGAGGAAACTAAGGTCGAAGATTGTACCGTTAGTACGTGTTCTGTAGTGTCATCATAATGCCGAGGAGTCTACCTGGGAGCGCGAGGATGAGATACTCGAGCATTATCCAGAGTTATTTTTGCCAGGTATATTTTATTTTATGAATTTCGGGACGAAATTCTGTTATTAGGGGGGAAGTATGTAATATCCCGTAATTTTATTGATTTTATTTAATGGGATTAATTAAATTAAATGGGATAATTATTTGGAAAGCAATCCGAATTATACTAGCGAGATGAGAGTTAGTATTCGATTATGATGATACTGTTGAATATTACTAGATATATGTGGTAACATATGATTATTGCATTTATTAAAATTATTGTGAGTCATAAATACGATAATTCGAGAAATTTAGTTAGGATGCACGTGTCAGTCGCATCAGGAATCAATTTAATTGGATTTAAAAGTAAATTATAATTTTATCATCCGTATGGTCATTTTGAGTGCCCCAACGTGTCTGGAGGGGTCGAAATAGTCAGAAAACACTAGCTGGGGGTTTAGTTTGGGTCCCGGGCATTTTTAGGCCAAACCGGCAATTCAGGAGGGTATTTTAGTCATTTTAAATTTTAAGGAATTTGGACCCATGAATTTTAGGGTTTATTTAGCAGCTATTATGAGGGCTATTATCAGCCAAAAAGAAATAAGTGGGCAACGTGAGAAAGAAGAGAGGTTACAGGAGGGTTACAAGCCATAACCACCACCCACCACCACTTTTCGACCGAAATTGTGATCGGAGAAAGGGAGAAAACCAACTTTAAGATCACCATCAGATCAAAACACCAATTATAAGGCAAGTGATTTAATTTCATTAAGTTTAAGCAAATATATTATCCATATAGATTAGAATTGAAGACTAGACTTTGAAAAATTAATAATTTCATGAATTGGGAGAAGTAAATCTTGAATATAGGTAGGATTTGCATGTAGTTAAATTCTGGAATTAATAAAGATTGAAATCAGAACCTTAGTAATAGGAATCCCGGATTAAAATTTAGTTTTGGGTTGTCTTGAATTGGAAGAAACTACACTAGGGTTGAATATGAAAAGTTCGATGAATATATCAATATATATGATGTTCTTGAGATGATTTGATTGATCTGGAACGTTAGAAAGGTGATAATTAGGATGGTATAACATGTATTACGTTTACTGTGGAGAATGGATTCATGTAATGGAGATTGGAGAGAAAACTAGGGCTAAAAATGCAGGAAAACGTGGGTTGTAACTGCTCGACCGATCGACTGGATTAATCGATCGACATTCATGATCGATCGATCTACCTCCCTAGAAATCATGATATTTCCCCCCTTTTTAAATTTAAGCAATTCTGACCCTTGAAAGTTATCGGTGGGGACCTTGTGAACACATTTAGATTTAAGGAAGACCAGTAGGGGTGCATATGGGGCCCGAATTATATTATAATTGAATTGGGACTTTATGTTAGACTTACTAGGGTCCGAAGACTATTAGAGATTGCGAGTAAATGAATTAAATCTATATAGTTGATAATTTAAGGTTAGAGACAGAAATATGGACCTTAAGAGTATTGAATTAATATGTGGGAATAATAGAAAACTTAGTAACCTTTTTTGTTAGGTTTTAAGTACTTGAAACTATACGACATGAGACGTATTGGCGGAATATATTATATATCACCCGGAAGTATGAGAGTGTACGAATTGGATGAATGGTATAGGTTTGAGAACATACATTTAATAATATTATAAGTTATCTAAGTTGTGTGAACGCTTAGTATATGGATTATTATGTGTATGACATACCTACCATACTTGCTATCACGGGAGGTCGACTTTTGGAACAGGTCTATCTAATCTTTGTGTACCTACGGGAGGATTTAGATTAGTACCTTAAGGACATAGGTCCGTGAATGACTTATTTGTGAGTTAATAAGTCAGCTGACCATGGGAGCGTAGGTATGTGCGTGACCCATGGATATGTGAACTATGTTCGCCTCCAATATGTGTGATTTTGCTTATTAAAACGGTTCCTGAGAGATTCGGAACACGTGGTCCTTATGTACGTGATATATTGGGATTCGATAGCAGAGTATGTGTGCAGTGTAACTTAGCTTAGGGGTGACCTATTTATATATTTGTGCTGAGAATAATATACTAGTAATTATAATGGACTCTTTGTTAAACTGTGAATATAAATTATTGAGACATTTTGAATGGGATTTAAAATGAGAATTTTCTATCGTAATTGTTATAAATTAATCTTATCAGTGAAAAGGTGAATTACATGCAGGATAAGTTATAACGATGTGAATAAACCCCTATAATATTAATGTGAGGACAGGAAGTGGTACAGACTAGATATTGAACGACATAACTAAGACGGGTTAAGGATATACGTTAGGCGTGCACATTAGTTGAGGGATGAGGAACTCATGTGTGAGAACGTAACTAACATGTATATAATATTCACTGTTTAATGCAATTAAACACTTGCTATTTTTAAACTGTTTTCACCTCGGGCTCTGACCCGTTTGCTTTCAAATCTATTTTTTTCTTGTAAAACCTTTTAGGTGCCCAGCCACAGGAACGCCAAGCATAGGAGTTCCATTCCATTGATGTGCTGTAGCGGTTGTGGAAGTTACATGATCTCGATAGTAGACGCCTTCACATTCTACATTGACTCTATTTCGGAACCATTCATCTGTTAGGGTATGTTGGCCATTTCCATTTAGAGACGACTTTCTCATACTTTCAGTTTCATTTCAATTTTGGAGTTATTTAACTATTCAGACTTTGTATTTGGTTTTTATTCAGTATTTGGATCATTCAGAGGAGTGTTACTCCATACTCATTTATTATTCTAGTATTATTCTGTTGTAACTGTGATGTGATTGTGGTATCGTCAGCTAATAATTTAATTGGTTGCATGTTAATTTAATTTAGTAAAATTTGACAACTCACTTTTTAAATATTAGGTGGCTAGTAATTGTTTAAAAATGTTTTCGACAGTGATGCTATGAACTGAACCAACTTGACATTGTAAGGACATATTTTTATAGGTCCGTTATCAATTTATTATGTCATATACCGATACACCGTCAAAGAGCATTCAAGAGCAATATACATCAAAGATGGATTCGAATTATTCAAGTTCTTCATTATTCAAGGCTCCGCAAAGTTTACTTTGGTAAGGTTATGTTTTAAATACCGTTACTTTTCACTTAGAGCTTTTGAGATATTTTTACAAAATATTTTCTAAGTGTTGGAGTGGACTTTTTCGTCAAAATTTGAGAATGAGTATCTTTTCTAAGTGTTGAAGCGGACATTAAAATAATGATTTTTCGCCGCAGTCGTTCGAGTGACATAGCATGTCGTTCGCGCGAGATAGCATGTCGTTCGCGCGATCTCGTTCGAACGACATCTGTCCTTCGTTCGAGCGACTTGCTTATCTCGTTCGAACGAGATCTGTTTCGAGGCAGCGCGTTTTCCTATAAATACTCATTATTTGGTAACGTTTTCATTAAGAAGTCACAACGTTTTGACGTACAGAAAAAACTGCAAAAGTAGAATTCTTTTAGGCTTCTTCCTTTAGGGTTTTAATCCCTTTTTGTTTTCAATTCACAAAACTCCCATATGCCTTAGTGAATTGTTTTGGTTTTCAAGAACATACTTTGTGGGGATATCTCTACAACCGACAGTTGCATGCTATTGTGGAGGGAGTCCTTATAAAGTTCACTCTTGTGGAGAAGCCATTTTCTTCTTCATTGCTGCCCTCTTGGAAAGGAAAAATTCCAGCCGAAACTTGTGGAGGAGCCGTCTTCTTCTTCACTGCTGCCCTCCTGGAAAGGGAAAGTTCCAGCCGAGACATCGAAACCGACACCTGCGGGTATTTCGTATGTCACCCTATTTTATTGTAATCCGTATAAGCCGCTTTCTTACAAATTATAGTGAAATAAAAGGTTTTGCCCCTTTGGGGGATTTTTCCTGAAATTGTTTGTTTTATCTTGCATGTTTTATTTTATTGGATAAATCATGTAGATGCATGTTTTAGGATTTAACTAAAATTTGGAATTAATTAAAATTGGATTTTATTTGAGAAGTCGCAATATTTCCGCTGTAGCGATTCTCCAAATTGGTATCAGAGCCTGTTGCACTAAGTTATTGTGTTTTGAGCCTGATTTTTGCACAAAAATGGCTTTTGATGGTTTTGATGATCTTCGATGTCAAATTTTTGAAAAAGTTAATTGGAAAATTCACACGAACTCTTGTTTTAAATCTTCTGTTGAAAACGAATATGAGAGGTGTTCTTGTTGTGAGGGTGTTGGTCACACGTTAGGTGAGTGTATCACAAATTTAAAGAAAAAATTGAATAAATCAGTTTCTCATGTTTCTACCCTTAGTGATAGTGATTCGGAAGAAGAATTCTTTTATGCTTCTAGGCGAGAGCTTCCCATCCGTGTGATTAGTGATGAGAGTGAGGGTGAAAAGAGTGAGGAGGAAGAAGAAGAATTGAGTGAGTTGCAAGTTGCCTACAATAATTTGTATTTTGAATGTTTAAAGATAAAAAAGGTAAACTTGAAACTTGAAGCTCAATTGAAAGGGTGTGCCTTAAAAAATAATGATGTTTTAATTGAAGAACTTAGGGCACGAGAGAAAATTTTGAGAGAGAAGCTGGGATATGTCGAGGGTGAGAGAGATGATCTTCGAGACGTGATGGAAGCTATGCAAAAGGAGCTTTTTGAGTTTGAGGAGTCTAGGCGCTTGCTTGAATATAGGATAGGTGAACTTGAGAAAAGTTTGAGAGATTCGAGTAAGGTGAAATTTGATTTGGAGTCTAGGTCTGAAAAACTTGATAAGATTTTAGGCACCGTCGAGATACAAAAGGATAGGGGTGGGATTGGTTTTAAAAAACATGTTGCACCCATTCCCACACATGTGAGAGAGCCTCCTAGGATTGTTAAGAAAGAGGCACCTAAGATTGTTAGGAAAGAGCCCCCTAGGAACATCGTGAGAGTACCTCCTAGGATCATTAGGAGAGAGCCACCTAGGAAAATTCATAGAGCGCCACCTAGGAAATTGATGAGAGCACCACCTAGGAATTTGAGGAGAAGGCCGCCTTTAGGTAACCCACACCGCCCGATTTACACTTGCACACACTGCGGTAGGCAAGGTCATCTTAAGCGATTTTGTTACAAGCTTTTAAATGAACCTAGGAAGGTTAATAGAAGAATAAATTCGATTCCCCACACCCCCACACCTCGTTACACATCTATTTGGGTCAGAAAATCGGATTTAGAGGCTTATGGTTTACTTGTCCACGATTCTCATTTGCTTGCAAATGATTCTTCTCTTGCCATATCATATAAATGATTGTGTTTGCATGTTTGTCATACGCTAGTTATGCTTTTGATATATTTTCACTAGCGTTGTGACATGTACTTTTTGTATAGATTTTTGCTTTTGAAATTTTTTGAAAAATACAAAAAGATTTTATTTTGGCAAAATTTTTGAGAAAATCCAAAAAGATTTTTGTATTTTGTTTGCACCGTTTATGGATGGAGACTTAGGATGACCGAGTCACAACATCATTCCATTATTTTCATGTGACTATTTGATAGATTTTTGAGACAATAGGTCAATTCATCCTTGTGCTTTATAATGTTTGGAGTCATTAAGATGTAATTAAGTGTTGCTTCCTACATGTTTGACTCATAATTTCCTTTATTGCACACATGCACGGATTTGTTTGATTATTGTTCTTGACTTATCACATATTGGTTGGGTGTTTTCATCTCAATCCTGTCCTTAAAACGAACCAAGTGCAATAATACGAGAGTAATAAAAGTAGTGCATGTAAAAACCATTGCCCGTGAGGAATAAATTGTTTAGTTTGAAAAAATGATAAGTGAACACGGGAAAGGGCTGCGAGTGAATAATAATCATTTCGTGAAAGCCACCGTTTGAAAAGAGCCCACACAAAAAAAATTAAGGCTATAAAAAGATGAAATATGCCAAAAATTTGGGCCAATAGGTTTTCTCTAAGTTGAGAATTTAGTACCTCTCTAGATATAAAGAATTGCATTATTATATATGAGGGAGTTTTGGATGGATATAATAATGGGTTTGCATGTCCTTTGAAAAAGTTCTCGAAACGGCACTAAATAGTTTTGGACGTTATTGGTGTAGAAATCATTTAGACTTTGATTTGTTGATTTGATTAAGACGTTGTCATTTAAATTCAACAATGTTTACACCTAAGGATTCTTTTGATGTTCATTCGTTAGGGGTACACGTATGCATCGTGCACATATGATTTATTGAGTTTATTTACCTATTGAATGTGTTCACACCCATTCATTACGTTTCCATGACTTGGTTGTTTGAGTTTAAATCCATGGTGTGATTTTTTTGTATAAAAAAATTGAAAAATCCAAAAATAGTTCGTGAAATTTTTGGGGACACACCTTTGCATGCGCGTAGCTTGATCTTTACTTGCTATGCATTTTTATCGTGACACTCCATGTTTTGATTGTTTCTTCTTATCTGTCTATTTGGGGACATCATAGAAAGGGGGAGAAAGAATTATCATGTTATTATGGGGGAGTTTTTGCATTATGGGGGAGATTTTATTATTAATGCTATATTCTTATATCATTTCAAACTCGATGCGTCACGAAGGTTTTTGTTTTATCTCATGTGTGTAGGTACAAAGAATGAAGATTATGATGTTGCACACCCTGGTGAGAAAAGGTTTGAGATTTGACGAAGATGATTGAAGAACAGTTTTGAAGTCTTGCAAATTTATTCATGGAAGGGTAGATTTGTATAGGCAATTTGGTATTTGATAATTCGGATTTTTTATGTATGTACCGACATAGACATAGGGGGAGATTTGTAAGGACATATTTTCATAGGTCCGTTATCAATTTATTATGTCATATACCGATACACCGTCAAAGAACATTCAAGAGCAATCTACATCAAAGACGGATCCAAATTATTCAAGTTCTTCATCATTCAAGGCTCCGCGAAGTTTACTTTGATAAGGTTGTGTTTTAAATACCTTTACTTTTCAATTAGAGCTTTTGGGATATTTTTACAAAATATTTTCTAAGTGTTGGAGCGGACTTTTTCGTCAAAATTTGAGAATGGGTATTTTTTCTAAGTGTTGAAGCGGACATTAAAATAATGATTTTCCGCCGCAGTCGTTCGAGCGACATAGCATGTCGTTCTCGCGAGATAGCATGTCGCGCAATCTCGTTCGAACGACATATGTCCTTCGTTCCAGCGACTTGCTTATCTCGTTCGAACGAGATCTGTTTTTGAGGTGGCGCATTTTTCTATAAATACTCATTATTTGGTAACATTTTCATTAAGAAGTCACAGCGTTTTGACGTACAGAAAAAACTGCAAAAGCAGAATTCTTTTAGGCTTCTTCCTTTAGGGTTTTAATCCCTTTTTGTTTTCAATTCACAAAACTCCCATATGCCTTAGTGAATTGTTTTGGTTTTCAAGAACATACTTTGCTCTTGTTTATACTTTGTGGGGAGATCTCTACAACCGACAGTTGCATGCTATTGTGGAGGGAGTCCTTATAAAGTTCACTCTTGTGGAGAAGCTGCTTTCTTCTTCATTGCTGCCCTCCTGGAAAGGGAAAATTCCAACCGTAACTTGTGGAGGAGCCGTCTTCTTCTTCACTGCTGCCCTCCTGGAAAGGGAAAGTTCCAGCTGAGACATCGAAACCGACACCTGCGGGTATTTCGTATGTCACCCTATTTCATTGTAATCCGTGTAAGCCATTTTCTTACAAATTATAGTGAAATGAAAGGTTTTGCCCCTTTGGGAGATTTTTCCTAAAATTGTTTGTTTTATCCTGCATGTTTTATTTTATTGGATAAATCATCTAGATGCATGTTTTAGGATTTAACTAAAATTTGGAATTAATTAAAATTGGATTTTATTTGAGAAGTCGCAATATTTCCGCTGTAGCGATTCTCTAGACATTTTGTATTAAATTGAATAAAGGAGTAACTACCCGATATTTAATTAGTCGGAGTGTCACATATACACCTTCTTCCACTCTTTTTATTGCTTTTTAGTTAATTGAACCCAAAACAACCCTAAATATCACACGCGTCTACTCCCAAGCCCATATGTTCCCCAATGATTAAGTCCTCTTAATCATTGCTATAGACTTTTATATACCAATTCCATTTTATTTGTTTATACGTCAAAGTTGTACAATATCACAGAGGAAAGTAGTCTCTCTATTTAAGTACACATAATACAAGTATGGTCCCGTACACATACCTCCTAAAAGGGCCCCATCACAAGTTCACACATAACGAAGGCCTATCCTAACGACTTGGCGATCGCTTGTGCGTACTAGGGATAGTTATAGGTTGTCCTATAACTATAAATACTCAAGCATCTACTTGGGATAATCACTATGCCTTCACACCAGCCATATAGCCCCACATCCAAACCTATATGAAAGGATCAATCCGCGAACCTTACACATATACAACGAATATTTCAACATGTAGTGTCTGGAGTAATCATAACCAAGTCAAACCCGTTATCATCGCATAAGGGTACCGATATTCATCACCCGAACCCCATAAGGATATCCCCTGTAGTACATATTCCATAAGTAAAACACGCCCAATATGTTGCATATAACACATATAATAAGTAATCTAACACAATTAAGGGTTATAAGTCTTAATTTTAGCTTTAATACATTAATTAACCTCATTTAAATAAGAATTAAAATTTCAAATTAAAAGTCGTTTGATCTCCTCATTTGAATGAGAATACAAAGGTCGTTAGAACGATTTTCTAATGTCGTTCAAACGAAAACATGTAGTCCGTTCAAACGACTCCCACTTGTCGTTCGAACGAGATTCTCGTAGAACCCATCTTCTTCCATAAAAAATCCACCATTGTTGCCCTTAAATTCTCATTTTCATCCCCCTAAACATACCCAAACTTCACTTCTTAAATGTATAAGTGTCCCAATAGTAATATGAATATTTCTCTACAGATTTTAGGTTGTTCTTACACAATTTTTAGATGTAAATTGTAATAGTAATCTCAAGAAAATCTAACATGTGATTTGATCCTAATTCAATCCAATTCTAGTTTAATCCACGAGATTAGCAAAGGGTTTCCAATTATCTAACATGAAATATCATAACCATATCATCAATTTAAGAAATTCTACTCTAAATCACGACGAATCGTCCAAATTTCATAATACATAAAGAGCATGGATTGTAATCTAATTACCCAATCAACATATTTCTACTAATTGTTATATAGATTGTCTAATTCTGATTATTTTAATATTAGGTTAAGAATCAAACGGATAATTATACTATAACACAAACTCAATTATAAAATTATATTAAATAAACTTGCCTTAAACAAAGATATGAAATTCCAATCCAATTAGCCAAATTCTTTCTTCTCCAAGTCCACTTGCCCCCAATTTCTTCTTCTCCGAGTATTTTCCTCTCTTTAGCCTCTCTTTAGGATTAGGGTTTTCTCTCTAAAGTGTTAAGAATGAACTAAGCTAACCATAATCCCCTTTTCATATTGTGAGCCACGAAATTAGGGTTGGGCCCTTTATTAACTTTGACTCATTAAGCCATAATTCATCTCTTAATAGTCTAAAGTTTAACCCAAACTATATACTAGACTATGGGACTTAAACCCCAACATTTTAAGGTGTAATTGGATATTTTACACGTCCCTAAAGTCACTCGAATGATCCCACCACCATAATTATCTTTATTAGTTAAATAATTATTATTTCATTACTGTATTTTAAATGCAATTCAATTACAAATACCAACATAATTTTAGTGACATCACTATAAATACGTATAAATATAAACATACATAATTTATTTAATTTACTTTAAATTACGGGGTATTTCATTCTCCCCCTATAAAATAAGGAATTTCGTCCTCGAAATTCAAATTTTTATACCTGACTATAATAGTTTGGGATATCTTGTCTGTATGTCGTCTTTTCTCTCCCATGTCAACTCAGCCTCGCTATAGTTTCCCCACTGAACTATAACTAATGGGACGACCTTCGATTGCAAATTATGCTATCCCCGATCAAGTATACATTGTGATCTCTCCTCGTAACTCGCATGGGACTGCAGCTCAATCCCATTAAGATCGGTGCACTGGTAGGCGTCCTCGTTACTAAAAAATTTCCTCAACATCGATACATGAAAAATATCATGTACCCGCTAAAAGTGGTCATCAATATGCCACCGAGCCTACCCTATCCAAAATCGTGAAGGAAACAACGTAGAGCGGTGCTAAATTCCCTTTAGACCTAAATCGGATAAACCATTTGATTGGTAGGACTCGTAAAAGGACTAGATCTCCCACCTGAAACTCCATTTTCATCGTCATCTTATCGGTGTAACTCTTTTGGCGATTCTATCCCATCTTTAGTCATGCTCGGGTGAGTGTCACCTTCTCTGAGGTTTCCCTAATAATTTTTGGTCTGAACATACTATGTTCCCCTGACTCCAACCAATAACTCGTCGTGCAGTATAGTGGCTCGTAGGGTTTCATACAAATAGTTTAATGGTGACTATTATTGTGAGTAAACTCCACAAGAGGTAGATGATGATCCCACCTGCCTTTGAGATCTAACACATATGCCCAAAGCATATCCTCCAAAATTTGGTTCACTCGCTCACTCTGACCTTCAGATTAAGGTGAAATTTCGTATTCAAACTTAGTACCCCCCATAGACTCTTGAAAACCTCTATTGAATATAGATATATAAGCATTATCCTGGTCGGATACAATGTCACATGGTAAACTATGAAGTTGTACAATCTGTGTAACAAATAATTTGGCATATTGCTCAATTGTGAAATATTTCTGTACTTGAAGAAATGGGCCACCTTTGTTAATGTATCAATGATGACCCACATCGAATGATGACCTCTTTGGGACCTTGCCAATCCTACTATGAAGTCCATAGAGATACTCTCTCACTTCCACTCGAGAATATCCAAAGGCTTTGAGTCCCCTGCATGTATTTAGTTCTCCAAATTTACTAGATGATAGGTGGTACACTTACACACAAACTCTACAACATCTTCTTCATCCCAGTCCACCAATACGCTCTCCGCATGTCCTGATACATTTTGTCCCCTCCCAGGTGTACCGTGAATCGAGAAGTGTGTACCTTGGTTAAAACTGCCCTCCTCAACTTAGGACTCCCCAACACTACCAATTAGGGATGGCAACGGGGCTGATTTTCGCGGGGACCCCCCTAAATAGGAGAATCTGGGGTAAATAAATTGGTCGGTGTCGGGCACTAGTTTGAAAGAAAAAAAATCGATGGGTTCGGGTCGAGGTCGACTTTAGTGTATGAAAATTTGAAACCCACCCCGTTTAGTGGTATTATTACAAATATACCCTTATATATAGCGTGTTAGACTCTTAGGGTTCTATTTACTTCCAATCATCTCATTCTTACGATTGCAAACAATTTCTCTCAGAAAGATACATCTCTCTCTCTCTCTCTCTCTCTCTCTCTCTCTCTCTCTCTCTCTCTGTCATCTCTCCCCCATCCCTTGAACCCTTCCCTTTCATCTCATCTCCTTTATTATTTCGTTCATAAAAAACCTGCCGGAAACCATTTGAAATGACACCAAAAACCATCTGAAATACACAACAATTTATTCCCGAAATTGGACTCGTCAAAGACGATATGAAGTGTCGAACTTCTCACCGGACTCCTCACACACCTCTAGACTCCTCTTCCGTTGCACACTGTTGAGATTTATATGTATGGTTCTGACATTTGTTTGTATGGTTCTAAGATAAATATATAAGCAAATGAATTCCTTTTTTTTCCAAATGAAATAGAAGGAAGAATTATTATGATAAACGTGAAGCTGTATATGGATTTATAATTGAATTATTGGCAAATGTTTTACTTAAACTACTAATAACAATTTATACTGTTGCACGGTTATGATGAATTATTATTGTAAATATATATAATGCGTGGCCTTGAAATATGCATTTGATTTTGTGTAACTGTTTATCAAGTTATAGATAATTGAATAAATGCTTTTATTTTTCCTTTCTAAATGAAACAGAAGAATGGATGATTGTAACAAAATTAAAGTTGTCGAAGACATAAAATTGATTATGTGCTTATAATTGAATTATTGTCAAATGTTTTTATGTAAATATCGAATGAATTAACTTAAACTAATAACAATTTATATTGTTATTAGGTAAGGATGTATTATATTAAATAAGTTAAAAAGTATCACTAAAAATGTTTGGGGTGGTTTGGGGCCTGATATGCCAAGTATGGCCTCGTTCAAGATCACACCACCTCAACTAAGGCCGACCATCACCAACCCGTTCAGAATTAGGGAATTATGACTCGATCAGGACTGACTTGGCCAGGACTGACTCGGTCGACGGATCAACACAAGGGGTCTCAGCCTTGGTATTAAAGACTAGTTAATGTGTTTTGAAGTAGTAGTTTTAGGGATTTTACACCCTCATCCTCGGCCTCCGCCCAGCCGATGAAGACATGCCGAGATTACTTAGCATGATATGTGTTAATTCCTCAGTGGTCCATGCATTAACAAACTAACCTTGGCTATGATGCTCAGTCGAGGTCTGACAGTTGACAGGGCATGTGCATTGGGAGACGCGTGAGAGTGTGCGTGTGGGCTGCAGATCCTATGTGGACCAAAATCATTATAACAACATCTCCCTCACATATGAGGGAATATTTTATCATCACGACCTTCATATGACAGAGACAACTGGTGTGACACCCCGCCTAATTAAATACCGGGCGATCACTCCTTTATTAAATTAAATCAAGGTAAACAGTTGGTTCATTCTCAGCATCATTGTCGATAAAAATAAATTTTCCAATTTAACACCCTAAATAATTAAGCTAAGTGTCAAAACCATTTTCATACATACATTCCAAATTTTATTTAAAGAAAACATTTATTTTATTAAGAACATTCAATAAGTAAGAATCACACCACATTAAATATCTGCGACATAGTCCAATTAAATTAAAACATTCGTCAATCGAATGTCAACATGCGAAATATAAAGTAACACAATCAAACTGAATAAAACCCATAGTAACAATACTGGAAATAACTGAAATACAAATGTCCCAATAATAATGGAATAATGGAAAGAGCTACACATGCTCAACTAAATAAGAATACTAAGAGTGGATCCGAATGAACGAAGTCGTCTAATCAAGAGACCTGCAACTCCCACCTAAGCTGCAGCGCGTTCCTTCGAAGAGATCCTAAGCAAGACGCCCCTGTGGCTGGGCACCTGTAATACATACATATATATACAAGAGAGAGAGAGAGAAAAGAAAACGGGTCAGAGCCCGAAAGTGTGTTTGATTTAAAATACGTTTAGCAAGTATTTAAATTGATACCGGCCAATGCAACAACATATTAGTGCGACACTCTCTTGAGAAAATCTCACCTCTCTTCTATTGTGCACACCTATCGCACTAACCTTCCCAATGGTTTATCTTATCATTTATCGTACTAGTCTTCCTAAATGATTTAACTTGTCTTAGGTTACTCGTAAGATTTACAAATCAACGATTTCATTTAAAAATGCTCCAATTAGTAACCAAAGTTCTCCATTTTAACTTTATAAAATCAATAAGTTTTCCAGTGACATATTATACTTTCTCTAAACAAGTATTCATAATTTAGTCCAGAATTATTCATCACTTACTACGTTACAGCAACAGTATAAATTCCTCAATCCAGATACATATATTAAGCACTCGTCTAATTTATATATATATCCTAACATCACCAACATACAAACTATGGTGTAGGCATACTCTGCTTTCTCAAAACAAGTATTTACAATATTAGTCATCAACCATGTCCTACAAATCAAATCATGGTAGGTAGTTCCAGATTTCAGAATTTCATATATATATATTAACTACACGCATAATATATATTATAACAACACCCCAACTAAATTATGGTGCGGGCATACTCTACTATCCAAAACCCCATATCACTCATATTAAGGGGAATACATTCGGAATCACTCTCGAAATGTATTAACATACATACACAAATAATATTGAGGCGAAGAATAGATTCCAAGTCTCTAAGAGGATGGCACATGCCTGCGTCTCTTAGGATCGTCTGAACTATCACGTCGATAGCCTGTACCAAGGACATCTATCTTCTAGGGTACAAGTCAATATCCCCCATAAAGGTCCCATCGAGATAAGACTTGTCCCAGCGCGGTAACCTCAGGGATAGCAAGTAGCCTGGGCATGATTTTCATACATAGATAGTATATGCACACACAATCATATAACTATACTAACATTACCATAACAATATTAGGTAAATTCTCAATTCCCATAATTTCGACATTTCCATATTATCATATTATTAGTATCGCGTATAAGGGTTCGTCTCTAACCTTAACTCGAAGGGTTTTTACACTTATTACATGACACTCGTGGACTCTATCCTTTCTAGTAGAAAATTCAGTAGGTATACCTTTATTCACTATCGTAGTTATTCGCCGAAATCTCTCACTTAAATTACGTAGCTTCATCGTTTATTTTATAATTATCCCAAAAGCAAAGTTCTCGACTTATAATAAAGTTCCCAACACTCATTCATATGTCCTACTGGTCTTTCCTATCTCCCAAAACATTTCATTATGAATACCCAAGAATTATTTCACGATAAATTTAATTTAACTAATTAAACAAGGGAAATAGGAGTCTGCCAGGAGGGGTCAATCGATCGAAGCTTGGGGCTCGATCGATCGAACCTTCGATCGATCGAAGCTCTAGGCTCGATCGATCGATCAAGCAGGTCTGTGAAAAATTCTGCAGAATGCAGTTACGGGTTTCATCACCACAATTACACCAAATCCATATTTTCAAGTTCCAATCGTCCCAGAATTCTACTACTAACATTATAACAATATACTAGATGATTCTAACGTAAGGCATGTACATATTCATCATTTAAACACGGATTTTCAACCTAAAATTATATCCAATTATCAAGAACCCTAGAATTTTCTTAAACAGTTTTCTAACAAATCTTTCTCCAGAATTTCTTTCTTAAGATCATCAAAATTTCGTGGTTTATTTCCTCTACATGGCAAGGGTTTCCAGAATCAACATATAAATCAATACTACATGGATTCTCCTATCATAAATTGGGTTTTCTTCCATAGTTTTCATCACAAATCAATCCTAAACTAATATGAAGATTGCACCAACGAAAATAGCAAGTTAAACACTTGCCTGGGATTTTTGGTATTCTGATTCACGGCTGATTTTGGTATGGCTGCGTTCCTCGTCTCGCGATCTACGCGGTGGTGGTGGCGGCGGTGCAAACCGGTGACTTTTTGGCTTTGAATTGCCTTGGAGCTCTCTCCTCTCTTCTCCAATGGCCGTTAATTGATTTCTGAATATTCTAACCCTAAAAGACTAACCTAGTTGGTTGATATAGGTTGCTGAAATTCGTGGGTTTAATTACCCAATTATGTAAAATGACTAAAATGCCCTCCCGAGGTACTAATTAGGCCTAAAAATGCCCCGAGACCCAAACTAAACCCCCGGGGTACACTTTTCTGACTATCTCGACCCTGCCGGACGTGTTGGCGCACTCAAAACGACCATACGGGCAGCTTATAAAATATTCACTTTTTATTTAACAAAATTAGTCCTGACGTGACACGGGCACGTCCTGACTTAAATTTCCGAAATAGTCATTTAATTCACTCATGACATTCAATATAACCAATATAATATATTACTTTGCTCACTAGTAATATTCAACAAGTTTCCCATAATTACTAACTCTCGTCACGTTAATAATTATAACATAATTAATTTTCGGATTTTTATTAAATAAATCATTCACGTTAAATTTAATAAATCCCCAAATTAATATAACATAAAAATACGGGGTATTACAACTGGATACTTCTCATTGACTACGAACATTCCACACATGTTTATTACATGCTTGTGGGGTACACTACACCCCCTAAGCCCTATAAATGCTTATTTTCTACCTCATTGTAAAGGATCGCATATTGTAAACTCTACTGAAACATTGTTAAATTCATTACTTAGAGAGATAAAGCTTGAGTGCTTGTGTCCCAAGGCCATTAGAGCCCATATTTAGTGGAACGTAGGCCCTTCAAAGATGGGACCACTTTATCTGGTGTTATCTTCTTCCTTGCCTCATCTCTTTCTGTGTTATATATATCTATTATACTCCATTGTTATGCTGGTTAGAGCATACTCATCACTTTGATCCGCTGATACCATTTTTGGTATCATCAGTCTGGCGCCATCTGTGGGAACGAGATAGTCATCTTCTTCCCTTATTTTTATAGCTGCTCCACTGGATTCTCTGATGGTGGTTCAACCTCACACTTGGTTGAGCTTGAACCGCCATTGAAAGAGTTCTGGTTTGAGTTCAAGTTCACTTTCTGCTCTTCCATCTCACTTCTAGTGCATCACTTAGTTTTTTTGATCACCGAAACTATTTAATAGAATCAGATCCTCCTACTATAGGTGGTCCCAGTACCAGCCAAGCCCCACCATAGTCAGAAATAGCTGAGGTGGTGACGACCTTGCACTCCTTAGTGGATAACCAACGATAGATGTAAGCGTCTCTTACTGCTTTTAACCTATATATGGCAATTAGACCTACTGGTGCCGAAAAGCAACCGATAACTCCGGCGGCTAGAGAAGGTGCTCTAGATACAGTGGCCAGGGGACTACCCCAAGCCCCACATAAAGATCTCCCTCCTCAACAAAGGCAAAGATATGTGGTTGACCCCAGATGTTTACACCTAGGGAGGCCGAGTCAAGACCTTCATGATGATGAGGATGATCAGTATGATGACGAGGTCGATAGGGAATGTTGGGAGCCCTATCAGATTTTTAGAGATACTATTCAGCCAATCCAGCCCTGCAGAGGACATAACGTAAGGCCGAGCCAAGAGTGCAGGCCAAGGACTTCATCTTTAGACGGGTTAAGCAGAGGTCAGCCTTTGATAGGCTCGACCTAACAGCCGGTGACCCGAGGAATCATCTATTATATCCAGAAACATTATAGGCTCCAAAAGAAATGACATAGAGGGTGATCATCGACCTTCTTGAGTCCGTGACGAGGAGCAACGAGAGGTGAATCACCGATGAAGAACAACTACTAGAGAGCATTCAGTGCGTCCAGTTGTCAGAGAGGGGGCCGAAGATAATGTTGCTCAGGTCGAGGTTGTAACTGCAGCCGAGAGGCCCTAGAATGATTCCATTCAGTGACTGGAGGATAAGATTTGGGATATTCTGAAAAGTCGAGACCCCTTGCAGAGGGGCTACTCTAAAGGCTCCCCATTTGTGTCTAAGATTGTGAATTATCCAACTCCGACTAAATTCAAGCCGTCGATAGTCATGCCTAAGTACGATGGGAGCACTAACCCCATCCACCATGTGGAAATGTATCATTCAACTGCTCATATCTATTCCGTCTCAGATGAGATGAGGTGTCATATCTTCTCTAGCTCACTCATAAGTGTATCTCATATATGGTTCACCTCCCTGCCTAAGAACTCAATAGAGAATTTTAAACAGTTAGCTTATATATAACTTTTGCTTTGGGGTGACGACCCCAAAAGAAGACGACACACCTGCTATATGTCAAGCAAGGTAAGAATGAGAGTCTAAGGAGTATATTTCCAGATTCAACAAGGAGAAGTTAGAAGTGGAAGATTATAAAGAAAGTATTGCCGTGACCGCTCTGATTTGGGGTTTGTGGAAAGGAAAGCTCCTTTAAAAGCTCATAGAGGATCCTCTAAAATCTATGGCCGAGATCCTGGCTATGGACGGGAAGGTTATGAATGCAGAAGAGGAGATGGTTGCGAAATAAGAAGATGAGAAATATGCGAGCATTGGTAGCATGTTCCATAAAAAGGCAAGGATAATAAGAAATGGTCGGTGGACGACAAGTTCACTGACTATACTCCTCTGACAGGTAGTTGTGAGCACATCCTTAATAAGATAAAAAATGATTGGTCTTTAAGATGGCCAGAGGAGCTGAGAGCTCCTCCTCATAAGAGGAATAAGAACTTATGGTGCGATTTCGATCAAGATCACGACCACACGACCGATCGATGTTTCGCTCTCAAGGATGAAATTGAGAAGATGCTAAAAGCCAAAAAACTGAGAAACTATGTGGATAAGAGTAATTTTAAGGGTGGTCGAGACGACACCCAGAAGAAGAAGAGAAATGATAAGTATAATCCTGATGATCTAGTGAACCGAGATGATGGTGACTCAAATGATGATAATGAAGACGACCTTGACCTCCCACCTCCATTCACTGATCCTAATGGTCAACTCCATATAATCTCACGTGAGGTCAAGATGATATGTAGAGGGATTATAGGTGGAGTAAAGGATATTGTATACAGGAAAGCACATGTAGCTAAAGCCAAAGCTCTCCCACCAAAGTCGAAGACTGTCAACTCGGCTGTAGTTGTACCTGTGAAAGGTAAGAGAAATAAAGTTGATATGAATACCTTGGTTGTTGGTTTTTAAGATTAGATTTTAAAGGGATCTTGGCTCCATATGATGACCCTTTGGTATACCATGGTGCATGGTTATGAAGTCCGGAGGATTTTAGTAGACGGTGATAGCTCGGCCAATGTGATGTTTTGGGACTATTATAAGGTCTTAAATTGAGCAAGAAGAGGCTGATACCATATCACCAACCGCTCATTGGCTTCAGTGGTGAAAAGGTGCAACCTCTGGGTATCTATGAAATGGAAGTAAGGATGGGAAATACTTGGCCGAAATGCCTCACGAAGAAAATTAGCTTTGTTGTCATGGATGAAAATGTCTACTCAGCCTACAATATAATTCTAAGAAGGGTAGTCCTCAAGGAGTTTGAGGTCGTTCCCTTAACAGTTCATCAGATGATTAAATTCCTGACTCCATACGGAGTAGGAGAAGTTCAAGGTGACCAAATTCAGGCACACAAATGCTACTTAAACTCGATTGAGGAGAGGGAGGCATATAAAAGGGCCACAACAACTTACAAAATTGATACTATGGATCCCAGGGATGATACTAAGCTAAAGAAGAAGAGGTAGAGCATCTTTGCTTGGAACCATGAAGATATGCCTGACATCAATTCAAATATCCTCTGCCATAAGATCAATGCGGCCGAGGATGCAAAGTCGATCAAACAGAGGAGAAGAGTTTACTCTCAAAAGAAGTATGATGTAATCCGAGAAGATGTAAAGAAGTTAGAAAAGGCTTACTTCATCAAGGAAGTCATTTACCCTGAATGGTTAGCAAATGGAGTTATAGTCCCCAAAACTAATGGCAAGTGGAGGATGTGTGTTGATTTTACAGATCTGAACAAAATCTTCCCCAAAGACAGCTTTCCACTGCCAAGGATGGATTAGATGGTTGATGCTACTGCTGACCATGAGTTAATGAGTTTTATGGATACATACTCAGGTTACAATCAATTATTCATGGATCCGATTGATGCCGAGAAGATATCTTTCATAATTAACGAGGGGACCTATTATTACAAGGTCACGCCCTTCGAGTTAAAAAATGCTGGGGCAATATACTAAATATTGGCTAACAAGATGTTTGAAGAGAAGATCAAGAAGACGATGGAGGTTTATGTCGATGATATGTTGACGAAGAGTCTCAAGTCCAATACTCATATGGCCGACCTTGAGAGAAATTTTTATACTATGGACGAGTTTAGGATGAAACTCAACCCTGCCAAGTGTGTATTCGACGTGGGGGCAAGAAAGTTCTTGGGATTTATTGTGAACCAAAGGTGGATTGAGGCCAACCCCAAAAAGATTAAATCTCTATTTGAAATAAAGACTCCCACATCAATAAAATATGTGCAGAGGTTAACTGGACGAGTGGCAGCATTGAACATCTTTGTGTCTAGTGCTATCGATAAGTGACTTCCTTTCTTCAAGGTGCTCAGAAAAGCTTTTGAGTGGAATGAGGAGTGTAATGAGTCCTTTTAAGAGTTGAAGAACTACCTCAGCTCCCCACTCTTCCTGTCAAGGCCAGTTCAGGGAGACAAGTTGTATCTGTATTTAACAGTATCAGAATTGGCCATTAGTGTTGCCATTGTCAGAAAAGAGGATGGTGTCCAGAACCTAGTGCACTTTAATAGTAAGACACTCTAGGGGGCCGAGCAGAGATATCCTAAAATAGAGAAGCTGGCCTATGCTTTAATCCATGCCTCAAGGAAGATTAAGTCATACTTTTAAGCGCATACTATGATCGTCCTCACAGACTCTCCCCTCAGACAGGTCATCCATAAACCTGAGAAATAAGGTAGGTTGATAGCCTGGGCAACTGAGTTGGGAGAATTTGATATCATATACCAGCCAAGAATGGTCATTAAGGGGTAGACCCTAGCTGATTTCGTAGTCGAGTTCTCTTGGGACGAGGCCTACGTAGAAGAAATTGAAACTCTAGTTTGTGAGCCAGAAAGAAGAGTATGTCTCCCCCTGGCTGAGGTTGAGACAAGTACAACAAGAAGTAAGGTGCTTGAGAATGAGAAAGAGATATACCTCTTCAAGAATGGGACCCTGTAAGAGGGTCCCATTCTTGTTTGTTAATATCTCTTCGTGTGAGGCTGGTAGCGGGGTAGGTTTGATTATGTCGACCCCAAATGGGACTGATATTGAATATTATTTGAGATTCATTTTCAAAGCCTTCGATAAAGAGTCTGAGTATGAGGCCCTTCTAACAGGTCTCTCCCTTTCCAGAGCACCGAATGTCGGCTTACTCTTGGTCTAAAGCGACTCCAGGTTAATTGTGAATTAAATTTTGGGAGTATATGAGGCCAAGGTCAACAGAATGGCCAAATTCCTTGGAAGGATAATAATAACACTGAAGCAATTTAGATAGGTGAAGCTAAAGAGGATACTCTATCTAGACAATAGCTGAGCCGATGCTCTGGCAAGGTTAACTTTAGCCATAAGAACAAAAATCAAAGGTCAGTGCCTGTAGAGATCTTATATCGGCCGACCATGGAAGAGGAAGAGAGCGCTGTGGAATTTTACTTAAAGTTAAATATGGGAGATTCTTAGATGGATCCCATCATTCGATACATTAGAGATGGGGAGATGCTTGATTCTAAGGCCGATAAAAAATGATGAGGTGCAAAGCAGCTAAGCTCTCTATCATAGGAGGCATCCTGTAGAAGAAGGGATCCCTACTCCCTCTACTCAGATGTGTCCATAAGTCTGAGGTAGAGAATATTTTAAAGGACTTTTACGAAGGATCTTGCTATAGTCATATAGGAGGAAGGTCATTAGAGAAGAGGGTCATCACTCAGGGATGATGGTGGCTGATACTGGGCAAGGATGCAGTTGCTTATGTGAAGAAGTGTGACAAGTGCCAGAGGTTTTCCGCTATTCCCCATCAACCTCATTAGCCTCTGACTTCTATCACTTTCCCCTGGCCATTTGCAGTCTGGGGGATTGACTTGGTAGGTCCATTACCGAGGGTTATAAATAATTACTCCTATCTGATTATAGTAATTGATTATTTTTTGAAATGAATGGAGTCCGAGATGATGATTACGATCACGGAGAAGAGAAAGCCTTCCAATTCATTTAGATAACATTATCTGTAGATAGGGCCTGCCAAAAACTATAATTTTTTATAACGGGAAGCAGTTTAAGAACATCTCCCTCGAGAAGTACTGTGAGCGGGTCGACATCAAACAATTTTTTTTAATGCTCGGGCGAACCCAAGACAATGGGTAGACCGAGGTAACTAACAGAACAATTCTTGATAGAATCAAGAAAAAGTTGGAATATGCCAATGGAATATGGATTGAAGAGGTGCACGCCATCTTATGGGCTTACAGGACAACAGAGAGGACACCAACGGGGGAAACCCCATTCATGCTAACCTATGGCTCAAAGGCTATTGTGTCGACAAAAATTCGTCTCCCAACTCACAGGGTCTAGACATATGACCTGGAGTAGAATGTTATAGAATGCAGAATGGATTTGGACCTGGTGGAAGAGAGAAAGGAAGACGCTGAGGTTAGGCAAGTCGCCTATCAGTAAAAGATAACGAAGTTCTATGATAAGAGAGTAAGGCCCGATCACTAACAGTAGGAGATGTAGTTCTAAAAAGGACTTGGAAGAAGCCCAGCAAGCTTCATACTAACTAGCATGGTCCTTATTGGGTGGTTGGAGAGGTGGTTCCAGGAATGTATTGGCTGGAGAACTTAGAAGGGGAGCCATTCTCCAACCCATGGAAGGTTGATCGTCTAAAAAATACTACAAGTAAGAGTTTTGTATTAGTTTCATTTTTGTTGGTTTCATTTGCCTATGTATATGATAAGAGGATTATGAGTGAAAAATTTCCAAGGGTTCTTTCCTATTTTATTATTTGAATGATTTTATATTGAATGTATCAATTCATCTTAAACTATAGAACATCATTTGTGGTGAAATAGCTTTAACTTACCCTTGGTGATATGAGAGTCCAGGCGGGGTCGAACTCATCCATGGCCTCTCGATAACACCGAGAGGGAGGAAAAATCACTTTAATGTGGTTTATATTAAACATCATTAATTTGGTAGAAAAACTCTCTCGGTCGAGACGATAGTGCATGGAAGAGCTTGCTCTCATCCATACACTCTCGAAACGACGAGAGAAGACTTGAAATATAACACCATAATTTGGTGAATTTGGATTCAATATCACTTTAGTGTGGTTCATATTAAACATCATTAATTTAGTGGAAAAACTCTCTCGATCGAGACGACAGTGCATGAACGAGCTTGCTCTCGTCCATATACTGTCAAAATGACGAGAGGGGACTTGTGATGCAAATATCATAATTTGGTGAATTCAAATTAAAAATCACTTTAGTGTGGTTCGTATTAAACATCATTAATTTGATGGTAAAACTCTCTCGGTCGAGACGACAGTGCATGAACGAGATTGATCTCACCCATACACTCTCAAAGCGACGAGAGGTCACTTGTGATGCAAACACCATTATTTGATGAATTCAAATTTACAAACCTACATTATTCGGTTACTTATATCGTCTAAGGACGAGACGATGGGTAGCTATGGTTACTTGTTAAAATCAAGTCAATGGCATTTAGACAGGCAAGTAAATATAGACAATTCATAAAAATGAAAGGATATGTTGTTCATTCGTTTTAAGTGCGAGGGTGCACTTGGTGCAAGACAATTCAAATATAAATTCAGAAATATTTGAGTACAAATTCAAAAAATCTTCCTATAAGGCTATTAAAAAAAGAGGGTCTTGGTTATAGATGACCACCCTATGAAGCTGGCTCCATATTTAAGGCAGATCCTTTGACTCCTCCCTCAATCTGAACCTGCCCCACCACCATGGCTGACCCATTAGTATCTCCCTCAGCCTGAGCCAGGACGTCTGGAGCATTAATGTTGACCATCACCTCATCTTCCTTGGTCGTCGGCAAGGACCCAATATATTCTAAGGCATTGGTCATGTAGGGTTCTTCCATATCAGGAGATTCTAACTTAGAGCTGATGGAGGAGACCATATTTGTAAATTTGGTGACGACCCACCTATAGGCCGTCTTGAGGCCCCTCTCGAAGTATTCCATCCCAAAGCCTCCAAACTCATGAGATGTTTTATACGCTTCTATGGCCTCGCCTCAAATTTTATGAATAGCCTTGGCTGATAGAGCCTCATCTCTGGCTTTGATGGCGAAGGCTTTAAGATTTTTAGTATAATAGACGGTCAGAGCAGAGAGAACTTCATCCTCTTCTTCAGGAGCTCATCCTTGGTTTTCAGGAGCTCATCCTTTGTCTTGAGGGCCTTGTCTTTCTCCTTCATAGTGTCTAGAGCCTTCAGATAGTCAGATCGTCTATCCTTCAGCTTCCTCTTCAACTCTTCCTCAGACCTGAAGGCCTTGCCGGCCTCCTAAATCTTCGAATAATTCTCGACCATCCATTTTATAACCGAGGCAAGATCACAAACAAACTGCAGAAGAATATGAAAAATGTCAGAATGTAACTATCAGAGACGAGATAAAAGTTATTAAAAAAAGGCAAATACATGAGCCATGGAGTGGAGGCCTAAGTCAAAGACTTCGGGAGTAGGAATTTTATCCAGGAACTCGTAGTCTTCCTTGGTGGGGACGTGCAACGTAGCTCTTGTATCCCTTATAAACGAGGGGAGAACTGAGCCTAGACAAGCACTCATCCGGGGAATATTGGACGACTAGTAGTGGTCAAAAGCCTCCCTAGGTGATGAGCCGGGTCCAGAGGATGATGGAAGTGTTTGAGGCTGAGTGGTTTTTTTTGCCTCGTCTGATTATCACGTCGGATGTCAGCAGGTGGTGGTGGAACTTTTCTCTTATGGTCGACCTCAGCAGTGGTCGACCCACTAGCTGTGGTTTCCTCTGTGGGCTTTCTACCCCCTTCTTCAGAATATTTTTTAGGCTGGGGGACATCATATTCCACAACTCATACGATATGTGTGGAGGTCAATCTGCAAAAAGATTCAGAAATGATTAGTCATAAAAGTCAGAGCAGACAAAAGACTTGATAATATAACATAAGGATCACTCACACAGCTCGGCTAAGGGTTCAACCCCCAGGCCAACATTCTCCAGGTAAACATGAGTCATTATATCCTCAAACTTGGGAAGAATACCTTCCCTTCCTTACTGCTTCAGATATGTAATCCTCTACCGGTTTGTAAAGCTGAGGTCGGGGTCCAATTTGGCCAATAGAGAAGGGTTTATTTTGAGGAAATCTCAGCTCGTCCTCATCTGGGTCGGTATCGATCGAAGCTCCAAAGCCCCATAAATGAAAAAAAAACTCGGCTTCCAAAAATGATTGGAGGTTTAGGTAACTTGAATTATTTTCTTTCCAAGCTTCCTAGACCCTAAGTGGTAGTAGCCCTACTGGTTTTTTATGGACGAAATATTGTAACAAGCTTTAAAAATCTTAACAGAAGGGTCATTCGTATATTTGTTCATCCATAAAGTAACGTATCCAATGAAGATTCGCTAAGAGTTTGGCACCAGCCGACTCAGAGCAAGATCTAGGCTGGACAAGATGGCACGTACAAAAGGATGAAATGGTAATCTAAAACTAAGTTTAAACATCTGCTCGTACACTATAATCTCCCTTTCTCAGTCGTTGTATGCTCTCTCATCGTCGGCCGGGACACGCATGGCGACATCAGATTTAATGCCATAAGGGTGTCGCTAAAGAAGAAGATCAGACTCTTTCATGGAAGATTGAAATTGCTCCGCGAAAGTATATTCAACTTAATCCTTGACCTCAGGGTCATTATCATCATCGTCCCCGACCTCATTCTCTGCAGTCAAAAATCCCCCTAGAAACCTCTTCTCAAACTCACTATCGGTCATAGAACTAAGAAGGACACCAGTTGGGGAAATGGAAACATTTACAGTTGGCTCGATGGATTCAGATACGACTTGGATCGAAGAGTTATTGGATGCCTCCTCGTCCAAAATTTGAAGAGAAGAATCATTTCATCCTAAAGACTTGACCCGTCTGGATGATGAGGAACGAATTGAAGTCTCGGCTGCCTCAGGGTCCATAGTATGTGAGGGAAACTCCCCCACTGCTTCCTCAAATGAATCCCTCATGTCAGTTGGAGCAGAGGATGATCCATCCATCTCTTCCTCACCGACCTTAGCGTAAGAGGGAATGGTGGTCTTTAGGGGGATGGGAAAAATAGGTCGTACCTTGTGGGGGTCAGCTCTACGCCTAGATTCGTTCTCTTCCTCTATCCTACGAATCTTCTGGAAACACCTCTCCCTTAGAGTGGGAAACTCCTCTACTAACGCATACAACTTATTTAGCATCAAAGACTCTGAGGCTACACTTACGCAAATGAGGAGTTAAAATACACAAACAACTTGAGAGTTGACTGAGTTTGACTAAAGGATTGAAAAAGGAATTTAAACGATTTCAATAAGAACAACCAAGAACACTCTTTGAGTTTCACCAAAAAAGACAACCAAAAACTCACTGAAGCTGCTGAAAAACCTAAAAAAGGGACGGCAAACACAAAATCAGGTGCCTAGAAACCCTAACCAACTGCTAAACACAAAACTCCTAAAACCAGTCTCTACCAGCCTTAAAGCAACCCAAAACCACCGCCGTAAAACTCAATTAAGTCGCCAAAAAAACCAAAGAAATAAAGTGGATGAAATGCAATAAAAAATGAATGAAAATATGGGAAATTGAAATACCTTGAAGGGTTTGAAGGCTGACAGCCTCAAGAAACTCGATTACACGCTGGAAAATTACTTAAACAGATAGAGAGAAAGACTGGTTCTAGAGAGAGAGAAGTGATAATACGCAAATATTGCGTATTTCATCCGTCGAACCTATGCATTTTAGCTCCCTCGAGTGCCTTAATCTCTATATTTAAGCTCATTAACCAGACAACCTCGGTTTATATTGTTAACATGCTATATGAGGTATAATTGGGCTTTTGTAGGTATTTAGGTACTAAGAATGGAGTTCAGACACATTTCGATGAAATTTTGTACGCAATGGCACTCTCAAGGGCAATTTGGTCAATTCACAATTTGGGCACCTGGATCGACATATCACGGAAGATGTATCCCTCCTTACATGCTTCGTATGGCAGTGAATGGTGCGCGATTCCGAGTCCGAACGAAGAAGTTATGGCCTTTCTAGCGGAGGAGAAAAGCATTTACATCAAAACAGGAGGCTGCCCTACTTGATCGATCGATCGATTAAAAGGATCGATCGATCGATCCTTCAGAATCTTGCCACGATTTCAGCCATCGATCGATTGACCAAAGGGGTCGATCGATCGATCCCTTACTTTCTACAGATATTTTCCCTTTCTTTTCTTTCTTCTTTTCTTTTATTCCAACTTACTATATAACCCAATTTTGTGTAATAGTTAGATATTCAGTTTTTATTAGTTTAGCCTAGGGTTTGTGGGTTTGGAGAGCTTGGCTTCATTTCTCTTTGGGTTGACAACCATATGGGTTGTGTATGTTGAACTTTCCACTTCCATCTCCATTTATATAAGTTGTTCTTGTTGATTTCTTGCTTTGTAGAATAATTTCCATGCCTTGTTAATTAGTTTACTTGCTTTCCTAGTTTAATTAGTTTTCATTTAGTTTAATCATTATGTTCCCCTAGATAAATAGGGTCGGGATGTCGTTTCGCCATTAACGGGTCCCGAGCTCTGAAAATTAGGTTTTGTGCAAAATTGCGTTTAATTGAACCCGTGCAAATTAAAGTCAGATTATTATGCGTTTAACTTTCTCTGTCACGCAACATTAGTGTTTATAGCGATAATCCAAATTTAATCCTCGTGCGACCAATTTTTGGTTAATTGTTTATTCTCGTAACTTTGGCTTAAATTCCTTATTGTGTGAAGTTTATGATTAATTGATAATGCTAGATTAAATTGCTCTCGATCCAAAATTCTAATTAGTAGTTATTTCGATCCATATGGTTGGATGATATCCCGATCCTCACTTTTACTTTATTTAGACTTAACTTCTCACTTTTCTTTTATTTACTAGCATACATCACCCTTTTACACTTTTATTCCTGAATTAATAATCCATTAAAATCTATCGAACATTCTCTGTGGATTCGATACCCGACTTACTGCTATACTTGTATCGCAAGTGTAGTCATAACTTAGGTTTGTTTATATTGAGGCGGTGAAACTAAAATAACGATTAGCATCTTTACACGCGCTAATTTTCACCCTTGATCAAAATGGCGCCGTTGTCGGGGATTGTTTTGTTATAGATTGTAATTGTTTTATTAGTTCGTAGTATTCTTTCTTTTAACCTTTTTTGCAGGACTTCTACATTTGAGCGCCTAGAAACGCTTGAATTTTCCCCCACGCACATCTTATTTGTGGAAGTTTCCCACTTGAGCCTTTGTTGGGGTAAGCATGTCTTATTCTAACTTTTCTGGGAATCCTAATGATAACTCTCAAAATTCCGATAAACCAATGACTTTTGGTCAATACTTGCAATCCCAAAAAGTTGCAACATCTAAAATGACATTGGGTGAGTATTACGAAAGTCAAAGTTTGGATTACATCAATTTTGGGCGTGATCATTTTGATTCCGGGTCTCATGATCCTTATGATAAGAACTTCAAAACAAATTGTAATCATTTTCAAAATTCTTATGTTAAGGATTTTGAGTGTAGTCCCGAGAATAATTTCCAAACCTCTCAATTCCAAGAATCCACTCCTCACCTTATGACTTTCGATGAGGGATTGCGCATGTTTGAAAATGAGAGGATTAAAAATCGTTATCGAGAAGAAAATCGTTGTTGGGAACACGAGTTGGATTTACTATTTGAATCCGAAGACGACTTTTCTTCGGAGACTTCCAAAATCGAGGACCGTTTTGAACCAAATGAGGACTTCCTTCCTACTTTGGAACAAATCATCCTTGACTTGACCCTTAATATAGTAGAGAATGAAAATGAGGATGAAACGGGCCTAGTATCCATTTTCAATGAATTCTTTTCTTCTTTGATTTTCAAAGAAGAAAGTTTTATTGTAAACGATCTATTTCTTTCGAAATTCAATTTTCAAGCGATGAACACTCATCACCTGAGATTGAATTTCTTTCATCCCCGTCTTTATTCTATACTATCACACCAATTCTAGTACCCGATGAATCGATTCAAAACTTTACAATTCTAAACCTTTTCACCGACGAGGAGTACTCGCTCGAGCCGCCTTCCATGACGGCATCTTTGCCCTCATGTGAGCCGCCTCCCATTCCAACTTTAAAATACTTGGGAGATGATTCAATTTTTCTCGGCCCACATGTGTATTTGTCTCCCATCCTATCCAAATCCCCCATCCTCCCTCCCAAAGTTTCAATTGGGGATGGTTCACTTTTACCGCCTTACACATGCCTTCCGTCATTTGAACGAAATTCCTATTTTTCGGGAGGCGTGCATGTTTGGGAGGGTCCACCATTGATCCATCAAAGTCAAATTGTGATTTGGATGGACCCTAAAAAATTCCTACTTTTATTATGTGTTGGTTGTATATACTAACTTCTTCATTTTTATTTTTTTCTTAATTTAGTCTAGTGTAATTAGTTAATCTCTTTTTATTTCTTTTTGTTTGCTTGGTTATAACTCTTTTGTAGGTTCAACGGACTTGAATTTGCGGAGATTATGCCCGACACACATTTGTTAAGAAATCAATGAAAAAAGTCACAAAAATATTTTTTCTTAATTTTACACACACTCATTCTCATGCATTTGCATTTGTTTTTCTTATTTTATTTTATTTTTCATTTTGTTGTGACCATGCGTGTGTGTCGTTTGTTGTACATATTTTTTAATTTTTGGTTACTATATGTCTATCTATGTGCATACTTAGCCCAATTCTTTGTTTTTTTTTTATTTTAATTTTTAATTTTTTTCTTTGTATTTTTATTTTCCTATACTTATATATACTTATATCTCAACTCCCCCCCCCATTCTCCTAAAAATGCCATTTCCCCCTTGTTAAAAAACAACATGCAGTGGGCTTTTTTCTATATGATCGATCGATCGATGCCCAAGGTTCGATCGATCGATCATCCAGTAAAAAGCCGAGATCTGCTTTCTTTTTTCCCCCGTTCCTTCATTTCCCTTATTTCTCTTCTCCTAATTTCGAGCCCTAATTTTTCTCCACCACATTTCCTTCATATTTTCAACCATTTTCTACACTTGCAAGGTATAATCTTTCCTCTAAACTTATGTATTTGTAGATTTTGGTTCATATTTGTCATAATTTCCATGTTTTCTCCAATTTTTGACATATTTTGAATGTGTGTGATTTTATCCCTATTTTGTGTTGTTCCAACTGATTTAACTTGTGATTCTTGATTTATATCCATTCATGAACACATGTGCATTGTTGCATTGTTGTTGTGTTCATGAATGGGGCTAATTTGTTGGTTCAAAATATTTTTTTCACCCTCGTCGCACATTGCGCACGCCAAGTGTTCGCTAAAATGCCCAAAACAGTTTTCAATCCATTTTTTGACGCACACTTGGGTGATTTTCACTCCTTGTCGTATTTCAACAAATTATATCGCAATGTTGAATTTTTTCCCTCGATTTTGCGCATGTGTACCCACCATTTCAACTCGTACACTAACTAACCATTAATTGTGCTTACAATTTTTTTTGTATTGCTTAATTACTGTTTTGTAGGTTGAAATGGCCAATATTAAGAAATACAAGTTCACGCGGTGCATGCCCAAGCGGGGCTTCGAGGGGTTTTATTGCGAGCAGGAACGAGACTGGTTTCAGGCCTATTTTCAGACATCTGAACGACTGCTGTGTTATCATTTTGCCTAGACCCTTGATCATATACCACAGGAGGCGCGTGTTTTGTTACGCCGACAGGGATGGGAGCCCTTTCTCGCTACCAATAGGTGCGTTAATGAAGAGCTTGTCCTTATGTTTTAGCAACACTGGTAGAGGTGAGGGGGTAGGGGCCTACTACATATGAGGCCATGATCCGTGGAGTTCGGATACCGCTCCACCGTGCAGATTTGGCGGCTTTTATGGGTGTTCCAGACGCTGCGAATCCTGTCAGCTTTTTGGATGGGGATATGTTTGGGCGTGCGACGTTGATTGAGGCCCTTGCGTCGGGCGAGGAATGGAAGAAAAGGTTCATTCCGTTCGGCCGCAATGACTGATTTACTAAGACTTCTCGACTACATCAACGTCCACTCATTCATGGTGACGAGCAACCGATCAGAGGTTCATCATAAGCACACATCATTCATCTACACTATGCTTCATGATTTGGGAGATATCAGTTTGTCCAAAATATTTTTAGAGACGATGCTCGCGACATCCACGGAGATCGCCTGAAGGTATTCCCTTCATTTTCTTGCCCTCATCTCAAGGATCTGTACTTCTCACGGTTGCCCAGAATATGACGTTGATCGCAAACATGAGCCACTAGGGATTCTCACAAAGGACAATATCTCAAAGATGTTGACTCACGCTTGGGGGGAGCCGGGGAATAAAAGACAGAGGGCAGAGGCGGCTAACATGGCAGGGGAGGAGGTTGAGATTAGAGGTATGGCGCAGGGTGAGGGTTCTCACGTGCCACACACAGATTATGATGCCCGCTTTGAGGCATTTCAGGCCATGCAGGACCAGCGCTGGGAGGAGACCCAACTCAGGTGGGCTATATGGGAGTCCCGTCTGGACCAGCAGCAGGCCGATCTGGGACATGACAGAGATGAGAGCCGATAGTTTAGAGCCGAGCAGAGGCAGGCTAGAGCGCAACAGAGGCATGAGTACCGGATGATGCAGGCCATGATGAGGGACATTTACTTGCAGAGGCATAATTCAGACGCCCCTCTACTTCCTCATTTTCATGATCCTTCTGATCCTAGTGGTTCCGGCCACTAGGCTACTGCTGTACTGGGTCATTTTTAGCATTTCTGGGCCGGATATTATGTTGTTTTTTTATTTTTATTTTTCTTTCTTTCTTTTTAATAGTTGTAATATATTAATTTGTTTTGTATGGAACTTATGAAATGAGCAATGAGAATTAGTTTGTGGTTGTTTATTAGATTTTGATGCGTGTGACCTTCCATTTTATAAAATCAAAAAGTTCACCATTAATTTATCTAGTATTTGCACTTCAACTTCTCTATATTGTTGTGACTTGTGACATAGATTCTTTTAACTTAATACATCGGTATATATTCTTCCTATGCTTTGTACTAACTTGTTTTGCAGATTCATTTGGACTTGTACTTATGGAGATCGCTCCAAATTTGGGTAATATCATTCCTTTCCTATTTTTGTGTTGTGTTCTTTAATGGATGCATTGGGGACAATGCAACATTTAAGTTAGGGGGTGTGGGATATTCTATCCATTTCACTGTTTAGTCCTTGAATTTGACTACAATTTAGTTACATAGCATGTTTTTGTAAAAAATTTGAAAAATTCAAAAATATTTTCTTTCTTTTTTCTCCTTTGTTGGTCATTTTGACCTTGTTTTCGATGATAAATTTTAATAATTGTCCGATCCATTAGACAATTCAACGATGCATGTTCTCGATTTTAGAAGTTATTACACTTTATTCCTCAAATCATTAATATTATGAATAACTTCATGAATTCAACTTTATCCCTTGAGCGCATGCACTTTTCTTGTTATATTGATTTGGTTTAAGATTTTTATAACTCGGTGATCTTTTGTTGCATTGTATATACTTACACCGAGTGAGATTAGTGACTTATCTTCATTTGTGAGTGTATATACTATTCTTTCCTCTTTGAAAACGTTACAGTCGTTAGTAATCTCTTTATTCTTTCATTGACCGTTCATTAATTGAGTGCATATATGAAATGTGTTACTTGATCATGATTTTCATATATTGTATTGACTCGAGAATTTCATAAACTTTTTGAAATGATAATAGGCCATCTTTGTATATCACCCATATGACCTTGACCTCACCTTTTATATGTTCCCTAGTCAACCCACTTGAACCTAAATACTAGCCTTTCGTTTCATTACCCCAAATCCCATAACCAACTCCAAATTGGAGTTTTATACCGTACATATTACCTTACATACCCTTGTTTGGATTGTTTATTTGCGATTGAATGATATATTTGTGTATTATGGTTGCAATTTGAGCATGAAAAGAGTGAGAAAAGAAGAAAGTGTAGTGAAAAAGAGAAGAAACAGAGAAAGTTGAAAACAAAAGAAAACAAAAGAAAAAGTGAGAAAAAGAATAAAAGAAAAAGAAAGAGAAAGTTGTATATATTGTTTGTAGTGATTCAATAATCCTTGTTACTCTCTCGATTGTTATATTTAATGCTCGTTTGGAAATCATTTGTCCAATTTTGAAATTGCTCACTTTTTCCCATTATCCCGAGTTTCATCCACAAACCTTTGAATCCGTATATACATCCCTTTCATTTCATACCCTAGCCTAGCCTACATTACAACCCTATTAAAGTCCTATGTGATCTTAAGTAGATGTAATTTAAAAGTTTAAATAGTTTTGATAATCTGTGAAAATGCATTTCGCCTCTTTTTTATGTGCGGTATCCTTTCACTGAGATTACAGTTTTTATTTCCTATATAGCGTTCTTCATTTGTGACATGTGTGCGGCCTAGTTTCCCTTTACATTTACTCCTTATGCCCGCATGTCCCGTGTGTTACCTCCCTGTTTCAAGTGAATTTATTTGGTGAGTGTAATGCCCGTGAGGATTGACTTTTGTGCATGCTTTGATATTCAGTATCCGATTTATTTAAGTTTTAGCCAAATCATATTTTGCGTGTGCTCACTCTCCTCCCACATGTTGAAGTTTCAATTCATTGAGGTGTATTCTATAATATTAATAACTACAAACTTTTCACGTGAATTTGTTTGCTTTGCTAATAACATGTTAAAATCTTGTTCGTATTGTTGAGTTTGTCGCATGTGATTGGGCATATTTTGAGGAAACTTTATGATGTTTGTGGGTTTCATCCCTGAAAACCCTCACGAGACGACACTCGTCCACTAGGGTAACCTAGGGGTTTAACGGCTTATTGCATATGCTACATGCAATCGTTTGCTCGCGAAAGTGGCCTTATCTTTTTATTGCTTTCTTATCCTACTTTTGCACTATCTCCTTTTTTGGCTTACTTGTTGTTCTTGTTGCTCTTGTTGCATCCTATTTTAGTGCTAGGGACTAGCAATGTGTAAGTTAAGGGGTGTAATAATACGCAAATATTGCATATTTCATCCATCGAACCTACGCATTTTAGCTCCCTCGGGTGCCTTAATCTCTATATTTAAGCACGTTAACCAGACAACCTTGGTTTATATTGTTAACATACTATATGACGTATAAGTGGGCTTTTTTAGGTATTTAGGTACTAGGAATGGAGTTCGGACGCATTCCGGTGAAGTTCGGTACGCAATCGCACGTTTAAGGGAAATTCAGTCAATTCACAGTTTGGGCACTGGCCCGACATCTCACGAAAGATCTATCCCTCCTCACATGCTTCGTGTGGCCACGAACGGTGCGCGATTTCGAGTCCGAACGAAGAAGTTACGGCGTTTCTAGTGGAGGAGAAAAGCATTTACATCAAAACAGGAGGAAAATAGGAGGCTGCCCTGCTTGATCGATCGGTCGATCAAAAGGATAGATCGATCAATCCTTCAAAATCTTGCCACGATTTCAGCCATCGATCGATCCCCTATTTTCTGCAGATATTTTTCTTTTCTTTTCTTTATTCTTTTCTTTTATTCCAACTTACTATATAACCCAATTTTGTGTAATAGTTAGATATTCAGTTTTTATTAGTTTAGCCTAGGATTTGTGGGTTTGGAGAGCTTGGCTTCATTTCTCTTTGGGTTGGCAACCATATGGGTTGTGTATGTTGAACTTTCCACTTTCATCTCCATTTATGTAAGTTGTTCTTGTTGATTTCTTGCTTTGTAGAATAATTTCCATGCTTTGTTAATTAGTTTACTTGCTTTCCTAGTTTAATTAGTTGTAATTTAGTTTAATCATTATGTGCCCATAGATAAATAGGTTCGGGATGTCGTTCCGCCATTAACGGGTCTCGAGCTCCGAAAATTAGGTTTTGTGCAAAATTGCGTTTAGTTGAACCCGTGCGAATTAAAGTCGGATTATTATGCGTTTAACTTTCTTTGTCACGCAACGTTAGTGTTTATAGCGATAATCCAAATTTAATCCGTGTGCAACCAATTTTCGGTTAATTGTTTATCCTCATAACTTTGGCTTAAATTCCTTATTATGTGAAGTTTATGATTAATTGATAATGCTCGATTAAATTGCTCTCGAGCTAGAATTCTAATTAGTAGTTGTTTCGATCCGTATGGTTGGATGATATCCCGATCCTCGCTTTTACTTTATTTAGACTTAACTTCTCTCTTTTCTTTTATTTACTAGGATACATCACCCTTTTACACTGTAATACCCCGTATTTTGGGCGATATTTATTTTTGGGATTAATTAATTAAATGAGAATTAATTGGGAATTAATCCGGATAAAAAAAATACTAGCGAGATGTGAGTTGGTATTTGACTATATTGAGTATATATGATGATATATGAATATTGAATTATGAAATTTGTCGTGAGATTAATATACAATAATTTGGACATTTTATTGGGACGCGTGAGACAGTCGCGTCAGGATATAATTATTTTAATTATAAAAGTGAATTTAAATTCTATTAACCGTATGGTCGTTTTGAGTGCGCCAACGCGTCCGGAAGGGTCGAGATAGTCAGAAAACACTAGCCGGGGGTTTAGTTTTGGTCCCGGGGTATTTTTAGGCCATACCGGCAACATAAAGGGTATTTTGGTAATTTTGTATTTTTGGGAATTAAAAGTGACGAAAATTAGTAAATTATATCTGATGTGGATTTGACCCACTAAACCACTAACCAAACCATGTTAACCCAATAGGCTACGTAGGTTATTAGAATTTAGGTTTATAATTTTTCCCAGAACAAACCCTATCCACCAGAGCCATTGGAGAAGAAAGCTTGGAAAGAGAGAGATAGAGGAGAAAAGCTTGGAGAGAGAGAGAGATTCATCAAATCGTCATCAAAACCAGAGATCAAATCAAGGCAAGTGGTTTAAATTACGTTTTTATGCAGTAAATGCTTCTTCCATGCTTAGACTATTCAATAATCATAATTAATTGGGAGATAATTGAAAACCCATGAAACTGGAGTTGTTAATAAATTTTGGAGATAGGTTTGCATGTAGAAATGTTATTGGAAGATCGAATTAAGAGACTTATAAGTTTATGTGTTATAAAAACGGATTTATTTCTGGAAATTGATGATTTATAATCTTAGGGTTTATGTTCTTGAGAAATTGGGGAAAAGTGATGAGACTTGTGATTTGGTGATGTTTAGGATGAATTATTCCCTTAAAACACGTTAATATGTAATTATAATATGTTTAGGATTGATTAGAGACCTTAAAAACATTGTTGGGATGAATTTTAGAGGAGAACTGAGGAGTAGAAATTGGTGAAAAACGAAAGTAGAAATTCTGGGCTTGAATCTGGCCACTCGTTAGAAGACCTACCCAGGTCGTTCGAACGAGCTTCTAACGAGTTGATCATTGACTTCTAACGAGGGTGAAGTTCGTTCGATAAGATTGTTCGAACTAGATCTCGTTAGAAAGCCCACTTCCTTCGAACGAGATCTCGTTAGAAGACTCAGTTCGTTCGAACGAAGTCCCGTTCGAACAGCCTCGTTCGAACGAGACTTCGAACGAGTTGACAGTTTAGGCTTTTTAGCCTGTTTTGATCCCGAGTGCCCAGTAACCCTGTGTATAGGTAGAGATAGCCTTTCCTTAATGAGTAATTGATATATTTGGGATATTATGAGGAGTCAAACCTAGAAGTGTAGTTTGAACCTAAGGGAAAATGTGAAGTAGGACGTGAGTGTCTATTACGATGTGAGCTATTGACGACCTAATTAATTATATTAACCGAGAACATATAAATGGTGTAGTATTATATGTCAGTACGAGAAGAGATATGTACCAATATATTATGGTGATTACTAAGACGTGTGCATACTTAGTATATATGTATTGATTTTATGTGTATGACATACCTACCATACTTGCTATCACGGGAGGTTTGCGTTCGCTTAGGGCCCTCTAATCCTTGTGTTTCCCGGATTTAGACTGGTTATCTCGATGAACATAGGTCAGAGAAGGACTTATTGGGATGTTAATAAGTCTGCTGATCGTGGGAGCGCATGTATGTGTGTGACCCATGTGATGTGACTGTGTTCGCCTCCATTATTTATGATGTTGTTGTCTGTGAACTATTCCTGAGAGATTCGGAATATGTAATCCTTATGTACGTGATGTACCGGGATGGATAGCAGAGTATGTGTGCACCGCAGTTAGTCTCGGGGTGCTTGTATTGTATATTTATGATGTGAATAATATACACTTAATTGATGGTAACTTCATGTTAATATTGTGAATAAAACTATGGTATTGTTTTGAGAAAACATAACGGGCTAACCAATTGTGAAATATATTACATATTGAGAATCTGAGTTTAAGTAAAGCCCCCATTCTTTGGTAATGTTAGAATGTCAATGGGAACCGAGTAATAAGAGTAGAACCTATGACAGTCTAGCTAGATATGATGTCACTTAGCTAGGGATTAGTGTCATTTTAGATGGGTACTTACGTTAGGAGTGCACATTTAGTCGAGAGGTGAGAATTTCATGTGAGTGCACGTCCTAACATGTACTTTGAATTTAATGTTTTAACTGTTTTTAAAGCAATTGCAGGTTTTTAAAATATCTCCACATTCGGGCTCTGACCCGTTTGCTTTCAAATCTATTTTCTTGTAAAACCATTTTTAGGTGCCCAGCCACAAGGACACCATGCATAGGATTCTCACTCAGATGACGAGCTCTAGCTGTTTGTGGAAGCTACAGGGATTTGCTTTTAGACGCTTCTATCATTTGGATCCCATATTCAGTATTCCTCAGTTTTAGGGCATGTTGCCCAGTTCCATTAGAGATACTTTTCCATTTCAGTTTTTTTCAGACTTTGGCATGTATTGATTCAGTATTCAGTATTTCGTTACTTATTTCAGTTGTGGGATTTGTTGTGAGGAGTTTTTCCTCCGGATTTATTTATATCATGTGATGGTTATTCTATTATTTTGTTATGGTGAATGGTGATATTATTCTTGCTTTAAATCTTTTACTGCATGTTAATCAGACTTTAATTAAAATTTGACAACTTACTTTTTAAATACTAGGTGGTTAGTAATAATAAAATGTTTTCGACAGTGATGCTATTAACTGAGCCAACTTGGCATTTTGATTGAATTTAATAAAGTAGTAGCTACCCGGTATTTAATTAGTCGGGGTGTCACATACACTTTTATTCCTGAATTAATAATCCATTAAAATCTATCGAACATTCTTTATGGATTCGATACCCGACTTACTGCTATACTTGTATCGCAAGTGTAGTCGTAACTTAGGTTTGTTTGGGGGGTGTAATGTAATCCCAAGTATGCAATGAGCATGTGAATAAGAATCGAACTAGTATGAGAATGACACATGACTGATCTTATGTAGATAATGATGACCTCAATATTCTCTCACTTGAGGGGAATGATTCGGTTAAAACTCATTTGTCCACATGTGCCAAACCTTACATGTGCTTGTAAATGCTTGGCCCTGTCCTTAGATGTAGCCTCTGACTGGACGAGTACGAGGTTGGGGGAGTCAGATATAGTTACTTTGTCTTGTCTAACCGTGAGGACCTCGACCAAGAGGGCAAGCCGAGGTTAGGTATGAGGTAGCTTCAACGTCGGTTGGGGCTGATGATTGAGCCCATTGGGACTTTGCTGACCTCGAGTGATGACTAGCTGAGGTTGTTATACGAGGTAGATGCAACATTGAATGGGGTCGACCTTATGAGAGATGACCTTGCTGATGGTTGCCAAGGCTTTCGATCATCTCGGTTGTGAGACTGGCTGAGGTTAGTTACTCTGAGTAAGAGGGTGCACTTTGGGCATATCAAATACCCCCTAGCCCTTAGTTACCTATGTGAGAAGGTGATTGGGGGGCATGCAAGGCAGAGGCTGAGTTTCCTTGGGTGCTAATATTTTCTTGACACATATCACCTACTGAAGTGATGCATGTTCCTCAAGATGATGTGATTCTGACTTGCCTTTTGGGTTCCCTAGGGCAATGATGGGGCATTGGGACTCGCCCCCTCTCATTGGATAGGTTTAAAAACCATCTTCTCTCTTCTCTCTCCTCACTCTTTTTCTTCTTCGATTTTCCCGCTTAATCTCTCTCTGTAACTGCAACTTTAAACCTCCATTGTTGGCTACCTTTTAGAGCTTTTTTTGCCTCCAAAACCTCTTCTTCTATATTTCGCGATTAGCCAAGTACCATTTCCACCTTTCTTTTCCATTTTTAGCCGTTGTTTGTCATTTCTAAAATTTTGGTGAGCTTTTGCATTTTTTGACGAGGGTTTCCATCAGTATTGGTGGTTGTGAGGCTAGGATAGTAGTGGCTGAGTGGTTTTAGGGGCAATTGTGAGTATCTCCGAGGTTGCTTCAGCAAAAATAGCCCTTTTTAGGTTTATCGGTGTCCTATCGGTAATTTTCTCCCGTAACCTGGTTCTTGAGTGTTCTTAGTGTTCTTGATGAAGACCTTTTAAATTCCTAGTTTGATCCTTAGTTTAGATTGAACAAATTATTTGCCTGTTTATTTGCCTGTTTGTGGTTTTGAGTCCAAGTGTAGTGTCGTTCAACTTATGCTCAGACCCTTACACCAACTCATAGAAGAGTTCCCATCTCTTCGTGAGAAGACCTTCGAGAAAATTAGGCAAATAGAGCTAGCCCAAGAGGAAGCTCGTAGGGCTGAGGCCTTTCCTCTCAGACCCATATTTCCTCCACCTCTGAAGGTTATCTACCTTGAGACAACCGAGCCTGTTGATCCTGTATAGGTCCCTGAGGATCCCACACCAATGTCTGAGTCTGAGTCATCTTCCTCAGACCCCATGTATGTAAACTCTTTTCAAGAGGCTATGGATTACTCTCCCAAGCAGGGTGAGGTTCCTGAGGAAGCCAAAGTTTCGGACTGTGCCTCATCTCACCATGGTGCTAGTACCTCACATAAGTCTTCTGATGTTAAAATTATAGGGCCAAATGTGGCACTTACACCACCCATTGATGCCATTCCCCTATCGGCTGCCACTGGGGCCGAATTTTCTCAGCGGTTTCCTGATGGTGCTCCAACACCTGCTCGGGCCGATGTTGCTGGGGATAACAATGATGGCGAGGAGAGTGATATTGATACCTCTGAGGTGACCGAGATTGAGAGCTCCGTCAGTGAGTATGACCTTCTTAATTTTAGGCACCTCTATTCCATAAACTCTTCCAATATCCTTAGGAAACCTCTGAGGGATGAAAGGGCCTTTAACGATCGAGATGGAGAGATCTGCGTCTATGAGCAGATTTCAAGTTAGGCTTTCGTCTTCTTATCCACCCTTCCATCAGAGCTATACTCTCCCATATAAATCTTGCCCCTTCCCAACTCTCTCCTAATGCCTGGAGGGTTAAGATTAGGGTCATTGTCCTTTGGAGGGATGTCTACCACTCAGACCTTCCAGTTAGGTTTTTCACAGGTTGCTATGTGCCCTCCTCTTCCAAAAGCCACCCTAGTTATTACCATTTCTTAGCTAGGAAATTCGAGAAGAAAATGCTGTTAGTTACCCAGACTTCAAACCATAACTGGAAACCTTGGTATTTCTTTGCCTCTGGGCATGGAAATTTAGTCCAAATGAGGCCTCTGGAACGTCTGTTCCAAGGAACCCTCTGAGATGGGGAAAGGTCTCCCTTGCTGCGAAAGTCGACCCTGGACTTAGCCAAGATAATCACTGAAAAGTTAAAGATCTTCACAATCAGGGAGAGCAAGGTCGTCTTGTAAAATATGAACATTTACTACCTCTCTCAGACATGCTTGGGGGGTGGTCCTTTGGGAGCTTCGTAAGTCTTAATTTTTCATAAGTTGTACCTTTTACTTTTTATATCTCTGACTTACTAACTCAGATACTTATCTCTTGCAGAGTGCCCTGAAGGTATATCAGACGACCTTTGGGAAAGGTCTGCTCTAGGTCTGGTGAAGCTGATGCAAAAGAGGGGTAGAAAAAATTTAGCCCCTCTAACCAAGAAGAACGTCGGCACATACTAAGCCGATGTTACCAAGAAGATGAAGAACATTGCCGACCCGGAGAATCTGAGGCCGGGCAAGACTCAGAAAGGGGATCATGTCATCCCTATCTCTATAGACGATGCTTTGGATGCTCGTCTTGCTCAGCTAAAAATCAGTGATAGCCTCATTGACCACAGTCTGAAGGCTGCCGATGCTATCGGTACAATAATGATTGAAGAGGATAAGCGTTTCTTTCGCTCTTTGGACGTTCCGTTGCTGACCGAGTTTGCTCTCCATAAGTCCATTCAGGTACTAGGTTTTGCTAATTTGATGACTTGCTTTTCTCAAATATAACCTCGGCTTTTTAGAAGTTATAACTCATATTTTCTTACATCTGATCTTCTTTTGCAGGGTGTCTTATCCTTCAATTGTCTCGTTGATTGGACTCTGAAGAAGTTGCCCCTTATAGAAAAGGGCCAAGAAGCTGAGAATGTTCAATCCTCTTTGAATGCAGAGGTTGAAAGGCTAAAGGGGGTAGTGGAGAACCTCTGGAATTTATCACACTTCTTCACATATGTAGCTGTATCTTTGGCAAAGGTCGGCCACCAGTACCCCTGAGTGATTATCCTCTTAGCTAAATGTCTTCCTCCTATGTGACTAGAGCAAGAGCCCTCGTGTACATCTTGTAAAATGTGTGGAACCTCTGAAGGGTGGACACATCTGAGGGGAGGAAGTAAGAGCCCCTTCTTGTACAAGACATCTCCCATAATTGAGAATTTGGCAGCTTTGAACCTCAGCTTTCTTCTTTCTGACTTTGACTCTGGTATGTCTCCTCCTTTGATGTATCTGATAAGAGGATCCATCCATGATGCTCCCATATTCAGATTCAGGCAAGTTCTAGCAACCTCTTCTTCTTCTATGGTCGGCTTGGGCAGAATCTCAACTGGTACTATTCTTCTTATATCTATTCTTGTTGTTGAGGCCAACCTCACGAGTGCATCAACTCGACTGTTGTCTGTCCTAGGCATCCTCTTCATCTTCACTTCCTTAAAGATTTTTAGCATCATTCTCACCCTCTTCAGGTATTTGGCCATCCTTTCAGCTTTGGCCTCATAGACTCCCAGGACTTGGTTGACAACCAACCTTGAGTCACTATGGACTAGGAGTTGGCCAACACTAAGGGCTTTTGTTAAGGACCTGCTATTAATGCCTCATACTCTGACTCGTTGTTCGAAGCTTTGAAGTTAAACCTCAGCGCATATTTAATATCGATAGCATCTGGTGCTGACACTATCAGCCCCGCTCCACTTCCATTTCCACAGGACGACCATCAACGAAGAGGTTCTAAACATCTTCATTTGAAGAGAAGTTCCCCTATAACAGGGTCCCTTGCTTGAAGAGGTACATGTCTTACTCATTCTCAACTATTCTTTTCCTGGCTTGGATTGACTCAACTTCATTCGGATCTTGTAAGACATTTTGGTCTAGTTTATTTGCAGCTGTTTGACTATTTTCAACCTCATCCTCTTCTCAGGTAAACTCGGTTATAAAGTCTGTGAGTGCCTGCCCCTTGATGGCAACCCTTGGTTGATAAACAATGTCATATTCCCCCAATTCGATGGCCCAGGTCATCAGTCTGCCTGACTTGTCAGGCTTATGGAGGACCTGTCGGAGTGGGGAATCAATGAGGACCACCATAGAGTGGGCTTCGAAGTATGGCTTTATTTTCCTAAAAGCATAAATAAGAGTATAGGCTAATTTTTCAATCCGTGGGTACTTCTGTTTAGACCCTTGAAGAGCTTTACTATTAAAATATACTAGCCTCTGCACTCCATCATCTTCTCTTACTATGACTTCACTAATGGCTGATTCTGAAACAACTAGATATACATATAACTTCTCCCCCAGAATGGGCCGAGATAGGAGTAGCGGGGATCCAAGGTAGGATTTGAGCTCCTTAAAAGCTTTATCGCATTCCTCATCGCATTCGAAGGACTTTCTAAGCACTTTGAAAAAAGGAAGACACTTGTTTGTAGCTCTTGAGATGAACCTTTTAAGTGCAGCAACTCTTCCGATTAGCATCTGAACGTCTTTGATAGTTCTGGGTGTCTTCATTTCTAGCAAGGTCTTGATCTTCTCAGGGTTAGCCTATATTCCCCTTTGGTTGACAATGAAGCCCAAAAACTTTCCTGCTCCTACTCCGAAGACACATTTAGTCGGATTGAGCTTTATTCTATACTTGTCTATGGTGCCAAAAGTTATTTCAAGGTCAGGCACGTGAGTGTTGGCCTTCAGACTCTTCGTCAGCATGTCATCCACTTACACTTCCATGGATTTGCCTATCTGATCTTCGAACATCTTATTTATAAGATGTTGATAGGTATCCCCTGCATTCTTTATCCCAAAGGGCATGACCTTGTAGCAATAGGTCCCCTTATCTGTGATGAATGCTATCTTCTCTAAGCCTTCCGTATTCTTGAAGATCTGATTATATCCTGAATATGCGTCCATGAAGCTCATGATCTCATGTCCTACTGTGGCATCCACCATCTGATCTATATGAGGTAGGGGAAACTATATTTTCGATAAGAGTTGTTCAAATCAGTGAACTCTATGCACATCCTCCATTTCCCATTTTTTTTGGCACTATGACAACGTTGGACAACCACTCAGGGTATATGACCTCCCTGATGAACTTGTACTCTTCAATCTTTCTAACCTCTTCTCTGATGACATCATACTTCTCTCTTGAGTATACTCTTCTTCTCTGCTTGATGGGCTTAATGTCTTCTACAACATTGAGTTTATGACACATAATCTCAGGGTCAATACCTGGCATGTCTGCATGGCTCCAGACAAAGACACTTTATCTCTTCCTTAAGATCTCCACCATATTTTCCTTGATCTAAGGTCATAGGGATCTATCGACTTGGAATTTTCTTTTCGGCTCATCCTTATTGAGGACGATGGATTCTACTTCTTTCGCGACCTCTCCCATCTTGAGCTTTGTTTCATCTCTAGGATCAAGTATATCGATGTTATACGTGGTTGTTGCCATCTTATGAGCCTTTCTCTCTTTTACAGAGTTGAAGTAGCATTCTCGTGCCGATGTTTGGTCACCTTGCACTTCCCCTACCCCATATAAAGTCGGGAATTTTAGTATTTGGTGGATCATTGTAAGGACAAATTTCCAATCGAGTCATTTGTTATATTGGCTTAATTCCGTTGGACAAAACATTTTTGGGTCATACTGCATCAACGATCATTCAACACAAGGATTCAAGCACTGCATTCAAAGTTCACGCATCATCAATATTCATACCGTGCTATTTATCCTACGAAGGTATATGACCTAAATACATTTTTATAAGTTGGAGTATTTTGACTAATCAAGAAATTTCAAATAAGCAAATGTTCATATATAAGCTATATTAATTTTGAAAAAGTCCTTGAATTAAATTGAAAAATTTTGGGCAAAAATCAGATTCTCGTTCGAAGTTTAACCCAGGTCGTTCGAACGACCTGGTTCTAACGAAGTGGTGCCTCGTTAGTAGTTCGTTAGAAGTTCGTTAGAAATGTCGTTCGAACGACCTCGTTCGAACGAGATTTCTAACGACATCTAACCATCCTAAACTGGCACGCCGTTAGATAAGTCGTTCGAACGACATGTCGTTCGAACGAACTCGTTCGAACGAGTTTCGCCAGAATTGATTTTTTAAACTTATTTTTTAATGCAGTTTTTTCTACAACTGTTTTTTAGCCCACTACTTTTTCAGTTAATTTCTAATGGACAAAAATTCAGTTTTATAACTTAAGGAAGATCATTTTTCAAAGAAAACACTTTCCATAACTTCCAACCTTTTTGATAAAAATCTCTCCAACATTTTTATCAACTTTTCAAATCAAAACCCCTTCATCAATTCATATTCATCAAGCAAGATTGCGGTGGATCTCTGCATTCAAGCTTCGAGGAGACGGTGGTTTTGGGCTTCGGTGGATACCGCAACACGAGGAGTGTTGAGCAACGCGTTGGAGTTTCGCGGACTACAACTTCGGAGGTCGAGGACGACATAAGCATGCCTTGAGTGAGTCAATGTCTGTAAGTCTTTTGAGTCTCTTGTAAAACCTTTTGTTGTAGTGGATTTTGTCTAGGCCCAGCCGTCCGAGGTTTTTCCCATTTGGGTTTTCCTCGTACATCGGCGTGTTGTGGTTGGGATTTGCGCACTTTCATTTTATCATATCACCTAGATGCATGTTTAGGATAAAATGAATTTAATTGGAATTTGTTCTTGCAAATTTGTGAAACTAAATTTAAAATTGAGTTAGAAGAATATATTTATCTTAGTAATAATTAAATTGGATTAAGTGTGTGTGTGTATTCTACGAATTAAACTAAGACCATATAACCTTGCAACTTCAAATTGGTATCAGAGCTTGTTTCTAAAAGTTATTTAGATGAATCCTGGAGGTTATATGGAAAGTTTTTCGTCGAATAGACTACCTTTGTTTGATGGAACAAATTATACCTATTGGAAAGCACGTATGAGATCCGCTCTTAAATCTATTGATGAACGTGTTTGGGTCACTGTTGAGAGAGGATGGTCCCCTCCTTCTATGATTGGTAATGATGAACATATTTTGACTCCTGTTGAACAATGGAGTGAGGAAGATTTAAAATGGTGTAACTTTAACTCTAAAGGATTAAATGCCTTATTTGGTGCCGTGTCTCCCGATGAATTTCGTCGTATAATGACGTGCGAAACATCAAAGGAAGCTTGGAACATTCTCCAAGTTACTCATGAGGGAACGAGTGTTGTTAAAGCATCAAAACTTCAAAACTTAACTACACAATTTGAAACTATCACCATGAAAGAAACTGAAACTTTTGATGAGTTCTATGCTCGTTTATCTGACATAGTTAACTCTTGCTTTAACTTAGGTGAAAGAATACCTGAAAATCGTGTGGTTAAGAAAATACTTAGATGTCTTCCTAAGCGTTTCATTCCCAAAGTCACTGTACTTAATTCTTTAGGAAACCTAAATACCTAAAACTTGAAGAACTTGTTGGTGATCTGCAAACGTATGAACTTGATATGTTTCCTAAAGATAACAAAGGGAAAGATAAAGGAGTAGCTTTAAAAGTTAAGAAAGTTGATGTGTCTGATTCTGATGAGTCTGACTTTGATTCTGATGATATAGCCTTATTTGCCAAAAAGTTTAAAAAATTTCTCAAGTTTAAAAAACAAAACTCCAAATTTGAAAAACCTAAATTTGAGAATAAAAACAAAGGAGGAAACAAAAAGTTCACTAATCAGGATACTAAGAAGTTCAATAAAGACAACTTTAAGAAGGATGATTCGGAAAGATGTTTTGAATGTGAGGGACGTGGTCATAGAGCTTTCGAGTGCCCCACAAAACTTAAAAGACAAGGCAAAGAGAAAGCCGTTTACAATGCTACTTTAAGCGACAGTGATAATGAGTCTGAAGACTCTGATGACTCTAACTCACCTAGAAATAACTTCACTGCCTTTATGGCGAGCCTTGCTAGTAATTCGCGTGAGTCAAACCTTAATGTTGACAATTCTGAACATAATCTAGAGGTGGTTTCTACTCATTCTACTAGTAGTGATGAAAAAGAGAGTGATAGTGATATAGATGAGAGTGAACTACAAACTGCCTATTCCGAACTCTACAATGAATCTCTTCGCATTCAAAAAGTCAACAAAAGATTAACCTTGAAAGTTTTAACCTTAGAAAAAGATTTGAAAGGCCTGAAGGAGAAGGAGGCCTTAATCAGTCAACTCGAGGCTATTAAAATATCTCTTTCTGAAAAACTTATTGTGATTGGCAAAGAAAAATGTAACTTGATTATCTCCTTAGAAAGTGCTAACAAAGAACTTTATGAGTCTCAAGAAATTAGAACATCTCTAGAAGCTAAAATAGTCCAACTCGAAAAAGATCTCAAGTCCTCCCGTGAAGTGAAAGTCACACTCGAGGACAATTCAGGAAGAATGGGAAAACTGTTTCTAGGTTCTGTTTTAGGATATAAAGAAAAAGGCTATCAAGAGAGAAAGGGTATAGGGTATGAAGAAGGAAATTCTTCAAAAGTCAAAACTGAACCTGTTGCTAAGTTTGTTACAAAATCTAATGTTCCTAAAGATAACAAATCTAATGTTCCTAAAGATAACAAATATAACAAATCTAATGTTCCTAAAGTTAATCCCTCTAAGAAACATTTAAAAGCTGGCCCAAAACAACCTTATGTATGTTCATATTGTCACAAACAGGGTTACCTTAAAGATTTCTGCTACAAACTTGGAAAGAACCCTAAATTCTCAAATTCAAAACAACCTTACAGCTCCTTAGCTAATCTTAAGAGTCAAGTTGAGTACCTTGTCAATACTTCTAAAAATCTAATGGAAGAGTTTCTTAGGTTCTCTAATGTCAAAGGAAATAACTCTAATTATAAGTCTTGAGCCAACCAAGGGAAGAAAACTACTCAAACTTGGGTTATGAAAAATCAAATGAAGAAAGCTTTTGTCGCTCACGTTGCTCTTAAGGCACAAAATACCTCTCAATGGTATTTTGATAGTGGTTGTTCTAGACATATGACTGGCGATAAATCTCTTTTTACCACTCTCGAAAACCATAAAGATGGTAAAGTTACTTTTGGGGATGGTAGCAAGTCCCAAATTATTGGTAGAGGTTCTATTGAAATCACAGGTTTCCCTAAACTTGAAAATGTTCTTTATGTTGAGGGTCTAAAAGCTAATTTGTTAAGTATTAGCCAACTATGTGATGATAATCTTGATGTGAAATTTAGTCAATCAGAGTGCATCATTTATGATCAATCAGGTGAACCGATTTTACATGGTGTTAGAACAAGTGACAATTGCTATGGAATCATTCCTAAATCTCCTTTAGTCTGCAATAATGTAAAAACCTCATCTACCGATCTTTGGCATCAAAGATTAGGTCATGTTAACTTTAGAGATCTTGACAGACTTGTGAGAAAAGAGCTTGTTCATGGCTTGCCGCCACTAGGAAAGCCAACATCCACCATTTGCGGACCGTGTCAATTTGGTAAACAAATTAAAAGTCCTCATAAAAGGTTAAACTCGATAACAACATCTCGTGTCCTAGAATTGATACACATGGACCTTATGGGTCCTACTCGTACCGAGAGTATAGGTGGAAAAAGATACATCTTGGTTATGGTGGATGATTTCTCTAGATACTCTATTGTAGGCTTTTTAAGAGAGAAATCTGAAACCGTTGACTTTCTTACAGTTAAATGTAGAGCTCTTCAAAATCTTCACGGTGTTACTATAAACCGCTTTAGGAGTGACAATGGAACCGAATTCAAGGAATCCGGTGTGAATGCCTTCTGTGATGAAATAGGAATAAAACATGAATTCTCGGCCGTTCGAACCCCTCAACAAAATGGTATAGTTGAACGTAAAAATCGAACGATCCAAGAAATGGCAAGATCCATGCTCCTTGGAAGAAATGTGGCTCGTAGGTTTTGGGCCGAAGCGGTTAACACTGCTTGTCACACTGTTAATAGAGTTTATTTGCGTCCAAACACTAATAAAACTCCTTATGAATTGTGGACGGGTAAGAAGCCAAATTTGTCCTATTTTAGAGTGTTTGGGAGTCCATGCTATATTCTTAGAGATAGAGAACTTCTAGGAAAATTTGACTCGAGGAGTGATGAGGGTATTTTTCTAGGATATTCTCAAAATAGTAGAGCATTTAGAGTTTTCAACGTAAGCAAGTCTAAAGTAATGGAATCCATAAATGTTGTCATAAATAATAATGCTCCGACCACTCAAATTAATAATGAGGAAGATTTGTCAAGTGAGTGTGATGTTGTTTCTAATGTTGAAAGTATTGACTCTCTAAATGATTTGGTTGTCCCAACTACCGAAAACAGGGAGGTTACTCCTTGGGTGCGTAAAAATCATGACACTTCACAAATTATAGGAGATCCCGAAGTAGGTGTCAAGACTAGGGCACAATTAGAAAATGAAGTTACCTATCTATGCTATACTTCTACCATTGAACCCAAAAACTATAAAGAAGCATTAAAAGATGGACATTGGATTAATGCTATGCAAGAAGAACTGTTTCAATTTAAGAAAAATGATGTTTGGGAATTAGTTCCTAGGCCTTCTAATACCAATGTCATTGGCACTAAATGGATTTTTAAAAATAAAATGGATGAAAATGGTGTCATTGTTCGAAATAAAGCTAGATTAGTTGCTCAAGGATATACCCAAATAGAAGGTATTGACTTTGAAGAAACTTTTGCTCCTGTTGCTAGGTTAGAATCGGTTCGTCTTTTACTTGCCATAGCTTGCCATCTTCAATTTAAATTATATCAAATGGATGTCAAAAGTGCTTTTTTAAATGGTATTATCCAAGAGGAAGTATATGTTGAACAACCAAAAGGGTTTGAGGACCCAACTCATCCTACTCATGTCTTCTTTTTAAAGAAAGCTCTATATGGCTTAAAACAAGCCCCCCGTGCTTGGTATGAAAGACTCACTTTTTTATCTCCTTTCTCGTGGCTTTTTGAGAGGGGGAGTAGATATGACACTTTTTGTTCGGCGTGATGAAAAAGGTATTCTTGTTGCTCAAGTTTATGTCGACGACATAGTGTTTGGGTCTACATGTGATAAACATACTCAATTTTTTTCCAAAGAAATGCACAATGAATTTGAAATGAGTATGGTAGGTGAACTTACCTTCTTTCTAGGTCTTCAAGTTCGTCAACTCAAAAATGGGATATTCTTGTCCCAAACTAAGTATGCTAAAGACCTTGTTAAGAAATTTAATATGGAATCCGCTAAACATGCTCGTACTCCTATGAGCTCCTCTATTAAACTTAGTAAAGACACCGATGGAAAAGATGTAGAGCATACACTCTTTAGAAGTATGATAGGTAGTCTACTTTACCTAACTGCGAGTCGTCCTGATATTTCCTTTAGTGTAGGAGTTTGTGCTCGTTATCAAGCCGCACCAAAAGAGTCTCACTTACTTGCTCTTAAACGTATCATCAAATATGTTAGTGGGACCCTGTCTTTTGGCATTTGGTACTCCTTTGACACCAATGATTGTCTATCGGCATATTCAGACGCCGATTGGGCAGGAGATGTTGATGGATGTAAAAGTACATCCGGTGGTTGTTTCTATTTTGGAAGTGCACTTGTCTCATGGATGAGCAAGAAACAAAATTCTATCTCCTTGTCCACGGCGGAGGCCGAATACATTGCCGCTGGGAGTTGTTGCACTCAACTCATTTGGATGAAACAAATGTTGGAAGATTACGGCATTTCCCAAGGCACTATGACTATATATTGTGATAATACTAGTGCAATCCATATTTCCCGTAATCCCGTTCAACATTCTCGAACCAAGCATATTAAAATCCGTGAACACTTCATTCGTGACTTGGTTGAAGAGAAAATTGTTTCTCTAAGCTTCGTTCCTACCGATCAACAATTGGCCGATATCTTTACTAAACCTCTAGATGCCCTTAGGTTTGAAAACCTTAGGAAATCAATTGGGGTTTGCTCCATTGATTGAGATCGAAGCTGTTTATCTAGTTTAGGTTGCTTCTCTTGCATATCTTTTTACCTATGAACTAGATTTCCTTTGTATATATTTTATTCAAAAATCTCAAAAATATTTTTTATTTTTTTTCATTTTCAAGGAAAACGGGAATGGTTAGATAATGCTATCAAAACTTTTGTCCATATGGCTTTGTGGTCGATGTATTCAAATCCCTATCTTTTTCCATGTTCACGTGGCCTACGATGAATAGTTAATCCATACATGGTTTATCTTGTGCACAATAATGCTTTGTTTTATGATATATAATGTTGTGATTTCCTCACATATTTGCCTTTTGCACACACCGTACACGGAATATTTCGAATATCTTGTTCACATTGTACTTGCAAAGTGATATTTGGTGTTGTCTTCTCAATCCTGTCACATCCATTATAAGCAATCGAAAGTGTGCATGATCATCCGTTGCCCGGATTGAAACAAAATGACTATATTCTTTCGGTTGATTTCCGTTTCTAGCAATGGAACCGAGCTGCGAAAAACATCAAAGTTTTTGCGTGAAAAGCCTCCATTTGCATATTCAGATGTGTGACTAAAATAGCAGCATTGAAAATGATATATATACAATGCAAAGCCAAAATAATAGGCTTGATTGAGTCTTCAAAAGATTCGTCTCAATCTATTTGATATTTTTGGGAGATATAAGTTGAAGATCAACGGGCATGCACATTTCATTAATTTATTGCTTTCTTCTTGTGACTTTATTGGCGAGAGAATCATCTATTCTGTATGCTTGTTACATTCGTGGTTCAGTGTTCAACAATATTTTATTCTTGACACAAGGCTAATCTGAGTGAATATTGCTCGTATATATTGTTTGGCATTACGCACTTGTACAAATGTTGTGGCTAAAGACTTTCACGCGTATTGTTCACACCCCTACATTTCCGCTCCCACCATTTGGATATGTTGGCTCGAGCTAGGATTAATTCAATCACATTTTTGGCAATGTTCTGGCCATCCCAATTCCTGATATTATGGTATTTTTCAATGTATTTTATAATATATTTTTTTCAAAATTTTCAATTTTCGTTAGAAATTCTCGTTCGAACGAGTTCTCTAACGACATCTTTTAGGCCCAATCTGTCTGGTCGTTCGAAATATCGTTCGAACGACAATTTTCGTTCGAACCACCTTCTAACGAGGTATCTAACGCCCTGAGGCTGTATCGTCGTTCGAAATATCGTTCGAACGACAATTTTCGTTCGAACCACCTTCTAACGAGGCATCTCACTACCCGCGGCTGTCTCGTCGTTCGAACCCCTCGTTCGAACGACATAACTCGTTCGAACGAGCTGCAGTTAAAACGGTCAATTTTTTTTCCCATTTCTGCAGCGCACGTTTCCCAACTTCTGCATTCCTCTTCCCCAGTCACTCCTTCCCACTTCCCTCTCTCTCTCCCACGATTTTCTTTCCCCTCTTTCTTCCATTTCACCTCTTCTCCTTACCCTACCCCCCACGATTTTTCCCCACTCTCTCTCTTCCCCTATTTCCCTCCTACTACCCACCTTCCTCCATTTCTTCATTTCTCTTCTCTCCGATTTCTGCTGCTCCTACCTCCTCTTCCATTTCAGGTATCGTCCCTGTTCTTTCTCTCTACTGCTTTATATATATATATATATATATATATATATATATATATATATTCTATATATTATCTATATATATTATATCTATTATATATATCTTCTATATATTATATCTCTATCTCTCTAAATCTCTCTCTCTCTATATATATGTGTATATACGTAATGTTGGGATTTTTTTTAACCTTGATTTTCCACCATTTTCCCCACATTACTCTATATGCATGTGTGTATATTTTTTAAATGGGGCTCTTTTATTTTGTTATTTATCTCTATTGCCCCTGATTAAAATATCTCCCATGAATTTTTTTTCAAATGCCAATTCAGTCAATATTCATGGAATTTATTTTAATCCAATTTTCTTTATTTTTCCTTTATTTTTTTTATTTCTAAAGGAGGATGGGATTTATGCTGATTGGTGTTGGATTTTTTTTGGTGTAATTGGTGGTTCGGTTGGATTGTCTTCGGGTAGGTTCTAGCTTTTGTCATCTTTCCATGGCTCGTAATCGACGCCAACGCCGACTTAGCGATTCCCCCGAGGAACGCACCACGTCCTCGGATGAGGAATCCCTGAGTATTCCCGACCTAAAACTACGTTGGCGCACCCTTGCCAAACATACTCTCTATCACACCCAAGGGTTCGCAACCCGTTCTGTTGTGCGGGAGAAAGTGATTAATCTCCCCTCCCTCCACGGCACAAACGTGCATTCATGGATATCTGATTTAGGGTGGGACCCACTCTTCTCCCTCACCGATGTTGTTTTTCCCGACATAGTACGGGAATTTTATTTTAGTCTGATTAATAGGGATACTCATCTTTACACTCGGGTGCGAGGACGGGAGATTCTAGTCACTCCCGAATCGATTGCTCAAATCCTTCCCCTCCCTCGGGTCAATAATCCCTCTTTTCCATGGACATCCGAGACCACCCCCGATCCTACTCTAGTTTTTAACACCGTTTTTAGGATTCTTCCTTCCGGCACGGTTACTATTTTTCATAAAAATTTACATCCCGATTTTATGGTCCTTAATTGGATTGTTTGTGCCTGCCTTCTCCCTCGTGCCAACACCACCCAAATCACCAAACAACACGTGGATCTCATGTTTGCTATAAGCATTAGGGCCCACATTGACCTTCCCTCCTAGCTTTATAGCGTGATCCGGTCTGTTCGAGTTCTTCCCGCCAGCCCCACTCGCCAGGCCCTCCCATTTGCGGCCCTCATCACCCGTATTTGTCTTGCCGCCGGTTGCCCCCGTGTGTCCACCGATATCCCCACCACTAAATACCAAACCGTAGACATGTCCTCCATTAGCCGCTCTCGTGGTCATTTGCCACCCGATACTCCTCCCCTCACCCCCTCCGCCTCCTCCCACTCCGCCACCTCCTCTCACCCCGCTCCCAGTCGTCCAGCTCCCTCCCGCTCTGTCCATCACCCCGCCCCTTCCCAACTTCCCACACCCGTTGCGTCGGAGGATTTTATGTTTTTGCGTTCACAGGTGGAACAATTTCAGGAGGACCGCCGCCAGGACCGCACACTTATGCAGGAGCTCATTATGACTATGCAGCAGGACCGCGAGGCTCAAGCCCGTCGAGAAGCCGCCCGGGAGGAAGCCCAGGCACGTCGGGATGAAGCCCAGGCTCGTCGGGACTCTCTCCTCTTAGAGCATCTTGCTGCCCTCCGCCATATGGAGATGCGTCGCGGGGCAGGTTCTTCCGGCACCAGCTCTTTTCCCGATGACACTCCACCTGCTGATCCTGCCTCTTGATTTACTTGGCTCATTTCCTATTTTTTTTGTTTGTGAGGCTGAGTGATTTATTATCTCTTGTATTGGATTTATTTACTTTAGTTCTTTCATTGTATGAACCTTAACTCTTTCCCATTTCCCCTTACTTAATACAGTCTTAGTATGTCACTCTTATTCTTCATTATTTATATTTCCTGCCTTGTTATTTATTCTCATTTCTTTTGCAGGCCCCCTTATCCCTTTGTCTTTTCCGGGCAAAAAGGGGGAGAAAATTTTAATTAATATGACTTCATATTTAGGGGGAGTTTGATAAATTTGGGTAATTTAATTGACATTTCATATTCATTGCAATTAATAATAATTTAAGGTGATTATAATTGAATTAGGTTATTATAATTAAATTTCCAAATTGATTCTAATATTGACCTTATGCACAATTAAGGGGGAGTTAAACTGTTCGTATTGAATATTGTGGCATTTATGCACCATGCACAAAATATTCTATCGCATTGTCTTATATATAACATCTCTCTATTTCCCCATGCGTTTATGAATTTGTTGTTTCATGTGTGTAGGATACATCTCCTACTCTTGCAGCTCGTCAGTCTTGTCTTTGTGTCTGTATTTTTTTGGGTTTTTGGGACGGGACTTAGATACGGCTTGACGGCTGGCTTAGCAAATTCAATCTTTTATTTATTTATTTTTTATTTTGTTTTGTCCCGGAATAGCCAAAGGGGGAGATTTGTAAGGACAAATTTCCAATCGAGTCATTTGTTATATTGGCTTAATTCCGTTGGACAAAACATTTTTGGGTCATACTGCATCAACGATCATTCAACACAAGGATTCAAGCACCGCATTCAAAGTTCACGCATCATCAATATTCATACCGTGCTATTTATCCTACGAAGGTATATGACCTAAATACATTTTTATAAGTTGGAGTATTTTGACTAATCAAGAAATTTCAAATAAGCAAATGTTCATATATAAGCTATATTAATTTTGAAAAAGTCCTTGAATTAAATTGAAAAATTTTGGGAAAAATCAGATTCTCGTTCGAAGTTTAACCCAGGTCGTTCGAACGACCTGGTTCTAACGAAGTGGTGCCTCGTTAGTAGTTCGTTAGAAGTTCGTTAGAAATGTCGTTCGAACGACCTCGTTCGAACGAGATTTCTAACGACATCTAACCATCCTAAACTGGCACGCCGTTAGATAATTCGTTCGAACGACATGTCGTTCGAACGAACTCGTTCGAACGAGTTTCGCCAGAATTGATTTTTTAAACTTATTTTTTAATGCAATTTTTTCTACAACTGTTTTTTAGCCCACTACTTTTTCAGTTAATTTCTAATGGACGAAAATTCAGTTTTATAACTTAAGGAAGATCATTTTTCAAAGAAAACACTTTCCATAACTTCCAACCTTTTTGATAAAAATCTCTCCAACATTTTTATCAACTTTTCAAATCAAAACCCCTTCATCAATTCATATTCATCAAGCAAGATTGCGGTGGATCTCTGCATTCAAGCTTCGAGGAGACGGTGGTTTTGGGCTTCGGTGGATACCGCAACACGAGGAGTGTTGAGCAACGCGTTGGAGTTTCGCGGACTACAACTTCGGAGGTCGAGGACGGCATAAGCATGCCTTGAGTGAGTCAATGTCTGTAAGCCTTTTGAGTCTCTTGTAAAACCTTTTGTTGTAGTGGATTTTGTCTAGGCCCAGCCGTCCGAGGTTTTTCCCATTTGGGTTTTCCTCGTACATCGGCGTGTTGTGGTTGGGATTTGCGCACTTTCATTTTATCATATCACCTAGATGCATGTTTAGGATAAAATGAATTTAATTGGAATTTGTTCTTGCAAATTTGTGAAACTAAATTTAAAATTGAGTTAGAAGAATATATTTATCTTAGTAATAATTAAATTGGATTAAGTGTGTGTGTGTATTCTACGAATTAAACTAAGACCATATAACCTTGCAACTTCAATCATTGAAGGCACGACCTCAAATTCCTCGAGGGCTATTCGTCCTATGATGAGGTTGTAAGCTGAGAAGACGTTTTCATCCATCATAAAAAAATTAATTTTTCTGGTCAACCTCTTAGGCCATTCATCTCATACATACCTAATAGATGAACCTTTTCACCGCTGAAGCCGAACAAGGGATGATGATAAGGGATAAGCCTAGATCTGCTGAGGCATAGGCTCTTAAAACAGGGCCAAAACATAATATCTGCTGAACTTCCCCCATCAACGAGGATCCTCTGAACTTCAAACCCATGCACCCTTGTGGTGATTACCAAAGGATCATTGTGAGGAGCTAAGATACCTTTGAAATCAAGTCGTGAGAAACTAACTATGAGGGTGTCCATATCTACATTTTTTCTCTTCTCGTGCTTAACCTATGTAGATGCCAAGTTTATAACCTCGACTTTAGTCACTGCCTTAGCCTCTGCCACATGAGCTTTGCGATCTGATACCTTTGAGTCACCTCCTGCTAGTCCTCCACAGATGATGTTCACACCGAAAGAGATCATGCCGACCCTCTTTATTAGGGCATTTTCGTCTTTTGGTGGGAGGTCATGGTCATCGCCATCATCATCTGAGTCCTCAGCTCTTCTGGTAGGGGCATCTTCCCGGCACCTTATCTTCTCCGGCTATCTCAAGGATCTATCATTATTTATTTCATTGAGGATGTGTTCGCAGCTCACAGTTAGAGGAGTATAGTGTGCAAACTTTTCGTCTGCAACCCTTTTCTTTCCATCATTCTTACTTTGAAATTTCCCACTGCTTCTTCCAATATTATCCGCATAATTTACAACCATCGCTTCCTCTGCATTCATGACCTTTCCAGCTGTTGCTAACAGCTCGGCCATAGACTTAGGAGGGCCTTTAGCAAGCTTCCAAAGTTGCTTTCCCTTCTGAGGTCCTCTAATGAGGGCTGTCATGGCCTATGCTCCCCTCGTAATCTTTAACCTCCAATTTTTCCTTATTGAATCTAGTGATGTAATCTCCTAGACTTTCATTCTTACCTTGATTTATATAGAGCAGATGGGTTGTCTTCTTCTGAGGTCTTACCCCAAAATAGAAGTTGTGTATAAACCTCTCGGCCAAACCCTTAAAGTTCTCAACAGAATTTTTAGGAAGAGAAGTGAACCAAATATGTGCAGCTCCCGTCAAAATGCTTGAAAAAGCTCGGCACCTCATCTCATTAGGGATTGAATAAATATCCGCTGCAGACTGATATATCTCAATATGATGTACAGGGTTGGTACTTCTATCATACTTGGGAGACACCATTGGTGGTTTAAATTTGGTAGGGGTTGGGAAGTTAACAATCCTTGCCACAAATGGGGAATCCTCTGAGAATCCCCTTTGTAGTGGGTCTCGGCTTTTTATGAGGTTCCTTATCTTCTCTTCCAGCTGTTGAATGGCGTAATTCCATGGTTTAGCAACATCGGCCTGGCCGAGGTTGTCCCCATCCACCTCCAAGGGGTGGACCGAGGGTTCCCCATTTGCTGCACAACGTCGGTTGTTGACCTCCTGGCCACAGTCTCGGCCATGGTGAGGCCGATGTTCTCCACCTTCCCTTTGTGAGCCAGCTTCACTTCTTGACCTGGATAACCTCTGCCTCAGATCATTAACTGGTTCGATCCTTTCAAAGGCCGACCCTCTACTTAAGCGATAAAAATAGACCCTCTTTGTCGTGCATCCCCATCTCGTCTTTCACACTGACCTCGACTCTACTGTATAGGATGTACAGTGTTGTTTGAGACCTCATATGGCTCCCAACAGTCTACCAGAGCATCTTTCGCCTCAATGTCGTTGTACCTATCCTCAGGGCAAAGGTTTCCTCCTCCCCAGATGTAAACGCCTAGGGTTAGCAACATCCCTCCTCCGTTGAGGAGTAAGTTGGTCTTTTTGAGGTGCCTGGGGTGGTCCCCTGGCTTCAGGATGAGGTTGAATAGCTGCCGAAGTAATCATCTCCGGTGAGACCCCAGGTGGTCTCATTATATTTTGGCTTAGTTGGGCAAATTTTTCCTGCATCACTTGCTGAGTGGCAACCAAGGACTTCAAGGCTGCTGCCACCTCAACCATCTCGGACTGGGGCAGTGCTTGGTTGGAACTATGTCCTCCAACACCAGATGGTGGAGGAGGTGGTGGTAACTCTGGTGACATATGTTTAGACTGAAGAGCTTACAATAAAAATATTAGAGAGCTTGATACCTTAAAGGACCTCTTTCAATGGTGAAACAACTTCACACGAAGGGTGAGGTTTGGTTCACCACCATAGTCTCCGGTGAGGTTAAGCAACAAAAGAGAAAGAGATGAATCTTATCGTTCGCACAGACGACGCTAGAATGATGATGCTGGAAATAACACCACCAAATGAGGTGTTGATAAGCTGAAGCTAGTGAAAATAATGTCAGCACAAGAGTGTATATATATAGAAGGAGGTGAGGAGAAGAGGAAGAACACTTGTATATAAGTGGTTCAGCCAATCTGGCTTACGTCCACTGTGAGTGTGTGTGTAATATCACTAGATGAAGGCACTAACGGCCATAGATACAATCTCTCAAGCTTTCTCTCTCTACTGTGTAAACTAACATAGTTTTAGCTAGGGTTGCAATTATGGATAACTTTATAAGGTAGATGATGACCTCTATATATAGTACTTGGGGGGTGTAGTGTCCCCCAAGCATGCAATGAGCATGTGAATAAGAATCGAACCAATATGAGAATGACACCTGGCTGATCTTATGTAGATAATAATGACCTCAATATTACCTCACGTGATGGTAATGATTCGATTATAACTGATTTGTCCGCGTATGCCAAACCTTACATGTGCTTGTAAATGCTCGGCCCTGTCCTTAGATGTAGCCTCGGCCTAGAAGAGTACGAGGTTGGGGGATTCATATGTAGTTACTTTGTCTTGTCTAACCGTGAGGACCTCAGCCAAGAGGACAAGCTGAGGTTAGGTATGAGGTAGATTCAACATCGGTTTGGGCCGATGATGATGTAGGCAGATGATTGAGCCTATTGGGACTTTGCTGACCTCGGGTGATGACTAATCGAGGTTGTTATATGAGGTAGATGCAACATCGAAAAGGGCCGACCTTATGAGAGACGACCTTGCTGATGGTTGTCAAGGCTTCTGGTCATCTCGGCTATGAGACTGGCTGAGGTTAATTACTCTGAGTAAGAGGGTGCACTTTGGGCATATCACACTTCACTCAGATTGGAGAGTTGATCGAAGTCAAATAGGGCTCGAAAGTGCTAGGTGGCCTTTAGATCAGTTCTCTAAGTAAAAAGGATCGTTCGTGAATACCATGAGGCCGATTTGTGTATGGTATGGATCGTTGGAAAGGGGATTAAAAAGTCCTTCAAGAATTCATTCAGATTCTCTCAAGTTGGAGAGTTAACCAAAGTCAAATGGGGCCCGAAAGTGCCCAGGGGACTCAAGACCAGTACTCAGAGTAGGACCTAGGGTCTATAGAGGGAGGAGTGTTGGGTATCTAAGGAGGTACTCGGGGGGGGGGGGGGGTGGGGTGTACTAGGATAGGGTGTCTACAAAGCCCCTCGACGGGTGAGCTCGGAACAAGCGAAGGTCTTAAAAGGATAGACACCTCATTGATATTTGAGAAGATGGTTGATTAAAGGATTAAGATTGATTCTGCAGACCTAAGGGATGAATATGACCGATTCAGAGGGTCAAGGTCGGTCTTGAGGACCTAGAGAATGGAATAACCATTTCAGTAGGTCAAGATCGATTCTGTGGACTTAACGATTGAAATGATCGACTCAGCAGGTCGATGTTGATATTATGGATCTAAAGAGTTGAAATGACCAATTCAGAGGATCGAGGTCAATTCTGCAAACCTAGGTCAATTATGGGAACCTAAAGAGTTGAGACAACCAATTCAGAAGGTCGAGGTCGATTCTGCAAACCTAAATCTTTAAATGATCGATTTTGTGAAGCTAAGGTTTAAAAGGACTGATTCAGTAGGTCGAGGTAGATTATGCAAACTTAAAGTGTTGATATGATTGATTCAGAGGGTCAAGGTCAGTTCCGTGGACCTAAAGATTAAAATGATCAATCCATTGGGTCGAGGTCGATTCTACGGACCTAAGGATTAAAAATACCGATCCTAAGGGACGGAGATGACCGATTCAGTGGGTCGAAGTCGTTTCTGCGAACTTAAGGATTGAAATGATTGATTCAATTGGTCGAGGTCCATTATGTGGACCTAAGGATTGAAATGATCGATTTAGGGGGTCGAGGTCAATTCTGCGGACCTAGGGGACGAAGATGATCGATTTAGCATATCAAGGTCAGTTTTGTAGACCTAAGGTTTAAAAGGACCGATTCAGAGGGTCGAGATTGATTATGTGGACCTAACGAATGTTTACGGGGAGCTTTACTAATTATAGCTCCGCTAGGGAAGGTGTAGTTTATTATAGGTGTAAACGCACTTTAGATTTTAGTTTCGCTGGGAGTATATTGGTGACAAGAGTGAGTTCATGGGGATTAATGAGGGATTATAACTGTTTTGTTGCCCCAGAATGGGTTTTTCTCAAAGTAATGATGTTCTTGACTTTGCGAGGATTTTTTGAAATTTTAATATTTTTTAGCCCAATTTTTGGATTTTTTCGGTATTTTTGTAACGAAATTTTAAGGGGACTGGGTATAGGTAAGGCTAGGAAGGTGCCTATCAGCATAGGTTACAGAATTTTGGGCTTATTTGGGAAGGGGAAAGGTCACTGCCGATAGGCAGGACTAGGGGGTTGCCGATCGGTATACCCCTTAGCCTTCTATGAAAAGGGGGCAACCCTCTTCATTTTTTCACACCTTCAAGTGATTGAATCTCTTTCTTTATTTATCCAAAAGTTAATTTTGAGTCTATTTCCTTTGCAAGATCTCAATGAAGGGTACTTCTGGCAATAACAACAACGATTGGGTAATTATTGAGGATTGGGGGGGGGGGGGCTTGGAATGGCGAGTTATAGTGCCACTAGCATTAGGCAATGAGAATGTGTATAACAACTTCAAGTCAGTGGTAGATTGGATGGTTCTACTGCAGGAGCCTGGACATCACCATTATGCTAGGCTGAAGAACTCTAATGGCTATGTAAGTGTTTGTCCTTTGGTTTTCCGCCTTTTTCTTTTTATTCTTATCTCTGGGATAATGAAGGATTTTTCTTAATTTTTGTACAAGTTGACATAGCCTTTTCTAGCATTCGGTCCCGAGGATGATCAGGAGGAAGGAAGTTTGGGACCGTCTTCTTGAGGTGATATGGTGGATGGTGTGGTCTACTGGATTTAGCACGTTAACGGGGCCATTGGATGAGATGTCGTGCTCTACGTCGGTGTTATGTGCATTTGGCGAGAGGTGGTGAGATATAACCCACACATATCACTTAAGAGTTAGGGAGATGACAGTCACTCCTATGGATGTCTAGCAGATGACATGGTTAGAGTGTGAAGGTCAACAGATTATGGTGGATCGCACTCTATGGGTTACGAAGGTAGCAGTTCGAGTTCTTTTGTAGGATATAGGAATAATCATGTCAAGGGATTCTTTCTTAATATCTGTGTTGGAGGAGACTCTGCTACCTAGGAAGATTAATAAGATTAACAAGTAGCAGGTGAGGCAGGTAATTTGTTCATTCATTTTACTCCTGTTGGGGGGATTTGTGGTGGCGACGAGCGATGACGTCAACAGTTTGTGTTTTTTTTCATTTTTAAGGATCATTTCAGAAATTCATTTGTATGATTGGGGGAGCTTTACACTGGTGTCCCTTTATGCTTACTTGGATGCTTTAATTTGGTGTTGTTGATAGATTTTTATAGGACCCACATATCTTTTAAAGGTAATCTTCAAGTTCAATTTCCCCTTTTATGTTCTTATTGTCTTTTCACTTTCTTTCTTTTGACTCTTAATTTTGCCTTTTGCAGACGTGGTTTGACGAGGTGATTGGTCACAACGCGGGGTTGGTGTCCTTAAAGGCGGTCGAGTTAGGAGACTTCTTCAGGATGTATAGATGGAACCAATCCCTTTCTCCGAGGGATGTGCGGGCAGTGCTGAATGCCTTGGCGAGCAACCAGGTTAGACTTTTGATCCTTGTCTCTGTCTTTTCTACTTTTTTAAAACTTTGCTTCTGGGTGGACTACTGACTCTTTGTTGGGGAAAAGGGTGACCTTCCACCCCTGATGTCTACCCTTGGGGGCCACAGGGGTTACGGGTATGCATGGCCATATGAGAAGCCTGCTGGCACATGAGTTTGGGTACATGAGTTTGGGTACATCTGGTACCTTGAGGAGAGGGATGTGCGATAGATCATGGAGGAAGAGGTGGAGGTCCCATGATCAGTTCCCCTAAGTACATGAGGTGAGTGAAGGAGATGATTAGCGAGGCTAGGATGACGGTGATTGAGGGTGAGACCTATACGCATTACACTGATATGATGAAGAACTAAGACTATTTGGACTTCGCGACCAGTTGGTTAATGCCGTCGTTCATATATTATGTGGAGAGCATGATTCCGCCGACTGAGGGATCAGGGAGAGGTACCAATGTACTAGCGATGTCAACCCATAGATTCGGAGGGGGAACAATGGCTATAGTGGGGAAAGATTCGTATTTTCATATTTCCACCTCCTCTTATCATGTTCGAATGCAGATCGAGCACATGGTATTGGTGCCTCACCGCCTTTATGCGACGATAGACGGGTTGACGGGTCTTCCTGAGGAGGATCTACAAGGAGAAGTATGACCATCTTTTTTTTTTTTTATTTCCTATTTTCTTTTCCTCTATACCGGCTTTCTTTGATTTTGGTGCCTTTGTTTCTTTTTGCAGTCTATATGCATGTCGAAAACATGGTTGTGGGATATCAAGAATTAAATGGCATCGATGTTGGACTACATGAGGAAGTTAGCCAGTACATGCTTGGTGCCGCCGGCTACATCTGAGGAGAGCTCCGGTTCTAGGATTAGGGGGTCTCCGCTCATTGTCCAGGGAAGCGTGTTCACCTAGGTGGTAGATGGTGAGGGTTTTGAGAGATTTTGGAGGGATCTAGGTTGGGTCCCGACATATCTTTTTTCTTTTCTTTTTCTTTTTTCCCCGATTCTACCTGTAAGAGGATGTAATAATTCTGAACAAGTTAAATATAAGAAATGCATTTTTTTATGTTATCTTGATTTAGTGGCTTACTCTACATGCACTTTAATTTGCTGCTGAGGTTTTTCATTATTTGCAAAGATAAAGGTAAATGAAAAAGGGACTGAAGATTGATTTTTCACAAGTAAAAAAAATGTTTATTTAAGAAATTACGTACAAAAGAGAAAATAAGGAATTTTCCAAAAAATGGGGGTTGCCGATCTGCATACCCCTTGGCCTACCTATTGACATAAGGTTCAAGTACAAATCAATTCCTTAGCATTGATTGCACTTTCTGAGTACTTTTGGATACTTTTGGAGTAGGGAATCTGGTGCTTTTTTGAATAGTTTGTCTTTTATGAATTTTTGTGACATAAAAAGGGGCCTTTGGAGGTGTTTTCATCACCACATCCTACTTTCTCTTCTTTGTAACTTTCCTCCTCTGTTCTGCAATGTCTCTTCTAGTGTTCGAAGCCTTTTCCACTTACGTTGAAGGTTTAGATGCCATGTGCCTCTACATCGTTAACTATGCAGCTTTTGGTTTGCGCCAGGTCTCTTTGTGGTGTAATCGTCCCATAGACTGGAACCTCTTGGAAATAGTGGTACAATTTTGGTATTCTGAAGACCACGTCTTTCGATTTGTCTTGGATGAGGTGTGTCCCATTTATGAGGAGTTCTATGCGATGTTAGGTGTCAACCCTAGTGTAGCGGTAATTATGCCGAATATATGATGTTATCCATGAGTGTCTTTAGTGGAGTTACTTCACATTTCCCCTTCAATCGCTCGACTATTGGTGCATAGAGGAAACATCGTCCTCCTAGTAATCATGGATTTGGCATGCTGGAGGGATTTTGCTAACAATGGCTTTACCGCGCAATAACCCTAGGTTTGACTTCCAGGCTTTTGCTGGTGACGGGCGATCTGATGGATCACTCTAAAGTGGCCATAATAGCGATGTGGATGTCCAACCACTGTCGTCCTATTGTGGCGGTATTATCGAGTCTCTATATGGCCTAGATGCCTGGAGGGAGGGTCGAGCTGTCTTTTTGCGAGGAGACCCGTCATGCTGTTTATGTGGTTATCTGAGAGATTGTGCCGACAACCACTCTTGAGTTTTTTCTGTCGGGCATTCCCAATTTATTTTCTAGTCCCTTCTTCTGCTTCAACCCGTCAATGGCGAACTAGTTTAATCGTCTTGTGGATCACGGGGCCCAATGTCTTTACTGGTCTATATCATGGTAGGGTAACTACTATCATGTTCTGCAGTTGGGGGGCTATCGATGTGTGCAGTTAGTGGGTCTTGACCAAACTTCTTTCTACTTTCCCTGGCAGCTCATGTTCTAAGTAGCATGGAAGTAAATTGTTCCTCCCCACATAACTAACTTCTTTTCGGTAGAGGACGTGTTCAAGTCTTTGAGGATGATACTAGGACTTTTATGGTAATGTCGTCATTCTACCCGTCCTTCATAATCTATTGGAGAGGCCGGGTTCATATCAGGGGACTATTTGGAGTGGTTATGGAAACAGGTGGTTGAGAAGATTTTTGGTGGAGGGGACTGGGCAAAGATGGCTCGTAATGTTTGACACGATGGAAGAGGGTGCTTTGGTTTCATCAAAGCTCATTAAGGCCTATCGTTACATGGAGCGCATCCGGAGACAAAACCATGACTGGGATTCTTAGGGGCCTCCAGGGATGGGAAATGATGATGGGGTAGGCCCATCAGGTAGTTAAAGAAAAGGTTTGCGAAGTTGGTATAGATTTTGAGAAATTTGTGTGTGATGTATGGGTTTGGTTTTGGGTAGGTATTTGGATTTTTTTAGTGAAGCTGTTCATGGCGTGTGTTTTTATGTTGTATGGGGTTTTGTAAGGGAGTGGGATATTTTCCTCCCGCCACTGATACTACATAAAATAGCCATATTCCTGATTTTAAATAAAATAATAGTGATTTTGACATATTTTGTTATGTCTTTAATGAATGTTGTATTTTAACGGTCTATTATTAAGGCATACATAATCCTTTTGTTCGTTTAAATGATAAGAGAGACCATCATTCTCGGGGTGAGAAAAGAATAACATTTTGTGAGAGAGAAAAGACCGCGCCCACGTGTGTTTTATGGGTTGCCTACGTACCTTTTTTTAAAAGGGGTGAATTGAGAGGATCACGTCCCACCTAGTTCTGAGTAGAGGAGAATGAAGATATTTTTTTAAGAATATAAGATGTGAGAAGAGTCGTAGCTCAATCTTCACAATGTAGGGACCACTCCAATTAGGTTTTAACTTTCCTCTTAGATCCCATACACGCTCTACAATTACTTTGAGTTTTAGATCTTCTTTTGAACACCGCGATCCTGAACTTTCCTGTTGAACAATCACGTAATTCAGTTGTGGTACCCTTTTATGTGGTATAAAGCTTTATCTCTTTTCGTCTAGGAGCGACAGTTCATTGTAGTGACTCTGATGCCAATTTTCCTCACACACCTTACTTTCGAGCATAACCTATAGAGAAGGCACTTCTAGTTCGACAGGGAAAACTGCTTCCATACCCTATACCAGAGAATAGGGAGTAGCCCCAATGGGTGTTCTTATGGAGGTACGGTAGCCCTATAGGGCACTGTTGGAGTGTTGACTTGAATTAAGTTAACTTAAATTCACCCAAATATACTTTAGCACCAAATTAAAGTAAGATTGAAAATTAAACCAAATTTTATCTTTTTGACCTAATCATGCGTTCTAAGTGAGTTAAACAAGATAAAAGAAATAATCTCACTACACGGCGATGCACGAGGAAAACCCAAATGGGAAAAACCTCGGACGACCCTAGCAGAGCAAATCCACTAGATACGATTTTACAAGTACAAGACAAAAGACTTACAACACTCGACTTGACTCCATTCAAGATTAGACGCTTCTTCTTGCAAATACCTCTGTCTAGAACATAACTCCGGAGTCCATCGAAATTTTGGCGTCCATCAATGGAGGCACAACCCATCGTCAACCACACATGGTGCCTTTCACCATGTGAGAACACCGCAACAAAATAAATGTCTTCCTTTTAAGGGTGGTGAAGAAACCCAAACAATCTTCTTCAAATGAATGAGAAGAAAACAAGTGCCAAATTATCTCCAAACAAAGATATATATATATATATATATATATATATATATATATATATATATATATATATATAGAACTTGGATAGAAACTAAAATAACAATTATTTTGTGTAAAACTTGATTTTGTTCTTAAGAGAATCAATTTGATAAACAAACACCAAGGAGACTTTTTGTGAAAAGTATTTTTCTTTCCAAGAGCCTTTGGAAGTTGTGAAAAGTCTACTTGAAAATGTTGGTTCCCGCACAAAATATATCCGGTACAAGTTAGTGGACAAGTGGGGAAAGTGGGAAAAATCATGAAAAATAACTGTTCCCTTTGAAATCTCGTTCGAACGACTTTTTGATGTCGTTCGGACGAGTATGTTCGAACGAAAAAGCAGAGAACAAGTCGTTGGATAAATCGTTTGAACAAAACTTCTAACGAGAATTCAGAAAAGATCTCGTTAGAATTATCGTTCGAACGAGAAAAATGTCGTTAGAACAACTTTTCAAAAATTTCAATTTTGCAATTTGAGCCCATAAACTTTTATGTAAAGTTTTAAAATGATTTTCTGAACACTAAAAAAATTGTTATATAAATTTTTTTACACCCAAATAAAATATCTAAGGTCCTAAATATATATAACTGCACTCATGCCTGTGGATACCTTGGAGTGATAAAATGTTAATGACGCGAAACATGGTACTTGAAACCTGGCAATAATGAAACTTTAAATTCTGGCATGTATTCAACTTCTTCAAAGATGTCATATACTTGATAGGAACAAAACTTCTATCCTATGACTCAAATGGTTTTGTCCGGAATTAAGCCAAAACTACATATGGATGGAAATTTGTATCCTTACAGGCATATGGTATCTAATAGACCAAATAGCTACAACTTTCAGTCATCTTACCGATAATAGTTTTGAGGCTCTCATTGGCGGCTTCGACAATGCCATTAGTTTGTGGTCGGTAGGGAAAATACTTGTGTCTTTCAATTCCAAATTCGTCGACTAACTCTGTGACCTCTGTCTTAAAATAGAGTCCATTATCTAACATTAACTCATGGGGAACTCCGTAGGGGTAGATGATATTTGTTTGATGAACTTGGACACTTTCCTCGCATTTAGTATCGCGTATGACTCGACTTTGACCCATTTCATGAAGTGGTCAATGGAGACCAGGATGAATTAGTGCCCATTTGAGTCTTTAGGGGTACATTTCCTTGATATCTATGCCCCAGGGAGCATTCATGTTGTATAACTCTCGGGGAGGCAAATGCTGAAGATTGGAAAACTATTGGCATTTGAGACATCGCTGAGCATAAGTAATATAGTCTTGGACCATGGTGGTTCAGTAGTAGCCTTGATGGACGATTTTCTTAGCAAGCATGTGACCGTTCATGTGGGGCCCACGTTCCCCGCTGTGGATTTTCTGCATCATTTCTTTAATTCTAGCCCCTGCTATGCAATGAAAGTGGGTTTTATCGAAGTTTCTCTTAAAAAGCGTTTTATCACAGATGACGTATTGGGCAGCCAACTTGCAAAAGATCGCACGATCTTTCTTGTCCACATCTCGGGGATATCTACTATGTTTGAGGAGGCGCCAAAATGTCGTAGTACTATAATCTTGCCATATATTCATTTTCTTCTATAGCGAGATCGATGTGCGAGCAGTAGGTGGGAGCAATATGTTTTTAAACCAGAAAGTTGGCCATTGCTATTCCCTTAGGCATGTCGATCATGGAGGTCAAGGTTGCTAGTGCGTCGGCTAGACTATTCTTTGATCGAGTAAGGTAATGGAAGGTGACATCTTTGAATTGGGAGGCATGCTCATCTAGGTGGTTGTTGAAGGGCAAGAGCTTCTTGTTTTTGACTTTATATTTCCTAAGAATTTGTCTGATAATGAGGTCTCAGTCTCCATAGATGTCCATGTGACCGATTCCTTTCTTGAGGGTGATCTTGATCCCTACAGTGCATTCCTCGTATTCTGTTATGTTATTGGTGCAAGGGAAATATAACTTAATGGCAATGGGGGTGTGAGAGTCATCGGGGGCGATCAAGAGTATACTAATACCATACCCTTTCTTGTTGGTATCTCCGTTGAAGAACATGTGCCTCCTGAGGTCCTCCTGAGAGGTGCATAGGATGTCTTCATCTGGGAAATTGGAGATCCAAACTCCAGTTCCTTCCATGGGATGGTAAACAAGATAATCGGAGATGGATGATATACACAAGTGTGGTCTCATCTTTAAACAGACCCATCATTGTCCAACTGACACTACTCAACATTTACTAGACGGACCTATTCACCCGTCTGCATAGTATAGGCCACCCTTAAGGGTCTTGGCCTATGCCACCCTAGCAAGCCGGAACTACACTAGAAGAATATTGATTTTTTCCGGCACAAATTAAATGCCGAGAAAAGCATTAAAAATGTCGGGAACACTTTTGGCGGCACTTTTGGCGACATTTTCACAAGTGCACTAATAGACAATGTGGTAAAAGACTAACGGCATTTTAAAAAATGCCGCGAAAAGTTAGCGGCATTTTTTAGCAGCATTATTTTAATTGCTACAAAAAAAACTTTTAGCGGCATTTATATTAATGCTAGTAATAACTATTTTGCGGCATTAAAAAAATGTTGAGAATAACCTTTTCCAACACCTATTAAATGTTCAACACACTTTTCGCAGCACTAAAAAAATGCCGAGAATGATAGTAGCATCATTAAACAAAATGTTAATATTATTTTGCAATATATGACTTAGAACAATTGTTTAAAAATTCATTTATAACAAACTTTGTATTTATGTGCAAATACACTACCATAACATTAAATTAAGAAGGCAATAATCAAATTAAAATGTCATTAAATTAAAATGAATAGCATTCATCGTAAATAAATGTAATTGATCTTGGAATAATTATCGATCCACAAAATAAAATGTATTACATATCGAATAAAAAAAGCGGGGAAACATGAAGCGAAACGAAATTTTATATAATGTATGATCCTTGTCCAAAGTCAAACATCCTCTTCAACCTACAAATCAAAAGTCAATTGTTAGTCATTGATACTTATTCTTTAGTATTTTAATTAAAAAAATAAAATTAAAAATTAGTACATTAGCAATATGCCACGCTACAGATGAATGATATGCATCTCCAATTATGGACTTGTTTCCATAAGGTCTATGCAATGGTTCATTTGCTACAAATGTTTTCTCAATATATACTTCCCAAAAGTCTTCAACCAGTGACGTACTCCCTACCTTTTGTTGAAGGGTCCTTGCTCACAATGAATCCATGTGCCACAACCACTTTTGGAAGGGAAGTCCAAAAGTAACAAGGTTTATAATTTTAGAAAGTGCATTATTTGAGACCCTTTGCTGTGGTTGATGGTGCTTATTCTTCTTCTTCGATGGTTCTTTCTACAAATAATATGAATATGTCATCAATCATATATTTCTGGAAAAAAAATCGACAGAGTTTTATTTGTTTTTAAGACATCCAATTTTTTTTAAAACTATATACAACTAAATAAACCAACAACCCAATGTCAAGTATACATAAACTCCCCAAGGAAGAGCAGATATATTGTGTCATTTAAAATCTTTTAAATTAGTAACGTGTAACACCCCGCCTAATTAAATACCGGGTGGCCAGTTCCATACCAAATTAAAACAGAATATACAGTTGGCTCATTCTTAGCATCACTGTCGAAAACATATACAACTCACCCAATACCCAATTAAGCTGGTGTTAAAAACTTTCCAAATTTAAATTTCAACAAAACCATTTTTAGTTTAAGAATAACGCTACACATTTTATTCTACAACACTGATAACCCAATAAATAACACAAAAGAATTTAAATGCAATTGGAATAAACATTCCCAAATAATATAAATCCTTTACAATAATCCCAACAATGTTAAATGTATTTAAAAGTCCCGAATACAATAGTATTTGACCTCGATAGAAAAGATAACTGAATCCTTTGGGCGACATGCCCTAGCTAAGAATACTGTGAGTTAAATGAAGATAGGCGTCTAAGCAAAACTCCATAAATCCATAGCCTGTCATAATCCGCTAAAGTTGGCGTCCCTGTTGCTGGACACCTGATATAGAGATACAATAGAAGAGAAAATATGCAAGGAAACGGGTCAGAGCCCGAATGTGTAGATGATTTTTAAAACAACAAGTATTTAACAAGTGCAATAAAGCATTTATTATGTACATGTTAGATCCAACTCTCACTTGCTATTCTCACCTCTCAACTAGAGTGCACACTTAACGTTTCCTATTAACCTCCTAGTTAATGGTTCCTCTTTTCTAGTCTCCATATTATAATTCCATCCCAATATCATAATCCCCATATGTCCCATACCATTTGCCACGTTATTATTCATTTACATTTCTCATCGTTTCTCATTAACATGAATCATTTCTCATTAATATGAATTAAGTTTTTCAATAAACATTCATTAACTTAATTCAATTATCTTTCTCTATTCACCGTTATCTACAATTATCACCGTAGATAGATTTAACCATAATAAATATCCATTCATTCATTTAATCCATTATATATATATATATAATACGGCACCCCGAGTCACAGTTGTGGTGCAATGCATTACTCTGCTATCATGTCCCATCATCGCTGGTCGCCGAATAGGGGACTAAAGGTTCGGTAAGATTCCACGAACCACAAACAACAAAAAATAAATTGGAGGCGAACCTAGGTCTCGTATCCATGGGTCACGCACATAGCTACGTACCCACAGTCAGCGGACTTATCAACTCCCCGATAAGTCTTTCATAGACCTATGTTCTCGAGCGACAAATCAAAGATCCCATGGATTCATCAGGATATGACTGCCCTTACGCGCAAACCTCCCACCGATAGCAAGTAAGCTAGGTATGTCATACACATAAATAATCAATCAATCAAATAGGTATTATCATACCTATAATATAATATCAATAAGGTAATATCACTACCCTAAGATATTTCCCATACGTAGCATTATATCTCTTTTATATTCCACGTATTAAAATATCATATCTTTACTTCATAATTTAATCATCCTCGCATCATATAACATCTCTCCACTCCCGACGTCGTTAAGGTTCATGCGCGGAGCGTCTCGCAAAGCGAAATCCAAACAAGGAACCCCTCCAATACACTACTACTTAACTTTGTCGATCGAGGAGGTCAGTTAACTTTAAATACGCGATCGGGATAACCTCATACCCTCTTTCAACCAAATGTGTTCTAAACTCCCATCTCTATCCAGGAATCATACCGCTAAGCGATTATAATATAATTATCCTCGCATCCTCTAACATCTCTCCACTCCCGACGTCGTTAAGGTTCATGCGCGGAGCGTCTCGCAAAGCGAAATCCAAACAAGGAACCCCTCCAATACACTACTACTTAACTTTGTCGATCGAGGAGGTCCGACAACTTCAACAATGCGATCGGGATAACCTCATACCTCTTTCAACCAAATGTGTTCTAAACTCCATCTCTATCCAGGAGACACACCACTATGCTCTTGTACTACACTCAGTCCTTGCGTAATCAATAATGAGTTTAAACTCAGTTCTTGATGTTCAAATTGTAACCCTAAGGCTACCCTCACTCAATACACAAGATTCAAATAGGTTTTTCCTCAACATATATTCAGTAAGAAGTCACTAATATCCTACTGGTCCATAACATCATTTCTCCCGAATTACTACGAGTTTAGTTCTCCTTTTAATTAAGGTTAAAATCGATAGTTTCAAATCTCTTATAAACACATCATCTTTCACTTTGGATTAAAACCTCTTGTAAACTTAAGGATACCCAGGTGTTATATTAAATCACCCCTACTGGTCCTATCTTAAATCCTCATACATACCCATTTGGAATTTAACAAATGAATCTAGCAACCGAAATTCCATTCAATATAATTTTCATCATTTAAATCACTTGAATCCAAATCAAATTAATTCAAATATTATCAAGGGTTTACTGATATTTTCTAAGTCCCATAATATCCAAATAATAATCACCAAAGATCCACAAAAGGTTTGGGATAAGAATCAACATTTAAAAAGAAACAACTTTACATATTCTGGGGAGGTCGATCGATCGATCCCTCAGGTCACAGCCTGGTTTTTCTGCATTTTCTGCAACTACGGGTTTAGCAACTTATGATCATTTAAACCTTCATCTAAACATCCCAAATGACTTATAATCTTTACTACATGATATATCAACATATATGAACGATTTCCAATACTCTAAACATCCTAGAATCATCAAGGGATTGGATTAAAAAGCATGTTTATCTCCTTATTTCCAGAAAATTATCAACATATCAACTTCAAGAACACATCAATGATTTTCATAACTTCTTCAACAGTTTCATGACTATTTCGTGGATTATTATCATCCTAAAACATGAGTTTAATTCCTATATCATTTCAGTTTCCAGAAATCCATTTAATGCTCCATTATTTCTTCCAAACAAGAATAATCTTCTCTTTTCATACTATTCTAACATGGACAATATACGAACTTAAATTGCCATTATCAAACACTTGCCTTTACTGAAGGTCTGATCCTTTGGTGTAGTATATATCAGTTGGTTGTCCCTTCTCCGATCAAACTCCGGTGGTGGTTGGTGGTGAACCTTGGTTCTTGTTCTTCTCCTTCCCAAGTAAGCTTTTCCCTTCCCAAGCACCCTTTCACTCTCTCTAGGAAGATGACTTCTCTATTTTGTGTAGAGGAGATGAATAACCCACATACACTTAATATACCAATATTTATAATAGGACAAAATCCGAAATCACTATTCACCCCCCCTAGAAAAATGACCAAAATGCCCTTTCGGGTTGTCTATTCATTTCCAAATGAACCGAGACTCAAAATTAACATCCAAATAGACTTTTCTGACTATTTTGAACCTTCCGGACTCAACGACGCAGTCGAAATGACTAAAAGGTCGATAGAAAATAAATGTCCTTTTTAATTTAATAAACTAGTCCCGACACGTTCCATACCGCGTCTGACTAAAAATATAAATTACCGAATTTATATCATACAGTCATATCAATGACATCACATTCATATATTACCCAAATATCTTTAAGTAATATTCAGAATCATCCATGTTAATATCCACCGTCCGGATAAAACCCGAATGAATTAATTAATAATAAAATCCAATTAATCCATTAATTTAAAATATAACCCATTTTAAAAGTCATTTAAAATTACGGGGTATTACATAACGTACCTAAATTGAAGCAGCATTCGTTTGTTCACTAACACGAGCAGCAGTCTCAAGGGCAGCCGAGTGTTGAGAATTTGCAATCTACAAAAAATGAATTATTTCAGTCATGAAAACATAAAGTCTTAAACTATGATTTTAAAAAGTAATTATCTACTTACCTGTTGTTGAGATAGAGTTAAATGGTGATTTGATTGTGGTACCACTACAGATTGAAATTGGTTGATTTCTTCTAATTATTGCTCGGGTTGCAAAATAGACCGATGTGATGGTATGTTTTGCTCGTTAGAGAATTGAGGAACCTGTTAATAGCATGATTTAATATTAAAACATACATATATATATATATATATATATATATATATATATATATATATATGCACAATAATTAAGCACAAAAGGAAGAAACTATATACCATGCTGGCAAAAAATCACAATGAGACATGGCGTGGGTGAAGAATCCTTGTGTTACCGGTGCTGAAGACAAACTCGGACGTGTTGTTGCTAGGAAAAAGAAAAAAACTATTATAGCATATCAAGCCCACGAACCAAACCAATAAGGTCTAACTGAAAAATTCACATCACACTCACCTGAATAAAACAGGTGCAAGAAACTCAGGAACATAAAATCTCTGCCATAAAAATAGGTACATAAATTGTGGGTTGGGAAAAACATGTTAGAAGAATGGAATAAGGTTGAGATACGACTCAGATAAAATAAAAATAGGTATATATATAGGGAGAGGATCACAAATGGACCAAAAAAGTGAACTTTTTAATGGACCTTAAGAAAAAACAACTAACAACCCATTAATTTTAATTCTTATAGTGTAATTGGTCCGCGCCAGCGACAACGGACACGCGTGTAACCCGAGACCCCCTTACTCACCTCCCAACCATGGAAGTATTTACCCTTAAGTAAACATCCAAGCAACTTAATGGAATGTTTACTCAGGGGTAAGGGCTGCCAATGTGGTGGGGGGTGGGTGGGGAGAGTGGGTGTTGTAAAAAAAATATTCGATCGACACGCCTGTCCGCTGCCGCTGGCTCAGACCAATTACAACATATGAATTAAAATTAATGGGTTGTTAGGTGTTTTTGTTAAGGTCCATTAAGAAGTTTGCTTTTTAGGTCCACTTATGATCCTCTCCCTATATATATATATATATATATATATATATATATATATATATATATATATATACACACACACACACACACACTAGCTTGTGGATCCCCTCCTAATCGAAGGAAGTCATTGAGAACCTGGTGATTAGTAGTGTTAATTCTACATCGTCTTAGGGTTTTCAGAAATATATACACATAATGTTGAAAAGATTTGAGTTTAGTTAGGGGGATAAATAACACTTTTGATTACATGTTTGTCATAAAAAAGGGCAAAAGAAGAAAAAGATTATCTGGGCAATGCAAACCCTCAAAATGAGTCATGCTCTGACTAAGCATATATACTTTACACATACATAATCTCTCTCAAACTTTCCTCGATCTCTTCCTATGTCGGTGAGAGGTACCGATCGAGGTACTCGAGGAGATTCCAAAACCTAAAAGGATAGGCCCATTAACGATTAGTGGGTTCACGCAAGAGTGAATGGAAATTCCATACCCTATACTGGTCGAGGTACTGATCAAGGTACTCGAGGTACTGATATGGACATGTGTCTTGCTCCATAGTTGAAACCTTCCAATCTCTCATATCCTAAATCCAGGATGTTTTCATAATAATAATTTGCAGATATAAAAAAGATACAAAATGTTAGTATGAATAAAAAAAAGAAGACAACAAAGCAGAGTATAAAAGGTAAAACTCAGAATCATATTCCTCGTTCCATGATGTATGTAGTAATGGGAGGAAACCCACCGAGCTCTATGTGAGGATGCTTAGTAATCTTCGTCCTCACTTGACTAACCCTAGTTCCCATAACCAAGTGCCATGTTATCATCCTTGTCTATAACATCTTTGGAGGAGCCTCCTTAAATTCCCTACACTGACAGTAGAAGCCTAAGACGATGTAGAATTATCACTATAAATCCCCGACATTGGTTTTAACAACATCAATGGCCAACACTATCGGAGATGACGTATATCATTCTTCCACCAATCCCCTTAATTGGTTTTAACAACATAAAACATCCCATTAGTTTCAAGACTCTTCATTTCATCAATGTTGCCTCTTCATTTTATCAACTTTACCAATTCCATGCCCTATACTCAAATTTTTCCACCGTATCTGATATGTAAGTCATTTGCCATGTGGCAGACTCATAGTGTTTTGGGCTACAATTTTATATAATTACATAGATGGTATCTATCACTTCAAAATTTCATCAATGTTTTGTACTCCATCGTCACTAGAATTATCGAGTAGTTAGTCCAGTTCAGAGTCGGACTGGTCTGTCTTAGTCGTCGATTGATCAACAGATTCTAAATTTCAAATGCCATTGTCTTCCACGTTTGTAATTTGTTGATGGGTCGTGCTTGTATACATATTCTCCACATTCTCCATTATTGATTGTTCATGGTCAACAACGACGACCAATCATCCCCATCATGATCTTTTTCCCACTTGATAAAATCACTAAAAATAAACTTCATCTTTGATCAATGTTTTCGGCCCCATTATTTTAAATGGGTCCTGTTTGTATTAAGATAAAATTGGAAGACATAAGTAAATTAAAATACTATTTACCTATGAAACATATTCCAGCTTCCCAAAAACCAAATAGATGATAGGATCATAGCTGTCTCCCTCCAGTTGTTAACACTACCCTATTATATATCAGAACAAAAGTTAATTTAGTTGCAGAAATGTATGTCTATAGCATAAATATATTGAAAGTTTGGATCGATATGGCATGGAAGCTGATAAAACAAACCTGGAGAACACCAACAAGGTAAGAGGAAGGTATATCAACAAAGATGTGTGTGGACCGTGGACATGGCCATATATAATGGTCTCATACTTAGTTTTACAGTGTAGACATATGTAAGTTACAGGACCCTGCAATTGCAATAAATAAGGAAGAAGTATATACCAAGTTAATATACAGACTAAAATATCAAGCCACTAAGAATGCAACGCTAAAGAGAGTTGTATCCTATAGACTATACCAAATGTTGGAGACAAGTTGACTTTAAGGAATGGGGATGGAATCTTCAAACTCAGCTCTAGCAACTAGGCTAGGCATATATCAAGTCAATATTCAGTATGAAACTAGGATACCCTAATGTTTCGAAGACATGTTAGTTATTCATATATATGTATATATATATTTATTTATTTAGAAATAAAAATCATTCCAGTTTCAGTAAGAATCTAAATCCATTGATGCAGTAAACACTTTGCCCACTTTCTGAACTTAAAAAAACCGTAAAAAATTATGAGAAACACAAAAAAAGAATATGTAAAGGCATGTGTTTCACGCCCCTAAGAACTTATAATAGTGTGGAAATAAGTTAATTTGGGAAACATGTAAATCGGATATAACTAAACATATCTTGGATACAATTTTATCCACAAATAGGCAAGAAACTTAAAACTCTGTGACATCACATTCAGTTTGGTGAGAGTTTAGCTCCTAATAGGTAAATGCCTTAACTATATACAAATTAAGGGAAAGTACTTTTGAAGAAAAACTAGAATTTGGTTAAGCTTGGAATAAGTGGAATGTTATACAATATATTACACCTAAACAATAATAATATAGAAACTCCATGATGTATAACAAAACCAAACATTAAAACTATTGAGCTTTGACAAAAAAGGGAAAATGTGACTTACAAATATCCAACTAAAGGTTACAAATGCATATCTGATACTTCATTTATGATATTTTTGAAGTATATGTGCTACATAAGCGGAGAGAGGCCTAGCATGGGTGGGTAAATGGTTAGACCAAAATACACAGCATGGGGCTACCGAAAGAGGTCTTGGGCAGTGGAAGCTGGAAGGATGAGGGTTGGATAAAGAGAAAACCATTAAGAGTTGGAAGCTCACGGGTCTGGCATCACTATTAGAAGCCTGCGGAGGAGAGGTGCCAAGACGGGTAGGATTTGACGAATGGGAGGCTTTGAGCTGTATCACTCAGTTGCTAGAGGGGCCGTCGGGCAATGAGCAGGAAGCTTTAGAGGTAATAACTGATACATATACAATGTTTGTTCATCCTTGCACCCTGTTCTGAAAAAATAACCAAAAGCATCAAAGTAACTCATGATTACACTTTAGACAAAAACAAAATCCAATTGAATAATAAATTCAATAAATCTGGACATATATTTAACTATCATCTTTGTATATTAGCAAACATAATTGTCAATACAAACGTAAATCAACTATAGAGCAATGGCTATAAGAATAACAAATAGAGAATGACAAAGTCACAATGTGGTGAAGTGTCGTAAAATCAAAAGATTGCACAGTTTTTAATAAATAAATGATATAAATTCAATATAATATCATACATTATGTAACTTAATAAACATTACATCCCAAATTCAACACTGAACTGATCCAAATTCACCACTGAACTGGTATTTAATTAAAACCATATGCCAATCCTCTGAGTGCTATCCTTGTATGAATCCTCTGAGTGCCAACTGTAGCTCATAATCATCCAGGCCAGTAACTGAAAATATCGACAATTGTGCAACAACTAGTGGGTAGAGGGGTGCAACTGATATTGAGTGGACAAAATCAGTATTTTTTTTAAAACATTCAATGAATTTAGAAATAATAAATAAAAATCTTGTAATGTTCATGATGTTGTCACTGTTAGTGAAGCTTGAAGAATTCCATGAAAGGTTATACATAACCTGCTTAGCATTTACACCAAATACAAAATCAGCATGTGCGTAGTCCTCCTTGTATTGCAGTACCAAGTTATTAGCATCGTGGTGTTGAAGGGCATCTAACAAGGTATGCACATCCTTCACATCAGATAGAAAGTCCCTCCTGCCATAAATGAGAGAGATGAAGATCATTTGGGATGCTCGACATGTTATAATTAGGAGGGGTAGGATGCCCGTAGTGTTTGTTATTCTCAGTTCTACTCCCATAATCATACATTGCAGTGCTCCATCCTCTAATCATTTGAGCTAGATAGATCATGTTCTTTGTTGTCGTTGACTGGGGTCCATGATGAAGAAAATCATCCGTCTTGGTAGAGTTCACGCATCAACCTCCCCTCTTGGAGCAAATTCAAGGATACCCAACCAGTACAGATCTTCAGCAATAAAATCACCAGCAACAGTTCTAGCAAGAAGTGATCTCATTTGACCCAAATAAGTAGTAGGGCATAGCAAAGTAGCTGATGTTAACATGACCAATATCTTGTCTTGAGAAAAAAGCAACAAAGGCAATCAAGGTTCCCAAAGAATGGCTAATTGGGGTCAATTCATGTATATAATCCATTAAACAACTGAGGTAGTGGAGCATATATGAATTAGATATACCAAGAGCAAACACAATTTTTTTAAACAACCGAGGTAGTGGAGCATATATGCATTAGATATACCAACAACAGACACAATTCACGACATCAAACAATGAGATAAATTATGAGGCAATGGTGAAAGGACTTAGAAATATAAATTGATTCACAACTTTAAAATATATCTGGTTTATAATAGATATGAAAACTACTTACAGTAGAAAATAAATTGCAATAAAAGTTATACCCCAAGTGTAGGTACAATCATTTAACTAAATGTACAATCAAACCCTAAAACTAAATTAACTAAATGTACAATCATATAGGGGTATATAATAAACCATAAATTGACATCAATGCGCAATAATACATGAACTTCATTCTCCATTGCCTTCAACTTCTCCATATCTATAAACAAACAAAGATCATACAATATCCAAACCTTATAAGGAAAATCAAATTAGAAAACCATGATTTAGAGCACCTATACAATCTGATTAGAGTAACCATGCAGAAAATCCCAAATCAGAAAACCATATACGTAAAACAACCCATACCAAGTATTTTAAAACTCATTTTGAAATCATCATAACCCTGTAGTGGAGATACCTGGTCATCAAAACCCATACCAAATATTCAACAACATATTCTATGAAATCGCTTAACAAATCTGAAAATAAAGAATTCGAATCAATATATTGTTAAGAAATCTAATTGTCCACTCTACAATCTTGTTAATTCCTCAATGAAATATTCCCTATACAATAGGATAATTATGCATAAGCTAAACAATAGATAAACAAAATGGTTGTCAAATTATAAAAATATTCTAAAAGATTTATCTTGGAACTAAGACAATACCAAGGGTTTCTCATTTGTTCTAACGATTATTCGATTTAGCATAATCACCATACTCTCATATCAAATCCCATCTAAACCTAAAGTAGAAACTGTAAAATAATCAAATAAAAATCTAAATATGAAATTAGATCTACATAAGAATGAAACCAATGGTCAATAAACTAAGAAATTCAGATCTACATATTGAAACTAAGGGTTAATAAACTAACTATCCCTAAGAATCGTAGCATATATTAAGATCTCTATATCAAATCCCATATAAATGTGATTTGTATCACCCATCTAAATGGGTAACTACAAAAATCATAGCATATATTTATATTTGTATTACCCACCAAAATGTGATTTGTAGTAACTGCAAAAACTTACCCCCAAATCAAACCATATATATATCATTCTTGTATTTGCCTTGCAAACCTAACACCAAAACCATAAAAAAAATTAGATAAAAAAATTATTGAAATACTTTTGATCTGCAAACCCAAAACATTAGATCTGCAAAAAAACATTATAAATGTGAAAAAATTAAACAATATAAACGAACAAAATTAAAAAATTGGAAAAAGAGTATACCTGTTGCATGTGTGCGTGTGTGTGTGTGTGAGTGTGTGCAGTGGTGGAAGCGTAGGGCAGCGGTGGAGGAGTAGGGAAGCGGTGGAGGCATAAGGCAGTGGTGGAAGGAGAAGGTGGGCGTTGGGCGGGTTTGTGTTGAAAGGGGAGGAGTTTTGTGTGAGGTAGGTTTTGTTTCAGGGGACTCATCATGAGGGAACGGGAGAGAGTAGAAAATGGGAGGTTCTTTTTTATGTAAGTTTATTCATTTGCCATGTTATATGCCTTCCATATGACATGGCACACTCTTAGATCCTTAGATCGCACCCTTAGATTGCATCACGACCATTGGATCGTTAACGCTATTCAAACACCCATATTATATAGATATTTGTTGACAAAACACTTGATCCTATACTTCTCTTATGACAAAATCCAATTGCAAGTCAATTAAGGTTGATCATGTAAAAATACTAAACAAACTCCACATGCTAACTCGGTAATGTAAGCGGGAGAAACTTTAGACAAGCAATATCATGACTTAAGCTAGCCTTTTTCAGTTAAAAACATTAGGGCATAATCCTAACAAGAACAAGTACAAAACAAATACCAATTCTACGTTGTGACAAGCTTGAAAAGTTTCAAAACTAATTATTTTGTTTTTTTAATAACTATGATATTAATGAAACTAGTCTAAGAGTATTAATTTACAAAACTCACAAACTTCAAGGAATTTCTTTTTCAATTAGCCACATCAAACCATTACCACCACCATCACCCACTATTAAGCTTCTACCCTGAAGGTGATGTTAGAAAATAATTGTGACGTAGAGTACTTTCAGTAGTTCCAGTATTGCCTTTTTCATAGAATGGAAATTTTCAGCCAACGTCCTTGGATCTATTCAATAGATACTTTTGAGCACTAACAAAAAGAGATACACTATTTTCTTTAATGAAAATAATTGTCCATTCCTTTGATTACGTTAATATCACTATTATATCTATAAAATGTTATCTACTCCAGTATCCCCACTACTGTAAAAGGAATCAACTTAATGGTAAGGTCACTGAATTTGGAGTGTTACCATAAAACTATTGGGAGTGTCCCACACTTTAGGTGTCCTATAATGATGAATAATAATAATAATAATAATAATAATAATAATAATATAGAAGAAACATGATTCAAAACAAATTATAGGTATAATAAATTGTTGTGTATGAAAGATTCTTTGTGATAAATCAACATAGTGTAAGTCTTAACAAACCCATGCATAATGAATCCAAAACTACACAATATATCCAATGCTTAATGACTTCTAAATCACCCATACTAATCAAATGTACAAATATGTAGTGCTAATAGGTTCATTAGTAGATAAATACATATTATAAACGAGTAATGCTACTCTCGTTTCATTATTGTCATGGATGTTATCTTAACGAAATTGAGCGCTTTACTAAGAAAATGAGAGAACCTAAATTATTGTCTCAACAATAACAAGTTAGAAGCTAGGAAAATCAAAATTGCTAAATTAAATGGACCCAATTTGATACACTGAAAACAGAATAAATATAGATGGATCTGTTTCAATATCAAAGAAAGCAACCCAAATATGAGGAAAATAAGTAACAAGGAAGGAACACTCATGGGGACTACGTAATCAACAGTGCAAATAAACAAACACTAAAACTGAACTTTGCATATTAGAGGAGGTCAACAAGTAGATACTGTTTTATGTAATACCAGTATTTTTGGAATGTTTTCTTTTGTATATAAAGACGTTTGTCAAATGTCTTTCCAGGGTGGGAAGTAATACATGTGTAGTACAAGGTAATACAAAGCCTCTCTCTTCTTAAAAAAACAAATTTCATTAGTTGAAATTGAAATTATTGTACTAGTGATGAGAGTGCAGTCAATTGAAAGAAAAGTAATAATTATACTACATCACATCATTTAGTGCATCTTGTATGTTGTTTTGAAATTTCACATTGATAAATCCGTACATAATATATGATAACACACACGATGCCAAAGCATTTTTATAATTCTAAACTTTAGAGTTTGTTGTTATGAGAGTCAATTTAATTGTTAAATCAAAAAGTCAATGTGTAACTTAATTTCATATGATGGTTGTAATAACACTATCAAAACAAAACCTGGTAAATAAATAATTGTATCATGGATTAATAGTCCGCTACACATCCGTAGTCCTCAATTTTAAAATGAAGAATCAACTTGGAATTAAAGAACAAAGAAATTGATAAAATCAAATAAAGATACATTCAATTTCAAACAAGTTTGTTCTATCATAATTTTAAGATAAATAAAACCATTAAAAATATTAAACTGAATCAGTGACTTTACAATAACCAATCAAGTGTAATATAAATGATAACTCACAGTGCAAAATGATATAATAGTCTCATAAACATCTCAAATCATTGAAATGTAAATCAATGATCTTTTAAGAAATCAAAATAGCAGATTGATTTTAAGAAAGCAACTTAACTTTATGCCCCTAATATTATAAATTCGCCGCATCCAACTTTGATTGAGTCAAAAGGGGTATCCAAGAATACCCTATTATTGCCCCTTTGTTATTTTGAAGTTATGCAAATGAATACAAACATAATGATATTATGCAGCAGTCAAGATTGATAAATAGATTTAACCACGAGTACAAACTAATTTCAAACAAGAATTATGCCAAATGTAAATCAAACCTTTATATTTTTGGCTCCATATGCATCTATTTGGTAAAAACCAACCAATAAAAGGAGGAGGAGAGAGAGAGAGAGAGAGAGAGAGAGAGAGAGAGAGAAAATACCTGGAACTATAGTGTTCTACTAGCAGCAAGATTCAATGTTTTACCGGCGACGAGCATTGAAGTATATTCTCCTGGTCGATTTGGGAGAGGGAGAGGGAGAGGGAGACGAGGATGAGTTAATAGGGTTTTGATGGTTTTGATATGGGATAGTTTTGGTACCTGAGTTATTTTGAGGGGAGATATTTGGGGGAGAAGAAAAGGCGCGGGATAAAAAATAATAAGGGCACCTATTTTAAAAAGAAATGCATAAATTTTCTGCACTCACTAAAAAAATGCCAAGAAAAGAATATTTTCTCAACGCTTGTTAAAAAATGCCGTAAAAAAATAGTATTCTTGTAGTGCTATATGATTAGAAAACAAATCTCGCTCTCCCATCTATCCTGGACGTCTCGTATCGGCCTTGTGCCACAATAGCAAGCCAAGATTAAACTTCGACTTAACTTTGTAGCTGCTTACATGGAAGATCATCTATGTCGGTCTCATCCCGGTCAAGACCACCACGGACGACATCTATGCCACGTATGGCACGCAGGATTCAGGTATGGTCAGTCCATATGGGTATGCAGTTATAACAAATCTTTATAATACGTGAGGGAATATTTCATCATCATTGATTGAGCATGTGCTAGACAGGTGTTGGGCTCCTATTGGACTACTTACCTCACACACTCATGTTTCATGCTTGGGGGCGCACTGTGCACCCCCAAGCCTATTGATAACTTGCCTTTTTTGTGTGTAGTCTTTGTTGCAATCCAAGTCAATCAAAACCTTAAAATACCTACAAAATATAACATCAAACTAAAGTGTAGAGATAAGTAAGGGTATCAATCCACATCAAGGGGGTAAGCGAGGGGAAACAATTGTAATTCAATTTTATTTGATCTTTTTGGGATTTTTGCTTTTTCTATTTTTTTAGCTTTTTCAATATTAAAATAATTTTTGTGAGAAATGGTGAACTAACACTAAACTAAAATCAAAGATGTAAAGAACTAACTAAAAAGTGACTAAAAATGAATAACAAAGTCTAACACTAAAATAAGAGATCAAGTGAGGTAAATAAAGTGAGAACAATCAAGGAGTGGGACTACACCACAAATTTTAGCTATTCTAACTAATTAATTTAATTATTTGAATGCTCCCAAATTAATATCAAAATAATAATTAAATCAACTCTCGTTACAAGTGTAATTTTAATAGTAATCTTTTAGAAAATTAAGTTTAACTCCCCCACAACTCTGGAAAATAGATCTACACTTCTTTAAATTAATCACCCACTAGGATCGATCGATTAAAATTTGTATAAATCATAGAAAATGAAATTAGAGTTGAAATTTAAGGAATTATACCACACTTAAGAAACTCCTATCTCTAGTTCGAATCTAAAATAAGTATTATAACTAGAATTTTGATTTTCTCTCGAAAATCATTTACCCTCTCTCGAGGCCTAAATTTAAGGGCGAGGGATCAAATTTAACATTCAAAGAAAATTTTCAAGTAGTCAAACTAATTAAATCACAATAGCATCAAATAAGGGTTCACCCCACCCCTTGAAAGGGGATTTAACCTAACATAATATCAAACATGATAATCAAATAAACTAGGCAAATAAAATAAAAGTAGAGAAGAGAACAATCAAACCAAATCTGTTTGAGTGAAATTGAACTCCAATCCTTAAATTTGCAATTTACATCCCTCCAATTTGTGTGATCAAACCAAAATTACATCAACAATTACACTCAAAAATGGATTCTCACTAATTTATTTTTCTCACTAATAAAAAAAGTAAAATAAAATATATTCTAACCTAAAAAAAAAACTAAACTAAAAAAAATGTTGTTTCTCTCTCTACAATTTTTTTGAAGATCTTCAAATGGCATTGAGTCTTCTTTTATATTGAGGCACATGGAGCTAGGAACAAATTAAGAAATTGGCATGAGTGTGCATGGAAATGGCGAGAGGAGAATGGTGTGTGTGCACATGAGGTTTGAGAGGTGTGAGGACACAAAAATCTGATTTGGGTGAGAGTATTTTGGGGAAAAGGGGATGAGTGGTTAGTTGGGGGTATAATTAAAAAATGGTTAAAAGGTTTAAGAGCATGTGGGTTAATTGTTTTTTATTTGGCATTTGGTGTGTCTTTGTTTTGGCAGGTAAGAAAAATCATTTTTTGCTTTGGGAATAAAGAAGTGGGTTTGTGGGAATTGGTATGGATTGGTCGGGACGTGAGATTGGTTCGACCAGGTGGGTTCGCGGGCTAACTGGCTTGGGTCGGATGGTTGTTGAGGCGCACAGGGGCTTCGAGTAAGTTGAGTCATCGCGGCAGTAGCTCGGGTTGTATCCGGATAAGAGTCGGGTTATGGATGGTGAGATTTTCTAGTTCCAGTCGTCGACGGTTTGGCACGGGTTCCGGACTGCTGGGTGTTGGTCTGTACAGGATTGGATCAAGGGTCGCGACAGGTGCAAGTTGGGTAGCCATGAGAGGTGTGTACCTGCTCATCGACGCCGGGGAAGCGAGTTTTGATGTCGGGTAAGGTGACGGGATTTTGGGTTTGGTTTGTTGGGTGAGGGATGATGTTGGAGGTTTGCTTATGGTGAATGGGTAGGAGAGAGAAAGTGGTTGGGGTTGTGATTGAAGATAAAGAGGTTTAAATTGTGTGTGTGTGTGTGTGGGTGTATGGGAAGGTAGGTCTGGGTGAGAGAGTAGTTTGTGACTTGTGTGTGTGGTGTAGGATAAATGTGTGTGTGCTTAATTTGGACTCCTAGAAATAACACTAACTAATTAAAAAAAATAGAATTAATAAAATTAAAAATCTAAAAATAAAATCCTAATCTAAGAATAAAATAAAGACTCAACTAAAAAATAAGACTAAAAAGAGATAAAAATAAAAATCAATTAAACTAAAACTAAAATCCTAAAAATTAAAATATAATAAAACTAAAAATAAATGACTTCCTAAAAAAAACTAATCATAATAAAATAAAATAAAAACTAAATAAAATTACACTAATAAAAATAGACAATAAAACCTAGAAATTCTAAATAAATCTAAAATAAACTCTAAAAATAAAAACGACTCAAATTAAAAATCTAAAAAAATTAAAAAGGCACAAACTAAACACACACGGGCTTCGGGGAAGATTGAGGGACAAGTTTAGGCTCAGGTGAGGTTACGGGACAAGGTAATTAGCTCCATATTTGTTGCAATTTCTTTGATTTGAGCATTTGAACACCACAACATGCATTTGACATGCACAATAAATATTTACGCGCATAAGACCATTATTGTCAAGAATTAGCAACTAAAATATGTCTATTTGGGGTGTAAAATGTACACTTTTGTGTGCTTATCACACCACCCCCAAACAGAGCGTTGCTAGTCCTCGAGCAATAAGCTAGAGAGAAAGAGAAAGATAAGTAACTAAAAGTGTACCAATTTCGCGGGCACTTGCGATTGTACTTAGCATGTGCAACAAGCCTTTAAACCTATAGGTTGCCCTACACGACGAGTTGTGTCTCGTGAGGGTTTACAGGGAATATACCCACAAAATTCTTTCTTTAAAAGTATTTATTGAAAGGTAGTCAATCTCTTATTAGACGTAGAATAATCGCACAATCCATCTTATGAGATAAATGTTTTGATAAATACAAGCTAGAAGTGTGTACAAATATTTAGCTAAGTAAATACACAAGTCACATCCTTCCTAGAACTCAACGTGTGTAGTGTGAATCAGTCAAAACGGGTCGAGTATCACAAGACTAATTCCTAGATCGCCTTTTCGGAATCAACGCTTAAACTTCAAATCTCACTGGATATAGCTCTCTCAAACGAACTCTCGAGATTAGGGTTAGTGTATAGCTCTTGTGTGTGAGGAGGTGAGTAAATGTAAGCAAGTTCAAACGTCTCACACATATATAAGAAAGAATGAACATTAAGAAAGAAAAGTGATCTCACGAAAGAATGCTAATCACTCTAGTGAGAATGTCGAGTTATTCACCACGTTGACTTTCATTTTTTCGAACACCTAGGATAAAATGGATGATAATGGGTGAGGGGAAAATGAGATGGGAAGGATGGTATGAGATGAGGTATGTACGATAGAGTGGTGATATGAATGATGAGTGATGGATGTGTGATGGATATTCAAGAAGAGTGTACACATGTGGAACAAATGTCTTTATTTACAAAAGACTAACTACAAACTCTCTTTTTCTTTTCTTTTCTCTCCACTTTTTTTCGAATTTCTTTTCTCATTTTCATTTTTTTCTTTTCTTTTGCTATTTTTCTATTTTTTTTCTCTTTTTTTTTATACTTAAATACTGAAGACATTTTATATTTGAAAAACACTATTTTTCTCAAAAATGAAGTATGATATATGAATGGAGATAATAGTTGATGGTGTGGGGAAATATATGGGAATATGAAAGAGCATGGGAATTTAATGGGTGAAGTGAATGGGTGAAAACGTCGTGATCGAGACAAATTTCAAGACACGTGCTTCTTACAACTCGAAAGTGATGTCGTTCTCAGTGATTTAGCCAAATTTTTTTAACGAAGAATAATGAGATCATACAACGATTTAAGTGCGGACCCAAAGGAAGTTGAATCAACTTGTGATTCGGAGATTGTGTCAAACACTCTAAAAGGGTGAAAGGTACGAATCTCACAAGCTAAGTTCTCCACTAGTGATCCTTAAGATTTTCTTGGGAATTGTAGTACTCTTCAACTCTAAATCGCAGTGACATGATACGTGCGCAAATTTTGTTGAGTTTAGAAATTCATGGTGCAAAATGCCTTGTTATGTATTACATAAGCTATTTAGAAAAAAAATATTCTCTAGCTTAATTCCTAGACTTAAAAAGATGGATGATAGAAAATTCACATCAATTATTGAGATGAAAAAAACTACACAAAATTTTAAAAATCAGGTTTAAAAATTCAAAATTTTCAAAAGAGGTATGATTTTGATTAAATTCCCCACCCCCAAACAAAAAGGAACATTGTCCTCAATGTTAAGTAAAATTATTTTTAAAATTGAGAGCATAAGGTAGGAAAAAGATTACCAGAATCAACCGCTAATGAAGTGGACATATATAACCAAAAATAAACTTGAATAAATGATAAGAGAAAAAAGGTGTACAAGTCTATAAACATTGTAAGACATTGGGTGATGCGAAACACTACCCCCAAACAGGATGAGACTAGTACAAGAAATCACGGGCTACCTCTCGATAGCGCTAAGTTTAACGTCTTCAGCCAGAGCGATCCAGTATCACCCTAAAGATAAGATCTACGAAAGTGCAGGGCGGTAGAAGAATGGGTGATTAGAATCACCCCCAAACAAGACTGAAGCGTCAGTCTTGTTGGATAAAGGCTAAAGAGGTTAATGCACTTGTATGTCAAAGTGAATCACACGATACAAAGCATCGGTGGACCATGGTTGGGTGAGGATTAAGGTAAGGGTTATGACGTATCGGCCACGGGCCTTGTTGAGCTCAAAGGTGAGGTCAACAAGGGCCCTATAAGCATGGTGCTCAAGCTGGATGGGGAGGCAAAATGGTTTGGATAGTGGGATGGGGTGGGGCTCAGAAAAATTACATGACCGTTCTATGAATGGGTGATGATAATGGTCGTGCCGTGACACGCCATGGAGCTGATGGAAGGAAAAATCGACACCACAAGAGAGTGGCGGGCATGAGGTAACAAGCTTGGTGTCACGGAAGTGGAGAGTAGCACCACATATACTCTCATAAATTGTGGAGGATGGTGTTAGGTGAGGATCTAAAAAGGTAGATGGAAACATGAAATGTGTAAAATCAAGATCCAACCAGGTGGTGGGGGTGGGATAAATGGTGGAGGAAGATGATCCAACTCAAAAATGGAAGATACACACTCCTCATGAGGCTCAGAGTGATCCTCAAGGGCACTTGCAGGAGGATGAGTGGAAATAAATGAGTGACTGATCAACCTCTCCACAAGACTAGCATTAGTGAATGTGGTGGGTGGGTAAGACGAGGCACCAAGCTCAGAGATATAGGGATCACTAGAAATATAGGGCTCAAAGGGAGCCATGAAGGGTGGGATATATTCCATATCCAGATTGATAGGAGCTATCTCGGATTCTATCTCAGGAAAATGATGAGCACTCGTATTCAGAGCTAACCTAGGATGAATTTGTTCATCGGGAACACAAGGGTGAAGCTCGATAGGTGTAGACTCGGGCATTTTTTTTAGATTCGTCGGGAAAGGAAATGGGAATGTGAACCTCAAATGTGGGTTCATGTGGACATGGTGATATTTGATCAGGCTCACTCACTACACCAAAAACAACGATTTGTCTCACCCTGATATTAAAATTTTGGCACAGTTTTAAACTGTGCCAAATTCTGGCACGGTTTAATGATAATTTGGCACACTTTAAAACAGTGCCAAAATTTGGCACTGTTTTAAAGTGTGCCAAAATTGAGTACACTTGACTAAAATATATAACACCCTAAAAAAATTCACTATACTCCACTTTAGTATCTCGCTCTCTCTTCCTGCTCACCCCCGTTCATCCCTCTCTCTACTTTGACCTCTCCGCTCAGCTTTCTCTCTCCGGCCAGCTCTCTATCTCTCGCTGCTACCTTCGGCGCCTCCATCATCCACAAAACCAGGTACTTTATTTCAGTTTCTAATTAGTACCGAATACAATTAGTATACGATTTCATTTCAGATATTTCATACCCTCATTTTCATCTAAAATTTTCCTGTACGAATCTCTGTTTCAATTCAAAGCTGAGTTCATCCACGTAAGTAATTACCAGGTTTACATGTTCCATTTTTCATTTCATTCAACAAATTTTATTTCTAGGTTTTCATGATGTTTAATCTTTGTCATTTTCTTCTTGTAATATGTTTTATGATATTAGTTTTAGTTTTTTAAGAATCTAATAAATTTGGTACCGAACACAATTTTTTGCAACATAAGCTCTGATTTCTATTTATTTGTTTTCTTTGTTTTTATTTTCCAAGAATGTAATGAATTTCATATTGAACACATCAATCTCATATCTAAAAGACTTTTTCGTTGTTGCGCACTAAGTATTTGCTAAAATGTCAAAAGAAAGGAAATTTTTCTCTAAATAGCACACGATTGATGCACACTACATATGATTGATGCACACTTTTTCGTTGTTGCCCACTAGGTGTGCATCTATATGTTTTGCAACAGGTAATAGAAGAGAGTGGACTGATTTGTGCTGCTGTTATGCATTTATCTGTGTGGGGGGCTTAATTGGGGAAATTAACAGATTTCATAGGTGGGCTTCATTTGAAATGGATTTGATCATCTCTATTTGAGGGAGGTTTTGTATATGTCATGTATGTCATGTATGGCTTATTTCATTTCTATTTATTTTTCATTTGGTATTTTAATTTGAGATTCTATACTTCAGGCATTCAATTTTGTTTTAAAATCATTTTATTTCATTTAGGTTTAATGGTATTAAATTTCAATTTGGGAGATCAATAGGTTTTTTTTGAACTTGATTTTGTTTACATTATTGGGTTTGATTTTTTCTTCTATTTAAAATTTTAGGTTTATTTTTCTATATGTTTATGGTGGTAGTGTTGGAGGCTAGTCGTAGATGGTGGTAGGTAGTGTAAGTAATTGATTATGGCGGAGTTAGTGTTATGAGGTGAAACTGACAATTGGTGGCAGTGTATGAGTGATGGTAGGTAATGGTGGTGGCATGTGGTAGAATAAATGAGATATTGATTCAATATTTAAGTTAAATTAGACAAATTATTTGTTATATTGTTTCTGAAAACATACACTTCTCTTCACCTATGTTATAAAACTCCAATACAAAATGAGAATTGTTTATTAAGTCATCGTGCGCCTTAGTATTCTGGGGTTAGGCCTGCGTAGGGGGGAGGAATTTAGTGTAATGGTTAGGGAATTATTTGTTGATGAGAGTTAATTAATAAAATAGAGAAAAGAAACGTGACCTAATTTCCATTCTTAGTTTATTATATGTTGAATTCAAAATAAGTCTGGCACTAAGTACGGTAGATTTAAATAAATTCTTCTCTCTCACACCACTTCATATAAATCACACATGATCCCAATTGTTTATTCAGTACCTTGTTTGAATATTTTTTGGATTGTAGCAAGGTAGAAATCCGGCTCTGACTTGAAGGACAAGGGTAGAATCCGACTTTGTTTTGCAAAGTTGAATGCTTTGAAGGATAAGGTAAATTTAATTATTGCTTATTGATTATTATCATTAGTTTTTGTACTGAATTGATTTGTAGTGGTGATAGGAGGTTGAGGGTGAGCCAATTGACATGTTTTTGAATTTTGGCACAGTTTTAAACTGTGCCAAATTCTGGCACGGTTTAATGATAATTTGGCACAGTTTAAAACAGTGCCAAAATTTGGCACTGTTTTAAAGTGTGCCAAAATTGAGTACACTTGACTAAAACATATAACACCCTAAAAAAATTCACTATACTCCACTTTAGTATCTCTCTATCTTCCCGCTCACCCCCGTTCATCCCTCTCTCTACTTTGACCTCTTCGCTCAGCTCTCTCTCTCCGGCCAGCTCTCTATCTCTCGCTGCTACCTTCGGCGCCTCCATCATCCACAAAACCAGGTACTTTATTTCAGTTTCTGATTAGTACCGAATACAATTAGTATACGATTTCATTTCAGATATTTCATACCCTCATTCTCATCTAAAATTTTCCTGTACGAATCTATGTTTAAACTCAAAGCTGAGTTCATCCACGTAAGTAATTACCAGGTTTACATGTTCCATTTTTCATTTCATTCAACAAATTTTATTTCTAGGTTTTCGTGATGTTTAATCTTTGTCATTTTCTTCTTGTAATATGTTTTATGATATTAGTTTTAGTTTTTTAAGAATCTAATAAATTTGGTACCGAACACAATTTTTTACAACATAAGCTCTGATTTCTATTTATTTGTTTTCTTTGTTTTTATTTTCCAAGAATGTAATGAATTTCATATTGAACACATCAATCTCATATCTAAAAGACTTTTTCGTTGTTGCGCACTAAGTATTTGCTAAATGTTTTGACCTAATTTCCATTCTTAGGTGAGCCAATCGATGCCAATCTCGGGGACTTGCGCTCTTTATAAACATGTTTTCGAATCACAAAACCCTAGTTTTTCTCGTTGTTAGGCATCGAGGTAAAACCAATCTTGTTTGCGCCTTTTTAATATTTTAGCGTATGTTTCATGTGCATGATTTCACAACTTATATATACTTTGCAAGATTTATGAGGTAGGTATATACATATTATATGGTTAACGCATTGAGTTATTAATTTTCCAAATTAAAATCTCAAGTTCCATTATTTTTGTTTGGTACTAAATCATAGCCTTTGAATCAACCTCTGACATGTTAAGGAAGGAGAGCAAAAAAACTGTTTCCAACCTGATAATCAAAGTTATGTGGTTGATTACTTTTTAGGTGTATATATTACTCGTTTCTTTCATTGATTAATCGTTATGCAGTTATTTTCTCTGTAATTTCTTTCTAGTTTTCCATGTTTTGAATGATAATAGCGTGTGATACTAGTTGTCGACCCCGCGGGATGCGCAGGTTGTTTCTAGATATTTTTAGAATGTATATATAATAAGACGTATAAAAAATTTCAATATATCAAAATAACACTATATTCGCAAACAAATAATAATATATTCAAACTCAAGAATATTCATATTAGCCCTATTAAAATTCTATCGCCAATATCCCATCCTTTTAACAAACTATGAGTAATAACCAGTGAATGTGTTATTCCCCTATCTATAACCTCCTAATTCGAAATCCAACCTAGGGATGTTTTCGAATGATCTTTGGAGACCAACTTACTTGACCCTTATGTATATCCTTGTAAGAGGAAAAAAATACTTGAATATGAAGAGAATTTTTATCTTGGTTGTTCGTGTTTTGTATGTATTGTCCAAGACTTGAGAAATATAAATTTTAGGATTTGTTTTATGGATCATCCCCTTCCACCTCCTATTGTAGATGTCCCTAGCATAGTTCAGTACAGTGTGCTTGTTATGGACTTAAATTTCTGGTAAGGCTTTCCTGTCATCTATTTTTTTTTCTTGAATGAGAGTTGAAATTCATCTTTTCGCATTAAGAGACAAGTAGGTATGAGACAAGCCTACGGATTAATGCTAAATCTGTTGAATTTAATAAAATTTAATTCAAAATTGCCCTTATTATTTTTGCAATTATATTATTTTTTGAGAATAGAATGAGTTCTTCCAAGAATGGAGTTCCTCCAAAATTGTTGGTTTCGCTGTCTGACTGATATTTGTTATTATGTTAATCCATTGTTTCATATGCCATTGCCTTCTTTTTTCTGGTGATTCCGTGGTTTCATGAGGAAGATTTAATACTTGAATTATTCTAGTATCTTCGTATTCAATGTCTACTGATTTAATTTGGTCTATATGAGCTTGCAAGACTTCTTGAGAGATTTTCTTTCTATGATCAAATCTATTAGGACTTTTTTATTGAGACTTTTTATGGCCTGCTTTATTGATTCAAATCTGTGAATTCTTTTTTATCTTGAACTTGCGTATCTTGATTGATGATAACTTTGATAGGTTCTTGATTGTTGTTTTGGTAATTCTCGTTGCCTATTTCTGAGATTGTTCTCCAGTATGCATCATTAGAATTCTTCTGAGCAAGTCCTCGATATGGTTCTTGAATTCTTTGGTACGGATAGTCATAAAGGTTGCTTTGTATACTTAAAACTATTCTTTCAAGGGATGCTGAAATTATTAAATCATATGATCCATATGACATGTCTCCTATTAATTCTGGCTAAAAACTCAGTGCAGTTTCGTAGGCCTATCTATGGAATTGTTGTTTTTAGTGTAATAGACCGATCACTAGTGCACCTATTTGCATCTGCTTTTCTGAAATGACGATAAATTCAATAAATTTGCTTGTTATTAAATTTTGGTGCCGATTTAATTTTGTTATTTCTTATTCTAATTGCATCTGATCCTATACCTTATTATGCAGGAAGCAGTTGCAATACCATGGAGATCTCTTCCTAGGAAGGTGTCAAAGCTATACTTCGCCATGAGAGGTATTACAAGTTATTATGATTTCGTTTTAATTTATATTTATCTATCTGACTTCTCAGAGTAGTCCGGAGGTTGTCTGTGAACAATGAATTTCAATGTATATATATATATATATATATATATAGAAAACAAGTTGGAGATGAAATCCCGCTATAATAGGGTATAGGCGAGATAGGAGAAAGTTCTTGGTTGCTGGAGTTTGTGAAAACTATGGTTATTCTCTGAATGTTCTAGGCAGTTGGGAATGATGAAGGCATCTGTTTAGTGGTTTTAAAGTTCATCTGGACTGTTAATCAGCAGTCAGATAAGTGCTCGAGTGCTACTGTTGGGGGCTGATGTGACATAAAATGAGGGCCTGTCTGCAGAGTGGTCCAATCTCGTGAAGGCTGTTGATAATTGTGTTTACGAGCTACAAACTGGGGTGGAAAGGTTCCCAAAGAGGGATTTAGGTCTCGTTTTGACAATGGTGCCCTTCCTGCATCTTTCAAGGTAGTTGGCTTATGATAGCTAACGGACCCTTGCTGTTCAAGCAGAACCTTCGAAGCTCTCAAACGACCACGACGATCTCGCTTGTGCCACCTGGCCCCCTTGAATTCTTCCGACTGAACTTGAGAGTTAGAATCTCAGGACCTTAAAGCAATAGGGGGAAGGAGATCATATCTGATGCTCCCTTCTCGATGTTGCCTTTCTCGATAATTGATAGTTGCACCGATGCCCTCTTGGGATTCCATCTCCTTACTCTCGGTATCAATGTTCTCCAATTAATTTATTGTCCAATTAATATACATGTGCGTGGAGGAGATAATCGAATAAGGTGTTCCTCCACCCCCTCCCCCACCCCTACCCCCCCCCCCCCCCCCCCCCCGCGAGTTGCCAGTTGTGTGCTTGAGAAGTAATTTTTTTGTTGTATCTCGTGTATTTTGTTCCTGTACTTTATCTCTGTTTGATGTATGATAACTAATTTTCTTAAGAAATATATTATTGATGATTAATTCTGCAGTGATAGAAAGTTTCGAAGAGGTTGAGAGGTGTAATCCTGGAGAAACCTCATCTGCAGACCTTCCTAGATTCTGAATCTCATGCTGGAATTGTTACTGTAGCACCTATTTTCTTCTATATATGCACTTTATACACTATATATATATATATATATATATATACCTGTATGCATATATAAACAGATTATAACAGATATCTGTTATATATATACACTGTATGAAATACATGAAGTCATGGAGCAGCAGAATTTAACAATTACTAACGCTGGTATCCACGCATCATTGAATGCTCGATGCAGTGTATGGGCAGCTGCAAATCCCCTATATGGAACTGTAAGTTGATCAATATATTTAGACTATTTATGCGTGTGTGTGTGTGTCCATATCGCTTAATTTGAGCTTTGTTGGAGCAGGGCATGCGCCCCACCCAAATTTTCAAGTATTTGTTTTACTGTGTAGTGTAATATATATATTTTTACATCGAGAACCTAGTGCCCACCTTTCATTGACTAGCCTCTACGTATATAGATTATAACATTTAAACTTTCGATACTATATTATTTCTTATGTAAGAAACATTTTAACTTACTGTTAGTTCAAGTAAAGTTACACATACAAACACAACTATTGTTAATCATTCTTCTCATTGAGGTCATTCTCTCTGATTCTGTTTTATCTTTAAATTTGAATTTTGTTGATAATCATATTCATACTTCTCTATTTTGTTGATACAATTTTCACTTGCTATTGTTGATTTTTATCTTTTATATTTTCAGAATCTGGAAGGCATAAGTGACATTCGTGATGCGAGGGATCGAACTGGAATGCATGTGGTCATTGAGGTATACATATGATCATTGCTTTTGCATTAATTTTGTTAATTAACATCTTTACCTCAAATATTAGCATCATTTGGCTTCTTTTATGTTATTTATTTCAAGTATTAAAAACAAGTCGTTTGAAGGTGAAAACCCAAAACAACTCCCAAATGGTCCCGTAAGAGGTAGGAACACCTCGCACGGGATCAATGTAGCTTATAGGAACTAACCGCGTAGTCACGGGTCTCCCAGTTTGAAAATATGATGATAATTTAAAAATATCTAGATTAGGCTTAAAAACAAGCTGTTTGAGGGTGAAAATCCAAACTAGCTCCCAAACGGCCTCGTAATAGCCACGAACAACTTGTACGGGACCAATGTAACATGTAGGAATTGACTGCGTAGTTGCGGGCCTCCCGGTTTGAGATAATGACGATAATTTCAAAATATGTAGATTAGGCTTGAAAACAAGCCATTTGAGGATGAAAACCCAAACCAGCCCCCAAATGGCCCCGTAAGAGGCACGAACACCTCGCACGGGACCAATATAACTTGTACGAACTGACCGCGTAGTCGCGGGCCTCCCGGTTTGAGATAATGACGATAATTTCAAAATATGTCGATTAGGCTTGAAAACAAGACGTTTGAGGGTGAAAACTCAAACCAACCCCCAAACGACCCCGTAAAGGCACGAACACCTCACATAGGACCAATGTAACTTGTACGAACTGACCGCATAGTCGCGGGTCTCCCGGTCTGAGAATATGATGATAATTTGCAAATATCACACTTAGACTTAAAAACAAGCCGTTAAAGGGTGAAGACCCAAACCAGCCCCCAAACGACCCCGTAGGAGGCACGAACACCTCGCACGGGACCAATGTAACTTCTAGGAACTGACCGCGTATTCCCGGGTCTCCCGATTTGAGAATACGATGATAATTTGCAAAAATCAACACTTAGACTTAAAAACAAGCCGTTAAAGGGTGAAAACCCAAACCATCCCCCAAATGACCCCGTAGGAGGCACGAACACCTCGCACGGGACCAATGTAACTTGTTGGAATTGACCGCGTAGTCCCGGGTCTCCCAATTTGAGAATATGATGATAATTTGCAAATATCACACTTAGACTTAAAAACAAGCCGTTAAAGGGTGAAGGTGAAAACCCAAACCAGCCCCCAAACGACCCCGTAAGAGGCACGAACACCTCGCACGGGAGCAATGTAACTTGTAGGAACTGACCGCGTAGTTTGAGAATATGACGATAATTTGCAAAAATCAATACTTAGACTTAAAAATAAGCCGTTATAGAGAGAAAACCCAAACTAACCCCTAAACGACCCCGTAGGAGGCACGAACACCTCGCACGGGACCAATGTAACTCGTTGGAACTGACCGCATAGTTTCGAGTCTCTCGGCTTGAGAATACGATGATAATTTGCAAAAATCACACTTAGACTTAAAAACAAGCCGTTAAAGGGTGAAAACCCAAACCAACCCCCAAACGACCTCGTAGGAGGCATGAACACGTCGCACAGGACTAATGTAACTTGTAGGAACTGACCGCATAGTCTCGGGTCTCCCGATTTGAGAATACGACGATAATTTGCAAAAATCAACACTTAGACTTAAAAACAAGCCATTAAAGGGTGAAAACCCAAACCAGCCCCCAAACGATCCCGTAAGAGGCACGAACACCTCGCATGGGGCCAATGTATCTTGTAGGAACTGACCGCGTAGTTTGAGAATATGACGATAATTTGCAAAAATCAACACTTAGACTTAAAAACAATCCGTTACAGGGTGAAAACCCAAACCAGCCCCTAAACGACCCCGTAGGAGGCACGAACACCTCGCACGGGACCAATGTAACTTGTTGGAACTGACCGCGTAGTCCCGGGTCTCCCGGCTTGAGAATACGACGATAATTTGAAAAAATCACACTTAGACTTAAAAATAAGCCGTTAAAGGGTGAAAACCCAAACCAGCCTCCAGACGACCCCGTAGGAGGCACGAACACCTCGCACTGGACCAATGTAACTTGTAGGAATTGACCTCATAGTCTCGGGTCTCTCGGTTTGAGAATACGATGATAATTTGCAAAAATCAACACTTAGACTTAAAAATAAGCCGTTAAAGGGTGAAAACCCAAACCAGCCTCCAAACGACCCCGTAGGAGGCACGAACACCTCGCACGGGACCAATGTAACTTGTTGGAACTGCCCGCGTAGTCTCGGGTCTTTCGGTTTGAGAATATGATGATAATTTGCAAAAATCACTTAGACTTAAAAACAAGTCGTTAAAGGGTGAAAACCCAAACCAACCCCCAAACGATCCCGTAGGAGGCACGAACACCTCGCACGGGACCAATGTAACTTGTAGGAACTGACCGCGTATTCTCGAGTCTCTCGTTTTGAGAATATGACGATAATTTGCAAAAATTACACTTAGACTTATAAATAAGCCTTTAAAGGGTGAAAACCCAAACCAGCCCCCAAACGACCCCGTAGGAGGCACGAACACCTCGCACGGGACCAATGTAACTTTTTGAAACTGACCGCGTAGTCCCGGGTCTTTCGGTTTGAGAATATGATGATAATTTACAAAAATCACACTTAGACTTAAAAACAAGCCATTAAAGGGTGAAAACCCAAACCAACCCACAAACAACCCCGTAGGAGGCACGAACACCTCGCACGAGACCAATGTAACTTGTTGGAACTGACCGCGTAGTTCCGGGTCTCCCGATTTGAGAATATGACAATAATTTCCACTCCTATATGTAATTTTTTTAGTTTTGAGTAAATTTTTTTTTGTAAATTATTGGATTACTAATATCGTATCTTTTTTGTATCCTATTTTTTTGCAGGATAACTGTTTATTGTTGGCATTTATTCACGTGGAACACACAGAGAACTCAATGGTTTACAACAAGGGGTTTATTCATGATTTCATTTTTTTGTGTTATGGCCGTGCGGGCCTTTGTAGTTTTATTGTTAACTTTTATGGCCGTGCGGGCTTTTGTAAGTTAATTGTTATATTTTGTGGCCGTGCGGGCTTTATGTTAGGCAGATTTTGTATTAGCAGGTTTTGGAATGTCCAGAAAATAGAGGAAACTCTGCCCAATTTTTTTTGGCCTGTTATTAAAGACTTGTAATATTTTGAAGTTTGTATGTACATTAGTTTATCAACAACGTGCAATTTTTTTAATTTGTGAATTTTTGTGCTTTGAATTAATTATTTTTTTTCTTTTTATAAAAAAATTTGGCACAGTTCAAAATCGTGGCAAAAGTGTATCATATTTTGGCACGGTTTTGAACTGTGCTAATTTTTTTTAAACTGTGCTGAAGCTGGCACAGTTAAAACTGTGCCAGAAATATCAAATTCTGGCACGGTTTAAAAGTGTGCCAGAAGTGTTCCTGTTTGGCCAAATCTGGCACACTTTTGAGCCGTGCCAGAAAAAAATGGTCATTTTGGAACACCTGATTCTGGCACAGTTCAAAACCGTGCCAGATTTGATCTGACACAGTTTTAAACGTGCCAGATTCCTATTTTTGGTGTAGTGACTATCGATGGATAAATCAACACAATTGTCGACTTGGGTCCCGGACCATGGAATGGTCTCAACTTCGAGATTATCGGGGTGGTAGGGTTGGTCACAGTCAAAATTCGTGCACAAGAGGACACATCATCATCACACTAGGGTGCAACAATGGGTGGATGCATGGGAATGTCCAACTCTCTCGCGCACTCAAATTCATTAAAGCGTTGTTCAAGCCTTAGGAGAGCTTGAGTTTGAATTTGAGTGGCTTTCTCTTGCTCGATGATAAATTATTGCAAGAGTGCCTCGAGAGCGGAGGTGGAGGATTTTGGTGGATTGATGGGTGGTAGCGGTGGTGGAGGTGGACACAACTCGCTACTATCACGAGTGTACGAAGAATACTCAAATGAAGTGAGTTCATCATACACGAAAAGATCACTTTCATGATGGAAAAATGGTTGATACTTTTGGGGTGCGTAGTGAGGGTACTGATCGTGAATGGGTGAACAAGGTTGCCATGACGACTGTTGGAACGTGTGAGGATCCACAACATCGGGTTGGAATTCGTAGTGCTTGAAAAGGTGATCAGGCCTTCATGAATATCTAGGGTACTCACCCGACTCGGGATTAGATTCATCGAGATAGTAGGCCGAGGTGGGTTCCTAAAGAGTGTCATATGGATACACATGTTCCACGGTGGGTTCGAATGGATATGGAATATAAGGGCACTCACGGGACATGTGATCGGCATAATAACAATGGGTGCACAACAAAGTATGAGACACGGCGACACTTGACACCGAGGGTGATGGAAAATGAGGTGCGTGCATGGGCGGGTCAAGAGTATCTACGGTACTCGTGAGAGAGGTGAAACCACTAAAAATATCATAAAGAGACGGCCTGGGATCATTCTCACACGTGTCGCGTGTCATTGGGAAATGACTAAAATAGTCCCGTAAGGGACGTTCTTTGGCTATGAGGAGAAAAATATATTTTTTGATTTTAAAATTTTTTCAAATGGAAAGAATTTTTTTTGGATTTTTCTAAAAATGAGAGAAAAAAAATATTTTTGGATTTTTTTTAAAAAATAAATGAAGAAAATATTTTTGGATTTTTTTTGGGAAGAAAAGAGCGGAAAAAATAGGTGGACTCGCTGAATTTGACAAACTAACTCAAACTGACTACCGAAAAATGAATTGGACACACAAAAGTTAAGGTGAATTCCTAACTAGCACATAGCCAATTTTTATCTTTAAATTTAGTGAAAGGGTAGTCAAATTTTAATTAAGTCCACGGGCGATAAAAAATCACGGAAATATCTGAGTGAACACCTTATAAAAAATATTCTCCTATTGGGATACCTAGTTGATTGATTTTAATTTTAGGGATGGCTAGGGTAACACACAATTAGTAAGCGAATGAGTCGGGTGATGAAATTCCTTCTCGTGAATGACCGGGTGTAGGTCTTAGTCAATTAATTCATCATACCATTCAAAAAAATAAATGCGAGAATAAAATCAAATAAGAGCACACAAGCACACACAATAATGGACTCGCAAATAGGAGAGGCACGAGGGTTCAAGAGATGTACCTCCCACGATTTTTAGGCCGTGGGGTGCCGAAAAATTTGAGTCAATCGGGGGGAGATTAGGCCTATCTCATTCGGCCCCGGAAGTCCTACCGACCCAAGGTAGAGAGGCTTCTAAATCCTCGTCTTTGGATGCCGTCTCTCTCCGGTTTCCCTATCACGCTTTCTTCAATTATTATAATTTTTAAAATGAAAAAATATGGTGTCTCTATGTACCGCAATACAAGCCAAGAATAGAATAACCCTAATACAAGCCTTCTAAAAATATAAAAATGGTACAAAATATAATAAAGTTTGAAAAATAAATGAACTACAAGTTGAAATCCGCTCCGAGCTTCACGATCCCAAGAATGGCAACGACGCCATTGATAAATAAACCTTTTGGTATATTTTTCGTCGTTGATTGAAAAGCTCCTCTAATCAAAATCCTCAAATACCTACAAAATAATGGGTAAAAACCCTAAATAAACTCTTTCAAAATTACAGTAGCGAGAGAAAGATTGATGGTCACAATCCTTAAGCCATTAGTGCCTTATACATAGTAAAACTTTACAATTCCTGCACAGTGGAGTAGGCTATCAAGCTGAACCACTTACACCATTATATCTTCCTCTTTACCTCATCTAATTCTCTTATTTTCATACCTGCATTCATATATATATCCATTGTTATATCATTTTGAGCTTGATATGCACATACAAATTTAAGTGGTGATTTTGTAGCATCATCATTTTTGGCGCCGTCTATGGGAAGAGACATCATCTTCTTCCTCATCAATTTGGCCTGAAAAACTAATGTTTTCCTCTTATGGTTATCGAACTCCACCTCTTTGGACTTGAATCACCTTTAAAAGACCTTGGGAATCTTTTCCAGTTTTTTAGCTTATCTCATTCGATTACTTCCTTTATTCAGAGGTAATGGCTTCAGATCTATCACCGATCATCATTTTTAATTCTAACCTACCACCATCTCAATCGGAGTTGGCATGTGTGGTAGCATCACTGCGAGCACTCTTGTCCATCCAATAATAAATACATGATTAGTTCCTCTCCCTTTTTCAAAGCATGATGGCTATGGTCACCCCCAGTTCGGTGGATATGATCACTCAACTGCCAGAGAGGTCGTGGATCCAGTGACTGGAACACCCCTTTTAGAACCACAAAAGGAGGCTTAGTGCCACCACCGGTGGAGGGATGTCATTGATCCTAGGCATCTTTGCCTAAGAAATCAATTGCATGGTTGCCCAGATGATCAGGATTACGACGATGAAGATTGTTGGGAGCCCAATGAGGTTTCAGGCGACACAATTCTCCCATCTCTAACCTATAATATAAAGAGTGGTAGGACGACACAAGAGGGACGACCAAGGACTTCAGCCTATAAGAGGCTTAGCAATAGAGGCTTGGCCTTGACAATCTCGACCCGTAAAAAGACCTCAGATATTGCCTATCTCGCTCCCATACTATTGTAGCCTCTAGGGAGAATGCCAGATGTAGCGGAGATCGGCCTAGGTAGAGCTGAGAAAGAGGGACATAATATTAGAGGAAAGTTAATAGCCGACATAGAAATACCAGTAAAGAGCAGATTCCAATACCTTTGCCCATTTAGGGAAGGAGGGATAATGTCGTCCCAACTGTGGCCGAGGAAAGGCCATAGAACAGCTCCATCCAGAGTTTAAAAGATAAGATTGTTATGCTACTGAAGCGTCGAGATCCAGGCCACTGAGTGATGATACAAGAAATCGTGCACTATTCGTTCTCGTACCAGCAAATCAAGTGTAAATTATGATAAAATTGGTAAAAATAGAGAAAAATACAAGATATAGAGTGGTTCAGCCTAAAAAATAAGCCTACGTCCAATATGTTGCTCCATTCTCATTATATGCATTGCATTGTACAAAATAATCAAGCTTAAAGAGGCGTACAAGTATGAGAAGAAAAGAGAGTACATGGACGTAGCCATTCCGGGAGTGCCAGAGGTGTGACTACGATGGAGGTGAGTAGTCCCCAAGCAGTATGTTGAGGTTTTGTAGAGAGAGTTTGATAAGGCTTCACCAGTTATCGCCCCCCAATCTCGAGGTGTGGACCTTTATATATAGGAGGTATATGAGCTGTGTCACGTGCCTTGAGCACGTGACATAGAACAAGTCTGGAGCAGTTGTGAATGAGGGGGATGCGGCCTGTAAGGTAGGCATACTGAGTGTCGCATCCTACATAGTATAAGGCTACATGCAACATAGCAAAAGGCTGCATCCTGCATGTGGCTAAAGTTGGGGGTGCCGCACCCTGTAGTATAAGGTTGCGGCCTGTATGTAAGGCCAAGTGGTATGTGCCGCACCCTATACTGGAGCTGAGTAGGGACGCACCATGTGTTGAGTAGGGCCGTGGCCTATAAGCTTTTGTGAATGCCTGAGTAACGTACGCGACATGGTGCTATATTTTCCATATCAATAATCCCCCAAGTCGTAGTGCCAAGAGGTTGCGATTGAGGTTTCGACTGAGTAGTCCAGTCCTCTTAAGGTATCGCGGTACCTTCAAGGCGATGGTTCGTCTTCTCGTGCCCTCTTATATAAATTGTTCTGGTCCTGGACTTCATTAAGTTTTCCAAATCTTTGAGAGCACATCGATAGCCAAACTCTGTTCGTTCGTCCTCTTTTTTTTTTCGGTGACTTTCAGCATCTGCGTGGGGTGGTTCTGAGGCTGAGCACCGTCGGTTTCTTTATTTCCAGGTAATTTCCTAACCATTTTTCACGCTCTTTAAGTATCTGCTTCGATTTTCATTCCAAAACTCCATCTGATCGATAGGAACTTCATGTTGCAAATCATGATAACTGGGATTCTTCTGAGAATTAGACTCGCATATATGTTCTAAACTGAATTCTCATATGTTTATATGAATATAATTGCTCTTGAACCTTGAATTCAATTTTCACATGATAGAAATATGTTTGCAATCGTGTTTATTTCTACCAACTTCCCCACTGATCGAACCCATATGATAATATGTAGTTGTTTAAATTCGAACTAGGTAATCGATCTTGTTCTTGACGTTCTTGAGAGGGGATCTTTGTATTTTAGGGTTTTTGATCTTTTAACTTTCCCAGACTAAATACTAACCTGTTTGAGTATGTAGCTGCGGAGTGACAGTATCCCTTTAGTAAATTAGGGCTGCTCAGAGTGAATATAACCTCCCTATAGTTTAAGAAACGTCTGTGTAATGTAGTTAAAAGGTTTGCTTCTAATATTAAATAAAGTCTGCGGCCTGTAGCAACTCTTGGTTCTCAGATTAGATTCCGCGGTAGCTTAGCCCATAGTTTAGTGACTACGACATGTAAGAAAATAACACCTTCCCCCAAAACAACATACCGCGACGACAATTAAATTTTAGGGTTTTTAGAACCCAACTCTTATACTTAGCTAATATTTCTAGCATTTTTATTTAGCTCTTATTCTCCTTCCACGGCCTCTGAGAGGCCTTAACACCATACTGGCTGCGGCACCTAACTGCGAACTCTTTGCCTTTCAGGTACTGCTGTAGCCATATGAACTTTGACCCAGACGAATTTTTGAGAGGCTTTTGGTAAAACATTTTGGAGCCTCTCCTATCGAACTTCCTTTAGTACCTCCTTTGAAGTCAGTAGGGCCTTGCCAACTAAAGGATTACCCCATCTGCATGGTACTAGACTCAGATTCATATTTTTCGGTTATGGAGGAAGAGGCCAATTCTAGTAACCAACCAATGGAAGTAGACAATAATGCCGCGATAGGGGGTGCATATAACGTTAGGGACAAACCTGTTGGCACATATGGTAGGGCTGAGAGACCTCTTACTGCACTTAGCATCCGCAGCACGATGACCCAAGAATGGGTTGATCAGGTAGCTGACGCCTTTGAATTTCCAGAGAACTTGATGTGCTCAACACCTGCCGCGGAATAAATACTATGCACGATGCTTGCTGTCGATGGAGGTCTGCTTCCCCTTGCACGCCTTCATTTATGGGATGCAGCTGCCTGTCCCTGTTCCCATTAGGAGAATTTTCCAGACAATGAGGTTTGCCCTAACCCAATTAGATCCCAATGGCTGGAGGGCCATTATCATAGCTATCGTATTATGGGAAAATAAATTCAAGAGAGATATTACTCCCGTGGATTTTTTCCACTTCTATCACCCCAAGAAAAAGTCTGTAAAGTTTGCGGGGTACTACTACTTCTCAGTCTATGGCAAGGATAAGACCCTTTGCTCTGGGAGGGCTACTAGTGTAAAGAACTGGAAAGGCAAATACTTCTTCATTTCTGGAGAGGGGTGGGAGATCCACCCCGAAGAGAGTGAGAGTGAGAGATCATTTAGGATGCCGCGGTAATGGGGGTGTCCTTCCAAACTAGGTACTTTTTCAATTATAGCCGCGTCCCCTCTTTATAGTTGCATATTATTCTCTACCTTGCTTTCGTACTAACATTTATATTTTTTACAGTTCTTGACAATTTATAGTTGAGCAAGCGGTAAGAAAAAGGGTTACCAAGGTCGCGGCAGTTCTTACTGAGGAGAAGTTCAACATACTTGTAACTTCTGCCTCTATATTTGAAGCGGGATATTTTCCCAACAAATCTATTCTGAGAGTGATTGCCACAGAAGGTAGTAACTCTATCAACAATTTGTTCCGCGATAATTATTTTTAAACCAGATTTTTACTATTGCATTTATTCTTTCAGGTGAGGAAGTTGATAGGGAGCTGTTGGCCGCCCAACTGGTAGAGATGGATGAGGACGCAACTGTCCTCAACAACACTGCTAGGCATAGGAAGAGGAAGAGGTCCAAGACCAAGGTCCCTGCCGCGGTCCCTTCAAGTGACCAAAATCAGGTTGTAGAACAAATGATCCGTGTCGCACCCCATCTCCAAGTTGAGGAAGGTCCTCACGAAAGGCCTGAGGGTACTTTTGAGGATGATATTAGGGCCAATCTAGCTGCGAGAGGGTTGATGTCGGCGTATGATGCCCCTACCCAATCAAATTCTCCCCCCCACCAATTATTATAATAAATGCTAACTTAGTGCCTCCTCAATGCCGCGACAGTGTTGGTTTTGATGGCCATCCGTGGCCACAGCTTAGGCAGCCCAACCCTGAATCCTCTTGGTACACGATCGCGAGGGATGCCCGTCGGATGAAAAAGGTCCCAGACACCGTGGACCTTGTTAGACTCGTGGATGAAGACCATGATGACTTAGAGGATTATGGTCTCCATAGTGTTTTAAGGTTAAGTGCAAGTACCTTCTCATATCTGTTTTTACATTCCGTATCTTGCTCCTAACTTCTCTTTTTGCAGGCCGTAGATGTCATGATTTCTCAGAAGAGGAAATATGAGGCCTTATACAAGATGAAAGAGGTTGCGGAGAGGGTACATGTCGCTGACTTGGAAAATGCAATGAATTATTCATTTGAAGCTGACAAGAAGTCAGCTATCGTGGCTCTTCAGGCGACTCAGATGAACCTTGAAGTTGCCATAAAAGCCAAAGAGGAAGCTGAGGAAAATTTTAAGCAGGCTGTGGAATCCCTCAAGGTCTCCCAATCTCAGACTGCAGAAGCTGCACAAGCTGTGGAATTTTCTAATAGAAAGTTTAGACTTGTTCAAAAGAAGTACGAGGAGTTAGAGACCAAGGCTGCCAATGATGCCGAAGCCCATGCCACGGCAATTAAGAAAATGGAGGGAGACCATGCCGCAGCCCTTCAGTTGGCCATTGACAGCACTTTGGAGTCATTCAAGGGTTCCAAGGACTTCTACCTCATAAATAATAGAGCCTACCTTTGTGGCTAACAAGAGCTTAGGCCTAGAGTTATAAAGAACTTCCCAGACTCTAAAGAGATAATTCTTACCTTGGCTCTTGGTGATGCTGAGCATCAGCAGTGCGTGGCTGAGATCAAGGCTGTGGCAGAGTAAGGTTGAGGGCAGAGGATGAGGCAACGACAGCTGACGAAGATACCATGATGGTTGCGGAGGGAGAAGAGGGAGATGAAGTCGAAGATGCTGAATCTTAGGGCTGTATCCCTCGTTATCTTTTTATTGCCTCTTTGAATGGATGCGGCCTTTTGTCTGTAATCTTAACACTGGTCTTTGGTAATATTTTTGTCTTCTGACTTTATTATCAAGGCTGTGTCCACTTTTGCATATTCTATACTTCCGATGCTTCAAAACTTAATTTCTTGCTTGCTTGCTTGATTGAATGTTTGACTAATAGATGAAGGACGCGACACGCATAAATGGTTTCTTCACACAGGCTATGGCCAGATTTATTCTCCTAGGACTTTCCATTTAATTCTTGTGGTCACAGAGACATATTTCTTGGACAGGGCCGCGACATCGTTGAATATTTGAATACCCTCTGCATAGCTTTATAATTGGATCCTAATCAAGTTTATACTCAAGTTTCTTGAACTGTCGCCTATTTTCTTGAGAAGGGCTACGATATCTTTCTATCCCTTTAGGTATTTGATGATAGCATGCTGGGTGTGAGTCCCTCCTTCTGTAGTTTTAGCATGCTTTATGGTCACAGCTAAACGGTATCCTTCAGTCTCTTTCGATTTCCTTTCCTGGAATATGGTTTTTATCTTCTTGAAATCCATCCTTCTGTACATATATGGGATACTATCAAGCCTCCTCAGACTTTGTTATGTTATTAAGCCACCCACAACTAATATATGGGATACTATCAAGCCTCCCCAGGTTGGGTTATGTTATTAAGCCACCCACAGTTCATATATGTGATACTATCAAGCCTCTCCAGGCTGGGTTATGTTATTAAGCCACCCACAACTGACATTAGGATACTATCAAGCCTCCCCAGGCTGAGTTATGTTATTAATCCACCCACAGCTGATATATGGGATACTATCAAGCCTCCCCAGGCTGGGTTATGTTATTAAGCCGCCCACAGCTGCTGATATATATAAAGCCATCCCTGGATGGATATTACAAGCCTCCCATCTTAATAACGCATTCCGAGAGCCAAGAACACTTTTTGATAAATGCTTTCCATAATGCTGTCATAATATGTAGGAATATGGTCTCTATAAGTGATGTCGCGGACCAATTCAGATAGCTGCTCTCGATAGTTGCTTTAGCCATTTTTGATTATCATTTTCTTTCGATTAATAAGGCATCTTGACGGGCATTGTGGTCCGATTTAGATATTGTTATTCCTGATCTAACACATTGTCTCGAATCGAGACCTGTTTAAGATAAAATGGTCTTTTATAAGATAACATTTTATGAAATTGAGAATCAAAACCAGACATTATAAGAGTGAACTTGATTTCATATATCTATTTGTATATATATATATATATATATATATATATATATATATATATATATATATATGACTTTGTAAGGACAATACAAAGTTTAATTTAAAACAGCGTAAGAAGGGTTTCATTATGAAATAGAAATAGATGAAATATAAAACATAAGCATGAAGAATGGGCATGTGGCTTGTCAAACTAGACTGCATCCCCTAAACATCTCTGAGGAACCTCTGCAGCATCCCTTGCCCAATCAACCTTTCAATTTTATCCTTCAGTGTCATGGCTTGGTCCAGATGGAATTTGCACCACTTGGCTTTGTTCCTCTTGTGGGGTGGAGCTTTAAGATTCTCTGGCCACATCAGCAGCTTGTCCTCTTTTATGGACTCAAAGATGTCTTCAATTGGGAAGGCCAATAGAGTGTAAGACCTAGAGCTCTTTCCCTCTTCTATGCTTTCCTTTTCTAGATCCTGCTAACCTCTTTCGCGGATGGAACTTCTGGCACTACCACGTTAGTGAAGGCTATTGAGGCAATAATTCTGGGTGCCGCACCCACATTGGATGAGGCCGCAGACTCTAGTATGAGGACCCTCTTAGTCAAATAGTTGACTTGGGTTTTGAGTGAGGCATTACTGTCGTAGAGATGGTTAAGGTGGTTGTACAGCTGCACAATCTTATCTTTTACTTCTATGCTCTGGATGGATTCTCCTTCCATTTTCTACTTTTGTTAGTCTTTACAAAATATATAATCTGAGACAAAACTAGCAGGAGTGAGTAATCACAGGAATATTGGATTAACCAAGTAGGAAATTGGGATGCAACATTTGCACTACTGCATGCCATTATTGCTGAGACCGCGGCTAATGAAGCACATAGGTGCACTCCCGTGGCCTCTGTATGACATATCACTCAGGTATGTAAGATAGATCCAAGGTCATAAAATGGAGACCCAATAGTAGATCTGAACATAAGAAATACCCACTTAAGGGTGTAAATCTAAAATAGAGCTCAATAACAAAAAAAATACTCATGAGATGATTATCCAAAGGATCCCCATTAATAAAATAAGGTATTTAAGAACCCAAAACATAGAGAAACAGGATTGTAATACCTCGATTCCCAGAGACAGTGCCAAATTGATGAAACGAGAAATCGTCCACTAGTCGTTCTCGTACCAAAAAGTCAAGTGTAAATTATGATAAACGGATATTATTAATAAAAAGAGAGAGAAGACAAGATATAGAGTGATTCAGCCTAACAAATACGCCTACGTCCACTGTGTTTCTCCATTCTCATTATATGCGTTGCATTATATAATATAATCAAGCCTAAAGAGGCGTACAAGTATGAGAATAAAGGAGAGTACATGGCCTTAGTGGTTTCGGGAGTGCCGGAGGTGTGACTACGATGGAGATGAGTAGCCCCCAAGTTGTATGTTGAGGTTGTGTAGAGAGAGTTTGACAAGGCTTCGCCAGGTATCACCCCCAATCTCGAGGTGTGGACCTTTATTTATAGGAGGTATGTGAGCTGTGTCACGTGCCCTGAGCACGTGACATATATCAAGTCTGGAGTCGCTGTGAATGAGGGGGATGCGGCCTGTAAGGTAGGCATATTGAGTGTCGCATCTTGCATAGTATAAGGATACATCCAGCGTAGCAGAAGGCTTCATCCTGCATCAGGCTAAAACTGTGGGTGCCGCACCCTGTAGTATAAGGCTGTGGCCTGTATATAAATCCAAGTGGTATGTGCCGCACCCTATACTGGAGTTGGGTAGGGCCGCCGCCTATAAGATTCTATGAATGCCTAAGTAATGTCCACGGCAGGGTACTATATTTTCCATATGACTGAGGTTACACAAAAATGTCTCATTTTGTCTCTAATATAGTAAGTTTCCCTACTCCTGCTAAATTCAAACCTCCCACTGTGACGCCAAAGTACGATGGAACTAAAAATATGGTGCACCACATAGAATTGTATCAGTCGTCAGTCGATATATACTGCACCCCAAATGAGATGAAGTGTAGGGATTTCTCTAGCACTCTCCCAGGTGTATCCCATATGCAGTACACGTCCTTGCCCTAGAATTCAATTGAAATATTCAAGCAACTAGCCGAGAAGTTTATTCACAATTTCTGCTTCGATATGAAACTGCCAAAGAAGGTGGCCCACCTTCTGCACGAGAAGCAAGACAAGAATGAAACTTTGAGGGATTATATCTCTTGGTTTAACAGAGAGAAATTAGAGGTTGAGAACTATAAGGAGAATACAACCATTGCAACTTTCATTAGTGGCTTATATCCAGGAAAACTCCTGTAGAAGCTCTCTGAAGAACCTTTGAAAACCATGACAGAATTTCTGGCTACGTTCGAAAAAGTCATAAATGCGGAGGAGGCCATGATGGTGAAGAGAGGAGACACAAAGGAGGCTGGTGGTAGAAATAAAAAAGATAAGGAAGGGAAGAAAATAATGGTTGATGACAAGTTCACCAAATATACCCCCCTAACAGTAAGCCCATATATGATCTTGAACGAAACTAAGGACGAGAGGGAGCTGTGTTAGCCGAAAAAGCTTAACTCCCCTCCTTATAAGAGGGAAAAAAAACAAGTGGCGTGAGTTCCATAAAGATCATGGGCATACAACAAACATATGTTTGCTATGAAGGATGAGATAGAGAAGATGTTAAAGTAGGTAAAGCTCCGAAAGTATGTGGACAGGAGGGGCACTAAGCATGACTCTAGAAAAAAGCACAGTGGGGAAAAAGATGAAAAGTCGAGACGATAAGCCTGGACCGACAAGAAAGATGATGAATCAGACAGTGATGAGGATGACCCAGACCTCCCACAGAAGATCCCAAAAGCCAAAGGTCGAAAGCACGTGCTATCATTCGATGTCAAGACGTCATTGCTTGAAAAGCTCCTATAATCAAAACCTCAAATTACCTACAAAATATAACAAACTCAAGTGTAGAGGTAAGTAAGGGTATCAATCCACATCAAGGGGGTAAGCTAGAGACAAACTCAATTGTAGTTCACCTTTTATTTTCTTTTTGGGATTTTGCTTTTTCTATTTTTTTTTAGCTTTTTCAAATATTAAAACAATTAGGTGAGGTGAGGTGAAATAAGACTAAACTATATGAAAAATCAAATTACAAACTAAAAAGTGACTAAAATAAAAAATAAAGTCTAACACAAAAATAAGAGATAAAGCGAGGTAAATAAATGTGAGAACAATCAAGGAGTGGGATTACACCACAAATTTTAACTATTATAATTAATTAATTGAATTCTCCCAAATTAATATCAAAATTACAAATCAACTCTCATTGCAAATGTGATTTTAATAGTAACCTTTTAGAAAATTAAGTTTAACCCCCCCTCACAACTCTAGAAAAATAGATCTACACTCCTTTTAATTAATCACCCACTAGGATTGATCAATTAAAATTTATGTAAATCTTAGAAAATAAATTTAGAGTTGAAATTAAAGTAATAATACCCCACTTAAGAAACCCCTATCTCTAGTTTCGAATCTAAAATGGGTATTATAACTAGAATTTCGATTTTCTCTTGAAAATCATTTACCCTCTCTCGAGGCGTAAATTTAAGGGTGGGGGATCAAAATTAACATTCAAAGGGAATTTTCAAGTAATCAAACTAATTAAACTAAAATAACATCAAATAAGGGTTTCCACTCACCCCTTGAAAGGGGATTTAGCCTAACATAATATAAAGCATGATAATCAAATAATCAATAGGCATTTAATATAAAAGAGAAAAGAGAAGAAAAATCAAACCAATCTCTTGAATTTAATTGACTCTAATCCTCCAATTTGAAGTATACAACCCTCTTAATTGAGCATCCAAGTTGTTTGTAATAATACCCACTCAATAAAATCTCATACAAAATTTCTCCTCACAAATCTCTAAAAAAAATAAAACTAAAACTATTTATAAAATGGTGTTTATCCTAATTTATTTTCTACATTAAACTATATCTAACTCTTTCTAGAATTCTCTTCTCTATTTCATGATATCCTCTCTCAAATGGCATCTTCCATCCTTTAAATACTAGGCATGGAGCATGGGGGGTAAAAATGGGAGGACAAAGGTGTATGGGATATGGAAGGTATTTGGGTGAGGGTATCTAGGGAATTATGTACACATGTGCATAGGTAAGAGGTGAGGTCATGTGGGAAGTGTGGTGGTGAGGATAAAATCAGATTTGGTTTGAGAGGTATTTTGGGCATTGGGTAAAAAAAAGTAGTTGGGGGTAAAAAAGGAAAAGGGGATAAATGGGTTTTACTTGACATGTGGGCATTTATGTTTGGTCTTGTGTTTGTTGGCAGGTGGGAAAATCGTACAGCTTTCAGATGGGAAATGCGTCGAAATGGAGTGAACTCGGGTCGGGGGTTATGTTCCGGGTTTTGTGAGTTTGGATGTCGGGCCAAGGCTTGTCAGCGCCGGATATGGTTTCGGGATGGGATCGGGCTCGTCGGCCAGTTAGACCAGAAGGGTATGGGGTTGCGATCGTTGCGCTGGGGCAGGTGGTTGTAGGTCGGCAGGGCTGCTATCGGCGGCGACGGATCAGCTGCCATGGCCGAAGATGGGGGTCAACGGGGTGAGGGAGGCCGCGGTTGAGGGGTAAAAGGGGGGTCACCGGGTTTAGGCCGGAGGGGGTTTAAGAGGTGAGGTAGTAGGTGGCTCACAGGGGGTAATCAAGGGTCTCGGGTTTAGTCGAAGTTGGGACAGAGGTTGGGTGATAAGGTGTGGAGAATGGTGGTGTATAGTTTGAGGTGGGTGAGAGGTGTGTTAATGGAGGAGAGAGAGTGTTGGGTGTTGGGTTGAGTGGGGAAGATGATGAGTGGGGGATTAGTGTGTGTGTGAGGTGTAGGGTGTATGGTGGGGATGAGGGTGTGGTATTAGTTTAGGGTGTATGTGCGTGTAGGGAATTAGAGGGAGGGTGAGGAAGAGGTGTTTGTGTGTATGTGTTGTGTAGGATGTTTTTGTGTGTGTGTTTAATTCGGACACCTAAAAATACACTAACTAACTAAAACTAATAAATTAAAAATTAAATCCTAAAAATAAAAATTAAAACTTAATAAAATTAAAACTCAAGTCCTAAAAGAATAAACTAATAAAAGTAGAAAAATAAATTTCTAAAACTTATCCTAATAAAATAAAAACTAAAGCCTACAAAATAAAACTAAAAATCTAATAAAAACTAAAGACCTAAAAAAATGAAAATCCAAATAAAACTAAAATAAATGAATTCCTAAAAACAACTAATCCTAAAATAAAATAAAAACTAAAAACTAAAAATCAAAATAAAACAACATTAAATTAAAAGAAATAGTAAATAAATCCTAAAAATTCTAAATAAATCTAAAATAAATCCTAAAAATTAAAATGACTCAAATTAAAAATTGAAAATATAAAATAAAATACAAAATGGAATAAATCAAACACACACGACTCGGGATAGGGTTTAGGTAGGTTTAGGGACTGGTTTAGGCTCGGGTTGGGGTAGGCTAGGGTTATGGGACAAGGTATTTAGCACAATAAAATGCGCATTTGCCTTGATATATAGCTTTTGACATCGTAAACGGACGTTTGACGTACAAGATAGACAATAAAGCGCATAAGACCCATATTGCCGAGAATTAGCAACTAAAGTACGTCTATTCAGGGTATAAAATGTATAGTTTTGGGTGCTTATCAATGATATGTGTCAGATTAGTCGAGGGAGGTATAGAGCTGACTGATCGTAAAGCTCACGTAGTGGAAGCAAAGTCGGCACCTAAGAGGTTAGATGTTAACTCTGCTGTAACGGAGCCAAAGTTGGGGGAATTGAAGAAAGTGGACATGGACACCATAGTGGTAGAGTTTTCAAGAATGGGTTTCAAGGACATTTTGGCCCCTCATGATGACCCTCTAGTCATCAGTACCAGGGTCTATGGGTACAATGTGTCACACATACTCGTTGATGGAGGCAGCTCAACCAATGTTATGTTTCGGGACTGCTTTGAGGGTTTGAAATTCAGCAAGAAGAGGCTAGTCCCATATCATCATCCACTGATACACTTCAGTGGGGAGAAACTCCATCTGCATGGGGTATTTGAAATGGACGTATGCATGGGCACCTGGACGAGGTGCCTTACTAGGAAAGTAATCTTCTTCATCATAGATGAGAATGTATTTTCGACATATAACATTATTCTTGGAAGAGTGACACTTAAGGAATTTGAGGTTGTAGCTTCCACAGTCCACCAAATGATAAAATTCCCCACCCCATATGGGGTATGGGAAGTTCAAAAGGACCAAGTGGAAGATTAGGCGCATTACTTCAGTTCAGCGGAGCAAAAAAAGTCCTATAAGAAGCTGGCCACTTCTTATAACATAGACTCTCAACCCAAAGGATGAGAAGCAACTATAGAAGGCGAAGCTGCGAAGGAGGTAGAATCCATCGTCCTTAATCAGGACAAGCCAAAAAAAATCGTCCAACTCAGAAAGGCCTTGAAGAAGGAACTGAAAGATGAGTTGGTAAAGCTATTAAGGCAGAGGAAAAACATCTTTGCATGGAGTCATGAGGACATGTCATGAATAGATCCAAAGATCATCTACCACTGACTGAATATTGATGAGAAGATGAAGCCCATGAAGTAGAGAAGAAGGACCTATGCAAGAAAAAAGTATGACGTCATTCAAGAAGAGGTCAAGAAGCTACAAAATGGTCATCCAACATTATGATCGTCCCAAAGGCCAATAAAAAGTTGAGAATGTGCGTTGATTTCACCGATCTAAATTAGGTTTGTCCTAAAGATAACTTTCCTTTGCCTCGTATAGATCAGATGATAGATGCCACATCCAGACATGAGCTGACTAGCTTCATGGACGCTTACTCGGGGTATAACCAAATCTTCATGGATGAGGCCGATATCGAGAAGACTTCTTTTATCACAGATAAAGCAATCTACCGCTACAAGGTCATGCCATTCGACCTTAAAAATACAGGGGCAACCTATCAGAGGTTGGTCAATAAGATGCTTAAAGATTATATTAGGAAGACTATGGAGATTTGTGTCGACGATATGTCGATAAAGAGTCTTAGGGTCGGGGATCATGTGGCCGATCTTGTAAGGACATTTATAAGATGAAGTTAAATCCTACGAAGTGTGTTATCAGAGTCGGCGCAGGCAAGTTCCTCAGTTTTATTATTAACTAAAGGGGGATTGAGGCAAGCCCAGCGAAGATAAAAGCACTGATTGACTTGCAGACACCTAAAACCATAAATGATGTGCAGAGGTTGATAGAAAGAGTGGTGACTCTCAATCGTTTCGTCTCTAGAGCTACAGATAAGTGTCTTCCCTTCTTTAAGATCTTGAGAAAATCATTTGTCTAGGATGAAGAGTGTGAGATATATTTTCAAGAACTTAAGGCCTATTTGGGGTCCCCAATATTCTTACCTTGGCCTATTCAAGGAGGTAAGTTATTCTTGTACCTAGTAGTGTCAGAATTATCCATAAGTGCAACTATCATTTGAGATGATGAGGGAGTCCAAAAGCCTGTATACTTCAACAATAAGGCTCTTCAAAGGGTCGAGCTTAAATACCTAAGGATAGAGAAGCTTGCATATGCTCTGATCCACGCCTCTAAAAAAATGAAGCCCTATTTCCAAGCCTATACTATGGTGGTACTCACTGACACTCCTTTGAGACAAGTCATCCATAAACTTGAGAAATCGGGTAGGCTGATGGCTTGGTCAATTGAGTTAGGAGAATTTAACATCATTTATCTGCCGTGGAATGCGATCAAAGGGAAGGTATTGGCCGATTTTATGGTAGAATTTACTTGGCCCGATGCCGATGTTAGAGACGAAGAAACTATAATATTGCTTAAAAATGTAATGGCAGGTACGACTCTGGCTGATGAAGTGAGAGCCGAAACTGTAGAAAAAGTTTTTTTATTAAAAAATGGAGCATTGACCAAGGGTCCTTTCTCAGATAAAATCCCAATTTAGAGTTTGTTCGTAGAACCTCTTATTACTTGCGCAAATGGAATAGTATCCCAGCCTTCCGCTCTTTCTATCCGTGTTTTTTATTTCTATTGTTATCTTTTTTTGTCCTTTTTTATTTCTCTTATCTTTTTGTCTGTTCTTCTGTATAATTTAAAATTTGTGATTTAGCCCCTTTAAGCATCCAATTGCAAAAAAATAGTTTCATTAGCCCAGAAGGTGTAAGGCGAATACTATCGGCCCCAGACGGAACTGATATTGAGTAATCTCTAAGATTCAACTTAAAGCGTAAAATAGCGAGATCGAATATGAGGCCTTGTTGGCTGGCCTCTCCCTGGACAAAGTATTAAACATCGGCCACATGACCGTGCACAGTGATTCGAAGCTATTGGTGGACCAAATCCTAGGAATCTTCGAAGCTAAATATGAGAAAATGGCCAAGTATTTTGCAAGGTTCAAAAAGTTAATGGTCAACTTCAAGTAAGTAAAGGTGAAGAGAATCCCTCGGCTTGAAAATAACTGAGCTGATGCGTTAGCGAGATTAGCCTCGGCCACGAGAATAAATATCTGGCGGACCATTCCCTTGGAGACTCTACATAGGCCAAGCATTGAGGAGGATGACAGTGGGGTAGAATTTGCTTAAACTTGAATTTGGGAGACTCGTGGATGGATCCTTTAATCAAATACATCAAAGATAGGGAACTCATAGATACTAAAGTCATGAGGAAGAAACCCCATTACCGAACGACAAAGTTTACTATTATATGAGATGTGCTCTATATAAAAGGTTTTTTGTTACCCCTTCTTAGATGCGTCCATCCTACAGAGGAAGATTATGTTCTATGTGACATTCATGAGGGGTCATGCGCAAGCCACATCGGAGGAAGATCTCTCGCAAAGAGAATTATGATGCAGCGATACTGGTGGTCGACCCTGGAAAAGGATGCGACCGACCATGTGAAAAAATGTGATAAGTGTCAAAGGTATGCAAGTATTCCCCACTAGCCTCATCAGTCATTCTCGTCCATTACTTCCCCATGTTCGTTCACAGCATGAGGAATTAACCTTATTGGTCCACTTCTAAAGGCAGCCTGTGGATACCAGTCTCTGATTGCAGCCAATGATTACTTTTCCATATGGGTGGAGGCTGAGGCCATGATCTCCATCACTGAAGTGAAGACGTTTAAGTTCATTTGGAGAAACATCATTTGTAAGTCGACCTACCTAACACACTAATCTCAGATAATGGGAAATAATTCAAAAATAAATCTTTGGAAGTGCACTGTGGAAGAGTGGGCATAAAGACGTTATATTCTGCACTAGGCTGACCCGAAGCCAATAGCCAGACTGAAGTCACAAATAGGATGATACTGGATGGCATTAAAAAAAGTTAGAGGATGCTAAGGTCTTTTGGACTGAAGAGATACATGGAATCCTATGAGTTTATAGGACGATCGAGAGAACGATAGACGAAACGCCATTTATGTTAGCCTATGGGTTCGAAGTGGTTATTCCTACTAAACTTAGGCTCCCCAGCCACAAAATCCAAACCTGTGACCCTAATGGAAACAATGATGAGAGGAGGCTTGACTTGGATTTAATTGAAGAAAGACGAGAGGACGCAGAGGTTCGATAGTATGCTTACCATCAGAGGGCCTCGAGATTCTACAATAAGGGGGTAAAATCAAGGTCGATAGCCATGGGAGACTTAGTAATAAGAAATATTTAGCAGAAGCATAACATACTACATTCGAATTGGCATGGTCCGTATCGGGTTATAGAAGAGGTCATCCCATAGACCTACATATTGGAGAATTTATAGGGTGAACCTTTCTTTAACCCTTAGAACGCATACCATTTGAAGAAATACTATCAATAGATCTGGATATTGCAGTGGATATTGTATGAGTGTCATCCTCTTTATCAACAAAAAATTGATGTATTTGTATGACAATGAAAGATGAATAAGAAACCCAAGTGTTTCTTCATATATGTGTTTTTCAATTATTGTTGTATGTTTTGGATGATGTTAAACTAAAGAACATCATTTTTTTGGTGAATTAGTTATAGATCACTCTCAATGATACGAGAGTTCATGAAGAGACTTGTTTCATCCATGAACTCTCAATAACACCGAGAGGAGGGACGAGTGTAATATTGACACACCCCAACTTAGTTACTTATAATTAAGTTTGAAAGTCAAAGTGAGTCAAACCATAATTAATTTAACCAAACCATAAACAAGAGTTTTAATTTCAGAGTCATCATTGTAAATTCATATATCTGAAATCCTTTTTACAACATCAGAGTAGTCACACTTATACAAACTTGCTTGAAGGAAAATTTAACTTAATTACATCATCTACATTTAAACAAAATGTTTGTTTCTCCCATTCCTGGCTAACCCAACCCGACTTCCTAGATTTGGCAGTGCCATCGCGTTACCTGAAAAATGTGAATATAGGAACCATGAGCAAAATAGACCAGTGAATGCATCACTACTATACTACTACATAAATTTACATGCAATAATATATCATTTCCATATAATTATGAATTAACTTAACTGGCTCATTCATAATGAATGACCAACTTTTTTGAATCATGATTCACATATCTTGTCTAAATAGACAATTCTCCCCCATTCCTGGTCGAGGAGTAACCCCTATCTTTAATAGACAAATCTCCCCCATTCCGGGTCGGGGAGTAACCTCCCATTTCGATAAACCGAATGAATAATTTCATATTCATTATATTTTGATCATATCAACAACACGATACAAATATCTCTTTCCAGTGAGTACACTCACCTTGGTTGACAATTATGCATTCACGTTTTCTTCTGGTGGAGCTGAACTGGGTTGATTAGACCTTACACCTGTCAATCCAACTAAATCAGAACTGAACCTCAATCATAAATATTATCCAAACATAATTATGTAACTTTCCATGACTATACATCAACAATATAATTCCAATTAAGTCACATTCCATAAAACATAGGTAAAGGCAAAACAATGATATACATGTTGATAAAGTTACGGACATTCAACCGTAGGAAATACCTTATGAGGAATTTATAACCAAAGTCAAGTAAACATGAAATTATACTCCTAAATGTATATACACATGAAACATGTACTTAAAGTACCCTTTGTAAGGATAAAATACAAACATTCATTCAAGGGGTACCCAGTATAGCCTGAAATTATTGTCTTACATACTTAACCATCCTATTTTCCTAAATTGTACAAATACAGGGGTCCAACCTCATCAATATGAAAACATATATGAATATACTATCCAGTAAAAGTGACGGTGTAATTTTTCAAGCTTCCTAGGGAAAGTTATGACCATTTCTTTACAACACAAGAAATCTTCCCTACAAGCTCCTCTATTGTTCCTTCGAATTCCCACAATTTTCATAATTTTTCTACAGAATAACTTTCTATGATTTTCAACCCATTTTTAGTAAATATACTTAATAGTACATAATTAAAGTTTCGTAATTTTTTGACTTCATTTGCTATCTCAAAAGCTCGACTAAACTTATGGCATACCGAAATCAAGTATACAAACAACAACCATGTATCAACTTGAAATCATCATTACGGCCTAACCACAAGGAGATAAATTCTCATTTTCGGATATGATATGAATATATGAGTCTACTTTTATATCCAATTTGAATTTCTCAATTCCAGTAAGCACACAAAGAGATATGCAAGTTTGAATGCAAGGGGTTTCAATACAAAGGGATTTTAAGGGGTTCTACATTCAACTTAACATAAACTTGCATCTAACCATACATACATATAAAGGGCTGAAACTTTCGTAAACCTATGATGATTTATATCATATAAATCAGTAATATAAGATAAATGACAAGATTTTCAATTAGGATTACCTTCGGGACTTTTACGTAATTTCCACGGATTTTTCTACACCTTTTCTCCTCACTTTTCCTTCCTAAACTCCCTAATTATCTTTCCTCAAGGTGAAACCCTTTCATGGATGATTTTGGCTGAAGGATAAAGCTATTTCAAGGGTATAAGGTCGGCCAAGGCTGCCTCCCAAGCCAACCAATCAAATTAAACCATTTGGTTTAATAAAAGATAAAATACCACTTAAAGGGAATGGACAACTTTGCCCTTTGTTCGTAAATTCGGTATAACTCTTTACTCGGGCATCCATTTGATGATCCGTTTTCTCTGTTACAACCCTAACTCACATGTCTACAACTATCTAGTTTTCACCTCAAGTCATTTATAATGTTATAAAGGTCAAAACTAGTCTCTAACCAAAACCTTTCTACCGAAAACAACAAAATTTGTGTTTGTAAATAATTCGACCTTTCATGATTTATGAAAGTAGGATTATAATAAACATAATCACTTAACATTAGATATACTAATATCACATTATTCATATCACATAAGATGAGCATGATTTAAATATAATTTATCATAATTATATTCGGGTTGTCACAAATATCATCACTTAAGTGGTGGAAAACTAAAAAATCATTTCATTATGGTTACTTAAACATCACTACGTGGTGAATAAAAAGTCGCAATTCTCTTGGCGATATAAGGGTGTGTTAAGAGATAAGTTTCAATCCTCACATTCTCGGTAACTACGAGAGATGACTTTTTTTACATCAGTCATTTGGTGACAACTTAAAAAATCATTTTATTATGGTTACTTAAACACCACTAAGTGGTGAATTAAGAGTCAAAACTCTCTCGCCGAGATGAGAGTGTATGAAGAGACGAGACTCGTCCATACACCTTAAAAAATGACGAGAGGGGACTTGTGTGATAACATGATTAATTGGGTAGTCAAAATCAAAAACCATTTTATTATGGTTACTTAAACATCATTAAGTGGTGAATTAAGAGTCAAAACTATCTCGCCGAGATGAGAGTGTACGAAGAGACGAGACCCAACCATACACCCTAAAAAATGACAAGAGGGGAATTATGTGATAACATCATTAATTTGGTGGTCAAAATTGAAAATAATTTTGCTATGGTTATTTAGATACCATAATATGGTAAAATATGAGTTGAAATTATGTATCGTCCCATTACAAGTACATCAACAAACATGGAGGTGCAGACACTACACTTGGTAAAATGAATTTGAATTTGAATTTGATTAAAATTGAGTTAAGCAATATGGCATCAACATACAATGGTTCAGATACAAACAGAAAATAATGTTCCATAAAATAATTCATACAAGCAAAAATTTGTGTTCAAAGTATTACAAGTGGAAAGGGAGTAAAGGCCACACACGACCGCCTTACAAAATGAACAAAATAAATAACATGCTGGATCAAGCTCGGCTATTGGCCTGGTTGAGTCTCAGTCTGAGCGTCATCAACATCTGCATTTTTAATGGGTATTGTTGTCTCGGCCACCGATGGGTCAGCGACAAGGAGTTCAACTTCGACCTTGGCTAAGGTGGTCGCCACTACCTTAGCCGCGATCTTAGGGTATCTGAGGGTCACCCACCTAAGGGAGGTTTGGACCCCCTATCAAAATATTAAAAGATGATAAACTTGAAGTCCTCCACAACCTTCGTTCTGGCAGCCTCAACAACTGTCACCACCCGCTCCTCGTGCTTCTTCTCCATGGCATCCTTATGCTCTTTAATCTTGTTCCTTCAACTCAAGACCCTCCACCTGGGCCTTATGTTCAACCTCCTTATGCTTTAAAGATTGTTTCTCAGCCTTCTCAGCCTTGACAACATCATCAAACTTTTCAATGTTGGTGGAAGGTGAGGAGGGACTTCAAGAAAATAGTTAGCCGGGCATGAATTACATCTAAAAATTCAGCTAAAAATTTATTTCCAACTTCTATTTCCAACTAACATGAATTACATCGGGTCGGGTTCATGCACCCCAACCCTGGAAAACTTAGCCGGGCATACTAAAACTAGAAGAAAATATGTTTTGAATGATAAAAAATATTTTTACTAGCTATTGAAGATGAAGAATAATGAAATTACTACTCAAGCATTAACTACTGCAATAATGAAAGCAAGGATTGGAATGAATTTACTTGGATTGCAAAACAGGAATCAAACTAGGGCTTTTGTTGTTTCTTCTCTAAGCTAATTACAAAGCTTCTCTAAAAAATGAATTAGAAGCCTCATCTTTTTCTGGGAGGAGTTAGAAATTTATATCCTACATAATTTAAAAGAGTTGGATTGATGCAAAACTCTAAGAAGAAGAAGATCAGATCAAATCTCGAGCACTGGATCGATCCGGTCAAGACATACCGGACTGGTCCGGTCAGCAATCGGACTGATCCTCCGTTTTCCAAACAAATCGGATTGGTCCACTAGACGTCCATCTTTACAGTAACTTAAGGGCCCCGGACTGATCCATTCTTTTATTAAACCGAATTGATTCGGGTTGTCTTCTCAGCTTCTCTTCAATTTCTCTTCAATATCTCGTGATTATCTCGTATCTTCGGGTCTTCATAACTTCTAATCCAGAACTCAGATTGGGACGCCGTTTCTTCCTACGTGTTCACAAGTGTGAGATCTTCGGCTTTTATTTTGGGTCCTTGACCGGATTCCTGGTAAAAATTATGCTTTTTCCCTTTTGATTCGTTTTCTTTCTTTTCTCTTGCTTCTTCCGGTTTCTTTCATCCTTTCATGTAATAAATACTTGTGAAATTAATAAGAAATGCACGAAACTCGGGGTACTTGTTATACGAAATCGTTAGCCAAGATATGAGAGAACTTAATTCGTTTTACGTTGTCCGAGGTAATAAAAGCCTCTAAATTAAGGGGTAAATTTAGAAGAATTTATTCCTAATCAAACTCCCCTAACTTAGAACTTTGATCGTCCCGAGCAATGTAAAAGAATCAAAACATGATCTAACTCAAAAAAATGGGATAGAATACCTCTTTCGCGGGCAAGCGATTGCATTTAGCATATGAAATAAGCCTATAAACCCCTAGGTTACTCTAGTAGGATGAGTTGTGTCTCGTGAGGGTTTGCAGCGAATATACCCACAAAATTCGACTCAAAGAAAATTCAAAATACGCAAAAATTGTACAACTCAAACTTTACCAGAAAATCGTCATCATCAATTCATGTTCAAGAGTCTCAAATCATAGTCCGTGTGTGTGAAGCCAGAAATTTAACCGCGAATTTTCACCGATTGATCATTATGTTACTTATCCGAAAATTCGTTTTGATTTCAAAATCTCACGGGATGCACTCACAAACGAATCTCTCGGAAGGGTGGCTATTTTCTCTAGGTATGCGTGATTTATAAGAGTAAATGTATTGGAACCAAATTCACGCACACAAATAGAAAGACGAAAATTTTATGATAAACGAAACTCATCATTAGATTACGGTTATACAAAAATGGGAACATTGCCTCTAATTCATATTTATAGTCTCTTTTATTATCTTTTCGTGTTTTAGCTCTCCATGTGGTAACTAATTTCGCATAAAGGGCTCGGCTCGGAATTTTTTTGGGGTTTAGGGTGTATTGGGTAAAATGGGAGTGATTGGGAATTTCAGAATTGGAAAATTTTCTTATGATGTCCATTAGTGTTTTTTTCCGGGATTTTGCTCCTTTTTCTGATTTTTCTATTTTGTTTCTACTATTTTTGTTGAGCATAATTATTCTTTTCTTGATCCTTTTTATGCACTTTTCGGACTTAATTTCTGAAATTATAAATTTTCACAATTCCGGGCCAATTGGGATTTTTCGGGTTGTCAAACGAAAAGAAAAAAATATTAGGCTCAAATTGGGTTGCAAAAAGGTTAATTTTTCTCGACTTTTTCTGGACAATATTTTTGGGTGATAAACGAGGTTCTACTCCATTATCCGAAATACTAATGGCGTTACCATATGCGTCTCGAGATGAATTATGTTTAGAGATCTATTTGACACGTTTTTCAAGGCAATATCACATACATTTTCCATAACCGATCAAAGTGAAGGAATTGAGATTCTAGACGACTTATTAGAACACTGAAAATAGCTTTGAGTTAACAATTAACTCAGATTGATTTTTAAACTCAAAATAAGGAAAGGTTCGAATCTCACCGGGTTTGTTAATCTCCACATTTATTCTCTAAGTCGTCTACGTTCGCTCAATTTTCATCTATGATCAATTTCGGCTTTGTGTATTATGTTTTTACAATTTGATACTTTAAACCAAATTTTAATGATATTTTTGAAAATTTTGAATTCCAATTTTTATTTATTTTGAAGAAAAATATTTTTGGTTTTTTCAAAATTTTTCAATTTTTTTGAAATTTCTGGGCATTTTTAAAAATTTGTGAAGTTTTAGAAAGTTGCACTTGTGGCCCCCCCAACTTAGACTTTTGCATTGTACTCGAGCAAAAAGGACTAAAATCTAACTCAAAGCGAATTAAAAGTGCGAAGAAATAAAACGAACAAATACTGAAGATGCAAAAAGACACTAAAGGACACCAACACATGACTGAAAAATACAAAAATCACCCCATACGCGTCGGGGGTGCGACGACCTATCTCTCGCTCCTACTAACTCAACCGATCCCACTCACGAGATCCGATGCACTACTTATTTCTCCCGTCCTAAGATTATAAACAAACAATCGGAACAAGTTGGGACCTCGCCCATAGATAAAGGAAAGACCGGGAGGCTTGTCGTGACTAATCGAAAATGGATCCTCGTGATGCTGACTCAAAGCGTGGCCTGCGTGCACTGACTCAGAGGGAACACTAGGTTTCTTTTAATTTTTGGAACGCATGGGTCGGGCTCTAAGTCGGACGAAACACAATTTTTTTTCTCAATCACCTCCGAGTCCTCAAGTGGTATCGGTGGATGGTTGCAAAGAATGAATTCATCGATTTTATCTTTCCATTCGCTTTCTTCTAAGTGACTACAAAAGCCTAATAGGGATTGGAATTCAACAATAAGGCTCTCATCCACCGGCCCGAATTCTTTTTTAAAGTCTTCAAGACTTATATCTCCTAATTTTCTCTCTCGAGTAATGCCTACGTCCTCGATTACTCGCCCGATCTCTAACTCCACTATTTTTCTCTCCTCTAACCACTCTCTCTCGCTCTCATAACTAGACACTAACCAAGATTCTAAGGCATCTCCACATATATTTTCCTCAACATGTTCTTCCTCAATCTCATAAACTAAGATCACCGCGTGAAGATCATCTTCTTCCCCTGCTTGTTGGGCTATGTTGAAGATGTTTGTTTCTAAAGTCATGTTCCCAAAAGTGAGTTGCATCTGACCATTTCTAGTATTGATAACTGCGTTAGTCGTAGCTAAGAATGGGCGTCCAAGGATGATGGGAACATGATTTTTCGAGGTGAAGAAGGGATCCGTGTCCGAAATGACAAAATCTACTAGGAAGTAGAAAGTGTCCACTTGGACTATCACGTCCTCAACTATACCCCGTGGTATCTTTAGGGTTCGATCCGCTAACTAGAGAGTTATCCTTGTGGGCTTGAGATTTACCATATCAAGTTTCCTATAAATCAAATAGGGGAGGATATTAACACTTGCCCCCAAATCGAGTAAGGCTTTTTCGAATGCGTTCTCTCCAAAGGTGCAGGAAATGGTGGGGGCATCGGGATCTTTATATTTAAGTGGGAGATCGTTAAGAACGACTGAGCTCACATTTTATGCTAAAAACACGTTCTTATTTACCTTCATCCTCCTCTTGAATGTCAATAAGTCTTTTATGACTTTTGCATAGGATGGAATTTGCCTTATTTCATCGAGGAAAGGTAAGTTCAACTTTACGTTCTTAAGAACTTTTAGCACTTCTTCACTTATGGTCCCTTTATGGGAAGGAACCAATCTTTGAGGAAATGGCTCAGCGGAGGGTGGTTTCACAAATACCTCGGGCTCACTAGTGTTTTCCTTTTCACTCTCATTCAAAGAGATATCTTCGGCCTCTTTCTTGCCGGGTGAATTCTCCTTGTCTTTTGAAATGTCGTGTGGGGGAGTTGATAAATCAAAAACCCTCCCACTACAAAGAGTGGTTATCGCTTGGTAGTGCTCCTGTTGTTTAGTAGAAGTGGAGCTAACACTTGGTTGATCTTGGGGAGGTCTTTGGCCTTGGGCGGGAAACTTACCCTTCTATTGGGTGCTTTTGGAGATGTTTGCATTTATTTCGATGAACAAGCGTTCATATCGAGCATTATGTGCACCTTGAGAATTTATGAATTGGCTCATTGTATCCTCAAGGCTCCTCCGCGGTGGGGCTACATATGGTACTGGAGGTGGTGGTGCTTATTGGTATTGAGGATGTGGTGGAGGTGGAAAAACCTGTGAATGTGGGTTCATCGCAGCTTGTGGTTGTCCATAATTGAAACCAGGATGGTTCCTCCACAAAGGGTTGTAAGAATTCCCATGCGGGGTATTAAAATTCCCCTTGAATCCTCCTATAGCACCCACCTGCTCGGTGTACATGGACTTGTAGGAAAATATTATTGGGCAGGCCTTTGTGGAGTGGACCACCTCACAAATAGCACACACTTTTTCTTTTAACCCATGGTTGGATCCAGAGATATTTCTCAATCGACCATCAAACCACTCCTTCATATCTCTCTGAAACTGATCAAATCGACGGTCTATTAAGGTATTTCTATCCAAATAGTATAGAACAGAGGCAGTTTGATTGGTAGATGGTTGTCTAGGTCGATCTTGGTTGGGATCAGATGTGTCCCATGCTTGAATAGTCTCTGCGACATACTTAAGGTGGGCCTCAACATCGCATGCGTCTAAATCCCAAAAGGGTCTTTCACACATCATTTGAATAAGTTGTTTGGAAGCTATTGTCAACCCATTATGGAAGAAAGATATCACTAGGTGTTTGTCAAAATCATGATGGGGGCATGCGCTCACCGACTCTTGGAACCATTCCCAACATTTGTCAAAAGACTCATTATCATGTTGCCGGAAAGCTTAGATTTGAGTCTTGACAGAGTTGGTCTTGTGATGTGGATAGAATTTTGAGACAAACTTGGATTGTATATCTTTCCAGGAAGTGACGAAGTTCAGGGGTAGAGACCATAGCCAGGTCTTGGCTTTATCCTTTAAGGAGAAAGGAAAAATCTTTAGGCGAGTGATATCTTGCGTGCAAGTTTATTCACCAAATGTGTTATATGCCTCTTCAAACTCGTGAATATGCAGGTAAGGTTTCTCGAAATCCATGCCATGAAACGTAGGGAGAATCTGTATCATCCCATTGAGAAAGTGGAACTGACCAGTAGTATACGGAAGTAAAATGCAGCCAGGGGTGACAGTCTGCTCAGAAAAGAGTAAGTCTTTCATGGGACGATAGGGGAGATCTCCCTCTCCAGTACTGAAACTCGCTGCGTCAGACATCGCACTCGTACTCTTTTCAAATGAATCTGTGTACTCACTCGGTGTCCTAGATGTGTGATTCAAAGTTTGACTCAGGGTGTAACTACTGATAGAGTGCTCAGGAGAGGGAATTGGAAACCAGAATTATGGGCCACGAGGTGTGGGGGGGCTTTCAGAGTTGTACTCAACTATAGGATTTTCATGGATTCTGACTGGATTATTGTGAGTAGTTTGAGTGTGTTCAGAATTTTGCATTAAAGGTTTTAAGAGATGATGAAATATATTTCTTATTTTTTTATTTTTGAAATTTTTTGGTCAAAGTTTTAGATTGACTTAATCTAACCTAAGTCTACCTAAATCCCCGGCAACGGCGCCAAAAACTTGACGCGACCACAAATCTGTCTAGTGTGCTATTTAGGCTCAACTGCAAGCCTTGTCGCTCAAGTAATAATCCGATAAGTCGGGTATTGATCCTTAGGGAAACAGGACGAACGGAGTCGTAACGACGTTGGAAAGGCGAAGATAAGCTAGCTTTGACTTCAAAAGAAACGAAAAGATGATTTAGATTGTGAAATGACTACAGCTAGACAGAAATAAGGACTAAATGAAATGCAATTACTTCTAATTAACCTAAAGGTGAATGGCGACTAAACTAAAGCTTTAACTATAAGATGAGAAAGATAGGTCGAGTTACAATCCCCCACATCCTAGTAATTCACTTCGTTGGATACTAGATTCAGAATTAAAACTTCAAATGAATCCGACTTTTTAATACTCCAAAGTATTACATATATGAGGGATCGTAGCCCGCACAGTACGTAAGCAAAAGGTTGAATTAAAAATTCGGTCTTTACTTCTACTTAGTATTACATATATGAGGGATCGTAGCCCGCACAGTATGTAAGCAAAGGTTGAATTAAATTAGTATAGTAGGAACTACGATACAATTCACTTAAAATTTTATTTCCATCTTCTATTTCCACTAACACGAATTACAACTTATCCGAACATACTAAAACTAGAAGAAAATATGTTTTGAATGATAAATTTTTTGTAACTAGCTATTGAAGATGAAGAACAATGAAATTACTGCTAAAGCATTAACTATTGCAATAATGAAAGCAAGGATTGGAATGAATTTACTTGGATTGCAAAACTGGAATCAAACTAGGGTTTTTGTTGTTTCTTCTCTAAGCTAATTACAAAGCTTCTTTAAAAAACGAATTTGAAGCCTCCTCTTTTTCTGGGAGGAGTTATAAATTTATATCCTACGTAATTTAAAAAAGTTAGATTGATGCAATACTCTAAGAAGAAGAAGATCAGATCAAATCTCGAGCACCAAATCGATTCGGTCAAGACATACCGGATTGGTCTTGTCAGCATTTGGACTGATCCGTTTTTCGAACAAATCGGATTGGTCCGCTAGACGTCCATCTTTATAGTAACTTTGGGGCCCCAGACTGATCCATTTTTCTATTAAACCGGATTGGTCCCGGTTGTCATCTCAGCTTCTCTTCATTTTCTCTTTAATATCTCTTGATTATCTCGTTTCTTCGGGTCTTCATAACTTTTAATCCAGAACTCATATTGGGATGCCGTTTCTTCCTACATGCTCGTAAGTGTGATATCTTCGACTTTTATTTGGGTCCTTGACTGGATTCATTTTAGAAATTATGCTTTTGCCCTTTTGATTTGTCTTCTTTCTTTTCTCTTGCTTCTTTCGGTTTCTTTCTTCCTTTCATGTAATAAATACCTGTGAAATTAGTAAGAAATACACGAAACTCGGGGTACTTGTTAGACGAAACCGTTAGCCAAGATATGAGATAACTTAATTCATTTTACGTTGTCTGAGGTAATAAAAGCCTCTAAATTAAGGGATAAATTTGGAATAATTTATGCCTAATCAGGTAGTCTTCTTATTCTCTTTGGCTTTTTGTGCTACCAGTTTGTTGAGAAGATTCGTTGCAACTGGAGTAGCTATTGCCTAAATCTGATACGAGGTTATCTCTGGATGACCTGCAAGTAAATAGAAATAAAAGATAAGTCAATATAAATATATAAAGAATAGTCCGACTCTACACTTGAAGAAAATTTGAAAATTACATAACTCTGTCGGGTGGTCAAACCCCAAGCCTATTCTATTGATATATTTAGGAGTCATCAACTGTTCAAACTCCATAATCCCATCATTATCCCCCTTAGACCCGAGTTTGTTAATTTTATGTCTGTCATCTATGCTTAGGTCGGGATTAAGCCTGATCGACATCAGAGCCTTGGCCCATCTCTGGGGTACTATCGGCACATTGACATGACTAGGAGAATTGGTGTCGAACTCTAAGGCACCTGAGATAAAGAAATACCGAGGATTCCACTTATTGTTAGAGGTCTGGGTGATGAGTAAAATTTTCTTGTTGGGATTCCTGGCTATGAGATGATAGTAGTCAGGATGTGTCTTAGAATACGACACATTATAATATCCCTTGAAGATGAGGATAGGGATGTCAAATTTGTATGATAGTCTTCAGAACTGGACAAACCCAATGAGGATTATCCAGGCGTTGGGAGACAATTGAGACCGGGCTAACCCCAGACTTGCAAGAACGACTCTAATATTCCGATGGACGAGAAGCCTGAAATCTAAACATTTGTTCGTAAATTGCCATCTCGCCCTCTCGGCTATTATAGGCCCTCTCTTCTGAAGTGGAAACCCTCATATGGATATTGGATTTTACACCATACATATGCGTCCACATCAATAGGTAAATCTATATGACCGTGGTAGAAAACCTCTGGGCATAACTATGTCAAGTGTATCCTCGTTCGAATCAGAGGAATTTTCCTTAACTTCAACGGTCGAAACATCGTCTTGAAACCTTCTAGCAAACTCAGTCCTTGAGATGGCCGAGATGGGAATAGACATAGATGGGGTTTGGCTTTTGGATAAAAAAGGAAACTTAAATGTTTCCAAATGGTTTTTATGAAGTGCTATCAAGGTAAGTCACTGGAAAAGATGATCGAAAGGTTACCTAGAAATCTAATCGACGATGAAAAAAACTAGGTAAACCCTAACAACACTCTAATCAAGTCCCCTATAAAAAAAATCTTTTGGAAATCCATTAATGAACCCCTAGAACCACCTCAAACAACCGTAAAAAAACTAAAACTTCATCAAAAAATCAAAATGCATAAATAAAGGAGAATAATGGTAGAGCAAGGAACATATATCAAATGGGAGGTTACTTGTACAAGAATGAACACTTGAGGATAGAAATGGAGCACTAAAACTCACTACACACGCTAGTTCAAGGAGATATAATGTGAACGGAGGAAACAGATGATAGCAGAAGCTTGAAGCACATAAGTATTTATGAAGAAGAAAGAGAAAATCTCAAGATTTTTGGATATTTAAATGCGCTCATGATTACATGCGATTCCCAATGAGGCCATCATTTGGGAACTAAGACCTAAGAAAGGCCCGCAGATGCCCTTTCTTAGCCAACATGCAAAGCCATACAGTTGATGACAAGTGTCCTACCAAAGTCAATTGAAAGATGTTTATGCTTGGGACACTGAAGAGACACCCTCAACCTCAGCCAAGCAGGTACACATCCTCAAAGCCGACTCAGGCACCTGGGGTCTTGTCCTCATATAGGGTTAGTAGATTATACCCCTCAGCCTTATAATCACATTGAAGACTAAGGGATATGGGGTAATTGATATACACAAGTGTGGTCTCATTTCTAAACAGACCCAACATGGTCCGGTCAACACTACTTAACATTCACGAGATAGACCTATTCACCCATCCGCATAGTAATGGACACCCTCAAGGATCTCGTCCTGTGCTACCCTAGTAAGACGAGGCTACATGATTAGCCGATAAAACTCATTTTCCCATATCTCTTCGACGTCTCGTCTTAGCCTTGTGCCACCCTGGAAAGTCGAGATTACACTTCGACTCAGTTTCGTAGCTACTTACAGGGTCCATCTACATTAGTCTCGGCCCAGTCGGGACCACTAGAGACGACATCTACACCACGTATGGCACGCAGGATTCTGGTATGGTCAGTCCACGTGGGCATATAGTTATAACAAATCTTCATAACACGTGAGGGAATATTTCATCATCATTGATTGAGCATGTTTTTGATAGGTGTTGGACTCCTATTAGACTACGTACCTCACACACTCATGTTGCCGAGAACACACTATATATATGACTTACTTGAGTCTATATATAGCAGTTCCAACTAGTTTGGATATCAAGACAAAGTAGGTTAGTTTTTATGAGTTGCTCTATCTCTCAAAGGTTCAAGTAAGAATGAAGAAATCCAGTCCAAAAAATCCTCAAGATCAACCTAAAAGGAAGTTAATTCTACCTTATAACCACTATAGGACACCTACACAACATATTATTGAGTTCCTATATGTATATATTGATTTAAACACTTTAACTAGATTTTCACATCAAGTTAATTCCTTTATAACATTTTTAAATAATTTTTGAAATTATTAAAATTTGGTTTTAAAAAGTGTTGGGGTTAAAAGTTGGAACTTGCAAAATATTTTTATTCATTAAAAGTTGTGTTGGGTAAGATCTCAAAGCGGCAGAGAATTCAGGGGGAGAATTTAGAATATCTTTTACGTGTGTTTTTTAGCGTGTAACAACCGAACACATGTTGGCACCTTAACGGATGATTTTGTGTTTTCTCTAAGACACATACTTTATATGCAATCTCAGCCCTTGGATGAACCTAATCGACGATCTGCATGCGTTTGAAATCAATCCATCTACAACCAGTTTTAATCAATCACCGTGTGTTATTCCCACCGCATAAATTGAACCGTTAGATTGGTAGTCAACTGGTCAAGATTGATCCCAACCATAGGATTGCCTCTAAAGTTTGAGATCCTTCCTCAGCTACTATATAAACCAATCAAGTCTCAGCCATTTGAGACTTTTGGCCTTAGTCCAAATAGAGAGAAATAGACAGAGTAGAGAGTAGATAGAAGAGAGATAAGGGAGAAGAGAGAGGAAAATAAATAGAGAAGAAGATAGAGAGAAGAAACCCTGATCTTCGAAGCTCAACCTCTGAGTGTTTTCCCTTAATCCACACACTAAAAACTTCATAGTTTCATACACCAGAAAACCTAAACCTTGAGAGTTAGATCCATTTAGGGTTTCTGTGAGTTTGGTGTTGTATTTGTTCGACGATTGAAGACTTCTTCAAGTCTTAGTTTCTCTCAGAATTCATCTCTAAGAGAATCTTGAGTTTCACTATTGAAACTTGAGTTTTTCTAAAAGACAAAATCACACGTTTATATTTGTATTCTCCTTTGGATCTTTTGTTGTAGATCCTTTATGTTTCAAGATATTTTGAAAAAGAAACTTCTGTATTTCAAGGTTATATCAGACCTCTTGAACGCTTGTGTTTCTTGCTTTATATTTCACGATTTGTGAAATAGATGTGTCCAAAAAATAAATAGAAACACATAGGACCTTATCTAGTGTTAAAAGCAAGGTTGTTTTTTAGATCTGATCTTGAGAAGAAGTTATTTGTCAAAATAAGTTGAATCAGTATTTGCATGTCATATAGAATCTCTTGATTTATAGGAATTTATCTATATAAATATCTTGAGAGGTTGAGTTGCATAAATCTGCATTTAGTGCACATCACAAACACATTATCACACACGAACACTTAGTCACAATGGTTCTGTTTGAGAAACTTTGAAATTGAAAGAGTTGCTAGAATCAGAAATCAAGGAAAAAGAGATCAAGGAAAAGGCAAAGAAGTAATAAGAGAAGATCAGTTCTACTCAGAAAACCTTTGGAGTGGAGTAACTCATGTAGGTATAAATCTGAACTTAGATTTAGGATCTTTGTGTGCTTACTTAAGTATTGTAACTTGAATCTTTATTTTAGTGGATATTTTGTTTGTTAAGGATTTTACCATGTTAAATACCTGTGTTCATTACTTTGAATGTTCTTAATTTCTGTTCTGATTGGTACTGCATGTTAGACTTAATAAATGGTTTTTAATTTCTAAAACCAAAGGTAATCAACTACCAAATTTAGACTACATATTCAGAAAATAATTTTAAACACATCTTGTGTTAATAATCGAAAAGAGTTTTGTCCAAAAAGTTTATTCCGAGTTTACTTAACTTATAACATTTTGTTATTAATCTAGTAAATAGTTTTTTCAAGTTGTATCAGAGCAGGACCATCTTTTGTGATCCTGAAACTTTAGAAATTGTTTTCGAAATTTCTTTCAAAAAAGTTCTGAATATGGAAGAAAAATTTGAGAGGTTAGGTAACCCTTCCAGACCACCACTCTTTGATGGTAACAACTTTTCAAACTGGAAAGTGCTAATGGTTGCTTTCATTCAAGGAACCCCTGGTGGTGATGTCTGGGAGATGATTGAAAATGGTTATGAACATCCTACTAAGGCTAAATCTGAAACTGATCCAACAAGGATTAAGAAACTTCTTTGTGAATTTACTACGGTAGAGAAACATAAGTCCCTAGATAATAACAAAGGCAATAATGCCATTTTTATGTCCATTTGTGAACACGAATTTAAAATAATATCCATAAGTTCAACTTCTAAAGAGGCATGGGACACTCTTGTCATTGCTCACGAAGGTGATGAAAGAGTCAAGGTAGGAAAAACTCAAATGCTTATCCAGCAATACAATAACCTGATAATGGATGACAATGAATCCTTTGAAAATTTCTAAATTAGGTTAACTGATATTTTCATAAAACTTCATGCAAATGGTATAACCTACAGTAGAAAGGAAATTTTTGAACAAATTCTTAGGTAATTGCCTTCTAAATTTAACAATAAGAGATATGCCATTGAAGAAATGGACGACCCTAATATGACTCCTGAATTATTTAGTAGTAAACTAAGAATTGTAGAGTTGGAGTTAGATTTCAAGAAGCAACTGACCAGACATAATAATAAACCCTCTAGTTCTAATGTTGTGTTTTCATCTAAAATGCAAAGTTCCTGAAACAAGTTCTTTGAAATTTGACACTGACTGTATTGATGACTGTGATTTAAATGACCTTGACAAATAAATAGCTCTTATGGGCAAGCATTTCAAAAAAATTCTCAAATTCAGAAATGCTGTAGCCTTTAAACAAGGCAAGTCAAATTATTAAGGAAATCAAAATCCCATACCTCATGACAGAGACAATGCCAAACACTCACATGATAATAAAAGGACCTATGATAATAACCGACCTAAGATAGAACTGAAAGATATGAGATGTCATAGATATGGTAAAATGGGACATTATGCCAGAAAAATGCCCAACTAATTTTACCAACTGTAACAAGGCTAATATGTGTAAAACGTGGGATGACTCTAGTGATTCTGATGAAGATGAAACACAGTCAACCCAGAATGATGAGTATTGCACGTCTTTCTTTGCTAAGATTATATATAATGATGATGATGATGCATGCTTACCTACTCATGAATCTGTGATTCCTGTTGATGTTGATGTTAATAATGCTCCTATATTGTTGAAAGTAATCTAAGTATGAGTCAAAGCGTTAATATTTCCAACGAACTGAACGTGTGCGCGAGTCCAAAATGAGCGTGCGCGTGCGCTTAAATGAATTAATTATTTAATTAAATTCCAATTCCAGACCCAACAATTTTTTAACTCTTGCAAATAAACGTGATTGAAAAAATTAATCTAAGCAAGCAAGATAGTCACAAATGAGGAAAAAATCCCCAAAGGGCAAAACCATTTATTTCACTATAATTTTGTAACTCACAACTTACACGGATTACAATGAAATAATTTGACACACGAATACCCGTAGGCATCGGTCGGCGTCGTCAGCAATGGAATAACGACAGATACTCCATAAGAACACGCAGTTCTATCTTCAGCAAAGATCCACACGCAGGGAACCTCAATGACCGCAGTCTTCGATTAGTACCATGAGCCGTACCAAAATCAACAGCATAAGATTTCAGAGAAATATGTCTTGGGTTCCACAAAACAATTCATAAAAAGTAGTTGGGATTATGAAATTAAATGGACAAAAGGTTTTGGACCCTTAAAAGTGAGAATAAGACATTCTTGAAAATATTGAACACAAATATCTATACGTTATGGCCTTTAAATAGAAAAGATTTGTTAAAGTTAAACAAGGACACCATACTGTTTTTCATCCATAGGCTAGCTGCGTGTTATAAAAGAAAAACTCCTTGCCAATCATTGGCAAAAACAAGGCGGCGTGAATTATGAGAAGCAGTGTCGTGAGATATTTAAACAAAGATATGAGGCAATGCTTAACCATTTAAAAAAAAACCTCCCCTTTGTTTCTTTCACCCCAATAATTGCAAATGATTGGCTTAACCCCCTTTTTTATAACCATTAAAGGCGCTGGCAACATTAAACAAAAACAAGGCTCAAGACCTTTTTTTTTCTTTATCCAGCCTTAGCCGCGTGGCAAGGCATGCCAATGATTGGCAAACAACAAAAAATCAGCGCCCACTATTATAACCACCCAAGGTCTACCGAAAACATCAACAGGTAACAAAGTCAAGTTGGCCTTAAAAACGTTAAAAAAAACTTCTTTTATAAAAATATATTTTTAAATGCCAACTCATTTTTTATTTAAAAAAAACTTTTGTTTCCATTTTTTATTTTTAAATAAAACTTCTTTTATTCAAAAGAGATTTTATAAATAAAAGTTCTAACCCATTTTTTTTATAAAAAAAAAATCCCAACACTTTAAATATAAAATGCACATGGAACTTTAAACATATTCTTACCAAAAGTATCTCGACGGTGCTTGAATGTTGAAGGGAACTTTGTAATTTGAATCCGGAGTTAACATCCTCGATTCTTTATTGACTTGTAGCGGTATACGACATAACTCAATGTGACGGATAATGTCCTTACAAATCTCCCCCTATGTATATGTCGGTACAAAATAGAAAATCCAAATTATTAATCACAAGAATGACCTATACAAATCTACCCTCCCAAGATAATCATTGAAAGATAAAATGACAAGTCTACAAACTTTCAAAATTTTCTTCAACAATCAATTTTTCAAAACTCCAAGCTTTTCTCATCAGGGTGTGCAAAAATCTGATAAAAAATCTTCGTACCTACGCACATGAGATAAAGCAAAAAACCTCGTGATGTATTGAGTTTGAAAATATAAACATAATGAATGTTAGCACAATCAAATATCCCCCATACTAAAACTCCCCCATAATATCATAATTCGTTCTCCCCCTTTTTATTTGTCCGAAATAGACAAGGAAAAGAACAAATCACATAAAGCAAAATGGGGTGTCACGAAAAACAGAACAAACCACTATTTTTTTTATATTTCAATTTTTTATACAAAAAAATGATGTTACAAAAATCGCACACCATGAATTTATACTAAGACGACCAAATCAGGGAAATGGAAGGAATGGGCGTGAACAAATTCGACAGGAAATTAACTCAATCATAACATATGTTCAAGATACATAAGTGTAATCCTAACGAATGAACATAAAAAATAGTCCTTTGTTGTAAAATTGTTGAATTTAGATGATATCGTCTTAAATCAAAATCAACAAATTAAAGTCAACATGATTTTCAAACCAATAACGTCCAAAACGATTTCATGCTTTTTCAAGATTTTTAAGGATGTGCAAAGCCGTTTTAATTCTCCAACCAAACTCCCTCATATATATTTTCTATTTGAGATGATCTAAATTCTCGAACATTGGATAATTGGCGAATAAACCTAATGGCACATTATTGGCAAGTATTTCTTTTTATTACCTTTCAATATTTTCGGGCTCTTTTAAACCTCTTTGGACCCCGAATAATTAAAATTCCTCAATTTTTTAGGTCCAATTTAAACGACGGCTTAATCGCAAAGGGTATATATGTACCTTTCATAGCCCTTCACCGTTTATAAAATTCACTCAAACTTACGGCACAACGGTAAAAACAGGCACACCTTTTATTATCTTGTTTTATCGCATTTGGTTCGTTATAATAGACAGAATTGAGATAAAAACACGTAACCAACATGTGATTTGTCAAGAACAAACATCAAACAAATCCGTGCATGTGTGCAATAAAGGACAAAGTGAGTTAAACATGTAGGAATCATCACTATAGCAACTCAAAGACTCCAAACTTTCTAAAGCACAGGAATGACATAACATATTGTCTCAAATCACTATCAAATAGTCACATGGATATGGCATGAAGGTATGACTTGGTCATCCTAAGTGTTTATTAAAAAACGGTGCAAAACAAACTACAAAAATCTTTTTGAGTTTTTTTCAAAATTTTATCAAAACAAAATCATTTTGGCTTTTTCAAAATTTTCAAAAAAAATGGAAAATCTTTTTATATTTTTCAAAAATTTTCAAAAAATGGAACACATACAAACATGGTACACACTAGCAATAGGTATATAATATCATTATGTAAAACATCCTATGCTAGCAAACTAGTCAAACCTCAATCATTAGGTGTGTGTTTTTTTCCAAAGGTGGTGACAACTTATGAAAAACCTCCATCAAGTCATGTGAAGTTTTGACTAAAAACTTATCTTGCTCAATAATATGTGCAAACTCTCTCATGTAGTCTCCATGAGCATGTAAAGAATCATGTGTGGGTGCATGTGTGGAAGAAACACGTGTAGTAGAAAAACGTGACACATTACCCCACTTAAAGAGAAATTCCCTAAGGTGTACTTCCCTCTTGCAATGGGAACAAACATATATAGGCCCAGGAACACCTTTCTAAAAAACTCTAGGATGTACTCTCTTAATGGAAAACGGACGCCTAGGTGGGTTAGGGTGAGACTCACGTGAATCTTAAGTGGGAACCAGCTCGGGTACTACTTGGGAAGTAGAATCACCGTCATGACTTATTCCTAAAATCTCACCACTACCCAAAATAGGATTGAGAACCATCTTTCCAACCTTCTTAGATGTGTTCTCAAAATTGACTTTGACCTCCCTGGCACGTTCAAGATCACTCTCAAGTTGGGATACACGTGTCGTCAGACTAGATACCGTGTCGGTAAAATCACATTTTTCCTTTATTAAAACCTCCTTACACTCTCCAAATCTAATACTTGACGACCTAAATCCCGATTATACTTCTTTGTTTTTAAGGTCTCGGTGTACAAATCTCTAAAGGCTTTTTCGAGCTCACTTTCATCTCCACTTTCACACTCACTTTCTTCCTCACTTTAAGCGCTCAAATCATCACCGTCGCATTCGTGTGCACTATTGTGGTACAAAGTGGGTGTGCTCACACGACTTGATAAAAATGCAACAAACTTCTCACCACTAGTCACATCACCCTCACCTTCACTACTATCACTATGCGTGGAGGGAATGGCTACTTTCTTCCCTTTATTTCTAAGCCACGTAGGTTACTCAAACGACTTATGCCCCTTACCCCCACATTGAAAAAAAAGTCACGTCCTCAAAATCCTCCTCACACTCCTCATTTGAGTCATTATCTTTTTCCTTCTCACCACTTTCTTTGGCCTTTCCTTTCTTTTTCTTTTTCTCAAAAAATCTCTTTTTATTGGAAGAATTTTCTCTAGAAATTTTGAGAAACTTTTTAAAAATTTTCGCAAATAAGGCCACGTCGTCAAAATTAAAATCACCCTCAGAGTCAGACTAAAAAACGTGCTATTTTTTTCTTCTCACTCTTGTCACCTCGCCTAGCATGGGTTTTAAGTGAAATCCCTTTATCCTTAGGCTTGACAGATTTAGGAAACATATCAATTTCATACGTTTGTAAGTCTCCTACTAATTCTTCTAATTTAAGCATGTTTAAATTACCCATAGAATTTAACACAGTGACTTTAGGGATAAAATATTTGGATCCACTTATTCTAAACAAGTGAAGAACTTTTCAGATATTATGCATGATGAATTTTAGATGTCACTTATGGGTGAACTTCAATACTTTTTAGGCCTTCAGGTAAAATAATTTAATGATGGCCTATTTATCACTAAATCCAAATACGCTGCAGAACTTGTCAAAAAATTCGGATTAGAAAAAGCTAAACCTTCTAGAACCCCCATGAGTACTTCAATAAAACTATCTAAAGATTATAATGGGAAAAATATTGATCCTACTCTATATCGAAGTATGATAGGCAGTCTCTTATATCTTACTACTTCTAGACCCGATATTTCTTTCGCAGTCTGTGTCTATGCTAGATATCAAAGTAGCCCTAAGGAATTCCAGTTATTTTGTGTGAAGAGAATTATTAAATATGTCAAGGGTACTCTAAAATTTGGTATTTGGTACACCAAGGACACATCTAGTTCTATTATAGGATACACTGATGCTGATTGGGCAGGGTGTTCTGACGATAGAAAGAGCACGTCTGGCGCATGTTACTACGTAGGAAATAACATAGTAGGTTGGTCGTGTAAGAAATAAAATTGTATTTCCCTATCTAGCGCAGAATTCGAGTACATTGTAGCAGGAAGTTGTTGTTCATAACTATTATGGATTAGACATATGCTTAGAGATTATGGTATCACTAAAAATTAATTAATTATGTTTTGTGATAACCAAAGTGCCATAAATATTTTGAAAAATACGGTACAACACTCTCAAACTAAGCATATACCAATTCGACATCACTTCATTCGTGATCTTATAGAATCTAAAGAACTCATTATTGAATATCTTAATACTAAAAAACAGCTAGCTGATCTGTTTACCAAACCATCAGATAACATACGATTTGAGTATCTGCGAACAACTATAGGTATGATAGTTCTCACATAATTTCTATCACATTTATCATAACCTCGGTAGTTTCACGCTAATAATTGGTTTATGAGGTTTTAGGGCATGGACGTCTCTCAAATGAAAAAAGACGCCTCCTAACACTAGTTTATGTAGGAGACCCTTGATTCTGCCCTTGCTTATGATATTGTTTGTGATTGAAATCTGTATTCATTTTCCTGATTTCTCTATTTTTTTTATCCCATTGTATATTTGAGAAAAATTAGAGGAGAAGAACTTGAGTATTTTTGATGCGATTTATATCTATTCCTATTCTAACTCAACTAATATGCCATTCAGTGTTTAATCTTTTATAGGAATTTCTTCAGACCTGTTGTAAATCTTGTTCTATTTATTAGGATATTGGTCTGTATTGTAGTTGAGTGATGCATTTTTTCATCTTATGTTCAGTTCTAGGATGGGAATGGGTAGTTAGATCTTTTGTATAGGACAACTAGGATTTTTCATTTTTCACCCACGAGTTTAGAATGCTCAAGGGAATTTTGTCTCTAATATCCAAAGGGGGAGATTGAGAACACACTATATATATGACTTACTTGAGTCTATATATAGCAGTTCCAACTAGTTTGGATATCAAGACAAAGTAGGTTAGTTTTTATGAGTTGCTCTATCTCTCAAAGTTTCAAGCAAGAATGAAGAAATTTAGTCCAAGAAATCCTCAAGATTAACCTAAAGAGAAGTTAATTCTACCTTATAACCACCATTGGATACCTACACTGCATATGTTGATTTAAACACTTTAACTAGTTTTTCAAATCAAGTTATAACATTTTAAAATAATTTATAGAATTATTAAAATTTTGTTTTAAAAAGTGTTGGGTTTAAAAGTTGGAGTTTACAAAATGTTTTTATTCATTAAAAGTTGTGTTGGGTAAGATCTCAAAGCGGCAGAGAATTCAGGGGGAGAATTTAGAGTATCTTTTACACGCATTTTTCATTGTGTAATAACCGAACACGTGTTGGCACCTTAACGGATGATTTTGTGTTTTCTATAAGACACATACGTTATATGCAATCTCATCCCTTGGATGAACCTAATCGATGATCTGGATGTGTTTGAAATCAATCCATGTGCAACCAATTTTAACTAATCAACGTGTGTTATTCCCACCGCATAAATTGAACCATAGGATCGCCTCTAAGGTTTGAGATCCTTCCTCAGCTACTATATAAAACCATCAAGTCTCAGACATTTAATACTTTTGGCCTTTGTCCAAATAGAGAGAGTAGAGAGAAGAGATAACAGGGATAAGAGAGAGGAAAATAAATAGAGAATAAGAGAGAGAGAGAGAAGAAACCCTAATCTTCAAAGCTCAACCTCTGAGTGTTTTCCCTTAATCCAAACACTAAAACCTTCATAGTTTAATACACTAGAAAACCTAAACCTTGAGAGTTAGATCCATTTAGGGTTTTTATGAGTTTGGTGTTAGATTTGTTTGACGATTGAAGACCTCTTCAGGTCTTAGTTTCTCTCAAAACTAATCTCCAAGAGAATCTTGAGTTTCACTGTTGAAACTTGAGTTTTTATAAAAGAGAAAATCACACGTTTATATTTTTATTCTCTTTTGGATCTTTTGTTGCTGATCCTTTATGTTTCAAGTGATTTTGAAAATGAAACTTCTGTATTTCAAAGTTATACCAGATCTCTAGAACGTTTGTGTTTATTGCTTTATATTTCATAATTTATGAAATAGATGTGTACAAAAAATAAATAGAAACAGATAGGACCTTGGCTAGTTTTAAAAGCAAGGTTTTTTTTCAGATTTTATCTTGAGAAGAAGTTATTTGTAAAAATAAGTTGAATCAGTATCTGCATGTCATATAGAACCTCTTGATTTATAGGAATTTATCTGTATAAATCTCTTGAGAGGGTGAGTTGCATAAATATTCATTTAGTGCATATCACAAACACATTCTCATACACGAACACTTAGTCACAGTGGTTTTGTTTGAGAAACTTAAAAATTGAAAGAGTTTCTAGAATCAGAAATCAAGGAAAATGATATCAAGGAAAAGGAAAAGAAGCAATAAGAGAAGATCAGTTCTTGTCAGAAAACCTTTGGAGTGGAGTAGCTCATATAGGTATAACGCTGAATTTAAATTTTGGATCATTGTGTACTTGCTTAAATATTGTAACTTGAATCTTTATTTTAGTGGATTTTTAGTTTGTGCCGAAGAGGGCACCATGGATGTTTCCCTTGATTAAAGGTTTTGCCACGTTACATACCTGTTGTTGAATATGTTGGTCAAAGAGAAAATATCAGGGGATCCGAGGATAAATTTGGATAAAATTGCTTTAATTTATGAGTGAACCACATCCAGATCCCGTAATAAGATGATTGATTTATTTGATTTCACCAAGATGATTTTTCATAAAAATCTCAATCTCCTCTATCTTCATAAAAAGAAATTCGTTTCTGATGACCGTGTAATGGTCCGGAGCGAAAACCGGATTCTTCTGTAGATTTGGCTTGTTGAATATTATTTCTCTGTACATGTTGTGGGATACAAATCGCCATTTTTCAATTGAGTGTTATCTGTTAAGATGAAATATTGAAGAGAGAAAAAGAGGATCTATATCTTTGATTTTCAATATGCATTCAAAAAAAAAAATCAACTTATTGGTAACTATCACGAGAGCCCATATTTTTCAATTAATCATTTCAGATCTATTATTATGAAATTTATTCAAAATAAATACCTGTGTGCAGATTATAAGAAATTCGCAGTTCGTGAACATGCACGATATACATAAAAATTAGATCCAACATTTTTTTAGAAAATTTTCAAGTGGATCCATATATGTAAGGATTTGTATAATATTTATGAGTCTAAAATTCACCAGATCCCTAAATGGAAATAGATCATATGGTTAGTGCATATAAAAATTATGACAAAATTAAAAGATTTCCAAATGAATAAAAAATGTATATACTCATTGTTGATACCAAAATTAATATGCTGATAATACGAAGACACGTGTCAATCTACGTGGCACAATAGCAACGAGGAAGCTCATTCCCCCGACCAACTCATGTTCTCTCCGAGCAATAAGGATACACCGAGGAGCTCTATCACTCCGAGGAACTCCAGCGCTCCGAGGAACTCTTGAGTAACGAGCAACTAAGGCGGTTCGAGCTGCATCTCGGCCCCAGCATTGATTGCCAGATAATCAACAGTTCAACTATTCATTGAATGCTTATTATCTTGACGCACACGCTGCATTAAATGTATTACCCTTTCATATGTATATCTTTCAATGTATCAACCCTTTCGTGTACAGCCTAAGGGCTATAAATACCATGTATCACCCTCATTCAAGGGGACCGAAATTTCTTGATAGAGCTTGTAATCGAGAATTCCCAAAACACTCAGCAATAACATTACAGTGGACGTAGGCCATTCATACAAGGCTGAACCACTTTAAAAATCTTTGTCTCATTTTATTTATCTGTGATTAAATTATTAGAGCGATATAATTTTTTACATCAACAGATTGGCGCCGTCTGTGGGAATCGATTGTTATTATCGTTTTTCACCAAAAATCATTCATCACCAATGGCGGATAATCCAGAATCTAGCAATTGAAATGCTGGAAATGCTGGAAATCCTCTAAATCCCCCTGTACCACCAGATCTGGCCGGGATTATGACAAATCTGGCTCAAGGACAAACCACCATGCAAGACACAATGAGGCAACTCATACAAACCCTTCATGGCGGCGCACCTGCACGTTCGGGACAACGAAGTGGTCAGAGGCAAACTTATTTACTTTCTTCACGATCCAGGCGTACTGAGTCATATCGTAATGAGGAGTCTGATGATTTCTCTTATCAACCTGGGCAAACTTCGTCAATAAGGGCTACAGATACTAATCAACGTATAACTTTCTCTCTAGAAAGACCCCGTGCCTTAGAGAGACTGAGTAGGGTGTCTCCTTTCATTCGATTAGGTCCTAGGAGGAATAGGAGTCCACCTAAGACCATGTCGAGGAGTTTTCGACAACCATCAGATCTAAGAGAAGGATCAGCACAATCACGACCAGTCGCTCGTCAAGATAAATCTCAGGAGGCTACTTCAGAACGATCTATTGCTCAAACCAATAGGCTCGAGGAAGGAAATGAAGCGTGGAAAGGATCCCTTCAGCGGTTGGAGGATAGATTGGGAGAAATGGCTAAGGCGAAGAATCCCCTATAATGAACTTTTGTTCAAGGGACACCTTTTGTCCAGGCCATTGTGAATTTTCCTACACCGTCAAAGTTTAAAGCACCAATAGTGACCCCCAAATATGATGGAAAGATAGATCCTGTTCTTCATATAGAGCAATATCAAGCTGCAGTCGATATCTATGCTGTCCTTGACGAGATGAGATGCAGAGCGTTCTCAGGAACTCTTACTGGAGCAGCCCAGATATGGTACAACAATCTTCCTCGGGGTAAGATTTCGACTTTCTTTCAGTTGGCCGAGTTGTTCATCGGTAATTTCTGTTTTGGAGAAAAGCCAGTAAAACGAGTAGCACACTTGTTAAGTGTTAGACAAAAATCTGGTGAGAGTACTAGAGATTACATAACTCGTTTCAATAACGAGAAGCTGGAGGTCATAGATTACGAAGAAAAGACAGCAATCACCGCCTTGATGAGTGGGTTGTTGCCTAATAAGTTGTATTACACTTTGGCAAAAGATCCACCTAAAACTATGTCAGAATTGATGGCAAAAGCTGCCAAAATCATGAATGCCGAGGAAGCTATGGCTGCAAAGAAGAATATAGATAAAGACGCCAAGGTGGAAGTCGACAAGTCTAAGAATAAAGAGCATAAAGGTAATGGCGGTGATAAACGCTCCAGAAATAATAAGTCATCATGGGAAGTCCTGAAGAAATACGATAATTATACTCCTTTGAAAATGGGTATTCATCATGTCTTGGAAGAAATCAAGAACAACGAGGAGGTAAAATGGCCAAAGAAATTGAGGTCAGACCCTGATTCGAGAAGTAAGGATAAATATTGCGAGTTTCATAAAGATCATGGCCATATGACTAAGAATTGCATAGCTCTTCAGAACGAGATTGAAACACTCATCCAAAGAGGAAAGCTAGCAAAGTATGTTGATCGGGGAGGTGAAAGAAGAAATAATGATCGAACTAGAGAGAGATCTAGATCTCCTCATCGAGCAGAGGAGAAAAAGAAGAGAGAACATGAAGATGATGCCGAGGATGACCTCGATCTTCCCAAGAAACCAAGGCAACCAGAACGAGAGGTATTTTCCATACGTTTTGGGGCATTTGATTGTAATGTTATTACAGGAGGAGATGCAGGAGGAGGAGACCTTACTGCAGAAAGACAAGCTTACCTCGGAGAGGCACAAGCTTGCTCATACATTCAACGAATAAATTTAGCCGAGGAGGATCATCCGAGGAAGGTAAACAAAGAGAAGCTGGTCATTGGCTTTTCAAAAAATGACCTGGCAGGTGTTCTTTACCCTCACGACGACCCTTTGGTGATCAAAATGAGGATGAAAGAAGTAGTGATTTCAAAAGTGCTGGTAGACAATGGTAGTTCAGCAGACATCATGTATTATTCATGCTTTGACAGCTTGAATTTAAAATTATCTCAATTGGAACCTTATCACAGACCTCTTTTGGGTTTTGCTGGCGAGAAAGTTTTTCCACTTGGAACGATCAAGTTGGACATATTCATTGGAACTTGGCCTGCTTGTCGAGCAGAGAGAATACGCTTCTTTGTGATGGATAAAAATGTTCAGTCAGCCTACAACATCATCATGGGAAGAGTTGGTTTGAAGAAGTTCGGAGCAGTTCCATCTACAGTACATCAATGCTTAAAATTCCTAACAAATTTTGGAGTAGGAGTTGTGAAAGGTGATCAGAAAGTAGCTCGGGAATGCTATTATTCATCTGCCGAGCAAGAGGAGCTTGAAGATTCAAGAAAAAAGACTACTACCTATCAGGTGGATGAAGGTACAGAAATTGAAACACTGGATCCACGAGATGAATCCCAACTTGTAAAAGGACAGGTGGTGGAATCTACAGAGAATGTTATTCTGGACGATGAGCACCCTGAACGAGTAACCCAGATAGGTTCAACGTTGGATGCTTCAATAAAACAGGAGTTGATAACTTTCTTGAGAAACAGGAAGAAAACTTTCGCGTGGAGTCATGAAGACATGCCAGGAATAGATCCGAACTTCTTATGTCATAAGCTCAATGTGAATAAGGAGATCAAGCCTGTAAAGCAGAGAAGAAGGGTATTTAGCCCCGAGAAGAATCAGGCTATATAAGAGGAGGTCGAGAAGCTCCAGAAAGCCCAATTCATTGAAGATGTGAAGTATCCAGACTGGTTGGAAAACGTGGTGATGGTAAAAAAGAAAAACAATAAATGGAGAATGTGTGTTGATTTCACCGATCTTAACAAGGCATGCCCAAAGGATCATTTTCCATTGCCCAGAATTGATCAACTAGTGGATGCTACCTCGGGACACGAGTTGCTCAGCTTCATGGATGCTTACTCCGGCTACAACCAGATCAAAATGAAACCTGAAGACAGGAAAAGTACTTCTTTTATTACCCCTAAGGGAACTTATTTCTATAATGTTATTCCTTTTGGTTTGAAAAATGCAGGAGCGACATACCAGCGGCTGATGAACAAGGTTTTCACCGAATAAATCAGTTGCAACATGGAAGTCTATGTCGATGATATGTTGACAAAGAGCAAGAAAGATGCTGATCATCTATTTGACTTAACTCAGACTTTTGATCAACTGGATAAATACCAAATGAAGCTCAACCCGACGAAGTGTACATTTGGAGTACGAGAAGGGATGTTCCTCGGATACATCGTCAACCAGCGAGGCATTGAGGCGAATCCAGAAAAGATCAAAGCTCTTTTAGGGTTGCGATCTCCAACAACGAAAAAAGAGGTACAGAGTCTTACAGGACGAGTTGCAGCGCTCAATGGATTTGTATCTCGAGCAACTAATAGGTGCCTTCCATTCTTCAAAACACTCCAAAAAACTTTCGAGTGGAATGATGAATGTGAAAAAGCCTTTCAAGACTTGAAGAAATATTTGGGAATACCTCCATTGCTGTCCAGACCAGTGATGGGCGAGAAGTTGTACTTATATCTGGCAGTATCAGAGAATGCAGTCAGTTCAGCACTGATCAGATTGGAGAATGGAGTCCAGAAGCTAATTTATTACACAAGTAAGGCTTTCCGAGGTGCAGAAATCAGGTACCCGAAGTTGGAAAAATTGGCGTTGGCATTAATTGAAGCAAGTAGAAGAATGAGGCCATATTTCCAGGCCCATAGCATCGTCGTATATACCGACATGCCGTTACGATAAGCCCTTCATAAACCAGAGAAATCAGGGAGACTAATGTATTGGGCAATAGAGCTCGGTGAATATGATATTGTATATGAACCCAAATCATCACTAAAAGGGCAGGCTGTAGCAGATTTTATAGCAGAATTTACTTATCCTGATATCCCCGAGGAGCAAAAATTACTCGCTGATCAACCTGTGGATGTTACAGGATCAGCAAACACAAGCTCAGACCAACTCCGGTTGGTAAAAGAACTTGTGGATGTAGAAGGATCATCAATTTCGAACTCAGACCAGCTCCGATTGGTAAAAGAGCAAGAAGAGATGGTCGACGAGGAGCGAAAAATGCCAGGGGAGGATGAAAGGAAGCAACAAATATTTCACCGAGGAACTCTATCGGATAAGGAATTTGAAGACGGGTTACCCATATGGAGATTATATGTAGATGGCTCATCTTGCACAGCAGGTTATGGGGCAGGAATTATTTTGAACACCCCAGACGAGATTGACATGGAATATGCCTTACGATTCCAATTCAAAGCCTCCAATAATGAGGCTGAGTATGAGGCCATGATAGCAGGTCTTAATTTAGCAAAGATTATGGAAGTGCAACAAGTGATGGTATTCAGTGATTCTCAATTGATTGTGAATCAAATGATGGGAGCATATGCAGTTAAAGGAGAATTAATGGTCAAGTATCATGCCAAGGTAATGGAGTTATTGGCAGAATTTGACGCGATTCAGTTAATCAGAATACCAAGAATAGAGAATGCACGAGCAGACGCACTGGCCCGATTAACATCAGCTACTCGTACCGAGCTGCGAAGAACAATTCCAATTGAAGTACTAGAAAGTCGAAGCATAGATGAAAACCTGACGATGAACATTATTACCCTTGATCTAGGACTATCTTGGATGGATCCTATCAGGGCATATATTGAAGAAGGAGAATTACCGGAAGATAAGCTCGCTGCTAAGAAATTGAAGTATAAAGCTGCTCGGTATGTACTAACTAATGGTATTTTGTATAGACGAAGAATTATGGCAGGTTTGCAAAGATGTGTACATCCTTCCGAGGTGAAAGAATTAATTGAAGAAATCCATGAAGGGTCCTGTGGAGCTCATATAGCAGGTCGAACACTTTTGCAAAGGGTGATGACTCAAGGATACTACTGGCCGACGATGAGGGCTGATTGTATAGCCTATGCTAAGAAATGTGACAAGTGTCAACGTTTTTCCTCCATCCGACGAACTCCACAAGCATTGTTGACACCCATAACTTCCCCTTGGCCATTTGCCATGTGGGGAATTGATTTGGTTGGACCACTGTCAACCACTCGAGGAAGATTCAAATGCCTCGTCGTCGCAGTAGAATATTTTACTAAGTGGGTAGAAGCTGAACCCCTTATCGATATGACGTACGAGAAGGTATACCAGTTTGTTTGGAAGAATATCATCTGTCGATATGGTCTCCCTCATGCCTTCATCATAGACCATGGAACACAATTCGACAATGAGGAGTTTGCTGCCTATTGTCAACAATCAAACATCCTGAAGACCCATTCAGCACCAGGTCATCCTCAAAGCAATGGGCAGACAGAGGTAACGAACAGAACACTGCTAAATGTTTTAAAGAAGAGGTTAAGTGAAGCTAAAGCTAACTGTATTAATGAGTTACAATCAGTATTGTGGGCTTACCGAACAAGTCCCCGAGCAGCGACTAGAGAATCATAATATATTCTGGCATTTGGAAGTGAGGCTGTAATACCTGCCGAGTTGGGTCTACCAACACACAGAGTGCTGAATTTCAATTCCCCGGTCAGTGACTTGATGAGAAGACTGGATTTGGATATGCTCGAGGAGGTTAGAGAAGAAGCATCCATTAGGAATGCTGCTTATCAACGACGAACAACTTTGTTCTACAACAAGAGGGTGAAGAAATGCGATTTAAAAGAAGGAGATTATGTGCTAAAGAAGGTCATTCAGAAGCACAATAAATTGGAAGCAAAATGGCATGGACCTTACCAAGTTACAGAAGTTGTTCGACCAGGAACTTACCGAATAGCAACTCTAGAAGGAGAGGAATTCAAGAATGCTTGGAATGCCGAACACCTTCGCAAGTATTATCAGTAATGTAAAATGTAAAGCAGTTCTATCAATATGAATAAAACGATGATGTTTCACCATCTTCTCTCCTTTTATTGAAAGTTTTTCGGGGAATACTAGTGTTGTACACTATGCTGCTCGACAGCAAAAAGAAGACGATAGTTCAGACCCACGACCAACTCCGGTTGGTAAAAGGGCGAGAACAAAATATACTCCTTTGGTTAGGAGGCGTACACTTCCGTGATCAACTATGGTTGGTAAAAGAGCTTGTGGACAAGATAGTTCGAAAGAACCAAAATATACTCCTTTGGTTAGGAGGCGTACACTTGCGTGATCAACTTCGGTTGGTAAAAGAGCTTGTGGACAAGATAGTTTGAAAGAACCTGATAGTTCGAGCGTGATCAACTTCGGTTGGTAAAATAGCGAGAACAAATTATACTCCTTTGGTTAGGAGGCGTACACTTGCGTGATCAACTTCGGTTGGTAAAAGAGCTTGTGGACAAGATAGTTCGAAAGAACCTAACAGTTCAAACCCACGACCAACTTTGGTTGGTAAAAGGGCAAGAACAACATTCTTAAAAATGCCAATTTCGGCTAGTTAAGAAACAAAATATGCCAACTTATGTTGGTCGGAAGGTAAAACTATTCCAGAAAATACAAAATATTCCAAACTAAACCAAGTATGGTTGGTCGGGGATAAAAATCCACTGACTATAGTTGGTCAACGAGGATAAAATTAGCGACCTTGGTTAGTCGGACAACATTTAATGAAAAAATTACCAAGTATGGTTAGTCGGGGATAAAAACTCTCACTAATTATAATTGGTCGACGAGCACAATTTAACAACTTTGGTTGGTTGGAAAAATTTTAAAGTAGTTATTTTACTCATTACTTTATTATTAAGTGATCGAGCAACATTTCTGATACTTTATTTTGGTCAATGAACCATACAATATTGTTATGCAAGGACAAATATAAAAAGTATTAGATAAGTACAAAATGATAAGAAATACAGATTTGCGAGCAAAAAATAAAAGTCTTTCATTAAAATAAATTACAAGTTACATATGTGTGCTAACTATTACATTGAAAATCCTATTCTATTGGTTTTTTCCCCTCAGCCTTCGATACAGGTTCCTCGCCAGCAGGAGGATCATTTAATGTTTGGGGAGAATTGATAAAATTTAAGTCCTTCAACATTCTGACATTCATTACTGAAGGAGTATCCAAGAGATGCTCGGGACGAGATAATTCAATCTGAGAATGAAGACTATAGTGACCAAGGTATTTTGAAATTAAGCTCCGAGGAATGGCACGAGCTGGGATCCATTCCATGTCCAGTTTATAAGGCGGTAGAGGCAAGTCTAGTAGCCCAGGAGCATGATAATCCCATAAATAATGGCCTTGTTCGAGCTTCAGCACACCCAGGGCGTTCAACCATCCCTGCTTATAACCTTCATTATTGGCATTTTCAATGCGAGCATCCAAGTGATAAAGGGCCTCATTATAGCCTACATTCCAGAATTCACGAGGTTGTTTATGGAATTGGAAAGTTAATCTTTCTAACTGCTCATGAAGGTTCGTGGAAAAAACATCCTTATCATTCAAAGCAGACTTCGTCGCAGTAAGTTGATCTTCCAAAGTCAGGATTTTCTTGGACATTTCAGACAAAACCCGATCTTTTGCGTCCAACTGGTACGCTTGAGTTTCCAATGTTGACAGAGTACGAGCTTCTTCAATACTACGAGGAGTTCTTGATCGACCCCGAGCAGCTGGAGTGCTTCGTTCCTTGTTAACATCTTGGGCAGCTCTTCCTCGCCTACGAGAACCTCTTCCTCGTCCCCGAGCAGTAGCAGAAATACCAGACCTTCTTAAAGTATCCAATTCTTGCCTTAATTTGGCATTCTCAACCTCTAAGAATGAGAACCCTTCGTCGGAGACTGGTACCAAGGCAGTGGAAGATGAAGCTGCAGACTTATACTGTGCCAATTCTGTCTGCAAATTGTTGTTCTCTTGTTCCAGCAGCTCGACGATTTGTCTGCAGGCTTCAACTTCACCTTTTAGGGTCCTTTCCCTGACATCATACCCAGCAATGAGTTTGTCATAGCCCTTCTCGGCAGAAAGCTGTTGATATTTTTTTTCATACCCGTCATGTAACAAGGCATTTGACTCCCTGTACTGATCCTTGAGGTCTTCTAGAGTATATTGAAGCTCCTCGATCATATCATAGTAGGCCACGTTATTGGCCACTGCTCTATCAAGTAAGTCCTTCAAGTATCGATAAGCTTCGATTGCTTGCTCTGAAGCACCATGACCAAGGATATCGACAATTTCGGATGTATTGAGGTTTGTGTGACCAGCTTTATAATACTCATGGCATTGCTGCATCAACTTTGTGTCGTTAGCAGACAAAAGATCCATCCTGGCCAGAAACTAATAGAGAAAGAAAAAGAAGATCAAGACAGAGTGCAAATAAAGAAGAGACAATTATATGGAAAGAAAGAACTCAAATTTTATTAGATCATAAGGCAAAAGTTACAAAGATCTGAGATACAAAATACAAGTAAGGAAAAAAACAGAAAGATAGTACCGAACAACTTCACACCTTTTTCTTATCTCCCAAGACTTTCTCGGGAAGCTGGGACGAGGAGCTTGGTTGCTCGGTGGGAACATTGATCTGATTGGTAGAAGCTGGGACTTGTTCTGGAGGAGTAGGCAATGAAGAAATCTCCTCGGTGGCTGTCTGGTTGGGTGTTGGAACAAGGACTTGATCACCCCCTGTCATTGAAGATTCTTCAGATGAAGCCTCGTCTTCATCTTCGTCTTCAATAACTGGAGGAGGACCAGGGAGATGTTGTTGAAATAGCTCAGAGTCCTCGCTCACCTTCAATTCTTGCAAGGCAGCAACCCAACCATCATGGAAGAATTTCAAACTTCCATAATTCACCTGGGTCATCATTGCAGCTACCCCCTATCCCATCCTTTATCCCAACCAGTCCGAAAGGATTTCTTCACAGTCGTTTTTCTCTTCATCTTCTCCGAGGAGAGCTTCTCGGATAGAAGGTCCTCGGAGGCTTTCAGCTTGGCCTCCAACTCCTCCTTCTGACGATTTGTTTCACGCAGAAGTGTCAACTCTTCCTCGACTGACTTCAGTTTATTCTCCAGCTCCCCAAAGCCTGAAAGTTTCTCGGCATAGTCTTTATTCTCTCTCTCCAAGTCCTTCACCTTATTACCCAGTTGTACTTTCTCTGCATTAGACGCAGCCAACTTCTTCTCCCATTCAATTTTATCCTCATCATACTTCTGACGAGATTTAATATCTTTCTCCAGTGCTCCTTCCACAGTGGACGAGGAGCAAGAAGCTTTGATCGCTTCATCCTTTTTAAGGATTATATTGAAACAGCTCGTCAACTGCAATCAAAAGAGGAAAATGAAATCAGAAACAAATATGGGAAACAACAAAGGAAAATATAAAAAGCTCGGAATAGAGATACTCACTGAAGCCAAATGACGAGCAGCCAGAGAAGTAACCACATCCCGAGTAAGGTCTTCTTCAATACCTTGCACCTCGGGGATGGGTGAAAATTTTGCCAAACTCATCGTAGAGCTCGGAGGAACAATAATTGGAACACCATCTCCACCAGCTGGGAGCTGGGGAATGGCTCCAGAAATACTAACTGAGGAGGATTTCCTCAATCTCCTCGGTGCTTTTTCAGCAACCTCAACCAAAGAGGAACTTTTGGTTGGTAAGATAGTGATTACCTCAATAGGTGCATCCTTCTGCACAGGAGCCATTGGGGGCTTCTCGGCAACCTTCTGAACAGCAACAGAAGGAGCATCATCAATTTTCTTTGTCCCCTTTGGGACATTAACCTTGGTTTTCTTCCCATCGCCAGCAGAGGAACTCTCCTCGAAGAGAGTAGGAACTCTTCTCTTGCCCATTTTCTGGCTTAAAGGAATATGAGATTCCGGATCAGAGTCTTCAGGAATTTGCACTGGATCACTGGAGCTAACCACAGGGCGAGCAGTAAAAGACGACATATAGCTCCTGTACTGCAACAAGTATGAGGCAGACCTGATGTGCTCGTCTGCAACTTTCTGATGCAAACTCCAGATATGTTTCAATTGCCTTATGTTAACTTCTGATTCTTTGGGAGTTTTTCTCTTGCTGTCAACTGCAAACAAAAACAAATTGAAATATTAATTATGCATTTATTCAAACATGATGAAATCATAATTTCAAAAATAAAATAAAATGAAAATAACCTATCCCATTGCCATATGGGGGGCATCTGGGACCCTCATATACAGCATCTCCAACCAAAGGGGCATGTTGCCAATTTTTTATAACTACCCCATGTTCAAAATAATCCCTGTTTGCATCAGGGAGGTTGACTACTAAGGCTCTATTCAAAAACCTAGTTTTTAAATAATAAACATTGTCTAAAACAGCCCATCTATAACAGTACATAATCTCAGGAATTCCTATACGAGTTCCATGAGTTTGATTTAACCTATGTACCCCATTAACTATTCTCCATGTGTTGGGGGCTATTTTTGCAGGGACAACATCAAAGTACTGACAGAATTCTAAACACAATGGATTTGGTGGAAAAGAAAATCCACATTCAGCAATAAATAGGCTAGGGAACCAGTGTCCCTTAGCCAATTCAAAATAACTTGAAGGTTCAGAAAGACTCTCCAAGATTACCCAAGAAGGAATAGAGAAGTCAGAGCGAAACTTCTCAAGAGATCCGATAATATAAACCATGGTGAATAAAAAGAAATGAAGAAGAAGGAAGAAGAGCTTACAGAGAAAAAGGAGATTTGTTGACAAACAAACGAAGGAGGGAACGAACACACAGGAAAGAGAAAATCTTTAGAAAACTCGAAAGCAGAAATTAAAAAGGTAGAAGACGATGGGATTGCCTCTGAAGTTTAAATACCTTGCCTTGGGAAACGACGAAAGAAATGATTACAGAAAGGAAACTATTACGCTACCGGCGGCTAAAAGGACAAAAAATGCACGAAGATCGAAGCACTTTTAAAAATACAAAAAGGCGGATTTTGCGAATTTGGAAGAAAATTTAAATATGAAGAAAAAGTTCCTAAAACCCAGGAGAGTCATTTAATGTTACTATATACCGAGAAAGAATGTTCCATACTCCTCAAAGTTTGAAATATGAAACATTGGGGGCTTCTGTTGATACCAAAATTAATATGCTGATAATACGAAGACACGTGTCAATCTACGTGGCACAATAACAACGAGGAAGCTCATTCCCCCGACCAACTCATGTTCTCTCCGAGCAATAAGGATACACCGAGGAGCTCTATCACTCCGAGGAACTCCAGCGCTCCGAGGAACTCTTGAGTAACGAGCAACTAAGGCGGTCAGAGCTGCATCTCGGCCCCAGCATTGATTGCCAGATAATCAACAGTTCAACTATTCATTGAATGCTTATTATCTTGACGCACACGCTGCATTAAATGTATTACCCTTTCATATGTATATCATTCAATGTATCAACCCTTTCGTGTACAACCTAAGGGCTATAAATACCATGTATCACCCTCATTCAAGAGGACCGGAATTTCTTGATAGAGCTTGTAATAGAGAATTCCCAAAACACTCAGCAATAACATTACAGTGGATGTAGGCCATTCATACAAGGCTGAACCACTTTAAAAATCTTTGTCTCATTTTATTTATCTGTGATTAAATTATTAGAGAAATCTAAGTTTTTACATCAACACTCATATGAAAGAGATTTATGAACACAGAGATATTATTTTATCTCCTTAAAAGAGAAATAATATAATATGTACACAAATTTCTCAAACTTTGTGATTATGAAATATACATTTATGCAGATTGTAAAAATTTGTGAATATAAAATCATGATTGAATTAAAAGATGTATACACGATATATAATTGATTTGATCTCTAAGTTTATGGATATAAACATATGAGAATCATGATTTGAACAAAAAGATGCGTGCATATAACTAGTTATACGTAGAGAAAATAAAAACTTAGCTTTTGATGGAGAACGATGCTTGTAACACGTTCCCACAGACGGCGCCAATCTGTTAAAGACAGAAAATGGCCACTGCCATTTTAGTGGCGTCAACAGTAGATAAATGATGAGGATGAGATTGAACATGAAGATAAACATTCACATCAAACATATAAGAGACAAAGGTTTTTAAAGTGGTTCGGCTATGAATAAAGCCTACGTCCACTATTATTTTATTCCCAGGGGTTTGCAATAGAACCATATGGTGTAGAGAGAGAAAGGATGTGTATCTTGGGTATGGTGTTTCTTGGTTGTCTCCCCCTTGGCTAAGGGAATACATATATTTATAGTGATGGGAGATAAAGAGATACAATGTCTTTATACATTCAGACATTTATGTCTACATACAATGAATCTAATTGTTGGCCATCTATGATGGTTGATCCTCCTTGAATTGCTTGGTATGATATGTGTTGTCATCTTCATTAATGCACATTAAATGCATAGTTATCCTTTGATCTTCCTGGTTGGTATGCCGACCAACTCTCCTCGGGTGCTGACTATCTCTCCTCGGGTGCCGACTAACTCTCCTCAGGTGTCGACTAACTCTCCTCGGGTGTCGATCAACTCTCCTCGGGTGTCGAATATTGACACATAGGATGACATGTGTCCTTTCTGATTGGTCCTCGTAGATGGAGAATTTTTGTGTCAACACCTGTGTTTATTACTTTGAATATTCTTAATTTCTGTTGTGATTAATACTGCATGTTAGACTTACTAGATGTTTTTTAATTTATAAAACCAAAGGTAATCAACTACCAAATCTAGACTACATATTCAGAAAACATTTTAAACACATCTTGTGTTAATAATCCAAAAGTGTTTTGTCCAAAAAGTTTATTCAGAGTTTACTCAACTTATAACTTTTTGTTATTAATCTAGTAAATAGTTTTTTCAGTTGCATGATTGGGGGTGCATTATGCACCCCCAAGCATATATATACACTTCATCTTCTTCATTGTAAGGGTTCAATTACTAAAAACCCTAGCTAAACTCTGTCCAAATTATAATATAGAGAGAGAAATCTTGAGAGTTATAATCCTTGGGCCATTAGTGGCGCATATATAGTGAAACTTTACCATTCTTGCACAATGGATTAAGCTATTAAACTAAACCATTTACACCACTGTGTCTTCCTCTTTACCTCATCTCCTTCTCTTATTTTCATCCATGCATTCATATATCACCCTTATTCTATCATTTTGAGCTTGAGTTGCACATACAAATTTAAGTGGTGATTTCGTTCCGTCATCAATGACCCACCCTTTCATAACTTTCTGTGTGATGTAGACAATGTCAAACTCGCCTAGTAAAATTAGCCAGCGGGCCATGCGACTAGACATAGTGGGTTTCTCTAGAAAATATTTTATGGAATCTATTCGGGACACTAGTCTGATGGAAAATGCCAACATGTAGTGCTATAGTTTTCGCATGACCAGACCAGGGAGACACACGCCTTTTCTAAGGCAGTGTAGTTGAATTCATACCTAACTAGCTTTTGACTAACACAGTAGATTGCTCTCTCCTTACTATATTCCTTAATGTATTAGGCTAACAAAGCCCCTCCTATAGTAATGGTGATAGTTAAGTATATGAGGAAATGGAGACTTGAGTGCGGAGTCTTGAGTACCAGAGGCCGAGTTAGGTATTACTTGATCTGATCAAAGGATTCTTAGCACACCTCATTCCAAACTTTAGTTGTGTCCTTCTGGAGAAGTTTGAAAATGGGTTCACAGATAGAGGTTAGTTGGCCGATGAAGCGACTAATGTATTATAGCTTACCCAAGAATTCGTGCACTTCCTTCTCCATCTGAGTGGTGGCATCTCGAATATAGATTTTAATTTGGCCCGGTCTGCCTCAATCCCTTTCTCGATGACCATTAAATGGAGGAGCTTTCCTTTAGTGATGCCAAAGACACATTTTTATAGGTTGAATTACATCTGGAACTATCGCAACCACTAGAAGAATTTGTTAGGGCAAGAATGTGACCTTCTCGAGTCTTGGACTTGATAATCATGTTGTCAACATAGACCTTGACTTCTTTCTGGGTGAGGTAGTGCATGATATTTATAATCGCCCTTTGGTAGGTAGCCCTGACATTTTTGAGCCCAAATGGCATGGATGTATAGCAAAAGGTTCCCCTGGGGTGATGAATGCGGTCTTGTCCTGGTGGTCAGGATGCTTTTTAGTCTGATTATAGCCAGTAAAACCATTAACAAATGATTTTAGAGCATGCATGACCGTGTTATCTATGATCACGTCGATATTGGGCAGAGGGTAATCATCCTTCGGGGATGCCTTATTCAGATCTCGATAGTTGATGCACATGCGGACTTCCCTTTTGATTTTGGCATGAGGAAGATGTTTACAAGCAATGTAGGATATTCGACTAGACGAATAAAGCCTACATTAAACTTTTTCACCACTTCTTCTTTGACCATGAGGGACCATTCTGTTTGGGGCTTCCTCAGTTTTGCTTAACGGGCTTGCTTTCTGGGAATGTGGGGATCTCGTGTTGAGCTATCCCTGTATTAATGCTGAGCATGTCGTGGTAGGACCATATAAAGATGTCCATGAACTTTTTCAGAAGCTCTTATAATTGCACCCGCTCATGCTCGTCGAGGGTGGATCTTATCCTAATCTTGCGTAGATGGCTACTAGAACTGAGATTAATAACATCAGTCTTATCATCATTAGTTTGAACGCGGTTATGTTATTTATTTTTTTCCTTATTAAGATCAGTTAAGAATTGTTCATTTACCAAGTCATCGTTATCAAAAGTTTGATTAGTAATCAAGACAATTAATATAAGGCACATAAAGAAACTTAAAATTCTCATTTATTTTATTAAAAGAGTTTTCAGAAAATACATCATTGAGGAACTCATCAAATAAGGCATCATTTACAATGATATTAGAGATATAAGAAAAAGTAATGGGCTCAGGGATTTCTTGGAGAGAGTTGATAGCAGGGCTTAGGTTGACTTCAGTAGGTTGAACCGAAATGGAATGCCAATTGGGGAGAGGTGTTTCAGCAATGGCGATCTTCTCATATGGTTTAGATAGCATGTATTCCTAGCAGATCATGCATAAATTTATCCCTATCATTTACAAGTTGAATGACTTATTAGTGTCACTAACCCCAGGGTTTTCAATTCTTTCTACGACTTTATTAGTCAGAGGTTCTTCCTCATGTTTCTGTTACTCACCCCAGGCGATGTGATATTTGAAGAAGATTTCCAGCCCGACTTTAGGGAATCCACAGAAGAGGAAATCCTCACCCTATGATTCATCGTTTGATCTCTCAAAATCATCACCCCAACTTGTGGCGATGATATAATTCTGGCAAGATTAGTTAACACATTCAACAATTTCCATAACTTGATCATATAAGTCTTCCCACTCAACGAGGAAGTGAAGGAATGAGGGGACCAGACGCACTTTGAGTTTTAAGATTGTAAGCAACTCAGAAACACTGCATATCTCCTTTTTCAGAAGGAACACATCTTTCATGACTTGCGTGATGTCATATAAGTTGTACTCTTCTACGGACATAACCCATTCGTCTGACTCTCGAGCACAATTCATGGCTTCTATGAACAAGCCACTGAATCTCTCGCAGTCAATAGCGAGTACGAATAACAATGCAGGCTCGGGTGAGGGGTGACAAAGCTTGATCGACGAAGCCCGTGGGATGTATGAGAAAGGATAGGAAAACTTTGAGGGGTTTCATCGAGATTGTGGGCATGTTGGTGTTTTGTTGTAAGGACAAAATTTCCAATTGAGTCCGTTGTATGTTTATTTGACTTATTCCCACAACAAAAAACGTTTGAGTGATAGGTCATTTTTTTATTGTCACGATCCCATAAAGACTATGACGTATTAAAGTTTATCGAAGATGTTGTGATAAAGCTTCAAAGAATTTATCATGCCGATTTATGGTGCATATTTCATAAGGTCTACCACGACCGACGTTATTAATGACCCCTCAATTAGGAAACAACCAAGGTCTGCGTGACTCATGGGGTCAGTTATCCGTCAGGTTGGCCACAACTGACGTTACAAGTATCACCTCGAGGAGGGCATCATCCGAGGTAAGTGTGGATATGGGTTATCCACTAGTATCACCATCAACATCGGCCATAGCCGACGTTATAAGTGTCACCTAGAATCAGGAAAACCTTGCAGGCTCGGCATCAAGTGTCAAGACAACATCGGCCTTGGTCGACGTTCTAGATATCTAACCTCAGCTGGCATCCCAGCCAAGGTCATCATATAATCCCTAGTTAAGACAAGGTCGTACCTCACCAAACTCATACTCACCCAGGCCGAGGTTGTCACCAAACAAAGATAGCCGAGCATCTACGCGCGCATGAATGGATTGGAACACATACATAAGTCTGTTATTACTAAATCATTCTCTCCATGTGAGGGAATATTGAGGTCATCATTATTTAATTGAGATCAACCAGGTGTCATCCTTACATTGGTTGGATCTTCATTCACATGCACATTGCATGCTTGGGGGGTACATTACACCCCCCAAGCACTATATATAGAGGTCATCCTCAACATTGTAAAAGATGGATAATTACAAACCCTAACAAAACTCTTATGCATTTACAGTAGAGAGAGAAATTGGAGTGATTATATTGCTAAGGCCATTAGAGCAATCTTTGGATAGTGATACTTACACTCACTTGCATAGTGGACGTAGGCAATCGCCGAACCACTTATATTGGTGTGTTTCTCCTCTTCTCCTCATCACCTTCTACATATCTGTGTTGTTATTTGTTGCCATTGTTATGACTGTTTGAGCTCTACTACCTCTTTACCTGGTGGTGCTATTTACAGCATCATCATTTTGGTGCCGTCTGTGGGAACGAGAAAACATATCTCTTCCTTTCCTAGTTTAACCTCACCAGAGACTCTGGTGGTGAAACAAGACTCAACCCTTGCCTGGAGATGTTTCACCATCGAAATAGGTCCTTTAAGATCACCTTCTTTACAAGCTCTTTATTTTAAACATATGGCACTGGAATTACCACCACATCCTCCACCATCTGGTGCTGGATGACCCATATCCAGCTATGCACCACCCCAGCTCGAAATGGCTGAGGTGACGACAGCCTTGAAGTCATTGGTTGCAACATAGCAAGCAATGAAGGAGGAATTTGCATAGCTCAGTCAAAATATGATGAGGCCACCTTGGGTCTCATCGGAAATGATTACTCCGCCAGCTGTTCAACCCCATCCCGAAGCCAGGGGACCACCCCAGGCACCGTGAAAGGACCAACCTACTCCTCAGCAGAGGAGGGACGTTGCTGACCCTAGGAGTTTACGTCTAGGGAGGCAAGGAAACCCTTGCCCTGAGGATAGGTATGACGACATAGAGGCAGAGGATGCACCAGAAGACTGCTGGGAGCCGTATGAGGTTGCGAATAACACGGTACATCCTATCCGACAGAGCAGAGGTTGTGGGAGCTAGAAGAGATGGTGGTGCCCAATAAAGATGATCAGATTTTGATCGCTTGAGCAAAGGGTCGGCCTTCGGAAGGCTCGGTCCAGTTAATGACCTAAGATAGAGGTTATCTAGGTGATGAAGTGCTGCTAGCTCTCAGAGGGGAGATGGTGAACACCAGCCTCGTCACGACCGACCTTATCAAGGCTGAGACTATGGTTAAGAGGTCAATAGCCGACGTTGTGCAGTAGCTAGGGAACCCTCAGTTCACCCCTTGTAGGTGGCTGAGGACAAACTCGTCCAGGCCGATGTTGTAAATCCATGGAACGATTCCATTCAACGTCTTGAAGAGAAGATAGGGTACCTCATCAAAAGCCGAGACCCACTACAAAGAGGGTTCTCGGAGGGCTCCCCATTTGTGGAAAAGATAGTGAATTTCCCAACCCCTGCCAAGTTCAAACCACCTACGGTGTCTCCTAAGTATGATGGATAATTACAAACCCTAGTAAAACTCTGGTGCATTTACAATAGAGAGAGAAAGTGGAGTGATTGTATTGCTAAGGCCATTAGAGCCATCTTTTGATAGTGATACTTACACTTACTTGCATAGTGGACGTAAGTAATCGCCGAACCACTCATATGCTTTCAGGTTTATACTGATTGGTTTACACAAATTAGTATCATATTATTTCTACATTGGTACTAATTGGCATCTTGATTTAGATGTTATTTACATATTGATATCATGTTTTGCTCCAATTTTAAATGATTTGGATTTGATTTTACATATTGGTTTATATCATTTGTTCCTCCATACTTCATTGGTTATTTGTCTGTTTCATATGTGAAGGTATGCTTAAGAGATTCGAGATTTTAAGACTACATCACATTCAAATAGTTCATGCTTGCTGAACCATCATTTACTAGTCTTGTCCTGTAATTTTTAATTTTTGGTTTATGGGATGGGATTTAGGCATTATATGGCTTGACGACCCGGCTTAGGCATTTCACTATTGATTTTGTCCTGGAATAGTCAATGGGTGAGATTTATAAGGATAAAATTTTCAATTGAGTTCGTTGGATGTTTATTTAACTTATTCTCCGAACAAAACACGTTTGAGTCATAGTTCATTTTTTTATTGTCACGATCCCACACAAACTATGATGTATTGAAGTTTATTGAACAAGTTGCGGCAAAGCTTTAAAGCATTTATCATGCCGATTTATGGTGCATATTTTGTCTTCAAGTTCAATTACATTCCGAGATCACTCTGGTATGAATGGGTAATTTTAATGGGACTCAAAATTTATTTTAAATTGTTTAAGGATGTTATTTTATTAAATAAATGTTTTTAAAGTGGTTTTAAACTGTTTGAAATGGTTTACACTTTGTTTTATTCTAATAAGGACGGATTGGAGCAGTGTTTAATTAGGACTCTAATTCACGCATCGTTCAAACGACCTGACCAGTCGTTCGAGCGAGATGTCTATCTCGTTCGAGCGATAGGCCAAGGTCGCTTGAGTGAGCTGTCGACTTATGGGAATTATTTATGGCATGTTTCCCATCAGAATTTTTTTAGTGTGCAGTTCAGAATTAAGTTTCCGTAACAGTACGTTTTAACACAAAACTTTTGTAAGGTTTTTAAGTCTAAACACACCTTTAGAGTTTTAAATATTCGAGTTTTCATTACTATATGCTATTGCGATATTTGTTGGAACCAAGAAGAGTTTGTTCTACATAGAACTTTACTGGGTTTTGTGGTGGAGAAGCGGAAGATCCGTGTTATACATCGTAGATGTTACAAGCCATATCGATGGACACCGAGACATACGTGGAGACGTGTATTGTGGATGAACATTATGGAAGAAAGAATTTCTGCATGAGCACTATGAGAGGAGTGGTTGAAGATCAGAAGAGCGTCAAGTCTCGTGGGGAATCGAGTCATCGAGTAAGACTTGTGTCTGTTCCTTGTAAATCTACATTCATAGTGATTGTCTAGCTTGGGTTGTCCGAGGTTTTTTCCCGTTGTGGTTTCCTTGTACATCCGGCATTGTGCATTCTTGTCCTTACTTTACTTGCTCTAATAACTAGATGCATTTTTATGATTAATCAAGATAAAATTTGGTTAAGTTAAAATTGGTGCTCATAAGATTTGAAAAAATAATTTTTCAAAAAGAATAAGTGTTTCATCGTCCTTAAAGCATAGTCTGATTTGAAAATTAAGGGGTGTACAAATTGGTATCAGAGCTAGAAACATATTTTTATTTTGTTGATCACTTTTTTTCTGTTAAGGATGAATTTTGGTGGTTTTGAAAGTTTTCGTGCTCCTATTTTTGATGGTACAAATTATGCTTATTGGAAAATGCGATTGAGAAGCGCTTTAAAATCTATTAATGAGCGTGTTTGGTTAGCGATTGAAAAGGGTTGGTCTCCACCACTCACGAGAGGGTGAGGTCACTAGTTTGAAACCCATTGAGTCATGGACCGAAGCTGAACATATACTTTCACTTTACAACTCTAAGGGTCTGCACGTTATTTCTTCACATGTCACACATAAAGAGTACAATAGAATCATGACTTGTGAAACATTAAAAGAGGCTTGGAATACACTTGCACTTACTCACGAGGGCACTGACATGGTTAGGTCATCTAAGTTTTAAAACTTTACTACACACTTTTAGATGATTAAGATGTTAGAGAGTCAGTCATTTGATTAGTTTTACGCTAGGTTGTCTAATATTGTCAACTCGTCGTTTAACTCAGGAGAGAGGATTCCTGACAACCGTGTGATAAGGAAAATTCAGTTATATTTGTAGAGTAGGTTTGATGCAAAAGTGATCGTTTTAAACTCCTTAGGTATGCTTGAATTGACGAAGTTAGAAGAGATTGTAGGTAACCTACAAACCTATGAACTCGATATGTTTACCTCCAAGAAAGTGCCAAAGAAAGAAAATGGCATTGTTTTGAAAGCCTGGAAGGAGGAAACTAAAATTTCTAATTTCGATTATGATTTTGAGGATGTCTCCTTATTGTCAAAGAAGTTCAAAAAGTTTCTTAAAATTCAAAAGCAATCTAAAGATGCCAAAAAGTTTGAGAAATTCAAGAACAACAAGGTATATTCTACCCCTAAAGATAAGAATAAGAAATTTAATAGGATTGAGTCAGATAGGTGTTTTGGGTGTGAGGAGTATGGTCAAAAAGTTACCAAGTGTCCAACTTGACTTAAAAAAGAGGGCAAGAAATCGATAGCTTATAGTGCCTCCTTAAGTGATAGTGATCCTGAAGAGGGAGAGGGTTCCCTCAATGAGAGCAAGTTTGTTACTTTCTTGGAATGTAATGTGAGCGATGACGATAAATCTTCCCACGAAGATACTCATGTGCATGACACTTCCGAGGCCATTGAATACCAAATGTGTGAGGGTAATGAGAGTGAGGAAGATGAGGTTGATGTGAAAGAGTTGCAAGTTGCATTTAATGAGTTGTATGACGAGGCGGTTAAAGTGAAAAAGGCAAACTCTAAATTACAAGCTAGGTTGAATGAGTGTGCCGTAGAAAATAATGATATTTTGATTGAGGATCTTAGCGCACGGGAGGAGAAGCTTAGGGAGAAGCTAGAGTACTTTGAGAAAGAGAGATAGCCTTCGTGGTTTGATGGAGGCTTTGAAAAAATAAGTGTTAGAGTTTGAGGAGTCTAGGTGTGTGCTTGAGTCTAGGATTTGTGAGTTAGAGGAGAATTTGAAAGACTCGAGTAAGGTTAAGTTTGACTTGGAACCTAGGTCGGAGAAGTTAGATAGGATGTTATGCACCGTCCAAGTTAAAAGTGATAGGTTTGGTATAGGCTACAATGATAGAGTTGTTCCCATTCCCAAAGACAATACTAATCGTGTGAGAGAGCCCACTAGGAACGTGAGGAGAGGTCGATATTTTAGTAATCATCCCACCGTCTTTACACTTGCTCCCATTACGGTAGGAAAGGTCACCTTAGACGTTTTTGCTATGACCTTAGGAATGTTCATAGGAAGTTTAGAAATTAAGTCGGTGTGAACCGTAAGTGGACCGATATGTGTGTTTCAAACAAAACCAATTTTTCTCCGAAAAAGATACAACTTTTAAATATGCACCAAACCAAGTTGTGAAAAACTCAATTCTTACTTTAAACTAATTTTATCTTGATTAATCCTAAACATGCATCTAGTGATTAAAGCAAGTAAAGTAAAGTAAAGTAAAGAATACTCACAATACCGGATGTACGAGAAAAAAGCCCAAAACGGGAAAATAACCTCGGACGTCCCAAGCCAGATAATCACTATGAACAATGGTTTTACAAAGACAGATTAGCCTTACACTAAGACCCGATCCCCACGGGCGTTGACGCTCCTTCTGATCTTCAACCGTTCTTCAATAGTGACCACGCAGAAGTTCTGTCTTCCACGATACCTCTCCACAATACACGCGTTCACGTACGTCTCGGTGTCCACCGAATAGCTTTGATTCGTCTATGATGTCGAACTAGAAGTCCTTTTTTTTACCGCAAAACCCCTTGATGTTCAATGTGTAGAACAAACAACTTTGGTGCAGCAAGATCACTTAAACTTATAAGAATGATAGCTCGGATCTTTGCAAACTCTAAGAATGTGTTTAAGACTTTTAAACCTTAGAAAACATGTGTAAAACAAGTTTCTGGCCGAATACAATTTTCCAGAATGCACACTACCGAAATTATGATGAAAACACTGTTTAAATAGGATTTAAACGCCACCTCAAAAAACGTGTCATTTGAACGACTTGAGGAATTCGTTCGAGCGACATCCCATCTCGTTCGAACGAGATTGGATGTCGTTTGAACGACAGCGCGAAAGTTTGACTTTTTATTTAAAACGTCTCTTCTAAAGAGAGATCCAAAAATATCAAACTCTTTTACGAGCTTATCATCATAAAACGTAGTGTAAACCTTTAAAACATTTAAAAACATTTTTCTTTATAAAAATTACATCCTTATCTTTTATAAAATAATTCCGAGCACCATTAATTATACGCATTCAAACCTGAGTGATCTCATAATGAAATTAACTTTGAAGACGATTAAACTTGCACCAATTAACCTTCGGCATGATTTAATTCTTTGAAGCTTTGTCGCAACGTCTTCAATTTCTTCAATACGTCATAGACCAAGTGCGATCGTGGAAAAATAAAATTCTCCCTATGACATATTACAAACATAGTTTTGTGCACGAAATTAAGTCAAAACAATACATGGACTCAATTGGAAATTTATATCCTTATAGTTGTGTCAGTTCCCAAAACCCCCATGCGTCATGTCACACCTACGTGGGTTAGGAAATCGGACTTAGAGGGTTTAGGACTTAAACTTCATGGTTCTCATTTGGTTGCACTTGATCCTTCCCATGCTGGATCTAATGGATGATTGTGTTACGATGTATGTCATATGCTAGTCTTTGCATCATGATTTATATCTTGCTAGTGTTATGACATGTGTATCATTTTATATTATATTTTTTCATTTATTGAGTCTTATTTGAAAAATACAAAAAGAAAATTATTTTTGATAAAACTTTTCGAAAAATACAAAAACATTTTTGGTATTAAATATTTTTGAGAAAAATAAAAAAAGATATTATTTTGGGTTAAAAATATTTTTGAAAAACACAAAAATATTTTCATTTTATTTTTGTGTCATGAGTTTACATGTTTGATGTGGCATATTGGTGTGCTTGGACCGCGTCATTACGTTATCCATGTGGCTATGACATTTGGTCATAATTATCGACGCGTTGAATGATCTTGACCATTGTTTATATGGGGTTGTTTTGAAGTTGGTATGCATTTAGATTCGACTTTGTTTATATGCCATCATTGCACATTTTCATGAGTTTATATGGATGTTTGACTACATTTGAATATTTGAGTTTGGTGAGACGTTCATATCTCAATTTTGTCATCTATGAGTAAGTAGACTTAAGGGGGAGGTGTGCATATAAGAACCGTTTACCATGAGGATTGTAATTTCAAAAAATGATGAGTGTTCACGAGAAAGGACTGGGAGAATGAAAAATTAACTCGTCGTGAAAGCCACCGTTTAAAAGATCCTGAAAAAATTAGAGGCAATAAAAAGAATCATATGCCAAAATGGGCCAAATTAATTTATATTCATTCTAAAAGAAAAATATGATATATATTTGAGGGAGTTTGGATCGATAAATTAAACAGGATTGCACCATGAATCCTAACGTTGAAAAATTGTATCATGACTTTAGTGTTTGTAGAATCGTCAAAATTCCGGATTTGTGTGCATGATGTTTGTTTAGTTCATTAAGCTCACACTTTAATTGTCGCCTATGGCTAAGATAAAGTTTGATAATTTATTTCTATTAATTAGAGATTCTTGATCGTTTCGATGTATTGGAATTGTGATTCATTTGTTGTAGTTCACACTCATACATTCCATGTTCATGTTTGAGCACATCGGTACTATGTTAGCATGTAACTCATATTATTTTTGTTGTTTTGGATACTATTTTTCTACTGTCTAGCAGTTTTCTGTCACTTCCAGTTCGTTTTTTCTCAAATTTTTTTTTGTTGGGAAAAACTATTTAATTTTTAGAACTAGATGTGAGAATTTGAGTTTCTCGTTCGAGCGAGAAACTATTGTCGCGCGAAGCTTTCTCATGAGAAGCCTCTGTCGTTGGAGAGATAGGGCTATCTCATTCGAGCGACCAATCTGGATTTTTTTCCTTCTATTTTAGTACCTTGTTCTTAGTTAACACATATTTTTGGTACTGCTGGGTTGCTTCTGGACAGTTAGTTATATGTATATTATAATTGATAATATTTTACTACATTGTTTTCGTTTAGTCACGTCTACTTAGATTGTTGATTCCTGCTTGCTAGCTACGGATTTGATATACTTGATCTTTTTTAGCTGGTTATTTCATTGATATCTAGATATACTTCATTGATTATTGCATGCTAGATATGTTTATCTTTTCACCTCGTTATCTACTCGAGATAAAAATGGGGGAGAGATGTATGACATGTAAGGGGAGAGTTTGTTTGATGAGCAGATACATTTGTCGCATTATTTTTTAGTATCATATTCGTGATTGATATGCCCAAATTGTAGCTGCCAACTCGGAGGCACAACCTCGGCCAGCATTACGGCTGAGGTAACAAGGGCTCAAGACCAACGGTTAGCAATCTAATCCTTCATAAGGTCGGCCACGACCGACGTTACTAATGACCCCTCAATTAGGCAACAACCGAGGTCTGCATAACTCATGGGGTCAGTTATCCGTCAGGTCGGCCACAATCGACGTTACAAGTATCACCTCGAGGAGGGCATCATCCGAGGTAAGTGTGGACATGGGTTATCCATCAATATCACCATCAACATCGGCCATATACGACGTTATAAGTTTCACCTAAAATCACGAAAGCGTTGCAGGCTCGGCATCAAGTGTGAAGACAACATCGTCCCTGGCTGATGTTCTAGATATCTAACCTCGACTGGAATCCCAACCAAGGTCATAATATAATCCCCAGCCAAGACAGGGTCGTACCTGACCAACCTCGTACTCATCCAGGTTGAGGTTGGCACCAAGAAAAGACAGTCGAGCATCTACGCACGCATGAATGGCTTGTGATGATGCCACAAACATCACCACCCTTCAAGGTGTTTGTAAGATCAAATCACTGATAAAAATGGCAGCACAAAAGAATACATAGATGTAAGTATATATGTATATGTAAGAGATGAGGGGAAGAGGATGCACACTAATATATAAGTGGTTTAGCAAATTAGGCCTACGTCCACTGTGCAAGTGATTAAGTAAAGTCACTAAAATAAGGCACTAACGGCCATGGATACAATCTTTCAAGCTTTCTCTCTCTACTGTATAATTTGATAGAGTTTCATCTAGGGATGTAATTCTCCATCTCCCTCCATGTAGGAAAAGGCAAGCATATATAGTGTGGGGGGGGGGGGGGGGTGTGATGCACCCCCCATGCATGCAATGAGCCTGTGTGTATTGATCTATCCAATCTAATGAAGACATCTGTTACTGTCATATGTAGAGAATGAAGATGAAATATTCCCTCAAATGAGGGGAATGATTTGGTTATAACTGATTTAACACACGTGTTCCCAGCCACACACATGCGAGTAATGGCTCGGTCGTTTTCGATTGGTACCAACCTCGACCTGGAAGAGTCCGAGGTTGGTGAAGTCTGGCTGCTGCCCAATCCAAGGTTATTCGCGATAACCTCGGCTCAGTAGGAAAATCGAGGTAAGGCAAGTGGAGTTATAATATCGGTCTGGGCCGGGGTTATGTAAGAATAGTTGGAACGTCAGTTAATTTTCAGTTGAGGCTGATTAAGATGATTGTGTAGTCTCTGCTTCCTCGGCTTACACCTAACCGAGGTTGCTGTATGATATCGGGTTGATGTCGGCTCCGGCCGACTTGATGGATAACTGTCCCCATGGATCATGAAGACCTCAGCTATTTGTCTGACTATGAGGCAACTGGTAATGTAGGCCATGGCCGACCTTTCTTGGGACGAGACTACTGACTGCCAATCTGGGGCCCTTTTAACCTCGTCCATCTCCATGGTCGAGGTTGGTGTCTCTGAGCTGTTGGGTATATATAGGGAATATCAATCACCCCTAGACCTTAGTTACCTATGTGAACATGTGACTATGGGGTATGTATGTCCAAGGTTGGATTTCTTTAAGTGCCAATATTTTCTTGACAAGTGTCAGCTTCTGAAGTAGATTGTGTGCTTGGCAAATGCAATGATTGTGGTCTTTTGGGATCCCAAGGCAATGATGGGCCTTGGGGTGCATGCAAGTGAATTTTGAGGGTTTTAACCATTTTCTCTCTCTTTCTTCTTCATTTCCTTTCATTCTCCCAAATGAACCTTCTTTGCTTTCTCTCTCTTCAAGAGCTTGATCAAGGGTGCATTTCATGGATTTTTCTTGCCAATCTTCCTATTCTTCTCCTCGTACTTCATCAGGTATTGCTTGTTACCTCTTCTTTGCCATTTTTTCTTCCTTGTTCTTCCAGTTTTTGCATTTTTCAGCGAGTTTATGAGTTTTCTGGTTAGTTTATGGGTTTTTCGGTTAGTTTATGGGTTTTTCGGTGAGCTGTTCTTATTAGAAATCTTTCAAATAACCACGTTTGATATTTCATTGTTGTATCATCATGTTTGTTTTTAGCTTGAGTTTGTAAGTGTAAGGTCGTCCTCATATGCTCAGACCTCTTTACCAACTCTTAGAGGAATTTCCCTCTCTTAGGGAGAAAACCTTAGATAATATTAGGCAAATAGAATGAGCCCAAGAGGAAGCTCGTAGGGTAGAGGCATTCCCTCTCAGACCTATATTCCCACCCCTTCTGAAAGTGATATACCTTGAGCCATCTGTGTCTGCAGTGGTCCCAGTTGAACCTGTTCCTATGTCTAAGTCTGAGTTGTCAACCTCAGACCCTATGTCTGTGGATTCTTTCCAAGAGGCCATGGACTATTCCGTCTGGATGGATCAAGCTCCTGACCAAGCCGAGGTTTTCAGCTGTGCCTCATCTCACAATATTTATAGCACCTCGCATTCTTCCTTCGATGTCAAAATTATAGGACCTAGTGTGGCTGTTCCCCCAATCCTTGACGCTATTCCCCTGTCGGCCGCTACAAGAGCTGAGTTTGCTCAGAGGTTCCCTAGTGGTGCTCCCTCGTCTGCTCAAGCCGACGTTGATCGGGATGAGGATGACCGTAGATAAAGTGATGTTGACACCTCAAAGGCATCCAAGATAGAGAGCACTATCAGCAAAATTAACCTTCTAGCCTTCAGACATCTCTATTCTATAAGTCCATCCATAAAACTTAGGAGACCTCTGAGGGACGAGAGGGCCTTTGGCGGCCGAAATGGTGAGATCTGCTTATATAAGCTGGTGTTTAAGTTAGGATTTCGTCTTCCCATTCATCCAATAATTAAGGCTATATTGTCCTACATTAACTTGGCTCCTTCCCAATTATCACCCAATGCTTGGAGGGTGATAATTGGAGCTATAGTCTTATAGAGGGTAGTCCATCATTCAGACCTTCCCGTCCAGGTCTTCACAGGGTCCTATGTCCCCTCCTCTGCCAGGAATCATCTGAGTTACTACCACTTTTTAGTTCAAAATTCCAATAAGAAGATGTTGCAGGTTACCCAAACTTCCAACCATAATTGGAAACCACGATACTCCTTCGCGTCAGGTCCATGGGAGTTTGGTCCTTGTGCCCCCTCTTCATCCTTAAAGCCGATAATACCCCTGAGATGGGGAAATGTGTCAATGGCTGCTAGGGCTGACCCTGGGCTAAGCCAGAATAACCTTTAAAAGGTCAAAGACCTTCAGGATCAGGGGGAGCATGGTCTGCTGGTCAAGTACGAGCATTTGATAACCCCCTACTATCTCTTTGGAACTAACCTTAGGGGGAGTCCTCTGACCGAGCTCCGTAAGTTACTTTATCAATTCACCAAGTTATACCTCTGAATTTGTTATGTCTCTGATTTTTTAACTCAGATCTTCCTGTATGGAGAGCGCCCCAAAGGAATTTCTGATGACCTTTGGGAGATGGAAGCCCCCAGTATTACTAAGCTTATGAAGAAAGAAGGTCTAACTGCACCTCCTCTCCCTCCAACTACTTCAAGGGCTGAGGCCTCCAAGAAGAGGATATCTACTGTACCTGCCCCTGAGGATCAGAGGCAGAAGAAGAAAACCACAAAGGGGGATCGTGCTATCCCCATCTCTTCAAAGGACGTGCTAGTTGCTCATATGGAGCAAATAAAGATTGGCGAAAGTCTTATTGGCCACAGTCTTAAGGCTTTGGATGCTATCAGCAACGTCATGACCGACTCTGATAAATGCTTCTACCATTCTCTGGATACCCCTCTGCTGGCCGAGTTCTCCCTTCATCGATCTATCCAAGTAAGACTTTTTGCTTTTGCTGAATAAGTGTAACCTCGTCTTTGAATTATACCAAATCTTGAACTGACATCCCTGAACGTGTTCTTCAGGGTCTCCTCATCATGGACCAGTTTGTTGACTGGACTCTAAGGAAACTTCCTCTGATTAAGAAGGGCAAAGAGGCCCAAAAGACCGAGGCTACTCTGAACGCTGAAATGGAGCGTCTGAAGGCTTCCTTGGAGAAGTCTGAGGCCAATGTCAAGCGGTTGGAGAAAGACATGGGCAAGCTTAAAAAGGATCATGACTCTGCTCTGAAGATCCAGGCCGACTCTCTCCAATACAAGGTTGACGTGGCTGTGAAGGCTGCTCTGGAGGATGCCTTAGAGAAGATCTTTGAGGACTACAGGTCTATGATGAATTTTTCAGCTTCGGATTCGAGTACCTCGAAAGGGGTGTTAAGGCCACTGGAAAATGTGCTGTAATGAAGGAGAAAGAGTCAGGGAGCCTAGTAGCCTCTGACTTCATTAGTCTGGGATACACCGATCCTCGATTTTCTCAGGCCTTACAAGAAGTCGAGGAGGAAGGAGGTGCCGCACTTACTGAGATTGCTGGTCAGGAAGATACCAGGACCGAAGACGGTGGCCCTCAAGATGATGGGGTGGAGGTGACCAACCACTTCTAGGGAGATAGGGGCATGGCTACTAACCCTGAGATTGTAGATACTTAAATCCGTTTTGTGAACCCCTTGTAATTTTTAACATTAATCAGTAATATCTGATGACAAATTTCGTTACCTTTTGGCTTGTAACTCTTATTTTCATGCTATATCATCCTCTGAAGAGGGATTTCTTTCTTAGTTGATGAATGTTCTTTGAATGGTTTTCTATGTCGTGCAATGTGTTTGTGTTAAGGCCTGAAGCATCAATATAAGTGTGTCTTCATAAGCCCCCTAAATAATTTTTCACCAAATTAATGATATCTAAGGTCTGAGGTTATTCAAGTATGATGTTATAAGGTTTGAGGTCATCCGAGCATGATGTCTCACCTCATACCTTGTCACCAAATCATGATGTTATAAGGTCTGAGGTCATCAACTAATATGTTATCCTCATAAATAATTTTTTCACCAAATTAATGATGTCTAAGATCTGAGGTCATCTGAGTATGATGTCTCACCTCAGACATTGTCACCAAATCATGATGTTATAAGGTCTAAGGTCATAAACTAAGATGTTATCCTCATGAATAATTTTTCACCAAATTAATGATGTCTAAGGTCTGAGGTCATCCGAGTATGATGTCTCACCTCAGACCTTGTCACCAAACCCTGATGTTATAAGGTCTAAGGTCATCAACGAAGATGTTATCCTCATGAATAAGTTTTTCACCAAATTAATGATGTCTAAGGTCTGAGGTCATCCGAGTATGATGTTTCACCTCAGACATTGTCACCAAATCATGATGTTATAAGGTCTAAGATCATCAACTAAGATGTTATCCTCATGAATAATTTTTCATCAAATTAATGATGTCTAAGGTCTGAGGTCATCCGAGTATGATGTCTCACCTCAGACCTTGTCACCAAACCATGATTTTATAAGGTCTAAGGTCACAACTAAGATTTTATCCTCATGAATAATTTTTCACCAAATTAATGATGTCTAAGGTCTGAGGTCATCCGAGTATGATGTCTCACCTCAGACCTTGTCACCAAATCATGATGTTATAAGGTCTGAGATCATCAACTAAGATGTTATCCTCATAAATAATTTTTTCACCAAATGAATGATGTCTAAGGTCTGAGGTCATCCGAGTATGATGTCTTATAGACCTTGTCACCAAATCATGATGTTATAAGGTCGAAGGTCATCAACTAAGATGTTATCCTCATAAATAATGTTTTCTCTAAATTAATGATGTCTAAGGTCTGAGGTCATCCGAGTATGATGTCTCACCTCAGACCTTGTCACCAAATCATGATGTTATAAGGTCTTAGGTCATCAACTAAGATGTTATCCTCATAAATAATTTTTTTACCAAATTAATGATGTCCAAGGTCTGAGGTCATCCGAGTATGATGTCTCACCTCAGACTTTGTCACCAAATCACGATGTTGTAAGGTCTAAGGACATCAACTTAGATGTTATCCTCATGAATAATTTTTCACCAAATTAATGATGTCTAAGGTCTGAGGTCATCCGAGTATGATGTCTCACCTCAGACCTTATCACCAAACCATGATGTTATAGGTCTAAGGTCGTCAACTAAGGTGTTATCCTCATGAATAATTTTTCACCAAATTAATGATGTCTAAGTTCTGAGGTCATCCGAGTATGATGTATCACCTCAGACCTTGTCACCAAATCATGATGTTATAAGGTCTGAGGTCATCAACTAAGATTTTATCCTCATAAATAATTTTTTCACTAAATTAATGATGTCTAAGCTCTGAGGTCATCCGAGTATGATGTCTCACCTCAGACCTTATCACCAAATCATGATGTTATAAGGTCTAAGGTCATTAACTAAGATGTTATCCTCATAAATTCTACTATTAGAGCATAATGAATCAAGAATTGACACGAGAACTGATCTTCTCATTAATAATCTCTTCATACGATGATACATTTACATAGAAACTCTTGTAACATCATATGTAATATTTTTTTAGATGATCAACATTCCAAGGATTAGAGAAAGGTCCCCCTTCAAGGTTTTCTAGACTGTAGGTCCCGGGTACAACCTCCTCGATTACTTTGTAAGGGCCATGCCAATTTGGGTGGAGCTTGTTTACCTTCTGTAATGCCTTCTTCAGTACTAGGTCTCCCATGGCTATGGGTCTTGATTTCACCCTTTGATTATAAAATTTTGTTGTTCTCTGTTGGTAGGCTACCTGTCTGATCTCTGTGTCTTCCCTTCTCTATTTAATCAAATCTAGGTCAAGTCTTCTCTCTTCACCATTCCTCTCAGGATCATAAGTTTGAACCCTATGAGTAGGGAGTCCTACTTCGGTTGGTATGACGGCCTTTGAGCCATGTGCTAACATAAATGGGGTTTCCCCCGTTGGTGTCCTAGCCGTTGTTCTGTAGGCCCATAACACAACATAAACCCCTTCAGTCCATCTTCCCCTAGCTTCTTCTAACCTCTTCTTAATCCCATCGAGGATAGTTCTGTTTGTGACTTCGGTCTAACCATTTTCCTGAGGTCAGCCAGGAGAAAAGAAAAATTGCTTTATTCCAACTCTTTCCCAGTATTTCTTTAAGGAAGAATTCTTGAACTGGGTGCCATTGTCTGAGATGAGGATGCTTGGGAGACCATGTTTATATATTATGTTCTTCTAGATAAATTGGAAGGTCTTCTGCTCTGTAATCATGATCATCGGCTCGGACTCTACCCATTTGGAGAAATAGTCAATGGTAACTATAAAAAACCTATAGTTGTTCGCGACTCTTAGTAAGGGACCCACCAAGTCGATTCCCCGTAGTGCGAATGGCTAAGGAGAACTTATCGACACATCATAGGCTGATGAGGTTGATGGGGGATGGTGGAGAATCTTTGGCATTTGTCACACCTCTTCACGTAATCTTCAGCATCACTGGACAAAGATTGGCCACTAGTATCCCTGCGTAATAATCCCCTTGGCCAGAGGTCTTCCCCCTATGTGACTGGAGATAGAACCCTCGTATACCTCCTGTAAGATGAGAGGAACTTCTGTGGGATGGACACATCTGAGGAGAGGCAATAGAAATCCTTTCTTATATAGGACGTCTCCTATTATTGATAACTTTGTAGTTCTGTACCTTAGTTTCCTCCTCTCTATCTTTGATTTCGACAGCTCTCCCTCTATGATATATCTGATAAGGGGATCCATCCATGAGTCCCCTAGGTTCAAATTGAGGCAAGGGTTACTAACCTTTTTTTCTTCAATGGTCACCTTGGGCAGGATCTCGACTAGAACTGTCCTCCTGATGTCTGTCCTTATTGATGAAGCCAACCTTGATAGTGCATCTACATGGCTATTATTTCGCCGAGGTATTCTCTTCATCTTTACCTCTTCGAAACCTTCTAATATCACTCTTACCCTCTTCAGGTATTTGGCCATCCTTTCACCCTTAGCCTTATAAACCCCCCATACTTGGTTAAAAACTAACCTTGAGTCACTGTGAAGCAGGAGTCATTTTACCCTAAGGGTCTTTGCCAAGGAGAGTCCTGCTATTATGGCCTCATATTCTAACTTGTTGTTTGATGCTTTAAAGTTAAACCTAAGGGCATATTCAACGTTGGTACCATCCGGGGCTGAGAGTATCAACCCTGCACCGCTTCCACTTTCGCAAGAAGACCCGTCAACAAAGAGGTTCCAGACGTCTTTATCTGATGAGAAGCTCCTTTTTAAGATGATTCCTCGCTTGAAGAGGTACTGACCTTCCTCATTATTGGCTATTCCATTTTTGGCTCTGTTGGATACAACTTCTTCTGGGTCTCAGAAGACATTGCTGTTTGATCCCTCTGCAGTCTCTTAGTAATTCTCAACCTCGGCCTCTTCCCATGTGAACTCAGCAATAAAATCTGTAAGTGCCTGTCCTTTAATGGCCACCCTGGGTTGGTGAGTAAGGTCATACTCCCCCAACTCAATGGCCCACATCATCAATCTACCCGACTTCTCAGGTTTGTGGAGGACCTGTCTTAGTGGGGAGTCAGTGAGGATGACCATAGAATAGGCTTGAAAGTAGGGCTTCATCTTCCTAGAGGCATGTATCAAGGTGTAGGCCAACTTTTACATCCGAGGATAATTCTGTTCAGACCCTTGAAGGGCCTTACTGTTGAAGTATACATGCCTTTGAACGCCAACATCCTCCCGTACTATGGCTGCACTTATAGATGATTCAGAGACTGCTAGATAAACATACAACTTCTCTCCCACTATGGGCCGAGATAAGAGCAAGGGAGATCCGAGGTAGGACTTGAGTTAGTTAAAAGCCTTATCACACTCTTTGTCCCATTCGAAGGCCTTTCTAAGCACCTTAAAGAACGGTAGGCACTTATCCGTCGCTCTGGAAATAAATCTGTTGAGTGAAACTACTCTTCTAGTGACCCTCTGAACGTCTTTGATACTTCTTGGTGTCTTCATGTCAAGCAAAGCCTTGATTTTCTTGGGGTTCTCTCCTATTCCCCTCTGATTGATAATGAATCTAATAAATTTCCCAGCTCCTACCCCGAAGACACACTTCACGGGATTGAGTTTTATCCTGTACAAGTCCATGGTATCGAAGGTCTTTTCTAGATCTGCCACGTGAGTGCGGGCCTTTAAGCTCTTTGTCAACATATCATCCACATACACCTCTATAGTCTTGCCTATTTGATCTCCAAACATCTTATTTATAAGACGTTGATACGTTGTCCCATATTTTTTAAGCCGAATGGCATAACCTTATAGAAATATGTCCCCTTGTCAGTTATGAAGGCTGTCTTCTTTGAGTCTTCAGTATCCATGAAGATCTGATTGTATCCTAAATACGCATCCATAAAGCTCATGAGCTCATGCCCTATAGTGGCATCTACCATCTGATCGATCCGAGGTAGGGGGTAGCTGTCTTTTGGGCAAGACTTGTTCAGGTCGGTAAAATCTACGCACATCCTCCATTTTTCGTTGGCTTTGGGCACAATGACTGCCATTTATAGCCACTCCGAGTATATGACTTCCCTGATAAACTCAGCCTCTTCCAACTTTCTGACTTCTTCCCGGATGACGTCGTACTTCTCCCTAGAGTAAACTCTTCATCTTTGTTTAATTGGCTTAACATCCTTAGTCACATTGATTTTATGGCACATAACCTCAGGATTAATGCCGAGCATATTCGCGTGGCTCCAAGCGAAGACACTCTGCCTCTTCCTCAAGAAGTTTATCAGTTATTCCTTGATCTCCGTTTTTAATTCTTTGCCGAACAGGACGTTTTTTTTATTCATCCTCATTGAGGATAATGGATTCTAACTCTTCCGCGACCTCTCCTTTCTTCAACTTCGTTTCATCTCCGGGGTCAAGTGTATCAATGTTGTACATGGTAGTTGCTCTCTTATGGGCCTCTCTCTCTTTGGCTGAGTTGAAGTAGCATTCTCGTGCTATAGTCTGGTCACCCTGCACTTCCCCTACCCTATAGGGGGTCGAGAATTTCAGCATATGGTGGATCGTCGACGGCACGACCTCAAACTTTTAAGGGCTACTCTTCTTATGATGAGGTTATAGGCCGAGAAGACGTTTTCGTCCATAATAAAAAAAATTGATCTTCCGGGTCAACCTCTTAGGCCACTCATCGCCCATTCGCACGTCCATCTCATACATGACCAATGGATGGACCTTTTTACCGCTGAAGCCCATTAAAGGATGATGATAGGGTACCATCCAAGCCCTGCTAAGGCCTAGGCTTTTGAAACAGGGCTAGAACATCACATCTGTTGAACTTCCTCTGTCTACAAGAATTCTCTGTACCTCGCATCCATGCACCCTTGTTGTGATTACCAATGGGTCATCATGCAGAGCTAGGATACCTTTGAAGTTAAGTCGGGAGAACCCAACTATAAGATTGTCTATATCCACCTCTTTATCTTCTATTTTGTGTCTGAAGACGTCAGATTTACCACTTCTAGTTTAGCCACTGACTTGGCCTCTGCCACATGAGCTTTTCGATCATCCACTTCAGAGCCACCCCCTGCTAGTCCTCCGCATATGGTGTTAACTCCAAAGGATATCATACCGACCCTCTTCATTGGGGTGTTGTCATCTTTTGGTGGGAGGTCTGGATCGTTCTCATCATCACCTTTCGAGTCATCGTCTCTTCTTGCTGGAGTATCGTCGCGATATCTGTCATTTCTCTTTTTTTAGGGTCATCTCTTCCCCTCTTAGGGGCCTTGCCATCAATATACTTCCTCAACTTTCCTGATTTTAACATCTTCTCGATCTCATCCTTTAAGGCGAAGCACTTGTCTGTAACATGGCCATGGTCTAAGTGGAACTCACACTACAAGTTCTTGTTTCTCTTGTATGGAGGAGCCTTCATCTTATCTGGTCATCTCAGAGACCGGTCATTCTTAATCTCATTGAGGATGTGTTCGCAGCTCACAATTAGAGGGGTATAGCGTGCGAACGTATCATCAACCGACCTCTTATTTCTGTCCTTCTTTCTTTGGAACTTCCCACTGCTACCGCCATTCTCATCCTCATAATTTGTAGACATGGCCTCTTCAGCGTTCATGACCTTCCCCGCACTTGCCAATAGTTCTTCCATGAACTTGGAAAGGTCTTCCGTAACTTTTCACAACAACTTGCCTTTCTGAAGACCTCTCATAAGGGAAGTTATAGCTATATTTTCTTCGTAGTGTTCAACCTCGAGTTTCTCTTTGTTGAATCTAGGAATTTAGTCTCTTAGGCTCTCGTTCTTGCCTTGCTTGATATACAATAGATGGGTGGTCTTCTTTTGAGGTCTTACCCCAAAATAGAAATTGTGAATGAATCGTTCACCCAAGACCTTGAAGTTCTCAATTGAATTCTTAGGAAGAGAAGTAAACCAGATGTGCGCTGCTCCCGTTAAAGTCCCAGAGAAGGCCCGACACTTTATCTCATATGGTATTGAATAAATGTCCGTCGCTGACTGGTACATCTCAATATGATGTACAGGGTTGGTGCTACCGTCATACTTGGGATACACCGTAGGCAGCTTAAACTTGGCAGGGGTTAGGAAGCTCACTATCTTAGCCACGAACGGGGAGCCCTCTGAGAAACCTCTTTGCAGCGGGTATCGACTTTTGATAAGGTCTCTTATCTTTTCCTCAAGACGTTGGATGGAGTCATTCCATGGTCTTGTAACGTCAGTCTGGCCGAGGTTGTCCCTAGCCACCTCCAAGGGGTGGACTGAGGGTTCCCCAACTGCAGCACAATGTCGGTTGTTGACCTCTTCCTGGTCTCTACCTTATCCTGTGTTAGGTCGGCCTTGATGAGGCTGACGTTGACCATCTTTCCTTTGTGAGCCGGCTACACTTCTCGACCTGGATAACCTCTATCTCAGGTCATTTACAGGGCCGAGCCTTTCAAAGGCCGACCCTCTGCTCAATAGATCAAAAGTTGACCCTTTTTGTTGGGCTTCTTCACCTCTTCTGCCCCCACAACCCCGGCTCTGTGGAATAGGACGCACTGTGTTATTTGAAACCTCATACGGCTCCCAACAATCTTCTGGAACCTCTTCTGCTTCCAAATCGTCATACCTATCCTCAGTTCAAGGATGTCCTCGCCTCCCCAAACGTAAACGTCTAGGGTCAGCAACAGCCCTCCTCCGATGAGGTGTAGGTTGGTCCTTTCGTGGTGCATGGGGTGGTCCCCTGGCTTCAGGATTGGGTTGAGCAACTGCCGGAGTAATCATCTCCGGCGAGACCCCAGGTGATCTCATCATATTTTTACTGAGTTGTGCAAATTACTCCTTCATTTCTTGTTGTGTTGTATCCAAAGACCTCAAGGCTGCTGCCACCTCCACCATTTCAGACTGAGGCGGTGCCTGACTGGAACTAGGTCCTTCAGCATCAGGCGGTGGGAGAGGTGGTGGTAACTCCGGTGCCATACGTTAGCACAAAAGAGCTTGTAGAGTAAATGAGCTTTGTACCTTATTGGATCTCTTTCAATGGTGAAACAACTCCACACAAGGGGTGAGGCCTTTTTCACCACCAGAGTCTCCGGTGAGGTTAAGCAGAAAATGAGGAAAAGATAGCTTCTCGTTCCCACAAACGGTGCCAAAATGATGATGCCACAAACAGCACCACCCTTCAAGGTGTTTGTAAGCTTAAATCAGTGATAACAATGGCAGTATAGGAGAATACATAGATGTAACTATATATGTATATGTAGGAGATGATGGGAAGAGGATGAACACCAATATATAAGTGGTTCAGCCAATTAGGCCTACGTCCACTGTGCAAGTGATTGAGTAAAGTCACTAAAATAAGGCACTAACGACCATGGGTACAATCTCTTAAGCTTTCTCTCTCTACTGTATAATTTGACAGAGTTTCATCTAGGGTTGTAATTCTCCATCTCCCTCCGTGTAGGAGAAGGCCAGCATATATAGTGTGTGTGGGGGGGGGGGGGATGCACCCCCCATGCATGCAATGAGCATGTGCGTATTGATTTATCCAATCTGATGAAGACATCTGTTACTGTCATAGGTAGAGAATGATGATGGAATATTCCCTCATGTGAGGGGATGATTCAGTTATAACTGATTTAGCACGCGTGTTCCCAGCCACACACATGCGAGTAATGCCTCGGTCGTCTTCGATTGGCACCAACCTCGGCCTAGAAGAGTATGAGGTTGGCGAAGTCTGGTTGCTTCCCTATCGGAGGTTATTCGCGATAACCTCGGCTCAGCAAGAAAACTGAGGTAAGGAAAGTGAAGTTGTAACGTCGGCCTGGGCCGAGGTTAAGTAGGAATAGTTGGAACTTCGGCTGATTCCCAATTAAGGTTGATTAAGATGATTGTGTAGTCTCTGCTTCCTCGTCTTACACCCAGTTGAGGTTGTTGTATGATGTCGGCGTGATGTCATCTCCGTCCGACCTGATGGATAACTGTACCCATGGATCACGAAGACCTCAATTGTTTATATAACAGTGAGGCAACTGGTAACGTCGGCCATGGCCGACCGTGCCTGGGACGAGACCGCTAGTTGCCAATCTGGGCCCCTTCTAACCTCGGCTATCTCCATGGCCAAGGTAGGTGTCTCTGAGCTGTTGGGTACATATAGGGCATATCAGCTTGGAACACAGGTGATTAGGCACATATTCTTCATATTTATCCCCTTAATTTCTGTATTTTTATGATCCTGTGTAGTGTAAATATCTTGGATTTGTCTCGTATTTATGCTACTAACCCCTTGTGGCAAGTATTTCGTGTTTTGTGTATTTCTCATGTGATTTACAGGTATTTCACGCAAGCTAGTGCGAAGGAGAACTCAAAACAGTGAAAGAAACCAAGAAATGGAGAGTTGAAGGGCATTTTAGTAATTTTTCAGCCTTAGTCCGGAGGTGGGTCCAACTAGAAAGTTGAAGAGCTCTAAATTACAAGAACACTGAAAAAACGGCACCTCAATCCGAGCTACAGTGAAGAAGTTATGATGTTTTGAAGTTGCACGATAATGGTCCGGTCCGGTCCGGTCATGCGAAATCCAGGCAATTAATTATGCATTTAATGAAGTGCAACTCTTGGAAAACTTGTGCCACAATCGAAATTTGATGCCAAATTCGTGCAACTTGGTGCTATAAAAGATCAAGCCCTACCTCATTTTCAAGAGGAGTTGAATTCTAGAGAGAGGGAGTCAAATTCTAGAGAGTAGAATAGAAAATTAGAGAGAGAGATTAATTTTTTTAGAAATCCTTTTTAGTTTTTCATACTCTTAGAAAAGCCCTAGTTTGTATGTTTGAAGATTCAAGTTCATCTAGTGCAGATTTCAAGTATCAATTCTTCAATTCAATTCAAGTATCAAATTCCCTTCTCTTATTTAATCTCAATTCTATTTTCAATTTTCAATTGTTTTGCAATTTGTTATCAATGTTTGTTAGATCCATAATTCCATGTATAGGTATGAATTTGTTTTCTAGAAAAATCATGAGTAGCTAAATTCCCAAGGGTTGGGGTACATGAACTCAATCCAAGGCAAATTATTTATGTAGAAAATAGAGGTTAAATTAAAATATTGATTGAATCGTGAAAGAAACTCATACAAACACTGTCAATCTTTTAATATCTCTTGCCCTAGGTACTTGAGATGTTTAAGAACGCTTTGCGAGTATAATTTATCATTCACCGCTTTATATCTATCTTTGATTTCATATGATGCGGGCTAGATCCCTCATATATGTAATGCTTAGAATTTATAAAGACCGGATCTAGTCAATAATTTTAATTTATAATTCTAGGTTTCTATGCGGTAATTTGTTAAGGTTTGAGGGATTGTACTCTACCCTATTTTCTCATTCATCTTAATTAATTTAATTTCATTATTTACCTATTTTTTTCCCTTTTCAACCATCATCATCTTTTTCACTTTTTCTTTAGAAGTAATAAATCAATTAAATTCTATCAAACATTCCCTGTGGATTCGATACCCAGACTCGCCACTATACTCCTTAAGAGTGTAGTTACAAGTTTAGTTTTTTTTTTGTATTGAGATTGGAAGCCGATAACAACGACTAGCGTATTACACGGACGCTCGGCTTTTCCACTTCGATAAAAAATGAGACGCGACTAAGATTTTGTGTCAAAAGTGCGTTTTCCTCTAGGCTCAAGTGCAAGCCTGTCGCTCAAGTAATAACCTGGTAAGTCGGGATCGTATCCACAGGGATCGAGATTGCCAAATAGTAATAAGAAAAATTATTAAATCTTGAAATGATTTCTTAAAAGAAACGAAAAGATGATTAATGATTGGGAAAATTTCTAGTGAAATAAAAATTTACTTAAGAAAAAACAAACTGAAAATTGCAAAAAAATTTAGATCTGACAAATGGGAGAAAATAGGGTAGGGTACAATCCCTCCATCCTTAACAAATAACCGTTTAGAATACTAGAGTTGTAAATTAAAATTATTGACTAGATCCGGTCTTTATAAATTCTAAGCATTACATATATGAGGGATCTAGCCCGCATCATATGAAATCAAAGATAGATATAAAGCGGTGAATGGTAAATCATACTCGCAAAGGGTTCTTAAACATCTCAAGTACCTAGGGCAAGAGAGATTAAAAGATTGACAATGTTTGTATGAGTTTCTTTCACGATTGAATCAATATTTTAATTTAACCTCTATTTTCTACATAAATAATTTTCCTTGGATTGAGTTCATGTACCCCAACCCTTTGGAATTTAACTACTCATGATTTTTCTAGAAAACAAATTCATACCTATACATGGAATTATGGATCTAACAAACATTGATAACAAATTGCAAAACAATTGAAAATTGAAAATAGAATTGAGATTAAATAAGAGAAGGGAATTTGATACTTGAATTGAATTGAAGAATTGATACTTGAAATCTGCACTAGATGAACTTGAATCTTCAAACATACAAACTAGGGCTTTTCTAAGAGTATGAAAAACTAAAAAGGATTTCTAAAAAATGAATTTCTCTCTCTAATTTTCTATTCTACTCTCTAGAATTTGACTCCCTCTCTCTAGAATTCAAATCCCCTTGAAAATGAGGTAGGGCTTGGTCTTTTATAGCACCAAGTTGCAGGAATTTGGCATCAAATTTCTATTGTGGCACAAGTTTTCCAAGAGTTGCACTGCATTAAATGCATAATTAATTGTCTGGATTTCGCATGACCGGACTGGTCCATTATCGTACAACTTCAAAACATCGTAACTTCTTCACCGTAGCTCGGATTGAGGTGCCATTTTTTTTAGTGTTCTTATAATTTAGATCTCTTCAACTTTCTAGTTGGCCCCACCTCCGGACTAAGGCTTGAAAAATTACTAAAATGCCCTTCAACTCTCCATTTCTTGGTTTCTTTCACTGTTTTGAGTTCTCCTTCGCACTAGCTTGCGTGAAATAACTGTAAAACACATGAGAAATACACAAAACACGAAATACTTGCCAAAAGGGGTTAGTAGCATAAATACGAGACAAATCCAAGATATTTACACTACACGGGATCATAAAAATACCGAAATTAAGGGGATAAATATGAAGAATATGTGCCTAATCAACAGGACAAGTCTGTTATATCTAAATCATTCGCTCCACGTGAGGGAATATTGAGGTCATGATTATTTAGTTGAGACTAGCCAGGTGTCATCCTTACATTGGTTGGATCTTCATACACATGCACATGCACATTGCATGCTTGGGGGGTACACTACACCCCCAAGCACTATATATAGAGGTCATCCTCAACATTATAAAATATGGATAATTATAAACCCTAGAAAAACTCTGGGGCATTTATAGTAGGGAGAGAAAGTGGAGTGATTGTATTGCTAAGGCCATTAGAGCCATCTTTTGATAGTGATACTTACACTCACTTGCACAGTGAACGTAGGCAATCGCCGAACCACTTATATTGGTATGTTTCTCCTCTTCTCTCATCACCTTCTACATATCTGTGTTGTTATTTGTTGCCATTGTTATGACTGTTAGAGCTCTACTACCTCTTTACATGGTGGTGCTATTTATAGCATCATCATTTTGGCGCCGTCTGTGGGAACGAGAAGACATATCTCTTCCTTTCCTAGATTAACCTCACCGGAGACTCTGGTGGTGAGCCAGGCCTCACCCCTTGCGTGGAGTTGTTTCACCATAGAAAGAGGTCCTTTAAGGTATTAAGCTCACCTTCTTTACAAGCTCTTTAGTTTAAACATATGGCACTGGAATTACCACCACCTCCTGTTCCATCTGGTGATGGATTAGTTCCATCCAGGCACAACCCCAGTCCGAAATGGCTGAGGTGGTGGCAGCCTTGAAGTCATTGGCTGCAACACAGCAAGCAATGAAGGAGCAATTTTCACATCTCAATCAAAATATTATGAGGCCACATGGGGTCTCACCGGAAATTATTACTCCGACAACTGTTTAACCCCATCCTAAAGCCAGGGGACCACCCCAGGCACCGTGAAAGGACCAACCGACTCCTCAGCGGAGGAGGGATGTTGCTGACCCTAGGCATTTATGTCTGGGGAGGCAAGGAAACCCTTGCCCGAGGATAGGTATGATAACATAGAGGCAGATGATGCACCAGAAGACTGCTGGGAGCCGTATAAGGTTTTGAATAACATGATACATCCTAGCCGGTAGAGCAGAGGTTATGGGAGCAGAAGAGATGGTGGTACCCAACAAAGAGGATCAGCTTTTGATCGCTTAAGCAGAGGGTCGGCCTTCGAAAGGCTCGATCCAGTTAATGACCTAAGACAGAGGTTATCCAGGTCACGAAGTGCCGTTGGCTCTAAGAGGGGATATGGTGAATACCAACCTCATCACGGCTGACCTCATCAAGGCCGAGACTGTGGTCAAGAGGTCAATAGCCGACGTTGTGCAGTGGCTGGGGAACCCTCAGTTCACCCCTTGAAGGTGGTTGTGGACAACCTCAGCCATGCCGACGTTGCAAAGCCATGGAACGATTCCATTCAACGTCTTGAAGAGAAGATAGGGGACCTCATTAATAGTCGAGACCCACTACAAAGAGGGTTCTCAGAGGGCTCCCCATTCTGGCAAAGATAGTGAATTTTCCAACCCCTGCCAAGTTCAAACCACCTACGGTGTCTCCCAAGTATGATGGATAATTACAAACCCTAGAAAAACTCTGGTGCATTTATAGTAGAGAGAGAAAGTGGAGTGATTGTATTGCTAAGACCATTAGCGCCATCTTTTGATAGTGATACTTACACTCACTTGCACAGTGGACGTAGGCAATCGCCGAACCACTCATATGCTTTCAGGTTTATACTGATTGGTTGACACAAATTGGTATTATATTATTTCTACATTGGTATAAATTGGTATCCTGATTTAGATGTTGTTTACATATTGATATCATGTTTTGCACCAAAAACAAATGATTTGGATTTGATTTTACATATTGGTTTATATCATTTGTTCGTCCATACTTCATTAGGTATTTGTCTGTTTCATATGTGTTGGTATGCTTAAGATATTCGTGATTTTAAGACTACGTCACATTCAAATAGTTCATGTTTACTGGACCATCATTTACTAATCTTGTCCTGTAATATTTAATTTTGGGTTTATGGGAGGGGAATTAGGCATCATATGGCTTGACGACCCAGCTTAGGCATTTCACTATTGATTTTGTCCTGGAATAGTCAAAGGGTGAGATTTGTAAGGACAAAATTTTCAATTGAGTCCGTTGTATGTTTATTTGACTTATTCTCGGAACAAAACAAGTTTGAGTCATAGTTCATTTTTTTATTATCACGATCCCACACAGACTATGATGTATTGAAGATGTTGCGGCAAAGCTTCAAAGAATTTATCATGCCGGTTTATGGCCCATATTTCCTCTTCAATTTCAATTGCATTCCGAGATCACTTAGGTATGAATGCGTAATTTTAATGGGACTCAAAATTTATTTTAAATTGTTTAAGGATGTTATTTTATTAAATAAATATTTTTAAAATGGTTTTAAACTGTTTGAAATGGTTTACACTTTGTTTTATTCTAATAAGGACGGATTGGAGTAGTGTTTAATTAGGACTCTAATTCATGCATCGTTCAAATGACCTGACCAGTCGTTCGAGTGGGATGTCCATCTCGTTCAAGCGACATGCCAAAGTCTATTGAGTGAGCTGCCAACTTAAGGAAATTATTTAAGGCGTGTTTCCCATCAAAATTTCATGTGTGTGCAGTTCAGAATTAAGTTTTCGTACAGTACATTTCTCCACAAAAGTTTTCTAAGGTTTTTAAGTCTAAACACATCCTTAGAGTTTCAAAAATCTGAGTTTTCATTACTATATGCTATTGTATATTTATTGGCACCAATAAGAACTTATTTTACATAAAACTTTGCTGGGTTTTGGGGTGGAGAAGCAAAAGAGCCATGTTCAACATCATAGACATTACAAGCTATATCGATGGACACCGAGACATACGTGGAGGCGTGTGTTGTGGACGAGCATTATGGAAGATGAAATTTTTATGTGGGCACTATGAGAGGAGTGTTTGATGATCAAAAGAGCGTCAAGTCTCGTGAGGGATCGAGTCGTTGAGTAAGACTTGTGTTTGTTCCTTATAGATCCAAATTCATAGTGATTGTCTTGCTTGGACCGTCCGAGGATTTTTTTCGTTGTGGTTTCCTCGTACATCTGGCGTTGTGAGAATTCTTTTCGTTACTTCACTTGCTTTAATCACTAGATGCATATTTAGGATTAATCAAGATAAAATTTGGTCAAGTTAAAATTGGTGCTCATAAAATTTGGAAAATAGTTTTTCAAAAAGAAAAAGTGTTTCATATTTCTTAAAGCACGGTCTGATTTGAAAATTAAGGAGCCTACATTTGACAGGCATGATTTGGGTAGAGGGGTCAAATTATGGCTTTCCTTCTGGGAAGATGGCGTTCACCCCAGTTCCATGTGACGATAGAGGATTATAAGTGGTGTTAGGTTTAGGATTAGCTGGTGGAGCAATGATGCCCCGAAGTATGAGAATTTGGATCATATTTTTCAAATGGAAACACTGATTAGTGGTGTGTCCTCCGATTTGGTGAAAATCACAATGAGCGTCATATTTGATGTTCTTGGGAAGGGGATTTGGTAACGATCGGGGTTCCAATGGCTTAATAAGATTTTGTGCAAGCAAGTTATAATACCCCGCCCGCCCGGGGAGAGCGAACGGAGCGCAACTAACGATAAAATAAATCCAAATCCACAAATAACAAGGTATAGAGCATCTAAATAAACCCACAATAATATAAATCCACTAATCTCAATTCTTTAAATACAACAAGTCTGTCGAATTAAAATTACAACTATCTAACTCGAATAAAAATACAAATCTCCAAAGCTCTATACATCAAAATAATACAAATCTTTCCCAAACAATCCTCGCTAAAATCAATCTCCATAGCGCCGCAAAATCCGCGCTAACCTGCCACTAAAGGAAAATATGGGGAAGTACACAATACGACAAGAAAGATGCTCAACAAATATATGTTAGCGATGAATAAAACGTAACAACATGAGTACGAATATTCAAATCAAAATGCAAATCTCAAAGCATTTATCAATATAATTTCTCAACAACACTTTAACCGGGTCACCAGGCCTCACCACATCCATATATGCTTTATCAAGCCATAGCCCGGGAATAAGTATTTTGGCGGGTACTCAACACCCATGCCATATTAAAATCTCATGACAACGTGCTCAATTACAATATAATGATACCACATGAATCAAAATAGTTTCAACAATTATTTTCCAGATTTCAATGAATTTATCAATTCAAATATGAGTTCAATTAAACAAGAATTCAAAGAGAATGACACTCGCGAGATTTAAGGATCATATTGTGTAAAACCTCATACCTCAAACCATGATGAGAAACCAATGATCACATCCTCAAGATCAACACAAAAGATCTACAAAAGCTTCTCCATGAACCTCCAACAAAATATCCCCAAGAACACCTCTAATCTAAGGTTGGAACTCACAAATCTCAAGGGCCAATGTGTATATAAAAAGAAGAGGAATATAAAATATATTTGCTGCCAAAATTTGTGCCAAAAGTAGGTTAAAAGGGTTTCCCACGGCTTCCTTTTATAATGCAAAGAAATGAAGAGTTGGAATCCAAAACACTCCTTTAAATAAGCAAAGAAATGAAGAGTTGGAAGTCAAAACAACTCCAAGAGTTAAAAACATTTAAAAATCATTTTAAAATCCGTTTTAACTCCGTTTTCGAAACCGTTTAAAATTCTCGCCTTTAAAAATAATATTCAACATATTTGAGCAATAAAAATAATTTTATCAAAAACTTTATTTTCCTCCATTTTTCAGAAATTAATTAAAATAGCCCAAAATTTACGCGGGTTGTTACACAAGTCTTGGTGAACTTTCAATAGGGGATCGTAGAGTTCAGTACACTCCTTTTTGGTAGGGTAGGGATGGCTTTTAGGTCTTTAAAAAGTGGCAGGTTGGGATATGTTATTGATTTCTCGGATCAAGGTGCTGGTTGGCTTGTCAAACTTCTTTGGCGCAAATTATCTATTTAGCCTTTTTTGTTCAGATTCCGCTTCATGACCAATAACCCCTTATTTAATTTCTACACTAGCCTCTCGAAGGGCTTTAAAATGAGGGTAGTATTGACCTCCCATGGATGCTCGGATTTGAGGCGTGAAGTTTTTCTTTACTATACTCACTTGCTCTTCTTCTGATGGTCTGTTGGTCATGGTAGTAGCTTTCTCTCTCCACATTTTGATGAAACTACTGATCGACTCCCTAGGATTCTACTTTAGTAGCTCCAAGTCTCTTCTTAAAACTTTTACTTCCTCGAGGGATATGAACCACTTGATGGTATTTTATTTTATAGTCTTCTGAAACATTTGGGCCATTATATCCTCTGAATTGCCAAGAGGAGTCATAACTCGATGATATTTATGTAGGTGCACAATCGGGGGCCTGCTGCCTCCGAATTATTTGATATCCGACATCTTGAATTTCTCTGGTAGTCTAGCTTTAGGATAAGGGGACATGTAAGTGTAGTCCATGTAATTCACTGAGATCTTGACTTGCTTAAATTGATTTGACAGCAACTTGAAGTCTTCTTTGACCTTATTCAATTTTTCCTCCTTAGGATCCATAAATATCAAAAGATTAATCCCTAGCTGGGAAAGATTTGGGATCAGTAGCTAAGATAATGGTGGTCCTTTTGAAGGTGGGGCATACGAGGCATATTGATACTATTTTAGGATCCAAACTAGTTCGGGATTAGGTGGTCCCATCACAGGGGGAAAGGATTTTACGTTCATGAGCCTCGGGAGTTTGGACCCAGTGTCATTGTATTTCTTGGACTGCAGTCTGGAGACTGTCAATCTTAGCACCGAGTTGGTCTAGGAAGGTCATCAGATCTGGTTGAACATTCCCAACTTGGTCTATCTTCTCCATGAATAACTTCCAGAGGGAGATCTCAAACTCAGTGGAAGTAGTAGAGGAGGCAATAGAGCTTCAGGGTGGTTTGCCGGACGAATGGAGCCAATAGGGAGCTAGGATAAAAGCAGGGTATGCGATCACACCTGAGAGGAAAAATGGTTTTGGTTGATTTTTTTAGGAAGAGAAATATTTTTGATATTTTTTTTTCTTTTGAAAAAAAAGGAAAATGTTTTTGGTATTTTATTTTTTTGAAAGTCGAAAAAAGAAAAATTCTCAGTACGATTATTATTATTAGGTTCCACTTGTATTATGTTTGCTTAAAATGTAAGAAAAATAGTTGATAGGAACCGACCTTGGGGGAAAATGGAGTATAAGATTCAAGACGTGATTTTACTTGTTTCTAGGCACACGGACAGGTCCTGTTTTAAAAATGAGCAAAATAGCGCAAAAATTCAAGCGGTATGGAGACCCGTAATTTTGGCAGAGTTTCCCATTGTAACAGGAAAACTAAGTATGAGTATCCTAGGGTAGATGCCTATATAAGGTTGATGCATTTGGTGGGTTAGTGGAAGGGTTCCCCCCTTTGGCATGACTTCCACGATATACCTTTTGGCTATAAGGACAATCATTCATCGATATGTGATTTGTCTCATGATGTACCTCGTGGGAAAGGTATGTGTGAGAGAGAATTCGATATACTAGACGTACATGAACAAGTTCCTTGTTATACACCTCCCATACTGAGTTCGGTCAAGCGGTACGATGTGGGGATAACCGTTAGATATACGCCGAAGCTACTAGGATAATGGAAGGTGGGAATTATATCGCTTAGGTTAACCATTCCCTGTAGGACCGACACCCATTATGAAATGACCCTCCTGTACGAGACAAAATTTTGGTCAATATTGCAATGCTCAGGTGATGTAGTGTGCAAAAATGCACGAGTCTTACTTAGTATCTTATGGAGAGTTTTATGTATGCTAAATAAAGGTAATACTACCATTATGAGGGAGAGTATACAAGTAACATGAGATAAAGGGGGATAATCATGGGGAGAAAAACCAGTAAGTATATACATAAAGCATGGAGACTTTACAAGGCATGGTGGATAGATACAAAGTGTGGAGCCCGTGAATATACAAGTGAGTGAAAAATATGTGCAAGGTGAGAGAGTGACATAGGAATAGTGTGCATGTGAATATATACAAGTGAAGTAAATGTGGAAGTGTGTGCTAGTGAGACTAAGCATGGATAATCTACAAGTGGCATGTGAAACATGTGTAAGTAAGTGTAGCACCCCGTATTTTCGAAGATTTAAATAATTATCGTTGGATTAATTAAATTAAAATGTGAGAATTAATTATTAATCCGGATTAAAATTGAATATTAACTAGCGTGACGAGAAGTTAGTAATTATTAATATTACTGTGAGAATAAGTAATATGGAATGACGATTTTATATAACTTGTCGTGAGAGAGAAATATGACAGTTTGGTATATTAAGTCAGGACGTGCATGTGAGTCATGTCAAGACTAATTAAGTGGAATAAAAAGGTAAATTATTTTAAGTAACTCGTATGGTCATTTCGAGTGCGCCGTTAGGTCTGGAGGGGTCGAGATAGTCCGAAAACTCTATCCGGGTATTTTATTTGGACTCCGGGATATTTTTAGGCCAAGCTCGTACCCAGTAGGGGTAGTTTTATAATTTGGATTTTTAGAGAAATTAAATGGACGAAAATTGGAGAAATATTATATCAGCTAATTGGGGACAATTAGGGTTATGATACACCAAAATCAAGAGAGAGACACAGTGGGTGAGGGAGAGAAAATTCCAAAGGAGGAGAGTCAATTCACACCACCTTGCACAACCACACCACCACCATCGTGTAGATCGAAACGCGAGGAGCGCATCCATACCAATAACACCAACGGACCAGACCTTCGAAATCGAGGCAAGTGTATATTGCTTGCTTTCTTTAGCGATAATTGTGTTCATGTTAGTCTAGGATAATAAACCATTGTTAGGAGAGTTAATTTGAGTGAAACTGGAGAACTATATCATAAACTAGGGCTGATTTGATAAGAATTTGAATCCCATAGGTAGATAAGATGATGCCTACGAAATTATGATGAGTTCTATGAATAAATATGGGTTTAATTTAGAAGTTATGCATATCAATTTAAGAACTAGGATTCTTGATAATAAATTTGGGATTTCGAATTATATGGATGATTGGTGATGATTTAATGATGTTAGGTTATGGGAAATCACATATATATGTTAGAATAATGTTTGGTATTGATTGTTGGAAGTTTGGGCTTGATCTTTAGAGGTTTTAGGAGTAAAAATGGTGGGAAAACGCTGAATCTGGAGGTAGGGGACGAAACAGCCCAGGTCACGAGATGTTACGCGAATGGAGTCGTTCAAGCGAGACCCGTATCTCGCGCGAAGTCATTCGAGCGAGATAGAGTTGTCACGCGAAGTTGGATTAAGCGACACGTGTATGTCGTTCAAGCGAGATCTTCTGTGGTTCGAGCGAGATTTCTAATTTTTAGAGAATTTCTAATTTTACCCCTATTTGAGTAAACAATCAATTTGAGTGAGGAAAACTAGTGTCCGATGAACCCAGAATAATGCAGAATTATTTGGAGTTGTTTAAGTGTAATGATTCAAACATTAGGGATGGTGAGTTTACCTTGAAGATTACGAGAGAGAGATAATCGTAATTGTAAATGCGTCGAGAGTATTAAGTGATAAATACTTACGATATTTGTTCACACGATATGGAACTTATAAGAATAAAAATTAGTGGTTACGTTTGGGACTTCTTATGATTATGTATTAAGGATTTAGAGTGACATATTATCCTTATATATATTACGAGAGAGGGAATATCGTAATTTAAAAATACGTTGATAGTATTTAGTGATGGTAATACTACGTATGGAATATGCATTTGGTTTGTGTGTATACCGTTTGATTTAATGGGTTGTGTGTATACCTATTACATGCTTGACATTATGTGTATGGCATACCTAGCTGCTTGCTATCGCGGGGGGTTGTGTAGAGACAGTCTTATCCTGGGTGACCTTTGGGGGGATATTTGACTTGTATCTCAGAACATAGGACTGTGAAGACTTATTTGTGAGTTGATAAGTCAGCTGACTATGGGGGCGTAGGTATGTGCAAGACCCATAGGTATGTGAACTATGTTCACCGCCACTATGTGTGTTTTGTGTATATGGTTCGTGGGAGATTTCTGAACCGATAGTCCTTATTGGAGTACGAGATGTACCGGGACATGATAGTAGAGTATGCAATGCACTACAGGCTTAGCTTTGGGTGCTGTATTAGTATATGTATATTATAGTGATGAATATGTATATGTATACTTGTGTTATTCCTACTGTGAGGTAATTGTAAGTTATTGGGATAGTACAATCTTAAGTGACGTAAGCTGTGAATACTTAACTTAGTGTGATAACACTTAACCGAATTAATAAATGATGATATTAATAATGTGGAAAATTGGGAATCAAGGGTCGCTATCACAAAGTATAACTAGAAGTAAGTCTTCATCTAGTTAGAAGTGTGTCAGATGGCTAGGTTGGATTAGATGTACGTTAGATGTGTACACTAGTTGAGAGGTGAGAATCTCATGTGAGAGTTCGAACTAACATGCATATAATACTTGCTTTAATGAAGTTTTAAATACTTGCTAATAAATCTTTTTAAAACATCGAGCTCTGTCCCGTCTCTTGCATCTCTTCTCTTTTTTGCTATATATATAAGTATTAGTACAGGTGCCCAGCCACAGGGACACCGGTTCTAGATACTTGGATGGTTTGTCGAGCTGCAGCTGTTGTGAAAGTTGCAGGTCATTGAGATTAGACGCTTCTCTCATTTCATTCAGTTCCTAGTTCATATATTTCAGTTCGGGCATGTGTCGTCCATTCTCATTAACAGGGTTGTACTCAGTTTCCTTCGTAGTTCTTTTCAGTTGGATTGAGTATTTATTATGGTTTCGTTTGTGACTTTGAACTGGAAGGTTTTATCCAGTCTTAATTATTCAGTATTTGATTCAGTCAGTATTCATCTCTTGTGTATGGTTTTTAATTAAATGTTCAGAAATTAAATGAATTTATTGATTTCAAGTTTAATTGGAATTTTTTTTGACACTAGCTTAATTAAATGTTAGGTAATTAATTGGATTTAAATTTTCGACAGTGATTTTAAGAGTGAACCAACCGAACATTTTGTTATAAATTTTATATAGGACTGATCACCCGATATTTAATTGGGCGGGGTGTCACAGTAAGCATACAGATATATACAAGTAAGCATAGGGTGAAACATGGTATATGTGATAAGAAGGTGATATATACATGTGGTGAGAAAAGATCATGGTATAAATAAACATCGTGATAACAATGAGATATATAGATAAGATGTAAGCATAGGGGAAGGAGAACATACAAGTGGAGGCGCATGTACACATATAAAAAATAAGATAGCAAAGAAATAACATCCATGTGAAAATAGAGTCTAGTCCTCTAAAAGTCCCTAGTGGAGTCACCACTGTGCCCATCCGGGTCGAATTCCATTGGTGTGGCCCCGAATTCGATATGAGAGCGGAAGAAATAGAGAAGTCTCCATCTCTTCCCACCATGCGCGTGCGGAGTAACCAAAAGTATAACACTTTCGCGGGCACTTGCATCAAACTACAGGAAATAAATGGTACAAAAAATGAACTACAAAATTGCAACAAACTATAGGAAATAAATGAACTACAAAATTGAATCCGCTACGAGCTTCACGCTCCCAGGAATGGCAACGACGCCATTTGATAGAAAGAAAAATTTTACGTACATTTTTAGAGAGGAATAGATCAAACCCATTTAAGCCTTGAATTGAAATGGAAACTTAAATTGCATCAACAATTGCTCAATTACAATACCTCGCTCATGTATTTATTAAATCTAAACAAAAAATTACAAAATAAAAATAAAAATAAAGGTTAATGGATGAATTCATAATGGACAATTAAATAATAAAAGAGATTTGCTAAAAATGCAAATCCTAACATTATAAAATTGTACATTAGAACTCACCCAAAGAAATAAATTCTAGATCATTACTTTGTATTGAGATAATTGCTAAAAATGCAAAATCTCAACATAAAGGGATGGGTTAGAATTTACCTCCCATAATGGATGAATTGAACTACATCAATCTATTTTGAAATAATTGCTAAAAATGCAAAAATTCATTATAGAGGGGTGGGGTTGAATTTATCCTAGAGATAAATTTCACTACACACCTCTATATTGAGATATTTGCTAAAAATGCAAATACTCTCTAAAGAGGAGTATAGAGAAATTTATCACACAAAGCTTAAAAACTAATTTGGAGATCCTTCATCAAATGGTCTCCATCTCTTTAAATAGTAGGTATGGAGCATGGGGGTAATTTTGGTAGGTTTAATGTGTAAGAGGTGTGTATGGGGAAAAGGTGAGGGTATTTAGGGAATTATGCACACATGTGCATGGGTTGTGTGAGGTCATGTAGGAAGAGTGGGAAATGGGGGAATAAAAATGACATATGGTTAAAATAGGTAGTTGGGGGTATTTTGGAAAAAAGGGTTAAGTGGGTTAAAAAAGGTGTAATAGGCATGTGGGTTAAATGATTTTTGGTTGCATTTGTATTTTTTTTAGTTGGCATTTGGTTTGTAACAGGAAGAAAAAAATGTTTTGGTTCATGGCTTAAAAAATGGAACATGTGTAAGATTTGGAAATGGGTTTGGGCACGGGTTGTTGATTGGAGATGGCCTTGGGGGAGTTATGGGTTTAAGAGGTTGGTTGGAGGTTGGGAGGTCGATCGGAGGTAGAAGGTGGTAGCGGATGAGTGTAGGAGATGTGGCGGTGGTGGAGGTATGGCCGACGAAATCGAGTCGCCGGGTTTAAGCTGATCGGAGCTTGGAGCGAGTACAGTTGAGTTTTGTTGGGTAGCGGGGGTCAAGAATTGGGTTGGGTTTTATGGATTTGGGGATGCTGGGTGGTATAAAGATGATGATGGAGGTGTTAGAGAGAGGGGGTATGTTAATGGTGGGTTTGGTGGTTTATGAGAGAGAAATGGGTTTAAAGGTTGAGTAGGGAAGATGAAGTGGAGGGGGTAGTGTGTGAGAGGGTGTATGGAAGCTTGATGAGGGTGGGTTTATGTGTGTGTTTAACTTATGACCCCTAAAAAATAAACTAAAAAAATATAAATAAACTAAAATAAAATTGGCACGACACGACACGACACGACACACTATATTAACTCTAAAAAAAACTAAACACAACTAAAATAAAAACTATAAAAAATAAAAACTAATAAAATAAATAAAAATAAAAAATGAAATAATAATAAACTAACTAAAAACTAAGAAAATAAAAGAAAATATAAAAACTAATAAATGACGTGCTAAAATTATAAAAAATCCTAAAAGTATATACATGACTCAAATAAAATAAAATAAACTCTAAAAACAAAATGACACAAATAAAAATTAAAGTAAAAGAAATAAAAGAAATAAAAGTGGACAAATCAAACACACACGGGTTCGGGACAGACATAGGTAGGCTAGGGTAGGCTAGGGAACGGGACAAGGGTAATTAGCTCCATAATCTGCACAATTGCCTTGAAATACGCGTTTGAGCACCGCAACGTGCATTCGACCTACAAAATAGACAATAAAGTGGATAAGACCAAAATTTTCGAGAACTAGCAACTAAAGTACGTCTATTCCGGGTAAAAAATGTAAAGTTTTGGATGCTTATCATGTGTAGGTGATTCAAGGATTTGGGAGTGTTCTTTCCGCCACTTGCGCTGGAATATTCACGGGCTGCCTCGAATATAAATTGATTATCGTAAAAAAAGAGATAACATGAAGGAATGGATTCGCTAGCCTATTTTTCTCAAAATGGACAAAATAAATGTAGTCATCTCGAGAGAACGACATTATGTTCATACTGATGCATAGGAAATCAAATGAATCAAGGGTTTGGGGAGTAAGTTACGAAATGAAAAGATGTTAGGCACTTATTTTGTCTTTTCGGTCTCTCCTGGGCTATGTTAATTTTATCTTTTTCTCCAAAGCGTGACGTGTATGTACATGTAATATCAAAAACAGGAGAAGGAAATCATCCGACTCATGCCATGGGAAAGACGAAGTGGAATCATCCTAACGAGTGTACAAAAAAAATGACGTAAACATATAATGTGAGTGTCCGTCGAATCACAAGTCGCTATAGAAAAGTGAATTGCATGTCGGACTACACACAAATATATAAGAATTTGTGACTCACAAGATAAATACAAGTTAGTATAAAAAAATAAAATAGGAAAGATTGGATTTGAATACCAATATTGTCCCAAGACACCTACGTAGCCTAAGGGGCATCAAAGTTCACGTAGTTCGATATGTCATAGCGGTGGAGTTTAACCCATAGACCAAAATTTAAGACTCCTTTTTAAATTCTTTTTTGAAGAAAGTGTGCTTAAATGTAAAAGTATGAAAATGGATGAAATTTTACTTTTGGAGTTTACAAGTAAACCCTATTTTTGGTCTTTTTGGATTTTTAAAACATGTTATGTGAATACTACTAATAAAAAAGGATATTAGTCGATGTACTAAAAGATATTGAAATGAGAATAAAGTGATTAAATAATACAAAATGGATAAAGTGGAAAATAATAGGAATTAACCACATAAAATACTTTGTTGCTGATTTTTGAATGAGATCATGCCGATTTTATTGTGATCTAATAGTGGTGAAGCAAGGTAAGTGATCTAATAGTGGTGAAGCAAGGTAAGGTAAGTGGCTAAAGGTGGTAGGAAAGTGAGGTAAGAGAAATGGAAAGAATGTCAAAAAATTGTTTTTTTTAGAATGACATCGCTTTGATTTCGAGAGAATGTTTCTGATTGCTCAAAAAGGAGACCTTGGAGTGAGATCATGGTATCCTTAAATAGTGACAAATTAGTATTGTAAGGGGGGTGCCAATCAGCATAGTGTCTGCCTTACTGGACAAGGGAAGAACACCCGACCGATAGGCAGGGGGTCTGGGGTGCCTATAAGCAGTCTGGAACGGACTTTTTTTGAAAAAATGAGAATGAAATGCAAATTATAAGTTTGAATAGTGAACAACTGGGACTGTTGGAAAGGGGATTCAGATCCCTACAAGAACTAATTGAGCCACTCTCGAGGTCGGGAGTTGACCGAAGTTTAACGGGGCTCAAAATAACTCGATGATTTCTAGATGGGGGATTTTTGGAGAAACAAAAGGTCATTCTTGCGAACCATGAGGCCGATTCGCGTGAGGTATGGACCATTAGAAAGATGATTTAGAGCCCTATGAGATTTCATGAGCTTCACTCGTATTGGAGAGTTGACCAAGGTCAGGGGACTTGGGAGTGCCCAGTGGCCTTTTGAAGTAAAAAATATTGTTCGTGCAAACCGTGAGGCCAATTCGCGCATGATATGGACCGTTGGAAAGGGTATTTAGATACCTATAGGGTTTCAATGAGATTATCTCAGTTTGGAGAGTTGACCAAAGTCAAAGGACGTCCGAAAATGCCCGGTGGTCTCCAAGTCAGTTCTCAAAGTAAAAAAGATCATTCATGCGAGCCGTGAGGCCTATTCACGCATTGTATGGACCGTTGGAAAGGGGATTCAGATCCCTTCAGGTTTTATTGAGTTTTAATAGGGTTAGAGAGTTTACCAAAGTCAAACAGGTCCCAAAAGTTTCCATTGGCCTCTGGATCAGTACTCGGAGTAATACCTAGGGTCCACGGAGGAAGGATGAGTGCTCGGGATCTAAGGAGGTACTTAGGGGGTACTAGGATGGGGTGTCTACATGATGCATTTCACAACTTTTGTGAAATAATCCAATTTCATGTTTTACACGAGAGCAAAATAAAGAAAATTAATGAATCATTTAATCAATGAAAACAAACATAATTAATGGGCAAATTTGTAAATGGGTCAATTTACAATTTTAGAACAACAAAATGGGGCCTCAATGATTTTTTCATTCAATTATGGATCAAAACTCTCTTAACTTTATTCATTATTGGATCTAAAGTTTTATTTATAGGTATAGATAAATTGTTCTTGAAGAAAAAAAAAATATAAACTTTCCCACCCTCTTGGATTTCGCCTTGTTAGTCACCTTGCATATGCATGTGACATTCTTATTTTTTGCGAGGGGTATGTGTATTGGAGTGAGGGGAAGATCCTTGTTGATATTAATAAAATTTCTAAACGACTATGAAAATACCTTTAGACAAATGAAAAATGTAAATAAAAGTAAGTTATAAAGGATGATAATACTACTCCTACCCATATTTTCTCCACTTGTAACCTTATTGAATTCACTTTTAAGAAGATGCTAATCAAATATTTAGGTCTCCTTTATTACAAGGTAGGAAGAAAATATGTATTTTGAATCCTTAATCAGTGAATTTGTGGAAAATCTCCATGGTTGGGATAATTTTTTTTTTATCTACAAGAGAGAAGACAATATTGTTAAAACATGTTTTATTTAGTTTTCTTTTCATTTTACGGATGCTTTGATCCTCCCTAATAAGTTATTTAGAGAATAGGAATTTTTTTAGGGAACCAATAAAGTTTAAATGCACGAATAGAATTCATGGTAATGAATATGTCTTCTTATTGAAGAAGGAATTTCATACATGAGAAGTTAATAAGATGTATCAAATAATTATTTAATTAAAATATAGTGGAATTTACGACTCTAAGACTCATTATGGGAAATTTTTTATATTCCAAATACTTCAAAAAATCTCCATTGGGATATTCTTCATTCAAATCTTGAAGTTCATTAGTATGGAAGAGAAGTAAGATGGTTAAACTAATATGATTTTTTCTCCATAAGAAATTTGAATAAATATTTGGTTGTGAAATGGAAGATGACCAGGGAAAAAATGTGTGTTATGAAAATACACTATCTTTGGGGGTTTACCGTATAACAAAAATCTAGACTTCATACACTTATCGAGTATAACGGTGAATAAGGTATCAAATCTGCTGGAAACAAGTGATAAATTTTAATGAATTTATTGTATTATAAAAGAAAGTGTAATATTTGATTTCTTAATTTTGGTTTATGTAAGAGTATTCAAATACTCATTTGGGCCCTCATAGGTATATGTCTTATTTTGTCTTCCAAAACACATCTTGGGCTCTACTTTAACTTTTCAGAAAGATTTATCAACATTCAATACCTTGAAGCTAGTTTTCTCATCCTCATGCCTCATTGATAACATTTTGGATGAAAGGTAAAAGTTGGAGTAGACCTCCATGCATGTCACTTATTTTTACAAAATTTCAAGTCATTTTAAAAACTTTTTTGTTCGTAAAACTTAAGTTTTTATTCTTTGCCTTTTCTTATTCAAAATATTTTGCAAAATTAGAAAATAAGCGAAAGTGAGAAAGACTAGTGGCTTCGTTGCAACGAAGGATTCTTTTGCGGGTAGCGAGTAATGAGACTTCTTTTCACAAAAACTCTGGGTGAGATTGCGACTTTGTTTCAATGGTAGATATCTGTAGAGAAGAGCTTCATTTTAACGATGAAATCCTTCGCTAGTCGTCATGATGCCACTTAAAGATGCATAAAAAATTCTAGGATGATTTGCGAATTACTTCACCTCAAGTTCCCTCCAGAGATGAATTTCATCATCGCATCAAACTGACAATGAATAATGTTGGGCACACATCAGACTTTAAGATCTTCTTATTTTTATGCATAGAGTCACCTTTTGTGTTTTGTTGGCTGGTGATTAAACGTTTGATCCCCTAATAGAAGTATCTCACGCATGCTTTATGTAAGTGATGTGGCTTCCTTGGTAATATGTAAACCCATTTGTTTGGTTTTTCTTTATAAAAACCATTATTGCTCTTCATTTCAAAATATCTCTCATCAAAAATTCAAAAGCAATATTTTCCAAGAGAGCTCTGTGTTTCTTCTTCATCTTGTTTTTATACAAGAATATAAGAATATTTTAAAAAAAAGAATCTAGTATCTAAATCTGGTTCATCCTTTTCTTCTTCTCTTATTTTCATTCAATCCCCTCTTTTTCTTGAAGGCGATTAATATCAAAGAAGACAAAGAGTTTTCCAAGAACCATCACTTTTATAAAATCACTTTGTTTCATACACTTTACGATTTTTCCCCAAATAAGAGTATTGTGATATTTGTGGATCTTTTTCAAGTTTCAAATACTTGTGAGCTCATAACCTTATGCAGCATTTTTTATGTGTGTTAAGACATATGAGATGTTGAGTGTTTCTACTGGTGTGTAGAGATATTATCCTTTCTACATATTGGTGGAAAAATGTCAGGTTTGAGTTAGCGCATAAGGAGTATTAGTCGTTAGTTCAATCTGCAAGTATTTACCAAGTTTTTAGTAAGATTGTTGCATTGACCCGAGATTTTTCCCGTTGGTTATATTTTCTCCTCGTACATGTGGTGTTATGTCTCTATTTACTTTCCCTGCATATTGTATCATCCACATGCATAAACATGATTAAAATCCAAATTTGTTAATAAAACATTGGTAAATATTGTGACAAAGACTTTTAGGCGTGCTAAATTAATTTTTAGTGGGGTTTTCATTTCGGTACGCAATGCAAACTCTTGATTTATTTTTAATTATAGCTATAATAAAATAATGTCATAAACTAAATTAACTAAGAATGTGAACTAGAGATTGAGTAACATTTCCCCTACCATTGAGCTATTTGAGACGAGTGTTTTCATGAAAAAAAAAACATTTCTAAGGTTGAGACTTACTTAAGAAAATAATCAAACATGTAGAGTGGAACTCAGTTATAAAAGATGAAAGATTCAATTTAAGCATGGAAATACCAATATGGTTGTGATTACACATAAGGGTTTAAACCATAAACGATGCAAGATATAGTATATGAAGGCACTGCTGCGTAATCCCAACACTTGTATACCCTAAGAAATTCTAGTTACATTATACCAACACAAATTAATTGCTTCATGTTTGGTTCATACACCTCAACCTATGCATATAGCTCGAAATCATAAGTAAATAAAATATAATTAATTAATAGCTTTAAATTCCTTAATTTGACTATCGAGGGTGAAGAAGGACAATAAAAGAGATAAAAAACTTAAAATTTAACTCAATTAAATATTCAATATCTATTAAAAAAGGACCATACTACATTCCTAAAAATCAAACAAAAAATTGGATCCCCAACCATTCACATTCTGATGTTTATGTATAAGATTTAATAATCAGCTGACCAAGTAGATTAGGACCGATCGAAATTGATTCATTTTTTAATCTTCTAAAATTAAACTTGGCAGTGAAGTAATGAACAAATCTATGCGAGTATGAGATTTAGTCTTGAAAATGAAATAATGTAGAGAAAATGGGGTAGCAATATACATTATTCGTGACTAATCAATAAAGTCAGGGATCCTCCAATTTAGGGGCCCATATGGAAGTGAGGTTATTATTGAATTTCCAAAGCAATGGTTGTAAGATTTCCAAAATTTCTTTATATAAATATAGTCGTATGACTATGGAATTATAGGGATCACGTACCTTTATTTTTAAAGGAAAAGATCTAATGCAATGGAAACTCAACCCTAAAAGTTAATTCTATATTAAAACTGCTTCAGAGAGTGTTGGATACATTGGATGTAACTCTGTGATTTTTTCTCACTTGTGAGCCCTAACCACCATTTAAGAATTGTTGATACCAAAATTAATATGCTGACGTGGACGAATAGTATGAAGACACGTGTCAATCTACGTGGCACAATAACAGCGAGGAAGATCATTTACTGAACAACCATGGTTAGTACCGAGCAACGAGAATACACCGAGGAGCTCTATCATGCCGAGGAACTCCATCCGAGGAACTCCTTCATCCCGAGATACTCTAAGCACTCCGAGGAACTCTTGATCGACGAGCAACTAAGGCGGTCCGAACTGCACCTCGGCCGTGTCATCAATTATCAGACGGACAACTGTTCAACTATTCATTAGATTCTTGACGCACACGCCGCATTAAATGTATTACCCATTCATATGTATATCATTTAATGTAGTGGACCTTTCATGTACAGCCTTGAGGCTATAAATACCTTGTATCAATCCCATTCAAGGGGACCGGAATTTCTTGAGAGAACTTGTAATCAAGAATTCCACAAACACTCAGCAATAACATAACAGTGGACGTAGGCTTTATTCCTAGCCGAACCACTTTAAAAATCTTTGTCTTATTTATTTATCTGTGATTGAATAATTAGAGCGATCTAGTTTTTTACATCAACAGATTGGCGCCGTCTGTGGGAAACGACTATTGTTATCGTTTTTCATAAAACTCATTTGTCACCAATGGCAGATAATCCAGAATCCAGTAATCGAAATGCTGGAAATACTGGAAATCTTCCAAATCCATCTGTATCTCCAGATCTGGCCGGAATTATGACGAATCTGGCTCAAGGACAAACCGCCATGCAAGAATCTATGAGGCAACTCCTTCAAACTCTTCAAGGCGGTGTACCTACTTATTCAGGGCAAAGGATTGGTCATGGGCCATCACGATCCAGACGTACTGGGTCATATCGCAATGGGGAATCCAATGATTTTTCTTATCAACCTGGACGAACTTCATCAATACAGGCTACGGATACAGATCAACATATCTCTCTTTCTCCTGAGAGAACTAGCGCTTTAGAAAGATTAAGCAGGGTGTCTCCTTTCAGTCGGTTAGGACCAAGGAGGAACATGAGTCCACCTAGGGCTCCATCAGGAAGTTTTCGACCACCACCAGGTTCGAGAGAAAGATCTGCACAATCACGACCAATTACTCGTCGAGATAAATCTCAGGAAGCTACGTCAGGGCAATCAGTTGCTCGGACTAGGCGGCCCGAGGAAGGGAATGAAGCATGGAAAGGTTCCATTCAACGATTGGAGGATAGACTGGGAGAAATGGCTAAGGCGAGGAACCCCTTACAGAGAACTTTTGTTCAAGGGACACCTTTTGTGCAAGCCATTGTGGATTTCCCTACACCGTCGAAATTCAAAGCACCTGTAGTGACCCCCAAGTACGATGGTAAGACAGATCCTGTACTTCATATAGAACAGTACCAAGCTGCTGCAGATATTTATGCTGTCCCCGACGAGATGAGGTGTAGAGCATTCTCGGGAACTCTTACCGGATCTGCTCAGATATGGTACAATAATCTTCCTCGGGGTAAGATTTCAACTTTTGTTCAGTTAGCCGAGCTGTTTATTGGTAATTTTTGTTTTGGAGCAAAGCCGGTAAAGCGAGTAGCACACTTGCTAAGTGTTAGACAGAAATCAGGTGAAAGTACTAGAGATTACATAACTCGTTTCAATAACGAAAAGTTGGAAGTCATAGATTATGAAGAAAAGACAGCAATCACTGCTTTGATGAGTGGTTTGCTGCCTAACAAGCTATACTATACTCTGGCCAAAGATCCGCCTAAAAATATGTCGGAATTGATGGCAAAGGCGGCCAAAATCATGAATGCCGAGGAGGCTATGACTGCGAAGAAGAATATGGATAAAGAAGTTAAAGTGGAGGTCGACAATTCTAAGAAGAAAGATCAGAAAGGCAATGGTGGTGACAAATATTCCAGGAATAACAGGATAAAGTTGGAAGCCCTAAAGAAGTATGATAATTATACTCCATTGAGAATGGGTATTAATCATGTTTTAGAAGAAATCAGGAATAACGAGGAAATCAAATGGCCAGAGAAACTGAAGTCAGATCCAGACATGAGGAATAAGACCAAATATTGCGAGTTTCACAAAGATCATGGCCATATGACCAAAAATTGTATAGCCCTTCAGAACGAGATTGAAACACTCATTCGAAGAGGAAAATTATCAAAGTATGTAGATCGCAGAGGTGAGAGGACAAATGAGGACAGAATTAGAAAGAGATCTAGATCTCCTCGTCGTGCAGAGGAGAATAAGAGGAAGGACCATGAAGAGGATCCAGATGATGACCCCGATCTTCCCAAGAAGCCAAGAAAACCTGAACGAGAGGTATTTTCCATACGTTTTGGATCATTTCATTGTAACGTTATTACAGGGGGAGATGCAGGAGGAGGAGACCTTACTGCAGAAAGAAAAGCTTATCTCGGAGAGGCTCAAGCTTGCTCATATATTCAGCGAATAAACCTGGCCGAGGATGATCGTCCGAGGAAGGTAAACAAAGAGAAGCTAGTAATTGGTTTTTCAAAAAATGACCTGGCAGGTGTTCTTTACCCTCATGATGATCCTTTGGTGATTAAAATGAGAATGAAGGACGTGATCATTTCAAGGGTGTTGGTAGATAATGGTAGTTCGGCAGACATCATGTACTATTCATGCTTTGATAGCCTGAATTTGAAATTATCCCAATTAGAACCTTATCACAGACCCCTTCTGGGTTTTGCTGGCGAGAAAGTTTTTCCACTTGGGACGATCAAGTTGGATATATTCATTGGAACCTGGCCTGTTTGTCGAACAGAAAGAATACGATTCTTTGTGATGGATAAGAATGTGCAGTCAGCCTACAACATCATCATGGGAAGAGTTGGATTGAAGAAGTTCGAAGCCGTTCCTTCTACAGTACATCAATGTTTGAAATTCCCAACAAATTTTGGAGTTGGAGTGGTGAAAGGTGATCAAAAAGTAGCTCGGGAATGCTATTATTCGTCGGCCGAGCAAGAAGAACTAGAAGGATCGATGAAAAAGACTACAACTTACCAGGTGGAAGAAGGTACAGAAATTGAAACTCTTGATCCCAGGGATGAATCTCAACTTGTAAAAGGACAGGTGATGGAATCTACAGAAAACGTTATTTTGGACGACGAACATCCTGAACGAATAACCAAGATAGGTTCATCGTTGGATATGTCGATAAAAGAGGAGTTGATAGCTTTCTTGAAGAATAGGAAAAATACTTTTGCTTGGAGTCATGAAGACATGCCAGGAATAGATCCAAACTTCTTATGTCATGAACTCAATGTGAATAAGGAGATTAAACCTGTAAAGCAGAGAAGAAGGGTGTTTAGTCCCGAGAAGAATCAGGCCATACAGGAGGAAGTCGAGAAACTCCAGAAAGCCCAATTCATTGAAGATGTAAAATATCCAGATTGGTTGGCTAATGTGGTGATGGTAAAGAAGAAAAACAACAAATGGAGAATGTGTGTCGATTTCACCGATCTCAATAAAGCATGCCCCAAGGATCATTTTCCACTGCCCAGAATTGATCAACTGGTGGATGCTACCTCGGGACACGAGCTACTCAGCTTCATGGATGCTTACTCTGGCTACAACCAGATCAAAATGAAACCTGAAGACAGGGAAAGTACTTCTTTTATTACCCCTAGGGGAACTTATTGTTATAATGTTATGCCTTTTGGTTTAAAAAATGCAGGTGCAACATATCAGCGGTTGATGAACAAGGTTTTTACCGAACAAATCAGCCGCAACATGGAGGTCTATGTCGATGACATGCTCACTAAAAGCAAGAAAGCTACTGATCATTTGATTGACTTGAGTCAAACTTTTGATCAATTGGATAAATACCAAATGAAGCTTAACCCGACGAAGTGCACCTTTGGAGTACGAGAAGGAATGTTCCTCGGATACATCGTCAATCAGCGAGGTATTGAGGCAAATCCAGATAAAATCAAAGCTCTTCTAGGGCTGCGATCTCCGACGACGAAGAAAGAAGTGCAGAGTCTTACCGGACGAGTTGCAGCGCTCAACAGATTTGTATCTCGAGCAACTGATAAATGCATACCATTCTTCAAAACACTTCGAAAAACCTTTGAGTGGAATGAGGAATGTGAAAAAGCTTTTCAAGACTTGAAGAAATATTTGGGAACACCTCCACTGTTGTCCAGACCAATAACAGGAGAAAAGTTGTATTTGTATTTGGCAGTATCAGAGAACGCAGTCAGTTCAGCGTTGATCAGATTGGAGAATGGAATCCAGAAGCCAATTTATTACACAAGTAAGGCTTTCCGAGGTGCAGAAATCAGGTACCCAAAGCTAGAAAAATTGGCATTGGCACTAATTGAGGCAAGCAGAAGAATGAGGCCATATTTCCAAGCCCATACCATCATTGTTTATACTGATATGCCATTGAGACAAGCCTTCCATAAGCCAGAAAAATCAGGGAGACTGATGTACTGGGCAGTAGAACTTGGTGAATACGATATTGTGTATGAGCCCAGATCATCATTGAAGGGGCAGGCTGTAGCAGATTTTATAGCAGAGTTCACATACCCTGATACCCCCGAGGAGCAAAAGATGCCTGCTGAGTTACCTGTGGACGATACAGGATCAACAGAAACATTTGCTGACCTACCTGTGGACGATACAGGATCAGCAGAAATAGGTCCAAACCAACCAAGGTTGGTAAAAGGACTTGTGGATGTAGAGAAATCATTATATTCAAATTCAGACCAGCCATGGTTGGTAAAAGAGTACGAGCAGATGACTGACGAGGAGCGAAAGATACCGGGGGATGATGGAAGAAAACAGCAGATATTTTATCGAGGAACTCTGACAGATAAGAAATTTGAAGACGAAATACCTACATGGAGATTATATGTAGATGGATCATCATGCACAGCTGGTTGTGGGGCAGGAATTGTTTTGATCACCCCAGACGAGATTGACATGGAATATGCTTTGCGATTCCAATTCAAAGCCTCTAACAATGAAGCGGAGTATGAGGCCATGATAGCAGGTCTTAATCTAGCAAAGACTATGGAAGCACAACAGGTGATGGTATTCAGTGATTCTCAATTAATTGTGAATCAGATGATGGGAATATATGCGATTAAAGGAGACTTAATGATCAAATATCATGCAAAGGTGATGAAATTGTTGACAGAATTTGATGCCATTCAATTGGTGAGAATACCGAGGATGGAGAATGTACAAGCAGATGCACTGGCCCGACTAGCATCAGCTACTCGTACCGAGATGCGAAGAACCATACCGATTGAAGTATTAGAAGGTCGGAGCATAGATGAAGATCTGACAACGAATGTGATTACTCTTGATTTAGGACCATCTTGGATGGATCCAATCAGGAAATATGTTGAAGAGGGCGAATTGCCGGAGGACAAACTCGCTGCCAAGAAACTGAAGTATAAAGCTGCCCGGTATGTATTAACTAATGGTATTTTGTATAGACGAGGAATTATGGCAGGTTTGCAGAGATGTGTACATCCCACTGAGGTGAAAGAATTGATTGAAGAAATCCATGAAGGATCTTGTGGAGCTCATGTAGCAGGTCGAACACTTTTACAAAGAGTGATGACACAGGGATATTACTGGCCGACAATGAGGGCTGATTGTATAGCCTATGCCAAGAAATGTGACAAATGCCAACGTTTTTCCTCCATCCGACGAACTCCACAAGCATTGCTCACACCAATAACTTCCCCTTGGCCATTTGCCATGTGGGGAATTGATTTGGTTGGACCACTGCCGATCACCCGAGGAAGATTCAAGTATCTCGTAGTTGCAGTGGACTATTTTACTAAGTGGGTGGAAGCTGAGCCTCTTATCAATATGACGTACGAGAAGGTATACCAGTTTATATGGAAGAATATCATTTGTCGATATGGTCTCCCTCATGCTTTCATCACAGATCATGGAACACAATTTGATAATGAAGAATTTGCTGCCTATTGTCATCAGTCGAACGTCTTGAAGTTTCATTCAGCACCAGGACATCCCCAAAGCAATGGACAGACTGAAGTGACGAACAGAACATTACTGAATGGGTTGAAAAAGAGGCTAAGTGAAGCTAAAGCAAATTGGATTAATGAGCTCCAATCAGTATTATGGGCCTACCGAACAACTCCCCGAGCAGCAACTGGAGAATCACCATATATGCTAGCATTTGGAAGTGAGGCTGTGATACCGGCCGAGTTGGGTCTCCCAACGCATAGAGTGCTGAATTTCAACTCTCCGATCAGTGATTTGATGAGAAGAATGGATTTGGACATGCTCGAAGAAGTAAGAGAAGAGGCAGCCATTAGGAATGCTGCTTATCAACAACGAACAGCTCTGTTCTACAACAAAAGGGTGAAGAAATGCGATTTGAAGGAAGGTGATTATGTGCTGAAGAAAGTCATTCAGAAACAGAATAAACTGGAAGCAAATTGGCATGGACCTTACCGAGTTACAGAGGTTGTTCGACCTGGAACCTACAGAATAGCAACTCTAGAAGGAGAAGAATTTCAGAATGCATGGAATGCTGAACACCTGCGAAAGTATTATCAGTAATGTAAAATGTAAAGCATTTCCTTCATTATGAATAAAACGAGGATGGTTCACCATTTTCTTTCTGTTGAAAGTTTTTCGGGGAATACTAGTGTTGAACACTACATTACTTGATAAGAAGAAGACATGCTCTACGGAGTCAAAGAAGAAGACTGCTCTATGGAGTCATGCTCTACGGAGTCATGCTCTACGGAGTCAAGCTCTCCGGAGCGCTCTACGGAGCAAAAGTGCTATAAGTAGCCAACCTCCTTTGGTTAGGAGGATAAGCTCTCCGGAGCGCTCTACGGAGCAAAAGTGCTATAAGTAGCCAACCTCCTTTGGTTAGGAGGATAAGCTCTCCGGAGCGCTCTACGGAGCAAAAGTGCTATAAGTAGCCAACCTCCTTTGGTTAGGAGGATAAGCTCTCCGGAGCGCTCTACGGAGCAAAAGTGCTATAAGTAGCCAACCTCCTTTGGTTAGGAGGATATGCTCCAAGGAGCCAAAAAGTTCGAAAGAACCCTACTACTCCTTTGATTAGGAGGTGTAGACCAGCATGATCAACTACGGTTGGTAAGACTTTATATACTCTCGCATTACAACTTATGTTTGTCGGGAGGTAACATTATTACAAAAAGTTCTTTAAAGAACAAAATATTGAAAACTGTACCAAGTATGGTTGGTCGGAGATAAAAACCCACTAATTGTAGTTGGTCGACGAGGATAAAAGTATTGACCTTAGTTAGTCGGACACATGTTTATATTTGAAAATTGAACCAAGTATGGTTGGTCAGGGATAGAAACCCATCAACTATGGTTGGTCGACAAACATTATTTATCCACCTTGGTTGGTTGGAAACAATTTTGAACAATTATGCTTATTATAAATTCTAATTTGGTTGATGAACCATATAATTTGCAAACAGAAAAATAGCTATTGGCAAAACAGAAAATGAAACTCTTTCATTAAGATAAAAATGTATTACATGTTACATGAATGTGCTAACTATTACATTAAAGATTCCTACTCTATTGGTTTCTTTCCTTTGTCCTTTGAGACAGGTTCATCGCCAGCAGGAGGATCCTCTAGACACAGAGGAGAATTAATAAAGTCCATGTCTTTCAGCATTCTGACATTCATTATTGTAGGAGTATCCAACAGGTGCTCAGGACGAGATACTTCAACTTGAGAATGAAGGTTATAATCACCAAGATATTTAGAGATTAAACTCCGAGGAATGGAGCGAGCAGGAATCCATGCCATATCCAATTTATAGGGAGGAACAGGCAAGTCTAGCAATCCAGGAGCATGATAATCCCATAAATAATGACCTTGTTCCAATTTTAATACACCCAGGGCGTTCAACCATCCCTGCTTATAACCTTCGTTGTTAGCATTTTCAAGGCGATCATCCAAATGGTAAAGAGCTTCATTATAACCCGCATTCCAGAACTCCCGAGGTTGTTTATGGAATTGGAAAGTTAATCTATCTACTTGCTCGAGAAAGTTCTTGATAAGAGCATCTTTATTATTCAGATCAGATTTCATCGCAGTCAATTGATCCTCTAAAGATAAATTTTTCTTAGACAAATCAGATAGAGCACGATCCTTAACATTCAGTTGGAATGCTTGAGTTTCCAGAGTAGATTGGGTACGAGATTCTTCAACATTACGGCTAAGAACTCTTGATCGGCTCCGAGAAGCAATTGGAGAATTTTGCTCCTCGATGATTCTTCCTCGCCCCCGAGAACTCCTTCCTCGTCCCCGAGCAGTTCCAGAAATGGAAGATCTTCTTAAATCCTCCAGCTCTTGCCTCAGTTTGGCGTTTTCGACTTCTAAGAATGAAAACCCTTCATCAGTGACTGGTATTAATGCAGTAGAGGATGAAGCAGCAGATTCATACTGAACTAATTTTTTCTTCAAATTGTTATTTTCTTGCTCCAGGATCTCAGCGATTTGTCTGCAGGCTTCAATTTCACCTTTTAAAGTCCTCTCCCTGATGTCATACCCAGCAATGATTTTCTTGTGGCCTGTTTCTGAAGAAAGCTGCTGGTATCTATTTTCATAATCTTCATGCAACAAAGCCATTGATTCGTTATGTTGATTTTGAAGATCCTTTAAAGAACAATGCAACTCTTCAATCAATTCATAATAAGCGATATTGTTAGCTACAGCTCGGTCGAGTAAACTTTTCAAATACCGATAAGCCTCAGTTGCCTGCTCTGAAGCATCATGACCAAGAATGTCAGCAATTTCAGAAGAACTAAGGTCCGTATGACCAGCCCTATAGTATTGGTGACATTGCTGCATCAGCTCGGTATCATGAGAAGAGATTAGTTCCATTCTAGCAACAAACTAAAGACAAGAAAAAGACAACCATCAACAAAGAATCATCAATAACGACGATGAGTAAAGAAGTATTTTATTAGATCATAAAAGGATTACAGTGTTCGATTACAAATAATAAAAGATAAGAATGATACCGAACAACTTCACACCTTTTCCTTGTCTCCCAAGACTTTCTCGGGAGGCTGGGACGAGGAGCTCGGTTGCTCGGTGATAACAACAGCTTGGTCGGCAGAAATCCTCTCAGCAGGAGGAGGCATAGAAGAAATGTCCTCAATGATAGAGGGTTGAGAAGCAGAGATTGGGACATCCACAGCTATGGAAGATTCATCTGATGCAGGTTCATCTTCTTCTTCTTCCTCAATTGGTGGAGGAGGACCAGGGAGATGCCTTTGGAATAGCTCAGAATTATCTTGGACTTTTAACTCTTGCAGAGCAGCTACCCAACCATCATAGAAGTATTTCAACTCCCCATATTGGACTTGGGACGTCATTGCAGCTATCCCTCTCTCCCATCCTTTCTCCCAACCAACACTGAAATGTTTCTTGATAGCAACTTTTCTCCTCGATTTCTCCGAGGAAAGCTTCACCTCCAGTTCCTCTTTCTTAACTTTAATATCTCGCAGAATAGATATTTCTTCTTCTGCTTTCTTCAATTTATCATCAGATTCCTGATGTTTAACTTCCAGATCTTTAATTTTCTCCTCCAAATTCTTGGAGGTTTCGGCCATCTTCATCTTATCAGCCTCAGCCACAGCCAATTTTGTCTCCCAAACAGTTTTCTCCTCGATGTACTGTTGGTGAGATTCCTTGACAGATTGGGTTAAACCCAACAAAGCATCGTCAACATCGGACGAGGAAGTGGAAGCTTTAATAGCTTGATCTTTCTTCACAATGGTATTGAAACAGTTAACCAGCTGAAAGGTAAGAAAAACAATAGAGTTAACACAAATACAAGATTTCAGGAAAAAGAAAAGAAAGACTAAAGGTATGAGAAATTTACTGAAGAAAGATGGCGAGCAGCAAGGGATGTCAGTGTATCCCTAGGAATCTTTTCATCAACCCCGAGAACCTCGGGTATAACTGAGCTCGTTGAAGAGCTCGGAAGAATGATTTTTGAAATACTACTACCACCAGCGGGTAGAGAAGACGCAGTTCCAGCAAGATTAACCGAGGATGATTTCCTCAATCTCTTCAAAGGACGGTCAGCAGCATCAACCAAGGAAGAAGTCTTGGTCGGAGAGATGGCAATTACATCAGCAGGAGCATTTTTCTTGCTCGGGGCCACTGGGGGCTTCTCGGCAATTTTGAAGGAACCAGCATCTACTTTTTTAGTCCCCTCTGGGACATCAATTTTGCCTTTCTGGGCTCCAACAGCAGAGGAAGTGTCACCAAATAGAGCAGGAGGAGCTCTTTTCTTGCCCATTCTATGAGATAGGGGAATATGAGAATCTGAAGATGAACTTTCTGGTGTTGAGGCTGGTTCAACAGGGCGAGCAGTATAAGAGGTTGTGTAGCTCTTATACTGCAGCAAATATGATGCAGATCTAATGTGCTCGTCTGCAATCGTCTTATGCAAATTCCAGATAAGTTTTAAATGCTTGATATTCACTTCCGACTCTTTTGGAGTTTTTCTTTTACTATCAACTGCAAATAAATACATAAATCTCAGTCACACATTTTGTCAAACATGATGAATACGCAATTTCATAAGTAAAATAAAAATGAAAAATAAACCTATCCCATTGCCGTATGGGGGGCATCTGGGACCGTTGTATACTTCATTCCCAGATAAAGGCGCGTGTTGCCAATTTTTTATGACCAACCCATGCTCAAAATAATCTCTATTTGAATCAGGGAGGTTAACTACAAGGGCTCTATTTAAAAACCTAGTTTTTAAATAATAAATATTATCTAAAGTGGCCCATTTATAGCAGTACATGATTTCTGGGATCCCTATACGAGTCCCATGAGTTAGATTTAACTTATGCACCCCGTTAATTATTCTCCATGAATTGGGGGCTATTTTTGCAGGAACAAGGTCAAAATATTGACAAAACTCAAGACATAATGGATTTGGGGGAAAAGAAAAACCACATTCAGCAATGAAAAGACTGGGGAACCAATGTCCCTCAGCCAATCGAAAGTAATCTAAAGGCTCAGAAAGAACCTCTAGAGTTACCCAAGAAGGAATGGAAAAGTCAGAACGAAATTTCTCAGCAGATTCAACAATATAAACCATATTGAATAAAAGAGATGCAGAAGAAAGGAAGAAGAGCTTACAGAAAGAAAAGAGATGTGTTGACAGCGAACGGAAACAAAGATGAACGCACAAGAGAAGAAGAGAAGAGAAAGCTTGAATGCAGAGAATGAAAAACGTAGACAACGGTATGGTTACCAGAGAAGTTTAAATACTTTACATTGGGAAGCGGCGAAAGAAATGATTACCAAAAAGAAATTATTAAACTTCCGGCGGCTAAAAGGACAAAATTTGCACGAATATCAAAGCGCTTATCAAAAAGGCGGAAACTGCGAAATAAGAAGGAAAATTTGAATACAATGTTCCTAAAACCCGGGAAGTACATTTAATATTGCCACATACCAAGAAAGAATGTTCCATACTCTTCAAAGTTCAAAATATGAAACATTGGGGGCTTCTGTTGATACCAAAATTAATATGCTGACGTGGACGAATAGTATGAAGACACGTGTCAATCTACGTGGCACAATAACAGCGAGGAAGATCATTTACTGAACAACCATGGTTAGTACCGAGCAACGAGAATACACCGAGGAGCTCTATCATGCCGAGGAACTCCATCCGAGGAACTCCTTCATCCCGAGATACTCTAAGCACTCCGAGGAACTCTTGATCGACGAGCAACTAAGGCGGTCCGAACTGCACCTCGGCCGTGTCATCAATTATCAGACGGACAACTGTTCAACTATTCATTAGATTCTTGACGCACACGCCGCATTAAATGTATTACCCATTCATATGTATATCATTTAATGTAGTGGACCTTTCATGTACAGCCTTGAGGCTATAAATACCTTGTATCAATCCCATTCAAGGGGACCGGAATTTCTTGAGAGAACTTGTAATCAAGAATTCCACAAACACTCAGCAATAACATAACAGTGGACGTAGGCTTTATTCCTAGCCGAACCACTTTAAAAATCTTTGTCTTATTTATTTATCTGTGATTGAATAATTAGAGCGATCTAGTTTTTTACATCAACAAGAATATTAATATTTGCACGAAAGTACACACATAATCTATTTTTCTTCAATGACACATTTAAACTATAAATATTAGACTATGTTCAAGGTGCATACATTGTCAGTTATCTTCTGAACATAGTGCCCAACCCAACATTACTTTGGCTTTAGTGACATAACCCACAAGGTGTGAAATTACCACAATAATTTTTTTGTATTCACTATCGAAAAAAAGTATATGGACCTGACCCTCAACAATTGGTGGATTTGCAAATGGAAATCCTCCAAATCGAAGCCATAATTATTGTTGTTAAGGATGCAATAAAGGATTTGTTTCAATAGGCTTACCAAAACAAGAAATAGGGGATTAATAATATGAATTTTAATGATTATGTTATTGATATATATGACTTTCCTAATATGTGTAATATTCTAAAAGCCCCTATCTCCGATCTTTAGTTTAGGCTGTTGACAGGATTTATATTTTTTGTAATGGCTACTCTAGAGGTAATTTAGGTAAAGTTACAATGGGTGGGGGTGGGGGACTTTAAGATACTTAAGTGTAAATTTTATATTTTTCAATGATTAATTAAATGAGATTTAATAAAATTACATGTTTAAAATTCAAGCTTTATGGAGTGGAGTGCAAACGTTAGTTAAGATAGGTCTCAATAACACTTTTATTTTGGATATTTCTAAATTATTGGTGATGTATCTTCAAAACACCTGCAAATGGATTTGGAATGTATATATGGAAGCAAAATTATGTGGCATAATGTTTATCAAATTTTGTATGTGATAGAGATAGTTCTTTTGTTTTTCACAATTGTAGGAAGTTCCATTGTAAATCTATTGGTTCACTTGACTTAGATTTAAATAAAATTTTGAATTTTGCGATGTGAATAACTTTATTAGTTGTATTGACATAGATGGGAGGCTATTTTCCCTCTTATTGTTAATAAAATCCAGGCTAAGGGTGGTTACTTTGGGTGATTGTGAGGTGCCAACTTGGATGTCTTTTTCCCCAATTTCCCCTTTATACTTTATTTTTCAGTTAAAAAAACTTCGTTCAATAAAGGTTTACGTTAATAATTCATACTTGTTTACTTGTTGTCATTTTCACTTGATATAATCATCACATGTTAGAGTTAAGATGGTTTAATGGAGATCTATGTTAATAAATCTGAGCTTTGATGATAATTAATATTATTATTATGAATGTGAGATAGGATATTCAGGTGGTATACTTAAAAAATTGTAAATATTTTTGAAGATGTTGGTTATTTTCTTGGGAGTTTATATTATGAGTTGATGCTAAAATAGTTAAATGTGAGTGTGGTATTTAGAAGGGATGATTCGTGCTAATAAATATTGGTTTCCTATTAACATTATAGATGAATGATATAATAAATATGTTTTCAAATAATCATATTAATGACATGTTGGTTCTTTATTTTAGTATTCTTAAACTTAAGATAACAAATGTTTTAGAATATTCACATGTTATAATTGTTGGTGTTTATACTTACAATCATGTACGATGTTTATTTTTATAAAAAAGGTGTGCCAAGTTCATTTTAAAACCATAATAATGTTTGTGAGAATGCGTTATATTTGTTTTAGATATATTGTGTTAATGTCGATCAATTGAACTTAGTAGGATTTCTAGTGAGTTGGGTTCGACATGATCATAAGAAGATTGAAATATCAATTTTAGTTCAAATGAACAGTTCGCAACCTAGATAGGGAGTTGACATCCTATCAGTAAAGTTTCTAGTACAATTTTAGTAGTTTATCTTGGCCCCGAAAGCCTATCTGATGGTTCAAGAACTTGTCTTCTAGTTCAAAGAGGATCTTACTAGTACATCATAAATGTATTTAACAAAATAAGGGTGAGATTCACTTCTAGGTACTCACTAGATTAGACTTACACAATGTCATGTTGTTTGCAAATGGTGCATATATTCTTAACCTGGAGCACTATGAGGAGTGGAATGAGAATACAATTATTTCTTTGATTGTATAGGTGTAATATAATTTATTGGGTCTAAATCTTCCAAAATTGGGCAATCATTATTTGTGCATGCGTGAGATCATAATTCGAAGGAATCCACATCTAGGGAATATCTTGGATTGTAAGATCCCTCTGATAAACTTATAAGTTTTGATTCTACCAGTAAACATGATTAGTGGATTATTGTAATCCAGTGGAGTATCAAATAAGTTAAGTTTGAGATTAAGGAATAAATAGGATATTGGTGAAAATTAATTAGCAAAAAAATTGAATTTCACGAAGTGAGTATTGTATGCTTTATGTAGAGAATCACATTATATACTATCTAACTTTGCAAATAAGACATCATTATTTAAGTAATTATGAGTTAATTATATTTGAGTGAAATTATAATTATTTAGTGAAATTAGTTATAGTTAAAAGGGAAAATAAAATATATTACGGAAAGTAATATGAGATTTTCATATCTCCATTTGTAAGTACATTTAGTTATTAGTCTTGGGTCCTTAGTATAGTCCACTACCCAAGTAGTAGTCCCGAACTCTTTAAAATTTCTAATTGTCCTAAGCCCACCTTGTGTACTTATATATATGGGTCTAAGGTAGGGTTATAAGATACATAACACATCCTAAGTGTTAGAGAGAGAGACAGAGAGAGAGAGAGAGAGAAGAAGAAGAAAACACTATATATGTTTTGGTGAAGGGGTGAGAGAGAATGTGATTTCTCTCACAAATCATCAAGTTTTCAACTCCGAAAGTGACCACACACCAGGCTTACATTTTTTTGTGTCTGAGTTGGGGAGACGGGAATCATATACTAGATGATTTAAGGTATTCATGGTATTCTAACAAGATTTTGAAGGGCAAATAAATGTAGCCACTTAATTTTTTATAAATTATATTTCTCCTTATCCGGACCCCCTATAAGATCCGCGAAGGTATTGTGATTCGAAACTCTAGGTTTATGCCTTTTGACCTATTTTTTATATATCTTTGCAGTACATGATCGATTAAAGATTTATGGGCAACCAAGTTTTTCATTATATTAATCTCCAACAATTGGTATCAGAGCCTTAATTATTAATTGATCATATTATAGAAAGGTCTATGTTACCCACCATTGAAACCCGAGGTTTCATATTAGAAAATATTTGCATGGATGTATATGTTTTGTACTAACATGGTTTTGTAGAATTTTATTACACCCTCTGTCATGGTCACTTATTTGTTATGTAATGTGAATGGATCCTACATTGGTTTATCCATCGTTATTTTTTTCTAGATTCGATTTGGTTGTAATAATTAAATTATTTTAATTATTGCATTAATCAATGTAATTGAAGGAGTTTATGAAGAGGTGTAATAGCTTATTACTTCATGTTTATATTAGGTTTGATTGTGGATGAATATACATGGATTCTGGTGGTGTTATGATCAAGATTGTAGGTATTTTAACAGAGTTTTCATTGATGTTAGAAGGTCAAAACAACGTAGTTTTGACAAACAAAAGTAAAAAACCAAAAACCAAGGAGTAAGACAATCGGAGCAAAGCCGAGACCAGACCAAGCGCAACCATAATAAAATCTTGCCAAACTGCGAGTTCCTTAGCCTCGATCACAACTGGACCTACACGATCATGGGTGGTTCATGTGGGCAATGGTGATTAGAATTTGTTTTGGCATCTATTTATTCAAACAATAACTTCGTGATGGAGTCTTCCTCAAAGGAGTTTTGACTTGAAAGGACTCTGCTCAAGGAAGAATTATCGGCCATGATGGATGGAGACTTTTTGTTCTGTTTGATATATGAGTGTTGTTATTTGATTATATATATATATGTTATCTCATATTTAATTTTGCACAATTTTATGAGTTGATTTAATTCAAGTGCTTAGAATATGATAAATATTTTTCAAAATACCCACAAATTTAAAATTTTAATTGGAATAAGGGTTTCAACATAGACCCCACGGTATCTATCAGTATTTTAAGAATGCGATCTGATCATTTCCTCACGTCATCTATATTTTTCCTTCCCAATCGTGGAAATTAATTATGACATCCGAAATTCTGAAAACTCTTAAGTGATAGTTCAAAGAATATGAATCTGAGTGAGTTGGGTCCCCCCAACGAGAAAGTTCTATATGAGTGGATTAAATTTTAAGGAATAAACTGATAGTATACACTTAAACATAACTAACGATATTCTCCAGCGGAGTCAGTGTCATTAATTGTGGGACCAAAAGACACCAATCATGCAATTACCTTGGACAAAAGTTTCATGGAAAATCCCAATAACATAATTGAAATATGAAAATCTTCCATGTTCAATATAGGGTGATTTAAGCTTGAAGAAGGGTGTTTCAAGCTTGACCACTATATTTTGGGCTGAGGGTCCCTCAAATACCCCCTCCGTAGTCTCCAGGAAATATAAGGTTGAGGAACCCCCAGGGTCCCTCAACAGCAAAAAAATCATATTGATAAGGAACCCCCAGGGTCCCGACAGAAACTCATATTGAAAAAGGAACCCACCAGGGTCCCGACAGAAACTCATATTAAGAAGGAACACCCCCAGGGTCCCGGCAGAAACTCATAATGAAAAGGAACCCCACGTAGGGTCCCGACAGAAACTCATATTGAGAAGGAACCCCTTAGGGTCCCGACGAAAACTCTTATTGAGAAGGAACCTCCCCAAGATCCCGGAAGAAACTCATATTGAGAAGGAACGCCACCCAGGGTCCTGGAAGAAACTCATATTGAGAAGGAACCCCACCTAGGGTCCCGATAAAAACTTATATTGAGAAGGAACCCCACCAGGGTCCCGATAGAAACTCATATTGATAAGTAACCCCACCTAGGGTCCCGACATGATTTCATATTGAGAAGGAACCCCATAGGGTCCCTCAACAGTAGAAATTCATATTGGTGAAGGAACCCCCAGGGTTCTTTAACCGCAAAAAATCCATATTGGAGAAGGAACCCCCAAGGTTCCTCAACCACTGAAAATCCATATTGGTGAAGGAACCCCCAGGGTCCCTCAACGGCTGAAAATTCATATTGGTGAAGGAACCCTCAAGGTCCTTTAACTTCCAGAAAATGTCGGGGGGAGGAGAATTCAAGGTCCTCCCCCTCAACTTCTCAAAAATGTCGGAGCGAGGAGCAGTCAAGGTCCTCCCACTCAGCTTCCAGAAAATAGTGGGGCAAGGAGTAGTCAAGGTCCTTCCCCTCAGCCTCCAGAAAATGTCGGGGCGAGGAGTAGTCAAGCCCCCCCCCCCCCCTCAACTTCCTAAAAATGTTGGGGCGAGGAGCAGTCAAGGTCCTACCCCTCAACTTCTAGAAAAATAAGCCAGGATGGGGGAGTGGATACCATGAGAAACTCCTCATCATGAAAAGTCATTCTTTAAAAGAACAACAATATTAACACTTTGCTTTCTTGTACAGGTAGCTTAGTTGAGTATGCAGGGCTCAAATAGGCCAGTTGGGATATCTTGGGAGTTTTGGCTTGTCGGCTGAGGAACAAGGTTAGTTGAGTAAGCTCAACCACTAAGCACTTTAGGATTGAGATAATACTACCCAGTCCTCACACAACTCACAATCAGACACAATCAGGGTGAGTATCCAAAGGGTTTCTCACAAGAAAAGAATTGATTATAAAATAATTTTAAAGGAGAGGTTCCTCTAGGCCCCTCTCAAGAAAATGATTTTAGAAGGGGGTCCTCAAGACCCCCCTCAAGCTTACAAAGATTTTAGAGGAGGTGGTACTTGAGACCCCCCTCAAGTTTACAAAGTTTGAACCAAAAGTTACCATTCCAAAAGATATTTACCAAATCAGATATCTTGTCTTCGTTAGGAGACATATTTACTTTTTGAATTTGGTTTGCACCAGGTGGCACCTGTCTGAGGGGACAGGATGATGCACATAGGTAGGGACAAATGGTACACTGCAGACCTTGTTCCTCACCAACCTTCTACGTTTTGGCACCAAAAGTGCCAAATCATCCCTAGTGCCCATATAAATAGGACCCTTGGGCAAGGTCAAGCTTGATAGAAAACTCAATAGCACCATTACTCTGTCAAAATCACACCAGAACCTCTCTAGTATTCTCTCCTTTCTCTCTCTCTCTAAATGCTGAGTGCCTTTTTCTTTCACTCCTCACCGACAACCATCACTCTCAAGAGTTCCTCTTGAGAAAAGTTATTATTATTGCTGTGAAGTTCATCTTCTTACAGGGAGTAAGTCCCAGATTGTGCTCCATTTTTACCAAAAGGTGAAGGTTTCATCTGAAGCCGCTCAAAAAGTTTTTGAGAACCTTACAAATAACGTCCATTAGAGTGGGTCATGCCATACCATTTCCAGTTATTCATAGACCCCAGTCTCACTACCCTCCTACATTTGGCGACTCCGCTGGAGAGGTATTCTCACTTTCATGGACAACGAAGGTTTGAACGTGCCTAAGCAACTCATTTTTTTATGACATTCCATTTGGGAATGGATCTCAGAGACAAGGCATATACCCCTCAGAGTGGGCAAACCAACTCATCGACGGCGGCTCTGATGGTTGTAAATTTCATAGCGATGTTTTTTAACTTCTTGAAGCAAAACAATGTAGACCTATCAAGTTGGTGTCAAGGTTGCGTAACACCAGTTTCGGGCCCCTCCGGAGGGGTAGCCACCCCAGTTACAATTTCGGCAGTGATGATTCCACCGTGAAAGGTGGTACCGGAACAAGTCATAGCACTACTAAGTTCCAAGGCCCTTACTATAAAAGAGGTGAAGTAGCTACTCTCCCCTTTTACAAGAAGGAGGCCTCTCATTTGTATGATGAGTTGGAGAACCCCTATCTAGACAGTGTAAATGTGAAGCCATACTGGGAGAGATATACTCCACCCAAATTTATCAAGTCCAATGGCAAAGGAGAAAATCCAAGGGTAACAGAAGTCCCATGCGAGGAACCCTCACTGATATGGATTCTCAATGAGGGACCACCAATAATACTAGTTCCAAGAAAGGAACCCCTTGCAGCAGGCAGCTTTCGCAAGGAACCCCCAACGGTGGCAAAAGTTATGGCTGACGAAGAACCCCTCTTGTGGTTGAGGAACCCGTCACGACCACCATAGCATCTGGTGAGGAACCCCTCGTAATTATGGTCGAGGAACTCATAGCGAAATTAGACCCAGATGAGTGGCCCTATGCAAGGAGTCACCCTTTATTCCATCCAGTGGTGAGGAACCCTCAGGTGTCCTCAACCCAAATGACAAACCGTTAACAGATATAATCTCTCCCTCCAACTCAAAACAAAATGCCCTTGTAAATCCAGCAGTCGAGGAACCCCTGGTAAAAATTACCTCTGACGAGGAACCCTCGCCAACCTACATCGGTTGCAAAGAAGATAGGGGTGGTCATGCTGTTAAGGAACCCATAGGCTGTAATGGCACGCGAGAAACCAAAAGGCTGCGAACTTCCAACTAGAAAAATGCTACCAGATTCCTTAATAAGAGAGGAACTCACAAATATAATGGGTCGCGAGGCACTTACGTTTAGCAAAGCGCTTCCCATAGAAATAATAGTTGGAAAGGGACCCCCATATGTGTTGCCCTTATTTATGAAACCCCCTATATCTGAAACTTCATTTGGAAAGGAACCCACCACGAAAAATGGCAATCGTGAGGACCCCTTGCTAGCAGCAAAGCCTAAGGAAATGATGGCCGACAAGGAGCCCCAATTAACATTAGAAGTCGGTGAGACACTCTCAGACATGAGGTCGATGCGCGAGGAACTCCTATTAGTGTTGGCAATTGGCGATACACCCTCAAATATGCAGTCGAGGTGCGAGGAACCCCTATTAACATTAGAAGTCGATGAGACACCCTCAAATATGAGGTCGACGCGCGAGGAACTCCTACTAGTATTGTTAGTTGACGAGACACCCCTAAATATGCAGTTGATGCGCGAGGGACCCCACGTAATCATGGAAGCAACGACTATCGATGAGGGACCCTTGAAAGTGGGTCGCATAGTTAAAATTCTATGAGGCGAACAACCCCCAATGGAAAAATCAAACGAGGAATCTCTAATAGACTCGTTACTCAATGAAAGACTCCCAGAAGTAATCGTTCTAAGAGAGGAACCCTCGAGAAACGAGTACCTCTCGCGAGGAACCCTTAAGGTTAACACCTCATGCGTGGAACTTGTAGTTGCCCTCACAAAATGCGAGGGACCCTTAAAATCAAAACAGTGGGCGAGGAGCCCCCAATTTCAAAAACTTAGTCGTGGAACCCTTTGTAGTTGAAGCAGTAGGCGAAAAACCCTTTATGGTCGAGCAACCCCTCGCCATCATCAGAGCCTCTGATGAGGAACCCCTCGCAACCACAGTGGTAGTTATGGAACCCTTCGCCATCATAAAGGCATCATACGAGAAACCCATCATAGATAAAAAAGTTATTGAGGAACCTCAATGGCAAGGACCCCCAACGAGAAACGCTTTAAAGTCAAATTGGCGATCGAGGAACTCATCGTTACCAGAGCCTCTAACAAGGAACTTTTTCCAGCAAACCCTAAAAATGAGGAACTCATCGCGACAAGCACTTCAGAAGAGGACCCCACCTAGACTAATGGTGATCGCGAGGAAACCTTGATGGTTAAGGAACCTCTCGTGGTCGAGACAACAGGTGTGGAACCCATTGGGGTCAAAATAATAGATGAGATACCCCTCAAATGAGAAGCCCTCAAACGAGGGGCTCGCGGCTATAAAAACTTCCAGTGAGGAACCCCCTGACGATAACAGCACTTGCGAGGAATCCGCCATTGACAGCAGCACTTACAAGGAATCCTCTGGTGGCAGTGGCGCATGCGAAGAAACCTCTTTTAACAATAACGCTTATAAAAAGCCCTCAGCAGCGTAGAATTCAGACAAGGAACCCCTGAACCATTTAAACTAAACAAAAGTAGAAGCGGCTAGAATATAGACAGAAAGTTCTAGAATCACTCAAACAAAAGGTACACCGGACTAATTTTGTCTCTTTCTTAAGAGAATAATAGAATACTACTAAATTAGAAGAGGGTCCATAACATGAAGTTCTTTCCTCATTATACTTGGGGGGATATCCATCCCAAGGGAAAAGTATATTGAGCAAATCCCTCACAGACACAATAGATAATTTTTTTACTCTAGACCAGCATGGGGTTATCCTCCTAGTAATAATAGTAAAAAAATTAATTACATTTTTTTAGTATTTCATACAGATTTATAGCCTAGAGAAAAATTTCTAACCTCTCTTCTCAAGAAAAAAATTACTTGACCAGATTTTAGAAAATAGGGAGAAGCGGGTCTACCCCCCTCTCTAAACTTGTTTTCTTTTATAAGAAAAAAAAGGTTCCTAAGAAAAGTTTGGAACAAGGACCCTACAGACCAAGAAAAATTTCCAGTGTAAAGAAATAAATATTTCTTTATTTATGATATATGTGAAATTTTATTCAAAATTTGTGGGAAGGAGAAAGGTTAACCCCTTCTTCCCGGTTATGCCCTAAGAAATGAATGTACATAGAAAAATACCCCACACTCAGGGGGCCGCTCTAAAATATAAACTTGTTCAGCAAATAAGCAAGTACCCCGCAGTTAGAGGGGCAACTTCAAAATTTTAACTTGCTCAGATATATGCAAGTTCCCCGCAGTTAGGGGGGAAAATTTAAAAATATGACTTGCTCAGTTATATGCAAGTACCCCGTAGTTAGAGGGGTAGTTTCAAAATTTTAACTTGCTCAGTTATATGCAAGTACCCCACAGCTAGAGGGGCAACTTTCAAATTTTAACTTGCTTAGTTATATGCAAGTACCCCGCAGTTAGAGGGGCAACTTCAAAATTTTAACTTGCTATGTTATATGCAAGTACCCTACAACTAGAGGGGAAACTTCTAAATTCTAACTTGCTCAGTTATAAGCAAGTACCTCGCAGTTAGAGGGGCAGCTTAAAATTTTTAACTTGCTCTGTTATATGCAAGTACCCCGCAGTTAGAGGGACAACTTCCTAATTCTAACTTGCTTAGTTATATCCATGTACCCCACATCTAGAGGGGCAGTTTCTCAAACTTACTCAGTTATATGCAAGTGCCCCGCAGCTAGAGGGGCGGCTTCCAAATTTTAACTTTCTCAGCTATATACGAGTACCCCACAGTTAGAGAGGCAACTTCAAAATTTTAACTTACTCAGTTATATGCAAATACCCCGCAGTTAGAGGGGCAGCTTCAAAAATGTGACTTGCTCAGTTATATACAAGTACCCCGGAGTTAGAGGGGAAGCTTCTGAAATAAAAGCCTCCTCAGCTCATATGCAATACCCCATAGTTAGAGGGGTAGCTCTAAAATGATAACTTTCTCAAATCATAGGCAAGTACTCCACAGACTATGACAGAAAATAGAGCAACTCACAATATTAAGAAAGTGAAAGTATAAATATAAGGTACAATAATTTATTACCTCAGGCCCTAAGGGCACCGACGCGCTCATAATATTGAGCAGGCGCCAAGCATAAATATAAGGTACGATAGTTTAGTAACTCAGGCTCCAAGGGCATAGAAGCGCTCACAGTATTGAGCAAGTGCCAAGTATAAATATAAAGTACGACATTTTAGTACCTAAGGCTCCAAGAGAACCGAAGCGCTCACAGTATTGAGCAAGTGCCAATTATAAACACAAGGTACAACAATTTAATACCTAAGGCTCCCAGAGCACCGGAGCGCTCACAGTCTTGAGCAGGTGACAAGTATAAATATTAGGTACGACAGTTTAGTACCTATGGCTCCAAGTGCACTGGAGTGCTCACAGTCTTGAGAAAGTTCCAAGTAAAACACAAGGTACGATAATTTACTACCTAAGGCTCCAAGGGCACCGGAGCGCTCACAGTCTTGAGCAAGTGCCAAGTATAAATATAAGGTACGACAATTTAGTACCTAAAACTACAAGGGCACCGGAGTGCTCATAGCATCAACCTGAGAAGACGAGCAAGTGCCAAGTATGAATAAAATAGTGACAAAGCTACGACAGTTTAGTACCTCAGGCTCCAAGGGCATATGAGCACTCATAGTCTTGTGCAACTGTAAAGTATTAATAAAGGGTACGACAATTTAGTACCTGGGGCTCTAAGGGCATTGGAGCGTCCATACTATTAACCAGTATCCTGCTTGGGGGGGGGGGGGGTAATCTTGAGAAGTCCTCAAGCCAATAAACAAAGAGTGAAATCTTGATTATGATATTTCGTTCACAAGTCTCTCGACATTACAAGACACTTCTGCACAAGGGGAATAATATTGAGAAGTCCTCAATCCAGTGAATAAAGAGTAAAATATCCTGGAGTATGGGGATCCACTTAGAGTGGCTCCACCTCCCCAAGATTGCAAGTTTGACAGAAAATAGCCTAGGGCGAGGGGATCCACCTTGAGTGACCCTTCTTCCTAAACTTGATACTACAGAAAAGGACTTATAGTTGGGGGTCCACCACGAGTGGTACCCTCTTCCAAGATCAATACAAGAAATAGCTTATAGTAAGGGGGTCCACTTTGAGTGGTCCCTCTGCTAAGACCAACACAAGTAACAGTTTGAGGATGCGGGAGTCCACCACAAATGGCCCCTCAGTCAAGATTACAATAAGCAATAGTTTATGCCGAGGCAGACCACCACCAGTGGCTCCTCGACCAAGGGCAATGTTACAAAATAGCTGGTGGTGAGGGGGACCACCACAAGTGTCCCCTCAGCTACAATCAAAGGCGTGAACAGTTCATGGCGAGGGAGTTCACTTCGTGTGACCCCTTTTGCCAAAGGCATATACAAAGAGGAAAACCATGGGCGAGGGAGTCCAAGATAATTGACTCACTGCCAAAGACAAACATAGAAACGAGAGGGTCTACCCCAAGGGCACCCCCCCCCACACACACACTGCATAAACTAAAAATAAGATAAAATGAGTTTGAGCAAGGGGACTCACTAAGAGTGGCCCCTCTGCCCAAAATCGATGTTGAAAAGAGAATGACTAAGGATGAGGGAGCCAACCACTAGGGACCCCTCAATCACTCCAAATCAGATAGTGTAATGGTGTAAAGGCATGAAACTTTTGCATTCCAAGATGAAGTGATTGTTTCATACAAAACCCTTTAGTCTACCCAGCATAAAGATTTTTATACGACGGGACTAATGTAGAGGGGTGTCCAGCTGCTATTCTATAATATCCAAGGGTGAGTGATCCCACTTAGAGGGGCTCCTTCTGCCCAAGTTAGCAAGATAATATTTAGAATAAGGGGGTCCATCTTGAGTGTCCCTATGACGAGACGTAAAACCAGGATGAGGGGATTCACAGCGAGCAACCCTCTACCCAAGATAGAAGGCCATAGAAAGAGGTCAAAGACGAGGGGCTCACCGCGAGCAACCCCTTTACTCAAGATAGAAGGTCACATAACAAAAGGCCAAGTATGAGGGGGATCACTTTTAGCAACCCCTCTACCAAAGATAGAAGGCCACAGAAAGAAGCCAAGGATGAGGGACTCACCGCGAGCAACCCCTCTACTTAAGATAGAAGTCCACAGAACAAAGGCCAAGGATGAGGGGGCTCACTTTGAGCAACCCCTCTACCAAATATAGAAGGACACATAAAGAGGCCAAGGACGAGGGGCACACCGCTAGCAATCCCTCTACTAAAGATAGAAGGCCACAGAAAGAGGCCAAGGACGAGGGGCTCACCACGAGCAACCCCTTTACTCAAGATAGAAGGCCACAGAACAAAGGCCAAGGATGAGGAGGATCACTATGAATAACCCCTCTGCCTAAGATAGAAGGCCACAAAAAGAGGCCAAGGACGAGGGGCTCATCGCGAGCAACCTCTCTACTTAAGATAGAAGGCCACAGGCAAAGGCCAAAGATGAGGGGCTCATCGCGAGCAACCCCTCTGCCCAAGTTGATACCCAGATAAAGAAGTCCACCATAAGTGGCCTCATCTATAAAACTTGGGATGAAGTGACATAGAATATAATGACCCTAGGGGGAATGATGAAGGAACCCTAGGGTCCCTCAAAATTAAAAATTGAATTTATAGCGTACAAAGCCTTTTGGTCTGCCCAACACAAAAGACTTTGCACGAGGGGCTAATATATAAAGGTGTTTCAAGCTTGAACACTATATTTTGGGGTGAGGGTCACTCAAATACCCTCTCCGTAGTCTCCAAGAAATATAAAGTTGAGGAACCCCCAGGGTCCCTCAACAACAAAAAATTCATATTGAGAAGGAACCCCCTCAGGTCCCGACAAAAACTCATATTAAAAAGGAACCCCTAGGATCCCGACAGAAACTCATATTGAGAAGGAACCCCTAGGGTCCCAACGGAAACTCAAATTGAGAAGGAACCTCCCTAGGGTCCCGGACAAAACTCATATTGAGAAGGAACCCCACCCAGGGTCTCGGCAGAAATTCATATTGGTGAAGGAACCCCTAGGGTTCCTCAACAGAAGAAAATCCATATTGGTGAAGGAACCCCCAGGGTCCCTCAACGGTAGAAAATTTATATTGGTGAAGGAACCCTCAAGGTCCCTTAACTTCCAAAAAATGTTGGGGCGAGGAGCAGTCAAGCTCCTCCCCCTCAGCTTCCAGAAAAAGGTGGGTGAAGGAGTAGTCAAGGTCCTTCCCCTCAACCTCCAGAAATGTCGGGGCGAGGAGAAAGCAAGGTCCTCCCCCTCAACTTCCAGAAAATGTTGGGGTGAGGAGAAGTCATGGTCCTACCATCAACTTCTAGAAATATAGGCCAGGATGAGGGAGTGGCTACCATGAGAAACTCCTCAACATGAAAAGTCATTATTTAAAAGAACAACAATATTAATACTTTTTTTTCTTATACAGGTAGCTTAGTTGAGCAGGCAAATCTCAAATAGGCCAGTTGAGATCTCTTGGGAGTTTTGGCTTGGCGGTTGAGAAACAACGTTTGTTGAGCAAGGTCAACCACTTAGCACTTTAGGATTGAGATAAAACTAGTAGAAAGACCCTAGGGTCACCCAGTCCTCGCACAACTCACAGTCAAACACAATAAGGGTGAATAGACAAAGGGCTACTCGTAAGAAAAGAATTGTTTATAAAATGATTTTAAAGGAGAGGGTCCTCTAGGTCCCTCTCAAGAAAATAATTTTAGAAGGGGGTCCTCAAAACACTCCTCAAGATTACAAAGATTTTATAGGAGGTGGTACTTGAGACCCCCCTCAAGTTTACAAAGTTTGTACCAAAAGTTACCGTTCCAAAAGATATTTACCAAATCAGATACCTCGTATTCATTAGGAGACATATTTACTTTTTGAATTTGGTTTGCACCAGGTGGCGCCTGTCTAAGGGGACAGGCTTCTACACAACGGTAGGGACAAATGGTACACTGCAGACCTTGTCCCTCACCAACCCTCTAAGTTTTTGGTGCCAAAAATGCCAAATCAACCCTAGTGCCCAAGTATCGATAGGACCCTTGGGAAAGGTCAAGCATGATAGAAAACTCAATAGCACTATTACTCTGTCAAAATCACACCAGAACCTCTCTAGTATTCTCTCCCTGCTCTCTCTCTAAGTGCCGAGTGCCTTGTTCTTTCACTCCTCACCGACAACCATCACTCTCAGGAGTTCCTCTTGAGAAAAGTTAGTATTATTGTTGTGAAGTTCATATTTTTGCAGGGAGGAAGTCCCATCTTTAGCTCCATTTTTACCAAAAGGATAAGATTTCATCTGAAGCTGCTCCTGAAGTTCTTGAGAACCTTGCAGACAGCGTCCATTGAAATGGGTCACGCCTCACCCTTTCCAGTTATTCATAGACCCCAGTCTCACTACCCTCCTAGTCTTAATGAAAAATATCACTTCACAAGGGAACTCGAATGTTCAACGAGATTAGTTTTAATTGATGGTAGAGGGAAGCAAAATTTAATTTAATCAAAAATAAATTCTCACATATTTAATTAAAAATTACATTTTTTAAAATGATGCCAGATTTCAAAATGGGACCAATATTCAACTCACTTGATTTTATTTTAAAGGAAAAAAAATTAACTAAAATAAATTTCATTAACTTAAAAAGAATATAAACACTATCTTTACCGGTGAGGATTCCAAGTTTATTTTAACAATACCATTCCCTGTCAAGCCTTGTAAGGAGGCATCCGAGTCGGATGTCTAGGCTTACTGGAGGTGGAAGAAAGCTAATCATATGCCTCATTAATACATATTGGCCTCTAAGAACAATGTGTTGCAATACTAGGGTCAAAATATGTCAAGTGATTATGACATGATTCTGAACCTTAGGGATATATTTGAGGATCATAATCATTCCACAAGACTGAATGCTACCGAAAGGCTAGTAAACACAAAGATGTTAGATATTACTCGTGTGTATGACCATGTTCTAAAGATGATGTTCATATAAGAAAAACTAGAAGGTTTTGGATTGAAAATTGATGAGGAAACCTAGATCAACTTCATGCTCCAATCACTCTTGAAGTCATTTAAAAAGTAAAATGACTAATAACCCCCTTCATGACCAAAGTCTATATAGCTAAAGATATGTTGGACTTAATTCATTCTGATTTATGTGGTCCCATGACAATCCGGGGAAGAAGTGGTTATGAGTATTTTATCATTTTCATTGACGATTAGTCAAGGTATGTATGTGTTTACCATATGCACCATAAGTCTAAAGCCTTTGATAAGTTCAAAGTGTATAAGGCTGAGGTGGAGCATAAGCATGGCAAACTAATCCAAAACCTACAATCTGATCTTGGGGTGAGTACCTCTTGTAAGAGTATAGGAAAAAAATATTAGATGTGGGGGGATAATAACCCAATTGTCTACACAAGGCATTTCACAATAAAATGGTGTAGCAAAAAGAAGGAACAAAACTCGTTTATACATAGTTATATCCATGATGAGCAACTTGGATTTACCAAAATTTTTTAGGGTTTTGCATTAGAGATGACTACATACTAACTGAACTTAGTTCCTTCTAAATCTATCTTAATAAATCCCGCATAAATGTGGAACGGGTGCAATCATACCTAGGATATGTTCGGATATGAGGTTGCCCAACACAAGTGCTGAGGATGGAGTCGGGGAAGTTAAAATCAATAGCATATGTATATCTCTTTGTAAGTCACCCTAAAGGATCTAAGTGTGTCAATTTTATAATCCTAAGGACCATAAGGTATTTGTTAGGTCAAATTATCGGTACATAGAGTAAGATTATATGATAAAACAAAAACCTAAGAGTGAGTTGATTTTATGGGAACTAAGAGGATAAGACCAAGTAATTGCTTCTGAACCACCCATACCTGATGAAATAACACATGATATTGATAGTACACTACCTAATGGTAGTGGGAGTATTATCTACGATCACAGTACACAAGTCACTTATACTGAACCACAAATAGTGCCACATCATAGTGGGAGGGTTAGGCGTCATCTTGATATGTTAGTGTATTTAGGTGAACATTTTAGTGAAATCCCATAAGAATGCGAATCGAATCCTAAGAACTACAGTGAGTCACTCCAAGATAAGGACTCAGAGGTTTGTCTTCAGGCTATGAGTAATCGAAATGGATTCAATGTACTTTAGTCACCTTTGGGAACTTCTGGACTTTCCAGATGGGATAAACTCATTGCATCTAAGTGAATCTACAAGAATAAAAGATGGGCATATGGAAAGGTGAAAACCTTCAAGGTAAGGCGTGTTCCGAAAGGTTTTACTCAAAAAAAGGGGAGTGACTATGAGGAAAACTTCCCACTGGTAGCCATGCTAAAGTCTATCCTAATTCTTTTTGATTAGTCTCTAATATTACATTTATTTACCCTTTATGCTTATGAATTTTAGTCCTATTCGGGTACCTTAATTCCTATTTTTATGCTCATTAACGAGACAACCTCTTTTATGTATTTTATATGCTTTGCGAGATATAATTTAGCTTTTGTACATATTGAAGTGCTAAGTGTGAAGTTTGGCCGCATTTCGGGAAAGTTCCATCATAAAGAACACATTAAAGGGCATTTTATTAGTTTTATCATTTGGGATTATGAACCAAAGTCTTTATGGAAGTGTATCCCTTTGAGCTAGCCTCTCGTAGCCCCCAACCGTGCCTGATTCCGATTTATAACGAAGAAGTTATGACATTTTTTGTATGTTGATCCAAAATGAAGATTCAGACTTATCGATTTGGGTTAGACCAGAATCGATTCAGGGCTCTGATGCGAATTGATTTGAACCATAGCAGAACCGATTCGGGTCAGACTAGAATTAATTCAGTACTATGATGAGAATCGATTAACACCTTGGCATAACTGGATTTCCACTGTACCGAATTGATTCAGCCCTTGGCCCAAATCGATTCGCCCCCTTCATTTTGAGTTTCTTTGTTTTACGAATTTGTCATTAAGGTTTTTGTATAAATAGAACTTTCCCTCATTTTTTTGAGAGATCGCATTTTGTAGTTTATAGTAGGATTTGGGTTGGGCACTCTTCCTTAGGGTTTCATTCCATTATTTGTAAGTACCCATTTTAATCATCTTCTTCCATTTATATATAATGTTATAGTTCTATTTCTTGCTATCTAGCTTTGTTAACTTACTTTTCTTGCTTTGTTATGTAGTTTTTATTAGTTTAATTATTGTTTTCATTTGTTAGTTAGTTTTATTTATTGTTCTTATCATATGTAGTACGTAGTTTAAAGGTTGGGATTATATTTCCACCATTAATGTGTGTTGAGCTTTAAAAGTTAGGGTTTGGTTTGAATGACTTTTAATTTAAACCTTGTGTAGTAATGTTAGAATTTCACACATTTAACTTCCTTTTCCATCCAACGATAGTGTTTATAGAGATATTCCAACATTAATTCATTTGTGACAATATTCGATTGAAAGTTTAATCTTTCATTTTTGAATTAAATTTCTTCATATTTAATGTTTATAATTAATTGAATATTCTCGGTTAATTGTTTTATAACCAAATTCCTAATTACGTGTTGTTAGTCCATGGTGGAGATATGATCCTAATGTCATTTTCTTAATCTTTGTTTAGTTTTAATTGCCTAGTTAACTTCTCTTTTTCCTCTTTGTATAATTCCCATATCATCTTTTACATTCCCCTCGTTTTAAGTACTAAACCAATTTAATTCTAAATACCATTCCCTATGGATTTTCAATACTTGAGCTTACGGCTATACTTATAAAAAAATTGTAGTTAAAGTTTAGATTTTTTATGTCACGGTGGAAACTAATAACAACAACCAACGTATTTACACGACGTTCGATTTTTACCAGATCAAAATGGCATCATTACTGGGGAATGGTGCATTTTAGGATTTTAGTGTTTTACCACTTTGTGTGTATATTGTATATTATTTTTACTTGCTTTGTGACTTGGAATAATTTATCTCAAGAAATTTGAAATAATGATATGTTAACTTGAAAGTGCTCTTCACATATTTGGACAAATATGTGGACTAATTACTTGCTTTGCTCTTTACATATTTGAATTTTCCACTTTAAAATGTCTCATTCTAACTCCTTAGATAATGATAATTGTTATATTAACACTTTTGAAAGTTACACTCCCAAGACTATGCGTGAATGCTTCTAAATTATTGAAAATGAAAGAAATGAGATCGAAACCTATGACGACGGGTGATTAGATGAAAATTGTTGAAAATGAGAGAGTTCAATAAAACGGTTAAAAAACTTTACAAAGTGGAAATAAGGAATTGAACGACCAATTCGAGAGTCATAAATCTTGGACAAATGAAAAAATATCCAACTCGATGAAATGACTTATTCTTTCAAAAGCTCGGTTGAGGTTGAAACTTGCGTTTTACCTCTACCCACTTTTGAAGAAGAAATCATTGAGAGTGATCCAAGCACTTTTGAATTTCATTCTCTTATAAATATTTTAAATCCTTTTGAGGTTGAGTATCCTTCATTTCCTTGATTTTCCAATGATACATCATAAATATTGCATTTATCGCCCGTTAACTTGTGCATTTTTAGCCCCCTAGGGTACCGTAATTGCTATATTTATGCTCGTTAATTAGACAACCTCCGTTTTATATCTAACATGTTACTTGAGGTATTATTAAGCATTTATAGGTGTTATGGTGCTTAGTGTGAAGTTTCGTTGCATTCCGATAAAGTTCCGTCGCGATTCACACATTCAGGGGCATTTTCATAATTTCACACTTTGGTATTTTTGACCATAGTGTTCGCGGAAGTTTTATCCCTTGGGAAAAGCTTCACGTGGCCGTGAACGTGCTCGAATCGGAGTCCGAATGAAGGAAACATGGGTCTTTAATCGGTGGAAGAATTAAAAGAAAATTAGCATTTTAAATAATTCCCCCCATGTACCTTTTCTCTTTTATAAGAAATCAAATAATACCCCCCATTTCCTAACTCATTTTATTTGCAAGAAACTAATGTCGATTTGGGTTCTTAGCTTGGGTTTGGTACGGGTTTTGGTTTCGTCCAAAATTAGAGACTTTCGTCCGAAATTAGAGCAAGATTATTGACCACACACGCATATGGGTCAGTTGGCTCGAGTTCTCGGGATCTGGGAGTACCCATTTTGACCTTTCCAAGCTTTGGCCATTAATGGTAGGTTTTACCATTTTCATGGAGGTGTGGTTCCTTTGGCCTTATTTTGCTGTTGCAAGAATTGCAGCAAAATGGGTCTTGCTTGGGTATTGGGTGTTAGCACGTAATTGGTGCTGCTTCACAGCCACGGGACATGGAAGAATAGGTGTTGGTTTGGTGGTGTTATTCGAGATAATGCAGAAAGTTAGACTTTATTGGCGAATTTATTCGGTCATTACCGAATCGATTCGGTACAAGGCAGTGGGCTCAGACCCGCTTAACCGATCGATCGACATTTTGGGTCGATCGATCCCATATTTTGGACGAGTTTTTCTTCTTTCTTTTTCTATTTTTCTATTTTTCTATTTTTCATTTTCCTTTTCCTTTTTATTGTTTTAGCTTTTCCAACTTAGTATAAATAGAGACTCTTGTTTTATTTGTAAAGATATATTCTTTTTTTAGGTTAGTTTAGTTTTAGGGTTTGGAGAGTTTTTCTCTTGGGTTGTTTTTCCCCATTTTTGGGTCTGTAATAAACTATTCTCCTCTCCTCCATTAATGTAAGTTTTCTAATTATTCTCCTCTCCTCCATTAATGTCAGTTTGTAACTATTCATCATCTCCTTTGTGTAATTTATGCTTTTGTTAATTATTTCAAGCCTAGATAAAAAAATTTAGTTTATTTATTTCTTATTTTATTTATTAATTAGTTGTTTAGTTAATTTAATCATCTTGTGTGAGTAGTTAAATAGGGTTTGGGTCGTGTGTTCGCCATTGATGGGCATCGAGCTCCGACAATTAGGTTTTGTGTAAAATCGCATTTAATCGAAACCGCTCATATTAAAATAGGTTTATTACGCGTTTAACTTTATTTGTTACGCAACTTTGGTATTTATAGCGATAACTCGATTTTAATCCGCGTGTGACCATTTTGAATTAAATGTTCTACCTCTTATTTTTGGGTTAAAATCCCTTCACGCGTGATGTTTATTTTTAATTAAAAATGATGTTTAAATGTTTTCAAACCGAAATTTTATTTTGTGTAGTTTAACCCATGGCGGGTACGCAATCCCCACTCTCATTTTAATTAAATATTATTTAGACTTAAATTCTTATTTTTTCCTTTTTCACCATAACCACATATCACCTTATACACTTTTATTTTTGAAGTAGAAAAATAATTAAAATCTAAAATTCAAGCACTCCCTGCGGATTTCTTACGACACTCGACTTATCACTGTGCTTGCTTGTCAAGTGTAGTTGTAGTTAAGGTTTTTGCATCGCGGCCGCGAAACACACAATGATTGTGTCCTCACACGAACACACTTTTACCACTCGATCATCCAACGTTGTCCAACCATTAAATCTATCGCCAGAATCAGATGAAAGTCTTGAAGACTGTGATCAAGTTCTTGAATGGGAATCTTTATTTGAGATGCTTTGACAAATGGTCTATTTACTTGCATTTTGCCCACCTCCCATTACTAATGAAAAACCTTTGGGAAGCAATTTTGATTTTATTGTGACCAATTTGGTCTTGTCCCCCGTTTTATCCAAACCCCCAATCATTCCCCTAAAACTTTTAATTGATAATGGTTCCTTTCTTTCGCCTTACACATACCTCCCTTTGTTAAAACGGGAATCCTATTTTCTAGAAGGTATGCATGCAAATGAGGGACCACCTTTGATTCCTCAAAGTCAAATCGTATTTTAGGTATACCCTGAATTTTTTTAACTTTTAGTGTATAGTTAGTTAAAAGTTAAAATTTTAGGATGTAAATAGTAGTTTATTTTAATTTTCTTTTTTAATTATAGTCTAGTGTAATTAGTTAAATCTTTATTCTTCTTATTTGTTATGCTTGGTGATAAAATGTTTTGTTGAGTGAATAGACTTGTGCTAAACAGAGATCTCTTCATTTTGTGTAATATCTATATTTTCCTCTCTTTATGTTATTTTCATGATTTCCATTAAGGACAATGCAACATTTAAGTTGGGGGTGTGGAATATTCTTCCCATTCATTATTTTGTTTCATTTATTTGATCACATGTTCATTCCAAGCATGCTTTTGTTGAAAAATTAAAAATTTTCAAAAATATTTTTTTCTCCTTTATTGGGCATTTTGCTTTGGTTTTTGATAATAAATTCAAAATAAATGCCTGATCCAATAAATAATTCAATGATGCGTGTTCTTAATTTTAGAAGTTATTAGACTTTAGTTCTCAAATTATTGATATTATGATTAACTTCATGAATTAAACTTTGAGCCCATAAGCACATGCTCTTTTCTTGTTTAAATGATTTGGTATAAGATTTTAACTCAACAATCTTTTGTTGCATTGTATATACTTACACCAAGTGAGTTTTGTGCTTTTCTTCATTTGTGAGTGTTATACATTACTCTTTCCTATCTGAAATGTTATATTGATCAGTAATCTCACTATTCTTTCATTTGATCGTTCATTATTTTGGTTCATATATGAAATGTGTTACTTGATCATGATTTTCAAAGTTATTTTGATTCGATAATTGCGTAAACTTTAGGAAAGGTTCATAGGCCCTCTTTGTTATATCACACATATTGACTTTGATCTCACCTAAAATGTTTTCCCTCGTCAACCCCTTTGAGCCTAAATATAACCTTTCATTTCATAACCCAAAATCCCATAACCAACTATAAATTAGAATTATAAACAATAAATATTATCTTCCATACCTTTATTTGAAATGATTTTGGGGATTGAATGATGTTCTTGTCATGTGGTTGCAATTAGGGGTGGAAATTTGCGATACGACCCATTAACCCGACACGAAATCAACACGCTTTAAGCGAGTTTGGGTATAGCCTTAACGGGTTCTGATCATAAATGGGTGGACCCGCCAGACCAGTTAAGAAAACGAATTGGGTTCGTGTATATTCGCAAAACCCGTTAGTGACCCGTCACCCGTTTATAACCCCTGTGACCCGCTACCCGTTTACAACCCATCACCCGTTTATAACCCTTCACCCGTGTTGATGTAAAAAATTAGATCACTCTAATTATTCAATCACAGATAAATAAATAAGACAAAGAGTTTTTAAAGTGGTTCAGCCTTATAAGAATGGCCTACGTCCACTGTTTTGTTATTGTTGTTTGTATGGGAATTCTCGATTACAAGTTATCTCAAGAAATTCCGGTCCCGGTCTCTTACAATGAGGATTATACAATGTATTTATAGCACTGAGGCTGTAAAGTGAAAGGGTACTATATTAAATGATATACATATGAAAGGGTAATACATTCAATGCCCTTTAAGCGTATGCTTCTGAATGATAAGCATTTAATGAACAGTCAAACTCATGGTTATCCCCCTATTAATTCTTTGTTCGAGGTACAACTCGGACCGCCTGAGTTGCTCGGACCGCCTAGGCTTCTCGGTGCACAAGATTTCCTCGGAGAGTTCTCGTTCCTCGGAGCGTATGAGTTCCTCGGGGAAACAGTGTTCCTCGTTGTAGTATGGTTCCTCGGAGCGTGTGAGTTTCCTCGGAAGTGCTTGTTGTTGCCACATAGACTGCCACGTGTCTTCGCTTTATTGATCCATATCAGTAGACTAAATTTGGTATCAACAGAAGCCCCCAATTTTTCATAGTTCGAATTTTGAGGAGTATGGAACATTCTTTCTCGGAATATGATAGCTTTAAATAGTCCTCCTGATTTTTTGGAGTGTTTTACCTTGTATTTATTTCTCTTCCAAATTCGTAGAATCAGGCTTTTTGAACTTTTACAACCGCCTCGATCTCTGCGTACTTTTTGTCCTTTTAGCCACCGGTAGCGTAATAGTTTCTTCTCGCTTCGATTGCCGCGCCCTTTTTGTTCCTCTAGCCGCCGGTAGCGTAATTATTTCTTTTTGTAATCATTACTTCACCATTTCCCAAGGCAAGGTATTTAAACTTCACAGACGCTCCCATCATCTTCTACCTTTTCAAATTTGTATTCTCGAGTTTTCCATTGTCTCTTTATCTCCTGTGTATTCATCTCTCCCATCGTCCGTTGTCATCAGATCCACTCTTTTTCTGTAAGATTTTCTTCCTTCTTCTTCATTTTTTTTATTCATCATGGTTTACCCTGTTGAATCTCTTAATAAATTTCGCTCTGATTTTTCCATCCCCTCTTGGGTTGTTTTGGAAGAGCTTTCTGAGCCTTCTGATTACTTTCGTTTGGCTGAGGGACATTGGTTCCCCAGTCTCTTTATTGCTGAGTGTGGATTTTCTTTTCCACCAAATCCCTTGTGTCTGGAATTCTGTCATTACTTTGACGTTGTTCCTACAAGAATAGCCCCCAACACATGGAGAATAGTTAATGGGGTGCATAGATTAAATCAGATCCATGGAACTCGCATAGGAATTCCTAAGATTATGTTTTGTTATAGATGGGCAGTTAATGATAACATTTTTTATTTAAAAACTAGAATTTTGAATAGAGCCTTAGTAGTCAATCTCCCTGATGCCAATAGGGATTATTTTGAACACGGGATTGTCATAAAAAATTGGCAACACCCTCCATTAACTGTAGATGAGGTTTACCAGGGTCCCAGAAGTCCTCCTTATGGCAATGGGATAGGTTATTTTTATTTCGTTTTATTTATTTTGAAATTATGCTTCCTTTATGTTTGATAAAATGTGTCACTGATGGCAATGTTTATTTATTTGCAGTTGATAACAAAAGAAAGTGTCCAAAGGAAGCAGATGTTAATATTAGACATCTGAAACTTATCTGGAGTCTGCATCAGAGTGTTGCCGACGAGCACATTAGATCAGCCTCATATCTGCTGCAATACAAGAGCTACACCACTTCTTTCACTGCTCGTCCAGTGATAAGTGAATCAGAGCCAGTACCAGCTTCCACCAGTCCCTCGCCTGAATCTCACGTCCCTTTAAGCGAAAGGATGAAGAGAATAAGACCTCCCACTTTATTTGAGAAATCTTCCTCTGGTTCTGGAGAGGTAAAAAGAAATAAAGTTGATGTCCCAGGGGAGGGGACAAAGAAGAATGATGTGCCTTCCTCGGCTGCTGTTGTAAAGGTTGTAGAGAAGCCCGCAGTGGCTCCGAGCAGGTCTGCTGCTCCTGGAGAGGTGATTGTAATATCACCGACCAAGGGTTCTTCCTTGATTGAATCTGTTCCTATTCCCCCAAGGAGGCTGAAGAAGAGCTCCTCGGTCAATTTGGCTGACACCATCACTCAGCCCACAACTGCTGGGACAGGGGTTCCCACTTTTATTCCTCCGAGCTCTGCCATGAGCTCGATAAAGTCCTGGATCATTCTCGAGGTCCAAGGTACTGAAGAAAACCTTACTCGGGACATGGTCACCTCGTTAGCTGCTCATCACCTTGCTTTTGTAAGTCTTCTTACTTTGAACTTTTCATATTTCCTTTGTTATTTCTGTTTCTGACTTGCTTTCTTTTTACTTTCATAATTGACGAGCTGCTTTAATATAATCCTGAAGAAGGATGAAGCGATTAAAGCTTCATGCTCCTCATCTAGTGTGGAGGAAGCTCTGGAAGAAGCTATTAAGTCTTTGGACGATTCTCGCCAGACATACGCTACTGATAAGGCTGTCTGGGAGAAAAAGCTTGCCTCCGTCGAGTAAGAGAAAGCTCGAGCTGTTGATGCCTCCAAGGAGTTGGAGAAGAGAATAAATGCCCTGGAGAAGGCAAATAAGGAGCTCCAAGAGAAGCTCAAAACTGCTGGGGAGCTTGAAGATAAGCTCAAGGCTGCTGAGGAGGAGCTGGCTCAACTTAGGGAAGTAGGTCGGCAGAAGGAGGAGATTGAAAACAAATTGAAAGCTGCTGATAACCTGCTGTCCGAGAAGCTCTCCTCGGAGAAATTGAAGAGGAAGATGGTTGTGAAGAAGTCCTTCAGCGCTGGTTGGGACAAGGGGTTGGCTGCTATGGTGTCGCAAGTGGACTATAGCAGTCTCAAATACTTTAGGGATGGATGGGTTGATGCTCTCCAGAAAATGAAAGTTGATGAATCTTCTGAGCTTTTCCCGCAACACATTCCTGGTCCCCCTCCAACCCCAGAAGATCTTGAAGAGGACGAAGCTGCCTCAGAAGAGTCTTCTATGGTGACGGGAGATAATCCCCCAGCCATTCAGCCTGCTGCCGAGGAACTTCAGCAGATTGTTACTTCCTTTGAGCAGCTGCCCCTGGTCCCCGAGAAACTATTCATTCCCTCCAAGCAACCTACTTCCTCGTCCCAGCCTCTCGAGAAGGTTTTGGGAGATAAGGAAAAGGTGTAGAGTTGTTCGGGTTTCTCTTTATCTTTTTCTTTTTCAAATGTAACCCACATATGTAACTCTGAACTTTATGATCTAATAAAACTTGGACTTTTTTGCATACTGTTGTTTATCTTCTATTCATACTCTGTTTATATTTCTTATTGATGATTGCTCTTTCTTTCTCTGCTAGTTTCTGGCCAGGATGGAATTACTATCTGCCCATGATACTAAGTTGCTGCGATAATGTAATGAATATTTTAAAGCTGGTCACACAGACCTGAGTGCAGCACAAGTTGTAGACATCCTCGGCCCAGATGCTTCAGAACAGGCAGTGGAAGCATATCAATATCTGAAGTGTCTACTTGATCGAGCGGTGGCCAATAATGTGGCCTATTATGATATGATCGAGGATCTCCAAGGCACCCTCGAAGACCTTCAGCTTCAATATAAAGAATCCATTGCCTTGTTGCATGAGGGGTATGAGAATAAGTACAAGATGATCATTGCCGACAAGGGCTACGAGAAGCTTTTTGCTGGGTATGATGTGAGGGAGAGAACCCTGAAAGGTGAGGTCAAGGATTGTAGACAGATTGTCGAGTTATTGGAGCAAGAGAACAACAGTTTGCAGAAAGAGCTATCACAGTTGAAGTCTGCAGCCTCTTCTTTAAAATCCTTAATCCCAGTGACCAATGAGGGATTCTCGTTCTTAGAGGTAGAGAACACCAACTTGAGGGACGAGTTGGAAACCTTGAAGAGGTCTGGTACTTCCACATCTTCTCGGGGACGAGCAAGAGCACCTCAGGGACGAGAAAGAGCAGCTCAGATTCCTATCGAGGAACAAAGGACTCAGTCTGCCCTAGAGAACCAAGCCTTCCAGTTAATGGCGAAGAACCAGCGTTGGCTGAAATGTCAAAGAAGATCAGAGACCTGGAAGAGCATCTCTCCACGCAAAAGTCTACCTTGGAGAACAAAGAGATCTTCATCAAAAATCTCCACGAGCAGCTAGACAGACTAACATATCAGTTCCATAAATAGCCCAGGGAGTTCTGGATGGCTGGATACAACGAAGCTCTCTTTCACTTGGATGACCGTATCCAAAATGCCAATAACGAGGGCTACAAGCAAGGCTGGTTGAATGCCTTAGGTGTGCTGCAGCTCGAACAGGGTCATTACCTGTGGGACTACCATGATCCCGGGCTTCTCGACTTACCCGTGCCACCATTCAAACTGGATATGAGTTGGATCCCTTCTCGGGCCATTCCTCGGAGCTTGATTTCTAAGTATCTCGGCGACTACAATCTCCATTCAATTGTTGAAGTATCTTGTCCCGAGCATCTTCTAGATCGACCATCCGTAATGAATGTCAGGATGTTAAAGGATCTCAACTTCATAAATTCTCCTCTGGCTTTAAATGATCCGCCCGCTGGCGAGGAACCTGTGTCAAAAGCAGAGAGGAAAAAACCAGTAGAATAGGAATTTTGATATAATTGTTAGTATACATATCAATGTAACTTTCATTTTGTTGTCAATGTAATTTGTTTTGGATTTAATGAAAGACTTTCATTTTTATTCGCTATTGTCTTATAACACTTTATATTTGTGCATGCATATCTGATAAAAAGATAACAATATTGTGTAGTTTGAACTTGTGATAGTCATTTGGCAAAAACAACATTTTGTTTTTCGACCAACTTAGCAATAAGTATAAAAATGTTTAAAATGTTTCCAACCAACCAAGGTTGTTAAATTCTTCATGTCGACCACCTACAGTTAGTGGGTTTTTATCCCCGACCAGCTATAGTTAGTCTTTTTGAAATAATTTTGCCCATAAAATGTTTCCGACCAACCAAGGTTGGTAAATTTTCTTTGTCGACCAACTACAGTTGGTGGGTTTTTATCCCCAACCAGCCATAGTTAGTAGACTTTGGCGCTTTCTGGAATAATTTTACCTCCCGACCAACATAAGTTGGCATTTTCGAGAATATATTTACTTCCTAACCAACATAAGTTGGCTTTTTTAGGAATATTTTGTTTCCTAACCAAACAGGTTGGCATTTTTAGGAATATTTTGTTTCCTAGCCAAACAGGTTGGCATTTTTAGGAATATATTGTTTCCTAGCCAAACAGGTTGGCATTTTTAGGAATATATTGTTTCCTAACCAACCGAGGTTGGCATTTTTAGGAATATTTTGTTTCTTAGCCAAACAGGTTGGCATTTTTAGGAATATTTTGTTTCCTAGCCAAACAGGTTGGCATTTTTAGGAATATATTATTTCCTAACCAACCGAGGTTGGCATTTTTAGGAATATTTTTGTTGAGTAGTCTGATCTTTGCCGAGTTTTACCGAGTATTGTGTAGCACTAGTATTCCCCGAAAAATTCTCAATAAAAGGAAAAACCTTGGCAGAATATCTTCATTTTAGTCATATTGATGGAACTGCATTACATGGGAATATACATCACTGATAATACTTGCGCAGGTGCTCTGCGTTCCATGCATTCTTAAACTCCTCCCCCTCTAGAGTTGCTATTCGGTAAGTTCCTGGTCGAATAACTTCTGTAACTCGGTATGGTCCATGCCAATTTGCCTCCAGTTTATTGTGCTTTTGAATTATTTTCTTCAGCACATAGTCTCCTTCTTTCAGGTCGCATTTCTTCACCCTCTTGTTGTAAAACAAAGTTGTTCGCTGCTGGTATGCAGTATTTCTGATGGCTGCTTCTTCTCTAACTTCCTCGAGCATGTCTAAATCCAGTCTTCTCATTAATTCACTGACAGGGGAATTGAAATTCAATACCCTGTGTGTTGGGAGGCCCAACTCGGCAGGTATAACAGCTTCACTTCCAAATGCCAGCATATATGGTGATTCTCATGTTGCTACTCGGGGAGTAGTTCGTTAAGCCCAAAGTACTGATTGTAGCTCGTTGATCCAGTTTGCTTTCGCATCATCCAGTCTTTTCTTCAAACCATTCAGCAACATTCTGTTTGTTACTTCAGTTTGTCCATTGCTTTGATGATGGCCTGGTGCTGGGTGGACCTTCAAAATATTTGACTGATGGCAATAGGCAGCGAACTCCTCGTTATCAAATTGTGTTCCATGGTCTGTGATGAAAGCATGATGAAGACCATATCGACAAATGATGCTCTTCCAAAAAAATTGGTACACCTTCTCGTACGTCATATCAATGAGTGGCTCAACTTCTACCCACTTAGTAAAATAATCTACTGTGACGACGAGGTATTTAAATCTTCCTCGGGTCGTTGGCAGTGGCCCAACCAAATAAATTCCCCATAAGAAAAATGGCCAAGGGGAAGTTATGGGTGCCAACAATGCTTGTGGAGTTCTTCGGATGGAGGAAAAGAGCTGGCACTTGTCATATTTCTTGGCATAGGCTATACAATCAGCCCTCATCGTCGGCCAGTAGTATCCCTGCATCATCACCCTTTGTAAAAGCGTCCGACCTACTACATGTGCTCCACAGGACCCTTCATGGATCTCTTTAATCAATTCGTTCACCTCGAAAGGGATGTACACATCTCTGCAAACCTGTCATAATTCCTCGTCTATATAAAACACCATTAGTTAATACATACCGAGCAGCTTTAAACTTCAATTTCTTGGCTGCGAGCTTGTCAATTGGTAATTATCCTTTTTCAATATATGCCATGATGGGATCCATCCAAGATGGTCCTAAATCAAGGGTAATAAAGTTCATCGTCAGATCTTCATCTATACTCCGACTAGATAGCACTTCAATTGGGATTGTTCATCGTATCTCGGTGCGAGTAGCTGATGCTAGTCGAGCTAGGGCGTCTGCTCTCGCATTCTCCATTCTTGGTATTCTGACCAGCTAAATAGTGGCAAATTCTGACACCATCTCCTTTGCCTTTGCATGATATCTGATCATTAATTCTCCTCTAACTACATATACTCCCAACATTTTATTTACGATCAATTGAGAATCACTGAAGACAATAACCTGCTGCGCCTCCATAATTTTTGCCAAACTAAGTCCTGCAATCATGGCCTCATACTCAGCCTCATTGTTGGAAGCTTTTAATTGGAAACACAGGGCGTATTCTATGTCGACCTCGTCCGGAGTGCTCAAAACTATCCCCGCGCCACATCCTGCAGTGCAAGATGAGCCATCTACATATAGCCTCCATATAGGTAACTCCTCTTCAAATTTCTTCTCAGTTAGAGTTCCTCGGTGAAATGTTTGATGCTTCCTTTCATCCTCCCTGGATTTTTCTTGCTCTTCGTCGATCATTTTTTCTTGCCCTTTTACCAATCGGAATTGGTCTGAGCTCGAATTTGATGATCCTGTAACATCCACTTGCCCTTTTACCAAGCGGAATTGGTTTGAGCTAGTGTTTGTTTATCCTGTAACATCCACAGGTTGATCAGCGAACAACTTTTGTTCCTCGTCCGGAGTGCTCACAACTATCCCTGCGCCACATCCTGTAACATCCACACGCCCTTTTACCAATCAGAATTGGTCCGAGCTTGTGTTTGTTGATCCTGTAACATCCACAGGTTGATCAGCGAGCAACTTTTGCTCCTCGGGGGTATCAGGATAGGTGAACTCTGCTATAAAATCTGCCACAGCTTGCCCTTTTAGCGATGATCTGGGTTCATAGACTATATCATATTCACCGAGCTCTATTGCCCAGTACATCAATCTCCCTGATTTTTCTGGCTTGTGAAGGGCTTGCCTCAATGGCATATCGGTATATATTACTATTGTATGAGCCTGGAAGTATGGCCTCATTCTCCTACTCCTTGGATATCTGATCTCTGCTCTCCTACTCCTTGGATATCTGATCTCTGCTCCTCGGAAGGCCTTACTTGTGTAGTAAATTGGTTTTTGCACTCCATTCTCCACTCTAATCAACGTCGAGCTAACTGCATTCTCGGACACTGCAAGATACAAGTACAATTTTCTCCCATCACTGGCCTGGACAACAGTGGAGGTGCTCCCAAGTATTTCTTCAAGTCTTGAAAAGCCTTCTCGCATTCATCATTCCACTCAAAAGTCTTTCTGAGTGTCTTGAAGAATGGGAGACATCTATCAGTTGCTCGTGACACAAATCTGTTGAGTGCTGCTACTCGTCCTGTGAGACTCTGTACTTCCTTCTTCGTTGTTGGAGATCGCAGCCCTAATAGAGCTTTGATCTTTTCAGGATTTGCCTCAATGCCTCGCTGATTGACAATGTATCCGAGAAACATGCCTTCTCGTACTCCAAATATGCACTTCGTCGGGTTCAGTTTCATTTGATATTTGTCCAGTTGATCAAAAGTCTGACTTAAGTCAACTAGATGATCGACAGCTTTCTTACATTTTGTCAGCATATCGTCAACATAGACTTCCATATTGTAACTGATTTGTTTAGCAAAGACTTTGTTCATCAGCCGCTGATATGTCGCACCAGCATTCTTCAAACCAAAAGGCATAACATTATAACAATAAGTTCCCCGAGGGGTAATGAAAGAAGTACTCTCCTTATCTTTAGGTTTCATTTTGATCTGATTGTAGCCAGAATAAGCATCCATGAATCTCAGCAACTCGTGCCCCGAGGTAGCATCCACCAGTTGATCAATTCGGGGCAATGGAAAGTGATCCCTTGGGCATGCTTTGTTGAGGTCGGTGAAGTCTACACACATCCTGCACTTGTTGTTTTTCTTCTTTACCATCACCGCATTGGATAACCAGTCTGGATATTTAACATCTTCAATGAAACAAGCCTTCTGGAGCTTCTCGACTTCCTCCTATATAGCTTGATTCTTCTCGGGACTAAATACTCTTCTTCTCTGCTTTACAGGCTTGATCTCCTTATTCACATTGAGTTTGTGACATAAGAAGTTTGGGTCTATTCCAGGCATATCTTCATGACTCCATGCAAAAGTTTGTCTTCTGCTTCTAAGGAAAGTTATCAATTCCTGTTTTAATGAGGCTTCCAACGACGAACCTACTTGAGTAGTTCGCTCAGGGTGTTCGTCGTCCAGAATGATGTTTTCAGTAGCTTCCATCGCTTGACCCTTCACGAGTTGCGACTCGTCTCGAGGATCCAATGTTTCAATCTCTGCACCTTCATCGACTTGATAGGTATTAGTCTTTTTCTTTGATTTTTCTAATTCTTCTTGCTCGACGGATGAATAATAGCATTCCCGAGCTACTTTCTGATCACCTTTTACAAATCCTACTCCAAAGTTTGTTGAAAATTTTAGGCACGGATGCACTGTAGATGGTACAGCCTCGAACTTCTTCAATTCTACTCTTCCCATGATGATATTGTACGATGATTGGACATTCTTATCCATCACGAAGAAACGTATTCTTTTTGTCCGACAAGCAGGCCAGTACCAATGAATATATCCAACTTGATCGTCCCAAGTGGAAATACTTTCTCGCCAGCAAAACCGATGAGGGGTCTGTGGTAAGGCTCCAGTTGAGATAGCTTTAGATTTAAACTATCGAAGCACGAGTAGAACATGATGTCTGCCGAGCTACCATTGTCGACCAGTACTCTTGAAATCATAACCTCCTTCATCCTCATTTTGATCACCAGTGGATCATCGTGAGGATATTAAACACCTGCGAGGTCATTTTTTGAGAACCCAATGACCAACTTCTCTTTGTTCACCTTTCTCGGGCGATCCTCCTCAGCTAGATTTATTCACTGAATGAATGAGCAAGCTTGAGCCTCATCGAGGTAAGCTTTTCTCTCCGCCATAAGGTCTCCTCCTCCTGCATCTCCACCTGTTATAACATTACAGTCAAACGACCCAAAGCGTATTGAAAATACCTCTCGTTATGGCTGCCTTGGTCTCTTGGGAAGATCGGGTTCATCTCCTGGATTAACTTCATGGTTTCTTTTCTTGTTCTCCTCTGCTTGACGAGGATATCTAGACCTCTCTCTTGCTCGGTCGTTGTTTCTTCTTTCGTTTCCACGATCAACATACTTTGACAGCTTTCCTCATCGGATGAGTGTTTCAATCTCATTCTGAAGAGCTATGCAATTTTTGGTCATATGGCCATAATCTTTATGAAACTCGCAATATTTTTCCCTATTCCTCGTGTCAGGGTCTGCCTTCATTTTCTTTGGCCAGTTTAACTCCTCGCTGTTCTTAATTTCTTCCAGGACGTGATTGATATCTACCTTCAAAGGAGTGTAATTATCAAATTTCTTTAATACATCCCATGACGACCTATTTTTGAATTATTTGTCACCACCATTGTTCTTATGTTCTTTCTTCTTGGTTTTGTCGACTTCCACCTTGGTTTCTTTATCCATATTCTTCTTTGCAGCCATAGCCTCCTCGGAATTCATGATTTTGGCCACTTTTGCCATCAATTATGACATAGTTGTGGGTGGATCTTTGGCCAAAGTGTAATACAACTTGTTAGGCAACAACCCACTCATCAAGGCAGTGATCGCTGTCTTTTCATCATAATCAATGACTTCAAGTTTCTCGTTATTAAAACGAGTTGTATAATCTCTGGTACTTTCACCAGCTTTTTGTCTAACACTTAACAGATGTGCTACTCATTTAACTGGCTTTTCCCCAAAGCAGAAATTTCCAATGAATAACTCGGCCAATTGAAAGAAAGTTGAGATCTTACCCCGAGGAAGATTATTATACCATATTTGAGCAGATCCGGTAAGAGTTCCCGAGAATGCCCTGCATCTCATCTCGTCTGGGACAACATAGATGTCGGCAGTAGCTTGATATTGTTCTATATGAAGAACAGGGTCAGTCTTTCCATCATATTTGGGGGTCACAACAGGTGCTTTGAACTTTGATGGTGTTGGAAAATCTACAATGGCCTGTACAAAAGGTGTTCCTCGAACAAAGGTTCGTTGTAGAGGGTTCTTGGTTTTAACCATTTTCCCTAATCTATCCTCCAGCCTTTGAATAGAGCCTTTCCATGCATCATTTCCTTCTTCGGTCCTGTTGGTTCGAGCAGCTGATCGCGTTGAAGTGGCTTCCTGGGATTTATCCTGACGAGCAGCTGGTCGCGACTGGGCAGATCCTTCCCTTAAGGCTGTTGATCGTCGAAAGCCCCTCGACGCTACATTAAGTGGACTTTTGTTCCTCCTGGGGCCTAGTCGGTTGAAAGGAGAAACCCTACTTAATCTTTCCAATGCGCTGGTCCTTTCTGGGGAGAGAGTGACACGTTGATCAGTATCTGTGGCTCGCACCGACGAAGTTCGCCCAGGTTGATAAGAGAAATCATCAGATTCCTCATTGCGATATGAATTGGTACGCCTAGTATGTGAGGATGGTGCATGGGTGTTTATTTGAATACTTCGTGGTCCAGAATGGGCTGACGCACCGCCATGGAGAGTTTGGATGAGTTGTAGCATTGTTTCTTGCATGACGGTCTGGCCTTGAGCCCGATTTGTCATTATTCCAGCCAGATCTGGAATATTTGGTGGAGCGGATGGGTTTGGAGGGGTTCCAGCGTTTCGATTGCTGGATTCCGGAATGTCAACCATTCGTAATGGATTATTTTTTGGTGAAAAACGATATTACCAATCGTTTCCCACAGACGACGCCAATCTGTTGATGTAAAAAATTATATCACTCTAATTATTCAATCACAGATAAATAAATAAGACAAAGAGTTTTTAAAATGGTTCAGCCTTATAAGAATGGCCTACGTCCACTGTTTTGGTATTGCTGTTTGTATGAGAATTCTCGATTACAAGTTATCTCAAGAAATTCCAGTCCCGGTCTCTTACAATGAGGATTGTACAATGTATTTATAGCCCTGAGGCTGTAATGTGAAAGGGTACTACATTAAATGATATACATGTGAAAGGGTAATACATTCAATGCCCTTTAAGCGTATGCGTCTGAATGATAAGCATTTAATGAACAATCAAACTGTTGGTTATCCCGTTATTAATGCTTTATTCGAGGTACAGCTCGGACCGCCTGAGTTGCTCGGACCGCTTAGGCTTCTAGGTGCACAAGAGTTCCTCAGAGAGTTCTCGTTCCTCGGAGCGTATGAGTTCCTCGGGGAAATAGTGTTCCTCATTGTAGTATGGTTCCTCGGAGCGTGTGAGTTTCCTCGAAAGTGCCTGTTGTTGCCACGTAGACTGCCACGTGTCTTCGCTTTATTAATCCATGTCAGCAAACTAAATTTGGTATCAACAACCCGTTTATAACCCGTCACCCGTTTAGAACCAGTGACCCGTTTGCAACCCGTTAACATATTTACAACCCATTAACTCGTTTACAACCCGTTAACCCGTTCACAACCCGCAATCCAAACATCCCACATCAATTTTTTATAAACATTCTCCATTCTTATAAGTAAGTTGTTTCCTCTCTAGATTTTTAAAGTAACCGGGTTACCGGGTTCAATGGGTGAATCGTGTTAAACGGGTGAACCGGGTAAAAACCATTCGTTTATTTAACGGGTGTAAACGGGTCGTGTCGTGTCATTCGTCAAGTACGAATCGTGTATGAATTTTATTTTTCCACCCGTTTAGTAAACAAATCGTGTTTGGGTGGATGAATTTTTGACATGATTCGTTTATCACCCGACACGAACCCGACTCAACACGACCCGTTGCGAGCCCTAGTTGCAATTAAGCATGTGAGAGTGTGAGAAGAAATAAAGAAGTGAAAAAGCAAAGAAAAATAAAAAAGAAAAGAAAAAGATGAGAAAAAGAAGAAAACAAAAGAAAGATAAAGTATTTCCATTTTGTACATAGTGTTAAATAATTTTTTTTGCTTTCCAATGTTATATCCAATGTTTGTTATGAAAATCATATTCCAATTTTGAAATTGCCCACAATTTTCCATTATCCTAAGTGTTTCATCCCCAAGAACCTTTGAACCCGTAAATATCCCCTTTATATCATAACCTTAATCATAAATTTACATTACAACTCTATAAAAGTCCTATGTGATCCTAAATTGAGTGTGATTCGAAAGTCATAAAAATTACGATAATCTATGAAAACGCATTTCGACTTCCTTAGTGAACGATATCTTTCATTAAGATTACATATTTTCCATTTTATATTTAACATTCTTTATTGATGACACGTACGTGACCTAGTTTCGATTTACATTTACTCGTTATGCCCGCATGTCCCGTGTGTTACACCCTATTTCACATTCCTTTCATTTGTCATGTGTAATCACCGGAGATGATTGATATCTACATACGCTTTAATATTAATCCGGTTTATAACAGTTTTGCCAAATCAAAATATTTTAATGTGCACGCTTTTCCTTCCACATTTTATGGTTCCAATTACGATTAAAGTTGTTCTAGTGTTAATAATTATGGACTTTTGAGTGATTTCATTCACTATGTTAATAACGTCTTTGAAATCTATTTTGTATTATTGATCTTGTCTTGTATTGTTGTTTAGGCATACTGTCGAGAAAACTTTGATGTTTGTGGGTGTCATCCCTGAAAACCCTCACGAGACAACACTCGTCCACTAGGGTAACGTAGGGGTTTAACGGATTATTGCATATGCTAAATGAAATAAGTCACCCAGAAAAGTGACATTTATATCCTTTGTACATATTTCCCCTCATATGGTGCTACTTTTAATTCTTATTTCTTTGCATTTCAATGCTAGGGACTAGCAATGTGTAAGTTAGGGGGTGTCATTCATTTCGAATATTATATTATTTTATACTTATGTATTCTAGAACCCTTGGGTACCTTAATTCTTAATTTTATGCTCGTTAACCAAATAACCTCTTTTATGTATGTTTATATGCTTTGAGAGGTATAGTTAAGCTTTTATAGGTATTAAAGTGCGACGCGTGAAGTTTGATCGCATTTTGAGAAAGTTCCGTTATAAAGTTCACATTCAAGGTCATTTTAGTCATTTCATCATTTGGGTTTCTGGTCCAAAGTCTTTATGAAAGTGTATCCATCTGAGCTAGCTTCGTGTAGCCTCTGACCGCGCCAAATTTCGATCTATAACGATGAAGTTACTACATTTTATGTATGTTGATCCAAAATGAATATTTAGACCTTTTTTATGCGAATTGATTGGGGCATCTGGTGCGAATCGATTCGGGTCAGACCATCATCGATTTAGGGCTCAGATGCGAGTCGATTCGAATATTGGCACAACCAGATTTCCCTTGCACCAAATCATTTTGGTCCTTTGTCAGAATTGATTCGCCCCCCTACACTTTGAGTTTATTTGTTTTACAAGTTTGCCATTAGGGTTTTTGTATAAATATATCTTTCCCTCATTTGTTTAAGAGATTGGATTTTGTAGTTTTGAGTAGGATTTTGGTTGGGAGATCTTCTTCAGGGTTTCATTCCTATGTTTGTACGTACCCATTTTAATCATCCTTTTCCATTTATATATATTGTTATAGTTCCATTTATTGCTTTGTAGCTTTGTTAACTTACATTTCTTGCTTTGTTATTTAGGTGTTGTTAGTTTAGTTCTTGTTTTCATTTATTAATTAGTTTTGTTTACTGTTTTATTATGTGTAATACCTAGTTTAAAGGCTGGGATCATATTTCCACTATTAATAGGTGCTGATATTTAAAAGCTAAGGTTTGGTTTGAATGACTTTTAATTGAAACTTTGTGTAGTAATATTGGAATATTATGCATTTAACTTCCTTTGTCACGCAACGGTAGTGTTTATAACTATACTTTGACATTAATCCATTTGTGACCATATTCGATTCAAAGTTTAATCTTTCATTTTTGAATTAAATTTCTTCGTATTTAATGTTTATAATTAATTAAATATGCTCGGTTGATTGTTTTCGAACCAAATTCCTATTTGCGTGTTGTTAGCCCATGGTGGGGATGTGATTTTAATCTCGTTTTCTTAACCTTTATTTAGTTTTAATTGTGTAGTTAACTTCTATTTTTATTTTTAATACAATCCCCATATCATTCTTTTCATCCCCCCTTTTAAGTGCTAAACCAATTTAATCCTAAAAATCATTCCCCGTGGGATTTCGTTACCCGAACTTTCTGTTATACGTATAAAACAAGTGTAGTTAAACTTTAGACTTTTATATTATGATCAGAACTGATAAAAAACATCGATTTACATGACACTCCATTTTTACCAGATCACTTTTATCCATTGCGGCTCATCTCGATTATGATATTTGGCAAATTGGCGTAAAAAATGCATTCTTGAACACTAGTGTTGAAAAGTGCATATATATGGTGTAACTCGAGGGATTCATAACAAGTAGCCCTAAAAGCAGGGTGTGCAAGCTTAAGAGATCCGTTTTTGGACTTAAAGAAGCATAAAAGTCTTGGAATATCCGATTTGATCAAGCAACCAAATCTTTTAGTTTTTGCTAATACTTGGATAAAACTTGTGTGTATAAGAATCATGACAAAAATGTGGTGGTATTTCTGGTAATCTATGTGGATCGTATTCTTTTAATCAGGAATAATATGGGTGTGTTATTTTTTATAAGAGTGGGGTTATCTAGTCAGTTCAATAAGAAGGACTTGGGAGAAGAGAATCATATCCTTGTAATTAAGTTTTTATGTGATCGGAAAATAAGATATTGGGCTTATCCCAAGAAACTTATATATCGATGATTTGATCCTAAAATTTAGCATGCATGGTTATAAGAAAGGATCTATTCATTTCAGGTGTGGAATATCTTTATCTAAGATTTAGTGTCCTAAGATACGTTCTCATATAAAGAGAATGAGGAATATACTTTATGCTTCAGCGAAGGATAGTATCATATATGATATGTTATGTACAAGACCTAATATCTGCTTTTTCGTTGGCATGTTTAGCAATTTCCAGTCTAACCCATGTGAGGAGTACTGGGCTGTTAAAAAGAACATTCTTAAGTACCTAAAAAGGACTATATATTATTGGCTGGTTTACTCAACAAATAGTCTTGTACCTTTAAGGGTACACAAACTTAGTCTAATAAGGATTCCATAAAATCAAAAGCATGATATATGTTTACCCTTGGAGTTGGCCATAAGTTAGAGGAGTATCAAGTAATTAAGTTTAGTTGATTCGGCCATAGAAGTCAAATATGTTGCCTTTACGAAGGAAATAAAGGAGGTTGTTTGGATTTGGAACTTCCTAAGTCGATTGGGTGTGGTTTCTTCAATATAGTCGGTTATTACACTTTAGTATGACAATAGCGGAGCGGTTACTAACATAAAATAACCAAGGGCTCATAAGAGGACTAAGCACATTTTGCATAAGTATCGTTTGATAGGGGATATCATGCGAAAAGGAGACATCATCTTGACTAAGATTGCATCTCAATACATCCTGGTAAATCCTTTTACATATACCTTAAGGCTTTTGATAGTCATGTAGAGTTAATGGGTGTTAGATGCATAGGAACATGGGTTTAAGACTAAGTTGGAGATTGTCGGGGTTTATTCTTAAAAATGTATATCATGTTATTTATTAATAAAGGCATGACAAGTTCAGTTTGAAATGAGAATCATAGTTGCGAGAATGACCTATATTTATTTTAAATATATTATATCAATATCGATCAACTGAACTTAGTAGGAATTTTGGTGAGTTGGGTTCAACCTGATCACATAAGATCAGAATTTCGATTATGGTTCAATTCAATAGTTCATAGTCTAGATAGGGAGTAGCATCCTATCGGTAAAGTAACAAGTACAATCTTAATATTTTATCTTGACTACGAGAATCGGCATAATGATTCAAGAACTTGTCGGATACTTCAAAGATAGTACTGGTACATAAAGAATGTATTAAATGGGACAAGGATGATATTCAAGTCTAGGTGATAACTAGATTAGACTTTCATAATCTTACATCGGTTGTAAAGGGTGCATAAATTATTAATCCCGAGGACTATAGGGATCGGAATGTGCATACAATTATTTCTTTGATTCTTATGGGTGGGATCCAATTTATTGGGTCTAAAATCTACGAAAGTTGGACAATAATCGTACGTGCGTGTCAAAGATCATATTCTAGAAGAATCCGTGTATGGGAGATATTCGATATCGTGATACCCCTAAGATAAACTTATCAGTTTTGATTCTACCACTAAAAATAATCAATGGATTATTTATAATCCAGTAGATTATCAGATACGTTAAGCTTGAGATCAATGAGTAAATAAGAGGTTATTGAAAATCAATTAGTGATAAATCGAATTTCACTAAGGGGTATTATATTTTTTAAGTGGGGAATCACATAATGCACTAACTTTGCGAAAAAAAGACCTCATTATTAGAGTAATTCCGAGATAATTAAATTGGAGTGAAATTATTATTGTTTAGTAGAATTAATTATAATTAAAAGGGAAAGAAAATATATTACGAGAAGTTATACGTGATTATCTTATTTCCGTTTGGAAGCCAATTCAATTATTAGTCTTAGGTACCTAGTATAGTCCATTACCCAGTAGTAGGGCCAAACTCTCTAGAAATCATAATTGACCCAAATCTACATTGTGTACCTATATATATGGGTCTACGCTAGGGTTTTTAAGCTAAATAACATACCCTAAGGGTTAAAGAGAGGGGAGAGAGAGAGTGGGGAAAATACTTTTCATATTTTTGTCAAGGTTTTAAAAAATTGTGGGCGTGACCTAGACGTGGAGGCCAAACCTTAAGCCTTAGAAGCCAAGACGGGTCTTAGGCGTAAAAAGGTGCAAAAAAGGCATTTAAGCCTTTTTTAATATATTTTAATATTTTTTTAACTACAACAAGGCTATTAAAAATACTAAAATGGTATATACCTTAAAAGTATATATGAATATTTGCAAATTAAAATACTATTTTTTTTAGAATACAAAAAAATTAAATAAAAAACGCACATTTTTTCACGTCTTACCACAAAAAACGCACATTTTTTCCCGCCTTACCCCCTAAAAATGCGCATTTTTCACGCCTTACCCCAAAAAATATTGACCATTGTTGACCGTGCCTTAATACATGCCTTGGGACAAAACTTAGCATTTGTAAAGGCCCCACGCCTAGGCTCGCGTAGGCCTCGCGTAGGCGCATTTTGTAAAACACATATTTTTGTGAAGGGATGGGGAGAAAGAAAGTAATTTCTCTTACAAATCATCAAGTTTTCATCTCCGGAAGTGCCCACTCACTAGGCTTACCTTAGGGGGATCATATACTAGAAGATTCTAGGCATTCATGGCTTTCTAGCTAGTTCTTGGAGGGCAAAAAAAAGTAACCTATTCATATTATACAAATCATATTTCTCCTCATTAGGATCAGCTACAAGATCCGTGAAGGTGTCGTTATTCGAAACCCTAACTTTATACTTTCAAACCTAATTTTTATATTTATTTATAATGCATGATCAATCTAAGTTTTTCATTATATCAATCCCCAACAATAGTTGACATAGTTTATAATATATTTATTTTAATAAACCCTTGTTGTTATTTAGTTCTAAGAACATGTTGATGTTTATATGTTATGAATAATAAGAAAGAAAAAATATTAATGGCAATGTACCTTAATTATTTCTACGATATTAGATGGACTTAATACATATGAATATACATGTACACTATTTATAGGTTTTCTCTAATGTGCATTAGCAAATATTCTTAAAAAAGTTAATTATTCATTTTGTTGTTCATGGGCTTGCTATCATGAGTATGTTCCAGAATATCCATTCATTGGCATTATTAATAGAGATTTATATTTATGAAATATGCATTGCTCATTTATTGTGTGGTATTAATATTCATATGATAGGAATTACATTATTTATTAGATATTTATGCTATAAAATCTTATTGTTTATGCAAACTATTTTTTATTGGCTTATTTCGACACGACAAAACATAAAGTCTAGGTTAGATATTATCATCCATTTAAGTCATTCAATGCCTATATTTTGGGGCTTTTTGAGTTCAGAATGTCATGCCATACACACATAAGAATCGTTAAAAAATATTTTCATCTATGTTAAAAATGATTAAAAAAATCCCTTTTAGAGTAAAAATAGGTTGTGCGTAATTTGAAATGTTTTAAAATCATTTTTGCACTCATGTTTTTTTTAACAAGGTTGGGATAATTTACATGACATCTCATTCCCATGAGATAACTCAAGAGTGCACAACAAGTTGTTTTGGGTGATAAAAGTTTGGAATTTTAGAATAAGTTACGGGAACCTCATTCTCACGAGGATCTTATGTGGCAAAATCATGAGATAGTTGTTCATACGGATCCAAAGACTAGCATGTTTAAAAAGTTCTAAAAGATCTCTTATGAAGAGTGATCACATGACTCATACTCATTTACATGAGATCGAATATCATTCGCATGAAATATTTTGCTCTTTATTATTGTCTTGCATCCACACACATTCACATTCATATTCATATAATATAAATCATCCTCATGCACAAAACAATATTAAAACATGAATGTAAATATTAAAGGATATAAATGTGACACCCCGACTAATTAAATACCGGGTAGCTACTCCTTTATTAAATTAATTCAAAATGCCAAGTTGGCTCAGTTAATAGCATCACTGTCGAAAGCATTTTAATATTACTAACCACCTAGTATTTAAAAAGCAAGTTGCCAAATTTTAATTTAAGTCTGATTAACATGCAACAAATGTAATGAAGAAATAAATAACACCATTCACCATACTGAAGTAAAATGAATAACCATCACGATAGAGTAAATAAAGTCTGGAGGAAAACTCCTCACTACAATCCCATAACTGAAATAAATAAACTGAAACAATACATGCTAAAGTCTGAAAACTGAAATGTAAAAGATGTCTCTAAGGAAATGGGCAACATGCCCTACAACTGATAGATGGTGACTCTGGAATCCAAAAGATAGAAGCGTCTACATGCAAATTCCTGTAGCTTCCACAAGCAGCTACAGCTCGTCACCTGAATGAGTATCCTATGCTTGGTGTCCTTGTGGCTGGGCACCTAAAAATGGTTTTACAAGAAAAAGATTTGAAAAGCAAACGGGTCAGAGCCCGAATGTGGAGTTATATTTTAAAAACCTGCAAGTGCTTTAAAAACATTTAAAACATTAAATGCAAAGTACATGTTAGGACGTGCACTCACATGATATTCTCACCTCTCGTCTAACTGTGCACTCCTAACGCAAGTACCCATCTATAACGACCCATACTACTAGCTAAGTGACATCATAACTAGCTAGACTGCCAAAGGTCCTACCCATAATACTTGGTTCCATTAACATAATAACGCTCGTAATTAAATAGGGATTTAATGTAACTCAGTTACTAAATATGCCATATATATAAGTATCAGTTAGCTCATTATATAACTCGAAACAATACCGTAATATGTTCACAATATTAACATGAAGATTTCCATTAATTAAATGTATATTATTCACATTATAAATATACGATACAAGCACCCCGCAATCTAAGCTATGGTGCACACATACTCTGCTATCCATCCCGGTACATCACGTACATAAGGATCACACATTCCGAATCTCTCAGGAATAGTTCAGATAACACAAATCACAAATAGTGGAGGCGAACACAGTCACCATCACGTGGGTCACGCACATACCTACGCTCCCACGGTCAGCGGACTTATTAATATCACAATAAGTCTTTCTATGACCTATGTTCATCAAGGTACCAGTCTATATCCCCCCCCGTAGGCACACAAGGATTAGAGGGTCCTAAGCGAACGCAAACCTCCCGTGATAGCAAGTATGGTAGGTATGTCATACACATAATCCATATACCAATACTAAGTAAACACACATCTTAGTTATACCGTATTTTAATCGTAGTACATATCGCATTCTTGCACTAACTATATTTATCACAAACTATACTATTCCGGTTTGTAATTATACGTGCTATAATTTCTCACGTCGTAGTAGACACTCACGTCTCAACCCAAACCGTACATGTAATACAACTCTCGTATGTAAATTCCTCCTCCTAAATACCCAAATGTCCCAAGTCTATCACTATATCATCAAAGAAATGCTATCCATATCCTCGAACAAGTTTACGGGTCTCCAAAAATCGAAACAGTCCAAAAAGGACTAAACTGTCAACTCGTTAGAAGTCTCGTTCGAACGAGTGTTCGAACGAGTTTGGATTGTCAGCTCGTTAGAAGTCTCGTTCGAACGAGACTGTTCGAACGAGATCCAGTTCGTTCGAACGAACTGTCCTCTTCTAACGATATCTCGTTCGAACGAAATTCCTACTCGTTAGCAACGACTGGTCAACTCGTTAGAAGCTCGTTCGAACGAGTTCGTTCGAACGACCTGGGGACTGCTTCTAACGAGCTACCAGATTCGGCCCAGATTTTCCCCAATTCATTTTTCACCATTTTTATCACTTCTAATCTCTTCCAAGGTTCATCCCAATAACGTTTTAGGGTCTCTAATTCGTCCTAAACATATTTACATCATCTCCTAACATGTTTTCAAGGATTGAATCATCATAACATCAACTAAATTTACAAATCTCTACACTTTTCCCAATTTCTCTAGAACATGAACCCTAGGTTTATATCATCATCAAATCCCAGAATTTATTTCGTTTTAATTCCTTCAAATCACAATTATTATAAGGGAAATCATCTACCTATCATACTACATGCAATTCTCTTCCCAATTATGAAGTTCTATGATCTAAACTACATGGGTTTTCATATTTATCAAGAACAAACCATAAATCCGAATTTTCTAACATGGAAAGAACATTTGCTGAAATTAAACATATTTAAACCACTTGCCTTGGTTTGATTTCTGACTTTGGTGTAGGTTTGGTGAAGATTCTGCAGAGTTTCCTCTCTCTCTAAGCTCCTTCTCCAATGGTGGCTTAAGGTGGCTAGGGTTTGGTTTGGGGAAGATTGTAAACCTAATGACAACCTACGTAGCCTTCTAGGTTAATATGGGTTGGTTAATGGGCTTAATGGGTTTAATTCACATCAGATTTACATCTCTAATTTTCGTCACTTTTAATTCCTAAAAATGTAAAATTACCAAAATACCCTTTAAGTTACCGGTATGGCCTAAAAATACCCCGGGACCCAAACTATACCCCCGGCTAGTGTTTTCTGACTATCTCGACCCTTCCGGACGCGTTGGCGCACTCAAAATGACCATACGAATTATAGATTTTAAATTCACTTTTATTATCAAAATATTATACCGTGACGCGGCGGTCCCACGCGTCTCAACAAAATTTCTAAAATGCCGTATATAAATCTCACGACAAGTTTTATAATACCAAATACATATATAATCATATATGCACATAATCAAATACCAATTCGCATCTCATTAGTATTTATAACCCGAATTAATTTCCAATTAATACGCATTTAATTAATTAATCCCAAAAATAAATATAGCCGAAAATACGGGGTATTACATACTCCCCCCCTAATAACTGAATTTCGTCCCGAAATTAGAAACTAGAAAGTACCTGCTAAAAATAGCTCTGGATAACGTTCGCGCATCTCATCCTCGCGCTCCCATGTGGACTCCTCGACATTGTGATGTCGCCACTGAACACGCACTAACGGGACTATCTTTGACCGCAGTTTCCTCTCGCTTCGGTCCAAAATAGCAATTGGCCCCTCCTCGTAGGAGCTATCCGGCTGGAGATAGATGTCCTCCACAGCGCTGTGAGAATGAGCCAAATCATCTCTAAGGTATTTCCTCAGCGAGGAAATATGGAACACGTCGTGAATCCGATGCAAGTGCTCCGGTAGTCCAAGTCTATACGCAACCGGTCCGATCCGCTCAATAATAGGAAACGGCCCCACATACCTCGGTGCCAACATCCCCTTCTTCCCGAATCGCATAATCCCCTTCATTGGAGATACCCTGAGCAAAACTTGGTCCCCCACTTGGAATTCCCTGAAAAACCTCTTCGCATCAGCATAACTCTTCTGCCTGTCTTGAGCTACCCGAATGCGACTCCGAATCAACTCAATCCTTGCCGAAGTATCCTGAATCACTTCCGGCCCAAGTAGTTTGTTGTCTCCCACTTCTAACCAACATGCTGGGGAACGACAAGGCCTACCGTACAATGCCTCAAACGGAGCCATGCCAATAGTAAACTGATAGGAGTTGTTGTAAGCAAACTCCACCAGTGGGAGGTACTTCTCCCATCCACCCCCGAAGTCAATAATGCACATGTGTAGCATGTCCTCCAACATCTGATTGGTGCGCTCTGTCTGCCCATCGGTCTGCGGATGATAAGCCGTACTCAACCGCAATTCCGTGCCCATGGCCTCCTGGAAACTCTCCCAAAACCTCGAAAAAAATATCTTGTCTCTGTCAGACACGATATTTAGGGGCACACCGTGAAGTCTCACAATCTCTGAAATGAAGAGCTGGGCATACTGTCCCGTAGTGTAGTCAGTCCTTACGGGTAAAAAGTGAGCGACCTTGGACAACCTGTCCACAATTACCCAGACGGAGTCGTGACCCCTCTGCGACGTAGGCAACCCCGTGATGAAGTCCATGGATATACTCTCCCACATCCACACCGGGACCTCCAATGGCTGTAGCAATCCTGCCGGTCTCTGATGATCCACTTTTACGAGCTGACAAGTGGCGCATTTCGAGACAAACTCAGCGATATCTCTCTTCATACCGCTCCACCAATACTGTCGTCTCATGTCTTGGTACATTTTGTCCCCTCCGGGATGTACCGCGAACCGTGAGCCGTGCGACTCTGCCATCACATCGTGCCGCAATTCTTCTCCTTCCGGAACTACCAATCTCCCATTGAAGCGTGATCCCCCGTCTGAGCTAACGGTATAGGACTCGGCTCCCTCTGCAAGTAATCGACCTATCTGCTCCTGACAGAACGAGTCATTAGCCTGTGCCCGTACTACCTTCGTGACAATGTGCGGTGTAACGGTCATCACAGACATGAAAGATCGGGACACTGCATCCTGGTGTCCCAATTCCTTCCACTTTGCCTTCCACACCTCTGCCACCTCATCTACTGGCCTACGGCTCAACGCGCCTGCTACCACGTTAGCCTTACCTGGGTGGTACTGGATGTCGAACTGGTAGTCTTTCACAAACTCAAGCCACCTACGTTGCCGCATATTCAATTCCTTCTGCGTGAACAGATACTGTAGTGACTTGTGGTCCGTGAACAGCTGAAACTTCTCTCCCAAAAGATAGTGCCTCCAAATACGTAGGGCAAATACCACTGCTGCCAACTCCAAATCATGCGTGGGGTAATTCTTCTCATGAGGCTTAAGCTTACGGGAAGCATAAGCTATGGCCTGTCTCTCCTGCTGTAATACACCTCCAAGCCCTTGCAAAGACGCGTCGGTGTAAACCAAATACTCAACTCCCGGTCTCGGCAATGCTAACACAGGTGCTGAGGTTAATTTGTCCTTCAACTCATCGAATGCCAACTGACAGGCATCACTCCAAATGTACGGCACACCCTTACGAGTAAGATGTGTCAAAGGACCTGCTATCTCCGAGAAACCCCGAATAAACCTCCTGTAGTATCCTGCTAGACCCAAGAAACTACGAATCTCCGTTGGTGTCGTGGGCTGTCCCCACTCCCTCACCGCTGATACCTTCCCCGGATCGACAGATATTCCCTGGTCGGAAATAATGTGACCCAAGAACTGGACTTCCTTCAGCCAAAACCCGCACTTCTCATATTTTGCATACAGCTCGTTCTGACGAAGTGTCTGCAAAACCTGCCTCAAATGCTCGGCGTGCTCCTCCTCTGTCTGAGAGTAAACCAGAATATCATCAATGAAGACAATGACAAACTGGTCTAGGAAATCCCTGAACACTCTGTTCATCAAGTCCATAAACACTGCTGGAGCGTTGGTCAAGCCGAAAGGCATAACCCGAAACTCATAAGAACCATATCTCGACAAGAGCGCAGTCTTCGAGACATCCTCCTCCCTGATACGCAACTGATGGTATCCCGACCTCAAGTCAATCTTCGAGAAGAAAGAAGCTCCTCTCAACTGGTCGAATAAGTCATCGATTCGAGTCAACGGATACTTATTCCGTATCGTGACCTTATTCAACTCTCGGTAGTCCACACACAATCTCAGTGAACCATCCCTCTTCTTCACAAACAAAACTAGAGCGCCCCAAGGTGAGGTACTCCTGCGAATAGAGCCTTGTCCCAACAGCTGCTCTATCTGATCCCGTAGCTCTCTCATCTCAGCTGGAGCCATACGGTACGGTGCACGTGCTATAGGTCTCGTACCTGGTAGAAAATCTATAACGAAGTCTATCTCACGACTGGGTGGTAAGCCTGGTATCTCCTGAAACACATCCGAATACTCCCTGACAACCGGGATCGAATCTAAAGGAATAACAACCTCCTTAGAGGTATCCTCCTCTATGTAATACAGATGAGCGGTCGATCCTCCCTCTGGGCGAGGCATCGCCACTATAAACATCTCTTGCCCCGGAATGGCAAAAACAATGCTCCCGCTGAAGCAATCAATCATGGCCCTATATGCTACAAGCCAATCCATACCGATGATCACATCGTGAACATGCATGTCTAACACTAACATGTCTGCAGGCAATACCAAACCACCGATCTCTACCCCCACTCCCCGGCATATAAAGAAAATAAGTGACCCACTCCCTAATGGTGAGTCGACACACGTCACTGTGCTCTCTGCCATAGCTAACAATCCTAAAGCTTTCGCGAAGTGTGTAGCTATAAAACAGTGTGTAGCACCCGTATCAAATAACACCCGACCCATAGTGCCATGGATAGGAAACGTACCCTCGATCGCGGGCGGTGCCTGTGGAACTGCAGCCTGGTGAACGTTGTAGACACGTCCATACTGTAGCTGCCCCTGCTGAGCTGGGACTGCTGGAATGGGTGGCAATGCTGCCATCTGCGGCGGTGCGGGAAGAGTGGCGGGAAACATAGGCCTCTGTGGCTCCTGGCGAGCACCCTGCTGCTGCTGCTGTGGGGTCCTGCCCCTATCAGGACAATCCTGTTTCTTATGGCCAGTCTTGCCACAAACAAAGCACTTCCCCGGGAAGTTCCCTCCCCTCTGCCCCTGCTGTCCCCGGCCCTGGTGGCCGTTACCATTCCTCCCTTGGCCCTGCTGGCCCTGATGAAACTGTTGCCCATTCTGCCCCTGTTGGCCCTGATGGCCGTTTGGACCCTGATGGCCCTAACGGAAACCTCCCTGTCCCTGCCTATAGTTCCCTGACCGGAACCTCTTATTATCCCCCTGCTGGGTACCCTGCTCATTCTGTCTCTGACCCTGACCAGATTATGCCCCGCTGGCACCATGTCCTCCAGTCCTGCCCTGATGGCTAGACTCCCCCGACCTTTTGCCCTCGGCCATATGAAAACGGTGGTCCTGGCAGTGTAACAATGCAGCGTTAACCACATCAGAATACGTGGCCAACGATAGGTTCCCTAGCAGATGCTGACGGATCCTCTAATTCAACCCGTCGGTGAACTTCTCTATCTTCTTCTTCTCTGTTGGTATCTCGTCTGGAACGATGTTTAACAGATTCGTGAACTCGGCCTCATACTCGGCCACTGTCTTGCCCTCCTGCTTCAAACTCATCAGCTTCCTCCTCATCTCTGTATGAACTGCGGACGGAAAGTACTTGCGGTCAAACCGCACCCAGATCTCCTGAATCGTGAGAGTATCCCTCTCCTCTGCGGTGGTAATAGACTCCCACCACTGTAGTGCAGATCCCACTAGCTTGAAAGTAGCTAGTACCTGTTTCTGAATATCAGTGCACTCATGCATCCTCAAATGCCTCTGTATGTCCTTCCTCCATTGGCTCGAGACTACCACGTCTGAGCTACCTGCAAACTCTGGCGGATGCGCTTTCTGAAAAGCGTCTCGTACGCGCTCCCAAGCAGACGGGAATGCATTAACCTGTGCTGGCGCGGCAACCGGCGCCTGAGGCGGTGCCTGCTGAATCACGGCAATCGCGGCATTTACCGCTTGGGCTACTATAGCAGCAACCTCAGCGGCGTTCATCATGCCCTGAACTGGAGCGGGCTGGGGTTCGGGCATTGCATTCCTGGGAACTCGTCGTGCACGTCGTGGAGGCATCTGAAATAAGAACAAAGTTTATAAGTTCGCAGTTTATAAACTTAAAATAGCTGAAGAACGAAGCATACACAAAAAGAGTACAACAGTCCTAAAATATAGGGCTCTATATCAAAGAAACGTAGCGGAAACATAATAGCCGTACAGATCCTAAAGGACACTAGAACCTGATGCTCTGATACCACCTGTGACACCACGACTAATTAAATACCGGGTAGCTACTCCTTTATTAAATTAATTCAAAATGCCAAGTTGGCTCAGTTAATAGCATCACTGTCGAAAGCATTTTAATATTACTAACCACCTAGTATTTAAAAAGCAAGTTGCCAAATTTTAATTTAAGTCTGATTAACATGCAACAAATGTAATGAAGAAATAAATAACACCATTCACCATACTGAAGTAAAATGAATAACCATCACGATAGAGTAAATAAAGTCTGGAGGAAAACTCCTCACTACAATCCCATAACTGAAATAAATAAACTGAAACAATACATGCTAAAGTCTGAAAACTGAAATATAAAAGATGTCTCTAAGGAAATGGGCAACATGCCCTACAACTGATAGATGGTGACTCTGGAATCCAAAAGATAGAAGCGTCTACATGCAAATCCCTGTAGCTTCCACAAGCAGCTACAGCTCGTCACCTGAATGAGTATCCTATGCTTGGTGTCCTTGTGGCTGGGCACCTAAAAATGGTTTTACAAGAAAAAGATTTGAAAAGCAAACGGGTCAGAGTCCGAATGTGGAGTTATATTTTAAAAACCTGCAAGTGCTTTAAAAACATTTAAAACATTAAATGCAAAGTACATGTTAGGACGTGCACTCACATGATATTCTCACCTCTCGTCTAACTGTGCACTCCTAACGCAAGTGCCCATCTATAACGACCCATACTACTAGCTAAGTGACATCATAACTAGCTAGACTGCCAAAGGTCCTACCCATAATACTTGGTTCCATTAACATAATAACGCTCGTAATTAAATAAGGATTTAATGTAACTCAGTTACTAAATATGCCATATATATAAGTATCAGTTAGCTCATTATATAACTCGAAACAATACCGTAATATGTTCACAATATTAACATGAGGATTTCCATTAATTAAATGTATATTATTCACATTATAAATATACGATACAAGCACCCCGCAATCTAAGCTATAGTGCACACATACTCTGCTATCCATCCCGGTACATCACGTACATAAGGATCACACATTCCGAATCTCTCAGGAATAGTTCAGATAACACAAATCACAAATAGTGGAGGCGGACACAGTCACCATCACGTGGGTCACGCACATACCTACGCTCCCACGGTCAGCGGACTTATTAATATCACAATAAGTCTTTCTATGACCTATGTTCATCAAGGTACCAGTCTATATCCCCCCCGTAGGCACACAAGGATTAGAGGGTCCTAAGCGAACGCAAACCTCCCGTGATAGCAAGTATGGTAGGTATGTCATACACATAATCCATATACCAATACTAAGTAAACACACATCTTAGTTATACCGTATTTTAATCGTAGTACATATCGCATTCTTGCACTAACTATATTTATCACAAACTATACTATTCCGGTTTGTAATTATACGTGCTATAATTTCTCACGTCGTAGTAGACACTCACGTCTCAACCCAAACCGTACATGTAATACAACTCTCGTATGTAAATTCCTCCTCCTAAATACCCAAATGTCCCAAGTCTATCACTATATCATCAAAGAAATGCTATCCATATCCTCGAACAAGTTTACGGGTCTCCAAAAATCGAAACAGTCCAAAAAGGACTAAACTGTCAACTCGTTAGAAGTCTCGTTCGAACGAGTGTTCGAACGAGTTTGGACTGTCAGCTCGTTAGAAGTCTCGTTCGAACGAGACTGTTCGAACGAGATCCAGTTCGTTCGAACGAACTGTCCTCTTCTAACGATATCTCGTTCGAACGAGATATCGAACGAAATTCCTACTCGTTAGCAACGACTGGTCAACTCGTTAGAAGCTCGTTCGAACGAGTTCGTTCGAACGACCTGGGGACTGCTTCTAACGAGCTACCAGATTCGGCCCAGATTTTCCCCAATTCGTTTTTCACCATTTTTATCACTTCTAATCTCTTCCAAGGTTCATCCCAATAACGTTTTAGGGTCTCTAATTCGTCCTAAACATATTTACATCATCTCCTAACATGTTTTCAAGGATTGAATCATCATAACATCAACTAAATTTACAAATCTCTACACTTTTCCCAATTTCTCTAGAACATGAACCCTAGGTTTATATCATCATCAAATCCCAGAATTTATTTCGTTTTAATTCCTTCAAATCACAATTATTATAAGGGAAATCATCTACCTATCATACTACATGCAACTCTCTTCCCAATTATGAAGTTCTATGATCTAAACTACATGGGTTTTCATATTTATCAAGAACAAACCATAAATCCGAATTTTCTAACATGGAAAGAACATTTGCTGAAATTAAACATATTTAAACCACTTGCCTTGGTTTGATTTCTGACTTTGGTGTAGGTTTGGTGAAGATTCTGCAGAGTTTCCTCTCTCTCTAAGCTCCTTCTCCAATGGTGGCTTAAGGTGGCTAGGGTTTGGTTTGGGGAAGATTGTAAACCTAATGACAACCTACGTAGCCTTCTAGGTTAATATGGGTTGGTTAATGGGCTTAATGGGTTTAATTCACATCGGATTTACATCTATAATTTTCGTCACTTTTAATTCCTAAAAATGTAAAATTACCAAAATACCCTTTAAGTTACCGGTATGGCCTAAAAATACCCCGGGACCCAAACTATACCCACGGCTAGTGTTTTCTGACTATCTCGACCCTTACGGACGCGTTGGCGCACTCAAAACGACCATACGAATTATAGATTTTAAATTCACTTTTATTATCAAAATATTATACCGTGACGCGGCGGTCCCACGCGTCTCAACAAAATTTCTAAAATGCCGTATATAAATCTCACGACAAGTTTTATAATACCAAATACATATATAATCATATATGCACATAATCAAATACCAATTCGCATCTCATTAGTATTTATAACCCGGATTAATTTCCAATTAATACGCATTTAATTAATTAATCCCAAAAATAAATATAGCCGAAAATACGGGGTATTACAATAAATATGAACAGAGGCATTTTTTACTTGGTTTTGCTTTGCTTACATCCATGCTCTAAGTGGAACTTGATAACTTCACTATTTTCCTTCTTGCTAAGGCAAAACCAAGACCTTACTAAGGAAATACCTCCATCTTTGTAACCATAAACATCAATGAAACTATATATTTCCTTGCCTAAGAGGGAATGATCACTCCAAAGGGATCATAACCTCTTTGGAACCTCAATACTACGTTATTACCGTTCGAAAATATACAATGAACACACATAACAATTAAAGTGAATGTTGAAATACATTTCAATATCCTTCATGAGTTGATTCACAACATAGTTTTTATTTTTTTTGATGCTGAGGTTCTAAACTTTGATGGTGAAGAATACCTCCTTATTCTACTGATGATGAACTCATTCAATGTTTTTGTTGTAATAGTTATTAACTCATTTATTTTTTTATGTAATCACCACACTTGTTGAGTTGAACCCCTAATATTTTCCACCCTTATTTCTTTCTCACTTCATTGTTGTTATAAGAGGATGCAAAATTAGTATTTGGGTTGCACTAAATATGGGAGAAAGTTCTCAAATGAAATCCAATGACAAATCCCCTTTTACTAATACCTATTTGAAAGCTAGTCATTTAAGCCAAAGACCAAACATAGTCGAATAAAAACTATATTAGTCAATTAAGTATGTGAAAACCAAACTCCTCTGCCAACCCAAAATGTTGCATCCAATGTTTGTTAAATGACTTTTTCTTTTTGTTTACCTTTTGTTTCTTTTAATTTGGTGGTCCCACTTCTAGTCATTTGTCTCCTTTTTAATTAATTACATGAGAGAGATAGGTACTTTTTTATTTTTTGTCTTCACAATCACAAACCATAATATCCAAATTGGATGGAGAATGAGATTGAGAGTCCTTATGAGTATGTTAGATAAATACATTGAGAGAGAGAGGTGGTAATTTACACTATTTAACTTGGGATTTGGTTATTATTGATGTAGATATTTTCATCATCCGCACAAATGGTGGTTTTGATCATCGTAAGTGTCTGGGATCGTTTGGTGTTATTGTGAGGAATGACGGGGGAGAATGGATCGTGGGCTTCGTGGGAAAGATCCAATGTACCGCTAGCCCACTTCGGGCTGAACTAGAAGGGATTTTCCATGACCTCAAATTGCGCTGCATAAGAAATGGAAGAAAGTATGCCTCAAAAGTGATTTTTTGGAAGCCATTAATCTCATTAAACAGGAGAACGCTGGAAATCACCCCCCAGAGAATAATATTGAGGATTGCAAAGACCTAACTAGAAGCTTCTATGCGATTTTGGTTCATGTCCCAAGAGCAAGCAACGTTGAAGCTGATTGCATGGTGCAGTTGGAGAGAGAGATTGATGGAGTATGAGGTGGCCTCGGATGAGCTCATAGTAATGCTTAATAGGGATCTTGGCGAGGAGGGCTTCTCCTTCGTCTAAGAATGTGTTGTTACTTTATTGCTTATTGTTGTTCTTTGCTTTCCTGTTGTCACAAGAGAGAGAGAGATAGAGAGAGAAAGAGAGAGAAAGCGTTGTCCTTTCATCTCTTTTGTGCAAACAAGGTAATAGAGGGTCATATTACTTGTAACCCAATTGTTTATCTTTGTTTAATTGTTTCAAAATTATAAATTATTTTATTAATAAATTAGTCCATTTATAAATTGACCCATAAATTGTATTTGGTTTCATTAATAAATTATTCATTAATTGTCCCAATTTAGCTCATGTGTAAAATGTGAAATTGAATTATATCACAAAAAATGTGAAATGCATCCATTTGAAATATGAGTGACGTAAAGTGCATGCTACTCTCTCTCTCTCTCTCTTTCCCTCCCTTTCCTCTTCCCCCCCCCCCCCCCCCTCCCCCTCTCTCTTAATTTGTTTTTAGCTTGTTTTTTTCATTGTGAAACCTTAAAATCAATTTCAGATAACCAAAAATGCATAAAAATGAATTTAAACTCATTTACAATTCATTAATTCATAATGAACCAATTTATATAATCAAATAATTTGCGCAACCAAATAGGCCTTAATATTTTATCCAATGAGAGGAACCACATACTATTGACTTAACTGTAAGTTGCGAATTGGTTGGTCCTCGTCAATCGTTGGAACGAAGTGACGATTTGTGTGTATTTGACCATAACCATGTAATACCCATTTTGAGAAAACACTACATGATCTTCGTATCCATCATGCTTTTGTGTGTATCTCATTTGTCTATTGAATGTGTTTTTGTGTATTTGATCTATTTGGACTGTTGTACATTATTTATGTCGTTTGTGTAAAAATTAGTATATACCCATTTGTCTTACTTGAGTGAAACTGTATAAAATACTGTAGATAGTTGGATGTGTATTGCTCGAACCATTTGATCATAGTTGGTGTGTATTATTTAGCCCACATTACACAAAACCCAAAACCACCAATTGTATTTTTCTTGTTATGTTGTTAAAAATAAAAGGGTAAACCTGGAGCAACGGTAAGATCGGTCCATTGTGATTTGGAGGTCACCAACACCGCCTTTTTGCAAATGCATGGATAAGGGTTGGTACATACTCTCCCAGTATCCTGCAGTTATAGGAGTCTCGTGCATTGGGTTTGCCCTTTACGTTGTTAAAACTAAAGCACCTGCACACATTAAAAAAAAGTCAAATAATTAGATATAAATGCAACTTGAATTGTTCTCCTAAAAATGTGACATACTAGATGTGTCAATTTGTGTGTAATTTCAATCAATATTTTTTTTATGAAAAATTATTAATTTATGTAAAGGGTCATATGACAAAACCCTGCAGTTTGATTATATGATATTTGACTCAACCCTACTTTTTGCAAATAATTAAACATAACGTCGATTTCATGCAATTCGACGCCTGTAAAAACACACTTCATGGAAAACTAGACACATTGAAAGTAAATTGACATGTTTCCATGAAATTAATAGTTTTTCTTCTAATTGGTGTAACATATAATTATTTGCAAAAATTGGGGTTAATTCAAATATTGTATTATCAAATTAGGATTATGTCAAAATGACCCTTGAGTAAATTATTAACATTAAAATATTGTTCATCATTATTAAAAAAATATCTTTGGATTCACAGAGGTTTAACAAGGATGTGTGGCTACAAACGTGCTAGATACTTTGAGCCTTGTTATCCTATGAATTGACTATAATGGAGAGGGACTGAGAGTTGGACCACCCTAGTTTTTCCACAAGGGTTTTGATTTAAAGTCTTAGTCTCGTGTGATTGGTGTGCGTTTGATTTACTTTAATTTTGGGCAACATCATTACGCAAATCACAATTGAAATTATAATCTATTTGTAATTGGAATTGATAAAGTTGAATTACGTTATTGGATTCACAAAATTGTTGTCATGTGTAAGAAACATCATTATCAATTTTGAAGTACATTGCATTTCCTCTAGTCGTTAGTGATGATTTCCTTATGATCTTTCTTTGCCACAAAATTGACAAGGCGACTCGCACGCGTTAAATATTTAGGTGAGTCTTGAGGTCTTTGGAATTCTCAATGTCATGTCTAAGGTCCTTGTGATATAGACATCATGGAACATAGTCCCTCTTAGGAGTGTGCATGGATCGGGTTGCTTTGATTTTGGACCGTAATTCAAATCGAATCGATTGGTTCGGTTTTAAAAAAAGTCAGACGGAAATCGAACCGACGATAAAAAAACTACTGATTTCGGTTCACATCGATTTCGGTTCAGTTCGATTTAGGTTATTTTTTTAAGGTCGCTTTTTGGATTTGGAGGTCGGTTAATGGTTTTCGGATATGAAAATAGAAGTTATTTATGTTTTTTAATATAATTATTGATGTCAGTTCGATTCGATTCAATATAATTATTGATGTCAGCTCGGTTCGGTTCGGTTCAAACTGTCGGTTTCGGTCCGGTTCAAACCGCCGGTTTCGGTTCGGTTCGGTTTTCGGACCGGTCGATTTTTTTGCACACCCCCAGTCCCTTCGAGAGAAAATTAAAAATATATTTTCTATTGTGGATAAAGTCCAATAAATTGGTTCTTTGAAAAAATGTTAATACTTTGAAAAGCTTTAGTGGGATATAACTTCTTTCAATCTTTTGAGTTTCCCTTTGCTTATTGGTGGTTTTTCATTCCAGTATGCTATTTTAATTGTTGTCCACAACCTTTCCCCAATCCTCATCATATTCACTTGAATAACATCTTCCAACTTAGAATATTTACTTATTCATTATAGATTGAATATGTCCATTTCTGAGTGACTGATATAGTAGTGATTTGTTGGGCAAACCATTCTTAAAAAAGCCACCTTGAGCTGCTATAAACAATCTTCCACCTCATTGTACATATCCAAATACCAATGATCATACTCTCTTAGGGTATGATAAGAGAATCCATTTTCTTGGGCTATAAAAGATTCCATGAACTACTTGAAGCTTGTAATGGACCCCATAAACAACTTTTCAAACCATTTTTGAGACGATGAAACACATCAACGCTTCATTATTATCATGGACATATCATTACCATAATGAAGGATATGGTCCATAGGATTGATTAACAAGGACCTTCATTTCCAACTTCTATGTTGTACAAGATCTGACCTGTATAGACTATAGTCCAACCATTAAAGTCTCTGAATATGAAATATTGTATCCTGTCATAGGCATGTGTGAGATGGCGTTTCAGATTATTTCTTAGTGGGATATGGTTTTGCGCCCCTTCTGAGTAGTGTTTAACTGAGTTAAAATGAGGAGTGAAACGAACAGATTCTTCTCACACATGACAACAGTTTTGTGAAAAATAAGCGTACAATATTAATGAAGCAACAAGTCAACTGGAGGAGTATGTCAATAAGCACACATGGACATAAAATGTTACTGCAACGGGTGGAGTTTTTGTTTCTTTATATTATAATGGAACAAAGTATTGTTACTCTACAACCTGTGTAAACGAAGTCTCTGATACTTAATCTGTAGTGTTATAGTTAAAATTATTGATGGATTGGGAACTACTAAAAAGTTTAAAAGTGAAGACAACCTGTTGAGGTCAAAATTTAAGATACACAACACAGTAAGTATGGATGCAAAGTAAATGATAAAGAACACATACATAAGGTGTACGTGGTTCGAGCTATGTCCACATGGCAAGGGGATGGGGGGGAGGATTTATTATCTTGAGAGTTACACTGATTATATGCAAATCAACTTGCTTACCTTTACTTCTATGCTACCTTGTCTTTATCTAACACCACGTAATGCAAAAATTACGGGAATAAAAATATTTGATAACATTTTCAATATAATGAATAAAATAAAATGACACTAGTAAATACAATATGAGGAATTGAATACTAAATAAAATAAAACATCTTTGATACCATCAACTGACAATAGAAATAAACTGCAACTCTAGAAGATACAAGTATCAACGGTATAATATCCAACTCGGAATACAAGTACACCACATACAATATATGACTTATGAAAAATATGGAATAAATATACATGCTTGAACTAAAATATAAATAAATACAAAGATATAAATGAGCTACACCACTCGACGCCTACATTCCAAGAATGATGAATAAAATATCGTTAAAGATACTCTTCAAACGAATAACCCAAGTCTACGACAACAACAACGTCCAAAGACCTATAGAATAAAGTTCAATCATGATGATTCAACCTAACAAGTATATAAAGAGTAAGAATTGAGTGGAAGTTGGCTAATAATAATAATGCATCTTCCTCTCATATTAATTGGATTTTAAGTAATCTAGCCCAAGCAACCCAAAACAAACCTTTGGTTCTACTGCTAATCCACAATGAGGCCCAATATAAAAAAATCATATCTTCATTAATTATGTATGTCTACTTTAAGGGTTTTAAATTCATCACTTATGATAATAAAGACTTCATTAACCACCACTCTCTTACTAAATCTTATTCTCTTGCCTTAACTGTCTCAAGTCGGGATTTTAAATACGTATATCTCTAATGTGGTAGTTTTAAATGTTCTCACGTCTCACTCCAGCATATACCTCTTTATATTATTACCACAATAGTCCTGAGTCATAAACATATGATTATACATTGTTAGAATAAGTTATAATCTGGCACAAACGTATCAAAGTATCGTAATAAAAATCACATAATCCAAAATACCCATAAGTGTATACAACTCACATCAAATTACGTGGGTTACTCTCAAGCCCACACATAAATGTACGAAGGCATATCCCTATTGCTTTTGGGGATTACTCGTGTGTATTCGATATAGTTATAGGGTGTCCCAACCCTATAACCTCACAACATTAGCATATGTGAAATCACTACACCTTAACACCAAATGTACGAGCCCCATACCAAAGGTTGTTTAAAAGATTCCTCCCATTACTCCCACTCGGGGGATGATCACTTTCAGCACGTATGATCGGGTTAAATAGGATCTGGACAGAGCCAGTTTAATCATCGGGAATACCACTAATGGTCAACATCTTACACACCCCATCAAATCCCTCCTAGTATGCCCCCATGTGCACACACACATCCTTGGTATGATTTCACATAAATTAAGCAAACAAACATAACCCTACACAACCGGGTCAACAAATAATTACAAACCCTACTTAACTGAGTTACACATAAAATATCTTGTTATTTCAAGTTAATAAAACGTTAACTAAAATCGTTATTATCTAACACTAGCCCAAGCTCCTAAGACTTCAAAATATAAGTATCGTCACCTAACATTCATATCAATCATAGCCATCAATAGTCAACATACTCTATACACTACACCAAATTTGTCGGATTGTCACGGTCATTGACCGTGACAAGTTCAACTTGTCAAGGTCAATGACCGTGACAAGTCTGGTGGTGACAACATTTGTTGTCACGGACTAGGGTCATTGACCGTGACAAGTTCATTAGACTTGTCACGATCATGTCATGGTCTTTGACCTTGAAAAGATTTGTCACGATCTTTGACCGTGACAAACCCATGGCAATTTTTAAAAAATTACCACGGTCAATGACCATGACAATTCTTGACAGAATTGAAAAAAAATCTGCTGGGCAGTATGGCCACTGCCACTGGCCAGCAGTATATATGTACCTGTTATAGTAACGCTGTACCTGTTCAAACATCATATATCCAAATAAAATAGAGATAATGCAAATATACATTCAAAACAATATAGATCACGATATAATTCAAATGTAAAAACTTAAATCAATTCAATTCAAATCATGTCACTATATGTCTGGGGTAGGTCTGAGGAGGTGGATAGGTCACATGATATACAAATTGATACACCCTTGAATATGCATCGTGCCACATTGTTTGCGCAACCGCAATGGGGAGTTCTCCTTCCCAGGTATCACACGCGTGACGAGCACCCACCCTGGCCTGGATGTTTTGTAGCGCACGTCCATGAACTGGCATACCTTGGACGGTATTCGGGTCCCTCAACCCCCGCCCTATCCGCTGACCATCAAATGTCCTGTATAAACACGCTCGGTCAACCAAGTGTCATCATCAGTTGATCGAAGGGAGCTAAATAGGGGACTGCATCATCAGAGTCTGCACGTGTCAGCGATGAAGCAGCGAGAACCACATCCTCTTCCTCCTCCACCACCTTCTCCTTCCCTTTTCCCTTACAGCTTCCGTGCACGAACGCTTCATGAATGAGAACATATCTTGGACCGTCGCCTCCAAACGGGATAACTTCACGTCATGCGAGTCCACCGTTCGAGCCAACCCGGTATTGCTCGTCTCCAATCCGATGATCCTAGATTTGGCCACCCGCGAGCCCACCCTCCTTGTCCTCCCCTTGCTATCAGCGCCAAGCACTTGGTTGAGTGCGTCCGTGGACAAAGATGCCTTGTCGGCATCAAACTACGACTCATGCACTTCCTTAAGCATTGCCTGAAACGACAAAAAGCACATGATTAGTTAAATAAGTACGACGCCTAAGTCTAGCCGTCAAACCGTCTGACGCCTAAATCCCATCCCATAAACCCAAAGTCAAAAATACAGGACACGGACTAGTATATGTAGCACTGACAAGCATGAACTGTCTGAATGTGATGTAGACTTAAAATCTCGAATCGCTGAAGCATACCTAAACACATGAAACAGACAAACAAATACCCAGTGAAGTATGGAGAAACGAATGAAACCAATATATATATATATATATATATATATATATATATATATATATATATATATATATATATCCAAATGATACCAAACGACAATAGATACCAATATGAATCAACTCTAAAAAAATATTTTGTTAAACAATTTGAGCAACAAAATGATACCAAATTTAAACTAGAAATTTGTAATACCAATATGTAAAATATGTAAACCAAAACATGCTCAAATCTCCCCCTACATCACATACATCTCTCCCTATTTTTGTCTCGAATAGACAATCCAGTGAAAATATAAACCAATCAAAGTATCTAGTATGAGAATGTATCAATTTGAAATCGCTAGATAATCATGAAACAACCAGTTAAATATGATCAAGTAATGACAAAGCAGTAGCTAGTAAACCAATAAATCATACAAAGAATATAGCAATCTAATCAGGTGTGATAAACGAACTATATCCAAAAAAAACATTGAACCAATGTAACCTGCATATAAACCAGTCAGTCTAAAACGCTTCCAGCAGTACCAAAAATATACCAAAATAAACCAGAGGACTGCAAACCAATCAGAAGCAAGAATTCAGGTTATCGTTCGAACGAGCTAGGGACGTCTGAAAATAGGCCTGGTACCAATCTTGCTCCTGCTCAAAGTGAAACCCTTCGAAGCCCTGATGGGGCATGCACCGGGTGAACTTGTATTTCTTGATAGCGGCCATTTCAACCTACAAAACAATAATTAAGCAATACAAAAAAAAATTGTAAGCACAATTAATGGTTAGTTAGTGTACGAGTTGAAATGGTGGGTGCACGTGCGCAAAACCGAGGGAAAAAAATCAACATTGCGATAAAAGTTGTCGGAATGCGACAAGAAGTGAAAATCACCCAAGTGTGCGCCAAAAAATGGATTGAAAACTGTTTGTGGCATTTCAGCGAACACTTGGCGTGCGCAATGTGCGACGAGGGTGAAAAATACCACATTGAACCAACAAAATAGCCCCATTCATGAACATAATCACAATGCAACATCAAAAATATGTTCATGAATGGATATATAGCAAGATCATAGGTAAAATCAGTTGGAACAACACAAAATAGGGAGAAATCAACACACATTCAATATATGTCAAAAATGGGGTTAAACATGGAAATCATGACAAAAATGAACCAAAATCTACAAATACATAATAAAGTAGGAAGAATTATACCTTGCAGGTGTAGAAGACGGGTGAAAATTAAGGAAATGTGGTGGGGGAAATATTAGGGCTCGAGATTAGGAAGAGAGGAGAGGAAAAGAAATGAGGATAAAAGGAAAAGACAGACTTGCCTCGGCTTTTTACTGGTCGATCGATCGATCAAGCAGTAAAATGCCCACTACATTCAGTTTTTAAATGGGGGGGGGGGGGTGGAATTTAGGGGAGTATGGGGGTAGAAAAGTAAAAATAAATAAATAAATATATATATATATATATATATATATATATATAAAACTATAGGAAAATAAAAATTAAAATTAAAAAATTAAAAATAAAAATAAAAAAAAGGAATTGGACTAAAATATGCACATACATATACATATGGTAACCACAAAAAATGGAAAATATATACAACGAGCGACACACACGCATGTTCACAAAAGAAAATGAAAAATAAAATAAAAAGAAAAAGAAAAACAAATGCAAATGCGCGAGAGTGTGTGAAAAATTATGAAAAAATATTTTTGTGACTTTTTTCATTGTTTTCTTAACAAGTGTGTGCCGAGGCGCATAGTCTCCGCAAATTCAAGTCCGTTGAACCTACAAAAGAGTTAGAAACAAGCATACAAAAAGAAGTAAAAAGAGATTAACTAATTACACTAGACTAAATTAAGAAAAAATAAAAATGAAGTTAGTATATACAACCTACACATAGGATGTCCAATTAGCTATATACTAAAAGTTGAAATTTTTTAGGGTACATCCAAAACACAATTTGACTTTGACGGATCAACAGTGGACCCTCCCGAACATGCATGTCTCCCGAAAAATAGGAATTCCGTTCAAACGACGAAAGGCATGTGTAAGGCGGTAAAAGTGAACCATCCCCGATTGAAAATTTGGGAAGGAGGATGAGGGATTTGGATAGGAGTGGCGACAAATGCACGTGTGGGCCTAGAAAAATTGAATCATCTCCCAAGTATTTTAAAGTTGGAATGGGAGGCGGCGCACACGAGGGCAAAGATATCGTCATGGAAGGCGGCTCGAGCAAGTACTCCTCGTCGGTGAAAAGGTTTAGAACTAAAGAGTTTTGAACCGATTCATCGGGTACTAGAATTGGTGTGGCAGTATAGAATAAAGATGGGGATGAAAGAAATTCAATCTCAAGCGATGAGTGATCATTGCTTGAAAATTGAATTTCGGACGAAATAGGATCGTTTACAATGAAACTTTCTTCTTTGATTTTCAAAGAAGAAACGAATTCATTGCAAAGGGATACTATGCCCTTTTTGTCCTCGTTTTCATTCTCTACTATACCATGGGTCAAGTCAAGGATGATTTGTTCCAAAGTAGGCACAAAATCCTCATTTGGTTCAAAACATTCCTCGACTTCGTAAGTCTCCGAAGAAAAGTCATCGTCGGATTCAAACATTAAATACAACTCGTGTTCTCTTTCTTACCGATAACGATTTTCAATCCTCTCATTTTCAAGCATGCGCAATCCCTCATCGAAAGTCATAGGGCGAGGAGTGGATTCTTGGAATTGAGAGGGTGGAAAATTGTTCTCGGGACTACACTCAAAATCATTAACATAAGAATTTTTAAAATGATTACAATTTGTTTCAAAATTCTTATCATAAGGATCTTGCGACCCAGAATCAAAATGATCACGCCCAAAATTGATGTAATCCAAACTTTGACTTTCGTAATACTCACCCAATGTAATTTTAGATGTTACAACTTTTTGGGATTGCAAGTATTGACCAAAATTCATAGGTTTACCGAAATTTTGAGAATTATCATTAGGATTCCCAGAAAAATTAGAAAAAGACATGCTTACCCCAACTAAGGCTTGAGAGGACAAATTCCACAAAGCAATGTGCGACAGGAAAATTCAAGCATTTCTAGGCACTCAAATGTAGAAGTCCTGCAAAAAAGGTTAAAAGAAAGAATACAAATACAAAAGGAAGAATACTACGAACCAATAAGACAATTACAATCTAAATCAAAACTTCCCCGGCAACAGCGCCATTTTGATTAAGCGCGTGAAAAGTAGCGCGTGTAAAGACGCTAATCGTTGTTTTAGTTTCACCGCCTCAATACAAAAGAAACCTAAGTTACGACTACACTCAACTGGTGAGTATAGCGGTAAGTTAGGTATCGAATCCACAGAGAATGTGTGATAGATCGTAACAGATTATTAATCCAGGAATAAAAGTGTAAAAAGGTGATGGTTAGTTGTAAATAAAAGAAAAAGAATAAGTTAAGTCTAAATAAAAGTAAAGCGAGGATTGGGATATCATCCAACCATACGGCTCGAAACAACTAATAATCAGAATTCTAGCTCGAGAGCAATTTAATCGAGCATTATCAATTAGTCATAAACATCAAACAATAAGGAATTAAATCCAAAGTTGCGAGATTAAACATTTAATCCGAAAATGGTCGCACGCGGATTAAACTCGGATTATCGCTATAAACACTAACGTTGCATGACAATGAAAGTTAAACGCATAACAATCCAACTTTAATTCACGCGGGTTCAATTAAACGCAATTTTACACAAAACCTAATTTTTGGAGCTCGGGGCCCGTTAATGGCGGAACGACATCCCTGCCCTATTTATCTAAGGGCACATAATGAACTAAGCTAATTTATACTAATTAAACTAGGAAAGCAAGAAATAAAGCAATTAAACTAATTAAGAAAGCATGGAAAATAATGAGATATAAGAAAAGACTCCCCTATTTTGTAGATTAAATTTACAATTTGTGATTAATGGTCTGCCTTTGACCAGAGCGGAGGGAAAACTTAGTTTTTGTACATGAAAACTTACTCGGAAATATTCCTTACCACATAACATAAAATAAAAAGGGAAAGGAAATGCTTTCAAGTTGCAAGTAGTGAATAAATTATCAAATGGGTTTCTCAGCTGATAAAACATTTTATTCCTGGTGATTATAAATATTGGTCCCTTGTAAAACTCGTGTACAATGTTGAGACTATAAAACAGGCACTACGATCACTACATCTCGAGTAATTTAATTGGAGATGCCCTAAACGTTAACATAAATTTCGTTACATCCCTTGTGACTTGCAAAATATCACACTCATCCCATAATTTTTTTTTTAAATCCCCCAACCCCCTTGGTTTAGGGGTGTTCAAAAAACCGACTGGACCGACGGACCGAACCGAATCGAGTCGAACCGACTACTTTTTTTCGATCTTTTTTCTTAATCGGTCCAATCTCGGTTTATTTTTTTTGGAGGACCGACCTAGTCGGTCCGGTCCGCGGTTTACAGATTCAAAAACCCTGTATATGTATATATATATTTTTTTTTTGGAGGACCGACCCGGACCGACTATATATAAAATAATATATTTTTACATATATATGTATATATATATAAGATAAACAAATAGTGAAAATATTTATTTTAATATTTGATTAGTTTAAATTATAGTTTAATCCAATACTAGTTTTGTTTAAATTGCAAATTTTGATATTTTTTAGTTTTTAATGTTTGAAAAAACTAGACTCGAGTATATTTTTATTATTATAAATGATGTAATTCATTAATGTGATGACCGACGGGTTAGACCGGACCGACCCTATAAAAAATCGAACCGACTAGGGTCGGTTAACCGACATTATCGGTCCGGTCTCGGTCCATTTTTAGAAGACCGACCAAGTCGGTCTGGTCCGAAAAAAATCATAAAATCGAACCGGACCGAACTGCGAACACCCCTACCTTGGTTAATGCACCAGTTCCCGTCCATGATAAAAAAACCATTATACCTTTTATTTGTTAAATTATTAATTCTTGTATTTAAAAATAAAATAACTATTTAGGATCATTTGCCCTTTAACATTTCTATGCATAAAAGCTAATTTTTTAAATCTTTTGATTTAATTTTTTTATATGGTATCAAAAATGTTTTTTATATACTTATTTCCCTTTTTAAACATGAAAAGTATAATTTAAAAAATATTTTGTAACAGTTTTGGTTTTGAAAGAATTTTTTTATATTTATTTTCCATTTTAAACATGAACACTAATTTTTTTAAATTGTTTACTTTAGAGGGCATATACCAAATAGTCTCTCGAACATTTTTTAATACACGTTTAGTCCAAGTCTTTTTGTTTTGCTCTAAAAAATCCCTCACCATATAAAAACACTCAAAAAAGGAGCTCCGGTGAGGGTTGCTATAGCTCCAACCCGGGGGAGGGGGGGGGGGGGGGGGGGTCTAGCGTGAACATTTAGAAATAAGAGAATATTGGTTAAATGGGTGTTTGAGGGACTTTTTGGAACAAAATAAAAAGGTTTGGACTAAATGTGTATTAAAAAATATTTGAGGGACTTTTTACTAATTGATCCTTACATTAAACTAGTTTATTTAACGAATTTGTTTTCTTTTAAAAAAAAACTAATATACTTTTCCCTTTTTAAACATGACAACTATACTTTAAAAAAAAAATTGTTTAAACTCTTTCATAACATTTATGTTATATTTACTTCCCTTTTAAAACGTAGAACTATTTTTATATATTAAAAAAAATATATATATATATATATATATATATATATATATATATTTTTTTTTTTTTTTAACGATTTTGTTTAAAAAAACAGTTTAAACGAAATAGCAAATTCTCGAATTGAATCATTTTATTTGGTCCCAAAATGTAAAAAAAGAATTGGAATCATTTTATTTGTTGCAATGTCTGAAACATAAAAAAAATAGCAAATTCGTTATAACAATAATACTAGAAATAGTTATTTTTATTAAAAAAAATAATGATGTTTTTTTCCTCAAAATATAAAGAAAAATATAATTTTTTTAACCAAAACTGTTAAAAACAGTTTAAACAAAATATTTTTTTTAAATAGTTTTTATATTTAAAGGCAAATAGGTATGAAAGAACTGTTAAAATCAGTTTAAGCAAAACAATTTATTTTTCTTCTTTAAAATAATTTTTTTATATTTAAAGAAAAATAAGTATAAAAAACTATTATTTAGAGATACTCCAAAAAATAATTATTTTTCGCCCAGCGCACATTTTCACAAATCAAATCTGCAACATAATGCTTTGGGTGGGCAAGCACTTGCCATCCCATCTCTAAATACTTATCTCAATTGTAAAGTAAAAATAATCCTTTTAATTAGGTGCTTTATAGTCGTACATTTTATCTATATACTCACAATAAAACTCAAATATTATTTTTCTTAAACTCTTTTTAGGTGATTAGTTGTACCTAATTAGGTTCCTTTAACAATGTGATTCTAGCTGTACCTTTCAGCTGAATTAGGTGCTTTTAGCTATACCTTTTTTAAAAAACTGTTTTTCTTAAAATAAAATAAAATAAAAAACTTTTTATGCAAAATATATATTTTTTTAAACTGTTAATTGTTTAAATTCAAAAGAAAAAGGTATTTGTTATTAAAAATAGTTAAGGGTTAAGAGTAATTTATTATTTTGTTAAATAGAAGGGTATTTTTGAATTTATAGCAAAAAATGGTTAGAGTTAACGGTCAATTGACCAAACGGTTGCCATCTAAAATGGGTGTAAAACGTGCATAAACAAAAAAAGTAAGTGCCAAACTATAAACTGGATAAATTAGCGGATGGTAAAAATCAAATGACCCTAATATTTATTATAATAATGAAAGTATTTTTTTTTCCTTTTAACTCAAAAATAATATGTTATGTCTTGTCAACATTATGATTGATAAGTGTATTTTTATCATTTAAGTTATTTGATTTAAAACTTTATATGTCCCAAATTAATAGTCATCGTTTGAAAGTCAAATAATATATGACCTAATCGTACTTCCCAAATTTACCTTTCTAAAAAGGGACATATACCAAATAGTTTCTCGGACATTTTTTAATACCCATTTAGTCCAAACTTTTTTATTTTGCCTCAAAAAGTCCTTTGCCACATATTTTGGAGAGGGAGTGCCGCTGGCGCGGACCTCTAAAAATAAGAGGATATTGAGTGCTTGAGGGACTAAATGGGTTAAACTAAAAATATGTGTCTTTTTAAAAAAATATATATTTATAGTAGGGACTATTTAATAATTGACCCTTCTAAAAATGATGAAAAATATTGAACATCGCTTGTCTATTATTCAAATGAGTAACATTGAAATCTCACCTACTTTATATACTACTTTTAGATACGCGAGGGCCGGATGGCGTATTCAATTGTTGACTAAGAACTTTGTTGGAATTAAAGATTTTAAGGTTATATATCAAAACTTATTAGGTTGGTTGGTTACCCCGGGTATTTTAAGTTGAAAGCCATTCTAGCAAATTGATTTAATAGAGAATTAAAGCAAAGGTCGTGTTCCTACCTATATTTGGATTTTTAGGACAATGTTTTTCAAGTTTATAAATCTACTCCATTTGGTACAATAACATTTATTTGTGTGGGTCCTTTAGAGTTAGGAGTTCATTTTTTTTATCCGCGTCAGCGACACCATTTTTCATGGTGTTTTTAGTACAGGGACTAAATTTATAAAATTATGTGGAGTGTCCTATTTTTATACACTTTGAGAATTATGAGGACCTTTCCCCAAGACCCCCCTTGATTTAAACTAATATTGATCTTTATAAGGCTATTTGACCTTTAGCCCTCCTTAGTTTTGCAATATAGAGTTTGATCCCCGTTCTTTTCATTTCATCGACTTTAACTCCCAAAGTGTTATAAATACTCGCAAAGTGCCGCAAATGATGTTGGAAAATATTGTGTTTTTACACAAATTATTTTATGACCAAATTAATATATTGGTCAAAGTAGGACCAAGTACGTGCGCATTCCTTGCAGCATGACGAGTCACGCGATATATTTATTTGTTTAAAACGGATAAATGATGAATAAGAAATTTGGTATCAAAATGCCCCTTTTATGTATGAAGTTTTTTGGGAATTTTTATTTGCTGGGACGAATTTTCGTAATTGTCGCTAAAGGTTGTGACTGTTCGCTATATAGTGACTGTTTTTCAGAACCGTCCTTAAAGGTCGTGACTGTTCACCATAAGTTGTGACAGTTCATGAAAAACGTCCCTAAAGTGGCTGTTTCCTAAAGACATGTCTTTTCATGAAAAAACACCTTGTTTTCTATAAATACAAGACTTGTCTTCATTTTTTAAAGAGAGAAAAAGGAGAGAAAATATATTTTCAATACTTTCCATTCCCGATCGAGTCGGATAAAGTATCAAACATAATTGGTTCGTGGGACACGCACACTGAAGTGATTCTTGAGCGTGTCGAGACCGTTTTATCCTGGGAGGCAAACGCTCATTGTTCATTGCCGTAAGCATCGTAGCGGGAGCGCATTTTGTCTTAAGGAGAGAGTGTCAAACATTGACTCGGTCATCTTCTTCGTTTGTAAGTTTTCTAGTGGTATTAATTTTTATTGCATAAATATGATTTATTTCATATTTTAAATTTGATAAAACACAAAAGTATATATATTATAGATAGCAAATGATTCTCACAAAAAGTGTAATTATAGCAATTTTGGAGTCTCCAACAACTCAACAAGTAAAAACGAGGCCAACACGAATATAACAAAATAAATGGGGGTCAAAAGACAAATAATTCTAATTTACAATCTGCTGTACCAAACAAGCCAATACTCAACTGATTACTTCCAAAAACAGATATATACTAAGAAGTCAGGCTAGAGAGTTCAATGAATCTTTGAATGATAACAATGGCAAACCAAAACTGAATATTCTATATTTCATTACAAGAATGTGACTATAAGTGCTAAATTCAGGTTCTATATTTCTGTAAATCTAAAAATGTTTTCATATTAGTCAACACCTAGCGGCTCAAGACATCGGTAACTATGTGCAAAATGATGAGAGCGAGACTAGGCGAATATAATGCATTTAACATGATCTTGAATGTTATTTCACTATTTCCATTTTCACGCCAAAATTTATAACCGGTCGCATTTATTTCTATCAAAAACCGAAAAACTTTGGCGCTAACAAGAATAGAGGTTCCAAGGCACTTGGAGCAAATTTCCTCGCAAAAAGTACACAAAGCGAAGAGGGCTTGTCGTTATAATCACATGCGTGGCCTATAACAAGTCTCTTAATGAATTCCTCCGTGATATCTTCTCTCCCAAAGGTGGCGGGGTGGGGCCCACCCCTTGACCAGTCAACCCATGTGAGGCTTCTATTGGCTAAGAGATTTGGTGCTCGAATAGTCAACATGGTGGGGAAATAATGCTCGTCCACATAACACGCCGGTCTACAAAACTGAGCGAATTTGGGGTAAAATAGCGTGTCTTCCACTATGTAAATCGCGAGTTCTCTCTTAACTTCGAACCATTGGGACCCTTTTCGCCACTGGGTGATGTCCACCTCAGGCGCCATGTTGCCGTTATAGCGACCCCTCCCAACCGGCCCCGGGTCATCGAATGCGCCTACAAAGCTATATTTGGATTTCACTAAGTAGTGGTAGGTCACAGTGAAGTTGTTGAGGGGAATGCATGATTCAGAGAGGAGAACGAACCGTTCGTTGGATATATCGAGCAACGCGTTGGCTAGAAGTCTTCTCTCAGCATCACATATGCTCATCGCTCCCCATTCTGCCATCTAGAATAAAAAGAAACAACAAAATTATCAATAATGGTTCAATGAGAGTAAATTTTGTAATAGGTCTTGTACAAGTAGAAGCCTTACTCTATGTAATTCCTAAAGGCCTTGAATAGTTCGGGTGAAATATTTTCACCTAGCAGAAAGTAAAATGGGCAGCACTTTCACTTATTTGAAATTATATTTTGGGTGATTAGGCATTTGACCCTCGAAAGTGTCATAATTTCTTTTATAAAAGCATCCAAAATGTATTTACAACACATTAGGGAGTCGATGGTACATTGCCTTAAACCTTGCATCGAAGTGACATATGGAAAAACTAAAGGCCAGATAACCCCTAAATCTTTTGTTCATATAAAACTGGAAAAACTAGTACATGGTATAATGATGAGATTTCAACACGGCTACTTTTAAAAGACTAGGCTCGGCCAATCAAAAGAGAATGCAAACTTATATTCCAAGACCGATAGAAGTAGCTCAAACCTTTGTTTGAATCTTGGGAAATATAGAGGAAAACGCAAAACAAAGGAGGAAATAGGCTACAAGTTATAAATTGTATACTAAATTACAGCATATTTCTTTCCTGTATTCCCTTTTTCCTCTTTATTTTCTGAGAAGCAAACATAGCATAAAGAAATAAATGGAAGCAGACCACTAAGGTTTAATCGCGAGAAATCTCATTTTGAAGCAGATCAGAAAGTACATTAGGTATTTTTCTTGAAGTGTAAAACTGGTACCAAAACTAAGATAAAAAACACTAAAATTATCCTCTGTTCAAGAAAACACACAAAAAGATTTAATCATTAACCAAATAGACTTATATAATAATAAAGTAAAATCCCATGGGCACCACTACGAAGTACGGTTCCATGTATGGAGGTAAGGCCAGCCGACGTCCGCCTCTCCTAGACCCTGCAGTTAAAGCGAAAGCCCTGTAGACCTTTTTAGAATCTGTTTCGCAAAAACGTCAAACTAATCTACCCAACCACGTAAAAATAAAGGTACTTTCATCACATATCATTCTCATGAATAGTAGTAGTAATTGATTACCATTCCCCAAATGGGGTTACACCCTCCATGACATTACATAGCACAATTATTAAAAGGAAAAATACAAGAGTATTAAATTAAAAAAAGACAATTATGCCCTTCCAATTCACATCAATTTAGCAGCTATCTTCGGTGACTACTGACTTGGTTTAAGTCAATGTGAAAACAATCTTCCAAGTTATGAAGTGAAACCATAAGAGGATGCGTAAAAGGAGCTTTATTTATCATGGGGTGATTTATAAATAATGGGACATAACCTCTTAACCGAATCTTGAAATTACTCATTCTTAAAGGAAATGAATATTCGGATTGGATCCTCTATAGTAATATAAGCATTCTACACGGCATAATAGGCTGAGATTTGATCTCAACATTTTATTTTCAAATAATAGGCTGAGATTTACTAAACTTTAAGGTTTCGAGTGATTCTATAACCCTCTCAATAGGACACAATTCAAAATTTATAGGAGACAAAGGATCTTTTTTCTAAATGAGGACTAAAACACAATTAAATGCATAAGCTAACCATAATTACAAACATGACAATATTGGATTGAGTCATTTTAGAAAGAAAGGGAAATCATACGCAAAAATGTTCGTCGTAGATTGGCTAATGTGTGGGATCCACACGGGATCCACTTAAACACCAACCAATGCCGGTCTCTCTAGAATTACTCTTTGAATTATAACAAGTTTGCACATATTTTCTTTACATAAGCAATAAATCCCATAAAACAAGAAAACAATGGACAATGAACATAAATTTCTTCTCAATGTACCTGACTTGGTATTTGCCTCTTGTAGAAAACTGATGAGGACGGGAAATTGTCCTTAAATGACGGCAACGAATGAATGTAGATAGAATAAAGCCCCTCATGCCCCTTGAAAAACCTCTCCCAAAGAGGCGAAAACGGTAATGGCCCCTTCGTCAAGAACATGAATGCAACCTTTGGGATACGCGTGAACGGATACTTCTTTATCCGAGGCACCAAAGATGCCCTCCAAAAGAGCTCATTATCACTCATATTGTGGAGCAAATTGGATGGGGGCTTAATCCAATGATCTAAACTATATGTTTCCTTTTCATTACAAGGCCTAAAAATGGGCATTTGTGACACCACTACATTGTTAACACCAGTTTGCCTCATAGTGTACACACTAATCACAAAAAAAACAAAGCACACAGCCAAAAACACCACAAGTAACTGAAGTAACCTTTGTGTCAAAACCCTAGATTGATGTGCCCTAATTGGAATTTTAGGGTCTTTGCCTTCTTCCATTAACAAAACCTTTGTTTGCATCTAAATCAAAATTTCACCTTATGGGTGCTTCTTCTACTTTTCTTGGAACCAAAATTGAATCTTGGAGCAAAAAATGAAGGTTTATTTAAATTCTACCATATGGGTATTTGAAATAACTGCATAATATTCAACAATGAGCATCAAACACCAAATTCTAGCTCATGTTGTGATAGAAAATGGGATTTTTGGATATGGGTATGATGAAAAAAGGAAATTTTTTCAAGAACATGACATGTGATTTAAAGATTTTGGATATTGAAAAATCATAATGAGAAGTGAAAATTGAATAGTAGATCCTCTTATTAAGCCATCAGTTATGTATGATGAGAAAAGTACAGGTCACTTTTGGGATGCTGGTCAAAAAGAGGAAGGTTGGCAAATAGTGGGAAAAAGGGGCAGGGGGGTCCAAATTAATGGGAAGAATGAACATATATATATATATATATATATAGTCTTGCTCTTGTGCGGATTAGTCCGCATTTTAAGAATGCGGATCGGACATGTGTCACCTGACGGTGAGCACAGAAAAGAGAGAGGGTGTGCTTATAATTTATGTGATAATTTTTAGGTGTACCGTCATGTGACACATGTCCGCTCCGCATTTTTAAAAAGCGGACTAGTCCGCATAATAGCATTATTTTATATATATATATATATATATATATATGAATGATAATTGGGTGTGTTTTTCTTGGTCTGTTAGGAATGTTTTTTTTTTTTTTTTTTGTGTGCGTGTGTGTGTGAAAGAGAATAATTGTATTGGTTTATGTTATATGGATTGACAGGTAAGTCGGTAGATTAGCCAAACCTGTCTAGATTATAGAGTAGAAGCACATTTGTACAAGTGCGTTATGAAGATTATGGGTATCTAATTAATTGGACAGCTAAATATGGAGACTACACTTTTAAGGGTAATAACTCCTCCAAATCTCTCCCATTAGCTTTATGAGTTGTGCCCTGGCGGGACTCATACCATAAGGTATAACACTCAAAGCTATTTGGGGGATGATTTGGGGGAGTTGTTTGGGACACATAGCATTTTCCTTTTAAAAATGACACAAAACAATACAGGATTGACACACACCCACTAAAAGACAAGAAAAAAATGTTAAAACTTGGAAATATTTTTTAAAACAATTAAAAAAATTGTTGAAACCTTTTTTTCAAGAAAAACAAGTTTTTTTTTTCTTAAAAGTAATTTCTTTTAAAAACAGTTTTTTATTTTAAAAAAAAAGTGAAAAACGGTTTATTAAAAAATTAGTAGCACATATTTTTTGATAAAAAAAAATTAGTCTAATAATGTAGAATTTTTTCGTAATAATTCTTTTTTATATATAAAAGGAATTGTTGCCGTTGACTCACATTCATTAAATGATATGGGTCCGCGCCAGCGGCATAAATATTCTTTTTCATAAATTTTTAAGACTATTTGTTTTAAGCAGCACGGATTTCTTGATTAAAAAAATATAATTTAATAACGTAGAGTTTTTTTGTAGTAAAAAGTTTATATAAAAGCAATTTGTTGGTGCGGACTTACATTCATTAAATGATATGGGTCCGCGCCAGCGGCATAAATATTCTTTTTCATAATTTTTTTAATAAAAATATTTTTATATAAATGTTATTTTTTTATTATAAATAGCTCTAAATTATACTTTTTTTAAAAAAAAAATTGTTTTATTTAAAAGTTGTTTTTTATTATAAACAGCTATAAATTATTAAACTGTTTTTATTAAATTAATATTATGTCCTTTTTATTATTTTATTTTATTATTAGGTAAAATATAGGGCTAATAGCAATTTTAGGATAAATTAGGCCAAATATGTGGCTATTGTGTGTTCAATTTGTGTGTACATGTAGAAGCTCTCTAAGGAGATTATGGGGGGTTCTAATCAGTTGGAAGTAATTTGTCATTGTCTATTTGTCTAGATGGGGATCACACATGTAAAAAAAAACACCCTATGAAAAAAGACAAAAATTAAAGAAGAAAGGTCAATACGAAAGAATAAAAAATTAAGGGGGTTTTGGGAAAAGGTCCTTATAGTGTTCAAAGTGTATAAAAATAGGACACTCCATATAATTTTATAAATTTAGTCCCTGTACTAAAAATACTATGAAAATTGGTGAAAAATAGTGCCGTTGGCGCGGACCAAAAAAATAAAGGTATTGTACCACAGGGACTAGATTTATAAATGCTATTGTACCACAGGGACTAGATTTATAAACTTGAAAAGCATTGTCCTAAAAATCCAAAAATAGAAAGGGACATGACCTTTACCTTAATTCTCTAAAAAATTAAAGAAAATATTTTGGGCCCAAATGATCCCATGGTGGTTATACTTTATTAGGAAGATTTGGTGATTGAACAGATTTCACTGAATTTTATTGCCCATAAACTCCGGAATGTTATACTAAAATAAAACGGAATGTTTGATGACTATTCGTTTTTCAAGGTCATGACATGGTATGGTAAACCTAACATGACATCGCATGACATGAAATGACAATTTTATTATGGGTAGAGCTATTAGCACTCCACCCTATTCTTCTTACACTCCAAAATTTTTTATTGTTACAAATCTACCCTCATCTCTCTCATTCTCTCCAAATAAAATATAAAACTCCATTGTCCTTCCTAATTCAATCATTATTTTTTTTTCTACAAATATTATTAAAAATCAGCATAAATATCAACATTTGCACAAAAATATTTCAGAAATAATTTATAAAATTAAATATTTCCACGAAGTATAAAAAAGTAGCAAAAAAAAATATGAACAAATGATCCTAACAAATAAAAAAAGCGGCAAAAGTAAAAAAGAATCTCAAAAAATTAAAAAAGTAGAAACACGACATGACACGAAATATTATTTTAATTTATTTACAAAAACAGAAACACGACCGAATAAAAAAAGATTTGGTCGTATTGTGTGGGATTTTAATTTGGTCCTGTTTCTGTCTAAAAAAAACACATGACTTAATTCAAGAACGCGGCACGACACGAAATCTTATTTTTTTATCTAACATGAACGCGACCAAATTAAAATGTGACACAATACGAATTTTTTTTTTTTACGAAACACAAATATGGCCAACTAAAAGCGACACAACGTGATTTTTTTTCAAACACAAATAATATTTTTTTTTACCAAATACAAACACAATTTTTTTTACCGAGCACAAACACACAATATATTGTGTTTCTTTTACTTTGCCATATTGATAAAAAAAAGGGAAAAATACTTTTAGGTCCCTCACAAACAAATTTTAAACACTAAAGTAATTTTGACAAATTTTAAACACTTAGGTCCACCAATTCTCTTCTTGTAGAAGTCCACGCTAGTGACATTACAAGTGGACCTAATAGTAAATTGTCCTTAAATGTTTAAAAATTGTTACCAAGGGACCTATTTGTAAATTGCCCTAAAAAAAAAAGATTTTATATTGTGTTGTATTTTAATTGTGTTTGTATTTCGTAAAAAAAATCATTATTTGTGTTTGGAAAAAAAAAATCCTCTTGTATCGCTTTTACTTGGCCATATTTGTGTTTTGTAAAAAATTATTTCGTATCGTATTGCATTTTTACTCGGTCGTGTTTCCGTTTTTGTAAATAAATTAAAATAATATTTCGTGTCATTTCATGTCTCTTTGACTTGGCCATATTATGAATGCGTTGAAAATAAAAAGGGCACGACATGACACGGAATCTTATTTTTACCTAATAAAGATGACACGGCATATCACAAAATAATTTTTTTACCTAACACGAACACGACCCCGGTTAAAAGCGACATGTTACAAAATATATTATTTTTCTAAGCCACATACGAACGCGACCAAAATAAAACAAGACACGACATGTCACAAAAACAATTATTTATCCTAGAATAACAATAAAAAATTGTTTTATTTAACCAAACACGATCTTTTTTTTAACCAAACACGAACACGATCTTAATAAAAGTGGCAAGATACAACACGAAATATTTTTTTTTACTTGACACGAACTCGAACAAAATAAAATGAAGTGACATGAAACGATACGAAATATCATTTTTTTTACGAAACATAAATATAACCCACATAAAACGCGACATGACATAACACAACACGAAATATTGAAGAAAAAATACGAGAAAAAATATTTTTACTGTTTTTCTTTGCTTTAATAGAGAAAAAATATATTTTGGAAATTTTATCATTTTTCTATTAAAAATATCTAGAAACAATTTTTAATAGAAAAATTGAAAATGAAAGAAAAACCCGTTTTGGGATTGTCACCGTTTTTTCTGTTAAAAAATTAAAAACATCTGGGATATAATAAAAATAAAAGCAATTTTTTATTATTATTATTCTAGGATAAAAAATTATTTTTGTAACGTGTCGTGTCTCATTTTATTTTGGTCGCGTTCGTATTTGGTTTAAAAAAAATAATATATTTTGTAACATGTCGCTTTTAACTGGGGTCGTATTCGTGTTAGGCAAAAAAATTATTTTGTGATGTGTCGTGTCATGTTGTGCCCTTTTTATTTTCAACGCATTCATAATATTTTCTCATATGAAAATATTATAAATTTATAATTTGTAGGGTGAGTTATTATATCCTTTCCTCTTTAAGAAAATTTGTTCAAAATTTATTAACATTTATTTACAGCACAACAACATATATGGATAAAAGTTTTCTATTAGAAAGACAAAAGGGTAGTTATGGCATTTGAATGTAATGATAGATTGAAATGGAGTGCTAAAAGACTTCTTGGAGTGCCAATAGAGGCACCCTTTTATTATGGGCAATTTATAATTAGATCCCTTGGTACGATACGAAATGATTAACGTAATTTAAAATTTTATATTGAATTAAGTATAAATAGATATGATAATTCGAATAAAAACATGATTAATATGACAAGACACGATAACACATCTCATAATTTTAACACAAAAACAATTCAACATGACTTCGTGTCAAAAATACCAGACACGAACACGAAACGAACACGACATAACATGTAACTTTTGAGTCAATTTTGTGTCGATTCGTTTTGTGTTTTCGTGTCGTTTCTAAAATTACTACCACTAAATGAATGAGAAATTAAGATTTGTATAAAATATGTTAAATGATTGGAATAAATTTTGAGAGTTGTATTGTATCTTTTATTATACTTTTTTTTAGACAAACTTTAAAATTGACTATTTTTCATATATAAACCAATTTTAGTTAAGATTTATCTTTACGCATGTACTTGAAAATATCTCAACAAAATCTATCAAAGGAGAATCATAAATAATATGTAATTTTAAAATTTCTTTTGCAAATTATTTACCTTTAGGAGACAATAACTTTTGTTTATACACGCCAATGTTTTTGTGAAATTGTTTATTTGTAAATATTTAGTTCATATCTATCAAATGAGATTATATTGGATGTGAATTTTTGTAATTCAACGTGTTTTAAAGAATTAAATAAATAATTATTTAATTATTTACTCGGGTGAATTAACAGGTAATTTGTTGGGTATAATCGGTTTGGATTATTAATCGGAATTTAAAATGAGAATTTTAAATAATATGTGAATGAGTCGTAAATTAAACTAATATGATTGTAATTAAATTGACGTCGCGAGTTGGTTTGTTTGGATTGGGCTCTGGGGGAATACAAAGGCCCGAAATAGTATTTTTAAAATAACAAATTGGGCCCCAGGGGGTAGATGCACCTTTGGTCCAAGTTTTAAGAGTATTGGGTTTGGGCTTATTTGTGGGTCCAAAAGTGGGGCCATAATAGACTTGCGGGTTTAGAGTTTTAAATAAGTTAACAACCTTCATTAAATATCATAATACATCATAAATAAAACCTAGTGACAAAAAGTAAGCTTAGGGAGAAGAGGAAAAGCACTCAAGAAGAATTAATCAAATATGAAGCTTCGTTTAAGGCAATAAGTATTATCTTGCTTATCATGTTAAGGTCATCAATTTACGACTTTCATCACTCTGTATGAATCAATTAGGTAAGAGCATGCTTTAGGATTAAAGATCCGATTGTAATATAATCTGATTGTTAATCATGCTTTGAATTGGGCTAATACGGATTAAAGATGATATTTTTGTAATACTCGGTCAAATATGATTTTAATAAATTTATGTTGAAACTTGTATTAATTCGTGTTTATATATCTGTTCTTGTGATTAGAACTCATGCATAAGATCAATTATATTAATTTGTTGATACGTATTTGCTGCGTGAATTGGTTAATCAAGATTGTATACGTGGAATGGTAAAGATCCTCCTTTAAAGTAAGAGAGGAGGTCAACTACATCATTAATTGTGCTCGGCTCAGGTGCCCATCTATTCAACCTGGTGATTTGTCCATTGACTTGATAGTTATCCAGTGTAACTAAAGGGCCCGCCTTATTGACTTAATGATTTTCGTTCCTGTAGTCGCCTATACACGTAAAGAATTCCCACTAGGTGGTGACATCTGAGCATGATTAGGCATAAATTCTTCACATTTATCCTCTTAATTTCGGTATTTTTATGATCCCGTGCGGTATAAATAGCTTGGATTTGTCTCATATTTATGCTACTAACTATTTTTGACAAGTATTTCTTGTTTTGTGTGTCTCTTATATGTTTTACAGGTATTTCATGCAAGTTAGTGCCAAAGAGAACTCAAAACAGTGAAAGAAAACCAAGAAATGGGGAGTTAAAGGGCATTTTCGTAATTTTGCAGCCTTATTCCGGAGGTGGGGCCAACTGGAAAGTTGAAGAGCTTTCAATTACAAGAACACCAGAAAAAACGGTACCTCAATCGAAGTCCCGATGTGAAAGTTATGAGTATTCAAAGATAGAAGAAAAAGTCAAAGAAAGATAGGACCGATCCGGATAGGACCGATCCGGAATACAAAGTTCCAGTGAAACCCAGACCGAAGACGGATCGAAGTTGATGAAAATTAAAAGAACCGATCCGGACAGGACCGATCTGGTCAAAAATTAAAAGAACCGATCCGGTCAGAAATTACAAGAACCGATCCGGATCAAAGCCAAATCGAACCGAATGAGGACAGCACCGGTTCGGCTGTCGCGGTTTTGTTTTTTTGCTCTTCCTCCAATGGAGAGTCCTGGTTATGTTAAAACTCTTGGAGTCTTGTAGGGTATTTAAACCCGATTTATTATCATTTTAGGGGGCAGAAAAATCATCTAATTCCAAGATTGAAGCTTGTTCAGATTTCTGTGATTACAAGTAATTTTGCTTGATGCTTTTAGTGCTTTAGTAAGTTAGTTGATTACTTTATTTTTTATAATCTTCCTTCTACATCATTCTTCACTTCTCCCTTAATTTAATCATGATTTCCTGCAATTCAACAATCGTTTTCGTTAATTTTATCATGTTAGGCTAGGTTTTCAAAGGTCGAGATTCATGAACTCAACTTGATGTGGTAGTTGCATGTGTATAAAATTAATCCTCTAAATTTAATGATTTATTACGATCGTATTGCGTAGAAACACGACAATTGTAGATCTTTGGATCTTGTTTGCTTCAGGGCAACTGGGATACTTCAGAATGCAATTCGAGTGTAACTATCACAATACCGATTTACTCGTCCTCTGATTAAGTATGGTGCGGGCTTGAACCTCATATACATAATGCTTGGGAGTACTAAATTCTTGGTCTAATTAATCATTTAAATTTACGATTAGTTTTATACTAGCAATACACTAGGGTTGAGAGATTGTATTCCCGGCCTATTTTCTTCATCATATAATTCAAGTTTTAAATCATTCATCTTTAGTATTTTAGGTAATTTAGAATAGTTGCATTTTTTCAAAATTTCATTTAGTTGTAGCCAATTCTAAAAACAAATCATCTTTTCCTTTCTTTTTAGAGTCAGAGTTAGGATTTCTTCGTCTATCCAACGTCGTTACAATTCCATTGTCCTATTTCCCTGAGGATCGATACCCGGCTCATCGGATTATTACTTGAGCGACTGGCTTGCACTTGAGCCTAGAGAGTACGCACTTCTGAGACACATTCTTAGTCGCGTCAAGATTTTGGCGCCGTTGTCGGGGATTTAGGTAGACTTAGGATTAGATCAAGTCAATCTAAAACTTTGACCAAAAAATCTCAAAAAATCCAAAAACATATAAAAATTTGAAAAAGTACAAAAATATTCCTCATTATCTCTAATAAGCCAGTTAATGCAAAATTCTGAACTCACTCCAACTCCCCATAATACTCCAACCCACATTCACGAAAACCCGATTGTTGAGTACGATCCTGATAGCCCTCACACTCCTAACGCTCCACAATTCTGGGTTCCACCTCCCACACCGTCACACTCAATCGCAAATAACACTCCGTTTTCCCTCTAAGGGCACATTTCAGAGCGCGCTCCGAGTATACCAAGTGAGGACACTGAGTCTTTGAGTGAGAGAAATATGTCGCAACACGATAGTGCAGCCGCCGGTAGGGGAGAGGCCCCGTATCGCCCTTTGAGAGACGTCTTATATCCCGAGCGCACTGTTACTCCGGGATGCATTTTACTCCCGTATAATGCAGGGCAATTCTGTTTTAGGAATGGGATGATCCAGATACTTCCCACATACCATGTAATGGATTCAGAAAAGCCATATGCCCACATCATGGAATTTGAGGAGGCGTGCGAGACTCTTAGCGATCAAACTTGCATAAAAGATGTGCTCCGCCTTAAACTCTTTCCATTCTCGCTAAAGGATAAGGCTAAGACCTGGCTATGGTCTTTACCTCCAAATTCGATTTCATCATGGAACGAGCTACAATCTAAATTTCTCAAGAAATTCTTTCCTCCACATCGAACGAACTCCATCTAGGCTCAAATTCAAACTTTTTGACAATTAGAAAATGAATCGTTCGATCGATGCTTCGAGCATTTCAATGAGTTAATCACTTCATGTCCCCATCATGGTTTTGATAAAATGCAAATAATTTCCTTTATCCATAATGGGCTGAACATTAATTCCAAGCAACTCGTTGAAACCATATGCGATGGTTCATTTGTTGACTTAGACGCCAACGATGCTGAGCTTCACCTGAGGTATGTCGCCGAGACTACCCAATCCTGGGATACATCTGACCCTAATGCTCAAAATCGAAATCGCCAAGTGACCACCACTCCATCGGCGTCTAGCCTATTTCATGTAGAAAATAATTCTATGACGGACTGTCGACTCGATGTAATTGAGAAAGGAATGCGATACCTACTTGAAATATATGGAAGATGATTAAGTAGATTTATCCCAAACCCCGTCGAGAAGGTGTGTGCAATTTTTGAGGCGAGTCATTCAACTGAGGAATGCCCGACTAAACCCGCCTACAAAGTTATGCTTCAAGACAAAGTAAGTGGTATAGGAGGATTCAAGGGTAATTTCGGTGCACCACACGGGAATTCTTACAACTCTTCATGGAAAAACCATCCTTATTTTAGCTATGGGAAACAACATGCTGCGATGAATCCTAATTCACATGTTGCCTCTCCTCTACCACCACACCTTCAACAAGGTCCACGCATGCAAGGAAATGTGCAAGAACCACCACCTCAAGAAGCATATATCACTCCAGCGCGAAGAAATATCGAGGATACGATCAACCACTTTATCAATACTCAGAATGCAACTAATGTGAGGCATAAGCGCATGATCAACAACATGAATGTTAACATTTTAAAGTTGCAATCATCGTTAAGTATCCAAGAGAAAGGCAAGTTTCCTGCCTAGGGCCAAAGACCTCTCCAAGGTTAAACTAGTGTTAGCTCGACACCCCATGACCATCCTGAGCAATGCAGCTCAATTACCACTCTGCGTAGTGGGAGAGTAGTTGACTTGTCACCTCCCCCACAAGACGTACCTAAAGACAAGGAGATTTTGCCCAGCATGAAAGAGGACGAAGATGTCCCCTTGAAAGAGAGTGATAAAGAAGACACTAGTGAGCCTGAGGTAGTAGTGAAACCACCCACCATGGCACCGTTTCCTCAAAGGTTGGTTCCTTCCCATAAAGGAAACCCCCGTGATGAAGTGCTAGACGTGATTAAGCAAGTAAAGCTCAATTTACCTTTCCTCGATGCCATTAAGCAGATTCTAGCTCATGCAAAAGTCATCAAAGACTTGTTAACAGTGAAGAGGAAAATGAAGGTAAAGAAAAACGTATGTCAAGCACAGAACGTGAGCTCCATTCTACTCAATGATCTCCCGCTAAAATTCAAAGATCCCGGTGCACCCACCATTTCCTGTATCATTGGAGAAAATAAAATTGAAAAAACCTTACTTGACTTGGGAGCAAGTCTCAATATCCTCCCTTGCGCCATCTATAGGCAACTTGATATGGGCGACCTCAAGCCCATAAAGATCACTCTCCAGTTAGCGGATCAAACCATGAAGATCCCAAGAGGTATAGTGGAGGACGTGATCGTCCAAGTTGACAATCTCTACTTCCCGATAGACTTTGTCATTTGGGACACGGAGCCCTCCTTCGCCTCGAGAAATCATGTTCCCATCATTCTTGGGCGCCCATTCTTAGCTACAGCTAATGCAATTATCAATACTCGAAATGGGCATATGCAACTCACCTTTGGAAACATGACCTTAGAGACTAACATCTTCCATATAGCCCAACATACGGGTGAAGAAGATGATCTTCACGCGGTGAACCTAATCGACGAGATTGTAGAGGAGTATTTTGAAGAAAATTATTGTGGAGATGCCTTAGGGTCCTGTTTAGTATCGAGCCACGAGAGTGAGGGAACGTACACCGAATTCGAGAGGGAAGTTGAGGAGTTGAGTTAGCCCTTGAGTGTGAAATAGAGCGATAATTTAAAAGGCATCAGGAGAGGATCGTATGAGTGCTTAGGGGAGAGTGAAAGGCGAGACACGATAGATATATCTCTCCTCAATTACTACCCACCCACACCACCTAATAATTTTGAGATGGAGTGAGGAAGGAGGAATGTGGAAACAAAGCAAGAAAGAGAGCTAGAGGAGTTGAGCCTAGCGGAATTTGAGAGAGAATTCTGGCAGGTGGATGAGAGCCTTAACGACGAAGTCCAATCCCTATTGGACTCTTGTAGTCACTTAGACGAAAGTGAATGGAAAGAAAAAATTGATGAATTCCTTCTTTGTGACCATCCACACATACCACTTGAGGTCCCGAAATTGATTGACGGAAAAAGTTGTGTTTCATCCGACTTAGAGCCCGACCCATGCATCCTAAAAATTGAAAGAAACCTAGGTGTTCCCTATGAGTCAGTCCACGCAGGACACTCTTTGAGTCAACATCATGAGGATCCCTTTCTGATTAGTCACGACGAGCCTCCCGGTATTTCCTTTATCTATGGGCGAGGTCCCAACTTGTTCTGATTGTTGGTTTATAATCCTAGGAAGGGAGAAACAAGGAGAGCATCGGATCCGGTGAGTGGGATCGGTTGAGTTGGTAGGAGAGAGAGATAGTTCGTCGCACCCCCGACGCGTATGGGGTGATTTTTATTGTATTATTGAGTCATGGGTTAGGGTCATTTAGTGTCTTGTTGCATTTATGTTTTAATTTATTTGTTTTATTTTTTCGCACTTTTCATTCTCTTTGAGTTAGATTTTAGTCCTTTTTTCTTGAGGACAATGAAAAAGTCTAAGTTAGGGGGGGTGACAAGTGCGTATTTCTAAAACTTCACAAATTTTCAAAAATGCCCAAAAATCTCAAAAAAAATCGTGAAATTTTGAAAAATCCAAATATATTTTTCTTCAAAATAAATAAAAATTAGAATTTAAATTTTTCAAAAATATCATTAAAAGTCGGCTTAAAGTCTCAAATTGTAAAAACCCAATGCACTAAGCCGAAATTGACCAAAGATGGAAATTGTGCGAAAATTGACGACTTAACGAATAAGTGTGGAGATTAACAAAACCCGGTGAGATTTCGAGCCTATCGATCTTTTTGAGTTTTTAAATCAATATGAGTTAATGGTTAACTCATAGTTCTAATTCAGCATTTTAAATAAGTCGTTGATGATCTCAATTCTTTATTTTGATTGGTTATGGAAAATAAAATGTTGCCTCGAAAAGCGCGCTACAAATCTCTAAATTAAATTCATCTCGAGACGCATATGGTGAATTAATAAGTAATTCGGACAATGAAGTATGCCATCGTTTGTTACCCAAAAATATTGGCCAGAAAAAGTTATGAAAATCATCCATTTTGTAACCCAATTGAGCCGAATAAAAATTTATCCTTTTCGTTTGGTAACCCGAAAAACCCAAATAGCCCGGAATTGTGAAAAATGGAAAAATTCAGAATTTAAGTCCGAAAAGTACAACAAAAATAGCAAGAAAAAGAAAAATAAGAAAAGTGTAAAAATAGAAAAAAAAAAAGAAGAAGAAGAAAATGAGCAAAAGCCCGAAAAAGCAATAACGAACATCATAAGCAAAATTTTCCAATTCGGAAATTCTTAACCTTTTTTAATTTTACCCAATACACCATATAACCCGAAAAAGTCCTAACCGAGTCCAAAATGAAAAATTGGTTACCGTGTGGAGAGCTAAGATACAAAAGATAATAAAAGAGATAAAATGTACGTATAAGAGGCGATGTTCCTGTTTTCCAATGACCGTATTCCGATGACGAGATCTATTCACCATATATTTCTGTCTTTCAATTTGTGTGCGTGATTTTGCGTCCATTATATTTACTCTTTATATCCCGCACACCGAGAGAATAGCCACATTCCGAATGATTCATTTGTGAGAGCATCCCGTGAGATTTTGGAATCAAAACGAATTTTTGGATAAGTAACATAATGGTCAATCGGTGGAAATCCGCAGTTAAATTTTTAGGCTTCGCACACACGCACTATGATTTGAGACTCTTGAACATGAATTGATGATGATTATTTTCTGGGAAAGTTTGAATTCCACAATTTTTGTGTATTTTGAAGTTTCTTTGAGTTGAGTTTCGTGGGTATATTCTCCGCAAACCCTCACGAGACACAACTCGTCCTACTAGGGTAACCTAGGGGTTTAAAGGCTTGTTGCATACGCTAAATGCAATCGCTTGCCTGCGAAAAAGGTATTCTATCCCAATAAAATAATTTTCAAGAGTTAAGCCTTGCCAGGATTCTTTTACATTGCTCGAGACGCGCAAAGTTCTAAGTTAGGGGTGGTTTGATTAGGCATAAATTCTTCACATTTATCCCCTTAATTTCGGTTTTTTTATGATCCCGTGCGGTATAAATAGCTTGGATTTGTCTCATATTTATGCTACTAACCCTTTTTGGCAAGTATTTCTTATTTTGTGTGTCTCTTATGTGTTTTAAAGGTATTTCATGCAAGTTAGTGCCAAAGAGAACTCAAAACAATGAAAGAAAACCAAGAAATGGGGAGTTAAAGGGTATTTTCGTAATTTTGCAACCTTATTCCGGAGGTGGGGCCAACTGGAAAGTTGAAGAGCTTTCAATTACAAGAACACTGGAAAAATACTACCTCAATCGGAGTCCCGATGTGAAAGTTATGAGCAGTCAAAGAAGAAAAAGTCAAAGAAAGATAGGACCGATCCGAACAGAACTGATCCGAATAGGACCGATCCGGAATACAAAGTTCTAGTGAACCCCAGACCGAAGATGGATCGAAGTTGATGAAAATTAAAAGAACCGATCTGGACAGGACCGATCCGGTCATAAATTAAAAGAATCGATTCGGACAGGACCGATCCATTCAGAAATTAAAAGAACCGATCCGAACCCAAGCCAAATTGAACCGAAGGAGGACAGGACCGGTCCAGATGTCGGAGTTTTGTTTTTTTGCTCTTCCTCCAATGGAGAGTCCTGGTTAAGCTTAAACTCTTGGAGTCTTGTAGGGTATTTAAACCCGATTTATTATCATTTTAGAGGGCGAAAATATCATCTAATTTTTTCCTTTACAGTTTATAACAATCCAGACTTTTGAGTGATTATTTTATATTAAATTTACCTGATGGATTAAATAGATAAAATGGAGAAATTTAGAGTAAATATTATTTTAAGTGAGTTAAGAGATAATATTTAACAAGTTTTGCCTATTTACTGCTATGTGGATGTAAATAGCATTATGTTGTACTTTATTATGTTGTTGTGCTTTAAGCGACGGTTATGACTTATATTCAAAATTGAGCATTTTTAATGAATTAAAATGACGTTGGAACATAAAATATTTTACTTTACTCTGAATGTCAATTTAGAGGGTGCGGTTAGTTTTGAAATAGTCGAGATAGTCAAAATAAGTGCCAAGTTGTATTTTTGAGTTCCGGGCACTTTTGACAGGTTATGACTCAATTATGTAGTTACGAGTCATTTTAATGGTGTATCAACATTTAAAAGATGGGAATTAATGTTTAGTTCCCGTTTAAGTCCTCCAAACCCCTTTTATTTCTCATTTCATGTTATAAGCTTAAAGAGAGAGAGAGAGTTGGGAGAAAATGGGAGAAAAGAGAGAGAAATTGAAGAGTTGAGCTGGAAATCGTTGCTACGGGAAGAGAATCCGAGACTAAAAACTTGAGGCAAGTTTCTTACTTTCTAGAGTATGATTTAATGTGGATAAATTGCATTTATGGTTGTGTTTTTGGGGGTTTTGCCATTTATGGGTTTTGGGGGGTTTTGGTGTTTAATCCCTTAATCTTTGAATTAAATTTGATTTGAGGAGAATATATTAGTTAGTAGTTGTGTAGAAATGATTTGGTAGAATTTATTGTTGTTGAGGTTGGAGAAAATTAAAGATTTGGGCTTTAGGGATTTTAGGGTTCATATAACCCGTAGCCCAAATTGGGCATTTCTGCCTGGCCGAATCGATTCGCCCCCCAAGCGAATCGATTCGCCTATAAGGGAGGCTACAGGTCAGGGAAAACGAATCCATTCGGGCTGAGACAGTACGTCTGTTTTCTTAGTCGAATCGATTCGTTTTTGGGTGAATCGATTCGCAGTCAAGGGCGAATCGATTCGGCCCTAAGCGAATCGATTCGTAAACCCTGTTTTGTGGGATTTTTTTTCTAGCTTTATTTTTAGCCCTTTTCTTTTAGGTTCAAGGCTTAAAAACCTTCTCTTGGGAAGTAATAAAGAGTTTTAGAGGTTTGTATTAAGTAGAAAAAAAATCCTATGTTAGCATGAGGGTAATTGGGCTTATCTCAAGGGTTAGTTCATAGAGGTAAAGGTTTCGTTTGAGATAGGAAGTTAGCCTAGAACTAACAGGACATAGAATGGCAATGCTTGGGACTTTTGGGAGACTAGTATTAAGGGAAATTACTTTTGATGAACTATGGTATTACTTTGGACTCTTGGAGACTAGTGTAAGGATAATCGCACCTCGGGTCCTAAGTCATTAATAAAATATGACTTCGAGAATAAGAAATGCATATTTTAAAATTGGTACTTAATCATTGAGTATAAATGGTTTTGAGAATGTAAAAAATAAGTGAATATTTTCAAATGAGAAAATAATTTGTAAATGATAATTTACTTATACACACCTCTCTAAATCCCTATCATAGGGGAAGTTACGCACATGAGGTGAAGTCCCCTGGCTAGTGGATGCAGGGTGAATGTAGTCCTCGGCCATAGGACCGGTTATTACATATTATGTGATTATTTTGCGGAGTGAGGTAATTTCGGGTGTGGTTATAACTCACTGTCGCAGGTATATGGCCGCTTCCCGACGTCTCGCGAAGTAGGATGACCAGGTTGCCTTGTTTGACCCTGGAAGATGATAGACATTTAGGGGCGCGTCCAGTGGGAAAACTCGGAAGGACGGTCTTAGAATCGTTATATGATGTGAAATATAACTATTCATAATAATGTGGGACATTATTGATGTTAAAGAAATTTAAGAAATAAATTTGCTTTAAATACATTTCCTAGAGAGAAAAAGGGAAATGGGAAGTTATGAGATGTAAAACTAAATTGGTGGAACATTTTGTGAAATAAATTGCTATATATTTTTTTCCTAAAGAGAAAAAGGAAATGTACATTCAAGTTGTGTAAAACGAAAATGAAATCTCAATAAAGTATAACTTAGATATTTCTCTCATGCGTATATGAACATTGTGTAGTGTCATTGATATTTCGCTTGGTTGTTTTTAGATTGAGAGGTGAGAATTTCTATCATATTTGTGAGAGCGAGTTATGTTTATGATTGATGATAAAATATTCATAACTGTCATGCCTTTTATTCACATGGTGATCATATCAAATCGGGCCCTGACCCGTCTATATCTCTTTGTGTTGCATGAATTCTATATTCTCCCAGGTGCTCTACCATAGGGACACCCGTAATGACCTCTCCATCCCAGTTTTCTTATAGCTATAACATATTGTGGATGTTGTAGGATATTTTTTATAGACACTTCTACCGCTTCTACTCTAGTTATGATCAGTTTACATATTCGGGCGTGTTGCCCATGTTTTGTAACCGTTTAATATAATGTGATATTTAATTGTAATACTCGGTGTAACCTGCTTGTATTGGTATGTTAACCGACAGCTTATTCGGTTATTACTTTATGCATTATGGTTATGCTATTGCTCGTTGATTTTTATATCGACCTCCTTTTCAAATTGGATTGTCTAAATGCTTTTTCTTTTAACTTACAAAATTAAATTTGACAGCCTGTTTTATAAAATAATTGGTGGTTATCTCGTATTATTATTTTAACGACAGTGATGCTAATAATGGACCATCTATGATTCCTATGATTATTGGAGCATCGGGCTGGCCAGCTCTTATTTTAATTAGCGAGTTATCACAGATGGTATCGGAGCATCAGGTTCTAGTGTCCTTAGGAATCTGTGCGGATGTACTACGCCTTCTGCATTGCTTTTGAATTGATGTAGAGCCTTAGGATTAAGATCGTTGATTTCTCTTGTGAGAATTCGTTCTCCTGCCAAAATGTAAGGGGTTATGAAATCTTTTGCGCGATCGCTACAGATTCGTGTGTTGAAAGTTAAAGTACGACCAGGAAAGGACGTTATGAGGGAACAAGGAGACATGTCTTAATTACTATTGTGAATCAAAGTCAGGGATGAGGATAGCATTGGAGGATATCCCTCTATAGCATTTTCTTAGATAGCTACAACAGCTACAAGGATATAGTAGCTATAATTTCCCAAGTACCGCTACATGAGGAGAGTGGTACTGAACTTGGATTACTTAGTGAAGTTAAATTGGAAAAAGGGTGAAATGTCCTTGAAAAGGACCATGTGTTGAAGTTAAGTCAGGCAGAGGCAGTGTTACCTTACTCAGTGGAAGTATCGGGTTCAGAAGTTGGGCTTAGAGAGGGGTATAGGAATACCCAGATGTGAAAAATTGAGGAAAAATTTTCACTCGTTGGAGTAAGGTCGAAATGGTGGGTACGGTAGCCACCACATTTGATGGAGTAGGAAGATTTTCTCTTAGAGAAACCTCGTGGACGGTTTTAATAGCAAGTTCCTTTGAAGTATTAGAAATTATGAGAATGTAGACTCTAGAGTATTCCCAGGAGGATCGGTAAGAGGCCGATAGTGAATGAAGAGATATATGGTTAAGGAAATCTTGCACCGAAGTAAGGTAGGTACAAGGAAGAAATAGCCCTTCAGTGGAATGATAGGCTCACGAGTAAGTGTTACTAACACTTATGGAGAAGTCATGTTCATAAAACCCCATTGGTGGACATCCGCCCTTGGGAAAAACTTATTGAGATAATGCAAGGGATACCGGTAGCATGTTCTCTTTTATTGAGGAAATTAAGGGAACTACGTGGGTAATTGACAGGGTAGAGGCTATAGGACCTGAGATGTTGAAAACCTTAATATGGCCGAGGTGGCTAGAGATGGAGAAATGGTTATGACGCGGAATGTAGAACCACACGTTTTGATCTTATCGATCGGAGTTAAAGGGCAAGAATAGGGTGCCTAGTCGGGACATTGATGGAAGTAGTTTTGGTTCAGAATACTAGAATACTCTATCTGAGAACTATTAGGAGCAGCCAGGGTAGTTGGCAAGAATATTGTTGTGAATGTCACATCGGTTAGGGGTAGTGTGTTTTGTGTGGCAAGGTTTACCCTTAGTATTCTATTAACCCTAAAATCGAGTGTGTAATTTGAGTGTTGTGATAGCATTAATATTAGTATAGATATTATATCTATATGTTTTCTGTGGTGTTGAGATTCTCTTTTCTTGCATTCATAGTAAGTGGCTGATGATATTTGAAAAGTTTGTTCGGTTTTTACTACTCGTTCGGTTTGTGTTATACGAGTATAAAATATTTTGATTTGAGATATAACAGGTTTATGATTGTGAGACTTTCATATCTTCGGTTCCAGGGTGGAACTACTTATTCTATAATATCTCTCCTGGATACGGGTTGAGACTTTATGGAGATGGTTTAATGTGAATTGTTATTTTACTTGTCTTATGCTACCATATCTCCACGACCAACAAAGTTAACTAGTAGTGTATCGGAGGGGTTCCTTATTTGGATTTCTCTTTGCGAGACACTCCACGCATGAACCTTAACAACGTTGGGAGTGGAGAGATGTTACTTTAGGTTCGGATGTTGGTTCTAGTGGAATTAGCCGAAAGTCACGTGATTGAGTGATTAAAGGGATAATAAACAGTTAATGTGCGGTATAGAAGTGTGGGTACCCAGATTTGACATTACGGGCCCGGATGAGTAGTCTAATTAAAACATCCCAAAGTCTAAGCCCGACGCACCTTAATTTAATTCGATTATGACTTAGTCTTCTCCCATGTTCTCGTAAAGAGGTGTTCCAGGAGAAGATGGAGAACATGGGGGAGTCCAACACCCCCACTCCCTAAAAATAAACATGTATATAATAAACCCTAGGTCTGGGGCATAAGACACGCATTGTATTCTCTGTAAACACTCCCCGGAGTATATAGAAATAATACTGACTGCACCACCGTGGACGTAGGCATTCTTGCTGAACCATGTATATCTCTTGTTGTGTGATTGGCATTTACGTTTTTTATTTCGTTTGGTGATTGCTCTTCTCTTATCTATTTGTGTTTAATAACATTTGTTACCACAATTGGCGCCGTCTGTGGGAATGTTTATCTTCCATGAGAAAGCCCATACCATCAAATAAGTTCGAAATGTCTGGTCACAGTAGTAATGCTCCTCAGACAGGAGATATCCAGGAACAACCTACTCCTAACAGAATTAGGTTTGAAGTTCGACGTTCAGATCAGAGGGCTCGCCTAGAAAGTCCGGCCTCAGAAGAAAGCCAAGGACCAGCGAGGTCCACACAAATCTCCCGGTTAATTGATGCATATGAGGCGAGGCTCCAAAAACAAAAGAAGTTTTCTCACAAGAACGAGGCTGAGAATGCTCGCATCAGAAGAAGGTTAGAAAGAATTGAGAGAGAGCTCCATCGTGGCACCAGGAGACGCCCGTATCGCACTCCTAGCTCTTTGGCGAGAAAGTCTCGCAGCCGAGGAAGGAGCCCCAGATGTGGATCCCAGAAGGTTGAGGGAAATGAGTCAGAGGATGACCTGCTCGAGCAACTATGATTATCTCACCATTACAGGAGCCCAACTCGCAGCAGCGAAAAAATACAAAATTTGGTCCAAAGGGAGATGGACCAACACCCTGCCAGGTCAACCCGAGAGCTCGCTAGGCGAGCACTCCAAACTCAGATGAAGTCCCCTTTCTTAAGGGAAATAGAGGAAGAGGAAGCCCCCAAGAAATTTTCTATTCCGAGATTCAAGATTTATGATGGTAAAATTGATCCCATTGATCACGTTAGACAATATAGACAGGCCATGACCCTCTGGAGCAATCGAGACGCACTGATGTGCCGAATATTCCCCTCAAGCTTGCATGACATGGCCCAAAAGTGGTTCGAAAGGCTCCCCCACAGGTCTATCAGGAGCTTCGAGTCCCTGCCAGAGCTCTTTACAACCCGCATCATTACTAGTCGCTCCCATCCTAAAAGGATGGATGCCTTACTCACAATGAAAAAGACACCTCAAGAAATCCTCCGAGACTACGCGAAGAGATACTGGGAGTTATTCAACGAAGTCAAGGATTGCTCGGAGTAGGTAGCGATGGCCTCTTTCAAAATTAGGCTACCCACCTCCTCCCTCCTGTACCAGTCCTTGACGAAGAAAGAGTCCACGACCATCGACGACCTGATGGCTTGCATCAAGAAATACGCCAAGGTAGAAGATGTTACTCGCCTCAGCACTGGAGAAAATTATCGAACCAAGCTCGCTGCAAAAGCAGTGACAGAAATGAGAACTAGAAGAAAGCAGGAAAGAATAGGGGCAAGAGTGGCTCCAACAAAGGAGGCAAGAATGATGTGCCGAAAGCATTTCAAGCAGTCAATATTGTCTTCAAAGAACCGATCGATAAGATTCTCGCAAAGATCAAGGACGAGCCATTTATTAAGTGGCCCAGAAAGATGGGAGGAGATCCCTTAAAGAGAAACAACGCACTAAGATGCGCTTTTCATAAAGAGGGAGGACATAAGACCGAGCATTGCAAGGCTCTTAAGTCCCACCTCGAGGAACTGGCCCAATCCGGGCATTTGAACGAATTTATGAAGAGGAAGGCAGAGAAAGTTGCTACCAATGGAGAAGCGAGGCCTGAAAACGTGCTGGAAGACGATGCTGGACATGAATTTGCAGTAATTCATGGGGCATCTGATGTCAAATAGATTCAAGGAAATTCATCTCGAATGGAGGTAAAAAATCTTACAGCGGTAATGCAAGCTTTTCAGATCGATCCAGCAAAAACACAGTCAGGAAAGCGTCGGCGAGCAGATGACGCCGACTATAGTAAGCATATTGTATTCACAGATGAGGATCTGGTGGGAGTGAGAACACCACATCATGATGCTTTGATCATTACTCTCAGGATAGCTAACTATGACGTCGACAAATTGCTCATCGACCAAGGAAGCTTGTCCGAGGTAAATGTATCTCGACCTATTCAGGAAATTGAAGTTAAGCATCGTCGACCTAAGGGAAGCCACTGTCCCTTTAATTGGCTTCGCTGGAAAAGTAACTATTCCCTTGGGAAAGATCGTGATGCCAGTACGAGCAGGAAATGTCTCCAAGACGATTGAGTTTTTGGTAGTTGACATCGACTCACCATACCAAGCCATCCTCGGCAGAGGATGGTTGCACGCGATAAAGGCAGTCTCCTCGACCTACCATCAGAAACTCAAATATGTGATCGAGCGAGGAGTAATGGAGATCCATGGCGATCAGGCAATGGAAAGAAGGTGCTTCATAGCGGCCATCCGTCCAAGACCAGAGAAGAAGGTCAACAAACCCAGAGAGAAATTTGAGGAGCAAGAAGGTCTGACACCTTCGAAATAGCAGTTAAAGTACGGAAGACCCGGAGTGGAGGAGACCAGGCTCCTCCCCTCTGAACGGTTCATTGAGGACTTGGAGGAAGTTACATCCGGAGATAGTAGCAATGACAGGATTTTCTTAATAGGAGCTTTTCTCACAGATCAAGAGAAAAAGGAATTGACAATTCTGTTAAGAAGCAACGTAGATGTTTTTGCGTGGGAGCCATACGAGATACCTGGAATCGATCCCAGTGTGGCTTGTCATCGGCTGCATGTCAACCCCACCTTCAAACCTATCACGCAGAAGGCACGGTGAACCGCCCCCGAGAAGGCCAGAGTCGTAGAAAAAGAAGTTGAAAAACTGTTGGATGCAGGATTCATACGGGAAGTTCAATTCCCTAAATGGTTATCCAATCCAGTAGTAGTTCCAAAAATCAATGGAAAATGGAGAGTTTGCATCGACTTCACTGACCTTAACAGATCATGCCCTAAAGACAATTTCCCCCTTCCAAAAATTGATCAACTAGTGGACATCACAGCAGCTCACGAGAGAATGAGTTTTTTGGACGCATACTCGGGGTATCATCAGATCCCTCTGTATACTTCAGACCAAGACTAGACAACATTCATCACCACAGTTGGGTTATACTGTTACAAGGTCATGCCCTTCGAACTTAAAAATGCAGGGGCAACCTACCAGCGGTTGGTCACCAAGATGTTTAAAGACCAGATGGGAGACACCATGGAGGTCTACATCTACGATATGCTCATCAAAATCAAGAAGAAAGAAGACCACCTCTCAGACCTATCAAGAACCTTCGAAATCCTCAAGAAGTACCGAATGAAACTTAACGCAAGCAAGTGTTCTTTCGATGTCCAGTCAGGAAAATTTCTTGGGTACTTGGTCAATAAGAGAGGTATCGAGGTTAATCCAGACCAGATCGATGCTATAAACACGATACAACCTCCACGCACAATCCGAGACGTACAGAAACTCACCGGCATGCTCGCTGCCTTGAACCATTTTATCTGAGAAGTGCAAACCATTCTTTCAGCTCCTAAAGGGAATCAAAGCAGTAGAATGGAATCAAGATTGCTTGCGGGCATTGGACGAGCTCAAGGCTTACCTTAGCTCGCCACCAGTTCTTGTCATACCACAAGAAACAGATTCCTTATACTTATACCTCGCCGTTTCCAACCACACCGTCAGTTCTGCATTGATGTGCAAGAGAGATAGAACCCAGCACCCCGTTTACTACGCGAGCAAGACCTTATTAGACATCGAACAGTGGTACCTACCACTGGAGAAGCTCACCTTTGCACTAGTAATGGCTTCAAGAAAGCTGAAGCACTGCTGATTCGTATCGAATATTGCATATTTACGCCCGTTATCTTTATGCATTCTAGCACTTTTATGGTCCTAAATGCCTATAATTATGCTCATTAACCAGACAACCTTGGATTTGGATATATACAAGCTTTGCAGGGGTTATTTGTGCTTTTGTAGGTATTGGAACGCTAAAAGTGAGGTTCGGTTGCATTTCGGAGAAGTTCCATCGTCGAATGCTACTTCAAGAGCAATTTGGTCTTTTCAAACTCACTATTTTTTATGTAATGAAGTTACCAACATGTATATCATCAAATTATCTTTTCGTGGCCACTGACCGTGCGTCATTCTGACTCCGTATGTGGAAGTTATGCCCATTTCCGAAAGGTTTCGGTATTTTCTTCTACTTCAAGGTCATTTTGGTAATTTCATACTGCATAATTTGGAGGGTTTCAAAACATAATCATGTAGAGCATTGAATTAGCTTCGCCTCATTTCGATTCCGTATGAGGGAGTTATGGCCATTTTCGTGCAACGCATCAAAATTGGTTCGGAGTGGAAAAGGGGGCTGCCTCAAGCCCAAGGCAAATTCCAAAAGTGCGGTCGACCGGTCCCAAAATAGAGGTCGACCGGTCCCATCAGATATGTACGAAAATTGACTTATTTTGGGTTTTTTGGCTTGGTTTTGTTTGGGGTTTATTTTGGGGTATAAATAGAGTGTTAGGGGCATTTCTTTGGAAAGATATTTCATTTTAGATAGAATAGTTAGGGTTTGGGTGATTTGCTTAGTTCTTCTTCATTTCTTCTTGGATTGACACACTTTTGGGCTTGAATGTTGACTATTCATCATCCTCTCCATTAATATAGTTTGTATTTCTTCATTTCTTGCTTTCTAGTTAATTTACAAGCTTTCTAATTTAGGTTTACATGCTTTCTTTACATGCTTTGATTACTTGCTTTGTAGTGTAATTTTATCGCGTTTATTTACCGCTTTCCATTTATCGCGTTTTTAACATGCTTTCTAGGTAACTTAAATTAGGTTGTGTTTGAATTGAACTCACTCGGGTTGACGCGTTGCTTTGCTTTGGTGATGGAGTTTACGGGTCTATTTCGAGTGTGTTGTCCTAGTTATTACGCCTAGGAGATTTGACGGGGCATATCATGTATGTCCCGTGCTTACGACCTTTCGCGCGTAATTTCCGGGATATTTGTTGACGCCAAAATCTTATTAGGCTTTTATGACGATTTAGGGCGTAACAACCCTTGATTTAATTAACTGTCGAAACGAGATGCATTTGTAATAACTCGTTGACCCATGTGACCATTTTATACTAATTAACTCGGGTGAGGGATATTCGACGCAACCTATAGTTTTTACTCGCTTTCATAATCTAGTTTCAACACATTGCCTAGATTAACTTTTCCTTTTAGTTTGTAATCATCTTTTACACTTTTATTTTAGGAGTATTAAATCACTTAAATTCTAACAACTTGTCCCTGTGGATTCTCGATACCCGACTTACCGCTGTGCTTGCCTCGCAAGTGTAGTAGTAACTTAGGTTTTTGTATTGAGTTGGCGAAACGAAAACAACGATTAGCGTCTTTACACGCGCTACTTTTCGCACTTGATCAAAATGGCGTCGTTGCCGGGGATGAGTTTGTTTTAGACTTTATTTGATTTAGTATTTCATAGTATTTTCTTTCTATTTGTATTATTTGCTAACTTTTTGCAGGACTTCCACATTTGAGCACTTAGAAACGCTCGATTTTTTCCCGCGCGCACTTACTTTGTGGAATTCGCCACTTGAGCCATTTTTGGGGTAAGCATGTCTTATTCCAATTCTTTCGGTAATCCTTGTCATAATTCTCGAAATTCTCGTAAACCTATGACTTTCGGTGAATACTTAGAATCCCAAAGTATAACAAATTCAAATATGACTTTGGGCGAGTATAATGAAAGTCAAAATTTAGGTTATTGGAATTTTGATGATGATGATAATGATTTTGGGCCTTTACCTCCTTATAATAGGAATTTTGAAACGAATTGCAATAGTTTTCAAAATTCCTATAATAATGAGTTTTCGTTTAAGTCCGATGGTAATTTTCAAAGTTCCCATTTTCATGCATCCGCACCTCGACCTATGACATTCGGTGAGGACTTGCGTATGTATGAGAATGAGAAAATTGAAAATCGTTATCGTGAAGAAAATCGTTCGTGGGAACATGAGTTGGATTTATTATTTGAGTCCGACGACGATTTTGCTTCCGAGACTTTTGAAGTCGAGGAATGTTTTGAACCAAATGAGGTACTTGTACCTACTTTGGAACAAGCCATTATAGACTTTTCCCATCTCGTAATAGATATTGAAAGTGAGGATGAAAATGACGTAATATCTATTTGCAATGAAATGATTTCTTCTTTGGCCCCCAAAGAAGAACATTTCATTGAAAATGATATTATTTCCTTTGAAATTCCAACTTCATGCGATGATGATTCATCTCATGAGTTTGAATTTCTTTCATCCCCGTTTTCATTCTCTATTACCCCACCGGAACAAGTACCCGATGATTCGGTTTCGAACTTTAATGTCGCCGATGAGGAGTACTTGCTCGAGTCGCCCTCCACGATCGCATCTTTGCCTTTGTGTGCGCCGCCTCCCATTCCAACTTCAAAATCATTGGGAGGATATTCGGCTTTTCTCGATCCCCACTTGTTTTTGTCACCCGTTCAATCCAAACCCCCCATCGTCCCTCCAAAACTTTTAATTGGCGATGGTTCATTTCTTCGGCCTTACACATGCCTTCCGTTGTTAAAACGGAATTCATATTTTTCGGAAGGCATGCTTGTATGTGAGGGTACACCGGTTATCCTCCAAAGTCAAATCGTTCTTATGGTGGACCCTCAGCTATTTAGACTTCTAGTGTACAGTTAGTGTGAAGTCTAAATAGTAGGTTGTATATATTTAGCTTTTTATTTTTTCATTCCTTTTTAATCTAATTTAGTGTAATTAGTTAACTTTATGTTATTTGTTTTTGCTATGCTCGGTACTAACTTGTTTTGTAGATTCTTTGGACTTTTTCTTATGGGGATCGCTCCACTTTTGGGTAATATCGCTCTTTTCCTCTCTTTGACTTGGTTCTTAATTTACATTGAGGACACTGTCAAGTTTTAAGTTAGGGGGTGTGGGATATTCTATCCATTTCTGTTTTTAGTCCATGTTTTTGCTCACATGTTAGTTACTTAGTATGCTTTTCTTAGAAAAATTCAAAAGTTTCAAAAAGATTTTCTTTATTTTTTTCTCCTTTTTTGGGCATTTTGCCTTTGTTTTCGATGATAAATTTCAATAATTGCCCGATCCAATAGACAAACCAATGATGCATGTTCTCGATTTTAGAAGTTATTAGACTTTAGTCTCACTTATTGATATTATGAATAACTTCATGAATTAAACTTTAATACCATGAGCACATGCATTTTTATTGTTATATTGATTTGGTTTAAGATTTTTATAACTCGGTAATCTTTTGTTGCATTGTATATACTTACACCGAGTAAGCTTTGTACCTTTCGTCGTTTGTGAGTGTATACACTATTCTTTTCTCATTGAAAACGTTGAATTCGTTGTTAATCTCACTATTCTTTCATTTGACCGTTCATTAATTGAGTTCATACTTGAATTGTGTTACTTGATCATGATTTTCATATATTGTTTTGACTCGAGAATTGCGTAAACTTTGGGAAATGATCATAGGCCATCTTTGTTATATCACCCATATTGACCTTGACCTCACCCTTATATGTTTACCCTCGTTAACCCCTTTGAGCCTAAATATAGCCTTTCGTTTCATAACCCCAAATCCCATAACCAACTCCAAATTGGAGTTTAAATCCATACATACACTTTCCATACCTTTGTTTGGAATGTTACTTAGGATTGAATGATGTTGTTTTGATGTCGGTTGCAATTTAGGCATATGAGAGTTTGAAAAGTAAAGAAAAGAAAGTAGTGAAAAAGTGAAGAAAAAGAGAAAGCAAAAAGCAAAAGAAAACAAAAGAGAAACATGAGAAAAAGAAGAAAACAAAAGAAAGAGAAAGTTGTAAATATTGTGTATATAGTTCAATAAGCTTTGATTACTCTCCCCGATGATATATTCGATGCCTTTTGGAACTTGTTTTCCAATTTTGATATTGCCCGCGTCGTCCTATTATCTCGAGTTTTCATTCCGAACACTTTGAATCCGTACATATATTCCTTCGTTTCGTACCTTAGCCATACCTACATTATAACCCTATTAAAGTCCTATGTGATCTTAGGTTGATGTAATTTAAAAGCCATAATAGTTGTGATAATCTGTGAAAATGCATTTCGCCTCTTTTAGTGAGTGGTATCCTTTCATTGAGATTACAGTTTTTCAGTTTATACATAGCGTTCTTCTTTCGTGACATGTGTGCGGCCTAGTGTCCATTTACATTTACACTTTAGCCCGCATGTCCCGTGTGTTACCTCCCTGTTTCGAGTGAATTCGCTTGATGAGCGTAATGCCCGTGAGGATTGAATATATGCTTGCTTTAATGTTTATCCGGTTTATATAAGTTTTTACCAAATCACACTTTGCATGTGCTCGCTCCCCTCCCACATTTTAAGGTTTCAATTCTATGAGGTGCATTCTATAATGTTAATGATTCGAACTTTTGTGTGAATTCATTCACTTTGCTAATAATGCATATGAAATCTTTTTCGCTTTTGTTGGGCTTGTCGCATGTTGGTTTGGGCATATTTTGAGGAAACCATATGATGTTTGTGGGTATCATCCCTGAAAATCCTCACGAGACGACACTCGTCCACTAGGGTAACCTAGGGGTTTAACGGCTTATTGCATATGCTAAATGCAATCGTGTTCCCTATGAAAGTGGCAATTATATTTCGATGCATATATACGTTTTGTATTTCCTTCTGTGGACTGGTTTTGTTTGTTTCATCACTAGGGACTAGTAATGTTTAAGTTAGGGGGTGTGATTCGTATCGAATATTGCATATTTTCGCCCGTTATCTTTATGCATTCTAGCACTTTTATGGTCCTAAATGCCTATAATTATGCTCATTAACCAGACAACCTTGGATTTGGATATATACATGCTTTTCAGGGGTTATTTGTGCTTTTGTAGGTATTGGAACGCTAAAAGTGAGGTTCGGTTGCATTTCGGAGAAGTTCCATCGTCGAATGCTACTTCAAGAGCAATTTGGTCTTTTCAAACTCACTATTTTTTATGTAATGAAGTTACCAACATGTATATCATCAAATTATCTTTCCGTGGCCACTGACCGTGCGTCATTCTGACTCCGTATGTGGAAGTTATGCCCATTTCCGAAAGGTTTCAGTATTTTCTTCTACTTCAAGGGCATTTTGGTAATTTCATACTGCATAATTTGGAGGGTTTCAAAACATAATCATGTAGATCATTGAATTATCTTCGCGTCGGTTCCGACCACGCCTCATTTCGATTCCGTATGAGGGAGTTATGGCCATTTCCGTGCAACGCATCAAAATTGGTTCGGAGTGGAAAAGGGGGCTGCCTCAAGCCCAAGGCAAATTCCAAAAGTCCCAAAATAGAGGTCGACCGGTCCCAAAATAGAGGTCGACCGGTCCCATCAGATATGTACGAAAATTGACTTATTTTGGGTTTTTTGGCTTGGTTTTGTTTGCGGTTTATTTTGGGGTATAAATAGAGTGTTAGGGGCATTTCTTTGGAGAGATATTTCATTTTAGATAGAATAGTTAGGGTTTGGGTGATTTGCTTAGTTCTTCTTCATTTCTTCTTGGATTGACACACTTTTGGGCTTGAATGTTGACTATTCATCATCCTCTCCATTAATATAGTTTGTATTTCTTCATTTCTTGCTTTCTAGTTAATTTACAAGCTTTCTAATTTAGGTTTACATGCTTTCTTTACATGCTTTGATTACTTGCTTTGTAGTGTAATTTTACCGCGTTTATTTACCGCTTTCCATTTATCGCGTTTTTAACATGCTTTCTAGGTAACTTAAATTAGGTTGTGTTTGAATTGAACTCACTCGGGTTGACGCGTTGCTTTGCTTTGGTGATGGAGTTTACGGGTCTATTTCGAGTGTGTTGTCCTAGTTATTACGCCTAGGAGATTTGACGGGGCATATCATGTATGTCCCGTGCTTACGACCTTTCGCGCGTAATTTCCGGGATATTTGTTGACGCCAAAATCTTATTAGGCTTTTATGACGATTTAGGGCGTAACAACCCTTGATTTAATTAACTGTCGAAACGAGATGCATTTGTAATAACTCGTTGACCCATGTGACCATTTTATACTAATTAACTCGGGTGAGGGATATTCGACGCAACCTATAGTTTTTACTCGCTTTCATAATCTAGTTTCAACACATTGCCTAGATTAACTTTTCCTTTTAGTTTGTAATCATCTTTTACACTTTTATTTTAGGAGTATTAAATCACTTAAATTCTAACAACTTGTCCCTGTGGATTCTCGATACCCGACTTACCGCTGTGCTTGCCTCGTAAGTGTAGTAGTAACTTAGGTTTTTGTATTGAGTTGGCGAAACGAAAACAACGATTAGCGTCTTTACACGCGCTACTTTTCGCACTTGATCAACTGCTTTGAAGCTCACACTATCATCGTCCTTACATCGAACCCCCTTAAAGCAATCCTGAGGAAGGCGGATTTGTCGGGCAGACAATCTAAATGGTCAGTCGAGCTCGAACGATTTGATATCCAATTTCAACCAAGGAATGCAATCAAGGGGCAGTCCTTGCTGATTTCATAGCCGAATTCACATCTGAGCAGCTCCTCGGCAAACCTCAACCAGTAATGCAAAGATAAAACCACGCAACAGAGGGAGTCTGGAAATTATTTATTGATGGAGCCTCCAACTCAAAGGGGGCAGGAATAGGCATTGTCCTTATTACTCCAGAGGATACAGTCCTCGAACAAGGAATCAGGCTTGGATTTGCAGCCTCCAACAACGAAGCAGAATATGAAGCTTTAATAGCCGGCCTCCAGAAGGCACACACTTTGGGGGCAAAGCCTTTACAGGTGTTCAACAATTCTCAATTAGTCTCCAATCAGATAAGTGGAGACTACAATGCAAAAGATGAAAGAATGACAACCTACCTCGCCTTAGCAAAAAGGCTAATGGCTATCTTCAAGGAAGTCAGTGTCTAGCAGTTTCCCAGAGGACAGAATAGCCATGTCGACGCCCTAGCAGCCCTGAGTTTGGCAATCGATTCCGATTTAAAAATAACAATCCCCATCGACTTCCTCGCTCATTAGAGCATTGACCATGATAATGAACTACCAATCGTCGAACATGTGCTCCAAATTGAATCAACACCCAGTTGGATGGATCCTTTAAGGGACTATTTGAAGGATGGCTCACTTCCAATCGATAAGAAGACCCCCCACCAGATAAGAGTCAAAGCTTCTCGATTTCACTTATCTCCTGAGGGCAAGCTATATAAGAGATCGTTTTCCAGTCCCTACCTTCAATGTGTTCACCCGAGGGATGTCGAGAAAGTTCTACATGAACTTTATGAGGGAATCTGTGGAACCATATTGGAGGAAGGTCTCTGGATTTTCGAGCAATGAAGGAAGGCTATTGGTGGCCATATATGTAAAAGGACTCTGCAGTGTATGTTCGCAAGTGCCTGAAATGCTAACTTCACGCTCCTATGGTCCATCAACCTGCTAGCGACCTAAAATCACTTTCCCGCCCATGGCCATTCGCCCAATGGGGAATGGACATCATAGGACCACTTCCTACCGCCGCTGGCAATCACAAGTATCTGTTGGTCGCAACTGACTACTTCACCAAATGGATCGAGGTGGAACCCCTAGCTAACATCCGAGATACAGATATGATAAGATTCATATGGAGAAATATAATTACCCATTTTGGCATCCCCAGAACCATCATCACTGATAATGGAATGCAGTTCGAGAGCGGCTCCTTTCAGAGTTTCTATGACGAGCATGGAATCAGACACCATTTCAGCTCGGTGGCCTATCCTCAGAGCAATGGCCAAGCCGAGGCTTCCAACAAAACGGTGATCGACGAATTAAAGAAACGATTAGAGCGAGCCAAAGGCGTATGGGTAAATGGCTCATTGACGTATGGAATGGAAGCAGTCATCCCATTAGAAGCAGGCTTGCCAACAATGAGCTCCAGCCTTATTCGACCAGGGCCGTAATGATACAGCATTGCTCACTGAGCTCGACCTAGTCGATGAACACCGCGAGATGGCCCTAGTAAAACTAGCGAGCTATCACCAACAGCTCACAAGGCACTATAATAAGAAGGTCAATCCAAGGGCATTCCGAGTTGGGGACTATGTCCTAAGAAAAGTATTGGGCAGTGCAGTGAAACCATCAGACGGCAAGCTAGGATCAAACTGGGAAGGACCATTCAAGATAACAAGAGATCATCTGCAGGGAGCCTATCACTTAGAAACGCTGGAAGGCAGAGAGATACCCCGAGCATGGAATGCAGTCAATCTTAAGAAATTATATTTCCAGATTCTTCTTTTTTTAGTTATGAAACTGGAAGTTCATTTCCTTATCATTAATAAAAGTTATTTAGCAGTTGCATTCTACGAAGTATCAATTAACTAATTTGCATTCTACGAGATGTCAATTAACTAATGTATAAACTTTATAACCCACTTTTTCAAGTGACAGGCACACTGATCACTACACTATAGCAGGGAAATAACCCTCCTCAAGTTTTCGTTACGAAACATGAAAGACCTCTTAGCATTGCCCCTGGAAATATATGAAGCCCTACTGGAGATCCTTAGGCAATATGGCCAAGTCAAAATTGGTCACCAAACAATGCTTGGTTGAATAAAATCCTAATCGAATAGAGCATCCAACACCAGGTGTGTCCTCGTCAATTGCCACACTTAGGCCTAAGGGAGTGTGACGAAACAACCTAAAAGGTAAAGTGGGGCAGAATGGGATCTCGTTGGCATATTGGACTGGAGGGACACTTAATTGATAATGCAAACTTACAAATCTAGTCAGCCAAGAGAGGCTCAAGATTATTGAGCAAAGATGTGGAAAATATAACACTTGTTTAGTGGGTAAATTCGCCCAAAACATGTATTTTATATTAATTCATCACATTTACAACAAATACAATACATGCGTAGTCAGCGAGCTCGCCCAGATCATCAAAATCACATCGATTTATTACATATATATACAGGGTTACCACTGGCAAAAATCTTAATGAGGTCGAGGCCTCTGAACAAGATAATCAACCACTTGAGCTCTTCGACCGTCGTCAGGATATGGGACTAACTCCTCCTCGACTTCATTCGCATCCGACTCCAGTAGCTGTAGAGGGATGGCATCAATGGGGATCCACTAATCATCTCTCTGGAAAGGGTTAGGCATTAGAGTGGAAGGAGAGACCTCATGGCGATACCAGAGCATTGAGTTCATTGGGACTTGCATGTCCTTCAGAGCACTCAACCATCCCCTGATAAAGGCGAGCTTTTCAAACTCTGTTAGCCTCGTTGGAGCATCTAACCAACCTTGGTCGTAGCCGTGGGCCCATACTTATCGAGGTCCTCTCCTAAATAAATGCCTTAGCCGAGTGACATCCCTTTGAATCCCAGCAGCAATCACGTATGCTCGTTGGACATCACCTCGAAGCTCTTCCATTTCCCTAACTAAACTCCTTGTGCTCATACTGTATCACAGAACAGTTGGCGGGGCCGAGCCTCACAGCACCGAAGGAACATCGCTCGGTCCAGTTCTAGCTCGTTACGAGGAGGAACCTCGTAATACTGCAGGAGCGATGCTCGGTGCATGCTCCCAAGTCGCGAGACCTCTCTCCTCAAAGCCTCATTCTCTTGCTGAAGAATTTCCCCAACCTGGTTGATCTCAAAAGCATCTAGAAGCTTTGCTCTCAGTGTATTCACCTCTTCTTGAACTGAGACACCAACTTCCTCCATCTCTTAGAGCCTGTCTTTCAGTTTAACAACAAGCTCAGTCTGCTCTATGAACACTTGTTCCTCAATCACAATGATTTGCAAATCCTCACAAAGGTATGAAAAACTTCAGAGCTTACATCAGGTCCAAGCATTCTTCCCAATTGAGAAGTGGCTGGTATATAATCATCAACATCAATCAACTACAAGCAATAAAAGAGCAATGAAAGACAGAATCATTCAGTATACTAAAGGAATGAAAAACCTTCTCATTTCATTAATACAAAAAGGATCAGAATACATTGAAGGGTGAAAAGGAAAATTATAAATAGAAAAAAAATACAAGAGCAACCCTAAGGGTAAATTAGCTAGCAACCTCAGGCTGCTCAGAAGAGGCCGGCTAGTTCCCCTTGTCAGCGGCAGTAGAAGCACCTCCCTCGACAGGGATAACCTCTGTCGCCTGAGTAGGAGGGGCATCAGCAGGAACTGTCTGGGGGTAGGATCAACACTTCCAATGGCTGGGGCAGGGGCTTCATCCACAATTGGCTTTGGTCCCGGGTCCTGACAATGGAGATGAAACATCTACTCTGGCAGCTAAGACGTCCTTGTTCTAGCCCTTCTTGAACTAATGTAACCTATCTGAACCTCGGCATCTTCATATGCAGCAACCCACCCGGAGTTATATGATTTTTCCTTGGCGGTGGCTGCCTCAGACTCTTTCTTCTTCAGCTCCTTGGTTAGCACTTTGTTCTCCTCCACGACAGCTAGCTTTCTCGAGTAAACCAGATCGTAGGCTTGTCGCAGCTCATTCAGTTCTTTGATCGCCGCATCCTTCTCTCGATTGGCATTATCAAGAGCCAGATCAGAAGTGTGACAACCCGAATATAATTATGATTAATTATGCTTAAAGCATGCCTAGCTTATGTGATATGATTAGTGTGTTATTAATATATGTGATGTTAATTTATTATGTTTAGTCTAATCCTACCTTTAAAAAGCATGAAATGTCGAATTAGTTACAAATACAAAATTTTGAAGGTTTCGGTAGGAATGTTTATGTTTAAGGCTAGTTTTGACCTTTATGACATAACAATTGATTTGAGGTGAAAAATATATAGTTGTAGACAAGTGAGTTATGGTTGTAACACAACAAACGGTGTGTGAAACGGAGGTTCGAGTGAGAAGTTATACCAAAATTACGAAACAAGGGCAAAATAGTCCATCCGTTAAGTAGTATTTTGTCTTATTATGGCAACAAATGTTTTATTCTCATTGGTTGGGAAGGGTGGTGGCTTTGGCCGACCTTAAACTCTTAGAATTACCTCTTTATTCATCCAAAATGCAGCCATGAGAGAATTTAAGCTTAAGGAAAGAGAAGTAGGAAGTTAGGAAGAAAATTCATAGAAAATTACGTAAAAGCCCCGAAGGTAATTCTAACTGCAAATCTTATTATTTTTCTTATAGTTATGTTTTAGATGATATAAACCATCATTTGTTTACTAAACTTTCAGCCCTTAATATATATGTTTGGTTAGATGAAAGTTTAAGTTAAGTTTAATGTATAAAACCCTAAAATTGCTTTGTTTAGAAACTTTGTTTATTCAAACTTCCATATATTTTTGTATACTTACTGGACTCATATATGTATGACATATCCGAAAATCATGTGAAAATACCAAGAAATGAGTCTTTGGTGAGATTTTAAAATTCGGGTATGAAATCTGTCCTAAGGGTGAAAATATGCCAGCCATGTGTTCGGTGTTTTGCTTGACATAGCAAACGAACCTTAAAAATTATGAAACTTTAATTTTATATTTTTTTAATATGTTTACTGATGTTGGGTGAAATATCATATAAATTTATGTTGTAGAAAAATTATGGAAATTCGTGGAAGTTGAATGAACGATAAGAGGGCCTATAGGGCAAATTTGCCATGTGGTAAAGAAATGAGCATATCTTGCTCTACGAGACCTAAAATGATGTACCGTCTTTTGTATTGGAATACTAATATGACAAGGATTGAATTTCCAAGAATAAATGAATTTATATTTGGTCTATGATTTGGATATGTTAAATATACTAGCATGAATTTGGATGGGACTTCACTTGTGATAAATGATTTGAATGGAATCATATGATGCTTATGGATTGAATTATGTTTAAATCGTTCTTTGGATTATTGATATTATTATGATGATACTAATATTTTAAGAATGATAGGAAGGGAAGAAGATCTGATTGAACAAGTACTGGATAAAGGCAAGGGCAAAGCCAGTTAAACTGTCAAGGTGAGTGTACTTATGATTTGTTTCATATATAAATATGAATATATCTCTAAGAGCGGATTTGTTTGAATACTTCGGTATTCAGGATTTGTTTGGATATTAAAATATCCAGGATTTGTTTGGGTCTCGTGATCCAGGATTTGTTTGAATACTTCGGTATTCAGGATTTGTTTGGATATTAAAATATCCAGGATTTGTTTGGGTCTCATGATCCAGGATTTGTTTGAATACTTCGGTATTCAGGATTTGTTTGGATATTAAAATATCCAGGATTTGTTTGGGTCTTATGATCCAGGATTGGTTTGAATACTTCGGTATTCAGGATTTGTTTGGATATTCAAATATCCAGGATTTGTTATTGCCAATGGGCAGAATTATTTGGATCTTATGATCCATGATTTGTTATTGCCAATGGGCAGGATTGTTCAGATTTTATATTCACATATTCGATATAGAATTGTTATTCTATTGCAGGGAAGGAGTAACTCACTAAGATTAATGCTTATAGTTTATATTTTAACAATTCCAGGTTTGTACGCTGCCAGCTAGGATAATATATGACCGGTAACTTTAAGAGTTGCACCGTTAGAAGAGATGGGGTTTAAGTATGGAGATTTTATCGTTGTCACACTGAAGATTTTGATATACTCACACATTGTATATATTGATTTAGTATGGATTGAGTTTATCATAGTTAATCGTAGTATTGTATAATCTCTAATTATGACTATGATGTTGACTTCGTTATGACACAAGAACAATATTATGTTCATTATGCAAAAAAAAAAAATATTGATAAAGGAATTAAATTTTCAATGGGATCGAGATTATGATCCAATTATTCTAATAACAAATGATTAGTATGGATATTGGGTTTGGGGTGTGACAATTAGTGGTATCAGAGCGTGGTTATTAATTCTGGACGTGTGTGACGATTAGATGGCAGTATTTAGTTGATTTTATATTTATGAATTGTTTATATACTAACCAATAGTTTATTATCATAAACTGTTTATATTGGATGTTAGAACTTTGTTGTATTATAGATAATTCCAGATGGAACCTGGGAATGGACAACCTAGAGAAGAGGGAGTCGTTTCTCGTACAGAGAATACTGAAGTAGAGCAAAGTGTTGCTGGAAGGGCTAGAGAGCAAGAGCAGCCTACAGAGATGCAAATAATGGCGCAGGCAATGATGAGGATGGCAGAGCAACAAGAAAGAAATATGGCGCAAATGGCAGAACAACAGGCTAGATATCTAGAATCAAAGACTGTGGCCAGGATTGATAAAGAGGCAAGGAAGGAAATGAAAGATTCCATGCATGAGAAGTTTTTGAAGTTGAACCTACAGAAGCTGAGATGTGGGTCAGAGATCTAGAAACTATCTTTGCAGTTATGAAGGTTCTAGATAACCAGAAAGTGAATCTAGCCGTGTTTAAGCTCAAAGGGGAGGCGAAATATTGGTGGGAAGCCAACAACCATTTGGTGACCAGGATGGAAGGTACTGATGTTATTACTTGGGCTGAATTTATTAAAGCTTTGTATGTTAAGTATTTACCTAAGGTTTATAGGAGGGAGAAGCTGAGGGAGTTTATAAATTTGACCCAAGGGAAAATGGCAGTAAGGGAGTATGATGCTAAATTTACAGCTTTGTCTAGATTTGCTACTAAGTATGTGCAGGAGGAAGAAGATAAATGCAGTAAGTTTCAAGATGGGCTGATTTGGCCTATTCAAAATAGAGTGGCCACTTATGAGTTAGAAGATTATGCTTCTTTGGTAAACAAAGCCACGATAGCAGAAAGGCAAATGAACCAAGGGGTGGCGAGTAGAGAGAGTTTTAAGAAGAGTAGATTCGACGCATCTCACTTTAAGGGAGGTGAGGGTGGAAGTGTTAAGATGGAACCTCATAAATTTCAGAGAGGTGGTGGAGATAGTGGTATAGGTCTGGGGAGATTTGGCAGAGATACTAGGGGTGGAGAATCTTCTAGTATGGTTAGGAGGTCAGGAAAGGGTGAGGCACCGACAAGAGTTGTTACATGTTTCTTTTGTAAAGAGGAAGGGCATTATAAATCTGAGTGTCATAAGCTTAAGGGATTGGAATGCTACCATTGTCATCAAGTGGGGCATATTAAGAAGAATTGTTCGCAATTGGCAGAGGCTCCAGCAGCACATAGTGAAGTAGCAAGCAGAATGTTATCTCCGGGCAGTGCAGTGAAAAGTATGGGCAGAGGACAAGCTAGTAGTTCCAGACCAGGTGGACGAGTTTTTACAATGAAAGAAGCTCAGATTACTCCAGATGTGGTGACAGGTACACTTTTTGTTACTGATAGAAGTGCTTATGTTCTGATTGATCCTGGTTCCACACATTCTTTTGTGTCATATGCATTTTCCATATATCTGAATAGACCATGCACTCATTTAGAGGTGGAGTTGGGTATTTCCATGCCTATGGGGGATATTATTGTAGTTGAATATGTTTTTCGTGATTGTGTTTTGACTGTGGGGGCTAGAGATACAGTTATAGATCTACTTCCATTGGATATTTTTGATTTTGATATAATTCTGGGAATGGATTAGTTATCTAAATATCATGCATCTATGGATTGTTTCTGTAAGGAAGTTGTTTTTAATATGCCTGGTGAGCCTAAATTTAAATTTGCGAGGGAAAGGAAAATTGTTCCCAGTTGCATCATTTCTGCTATTCAGACGAGGAAATTATTGAGTAAGGGCTGTGAGGGTTTTATTGCATATGTTCTTGACACTAGGAAGGGGGCTTTACAATTAGTCGATGTTCCTATTATACGGGATTTTCCTGAAGTGTTTCCTAGTGAGTTGCGAGGGTTACCTCCAGAAAGAGAAGTTGAATTTAGTATCGAATTAGCACCGGGGACAACCCCTATTTCTATGGCACTGTATAGAATGGCACCTGCTGAGTTGAAAAAACTCAAGATTCAGTTGCAAGATTTACTTGATAGGGGGTTCATACAGCCTAGTGTATCTCCATGGGGTGCGCCAGTTTTATTTGTGAAGAAGAAAGATGGTACCATGCGTTTGTGTATTGATTATAGGCAACTGAATAAAGCTACAATTAAGAACAAATACCCTTTACCTCGTAAAGATGATTTGTTTGATCAGTTACAGGGTGCTAAAGTGTTTTCAAAAATAGACTTACAATCGGGTTATCATCAGTTAAGGGTCAAGGAGAGTGATATTTCTAAAACTGCTTTTCGTACTCGGTATGGTCATTTTGAATTTCTGGTGATGCCTTTTGGGGTGACTAATGCTCCAGCTGTATTTATGGATCTTATGAACCGGGTACTTCATCCTTTTGTTGATTCATTTGTGATAGTTTTTATTGATGATATTCTGATTTATTCATGTGATATGGTTGAACATGAAAAGCATCTCACAACTATTTTGAATCTGTTAAAGATAAGAAGTTGTATGCCAAGTTTAGCAAGTGTGAATTTTGGCTATCACAAGTTGCATTTTTAGGCCATGTTGTTTCGGGAGATGGTATATGTGTTGATCCTAAAAAGGTAGAGGCTATTGTAAAATGAGAGAGACCCAATAACGTGACTGAGGTGAGGAGTTTTCTTGATTTAGCTGGGTATTATAGGAGGTTTATAAAGGGATTTTCTTCAATTGCCTTGCCGATGACTAAACTAACCCGGAAAGATATTAAGTTTGAATGGAATTCTGATTGTGAAAATAGTTTTGATGAATTGGAAAAGAGGTTGGTAACTGCCCCTGTTCTTACTATTCCACATGGTGGAGATGGTTTTGTTATTTATACTGATGCTTCACACCAGGGGTTGGGTTGTGTTTTTATGCAGCATGGTAGAGTTATTGCTTATGCTTCTAGGCAGTTGCGTACACATGAACGTAATTATCCTACACATGATTTGGAACTTGCTGCTATTGTGTTTGCTTTGAAATTATGGCGTCATTATCTATATGGTGAGGTATGTGAAATTTTTACTGACCATCAAAGCCTTAAGTATTTATTTACTCAGAAGGAGTTGAATTTGAGGCAGAGGCAGTGGATGGAGTTAATTAAAGATTATGATTGTACAATTCACTACCACCCAGGAAAGGCAAATATAGTTGCATATGCTTTGAGTAGAAAGGCTTCAGGCAGGTTATCTTGTATTCGATGTGCTAGAGTTGCTCATATTATGGAGTTGAGATTGATGGGAGTAGAATTGCAGCTAGTAGATGGGGATAGATTCTTTGCTCATGTAAGCATGAGGCCTCTGTTTGCTACCCGTATTCATGATTTGCAAAGTCAAGATCCTTTCCTTGAGAAGAAACGACAAGATGTCCAAGATGGTAAGTCTGAAGATTTTTGTATTGTGAATGATGGCACTTTATTGTATAAACAGCGGTTATGTGTGCCTAATGTGGGTGGATTGAAAGAAGAAATTTTAGATGAGGCTCATAATTCCATTTATACTATGCATCCTGGTAGTACTAAAATGTATAGGGATTTAAATGAGCATTATTGGTGGAATAATATGAAGAAGGAAATAGCTGATTTTGTTGCTAGATGCTTTATATGTCAGAAAGTACAAGTGGAGCATCAGAAACCTACTGGTTTACTTCAACTATTGCCAATACCAGAATGGAAATGGGATCATGCAACGATGGATTTTGTAGTTGGGCTTCCTCGATCTCAAAAGGGGTCAGATTCGATTTGGGTAGTGGTAGACAGGTTAACCAAGTCAGGTCACTTTCTAGCAGTCAAGACTACGTATACAGTTGATAGGTATGCTAGATTGTATGTTAATGAAATTATTCGATTGCATGGAGCACCTGTTTCTATTATTTCAGATAGGGACCCTACTTTTACCTCCAGATTCTGGGATAGTTTGCAGTATACTATGGGTACCAACTTAAAGTTTAGTACGGATTTTCATCCCCAGACAGATGGGCAGTCTGAAAGGACAATACAGATTTTGGAAGATATGCTTAGAGCTTGTGTGCTTGATTTCAAAGGTAATTGGGATGAATATTTGCCTTTGATAGAATTTGCATATAACAATAGTTTTCAGTCTACTATTGGTATGGCTCCATATGAAGCCTTGTACGGTAGATGATGTCGTACACCGATATGTTGGGGTGAAGTTGGTGAAATGAAGATAGAGGGTCCAGAATGAATTGAAGTCACCACTGAAAAAGTGAAGATTATTCAAGATAGAATGAGAATAGCTCAAAGAAGACAAAAAAGTTATGCGGATAAACGACGAAAAGATTTAGAATTCCAGAAAGGGGATTATGTGTTTCTTCGAATATCGCCATGGAAAGGAGTTATGAGATTTGGAAAGAAAGGGAAATTAAGTCCACGCTACATTGGACCTTATGAAATCCTTGAGAAAGTCGGGATGGTTGCCTACAAGTTAGCATTACCACCAGAGTTATCTCGGTTACATGATGTTTTCCATGTTTCTATGTTAAGAAAGTATGTAGCGTATCCTTCACATGTGTTGGTAGAACAACCTATTGAGTTAAAGGAAGACTTGAGTTATGTAGAAGAACCACTTGCTATCGTGGATAGGAAGGAACAAGTATTGAGATCAAAAGTGATCCCACTTGTGAAAGTTGCGTGGCGAAGGCATTCCATGGAAGAGGCTACATGGGAGAGAGAGGATACCATGAAGATTAATTATCCGTATTTGTTTGATTCAGACAACCAAGGTATGTCAATTTCGGGGACGAAATTTCCTAACAGGGGGAGAATTGTGACAACCCGAATATAATTATGATTAATTATGCTTAAAGCATGCCTAGCTTATGTGATATGATTAGTGTGTTATTAATATATGTGATGTTAATTTATTATGTTTAGTCTAATCCTACCTTCAAAAAGCATGAAATGTCGAATTAGTTACAAATACAAAATTTTGAAGGTTTCGGTAGGAATGTTCATGTTTAAGGATAGTTTTGACCTTTATGACATAACAATTGATTTGAGGTGAAAAATATATAGTTGTAGAAAAGTTAGTTATGGTTGTAACACAACAAACGGTGTGTGAAACGGAGGTTCGAGTGAGAAGTTATACCAAAATTACGAAACAAGGGCAAAATAGTCCATCCGTTAAGTAGTATTTTGTCTTATTATGGCAACAAATGTTTTATTCTCATTGGTTGGGAAGGGTGGTGGATTTGGCCGACCTTAAACTCTTAGAATTACCTCTTTATTCATCCAAAATGCATCCATGAGAGATTTTAAGCTTAAGGAAAGAGAAGTAGGAAATTAGGAAGAAAAAGTGAGGAGAAAATTGAAGAAAATTCATAGAAAATTACGTAAAAGCCCCGAAGGTAATTCTAACTGCAAATCTTATTGTTTTTCTTATATTTATGTTTTAGATGATAGAAACCATCATTTTTTTACTAAACTTTCAGCCCTTGATATATATGTTTGGTTAGATGAAAGTTTAAGTTAAGTTTAATGTATAAAACCCTAAAATTGCTTTGTTTAGAAAATTTGTTTATTCAAACTTCCATATATTTTTTTATACTTACTGGAATTGATTGATTCCAATTGGAGATTAATATGGACTCATATATGTATGACATATCCGAAAATCGTGTGAAAATACCAAGAAATGAGTCTTTGGTGAGAGTTTGAAATTCGGGTATGAAATCTGCCCTAAGGGTGAAAATATGCCCGCCATGTGTTCGGTGTTTTGCTTGACATAGCAAACGAACCTTAAAAATTATGAAACTTTAATTTTATATTTTTTTAATATGTTTACTGATGTTGGTTGAAATATCATATAAATTTATGATGTAGAAAAATTATGGAAATTCGTGGAAGTTGAATGAACGATAAGAGGGCCTATAGGGCATATTTGCCATGTGGTAAAGAAATGAGCATATCTTGCTCTACGAGACCTAAAATGATGTACCGTCTTTTTTATTGGAATACTAATATGACAAGGATTGAATTTTCAAGAATAAATGAATTTATATTTGGTCTATGATTTGGATATGTTAAATATACTAGCATGAATTTTGATGGGACTTCACTTGTGATAAATGATTTGAATGGAATCATGTGATGCTTATGGATTGAATTATGTTTAAATCGTTCTTTGGATTATTGATATTATTATGATGATACTAATATTTTAAGAATGATAGGAAGGGAAGAAGAGTTGATTGAACAAGTACTGGATAAAGGCAAGGGCAAAGCCAGTTAAACTGCCAAGGTGAGTGTACTTATGATTTGTTTCATATATAAATATGAATATAGCTCTAAGAGCGGATTTGTTTGAATACTTCGGTATTCAGGATTTGTTTGGATATTAAAATATCCAGGATTTGTTTGGGTCTCATGATCCAGGATTTGTTTGAATACTTCGGTATTCAGGATTTGTTTGGATATTAAAATATCCAGGATTTGTTTGGGTCTCATGATCCAGGATTGGTTTGAATACTTCGGTATTCAGGATTTGTTTGGATATTCAAATATCCAGGATTTTTTTGGGTCTTATGATCCAGGATTGGTTTGAATACTTCGGTATTCAGGATTTGTTTGGATATTCAAATATCCAGGATTTGTTATTGCCAATGGGCAGAATTATTTGGATCTTATGATCCATGATTTGTTATTGCCAATGGGCAGGATTGTTCAGATTTTATATTCACATATTCGATATAGAATTGTTATTCTATTGCAAGGAAGGAGTACCTCACTAAGCTTAATGCTTATAGTTTATATTTTAACAATTTCAGGTTTGTACGCTGCCAGCTAGGATAATATATGACCGATAACTTTGAGAGTTGCACCGTTAGAAGAGCTGGGGTTTAAGTATAGAGGTTTTATCGTTGTCACACTGAAGATTTTGATATACTCACACATTGTATATATTGATTTAGTATGGATTGAGTTTATCATTGTTAATCGTAGTAAGGGAATTAAATTTTCAATGGGATCGAGATTATGATCCAATTATTCTAATAACAAATGATTAGTATGGATATTGGGTTTGGGGTGTGATAAGAAGCGTACCGAGCAGCATCAGCGACCTTCAAACTAGCCTCGAGCTCTGTACCCTTCAACTTCAAGGCAGCATTCTGCTGCTCTAGCTCACCATTTTTCTTCACCAGCTCATCGTGAGAGCGATAAAGAACGGCGAAGTCAATCACAAACTACAAGTAAAAGAAGATATCAGAAGAAGGAAACAGCTAAAATTTATCAAAGTATTAGAGAAAGGAAAAGGTCTTACCAAGGCTAGCCTCTGACTAGCTTACAGAGCCAGTTGATCAGACCCCGTCGCCCTTTGGCGATCAATAGGAAGGACTACCATCTAGAGAAGCGCAGGGGCCTGTTGAGGAGAAATGGCAACTGAAGCCCCCTCGGGCAATGAGGATACAAGGACTATGGACTGCCCAGCCTTTATCCTCGATTCCATTTTTCTTATCTCTTCCTCCCTCTCCTTCTCCTTCTTCATTCTCTTCTTCTCTTCCATCCTCTTCTTCTCTTCTAACTTCTTTTTTTCCTCTTCCTTCTTTCTCTTTCTCTCTCTTTTCTATTCTTCTTCTTTCCTCTTCCTCTCCTGCTCCTAAGCAGTAGACCGAGAACCAGTGGCAACAGCCCCAGTACTGGACTTCTGCTTCTTCAACCTCTGAGCAAGGAGAACATGATCATCATCATCATCGTCATCATCTCGGATCAAATTTTTCCTTAGAGGAACCATTTCCTCTTTTGAGCTGCTGGACGTGCTCGAAGGTTCCCGAGCTTCAAAAACCTCTTCTGAATCAGAAGAACTATCACCACTGGAGTTCCCCTCGCCAAAATTTCCCTCAACACTGCCTATGATATCACTCTCAGAACTTCTCTCCTTCTCCTCTAATTAAATAGGATTGACAGCAGTCTCTTCAGAGGTATCAAACTCGGGAATGCTACCTACCGGCCTCGCTATAAAGCCAGAATCGACGTTTTTGTACTCAAGTAAGAAAGAAGCAGACCGGGGATGCTCGCCGTCAGTTAAGGGCTCCCTGATATTCCAAGCTTTGACCAACTCAAAAAGACAAACCTCGTTGAGAGCAGGTTATAAGTTCTTCGACCTCGCTGAAGAAAAAACAGGAAAGAGTCAGGAAGATCGCCCATTAATAAAGAAATTGAAAGAACAGAGCAAAGACTACCTATATACTCTTCCCCATAAAAGGGAACAGTGAACCTATCAGACCTCGACCCCTCAGTCTGGGGGGAAAACTGCCAATTTCTAGCAAGAAAGCCATCTTGCCAATAGTCCTTGTGGGAATCAGGTAGGTTTACTACCAATACCCTGTCAGGACTCCTGGCTTTGAGATAGAGAACACCAAAACTAGTTCGAGAAAAGGAATAGCAAAAGTAGACTTTAGCGAGCCCTAATTTGTTGCCATAGAGCTTATTTATTCTATGGACGCCATTGATTATCTTCCATACATTGGGAGAACACTGTGTAGGAACAATGTTGAAATAACCGAAGAAGTGCAAGAATAGATTGTTTAGAGGAAAAGTAAGCCCCCTTGGGAAAGTAACAAGACGTGAATCCAATGGGCACCCTCTGTCTCTCTAACATTTCTAGGGGGAGAGGCGCACTCAATCTCCACCCACTTTGGGATATTGTAAAACTTCCTAAACTCAGACACCGATCTATTACCAATCTTTGCCATTTGTAAGCCCTAAAACTACAAATTCAAAGAAAAAACACAAAAGAGGAGGCACGGGAGACTTATAAGATGGAAGTTTGAGTTGAATGGTGAAGAATCACAAGCCCAAATGACGAGGGAAATCGAAAGCGAAAAGAATGAAGACCTGGAGAAGAGAACGCAAATCGCTAGAACTCGCAGAAAATGGAAGAATACTAAGAAGCTTGAAACGGCGATGGTGAAATGACTGCTCAGAATAACTTTTGAATGTTACTAATCATAGTGCACAAAACACGAAGCAAGTGTCACCTAAATCAGTCCTCAAACTTTGGGAAGTGTTGCACGAGATGCAAAAGAGCCATTATGGCTAATCATTTAAATTTATTGAGCCCAAATTATAGCCCAACAAATTTAGGGGCAGTTGTGGGTACCCGGATTTGACATTACGGGCCCGGACGAGTAGCCTAATTAAAACGGCCCAAAGTCCAAGCCTGGTGTACCTCAATTTAACTCGGTTATGACTTAGTCTTCTCCCATGTTCTCGTAAAGAGGTGTTCCAGGAGAAGATGGAGAACGTGGGGGTGTCCAACACCCCCACTCCCTGAAAATAAACATGTATATAATAAACCCTAGGTCTGGGGCATAAGACACGCACTGTATTCTCTGTAAACACTCCCCGGAGTATATAAAAATAATACTGACTGCACCACCATGGACGTAGGCATTCTTGTTGAGCCACGTATATCTCTTGTTGTGTGATTGGCATTTACGTTTTTTATTTTGTTCAGTGATTGCGCTTCTCTTATCTATTTGTGTTGAATAACATTTGTTACCACAAGAAGCACTGTAAATTATTCTCTCACCTAATAGATGTGGGCGAGACAAAGGTAAGTAAGTCAAATTAAGTCTTATAGCCAGGCCATGATTAGAAGGCAAATCAAAGTAATATATGTATATGGAATTGGGCAGAGGATTCGTAATACTTTTCAGAAAGTAGTTACCCGATTAGTTAGTTTATTATATTTTATTTAATTATTTTATTTCGCTGAAATGGTAGGACCTAAAAGTAGAAGCATGTTTGTAGAGTTGCGAGTTCATATTCTTAGTGGTCCCGATTGGGTGCCTTAGTCCATTATCTTCATGACCAACAATGCAAGGTAGTAGTGTAATGGGAGGGCTCCTTGTCTGGATTTCACTTTGTGAGACGTCCCACGTATGAAACCGAGCGAATGTCGGAATTTGAGAAAGGTCTTGGGCACTAGGGACATAGTTAGTATAGTAATTATTTCTAGTGGCTAGTATAACGCATCAACCTTAAGATTATTAGGATGTAAAGCAAATGGGGCATATGGTATTGTTTTAGTAATGATGTAGTGAGTTAACCAAGAGAAGATTAGTGTGTAAATTTCTAGAAGGATTGGGTTTCCAGGTAAGGAATACCAACCCGAAAAAAAAATGTGAGGCCCATTCTTAGGGGAAACTGTTACGTCTACGACTTATCTTTTTTATTAGCTTTTTACTCCAACTCTTAGATTAGCATTATCAAGTTCGAGAGTGGACTATTTGGTTATTATAGACGCATATCCGCAAGAATGGGGCGGGAACTATCCCACGCAAGACAAAGAGCATACCAAAATAATGTTTGCCTTAAAGATGGGGGGGCATTTCCTCTTGGGAGGGAACTTAAGTTTTTTTTATGGACTAAAAGTCGATACAAGGTTGTTCTTATGGAAAGATCAAATTGTGCGACAAAATCAATGGTTAGATTTTGTAAAAGACTATTTATTTGAGGTGATAGATGATATTGAGTATAAAATCCGAGGGGGAAACTAGCGATGTCATAGGAATCCAAGTGAAGGAAGCTTAATTAGGAAGGTGTTGTTTCAAGGATGTTTATATTAGGGATTGACCGTTACGCCTGCTAGAAAGTTGAGAGTCACAGAAGAACAAGGAAAGGACTTGTATGAGTTTGTCTCCCTATGCACCACTTGTTAATTGGTGAATGTGGACTACCGGCAACCGATTGGGCTGATCCTACCGTTAGAAATATCGGTGCGAGAATGGGAGAGTGTATCCATGGATTTTATCACTGGATTATCAATGTTGTAAAGCGACCATGAGTATGATTGAAGGATAATATGGAGTCTATGAAGCTTTAAGGGGTACCTATCAATGTAGTGTCGGATCGAGACAAGGTTTTGTGTCCCGTTTCTGAAGAAGTTTCCAGGAAACAATAGGGACCGTTTAAGGTTAAGTACCTTCTACCACTAGAAAATAATTGGTCAAAAGGGGAGAAACAACGCATGTAGGAGGATATACTTTCGATGTACATGTCTATTTTTGGGTGGATGAGAGCAAAATCTTCTTTTGGTTAGATCTGTAATCCATAGTAGGTATGGTATCGTAAGGAACGTCATATAGTAAGACGAGTAGATCACACTTTTTTGGTTGGGAGAAAAAGGACAATAAGCTCTTAGACCTAAAAAAAGAGCCAATACATGTTTTTAAAGACTCAGTTCATTCAAAACCACTTGTGAATTGCGCAACTTGTCCGGAGGGCTATATTGACGCGAATATAAGTCTTGTAAGAATTGAGGTAGAGAATCAAATTAAAGACGGGTATTTTTTATGAAGGGTATAGCGCAATTTGGGATGATAGACGAACTTGCGCTGTGTTAGGTAGACTTCTCCGTTGTTAAAATTAGGCCCGATGGTTCATGTGAGGAACAAACGATTATTAACTTTAGATCATGGAGAGTATAGACAATGTACTTGGGAACGAGAGAATAATAATTGTGAAATGTTCCCCCTAGTCTTTTTATGAGTTACGCCTGAATTTTGAGGGCAAAATTCCCTTGTAAGGGGGGGAGTAATTATTTTATATTAAATTTCCCGATGGGTTAACTAGATAAAATGGAGAAAGTTAGAGTATATATTATTTTAAGTGAGTTAAGAGATAATATTTACCAAGTTTTGCCTATTTTCTATTATGTGGATGTAAATAGCATTATGTTGTACTTTATTGCGTCGTTGTGCTTTAAGCGACGGTTATGACTTATATTCAAAATTGAGCAATTTTAATGAATTAAAATGACGTTGGAATATAAAATATTATACGTTACACCGGATTCCAATTTAGAGGGTGCGGTTAGTTTTGAAATAATCGAGATAGACAAAATAAGTGCCAAGTTGTATTTTTGAGTTCCGGACACTTTTGACAAGTTATGACTCAATTATGTAGTTACGAGTCATTTTAATGGTGTATCAACATTTAAAAGATGGGAATTAATGTTTAGTGCCCGTTTAAGTCTTCCAAACCCCTTTTATTTCTCATTTCATGTTATAAGCATAGAGAGAGAGAGAGAGTTGGGAGAAAATGGGAGAAAATAGAGAGAAATTAAAGATTGGAGTTGGAAATCGTTGCTACGGGAAGAGAATCCGAGACTACAAACTTGAGGCAAGTTTCTTACTTTCTAGAGTATGATTTAATTTGGATAAATTGCATTTATGGTTGTGTTTTTGGGGTTTTTTCCCTTTATGGGTTTTGGGGGGTTTTGGTGTTTAATCCCTTAATTTTTTATTTAAATTTGATTCGAGGAGAATATATTAGTTAGTAGTTGTGTAGAACTGATTTGGTAGAATTTATTATAGTTGAGGTTGGAAAAAATTGAAGATTTGAGTTTTGGGGATTTTAGGGTTCATATAACCCGTAGCCCAAATTGGGCATTTCTGCCTGGCCGAATCGATTCGCCCCCCAAGCGAATCGATTCACCTATAAGGGAGGCTACAGGTCTAGGAAAGCGAATCGATTTGGATTAGGTCCGAATCGATTCGGGCTGAGACAGTAGGTCTGTTTTCTTAGTCAAATCGATTCATTTTTGGGCGAATCGATTCGCAGTCAAGGGCGAATCGATTCGGCCCTAAGCGAATAGATTCGAAAACCCTGTTTTTGTGGGATTTTTTTTCTAGCTTTATTTTTACCCTTTTCTTTTAGGTCTAAGGCTTATGAACCTTCTCTTGGGAAGTAATAAAGAGTTTTAGAGGTTTGTATTAAGTAAAAAAAAAATCATATGTTAGCATGGGGGTAATTGGGCTTATCACAAGGGTTAATTCGTAGAGGTAAAGGTTTCGTTTGAGATAGGAAGTTAGCCTAGAACTAACGGGACATAGAATGGCAATGCTTGGGACCTTTGGGAGACTAGTATTAAGCGAAATTACTTTTGATGAACTATGGTATTACTTTGGACTCTTGGAGACTAGTGTAAGTATAATCGCACCTCGGGTCCTAGGTCATTAATAAAATATGACTTCGAGAATAAGAAATGCATATTTTAAAATGGTACTTAATCATTGAGTATAAATGGTTTTGAGAATGTAAAAAAAAAGTGAATATTTTCAAATGAGAAAATAATTTGTAAATGATAATTTACTTATACACACCTCTCTAAATCGCTATCATAGGGGAAGTTACATGCATGAGGTGAAGTCCCCTGGCTAGTGAATGCAGGGTGAGTCCTCGGCCGTAGGACCGATTATTATATATTATGTGAATATTTTGTAGAGTGAGGTAATTTCGGGTCTGGTTATGACTCACTGTCGCAGGTATAGGGCCGCTTCCCGATGTCTCGCGAAGTAGGATGCCTAGGTTGCCTTGTTTGATAGGCCCTGGAAGATGATAGCCATTTAGGGGCGCGTCCAGTGGGGAAACTCGGAAGGACGATCTTAGAATCGTTATATGATGTGAAATATAACTATTCATAATAATGTGGGACATTATTGATGTTAAAGAAATTTAAGAAATAAATTTGCTTTAAATACATTTCCTAGAGAGAAAAAGGGAAATGGGAAGTTGTGAGATGTAAAACTAAATTGGTGGAACATTTTGTGAAATAAATTTCTATATATGTTTTTCCTAAAGAGAAAAAGGAAATGTACATTCAAGTTGTGTAAAACGAAAATGAAATCTCGATAAAGTGAAACTTAGATATTTCTCTCATGCGTATATGAACATTGTGTAGTGTCATTGATATTTTGCTTGGTTGTTTTTAGATTGAGAGGTGAGAATTTCTATCATATTTGTGAGAGCAAGTTAAGTTTATGATTGATGATAAAATATTCATAATTGTCATGCATTTTATTCACATGGTGATCATATCAAACCGGGCCCTGACCCGTCTATATCTCTTTGTGTTGCATGAATTCTATATTCGCCCAGGTGCTCTACCGCAGGGACACCTGTAATGACCTCTCCATCCCAGTTGTCTTGGAGCTATAGCATATTGCGGATGTTGTTGGATATTTGTTATAGACGCTTCTACCGCTTGTACTCTAGTTATGATCAGTTTAAATTTTCGTGCGTGTTGCCCAAGTTTTGTAACCGTTTAATATAATGTGATATTTAATTGTAATACTCGGTGTAACCTGCTTGTATTGGTCTGTTAACCGACAGCTTATTCGGTTATTACTTTATGCATTACGGTTATGCTATTGCTCGTTGATTTTTATATCGACCTCCTTTTCAAATTGGATTGTCTAAATGCTTTTTCTTTTAACTTACAAAATTAAATTTGACAGTCCGTTTTTAAAATAATTGGTGGTTATCTCGTATTATTATTTTAACCACAGTGATGCTAAGAATGTACCATCTATGATTCCTATGATTATTGGAATATCGGGTTGGCCACCTCTTATTTTAATTAGCGGGTTGGCACACAGTTAAAACCCTAGTTTGAAGATTTATTGAAATTATGTTTCCAAGATTGAAGTTTGTTCAGATTTCTATGATTACAAGTAATTTTGGTTGATGCTTTTAGTGATTTAGTAAGTTAGTTGATTACTTTCTTCTGTCTAATCTTCCTTCTACATCATTCTTCACTCCTCCCTTAGTTTAATCATGATTTCCTCCAATTCAACAATCATTTTCATTAATTTCATCATTTTAGGCTAGGTTTTCAAAGGTCGATATTCATGAACTCAACCTGATGTGGTAGTTGCATGTGTATAAAATTAATCCTCTAAATTTAATGGTTTATTACGACCGTATAGCGTAGAAATGCGATAATTGTAGATCTTTGGATCTCGTTTGCTTTAGGGTAACTGGGATGCTTCAGAATGCAATTCGAGTGTAACTATCACAATACCGATTTACTCATCCTCTGATTAAGTATGGTGCGGGCTTGAACCTTATATACGTAATGCTTGGGAGTAATAAATTTTTTGTCTAATTAATCATTTAAATTTACGATTAGTTTTATACCAGCAATACACTAGGGTTGAGGGATTGTATTCCTGGCCTATTTTCTTCATCATATAATTCAAGTTTTAAATCATTCATCGTTAGTATTTTAGGTAATTTATAATAGTTTCATTTCTTTCATAATTTCAAAATTGCATTTAGTTGTAGCCAATTCTCAAAACAAATCATCTTTTCCTTTCTTTTTATAGTCAGAGTTAGGATTTCTTTGTCTATCCAACGTCTTTACAATTCCATTGTCCTATTTTGCTGAGGATTGATACCCGACTTATCGAATTATTACTTGAGCAACAGGCTTTCACTTGAGCCAGAGAGTACGCACTTCTGAGACACATTCTTAGCCGCATCAGATCACATGGGTAATGCGCACGTTTTCCCACTCCGTTTGGGTTGTAACTAATTCATCATTGTATGTTATATCATGAGTAAATGGTGCAATTGCCTTACCTATAAAGGAAATCCACTTGTCCCTCAATAAGGGGAAGATAACCAACTATAAAAAGCACAGAATCGCATAGAAAAGGGGTCTATTTCTCTCTCGCTCTCCCTCTGGTACGAACCCTAAATTTGTATTCATTATCAGAGATAACACTAACACTATCACTGCACAAGTGGATGTATGTACCATTTCTAGACCGAACCACGTAAACATTGTCTTCTCTCTTTGCCTCTCATCTCCATGCTCTGCTATTATTATTTGTTATTGTTTATTACTGATTAAACCCCGTGGCTAAGGCATGAATTCCCCAATCCATTTTTAGATGATAACAAATTGGCGCAATTTATGAGAACTCGATAAGCCTTTATCGTTCATGCCCTATTTTTCTTATTTTTTTTTATTTTTCACCTACTCATTATTTTGAAGAATGACGAATAACTCGGAAGGCAGTCGTATGGTAGAGGTCCTGACTCCTACCACACTCATAGCGATGGGTGGCATTTAAGGAATACTAATGAGTTTAGTAAAAGGTTAGGAAGATACGCAGGAAAGTGTTAAGAAACCAACTCTAACTCTCCAAACAGGGCAGGGCATGCCCACCGCAAACCCTGTTACCCATGAAGGAGGAGCATCGGAGGTTATGGGAGGATTGTTACCTCCCGCACCTTATAGAGACAGGAGGCAAGCATACCAAAGGAAATCCCTTAAAAATCCTAAAAGACTGAACTTGGGATAATGCAAGGATAGGAGCTCCTTGCGATAGTCAGGATCAAAGTGACTCCGATCATACCGTCCTAGTGTCGCATCATCTATTCAATTAACAAGTTATGATGACGTGCAGTCCTTTTCAAAGGATCCCCCCAGCGTTTTAGAATGGCTACATCATCTGATCGATTAGAACCACGACGCGCTCGAGTATAGGCGGCAATGGCCCCCAAGGAGTATAGTGCGATCAGTAACTAGAGGATCAGTAAGGCTTCGTCTAAGACCGAGTAGACTTCCTCGAAAGATAGATCGACCGAAAATCGAGGTCAAACAATTAAGTCCTCTATGGCAAAGGCTGAGGTGGACATCCAATCGTTGAAAGGATCCATTCAACGCCTAGAAGACTGGCTTGAAGAGATGGACAACTTCAAAAAACCTCTTCATAGGGACTTCATGAAAGGATCTCCTTTCGTCACCTCGATCGTGGTTTACCCCGACCCTAGCCAAATTCAAACCTCCTGTGATCACGCCTAAGTATGATGGGAAGACTGATTCGATCTTATATGTCGAGAAGTATTAGGCAGCTATCGATATATACTCTATTCTCTATGAGATGCGATGTAGAGCCTTTTCTAGCACCATCACTGCTCGGCCCAAATTTGATATAACAGCCTACCAAAGGGGAAAGATATCTAACTTCCAATAATTGGTCGACCTATTCGTTATTAACTTCTGCTTTAGTAAAAAACCAGGCAAGAGGGTAGCTCATCTCCTCAGTGTACGACAGAAACCTGATGAGACCACGCGTGATTACATTACGCACTTTAATAATGAGAAACTCGAAGTGGTCGACTACAATGAGAAAACCGCCATAACCTCCTTAATGAGTGGACTACAACCAGGAAAGCTATTTTGGCCCCTAGCTAAAGAGCCACCTAAAATAATGATAGAGTTATTAGCAAAGGCAGGCAAGATTATGAATACAGAAGAAGCCATGGCAGCTAAAGAATCTGATCATCCTAAGTCTGCGACCAACAAAGGTAAGAAGGACCAAAAAGATCGAAAGACAAACAAGCTGAACAAGTACGACGAGTACACCCCTCTGACAGTAGGCATCCACCACATTCTGGAGGAAATTTGAGGGAACAAAGATCTCAGATGGCCCGGCAAACTCAAAGCACCTGCCAATCGCTTGATAAAATCAAGTATTGCGAGTTTCATAAGTGATGATGCTGGTAACAACACCACCAGATGAGATGTTGATAAGCTCAAGCTAGTGATAACAATGGCAGCACATAAAGTAAATATTCAGTAAAAGGAGGTGAGGAGAAAAGGATGAACACTAGTGTATAAGTGGTTCAGCCAATCAGGCCTACGTTCATTGTGAGTGTGTGAGTAATTTCACTAAATAAAGGCACTAATGGCCATAGATACAATCTCTCAAGCTTTCTCTCTCTAATGTATAAACCAACAGAGTTTTATCTAGGGTTGCAATTATGGATCCCTTTATAAGGTAGGGGATGACCTCTATATATAGTGCTTGGGGGGTGTCATGAACCCCCATGCATGCAATGAGTATGTGTATGAGGATCGAACCAGTATAATAATGACACTTGGATGATCTTATGTAGATAATGATGACCACAATATTCCCTCACGTGAGGGGAATGATTCGATTATAACTGATTTGTCCACGAATTCCAAACCTTCCATGTACTTGAATATGCTCGGACATGTGTCCTTGACCGATGTAACCTCATCTTGGACGAGTATGAGGTTTGTGAATTTCGATAGTGTTGCCTTGTCTTGTCAATAGCCATGATGACCTTGGCCGGGAAGAATGGTCGAGGTTGGGCCTAAGGTGAGATGTAACATCGGCTCAAGCAGAGTAGGATGCTGACTATAACCTGTCCCCATAAAGCACTACTGACCTCGGCTATTATAGAACCGAGTTTGGTAGTTGAAAGTCAACCTTACGGAATACGTTTTTTTCTGATGGCAGTTGCGAGCTTTTTGTCAACTCGGTTGTGAGACAGGTCGAGGTTAGTGACTCTGAGTATGAAGGTGCACTTTGGGCATATTAATCACCCCTAGCCCTTAGTCTCCTATATGAGTAGGTGATTGAGTGGTATGCTAGGTTGAGGCTGAGTTTCTTTTAGTGCGTTGGGGTATGAAGTGATTCCTTGACACATGTCACTCACTGAAGTGACTAACGTATTCCCTAAGGTGTTGATAATTCTGGCTGTGCCTTTTGGGTTTTTTAGGGTACTGATGGTGTGTTGAAATGTGTGCCCCATCATTGATAAGGTTTAAAACCTTCTTCTCTTTCCTCATTCTCTTTTTCTCTCCAGTCTAAGATTTATGCAACTGCCACTCCCAAGCTCCCCATCGTTGTGATGTGATCCAAGGTTTCCTTTGCTTCCTAACCTCTTCCTCCCTCACTCGTAACTAGTCGAATACTGCTTTTGATCTTTCTTTTCTATATCTGGTATTTGCTTTTTATTTTTGATTTTCCAGCGAGGTTTTCCTTTTCTGACGAAGCTTTCTGTCATTGTTAGGTAGTTGTAGGGTTAGGTTTGTTACACCTATGTGACCTTGTTGCCATATTAGGTTGTCTTGGGGTTGTTTCTGCCAATAACATTAGCTTTTAGACTTCTCGGTGACCTTACGGTCGTCTTCTCCGACGACCCTGTTCTTGAAGGTTCTTAAAGTTCTTCATGAAAACCTTTTAGATTCCTAGTTTGATCTTTAGTTTAGATTGAACAAGTTATTTGCCTGTTTGTAGTTTGAGTCAAAGTGCAGTGCCATCTTCCTTATGCTCAGACCCTTGTACCAACTTATAGAAGAGTTCCTATCTCTTCGTGAGAAGACCTTTGAGAAAATTAGGCAAATAGAGCTACACTAAGAGGAAGCTTGTAGGGCTGAGGCCTTTCCCCTTAGACCAATATTTCCTCCACCCCTGAAGGTTATATACCCTGAGTCGAACGATCCTGCTGAGCCTTCAGAGGTTCCTGAGGATCATGTACTAATGTCTGAGTATAAGTCATCTTCCTCAGACCCCATGTAAACCTTTGAAGCAGGAGAATCTGTAGAATCTTTTCAAGAGGCTATTGATTATTCTCCTAGGAAAGGTGAGGTTCCTGAGGAAGCTGAGGTTTCAAGTTGTGCCTCATCCCACCAAAGTGCTAGCACTTCGCATAGGTCTTCCGATGTTGAAGTCTTAGGACCCAGTGATGTAATTCCCCCTCCCATTGATGCCATTCCTCTATCGACTGCCACCATGGCTGAATTTGTGAAGAGGTTTCCTGGTGGTGCCCCTACAACTGACCATGCCGATATTTGTAGGGATGGGGATGATGATGAGAGCGACCTTGATACCTCTGAGGCGGACTAAAATGAGATTACTGTCAATAAGTACAACCTTCTTACTTTTAGGCACCTCTATTCCATAGATTCTTCAATCATCCTTAGGAAGCCTCTGAAGGATGAGAGGGCCTTTAATGGCTAGGATGGAGAAATCTGCGTATATAAGCAGATGTTTAAGTTAGGCTTTCGTCTTCCTATTCACCCAACCATCAGAGTTATACTCTTTCATATAAATCTTTCCCCTTCTTAACTGTCCCCAAATGCCTGGAGGTTTATGATTAGGACCATCGTCCTTTGGAGGGTTATTCACCATTCAGACCTTCCAGTTAGAATTTTTACAGGTTATTGTGTTCCCTCATCTGCCAAGAACCATCCTTGCTACTATCACTTATTAGCTAGGAAATCAGACAAGAAAATGCTCTTGGTTACCCAAACTTCAAATCATAATTGGAAACTCGGTACTTCTTTATTTTCGGGGAATGGGAGTTTGGTTCAGATGAGGCTTCTAGAAATTCGGTCCCAAGGACCCCTCTGAGATGGGGGAAGGTCTATCTTTCTGCTAAAGTTGACCTTGGTTTTAGCCAGGATAACTACAAAAACGTTGAGGACCTTCACAATTAGGGCGAGAAAGGTCGTCTGGTTAAATATGAGCACCTGATGACCCCCTACTACCTATCCCAGACAGGTTTGGGGGTTGGTCCCTTGGAAGAACTTCGTGAGTCTTAATTTTTCTCACCCGTCATACCTCTTATGTTTTTTAACTCTGACTGACTAACTCAGAGACTTGTCTTTTGCAGAGCGCCTATCAGGCATATCAAACGAGTTCTGGGAAATATCTGCTCCTAGTCTGGTGAAGCTTATGGAAAAGTGTGGTGGAAAAAGTGGGCCACCACCATCATCAAAGGGGAATGTCAGCACTTCCAGGGCCGATGCTACCAAAAAGAGGAAGTCCATGGCTGACCTGACGCATACGAGGCTGAGCAAGTCCGAGGTAAGGATCGTGTCATACCTCTCTCTACAAACGATGCCCTGGCTGCTCGTATATCTTAGCTAAAAATCTCAAATAGCTTAATCGGCCACAGTCTAAAAGTTGTCGATGCTATTGGCGCAATAATGAATGAGAAAGACAAGCATTTCCTACGCTCATTGGATGTCCCCTTATTGGTCGAGTTTACCCTCCACAAGTCAATCCAGGTATCTAATTTTTGCACATTTTCTCACAACTGTAACATCGGCTTTTTAGAAAGTATAACTTATATGTTAATACGTTTGATCTTCTTCTCCAGGGTGTCTTGTCCTTTCACCGTCCTGTTGATTGGACTTTTCAGAAGCTTCCCCTTATAGAGAAGGGTAAGGAAGTTGAGAAGGTTTAAGCCTCTATGAATGCAGAGGTTGCAAGGTTAAATAGGGTCATCAAGCAGAGGGACAATGACATGGCTCAGCTCAAGAAAGATCATGACAAAGCTCTGAAGGCCAAGGACGATGTACTTCAGTCGAAGGTCGATGCTGCAATAAAGGCTGCTTTGGAAGATGCTGCTGAGAAGACCATCGAAGACTATAAGGTCTCAGACGAATTTGTCAGCTTTGGTTTTGAATACCTAAAGAGAGGTACTAAAGCAACTAGAAAATAGGAAGCCCTGAAGGAGAGTGAGTCTGGGTCTTTGACTGCCTCTGACTTTGTAGGTCTCGACTTTGGAGACCCTCGGTTCGCTCAGACCTTAAAGAAAGCTGAAGAGGCTGATGCTGCTCCAGCCAAGACCGCTCCTCTTGAGGCCACAGAGACATAAGATGATACTCATCATAATGATGGAGTTAAAGTCATGAACATCGGCCGTGACCATACGACTGCTGATGTTGGTGGGTCGGCTCTTGCCGAAACCTAGGCTCTTTTCTTGTGAAGCTTTACAATAGTTATAATTTTGATCCTTTTATCTGTAACTCTTATTTTATGAGCACTGATGAAGGCTCTTGATACTATATTCTGTAACTCTGAGCCCCTTTTATGGTAATCATTAGTTCAACTTCTTCAAATTCTATTGTTTCATACGATGTTTGTTTTGAAATTTATTTGTTGGTGTTCCACTTATAGTTGCGATGTTTTACCTCTTATTTTCACCAATTAATGATGTTTGAGGAGTCTGAGGTCACCAAGTTATGATGTTTCACCTTAAATTTTCACCAAATAACGATGTTTAAAGATCTGAGGTCACCATGTTATGATGTTTCACCCTCATATTTTTACCAAATTAATGATGTAAGGTCACCATATTATGATGTTTAACCCTCATATTTTCACCAATTAATGCTGTTTAAAGTTTGAGGTCACCAAATTAATGATGTTTCACCCCATAATTCACCAAATTAATGATGTTAAAGGTCCGAGGTCACCATATTATGATGTTTCACCTCTTAAATTTTCACCAACTAATGATGTTTAAGGTCTGAGGTCACCAAATCAACGAAGTTTCACCCCATAATTCACCAAATTAATGATGCTTAAGATCTGAGGTCCCCATATTATGATGTTTTAATACTCATATTTTTATCAAATTAATGATGTTTAAGGTCTGAGGTCACCATATTATGATGTTTTACTCTCATATTTTCACCAATTAATGATGTTTAAAGTCTGAGGTCACCAAATCAATGATGTTTCACCCTATAATTCACCAAATTAATGATGTTAAAGGTCTGAGGTCACCATATTATGATGTTTCACCTCTTAAATTTTCACCAACTAATGATGTTTAAGGTCTGTGTTTTACCCTCATATTTTCATCAATTAATGATGTCTAAAGAGTCTGAGGTCACCAAGTTATCATGTTTTACCCTCATATTTTCATCAATTAATGATGTTTAAAGAGTCTGAGGTCACCAAGTTATGATGTTTCACCTCACACTCCACCAAATAATGATGTTAGAGGTATGAGGTCACCATATTATGATGTTTTACCCTCATATTTTCATCAATTAATGATGTCTAAAGAGTATGAGGTCACCAAGTTATGATGTTTCACCTCATACTCCACTAAATAATGATGTTAGAGGTCTGAGGTCACCATATTATGATGTTTCACCTCTTAAATTTTCACCAACTAATACTGTTTAAGGTCTGAGGTCACCAAATCATGGTGTTTTACCCTCATATTTTCACCAATTAATGATGTTAGAGGTCTGAGGTCACCATATTATAATGTTTTACCCTCATATTTTCATCAATTAATGATTTTTTAAAGAGTCTGAGGTCATCAAGTTATGATGTTTCACCTCATACTCCACCAAATAATGATATTAGAGGTCTGAAGTCACCATATTATGATGTTTCACCTCTTAAATTTTCACCAACTAATGATGCTTAAGGTCTGAGATCACCAAATCATGGTGTTTTACCCTCATATTTTCACCAATTAATGATGTTAGAGGTCTGAGGTCACCATATTATGATGTTTTACCCTCATATTTTCATCAATTAATGATGTTTAAAGAGTCTGAGGTCACCAAGTTACGATGTCTCACCTCATACTCCACCACATAACGATGTTAGAGGTCTGAGGTCACCATATTATGATGTTTCACCTCATACTTCACCAAATAATGATGTTTAAAGCATATAACAAAAGTACCATCACAACATTGCTATTTTTTCATTAACATCCTCTATATAAACTGATACATGTATTACAAAAAAATAAGAACTGCAACATCATATGTAATATTTCTTTTCGGCATTCTAAGGGTTGGAGAAGGGTTCTCCTTCAAGATTTTCTAGCCGGTAGGTACCAGGTACAACCTCATCAATTACCCTAAAAGGACCATGCCAATTAGGATGGAGCTTATTTGCTTTTTGCCACGTCTTCTTTAGGACTAAGTCTCCCACAGCTATAGGCCTTGACTTCACCCTTTGATTGTATAATCTCGCAGTTCTCTGTTGGTAGGCTGCCTGTCTTATCTCTGCATCCTCTTTTCTTTCCTTGATCAAATCAAGATCAAGTCTTATCTCTTCTCCATTCCTCTGAGGATCATATGTCTGAATTCTATGAGTGGGAAGTCCTACCTCTGTTGGGATGACAGCCACTGAGCCATGGGCTAACATAAATGGAGTTTCTCCCGTTGGTGTCCTCGTTGTCATCCTGTAGGCCCAGAGCACAGCATATACCTCCTCTATCCATATTCCTTTGGCCTCTTTCAACCTCTTTTTTATCCCACCAAGGATTGTTCGATTTGTGACCTTAGTCTAGTCATTTTCCTGGGCTCGGTCGGGAGAAGAGAAGAACTGCTTGATCCCCACTCTTTCACAGTATTTTTCTAAGGATTTGTTCTTAAATTGGGTTCCATTGTCTGAGGTGAGGGTGTTTGGAAGACCATACCTGCATATAATGTTCTTTTAGATGAACTGGAAGGTCTTCTGCTCTGTGATTGTGATCATTGGCTCAACTTCTACCCATTTGGAGAAATAATCAATTGCCACGATTAAGAACCGATAATTGTTTACACCGCTTGGCAGGGGTACTACCAAATCAATCCCCCATATTGCAAATGGCCAAGGGGACCTGATTGAAGTAATAAGTTGATGAGGTTGATGAGGGATTGTGTAGAACCTTTGACACTTATCACACTTCTTCACATACGCAGCTGCATCTTTGGCCAAGGTCGTCCACTAATACCCCTGAGTGATTATCCTCTTAGCCAACGGCCTTCCTTCTATGTGACTTAAACAAGAGCCCTCATGCACATCGTGTAAGATGCGTGGAACCTCTGAAGGGTGGACACATCTAAGGAGGGGGAGCAGGAATCCTTTTTTGTATAAGGCGTCTCCCTGAATTGAGAATTTAGCAGTGCTGAACCTCAGCTTTCTCCTTTCTAACTTCGACTCTGGCAGTACTCCCTCTCTGATGTACCTGATGAGAGGGTCCATCCATGAGGCTCTGTAGAATTCGAATGTGGACCCCCGAATTGTAAACTCTTTTAAATTGTAATATTTCCTTTTTATGAAATAGATGCGGAAGCGTAAAGAAATGTGATGGTTCACAAACAAACGAATTACCAAAATTCAATTCTCTTAAACAAATTAAAATTAAACCGAGTGAAATTAAATTAACGCATTAAAATCATTTTCACTTAAACCAAGTTAACTACACATTGCCCAAATTAAACACGTAGAGATTAAATTAAACCAATTTTTATCTTTTTACCTAAGCATGTGTTCTAGGTGATTTTGCAAAAGATAAAATAAACAATCAATCCACTAAGCCGCGATGTACGAGGAAAAACCCACAACGGGAAACAACCTCGGACGGCCCTAGCCACAAATCCACTAAGTACGGAATTTACAAATACAAGACAGAAAGGCTTACAACACACGACTCGATCCCTCTCAAGCCCCAACGCTTCTTCTTGTAGATACCGTTTCCTAGCGGATAACCTTGGAGCTCCACCGCGGTCTCGGAATCCACTGATCGGACTTTATATGGTCACCGTCACCGGAGCAAGGAGCCTTTCTCAAAGTGGGTAATGCTGCAACAACCTCTTCTTCTTTCTTTATGGGATGTAGAAGAAAACCCGAAACTTCTCTTTGAACGGAAGAGATGAACCCGGTGCCAATCTCCAAGCAAGATATATGAATATGGGAACTTGGAAGAAACTAATTTGGATGTAAACTAGAGTGGTGTATATTTTTTTCTTTGATAAAAACTCACTCAAAACATGATCTTTTTCCCTCTTTGATTTTACTCTCAAAACACTCTCAAGGAGTTAGTAAGATATGAAAAAGATTTTTTTTCAAAAGTGATTCCCGCACATAGTTATGCTGTAAAAAGTTGGTTAAGAAACAAGTAGGGAAGTGGGTGAAAAACTGCTTAAAACTGCCAAAAATTGTTCCCGCCTGGCGTCTCGTTCGAACGACATTTCGTTCGAACGACATTTCGTTCGAACGACATTCTCGTTCGAACGAGTCTTCTAACGAAGTTCCAGTATAAACTCGTTGGAAATCTCGTTAGAACGACAATCTCGTTCGAACGATATATCGAACGAGCTTTCAGAAACTTTGGAATATTCGATTTTTAGCCCAGAAAACTTTATAAACTTATTTTTTAACATTATAAAACACAGTTTTAATTAAACCTAACACCCAATAAACAAGTTCCAGGCTCCTATATATATATATAATTGCATTTATACCTTAGGAGCATGGAACTATGGTTGATGACGTATAAACGAGGCACGAAACCGGCATGATGATGAAGCTTTATACTCTTTGCCACTACGTCTTCAAACAAACTTTTCATAGGCTTGAGAATATTACAATTAAATACAATCCTATGTATAAATGTTTTTGTCCGGAATTGAGCCAAAACTATATATATGGACTCAATTGGAAATTTGTGTCCTTACAAATCTCCCTCTTTGGCTATTCCGGGACAAAAACCAAACAAAAATCCTAAAGGGCCGTCAAGCTCACTAGACTCAAAACATAACCCACCCAAACTTGACTCAACCCAAGGATCAAACGCTTTGCCATTGAAAGCTGCCACTTTAGAAGAATTTCTGCACACTTAAGCAAACTCATCAAATGCATCGGGAATATCAATGTATTTAAAGCAATTAAAATAAATACTCTCCCAAAAATAAATACTCCCCCAAAATAAATACTCCCCTTTATCACAATGATCAACCCAAGAAGTTAGCTACTCCCCCTAAGTTAAATCTCCTAAAATCTCCCCCTATCATTCTCCCCCTTTGTGTTCAGGAATAGGCAAAGGATAAAGAACAAATATAAAAGCATGTTGAAGCTTAAAGAGATACCAAAACTAAAGTATAAGCATAGAAGGACTAGAAAGCAAGGCAAAAGCAAAACAAAATATCATATATATATGTACTAGAAATATATCAATAATGCAGACGAACATATATATATAGATATAAACACACACATGACACAAAATACAATAAGTTTGCACACTCGTATGGCAAAAATGTATCATATGGAAACGAAAGTGTTGGGGTGTGAATTAGTAACAAGTAAATTTAGACCCAATCACTTAAAAAAATATGTTCACGGAGTTCTCATTTGATTGCAAACTTCATCACATTTAAATATAACCTCATGTGACAATATAGTTTGAACTTAATGAACAAACATACACAATGCATACAAGCCTAGCATATTGATGATTCTACAAACCAATAGAGTCATGACATGAAATACGCAATTAGGATAAACGGCCATTGTGCAAACAGTTGATATACCATCCAATCTCCCTCAATAAGCATTTATATTAAATTTTGAATGAATATATCAATCAAACATAGGCCTTGGCAATTATTTTTCTTTTTAATGCCATATTTTCTGTTTTTAGGCCTTTGGACCACGTATTTCTTTTAGGTCCATTAAAAAACGGTGGCTTACAATCGCAAAGGATCACTTAGTCCTTTCGGAGCCCTTCCCCGTGCACATTTTTATTTATCATGTTTTCATTTTTCACACAAATCTCACGTGCAACGAATTTTGACATGCACTAGTCCTTCTAAGTCACAAATATGTAGATGACAAGATTGGAAGGAGAACACCTCACATAGTTCAAATATACATTTGAAGTTAAAATTTCAAAAGATCTCGTGCATGTGTGAATAGAGGCATATAAAAATAGAATCCGTTTAAAACAACACAAAATCCAACTACTCCATGTAAGCATGGTAAAGAACATAATAAGGATTGATAATCTACACCAAAAGTTCTAGCCACATGAGAGCGTTAAAGGAGGGATTCAAACACAAGTATATGCCACTTAAAGTGTGTCGAACCAAAATACACACAAAATAAAATCTTTTTGAGTTTTTGACATTTATAACCAAAAGTAAAATTATATACTTAAAAGACAAACCAAAAATCATTTGAATTTTTCATTAAGCTTAAATTACTAAGAGATAAAATCCAAATGATAAACAAGAATCTTTTTGTATTTTTCATTTGATGCAAACAAAATGAAGGAAATATAATACAAAAGATAAACAAAAATCATAATTCTAGCATGTGATAAGCATGGAGCATAGACTAGAAAATGATTAAACAAGCATACATTTAGCATGTGAATATAGCATGAAGTACAAAAGCTAAAGTATGCAAACACTAACACATTCATCCTTTAGATTTAGCAAGGGAGGAAGCATGTGAAAGTAAATGAGAATCAAAAACCCTATTTTGCAAGGCAACCAAGTCGGATTTCCTAACCCAAATTAATGAAGAATGACTATCTTGGGGTGTAGAAATTTGAAATACATTGGTTGCATTACGTTGGAATTTTCTATGAATTCGTTTAAGATCAAAACAAAATTTCCTAAGATGACCTTTTCGACCACAATGTGTACAAGTAAAAACATGTCGAAAAGATTTACCTAAGGAGTGATCTCTAAAGACTTTCCTAGTAGATTCTCCTAAAACATTGGTTTTGGCATTATGAGTAAATTCATTACAAGTATTGAAGCCTAAACCAAAAGTGTCATTTTTAATTTGGACCGTTCCTAATATTTTATCTAATTTTTTCGAACGACACTCCAAATCAAATTTGACATTACTAGAGTCTTTTAATTTATTTTGCAATTCTAAAATGTTAGACTCTAATAAAACATTTCGCTCTTCAAAAGCAAGAAGCTCCTTTTTCAAGGATTCCATTAATCCCCTAAGGCTATCTCTCTCGCCTTCTATATATTCAAGCTTCTCTAGAAGAACTTTCTCACGTGTCCTAAGGTCTTCAATCAACATACTTTCATCAACTACCTTGACACTCTCTTTTAAACTAGCTTCTAACTTCAAATTAGCTCTTTTCAATTTAATAGATTCTTTATAAAGTTCTTGAAAAGCATTTTGAAGTTCGCTCACATTAACCTCTTCTTCATTTTCACTCTCTCTTTCTTCTCCACTCTCACTATCATAAAAAATAAGAGAATCATAAACAATGACCTTGGAAGTGTTATGTGTTAACGTTTCATCAATCGATGAGTTCTCACTTTCACTCACATGACTAGCCATAAAAGCCACAAAATCAGGCTTAGTGGGGGAATCGGGTCCCTCTTCCTTATCACTATCACTAACGGTCGCATTATATGCAATGGGTCGTTTACCCTCTTTCCTTAGTTTAGTGGGGCACTCAGAAGCCCTATGACCATAACCCTCACAACCAAAACACCTATTAGACTCGTCCCTATTTAAATTTTCATTAATAGGTTTAAGGATCTTCTCGGCTTTAGGGATCTTCTCGCCTTTGTCATGCTTAGAAGTTTAAAATTTCTTAAAATCATTTTTAAATTTATCTTTGTTAAATTTAAGAAATTTTCTAAATTTGTGAGCAAACAAAGCCATGTCTTCTGAGTCACTATCACTCTCGCTCTCTACTACTTGTTTGACCTCTTTTCGGGCTTTTAAAGCAACACACTTTTCAATTTTCTTTTTCGTTTTAGAGGGAAACATATCTAGTTCATAGGTTTGTAAATCACCTTCAAGATCTTCTAATTTCGTAGAGGCTAAAGTTGGTAAAGAATTTAAAACGGTCACTTTTGGAATAAATCTATCGGGCAGGGACCTTAAAATTTTCTTTACAACTCGGTTGTCGGGTATTTTCTCTCCCAAATTAAAAGATGAATTGATAATATTGGAAAGTCTAGCATAAAATTCATCAAAGGTTTCATTATCGTTCATTTTGATAGTTTCAAATTGAGTGGTGAGGTTTTGGAATTTCGAAGCTTTAACGACACTAGTTCCTTCATGAGTTAGTTGTAAAATATCCCAAGCTTCTTTAGCGGTTTCACAAGTCATAATACGTCGGAATTCATCCGGTGTGACAGCGCTAAACAAGGCATTCAAACCACGGGAATTAAAATTAGAAAGTTTAAACTCATTTTCAGTCCATCTATCGGTCGGTTTGGGTATACGATCATTTTCAACTAAGTGAGTTGGTGGGGACCACCCGTTAACTACAGACATCCAAACTCTCTCATCGATAGATTTTAGTGCCGATTTCATTCGCGCTTTCCAATACGCGAAGTAAGAACCATCGAAAATAGGAAATTTAGAAATTGGGGAAAATTCCATTTTAGCCAAAAATATTTAAAGGATCTTTAACGAAATAATTTATCACTTTGGCTATGATACCAATTTGTATAATTCGGATGTCGATCCCCGGATTGTAAACTCTTTTAAATTGTAATATTTCCTTTTTATGAAATAGATGCGGAAGCGTAAAGAAGTGTGATGGTTCACAAACAAACGAATTACCAAAATTCAATTTTCTTAAACAAATTAAAATTAAACCGAGTGAAATTAAATTAACGCATTAAAATCATTTTCACTTAAACCAAGTTAACTACACATTGCCCAAATTAAATACGTAGAGATTAAATTAAACCATTTTTTATCTTTTTACCTAAGCATGTGTTCTAGGTGATTTTGCAAAAGATAAAATAAACAATCAATCCACTACGCCGCAATGTACGAGGAAAAACCCACAACGGGAAACAACCTCGGACGGTAATAGCCACAAATCCACTAAGTACAGAATTTATAAATACAAGACAGAAAGGCTTACAACACACGACTCGATCCCTCTCAAGCCCCGACGCTTCTTCTTGTAGATATCTCTTCCTATCGGATAACCTTGGAGCACCACCGCGGTCTCGAAATCCACCGATCAAACTTTATATGGTCACCGTCACCCGAGCAAGGAGCCTTTCTCCAAGTGGGTAACGCTGCAACAACATCTTCTTCTTTCTTTATGGGATGTAGAAGAAAACCCAAAACTTCTCTTTGAACGGAAGAGATGAACCCGGTGCCAATCTCCAAGCAAGATATATGAATATGGGAACTTGGAAGAAACTAATTTGGATGTAAACTAGGGTGGTATATATTTTTCTCTTTGATAAAAACTCACTCAAAACATGATCTTTTTCCCTCTTTGATTTTACTCTCAAAACACTCTCAAGGAGTTAGTAAGATATGAAAAAGATTTTTTTTCAAAAGTGATTCCCGCACATAGTTATGTTGTAAAAAGTTGGTTAAGAAACAAGTGGGGAAGTGTGTGAAAAACTGCTTAAAACTGCCAAAAATTGTTCCCGCCTGGCGTCTCGTTCGAACGACATTCTCCTTCGAACGAGTCTTCTAACGAAGTTCCAATATAAACTCGTTAGAAACTCATTGGAAATCTCGTTCGAACGACAATCTCGTTCGAACGACATATCGAACGAGCTTCTAGAAACTTTGGAATATTCAATTTTTAGCCCAGAAAACTTTATAAACTTATTTTTAAACTTTATAAAACACAGTTTTAATTAAACCTAACACCCAATAAACAAGTTCCAAGATCCTTTATATATATAATTGCATTCATACCTTGGGAGCATGGAACTATGGTTGATGACGTATAAACGAGGCACGAAACCGGCATGATGATGAAGCTTTATACTCTTTGCCGCTACGTCTTCAAATAAACTTTTCATAGGCTTGATAATATTACAATTAAATACAATCCTATGTATAAATGTTTTTGTTCGGAATTGAGCCAAAACTATATATATGGACTTAATTTGAAATTTGTGTCCTTACAGGCTCCCATAGTCAGACTAAGGCAAGGTCTTTCAACCTCCTCTTATTTGATGGTCGGCTTAAGTAGAATCTCAACTGGTATTGTTCTTCTTATGTCTGTCCTTATTGCTGAGGCTAACCTCGGGAGTGCATCAACTCGTCTGCTGTCTAGCCGAGGTATCCTTTTCATCTTTACTTCCTTAAAGCTTTCTACCGTCGTTCTCACCCTCTTCAGGTATTTGGCCATCCTTTCGTCTTTGGCCTCATACACCCCTAGGATTTGGTTGACAACCACCTTAAGTCGCTGTGGACTAGGAGTTGGCTGACACTAAGGGCATTTACCTAAGAGAGACCTGTTATTAATGCCTCATACTCTGACTCATTATTGGAAGCTTTAAAGTTAAACCTCAGCGCATATTCAATATCGGTACGATCTGGGGCTGACACTATCAGCCCCTCTCCACTTTCGCTTTCATAGGATGACCCGTCAATGAAAAGTTTCCAAACAGTTTCATTTGAAGAGAAGTTTCCTTCTGATAGGGTCCCTTGATTAAAGAGGTATTTGTCTTCCTCATTCTCAACTATTCTTGGTCCGGCTTGACTCAACCTAGTCCGGATCACGAAAGACATTTCTCTCTTCTGGGTCACGTTTAACCTCTTGATTATTCTCAACCTCGGCCTCATCCAAAGTAAACTCGGCCACAAAATCTGCGAGTGCCTTCCCCTTGATGCCAACCATGGGTTGATATACAATGTCATATTCCCCCATCTCGATGGCCCAGGTCATTAGCCTGCCTGACTTCTCAGGCTTATGGAGGACCTGTCTGAGTGGGGAATCAGTGAGGACGACCATGGAGTGAGCTTGAAAGTATGGCTTCATTTTCCTAGAAGCATGTATCAAAGAATAGGCTAACTTCTCAATCCGATGGTACTTATGCTCGGACCCTTGGAGTGCCTTGCTATTAAAGTACACTGGTCTCTGCACTCCATCCTCTTCTCTTACTATCGCAGCACTGACAGCTGACTCTGAGACAGCTAAATATACATATAATTTCTCGCCCTGAATTGGCCGAGATAGGAGTGGAGGGGATCCGAGGTAAGACTTAAGCTCTTTGAAAACTTTCTCACATTTCTCATTCCATTCAAAGGCTTTTCTAAGAATTTTGAAAAAAGGAAGACACTTATCTGTAGCTCTTGAGATGAACCTGTTAAGTGCAGTAACTCGTCTGGTTAGTCTCTGAACATCTTTGATGGTTCTGGGTGTCTTTATTTCCAACAAAGCCTTAATCTTCTCAGGGTTAGCCTCTATTCCCCTTTGGTTGACAATGAAGCCCAAAAACTTTCCTACTCCTACCCCGAAGACACATTTGTCCGGGTTGAGCTTCATTCTGTATTTTTCCATGGTGTCAAAAGTTCTTTCAAGGTCGGCCACATGAGTGTCAGCCTTCAGACTCTTCGTCAGCATGTCGTTCACATAAACTTCCATGGATTTGCCTATCTGATCTTCGAACATCTTATTTATAAGACATTGGTATGTAGCCCATGCATTCTTCAGGCTAAAGGGCATGACCTTGTAGCAATAGGTCCCCTTGTCTGTAATGAAGGTTGTCTTCTTTGAGTCTATCGAGTCCATGAAGATCTCATTATACCCCGAATACACATCCATGAATCTCATAAGCTCATATCCTGTTGTGGCATCCACCATCTGATCAATACGAGGCAGGGGGAAACTGTCTTTTGGGTAAGATTTATTTAAATCAATGAAATCTACACACACCCTCCATTTCCCATTAGATTTGGGCACAATGACAGCGTTAGACAACCACTCAGGGTATATGACCTCTCTGATGAACTTGGCCTCTTCAAGTTTTCTAACCTCGTCTCTGATGACATCATAATTTTCCCTTGAGTATACTCTTCTTCTCTATTTGATGGGCTTGGCATTTTCTAGAACATTGAGTTTATAGCACATAATCTCAGGATCAATACCTGGCATGTCTGCATCGCTCTATGCAAAGATACTATGTCTCTTCCTTAACAATTTTACTAGTTCCTCCTTGATATCAGGTCTTAGGGCTTTGCCGATTTGGATGGGTTTTTTTGGCTCGTCCTTATTGAGGACGATGGATCCTACCTCCTCTGCGGCCTCTCCCTTTTTAAGCTTTGTTTCATCTTTAGGATCAAGTGTGTCGATGTTGTACGTGGTTTTTCCCTCTTATGAGCCTCTCTCTCTTTCGCAGAGTTGAAGTAGCATTCTCGTGCCAATGTTTGGTCACCTTACACTTCCCCTACTCCATAAGGAGTCGGGAATTTTAGCATTTGGTGGACCGTTGAAGGCACGACCTCAAATTCCTTAAGGGCTACTCTTCCTATGATGAGGTTATAAGCTGAGAAGACATTTTCATCCATCACGAAGAAATTGCTTTTTCTAGTCAACCTCTTAGGCTATTAATCTCCCATTTTAATATAAATTTCATACATGCCCAATGGATGAACCTTTTCACCGCTATAGCCAATTAAGAGATGATGATAAGGGACAAGACTAGCTCTTATGAGGCCTAGGCTCTTAAAATAGGGCCAAAACATAACGTCTGCAGAACTTCCCCCATCAATGAGGATCCTCTGAACTTCATAACCATGCACCCTTGTGGTGATGACTAAAGGGTCACCATGGGGAGCTAAAATACCCTTAAAGTCAAGCCGTGAGAAGTCGACCACGAGGGTGTCCATAACTACCTTCTTTCTCTTCTCGCGCTTAACCTCTGTAGATGTTAAGTTCAAAACCTCGGCTTTAGTCACTGTTTTGGCCTCTGACACATGAGCCTTGCGATCAGCTACCTCTGAACCACCCCCTACTAGTCCCCCACGGATAGTGTTCACACCGAAAGAGATCATACCGGCCCTCTTTACTGGGGAATTGTCATCTTTAGGTAGTAGGTCAGGGTCATCGTCATCATCATCTGAGTCATCAGCTCTTCTGGCAGGGACATCTTCCTACATTTATCATTTCTTTTCTTTTGGGGGTTGTCTTTTCCCCCCTAGAAGCTCTACCATCCACATATTTCCTGAGCTTTCTAGATTTCAACATCTTCTCAATATCATCCTTCAAGGCGAAACACTTGTCAGTCAGATGGTCGTGACCTTATTGGAACTCACACCATAGATTCTTATTTCTCTTATATGGAGGAGCCTGCTGCTTATTCGACCATCTCAGGGATCGATCATTATTTATTTCATTGAGGATGTGTTCGCAGCTCACTGTTATAGGAGTGTAGTGTGCAAACTTATCGTCTTTAGTCCTCTTCTTTTTATCTTTTTTCTTCTGAAATTTCCCGTTATTAATTCAATTCTCATCCTCATACTTCGCAGCCATTGCTTCTTCTGCGTTCATGACCTTTTTAGCTATTGCTAGAAGCTCAGCCATAGAATTTGGAAGGTCTTCAGCAAGCTTTCAGAGTAGTTTTCCCTTCTGAAGTCCTCCAATAATGGCTATCATAGCTATACTCTCTTCATAATCTTCTACCTCTAATTTTTCCTTGTTGAACCTCGCGATATAGTCTCTGAGGCTTTCATTCTTCCCTTGATTTACATAAAGCAAGTGGGTCATCTTCTTTTGAGGTATTACCCCAAAATAGAAGTTGTGGATAAATCGCTCAGCTAATCCTTTGAAATTTTCAACTAAATTTTTAAGAAGAGAAGTGAACCAGATATGTTCAGCCCCAGTCAAAGTGCTTGATAAATCTCGGCACCTCATCTCATCAAAGATTGAATAAATATCTGTTGCAGATTGATACATTTCAATATGATGGACTGTGTTAGTACTACCATCGTACTTGGGAGACACTACCGGGGGTTTAAATTTGGCAGGGGTTAGGAAGTTGACAATCCTTGCCACAAATGGTGAGCCCTCTAAAAACCCCCTTTGCAATGGGTCTCGGTTTTTTATGAGGTTCCCTATCTTCTCTTCCAGCCTTTGGATGGAATCATTCCATGGTCTGGAAACATCAGCATGGACGAGGTTTTCCCCAGCCACCTCCAAGGGGTGAACTGAGGGTTCCCTAGCTACTGCACAACATCGGCTATTGACCTCCCCCTGACCACAGTCTCGGCTATGTGGGGGTCGGCCATTACGGGGACGATAGTCACCTACTTATCTTCTAGAGAGCCAGCGATATTTCTTGATCTCGACAGCCTCTCCCTCAGGTCATTGGTTGGGCCGAGCCTTTCAATGGCTGACCCTCTTCTTAAACGATCAAAATCTTATCCTCTTTGTCGTTCATCACCATCTCGTCTTGTACCATAACCTCAACTCTGCTGTATAGGACGTAAAGTGTTGTTTGAAACCTCATATGGATCCTAACAGTCTGTCGGAGCATCTTTCGCCTCAATGTCGTCATACCTATCCTCAGGGCAAGGGTTTCCTTGCCTCCCCAGGCGTAAACGCCTAGGGTCGGCAACATCTCTCCTTTGTTGAGGAGTAGGTTGGTCCTTTCGTGGTGCCTGGGGTGATCCCCTAGACTCATGTTGCGGTTGAGAAGCCGCTGGAGTAATCATCTCCGATGAGACTCCAGGTGGTCTCATAATATTTTGGCTTAGTTGGGCAAATTGCTCCTGCATCACTTTCTGAGTTGCAGCCAAGGATTTTAAGGCTGCTGTCACCTCAGCCATCTCGAACTGGGGTGGTGCCTGGCTGGAACTGGGTCCTCCAACACTAGATAGTGGAGGAGGTGGTGGTAACTCCGGTGCCATGTGATAAGACTTGAGAGCTTGCAATGAAAATATTAGAGAGCTTGATACCTTAAAGGACCTCTTTCAATAGTGACACATCTTCATGCGAAGGGTGAGGTGTGGTTCACCACCAGAGTCTCTGGTGAATTTAAGCAGCTAAAGAGGAGGAGATCAATCCTCTCGTTCCTATAGATAGTGCCAAAATGATGAAGCTAGTAACAGTACCACCAGATGAGATGTTGATAAGCTCAAGCTAGTAATAACAATGGCATCACATAGAGTAAATATTCAGTAGAATGAGGTGAGGAGAAGAGGATAAACACTAGTATATAAGTGGTTCAGCCAATCAGGCCTATGTCCACTATGAGTGTGTGAGTAATTTTACTAGATGAAGGCACTAATAGCCATAAATACAGTCTCTCAAGCTTTCTCTCTCTACTGTATAAACCAACAGAGTTTTAGCTAGGGTTGCAATTATGGATCCATTTACAATGTAGGGGATCACCTCTATATATAGTGCGCATGCATGCAATGAGCATGTGTATGAGGATCGAACCAGTATGAGAATGACACTTGGCTGATCTTATGTAGATAATGATGACCACAATATTCCCTCACATGAGGGGAATGATTTGGTTATAATTGATTTGTCCACATATTCCAAACCTTGCATGTACTTGAATATGCTTGGACCTGTGTCCTTGACCGATGTAACCTCGTCTTGGATGAGTACGAGGTTGGTGAATTTCGATGGTGTTGCCTTGTCTTTTCAATAACCATGACGACCTCGATCGGGAAGAATGGCCGAGGTTGGGCCTAAGGTGAGATGTAATGTCGTCTCAAACAGAGTAGGATGATGACTATAACCTATCCCCATAAAGCGCTGCTGACCTCGGCTGTTGTAGAGCCGAGTTTGGTAGTTGAAAGCCGACCTTGCAGAATACGACCTTTTTTATGGCAGTTGTGAGCTTCTTGTCAACTCGGCTGTGAGACAGGCCGAGGTTAGTGACTCTGAGTACGAGGGTGAACTTTGGGCATATCCACAAGAATCGTGTCCATAATATGGATAGTTACTTCTCACTGAAAAATGAAATTGAAAGTCTGATCAAAAGGGGCAAGCTCTCTAGATATGTCAATATGTATTACCGAGCAAATCAAATGAACGTAAACCCAGGAGACGATCTGAATCACCCTGCAGGATGGCGGATGACAAGAAGAGAGGACGGGACAACATTTCTGACCAATATCTAAACCTCCCTAAGAAACCTGGAAAGACAGTCTATGATATCAAAATGTTCTCCTTTAGATATCAATTCATTGCAGGTGGAGACGCTAGAGGAGGGGAAGATTTGGCAGAAAGGAAGGCCTACCTAAATGAAGCTAAGGCTTGCACCCATATTTGACAACTAAACAGGAAACGTGGACACGCGCCCCCAAAAGGTAAATAAAGATAGTCTAATTGTCAGATTCTCTAAGGACGACTTGTTTGGAATCATATACCCTCATGACGACCCCCTGGTCATTACCATGATGGTCCATGAGAGCAGGGTCACTCAAATTTTGGTAGATAATGACAACTCGGTGGACACTATGTTTTATAATTATTTTAGAAGATTAAAGCTTCGAGACATTAAGCTAACACCATACCACAGGCCTTTGATCAGTTTCTCAAGAGAAAAGGTATACACCGTGGGGACAATGGAGTTGGAAGTTAGTGTGGGAATCTAGCCCACATACCGAATAGAGATGGTCCAATTTTTTATCTTGTACAAAAATGTACATTCTGCTTATAATGTTATAATTGGGAGAGTTAGTTTAAAGAAGTTTGAGGTCGTTCGGTCCACTATTCACGAACAACTGAAGTTCCTAACCCATTACGGAGTGGGAGTTATCAAAGACAATTAGTGGAAGCACGGGAGTGTTATTACATGTCGGTCGACCAAAAAGAACAGAAGAAATTCACCACCACTTATCAAATAGAGACCATTGAACACCGAAACGAGGAGAAATTGGTTAAGGGACAGGTGGTAGAGGAAATCGAGACAATCCCTCTCGATGTCGAGCACCCCATGAGAGCCATACAGATCGGGTCGTCTCTGGCCCCCCACTTGAAGGAAGAGCTATTATTTTTCCTACGACAATGCAAAACCATATTCGCGTGGAGCCACGAATACATGCTGGGAATTGACCTAAACTTTATATGCCATGAGTTGAGCATAATGGAGGGCGTTAAGTCGATCAAGCAGAAATAGAGGGTCTTTGATGTCAAGAAGAACTAGGTTGTGCAGGAAGAGGTGCTGAAATTGTAGAAAGCCAACTTTATAAATGATGTCAAGTGTCCCGAATGGCTTTCTAACATAGTCATGGCACGCAAGAATAATAATAAGTGGAGAATGTGTTTGGATTTCACCGATTGGAACAAAGTGCGTTCCAAGGATCACTACCCTCTACCTAAAATTGACCATCTCATTGACGCAACTTCGGGACACAAACTCCTCAGCTTTAAGAACGCATACTCTGGGTACAACCAGATTAGAATGAAGCCGTTGGACAGGGAAAAGATATCCTTCATCACCAACAGGGGCACTTACAGTTACAATGTCATTCCCTTTGGTCTCAGAAATACGGGGGCGACTTACCAAAGGCGGGTGAATAAGGTGTTCGATGATCATATTTGAAGGAAGATGGAAGTCTATGTAACAACATGCTCATCAAAAGCAAAACCACAATTGACTACATCAAGGATCTTGAGCAGACATTCGACCAGTTGGAGACGCATCAAATGATGTTAAACCCGACAAAATTCATATTCGGGGTAAAAGAAGGAATGTTCCTAGGGTTCATCGTCAACTAACGCAGTATTAAATCAAACCCCAAGATTATTCAAGCCTTGATAAATATGCATTCCCCGATGATGAAGAAGGAGGTGCAGGGAGTGAGAGGGTGCGTCTCCACTTTTAACGGGTTCATTTCCAGAGCCACAGATAGATGTTAACCTTTCTTTAGAGTTCTGAGGAAATATTTTGAATGGAATGAGGAGTGCGAGACCGCATTTCTGAATGTTACCTCGGATTGGATCCACTCTTATTAAAACCTATATTCGGATAAAAACTTTACCTATACTTGGTCGTGTCCGAATTTGTTGTTAGCTCATCCCTAGTGAGACAAGACGAAGACGTATAAAGGTCGGTTTACTATACCATCAAGGCATATCGAGGAGATAAAATTCGATACCCGAGGATTGAGAAATTATCCCTAGCACTAATAGAAGATTCAAGAAGAATGAAGCCATACTTCCAGGTGCCCACCATTGTGTTTTATACAAATCTACCCTTATAACAGGTCCTACATAAACCAGAAAAATATGGTCGGTAAATGTCCTAGGTGGTAGAGCTGGGTGAATACGATATTTAGTATAAATCGAGGACAGCTGTGAAAGGGCAGGCTATCGTAAATTTCGTAGCCAAAATTCATATATGAAGAGAAGTAATCCGCACAGACTCCTTCGAGAGAGAGCTCAACCCTCAAATCTAAGCAGACTTCTTCGAAAGAGATCTCCCTCACAGATAAAATCGAGTTGACTCCTTCGGGAGAAATCTCACCTGATAAAGAAGATTCATCCCAAGACCATGAATACTTAAAGAAGTTGTATAGATTTGGGGAACTCGTTGAGGCAAAATTTTGCCAGGAAAGTACCACTTAGAAATTGTTCATCGACGGATCGTCCTGCGCATCCAACAGCGGTCCAGGCATCATTATCACTACACCGAATGAGATAGACGTGGAGTATGCACTTCACTTTTAGTTCAAGGCCTCTAATAATGAGGCAGAGTACAAGGCCTTGATTATAGGCTTCGATCTGGCATTGTCCCTTGGGACCGAGCATTTCGGACCCACAACGACTCCCAGTTGGTGGTCAATTAGTTGCTTAGAATTTACGAATCCATAGAGGAGTCCATGATGAAGTACTTAGATAAGGTTCGATGATGGCTAGATAAATTTACAAAATTCAAGATCCTACGAGTACCCCCACACAGAAAATGCTAGAGCTGACGTCTTAGCATGATTAGCGTAAGCTACACAAACTAAATTGATAAGAAGTGTGTCGATTGAAATACTCGCTCGTCATAGCATGTACGAGGAAAGTTTATGCACTATGGAAGTAAGTCTAGGCCCATCATAAATGGACTTTATATGAGCGTATATCGAGATAGGATCCCTCTCATCCGATTTAAAAGAAATAAGGAAGTTGCGGTATAATGTCAACCAATATGTGTTGGAAGTATGGGTCTTATATAAAAGGGGGTACATCATCTCGTTACTACGATTTGTTTATCCTATGAATGTTAACAAACTGACCAAAGAGGTTTATAAAGGGTGATGTGGAGCACACTCTGGTAGGAGATCCTTTGTGAAATGCGTAGTAACTCAGGTCTACTACTGGCCGACCATGAAAGCAGATTGTGCTGACTACACCAGGAAATGCAATAAATTCTAAAAGTATGATAAAATCCACCATACGCCTGGTGCACAACTGACACCGATCATTTCATATGGTCCATTTATGATCTGGAAGATTCTAATATTTTGGGTAGTGGGCGATTCCAAATAAAAGGGTGATTCAAATACCTCATAGTGGCGGTGGATTATTTCACCAAGTGGGTCGAAGGGGAGCCGTTGGTAGAGATTCCCTGTGAAAGATTTTTCCAATTCATCTGAAAGAATATAATATGCCGCTATGGGATACCCTTTGCCTTTATTACCGATTATGGAACTCAATTTGATAAACAGGATTTTGAGAATAACTGCACTCAATCGATGATCCAAAAGCTCCATTCTGCCCCTCAACATCCACAGTGCCATGGCCAATTTGAAGCCACTAACAAAAAACTCTTGTATGGAATTAAAAAGAAATTGGACGACACGAAAGGCAATTGGATCAATGAACTGCATAGCGTGCTCTGGGCTTACAAAACCACCTCCGAGATTGTAACTAGAGAAACACCATGCATGCTCGCCTTCGGCACGGAGGTAGTAGTTCCCATCGAGATAGGTCTCCCCGGGCACCGGTTTCTCAATATTGATTCTCTAAAAAGCAATCTGTTGAGGAAACTTGACCTGGACCTAGTGGAGGAACTGAGGGAAAATACGTCACTAAGAGTAGCCGATTACTAGCAGAGAACTACCCACTACTATAATCATTGTGTGAAACTGAGTAGCTTAAAAGAAGGTGAAAATATCCTAACGATGGTCATCCAGAAAGGCAAAAAGCTAGAGCCTAACTAGCATGGAGCGTATCGGGTATCAAGCGTAGTAAGGCTAGGGACTTATCGCATAGAAACACTTGAGGGTGAACAGTTTAAAAATCCATGGAACGCCGAGCATCTGAGAAAGTATTACCAATTATATTTCGAATAATAGTCTGCACTGCTTATTATGTACCCAAGACCTTATAAAAATGAAAAATCCATTTCCTCCAAACTGTATTATTTTATCGAATTACTTTGCTTTGTTTCATTTTTTTTGGGCATGAGATATGTGCATACACATATAAACGCCCAAAATATTGGCTCTTGTACAATCTCAACACAGGAGGTTGTGAACAAGAGCCAACATGCAAACCTATTGTATGACTTCATTGAACAAATAGGTCACGAACAGACATCCTGTATAACTTCGTTAAACATTAAGTCACGAAAAGAAATCTTGTATAACTTCAATGGATAACACAGGTCATGAACAGAAACTAAACTTCATGTACGATATTATCCCTTGACAAATCGTGAACTAGAATTACCCTTACCAGAGTAAACGGAGTTTTCGTGTTATGATGAATTAACACAGGAATAATCTTCAAAACTTTGGATCGGAATAAAGTGACCAATAGTTAATGCATAATTTACCTACTAAATTATAAAACTCTAATAGAACCTAAGTCCCAAGCAAAAGATCACTTACGATAAAAAAAAATAATGCACCATATCAAAACATACAACAAAGTTGATCCATAATAAAGATATTTAATTATATATCACAGAAAGGGCGATATTACAAAATAAACTTGCACATTCCAGACCTCAAGTTCCAGGATACACCCAATGACTATAATAATGACCAAATATAAAAAAATCTTCACAGAAAAATCAAGCAGCAGAGGTATCATTGTTATTAGTGGAAGGAGAAGGCGGATCGAATGCAATGGGCATGTCTATGTCTTTACCGACAGGTTCATCAATGGCCATTGTGTGTTGACCTGCTAAAGCAGTGGACTCCTCCTCATCGCCCTGCCAAGCACTTACCACCTCAGTAATACCAAGGTAATGGGCCATCACCCTCTTCTTCAGATCCTCATTTCATGTCCATAAATAAGCCCACAAAATCCACGTTATAGTCGACAGATGACTTATTCTTCTCTACTACGACTTCCTTAACAGTTGCCAAATATCTCTAGGCATTTTTTAGATCCTTGGCTAGTGTGGCATTGACCTGGCTGGCTTCCTATAAAGCCTTGTTGGCGGTAGACATATCCTCCTCCAAACTCTTAATAGTGGCGTTATTAGTGGCAACCTTATCTCGCAGTTTGGTGTTCTCCTATTTGGTCGAGCTTAAAGCCATCGTCTTGTCCACCAACCGCCCATTACACTCCACCAACTCTTCACTAATATTTTTTAGACCTCCAACTTTCTGCTCCAATTCAGTTTTTAACCTTTGGTTCTTATTTGACAGCTCTTCATAGGCAACATGATTAACCACTGCTTTCTCTCTCAGAATGGTTGAAGTAGCAGCAATCTGTTACTGATAACATAAATATATTATAAGATGAGTAAACTGTAAAATAATCAATGAAAGTATCATAGAAAGTTACCACCAAAAATATGTGCTGAGTAATCCTCTATAAAGAGTTCGGATCATATCCTGTCATAAACTCAAAATCCTTGGCACACCCATGATAGCTGAACAGATCGATAGCATTATTAGCATGATGGAATATGGATTCAGGGTAGGCCCTAAGTTTCTCCAAGGAGATCCTGCGATTCGGGTCAAACTTAAAATCTTCAACTTCCCCATAGCGAGGGGTAGATCCTTGGCATCTCACTAATCTGTGAAAAGTCATGGCTTCGGTGTTCTTAGCATTTTCAAAATTCCCTGGATAACCGAGGCTCCAAAGGATGTTTTTCATCGACTTTAGGGTCTTGAGAATACATAAGGGTTTTTCCATTTAACTTAGCCATAGTAGCAGCTATTTCGTCAACCTTCTTCTGAGCATTCTGTTAATTTTGAACCTGCTCATCCTCGGCTTTCTTCCTCTTATATTTCACTTCACTAATCCCTGCCTCTATCCTCTTATTACGATCCAACTCCATTACTTTTCGGTCGATGTTATAAGGATCCATCCCTAACGACAACTCAGACGAGTGTTTGGAGAAATCTTGGGATATAGTGGAACGAGCAAAAATGTTAATAAACTGAAGAAATACAGATTACAGGCCAAGGAAAAAAGACATATAGTGCCTGTTTCAAGATCCGCTTCCTCTTCCTCCCCAAGATGGTCGGTCGAGCCCAAATTAATCTCCCTCAACACGTATTCTTCTAAGGGGACCTCAACTTCCACGAGTGAGCACCACTTGGAGGAGTATGAAACCTAGCTGTAATAAATTTCTCAAATGTGAATAACTCCTCAAACTTTGGTGATTTCTTCACGCCATAAGCTTCAATAAATTCCACCACTAAAGCAAGTAACTTGGGTACTCTCTTCACTTAAAAAATAGCAAACATAAAATGTTCGTATAAAAGGAGCAGAAAGAGAAGACCGGACCATGAAGCTATTTGAAGTAAAAAACTTATCTATTCAGTTTGGTCCTTTCCATTCTCTTGGAATCCTACAAGACCTATCCTGGTCATGACTCTTAAACTCCCACTCTCCCTTAACGAACATGTACTGACCCTTCCAGTTGTGATTGTCGGCTTGAACTACTGTCACCATTCTTAAGTGAGATTTTTATGGAGAAAAATATTAATAACTAGGGGCTTTGGCATTATCTTTAAGCTCATGAACATACCTAAAGATATCTACTATCAGGTCAAACCCAAACCTGGACTTTCAGAACATCATCGACCCAAGGATGGTCCTATACACATTTGGGTGAAGTTGAGTTAAAGTAACCCTATATCCACTAAGGATGAATCTTATGATGGGTTGTAGTGGTAACCTAAGCCCCAATTGGAGAGACCAAAAGGGGAGAAAAATCTCATCGAAGTTTGCATTATCATGCACCCTCTCCTGAGGAGAGGGGATCTTGGTCTGAATAGCTATAGGGATGCAGTACTTCTCTCATAAAAAAACTAGCTCTTCCTCCTAAATGTAACTAGCGTACCATCGAGCATCGGTGATCGGAGGACTATAAGAATCAGAGGAATCATCTGTGTTTTGTTCTTCGTCATCTAATTCCTCGTTCAATGGCTCGTCTACAGGATAGGTGGAGGGGAATGAACCCACACTTAAGCTAGACGTCATCCGCTCTGTTAGACCTCACCTCATCAGAAGGGGACTCCATGTTGATAGCAGCCATAGACTCTTTATTTTTTAACTCTACACCTTCTTGAAGATGCACTGAACTACTTACTCCTTGTTCCTCTAAATCAGGGGAGGTGGTGGGGGTTATGTTGGAAAATGGGCATAATCTCTATAAGAAGTTGCCTTGGTTAGGTAATTGGGATGCCTTGGCTCTTCCACAAGTCTTAATACTTGTAAAGGATGTGGTAGCAGTGATTCCCAGGCAAGTGGGCTCAAGCTCAGTCAAAATATCAGACAGGCATTGAACGTGAGGTAGGAAACTCATAAATATATTGATTAAATCTCTTCAACATGGGAAATGAATTTGGGGGTTGAATAGGGGAGAGGCAATGTTATAAACAATAAGAAACCCTATGTATTTCTAGTTCCTAAGCCAACCAACTCAATGGATAGTTAGAAATTTAATTCTCCATTATAAATCTCAGTAAATTTAGCTCAACAGCAAGACAAATGGAAACTACGCATGCAAACCCCAAAAAAACGGAAGACGAAAATTACTAAGAAGGTCAAAGGGCACGTACCTGCTACTCTGAAAGGGAAGATTAAAGGGATAACCAAAGAACTGCACCGGGGGTGATATAAACACAGGCGATGATAAAGCACTCAAGATGTGCAAGGAAAAAAATTATGGTCTCACTATTTAGAAGCACTATTTCTCTCTGAGCACGCTTGTGGAATTTGAACAGAATAGTGGGAGACGAAGGTACACTCACATTTTTACAAGTTTCATTTGGAGGTAAAGCGTAAATTCATTGCATGACGTTAGATTTGAAAAGACAACCGACGGTATGGAGAACCTGCATCCACATGCGTCAATAATTACTATCCGATCATCATTTCTCCTGAATGGACACATGTCCTTATTAACTAAAATACTCCAACTCCATCTGCCCTATTTGTTTGTCTGCCACCCCGCTAAATTAAATACCGGGTGATCAGTTCTTTATGAAATTTAAAACAGAATGTCCGGTTGGTTCATTGTTAGCATCACTATCGAACGAAAAAAACATTCTTCTTTATTAATCACCTAAATAATTAATTCATCTAGTGTCAAAACATCTTACCCAATAATTAATGTTAATTAATTTAAACCATTTAACACGTTCACCATTCTAATGAATAAAGCATCATCTAACTGAATATGATATAACTGGAATAATCGTCCCAGTTAAACAAAATCCAAACCATCAATCATAATAATACTATATCCAACTGAAATACTGAAATGAAATGAGTACAATGTCTCTCGGACTTAAATAAAAATGAGGATGGGCGACACATGCCCTAACTAAGAAGTCTAAATAAAAGAACTGAAATCATAGATGTGGAAGCGTCTAAATACAAGGAACTGCCACCCAAAATAGCTGCAGCACTTAAAAAGATCCACCAGTCTAAGCTTGGCATCCCTGTGGCTGGACACCTAAAAATAATTTCACAAGAAAAATAAATTTTGCAAGAGACGGATCAGAGCCCGAGTGTACAAGATTTTAAATTAGTTTAGCAAGTACTTAAAATGCAGCAAAGCAAATATAATACACATGTTAGCTTTTCGAACACTCACTTGATATTCTCACCTCTCAACTATTGTGCACGCCTAACGTACCTCAAAACCATCCTAGTTATCGTCACCACTTAACTGTAACGTAGACAAGTACTTTTAAACTATCACTCGTAGTAATAACTTTATATCCCACAAACTATTATTATTAAATGTCCTTACATTTATCATTCCGAATAAAAGTTTCACAACAAGTTTAATTGTTCCTATACTTAAGTTACTTAAGAATTTATCACCTTCCTTATCTACAACTTTCACAGATTAGATAATATCACAAGTATATGCATATTCATCACTATAAATTATATATACTAATACAACACCCCTATACTCAGTTGCGCTGCATGCATACTCTGATATCTAGTCCCGGTACATCTCGTATTAAATAAGGACTATCGATAAAAAATCACTCACGAACCGTATAGTACAAATCATACATATTGGAGACGAATATAGTTCCAAGCCTATGGGATATGCACATACCAACACACCCATATGACCGCTGACTTATCAACTCACCGATAAGTCGTTCCTAGGTTCTATGTCCTGAGGCACCAATCTAAAATCTACCCAGTGGGCTCATTAGGATGAGACTGTCACCTTTCAAAACCTCCTGCGATAGCAAGCATCATAGGTATGTCACACACATAATAAACTAATCATATAATAGGTATTCATCTCACCTTCATACATTCATAACACAAATATAGGTATACTCACACCCCATATCATAAATCTCATACATAGTGTGGAGGCAATTATTATGCAACACAAATAAAATATGAAAGAGGTAACAACCAAGAAAAAGAAGATAAAAGACTAATCACAACAACGGGGATACGTGGTTCAGCAAAGAAGTGCCTACGTCCACGGTGGTTCAGTCAGTGTTATTCCTCTATATTCTGAAGAGTAAGTACAGAGAATACAACTTGTCCTTTGCCCCGGACTTGGGGTTTAATTTATGCATGTATGTCTTAGAGTAGTGGGGGTGATAGGTTCCTCTTTATTAGCCATCTCCCTTTCATGGGATCGTGTACCCCCACAACTCCTCTTCATGGCATCGTGGAGTAAATGGATGAATACCAGAAGTGATGGGCCTGGGTTTTGGGCCGCTGAGGATGGGCTACTCGTCCAGGCCTTATGGTGATAAAATCAGAGTACCCACAATTGCCCCTGAATTTGTCGGGCCGTTCTTTATGGGTCCGATGAATTTAGATGATCAGTAATGATGATTGATTTCTTTGAAAACTGTGAAGTTGCTTTGGCGGCACCCGCTTCGCTATCCGTGCGTTATGATTAGTTTTGAAGGCTTGTTGGAATAAAACACATTTTTTCTTCGTCGTTCCAGTTCTTCCAGCAATCTTCTATCTTTTGAGAACTTTTGAGTTTTGTACCTTCTGTTTTCGGTCTCCACTCTCGTCGCTTCTTCGCCTTTTGATCTGATCTTCTGTCCTGTAAGTCTTTCGTGCCCTTTTTCTTGGGTTTATAGTTTTTCTTGCATTTTTCCAATGGCAAAGATTGGAAATAGGTCGGTAACTGAGTTTAGAAAATTCTATGGTATTCCTGAATGGGTAGAGATTGAGTGTTGTGTCTCGCCGCCTAGGAACGTTAGGGACATAGAGGATGCACATTGGATTCACGTCCTGTTGCTTTCTCAGGGGGGTCTCACCTTTCCCCCTAATGGTTTGTTTCTGCACTTTTTTAGTTATTTTGGTATTGTGCCTGCACAATGTTCGCCCAACGTGTGGAAAATAGTGAATGGTGTGCACAGGATAAATCAGTTGTACGGCACGAGGTTAGGGCTTGCCGAGGTCTGTTTTTGTTATTCTTTTTCTCGAACGAGTTCAGGGGTCTTGTACCTTAAGGCCAGGAGCCCTGATAGGGTATTGGTAGTAAATTTACCTGATTCCCATAAGGACTACTGGCAAGAAGGTTTTCTCGCTAGGAACTGGCAATACTCCCCTCAATTTGAAGGGTCGAGGTCCGAGAGGTTCACTATCCCCTTTTATGGGGAAGAATATATAGGTAGATGTTGTATTGTTGTTTCAACCTTTGCTAACTTTGTGATTTTTCTAACTCCTCCTTGTTCTTTCCTTTTCAGCGAAGATAAAGAACTTGGAGCCAGCTCTCAGCGAGGTTCGTATCTCGGAATTGGTGAAAGCTTGGAACATCAGGGAACCTTTGGGTGACGGCGAGCACCCTAGGTCTGCTGCTTTTCTGCTTGAATACAAGAACACAGGCTCCAGCTTCATAGCCCGACCTGTGGAAAGTGTTCCGAATTTTGACTCTTCCGAAGAGATTTCAGCTGAGCCCATCCAAGTGGACGAGGAGGAGAGCAGCTCGGAGAGCGAGCCTGCAGGTGTTGTGAGTAACTTGGGTGGAGGCAGTGCTGATAGTAGTAGTTCATCGAGTACTACCAGCAGTCCAGGTGAAGAAATGCCTCCCAGGAAGAATCTGATCCGGGATGATGATGATGATGATGATGTGCTTCTTGCACAGAGGTCCAAGAAGTCGAAGACTATCTCCGGGGCCATAGCTACTGGTTCTCGGCCTTCCTCTCAAGAGCAAGAGAAGAAAAAGAGAGAGGAGGAGCAGGCGAGGGAGAGGGAGAAGAAAAAGGAGGAGGAGAGGAAGAAGGTGGAAGAGAGGAAGAGGAGGGAGAAAGAGAAAGAGGAGGAGAGGAGGAAGATGGAGCTGAGGACTAAGACCATTCAAGCCTTGGTCCCAGTATCTGCTTTGCCTGAGGGGGCTTCGGTGGCCACCTCTCCTCAACTCGCCCCTGCGCTGCTTGAGAGGGCAGTCCTCCCTGCAGATCGCGAGAGGGCGTTAGGGTCTGATCAACTGGCCCTGCAAGCTAGCCAGAGGCTTGCCTTGGTAAGGTTTCTCTTCTATTTCTCAACTTCTTTTCGTCTGTTTTGATGGTTTCCTCTTTCTGATCTTTCCCTTATTTTCTGCAGTTTGTGACTGACTTCGCTGTGCTCTATCGCTCTCGCGACGAGCTGTTGAGAAGGAACAGCGAGCTGGAGCAGCAGAATTCTACTCTGATGGCCAGGGGTTCTCAGCTGGAGGCCGATCTGAAGGCTGCTGACGCGGCTCGAGCTTCTTCTGCCTTGGCCCTTGCTAATTCTGCTCGCGAGAGAGATAATGCTGTCAAGGAGCTTGGCGAGCTGAGGGAGTCGTATGAACAGGTCTGCTCGAGCAAACTGGATTTTGTGGAGAAGAACAGGGTTCTTGCTGAGCAACTGGAGATGAAGAAAGCCCAGGCAGCCACTGTTAAAGAAGATTCATACAATTCTGGCTGGGCTGCTGCGTATGAAGACGCCGAGGTTCAGATAGGCTATATTAGCCGTCTGAACTTCAAGAAGGGGTGGAACAAGGCCCTTGTGGCTGCAGGGGTGGATGTTGCATCTCCACTCTTCGATGAGCATGATCCAGGGCCAAAGCCGGTAGTGGATGAGGACCCAGCCCCAACTGCTGAAGGCACCTGTCCTGTTTCTCGGGCGACCTCTTCTGATGCTCCCTTGGTCGAGGAGGCAGTGGATACCCCTGCGGAGGGTAATGCCCCTGCTGATGCTAATAAAGATAAGGATCCATCCACCGAGGTTGCTAAGTGATAGGGTTTCTTTGTAATTTTTTCTTTCTTGTTCTGATGTAACCTCGCTTGGTATAAATAAAAAGGCTTTGTTTTTACTTGTGCTGATTTCATTCTTTTCTCTTCTTTTCTCTGTAGTTGGTTGATGTGGATGATTATATTCCTGTTACCTCTCAATTGGGTAGAACTCTGGGTCCTAATGTAAGCCCTGCAGTTCGCCAGGATTTTGCTAGGCTTTGTAGGTTTGCTAAATCAAGGAACCAGAAGTATAAGGATCAGTCCGAGCTGGTGGCTAAATTGAAGGACAGGCTCCAGGAAATGGGGGAGATCGGAGCTTCAGTGCAAGAAGAAATCAGCGAGCTGAGAGTAAAGTTACTGGAGGCCACCGAGATTAATCAGGTCGTGGAGTTTCTTCAGCGGGAGAATGACGACCTGAGGCATGAGGTCTTGAAGCTTAAGGAGCATTCTCCGAGCACCGCGTCGGCAGTCCTGCAAGGTTCTTCCTCATCGCGAGTTGCTCGGCCATCCCTCCCGCGAGCTGGTAGGAGTACGCGGGGTAGGAGTAGGGGAGCTGAGGAGCAGCGTGAGAGGGAGATGGAGGAGCTGCGCGGCGATGTTCAGCGAGCTTACGTAACTGCTGCTGGGCTTCAGAGGGACGTCACCCGACTGCGGCATTTATTTAAGAAGGGCCCTCACCAAGTGTGGACTGATGGCTATGATCAGGGCTGGCTAGATGCTCCCACAAGGTTATCAGAGTTCGAGGAGCTTTCCTTTATCAGGGGGTGGTTGAGTGCTCTCAAAGAGCTGCAGGTGCCGAGAAATTCGATGTTGTGGTATCGGCATGAGATGTCTCCCTCTATTCTGATGCCCAATCCATTTAGGCGAGATGACCGATGGATTCCTATCGATGCTATTCCTCGGCGGCTACTGGAGTTGGACACAAGTGAAGTTGTTGAGGAATTCGATCCTGCCCCTGATGATGGGAGGAGAGCTAAGGTTGCTGACTACCTTGCTCGGAGGCTACCCCCTTCTTGATTTTTGTTTTTTAATAATTGTAAATGCTTTGGGCGAGTCTTTGCCGACTAAACATGTACCATTATTGTTTGTAAATATAAAAGATTAATGGATATATTTGAGTTTTGGGCGTTTTGCCGACTAAACGTGTTTATCCAATCTCTGTTATATTTTTCCAGCTTTACAATCTTTATAGTGTCCGCCCAGTCCAGTATTAAGAATACCATTGTGCTCTCTCTTTACCTTTTAGGTCGTGTCGTCACACTTCCTTAGGTCTAAGAGGGGCAATTGGCGAGGACACACCTGTTTTTGGATGTCTTCATCCGGTCAGGATTTTAACCAAAGTAGGTTTGATGCCTAAGAATGCTCTGTAGGGCTTCATATATTGCCATGGGCAATGCTAAGAGGTCTGTCGTGCTTTCGTGACGATGACCCGAGGAGGGGTGTTCCCCTGCTATGTCAACTATTATACCTGTGATTTGAAAAGGATGTGCAATAAGATATAATTGTTATACTTTTAGAGAGTAATCAACTGAGAGATTTTTATTGGTGAGTCAAGAAATAAACTGTCTTTTCCCAAAATGAGTACAATAAAAGATCTAACAATAGAACTCCTAAAAGTAGAATTTCTTGAGATTAGCTGCGTTCCATGCTTGTGGGATCTCTCTGCCCTCCATCGTTTTCAAATGATAGGCACCTTGCAGGTCGTCTCTAATTATTTCATAAGGTCCTTCCCAGTTTGGGCCCAGTTTACCATCTGATGGCTTCACTGTGTTGCCCAGGACCTTTCTTAGGATATAGTCTCCAATTTCGAACTTCCTCGGATTGACCTTTTTGCTGTAGTGCTTCGCGAGCTGTTGCTGATAATTCGCTAGTTTTACTAGGGCAAGTTCCCTGCGCTCGTCGGCCAAGTCGAGTTCAGCGAGCAAAGCCTGATCGTTCTGGTTCTGATTGACAAGGTCGGATCTCATTGTAGGCAATCCTGCTTCTAATGGGATGACCGCTTCCATACCATATGCTAGTGAGAATGGCGTCTGACCTGTGGCTCGTCTGGGAGTCGTTCTGTATGCCCATAGGACATGTGGTAGCTCGGTAGTCCATGCGCCTTTTGCTCGTTCTAACCGCTTTTTTAATCCAGCGATCACTGTTTTGTTGGAAGCCTCAGCTTGTCCGTTGCTCTGAGGATAAGCTACCGAGCTGAAGTGGTGCCTGATTCCGTGTTGGTCGCAGAAATCCTGAAAGGGGCCACTTTCGAACTGTGTCCCATTGTCAGTGATGATGGTTCTGGGGATCCCGAATCGAGTGATTATATTTTTCCATATGAATTTCATCATGTCAGCATCTCGGATGTTCGCCAGAGGTTCTGCCTCGATCCACTTGGTAAAGTAATCGGTGGCGACCAATAAGTATTTGCGGTTGCCGGCAGCGGTGGGTAGCGATCCCACGATGTCCATTCCCCACTGGGCAAAAGGCCAGGGGCTGGTCAGGGATTTCAATTCGCTGGCAGGCTGGTGGACCATAAGGGCGTGAAGCTGGCATTTTAGGCATCTGCGGACATATACTGCGGAGTCCCTTTGCATATACGGCCACCAGTAACCTTCTTTCATTGCTCGGAAGGCTAGAGATCTTCCTCCGATGTGGCTTCCGCAGATTCCTTCGTGAAGCTCGTGAAGCACTGTCTCGACCTCGCTTGGGTGGACGCATCTAAGGTAGGGGCCGGAGAAAGATCTTTTATACAAGACGCCCCCCGTGGATAAGTGAAAGCGAGCAGCTTTGACTCTTATCTGGTGGGCGGTCCTTTTATCATCTGGGAGCGTTCCGTTCTTCAAATAGCCTCTTAAGGGATCCATCCAGCTAGGGGCTGGTTCCAATTGGAGTATTTGTTTCGCTCTTGTTAGCTCGCAGTTGGGGTGAATGCTCGGGTAGCTAAGGAAATCGATAGGGATGACCCTTTTAAGGCTGGAATCAACTGCCGAGCTCAGGGCTGCCAAGGCGTCAGCGTGGCTGTTCTGCCCCCTGGGAAACTGCTGGATGTTGATTTCTTCAAAGTTTGTCATCAAGTTTCTTACCAACGAGAGGTAGGCTGCCATCCTCTCGTCCTTCGCGTTGTAGTCTCCACTTATCTGATTGGAAACTAGTGGCGAGTCTCCGAATACCTGTAAATGCTTTGCTCCTAGAGTTTGCGCCCTTTGGAGACCTGCAATTAAGGCTTCGTATTCTGCTTCGTTGTTGGAGGCTGCAAATCCCAGCCTAATTCCTTGCTCGAGGACTGCATTTTCAGGAGTGATGAGAACAATTCCTACTCCTGCCCCCTTTGAGTTGGAGGCTCCATCAACGAATAGCTTCCAGTTTTCCCCTGCAGCCTGGCTGTTTTGTTCTGTTGGGTTAGGCTGGTCGAGAGGTTCTTCGCCCGTGAATTCAGCTATGAAGTCAGCGAGGACTTGACCCTTGATAGCTGTCCTTGGTTGAAATTGGATGTCAAACCGGCCGAGCTCGACTGACCATTTAGACAGCCTGCCTGACAAATCCGCCTTCCTTAGGACAGCCTTGAGGGGGTGTGATGTAAGGACAACGATCGTATGAGCTTCGAAGTAATGCTTCAGTTTCCTCGAAGACATTACTAGGGCGAATGCGAGCTTTTCCAATGGCAGGTAGCGCTGCTCGGCATCTAGTAAGGTTTTGCTCGCGTAATAGACTGGGTGCTGGATCCCTGCGACTTCACACATTAGCGCTGAGCTGATAGTGTGGCTGGATACAGAGAGGTAGAGGTACAAGGGGTCCGTTTGCTGTGGTATGACAAGCAGTGGTGGGGAGCTTAGGTAGGATTTGAGCTCGCCTAATGCTTGCGAGCAATCTGGGGTCCATTCTATCGTTTTGCTGCCTTTTAAGAGTTGGAAGAAGGGCTTGCATCTCTCGGAGGATTTAGAAATGAAACGATTCAGAGCAGCGAGCATTCCAGTGAGCTTCTGTACATCGCGGATTGTGCGGGGAGGTTGCACCCGTTTAATTGCCTCAATCTGGTCCGGATTTGCTTCTATGCCACGCTTGCTGACCAAATACCCAAGGAACTTTCCTGACTGGACACCGAAGGAACACTTGCTCGCGTTGAGTTTCATTCGGTATTTCCTGAGGATTTCGAAGGTACTTGCCAGGTCGGAAAGGTGGTTTTCTTTCTCCTTGCTTTTGACGAGCATGTCGTCGATGTAGACCTCCATTGTGTTTCCCATCTGTTGTTTGAACATTTTAGTAACCAGCCGCTGATAAGTTGCCCCTGCATTTTTAAGCCCAAAAGGCATGACCTTGTAACAGTATAGACCAACCATCGTGATAAACGCCGTTTTATCCTGATCTGGGGCATATAAGGGAATCTGGTGATAGCCTGAGTATGCGTCCAGGAAACTCATTCGCTCGTGAGCTGCGGTGGCGTCTACTAGTTGGTCTATTTTTGGAAGAGGGAAGCTATCCTTTGGGCAGGCTTTGTTGAGGTCAGTGAAGTCTATGCAAACTCTCCATTTACCGTTGCTTTTTAGAACTACCACTGGGTTGGATAACCATTTGGGGAACTGCACTTCCCGTATGGATCCTGCATCCAGCAGTTTTTCGACCTCCTGTTCTATTGCTTTGGCTTTCTCGGGAGCAGTTCGTCGTGCCTTCTGTGCTATCGGCTTGAATGTGGGATTGACGTGCAACTGATGGCAGACCATATTGGGATCGATTCCTGGCAGCTCGTAGGGTTCCCAAGCGAAAACATCTATGTTGCTCCTGAGTAAGGTTAACAAATCCTTTTGCTCTTCGTTAGTGAGTGAGGTCCCGATCAGGAAGACTCTGCTGTTGTCGCCTTCCCTGGCAATAAAATCTACCAGGTCTTCTACAACTCGTTCGGAGGGGAGGAGCCTGGTCTCTTCCACTCCGGGCCTTCCATATTTTAATTGCTATTTGGAGGGGATTGCACCTTCCTCCATTTTCTCGCTGGTTCGAACGTCTTTTTTATCTGGCTTCGGTCGGATGGCCGCTATGAAGCACTTTCTCGCCATCGTTTGGTCGCCATGTATCTCCATCACTCCCCGTTCGGTGATATATTTGAGTCTCTGGTGGTAGGTCGAGGAGACTGCCTTCATTGCATGAAGCCATCCCCTGCCGAGGATGGCTTGATACGGTGATTCGATGTCGACCACCAAGAATTCGATCATTTTTGAAACACTCCCAGCGAGCACTGGTAGTACTATCTTGCCCAAAGGCATGGTCATTTTTCCAGCGAAGCCGACCAGAGGGACAGTGGTTCCCTTCAGGTCGGCGATGTCCAGCTTCAACTTTCTGAACAGGTCGATGTACATTACTTCGGATGAGCTTCCTTGATCGACGAGCAGCCTGTCGATATCAAAGTTGGCTATCCTGAGTGTAATGACTAAGGCATCGTGATGTGGGGTCCTCACTCCCACAAGATCTTCATCCGTGAAGACGATGTGCTTGTTGTAGTTGATGTCCTCTGCTCGGCGGCATTTTCCTGCCTGTGATTTCGCTGGATCAATTTGAAAAGCTTGCATTACTGCTGTCAGCTTCTTTACCTCCATCCGAGCTGAGTTGCCCTGGATTTGCTTAACATCGGATACTCCATGGATTACCGCGAATTCGTGTCCGGTGTCATCTTCTAATACGTTGTCGGGTTTTGCCTCCTTGTGGACAGTCACTCTCTCTACCTTCCTTTCCACAAAGTCATTCAAATGTCCGGATTGGGCCAACTCCTCGAGGTGGGACTTAAGAGCCTTGCAGTGCTCGGTCTTATGTCCTCCCTCTTTGTGGAAGGTGCATCTCAGCGCGTTGTTTCTTTTCGATGGGTCTCCTCCCATTTTTCGGGGCCATTTGACGAACGGCTCATCCTTGATCTTAGCGAGAATTTTGTAAATTGGTTCTTTGAAGACGGTGTTGACTGCCTGGAACGACTTTGCAATGTCAGGACTTCCTCCGTTCTTGGGGCCATTCTTGCTCCCATTCCTTCCTCCTTTTTTCTGGTTATCAACTTTCTCACTTCCCTTCGTGGCGAGCTTGGCTCGACCGTTTTCACCTACGTTAAGGCGGGTGACATCTTCCACCTTTGCGTATTTCTCAATCCGGGCCATCAGGTCATCAATGGTGGTTGCTTCCTTCTTTGTCAAGGACTGGTAGAGGAGGGAAGAGCTGGGTAGCCCAATTTTGAATAAAGCCACTGCCACCTCTTCTGCGCAGTCCTCGACTTCGTTGAATAACTCCCAGTACCTTTTCGCGTAGTCTCGGAGTGTTTCCTGAGGAGTTTTCTTCATCGTCAATAGAGCATCCATCCTTTTGGGATGGGAGCTGCTGGTGATGAACCTGGCCGTAAAGAGCTCGGCCAGGGATTTGAAATTTCTGATGGATCGGTGAGGGAGTTTCTCGAACCATTTCTGGGCCACGTCATGAAGGCTCGAGGGGAAAATACGGCACATCAACGCATCTCGGTGATTCCAGAGGGTCATAGCCTGCCGGTACTGCCTGACATGATCAATGGGATCAATCTTCCCGTCATAAATCTTGAACCTTGGAATAGCAAACTTTTTGGGAGCTTCTTCTTCTTCAATTTCCCTTGTGAAGGGCGATTTCATCTGGGTCTTGAGGGCTCTCCTGGCGAGTTCTCTGGTCGACCTGGTGCCGCGGTGAGCTGGATGTTGGTCCATTTCTCTGCGGACTAGGTTCCGTATGTTGTCGTCGCTGCGAGCAGGGCTATGATAGTGGCGAGCTTTTCTCATCTGCTCGCGGAGGTCGTCGTCTGAGTCGCCACCTTCGAACCCTTGATGTTGCCGCCTAGGGCTCCTTCCTCGGCTGCGAGATTTGCTCGCCCGAGGGCTAGGAGTGCGATAGGGGCGCCTCCTGGTATCTGGACGTAGTTCTTTTTCCAGTTTTTCCAGTCTTCTTTTCAGGCGAGCATTCTCAGCCTCATACTTGCGAGAAGACTCCCTCTGCTCGTGGAGCCTTGCTTCGTACGCATCGATCAATCTGGATATCTGAGTGGACCTTGCTGGTCCTTGACTTTCTTCTGAGGCTGGCCTTTCTAAGCGAGCCCCTTGATCGGAACGTCGGACTTCAGACCTAATCCTGCGAGGAGCGGGTGGCTCCTGAATGTCTCCTGCTTGAGGAGCATTGCTGCTGTGATCAGACATCTTAGATTTTTTCTTGGTGTGGGCTCTTCTTAAGGAAAGATAAACGTTTCCCACAGACGGCGCCAATTGTGGAGGCAATTATTATGCAACACAAATAAAATATGAAAGAGGTAACAACCAAGAAAAAGCAGATAAAAGACTAATCACAACAACGGGGATACGTGGTTCAGCAAAGAAGTGCCTACGTCCACGGTGGTTCAGTCAGTGTTATTCCTCTATATTCTGAAGAGTAAGTACAGAGAATACAACTTGTCCTTTGCCCCGAACTTGGGGTTTAATTTATACATGTATGTCTTAGAGTAGTGGGGGTGATAGGTTCCTCTTTATTAGCCATCTCCCTTTCATGGGATCGTGTACCCCCACAACTCCTCTTCATGGCATCGTGGAGTAAATGGATGAATACCAGAAGTGATGGGCCTGGGTTTTGGGCCGCTGAGGATGGGCTACTCGTCCAGGCCTTATGGTGATAAAATCGGAGTACCCACGCATAGTATATCATTATTCCGAATATCCTACGTTTAATTGAATGACGAATTCATTTATTTATCGTACGCTCTCGAGTATTACTCACCACTTAAAGTGTACCCTTTATCCTACCCATAAAATCAGTAGGTGACTCACTATATCCTACCGGTTTATATTATCATTGTCCTTAAATTACTGTAACTCGAATTAATTTCCAAATCAGGTAATCCTCTTACATTAATCCCTAAATACGTCATTATGAGATCAAGCCTATTACCCACATAGGCATACTCGTATTCTAACATAAGTCCAAGTAAATTAAAACAAATCCCAAGAATAAATTCCAAATGATTTTCTAACCATAATAAACAAAAGGAGAAAACTAGCCAAGACTAGGCAGCTGAATCGATTCGGCCTGGTCCAAATTGATTCACCTTGCTGAATCGATTCGGCTAGGACTGAATTGATTCGCTCGTAAGGATATGGAAAATTCTGCATATGTGTTCTTGCGGGTTTCTTCAATTTTAAACCCCAAATCCTTATTTTAGTCATCCCAAACACCAATTCAAACATACAAAATGTTATACTAACATAATTAAACAAGTTATGATGTTCAAGAACTACAATTTCATCGAAGGGCATCAATTAATTGGGTTTATTTCAAGTATAAGCATTAAGAACCCTGGTTTGTCTTCTTCTTCAAGAACTACCATAAAATCCTAGAATTATTCATCAATATCAATCCAATTTCGTGGGTTATCATCTATATATCATGTGGAATCTAACCTATATCAATTTCAATTCCAGATTATGATCCAAATCCTTCAATGTCATCCAAATCATAAACAATACATGTTTAATTTCATCATATACTAACATGGGTGATGTTATTGCTCAAAGTTCAAAAGATTAAACACTTTCCTCTTTAATAATGGTATGATTTACTAGTGTAGTTGGTATGATTGCGTTCATCGTTCTCCGATCTATGCGGTGGTGGTCTCGATGGTGCAAGATGGTGGTTCTTGGCCTTAGTCTCCTAGAATTGGCTCTCCTTCTTCCTCTGTGACTCTCCCTTGCATTTTGTGAATGAAAACCCTAACTTCCCTAACGTATCAGATATATTCCCTCTCCTAATTTTGTAGGTAAATAAAGTCGAAGATATAAATTACCAAAATGCCCTCCTAGGATGTCGGTTTGGCCTAAAACTGCCCCGGGACCCAAACTAAACCCCCGGGTAGACTTTTCTGACTATATTTACCCTTATGGACACATTGATGCACTCTAAATGACCATTTGGATTACTTTAAAAAATTACTTTGTATTCCCTTTATTTAGTCCCGACACGACTGACACGCGCGTTCCGACTTAATTACCGTAATTGTCAATTGTTGTATTTATCACTCGTGACAATTCTCATAAATTCATAATCATATATTACTTTATTTACTCAATAATATTTAATATAATTCTCACTAATAAATACTAACTCTTATCCCAGTTTCCTCTCACTACGGTCTATGATAGCCATTGACCCCTCCTCGTATGAACTATTGGGCTGTAGATCAATCTCCTCTAAAGCAATACAAGTGTGAGCCATCCCGAAGATATATCCCTAGTGAATAAATGTGGAATACATCGTGAACCCTACGCAAGTGCTCGGGTCATCTAAGTCTATAAACCACGAGCCCAATCCGCTCAATAATAGGGAATGGCCCAGCATACCTCGATGTCAACTTCCCTTTCTTCCCAAATTACATTATCCCCTTTATTGGAGATACTCGTAGCTCTTTTGTCTATCCTGAGCAACCCATATGCGACTCCTAATCATCTCAATCCTGGCTGATGTTTCCTAAATCACCTTTGTCCTGAATAGCTTGTTATCCCCCACCTCTAACCAATAAGCAGGAGAACGACAAGATCTACCATACAACGCCTCAAATGGGGCCATGCCAATAGTAAACTGATAAGAGTTATTATATGCAAAATCCACCAGCGGAAGGTACTTCTCCCAACCTCCCCCAAAATCCATAATACACATACGTAACATATCCTCCAACATCTGATTAGTCTGATCGATTTTCCCATCTGTCTGTGGGTGGTAGGCCATACTCAAACGCAACTCAGTACCCATGGCCTCCTGGAAGATCTTCCAAAAATGAGACACAAAAATCTTGTCCCGATCGGACACAATATTTAGGGTCACCCCGTGTAATCTCATTATCTCCGCAATAAAAATTTGGACATAGTGTGTCGTAGTATAGTCAGTCCAGACTGGAAAAAAATGGGCTACCTTAGTCAACTGATCCACAATCACCCATATCGAATCATGACCCCTCTGATAAGTAGGCAACCCTGTGATGAAATCCATGGAAATGCTCTTCCATTTCCATATAGGAATCTCTAGCGACTGAAGAAACCCTGTCAGTTTCTGATGGTCCACCTTAACCAGCTAACAGGTGGCACACTTCGAGACAAACTCAACAATGTCTCTCTTAATTCCACTCCACCAATATTGTCGCCTCATATCCTAGTAAATCTTATTCCCATCGGGATGTACTCCAAATCGAGATCCATGCGACTCTATCATCACCGCATGTCACAAATTCTCCCCCTCTAGAATAACCAGACGTCCATTGAAGCGCACGCCTCCGTCAAAACTCACTGAGTAAGACTCGGATCCCTCTGCTAGAAGATGTTAAATCCTCTCCTGACAAAATGTATCCGTTGCCTGGGCACGTAACTGTCATAACTAACATGAATGATCGAGAAACAGCATCCTAGTGTGCCAACTCCTTCCATTTTGCCTTCCACACCTCTGCCACCTCATATACTGGACTACGGCTCAACATATCAGATACTACATTAGCCTTCCCCGGGTGGTACTGGATCTCAAACTGATAGTCCTTCACAAATTCAAGCCACCTGTGCTTACGTATATTCAACTCTCTCTGAGTAAATAGGTACTGCAGTGACTTGTGATATATGAATAGGCAAAATTTCTCCCCCAAGAGATAATGTCTTCAAATCCTAAGTGCAAACATGGCTACTGCTAACTCTAAGTCGTGGGTGGGGTAATTCTTCTCGTGAGGCTTAAGCTTGCGGGAAGCATAAGTTATAGCCTGATCCTCCTGCTGTAACACTTCTCTAAGACTCTGTAGGGATGCATTAGTATAGACTAAGTACTCCACTCTCGGCCTGGACAGTGCTAACACTGGTGCTGAAGACAGCATGTCCTTTCGCTAATCAATTGCCAACTGACACGCATCATCCCAACCAAGCGGTACACCCTTACGGGTCAAATTAGTCATCGGGCACGTAATTTTTAAAAACCCTTGAATGAACCGTCTGTAATACCCGGCTAACCCTAAGAAGATACGCACCTCTATCGATGTCGTGGGTTGTCCCCACTCCCTCACCGCTGACACTTTGCTCGGGTCCACTGATATCCCTAATTTTAAAATGATATGCCCCAAAAACTAAACCTCCTTCATCCAAAACCCACATTTCTCATACTTAGCATACAGTTGATGCTCACGTAGTGTCTATAGAACCCGACAGAAATGCTCGGCATGCTCCTCCTCAATCTAGAAATAAATCAGGATGTCATTTATGAAGACAATGACAAACTGATCTAAGAATTCTCTGAACACCATATTCATTAAGTCCATAAACATAGCCGGTGCGTTGGTTAGCCCAAATGGCATAACTCGGAACTCATAGGACCCATATATAATCAAAAAAGAAGTCTTAGATATGTCTTTCTCCCTGATACATAGTTAATAGTACCCCAACCTCAAGTCTATCTTTGATAAGTAGGCAGCTCCTCTCAACTGGTTGAATAAGTCATCAATTTAGGGCCACAGATATTTATTCTGTATCGTGTCTTTATTCAACTCTCTGTAATTAACACACAATCGTAACGACCCATCTATATTATTTATAAACATCATAGGATCACCCCAAGGTGAGGTACTCCTACGGATGAAGCCCTATCCCAACAGTTGCACAATCTGATCCCGTAACTCCCTCATCTCCGTCGGAGTCATATGGTAAGGTGCACGGGCGATTGGTCGAGTGTCTGGCGGTAAATCTATCACAAAATCTATCTCTCTACTCGGAGGTAGTCCTAGTATATCCTAAAATATATCAGCGTACTCACGAACAATAGGAATCGAATCAAGGGGAATCAAAACTCCCGTAGAGGTCTCCTCATCTATATAACATAAGTGGGTGCACGATCCTCCCTCGGGAAGAGGCATCGCCACTATAAACATCTCTTGACCAGGGATAGAGAAAACAATACTCCTACTAAAGTAATTGATCATGTCCCTATACGTGACTAGCAAATCCATCCCAATAATAGCGTCATACTCGGACATGTCTAAAACAAGCATATCGGCTGGAAAAATAAGACTCACAATCACTATACCCACACCTCGGCATATAAAGAAAATCATCGATCCATTACCCAACGGCGAGTCTATACAAGTCACTGTACTGTCGATCGTGTCTAACAACCATGTGGTTCGTGCAAATCTAGTGGCTATGAAAGAGTGTGAGGCCCCCATGTCAAACAAAATATGCCCCTTAGTTACGTGGATAGAAAACATACCCTCAACTGCAGGTGGGGCCTATGGAGTTGCTGCCTAGTGGATGTTGTAAGCACACCCATACTGTAGCTATCCCTTCTGAATCAAGGCTGCTGGGATAGCAGGCAAAGCTGGAATTGGCGCTGGAGCTGTGAGAGAAACTGGGAAGATCGGCCTCTGGGGCTCCTGGTGAGCACCCTGTTGCTGAGGAAACTTCCCCTTGTAGGGGCAATCAAATCATTTATGGCTAGTCTTACCATATCTAAAGCATTTACTAATAATGTTTCCCTCTTTCTGTCCCTACTGGCCTCGAACCTGTTGATCATTGCCACCCCTCCCTTGGCCCTGGTGGCCTTATTGGAATTGCTATTGGCCCGGGTGGCCCTATTGTCCCTAGTGAACCTGATGGCCCTGCTGAACCTGGTGGCCATGCCTAAAACCTCTTTGTCCATGGAGATAGACCTCTGATCTGAACCTCTTAGCAGAATCCCTCTGATGGGACCCTGTTCACTCTGCCTCTGCTGCAACTGAGCTGTTGGTGCCCCGCTAGCACTACCCCCACTTGTCCTGCCCTGCTGTCTGGAACCACCTCCTCGCTTGCTCCCCTTAATATGGAAGCGGTGATCCTGGCAGTGTAGTAACGCAGCATTGAGTACATCGGTATAGGACTGCAAAAAGAGGTTACCTAGAAGATGTTGTCGAATCCTTCAGGTCAGGAAATCTATAAACATTTTAATCTTCTTTTCTTAGGTAGGCACCTCAATTGGTACCGAGTTTACTAATCTAGTAAACTCCACCTCATACGCTGCTACAGTCTTCCCCTCCAGGGTGAGGTCCAGTAGTTTCTGCCAATAGAGAAAGGAAAATATTTGCAGTAAAATCGTACCTGAAAGTCCTAAATCGTCAAAACATCACGCTCCTCTGCAATAGTGGTGGACTCCCATCACTGTAATGCTGCTCCAATTAGCTTGAAAGTAGCTAGTATCTTCCTCTGCACCTCCGTGCACGCATACCTACTCAAATGCTGTTGGATATCCTTCTTCCATTGTCTCTCCACAATAACATCATAACTACCCTGGAACTCTAGGGAATACGCCTTTTGGAAGTCATCTCTGACTCGCTCCTAAGCAGAACGGAACGCATGTACTAGTGCTGGGGCCACAGCCTGTACCGGTGGTGGGGCTTGCCGAACTACGTCTAGTGATGCATTAATTGTCTGAGCAACGATGGCAGCAACCTCGACATCATTCATTGTACCCTGAGCCTGGGCTGACTGTGGCTTCGGTTGGGCATTTCTAGCCCTCGGTGCACGTCTGGGAGGCATCCAAAATGAGAAAAAAATTATAAGTGTAAGGACACAAATTTCTTATTGAGTCCTTTATAGTTTTGGCTCAATTCCGAACAAAAATATTTGAGTCATAGGATAGTGTTCATGTGTATCCTTGAAGCCTATGATAAGTTTGAGTTGAAGACGTATCATCCTAGTTCAACGTGAAGACATCATTCTTGTCGAGTTGCAAGTGAATTTTGCGTCCTCAACAATTCATCATATTTCAAGTCTCCAATAAGGTATGAATGCTATATATATATATATATATATATATATATATATATATTGTGACACCCCGCCTAATAAAATACCGGGTGATCAGTCCTATATCAAATTAAAACAGGAATCCCAGTTGGATCATCCTTAGCATCACTGTCGAAATTTTTTTTTTTAAAACTTACTAACCACCTAGTATTCCAAAAACTGGTGCCAATTTTAACTTTTTGATTTAACAAAACAGTACATGCGGAATTAAAGTATAAACCATTCACACAATTGAATGAAAATAAACTGAATCGTAATTACACAACTTGCCGAATAAATCACCGGCCACCAAATAAATAATCAAATACAATTAATCAACACCTGAATGAATTACACCTGAAACTGTACCGAGAAGTCTGGGCGACAAGCCCTAAATATAACTGAAACTGATACAAGATTCCTACTCTAGGAATGAATGAATGATGCGTCTAATCCAAACTCCTGCTAGCATCCACATATGCCGCAGCTCCGTGTCCCTGGAATAGAATATCAATCCTGGCGTCCCTGTGGCTGGACACCTAAAAGGTTTTGAAAATATTTTTATAGCAAGGGTTAGAACCCAAAACATTTTGAAAATATTTAGCAAGTGAATTAACTGCAGTAATTTAAAATGCATGAATGTGCTTCATATTAAAGTTAGTGTCGCACTCTCTTGTGGACATTCTCACCCCTCCACTAATGTGCACACCTAACAGTTACCTTAACCCCACCTAGTTGTACTACCCCGTCCAACTAGTCCTGGTGTAACCTCCCCTTGCCATACTACTCTAACCCGAGTATTAACTGTTCATGAATTATAAGTCATCTCACTAATTAACTTATTAAATTCCTTCTTACTTAAAAGCATATAACCGTAACATAAGTTATATAAATTAAATACATCACGCACTGTATTACCCATATATGATTAACTTAATTAATTTCTCATTAATTAACAGCATATAACTGTAACCCAAGTTATATAAAGTAAATACATCACACACTGTATTATCATCTACGTATAATATTCACTACTACATTATACGTACCTTTACCAATAACCACACATATCACACGTGTACTCATCCTTCCGAGTATGTCCTCACCGGATGATTTTCTCTAAAGTGCCATCTCACTAGGTGTGCTCACATAACCTAGTTACCCAAGTTGGATTCGCTCACCAACCGGGTTCAAAACCAAACGAAGTGGAGGCGGTCATATTCCTTCCCTGGAAGTGAGATGCCCCTCATTCCATATAACGGACGCTATGACCTGGGGATATACTCGCCCTACTCCTCGAGCTAGGGGATTCACCCACATCGCGCAACCTCCCATTATAGCACTAGAGTATAACTAAAAATAAATATCTAATCATTGATACTTAATAGCACAGACAATATATACACACATATATATATATATACTATCACTACACCGTATATATATATATAACATAAACTCCGGCTCCTCCGTGCACTCATAACCTGTAACACTAGCCTATAATGTCCTGAGTCTCTCGCCCGACTCAACTAAATAAGTTTTCTCACTTATTAGATTATCATTATCCCAAGCCTATGGTCCGACTCTAATTTAATTAATCTCATGTTAATTATTTTAACACTTATCCGAGTCTACAATTCAACTCCCATTTAAATTAATTAACCCACCTATTAATTTAAATACCTTCCCGAGTCTACAACCTGACTCTAGCTAATTAATTATACACTAATTAATTTAACCCTTGGTATCGCCCAACCATTACCCGGACTCACTCACTTGACCCATAACTTGACCCTTCCCGAGTTTAAATTCCAACTCCAAATTTACTTATTTCCTCAATAATTAATTAAATACCTTGGTGTCACTTAACCAACATGCCCGGACTCGCTCACGTGGCCCGAAATTAAATATCACCCGAGTCTAGTCCCCGACTCCAAATTAATTAATTTAAATGAGTAGCGTTACCCTACTACTATACCCGAACTTATTCACCGATTTCGTTATCTTATATTCTCAGAATTTATTCGCCAAAATTCATTCGCAAAATGTCGCATATAATTCCCCCACTACCCTCAATTATACTCCCATAATAAATTTCTCTCTTAATTAGGCTAGGGGAAATTTACAACTAAAATCTTAACCCATAAAAATCCATAAGGCAAACTGCCGAAATAACTTAAGGGTCGATCGATCGACCCCCAACCGTCGATCGATCGATCGAACAGGTGGTCGCCTTTTTCCACCTTGCTGTTTCCTCCATTAACGAAACTTAAGGTTTCTTTCCTCAAAATTTAACCTCAAATCAGCCTGTTAATCATCTCATTACATTTCTCAAGAATTATAAACATCATCCAAACCCTTTTTAACATCATTAACACTATGAATCTTGACCCACTCAAGAACACAAATCCCTAGGGTAAAATCCCAATTTCAGATTCAAATTTCACTCTTTTATATTCCGATTTTTCTCATTTAAACGAGATAATCATACTCAAAATTATATATAACACAACTAATTCTGACCTTGAATTTCGTTCCATGCTTCCATTAACAAAACCCCATTTTTGTACCCATTTACACCCAAAAACGAATTTTAGTATACACATCACTAAAATATGAATTGGATATCACAATTTAGAAGTAAAAACAGTTAACCACTTGCCTG